>OY728128.1:1148217412-1150617412 GCA_963277665.1 Viscum album
TTTCATATTCAATTTTTTACAACTTTAACTAAAACCTGAAAGAGGTACAACAAAAAGGAAACAAAAAGACCATCCTAAAAATCTCTATGTAATAAGAGAGCTATCACCCTTAAGCCACCACTACCAACACCTGTAAGGAGTGGAACTCAAGCAACTGGATCTAGCATCTCCACTATGATACATCTTTATTTTACCTAGGTCATACATAATAATGTCTATAAACACCCAAAGATGTATGTAGGGTGTGAGATAAATCCCAGTAGGATGACACCCAAATAAAATATTCCATGTTATAACATTATAATGAAAATTAACATGCACATTTTAATAAGAACATTTGAAATATTTTTAGGAAAACATTATAAAGAAACCCATTTCTCAGATAATATTACTTGGAATAAAATGTACACAATGTCTCCTTTATACCAATGACTAGAACTATATCACATAGGATTCATGTCACAAGATATCACCATGGGAAAATTCCTATAGGCAACTTGTACAAGTGGGACTCTATGAAAATCGTTCCTCGGTGATCAAATTTATCAACTTAACTGCCAACAATGTTCTCATGCATGATCCACTTGGAAGGATCTCATCCAAAGTTCTAGTGGTACAACATCTTTATTATGCATGAGCCATTAGAGAGGATCCCATACATAGTTCTAGTGGTCCCTGATCATATCACATGTTTAGTTAGTGTTTAAATTATTAATCCTTCTTGATGAATTTGGGCCTCGACCACTTTTGAATCATCTAGCATACTAGTTCTAGTTTTCTCACCTAGATACCCAGAATTCCCTTTGTTCTCAAGTCACTTTTCATATATTAAATAAATAAACAATTTCACATACACATTTCCAGCATCACAAGCACACTGGGAAATCACCACTTTCACATTTTATGAAATCCATTTGGAAACACCGCAAGAAGAACACATATGAGGTCAAACCATTTTTTAAATATGTTTCACAATTCAAAGGCTCATTTACGGTGCAAAATAAGGAAACCAATATGAAACAACACCTATTTCACTTGTAAAATCCACTTTCATCACATTTTATCCTTTTAATCCCTTTGAAAATACATTTCTCACCTTCCACATAAGGCATAAAACATGTTAAAGGAAACCCCATAAGAAACACGCAAGGAATATAGCCAATTTTCTTATAAAAATCCATTTTCATCACATGTGCATCACAAACCCCTCCAAAAAAATTTCACAACACATAGAAAATCCATATAACACATTTAAATAATCAATAATCTATATTAAAATCATCCAATAATGTAAAATCATGAAACCACCTACCTCACACTTGGAAACTTCCAGAAATCGGTTTGAAATGACAATTGAAGCACCATAAGACCTTGAAAAGGAAATATTGAACAATATTCATCAAGATATCACTAAAAATAATAATATCCAACCCTCTTTAAATCAAATAACCCACTGGAAAATAAGAACCCAAAGAGGGTGGAAGAGAACCCCTTGTATAAGGAAGAAGCCATGGGAAAAGGGAACTTACTTGAAAATTATTGAAGAAACCACACTAAATCCACCTTAAAAATGAAGATCCAAGGGATAAAGGAGGAAAGGGTAGGTGCCTAGGGCAAATAATCTTGAATGGGGAAGAGAGGGGAGGAGAAGAGGTTAAAATAGAGGAGGTAAAGATGGTAAATCCCAAATTTTTAATCACCTGGACAAGTTGCACAGTTTTCCCACATGGTTTTTCAAACATTGCGGTAGTCGTGTGCCCCTCTTGGTTCATGAGGAACAAGAATAATGGTTGTCCCACATATTTTGACTAACCATGCACCAATTGTGTAGTTCTCCACTATCCAAAAATGAAATTGGTCGCACGGTTTCCTAGGGAAGTGGCCGGTTTCCCCTAACTGTGTGCCAACCATGAGCCACCTACTATCTAACCCAAATTATCCATTCTTCACAAAAAATATGTTTATCCCAAGGGAAAAAATCCAAACCAAAAATAAATAGAAAATTACCTCCAAAAAACACGAATGTGACAATTCTTCCCACCATGAAAACTTTCCACCCACATAAAATCAACCCAAAGCTTGATCAGAAAATAGAAAAGGAAACTCCTATTTAACCCAAGACTTCCACTCCCACATCTCATGAACATATTTTCCATGTTGATAAAAAAATCACACCAATGTGATATACTTACCACTAAGTACCTTCTCCTGAGAATATACAATTTTCATTGGCCTCTCAAACACAGATAAATTAGGCTCCAACTCCAAATCTTCCAAATTAAACACATGAGATGGATCTGGGTTATAGTTATTCATATGGGATACATGAAACATATCATGAATTAATGTAAACTCAAGAGTAAAAGCTAACCTATATTCCACATTACTAATACGCTCAATAATCTCAAAAGGTACAACATACCTTAGTGTTATCTTCCCTTGCCTAACCAAATGGCGATGACCCAAGCAAGGTACTACTTTCAAAAACACATGGTCACCAACAAAAAACTCCAAATATCAGTTCCTTTGATTATCATAAGAATTATAGAGACTATGAGCTATCAACAACTATTTCTTGATCATCTTGAGTGTCTCAATCATCTCTTACACAAGGCTTGGTCCTAGAAATGAGGTCTCTCCCACATCAACCCAACATAGAGGTGAAAAACACAGAAAACCATAAATAACCTAAAGGCGAGCCATTCAAATCAAGGACTTGTAACTATTGTTATATGAAAACTCAAAAAATCCCAAATGGTTATCCCATGAACCTCTAAAATATAACACACATGACTAGAGAATGTCTTCTAAAATCTAATTTTCCCACTCCATCTGACCATATGTTTGAGGATGGTACTTCATGCTCAACTTTTCCTATAACCCCATAACCTTATAATGGTATTCCCAAAATTTAGAGGTAAAATGGGGGTCCCTGTCTAAAATAATTTCCAACAGAACACCATGAAGATTCAAAAAATTCAGAACATACAACCAAACTAACTCATACACCTTGGATAAATCCTTGATTGGAATGAAATGGGATGATTTTATCAAATGATAAATCACTTATAAAATGGAATTTTTTATACAGGGTGTATAAGGCAAGCCGACAATGAAGTCCATGGCTATCTCATCCCACTTTTAGGTAGGAATGGGTAGCAGTTGAAGAAAACTAGAGGGCATTTGGTGATATTATTTGACTTACTGACATGTATAACACCACAATACGTAGTCAGCTATGTCCCACCTCATACTTGGCCACCATAACTGATGATGCACATCATAATACATCTTGGTAGCACCAGGATGAATGAACTACTAGGATTGATGGTAATCTTACATCACCACCTTACTCAATGAAAACGGGACCCTGAAGCGACCCTTGAAGCAAAAAAATCCCTTGGGAGACAACAACCATTCACAAGGAATCTCCCCAGTATTAATAAATTTCATATATTGCTGGAAAAACTCATCACTAGGTTGCTCATACTGAATCAACTCCAGAAGAGAAGGTGTCAGCTAAACACTGGCCAATAACGCACCTCCACCATGCTCTTTGATCTATTGGTGCATATGAACAAATAGCCCCATCAAAGTCCACTCATCATTATAGTTTTGAATTCTTGCACTGGAACTTTTCTGATCAAAGAATATGACACAACATTACCCTTTCTAGGGGTATAGACTATATCAAATTTGAACCCCTGAAGGTACTCAACCCAACGACATTGCTTCAAATTAAAGTCTTTCTAGGAGAAATTGTAGGCTAAGCTCTTGTGATCAGAAAAACTACAAAATTATACCTAAAAAGATAATGACGCCTTGTGTTTATGGCATGAATTACCACTTCTAACTTTAGATCATGGGTTGAGTAATTATTTTGATGTGGTTGGAGCTGGAAAGAACCATACGCCACCACATGGTCATCCTGCATTAGCACACACCCAAGGCCCATGCCCGAGGCATCACAATAGACCGTATATCCCCTTCCATATTGTGACAAGATCAAAATAGGGGATGTGGTAAACCAGTTTTTAAGCTCTTAAAAGGATGTCTGGCACTCTGGGATCCATTCAAACATTACCCCCTTTCGGGTAAGTTCTTTCATGGACAAAGAAAGATGGGAAAAATCTTGAAAGAACCACCTGTAATACCCTTCCAGGCCTAAAAATCTCCTGATCTAAAAAACATTCTTCAACTATTCTCATGAAATCACTGCACTGATCTTCTCAAAGTCCATCAAAACCCCTCGCTCCAAGATCACATGACCGACTAACTTCACATCTCTAATCCAGAAGGTGAATTTAAAGAACTTAACATAGAGATGATGATCCTGAAGAGTTCCCAACACAATCTGCAAATGTTTCCCTTATTCCTCCTTAGTTCCAGAAT
The DNA here is from genome assembly GCA_963277665.1 of Viscum album. Lineage (NCBI taxonomy): Eukaryota > Viridiplantae > Streptophyta > Magnoliopsida > Santalales > Viscaceae > Viscum > Viscum album. Next base: position 1,148,221,805 of record OY728128.1, read on the forward strand.
AGACCATGATTTATTCCACAAATACCATGACAAAATAGTCAAGATACTGATGGAATTCCCTATTCATGAGTTTCATGAATATAACTGGAGAATTTTTCAACCCAAAAGGCATGACCAAGTACTTTAAATGGTTGTACCTACTTTGGTAAGTTGTTTTTGGAACATATGACTCTTTAACTTTGACTTGATGATACCCAGAATCACTACTGGAAAACTAACCTTTACCAACGGTTTGGAACCATTGGTATAGGCCTCCAAACCGTTGGTATAGCCTATACCAACGGTTTGGAGAACCGTAGCCAAGTAAGCCATTGGGATAGGTCTATACCAACGGTTTTGGAAACCGTTGGTATAGGTAATATGAAATCTATACCAATGGTAATAGAACCGTTGGTATATAAATTCCAAAAATAAAACATCCGCTGGGATTTGATCCCAGGACCCCTCGTTTATAATTGAACGACTCAACCACTAACCTAACATGACTTTTGTGATCATAATTACATAAATATATATATGTATTATCATAAATATTTTAAATTTTGATTTATATAATGTTCTCGGTACGAAGGTCTGATAAAAAATGAAAGTACCTATACCAACGGTTTTAACAACCGTTGGTATAGGTATTTGGTTGTGATTTTCATTCTGTAGAGGATGTTGAATTTTGGCCCACTTTTCCCAACGGTTTGGCCAAACCGTTGGGAAAGGTAGACCTATCCCAACGCTTTGGCCAAACCATTGGGAAAATTGGCATATTTGGGGACCTTTCCCAACGGTTTGAGGCCCTTTCCCAACGGTTTGGCCAAACCGTTGGGATAGGTCTACCTTTCCAAATGGTTTGGCCAAACCATTGGGAAAAGTGGCCAATTTGGGGGCCTTTCCCAACGGTTTGGCCAAACTGTTGGGAAAGGGAACCTATACCAACGGTTTTTGCAAACCGTTGGTATAGAAGCGTTGGGAAAGATCTAATTTCCAGTAGTGAATGCAAATAAATCTTGGAGAACCACCTTTCCCCTTTAAGTTTATCAAAAAATTAATCAATACAGGGAAAATGGTACTTGCTATTGATTTTTACTCAATTTAACTTCTAGTAGTCAATGCACAACTGGAGGGATCCATCGGCCGTTTTCAAAAATAGAACTGGTGCGGCCCAAGTAGAGATGATTAGGAAAATGAATCCTTTTATTCCAAATTTTCCATATTTAAATTTAGTTCCCTCAACTTAGTGGGAGTTATGCTGTATGAGGAAAGGGATATTGGTTGTGTTCCTGGTGCTAAATCAATAGAAAAGTCCACATCCCGCTCTAGACAAAAACTTTAGAAATCCTCTGGGAAAACCTCCGGGAACTCATCTGCCATAGGAGGGAATCCACCCTTAGGATCACCATCATCATCCTTCAATTATAAGAGTAAGATATGAAAAACAAGATTGCCCAAATTTGGAAGTGAGGTTCCAACATGGCCTGATTAAGGATCACATTATCACTAAAAAACTTATTTACTTCTATCAGGCGACACAAAAATTACTCATTGTCCATAGTAATTAATTTGAAATTGAAAACACACATCTAATAAAAACCAAGGATTACTTCAAAGAGTTACATATACAGAACAATAAAATCCTATTCCAACTCGACCCCTGACATGGTGATTTCACAAGACAGACTCCTAAAACCCTACTCAGGATTATTACCAAGCGGCATTACCATCTCCATAAAATACGGTATAAGCTCAATTGTAAAATTTAAGACATCATAAAGGTAGGAATGAATAAAGGAAACTAAAGCACTAGTATCAAAAAAAAATATCTAAAGATTATGCAATAAGAATGGTACCTAGAGCTGTCGCAATCCCTACATCTGATTCCACTGGCACTTGATCCACCACTTGAGGTTTCCTCATCACACCCTGAGATTGAGAATGAATACTATCCTACAGATCTTCCATGAACTAGATATAATTATAAGATGATCCATACCTACCAACACAACCTCCAAATCAAGTGCATGTTGTTCTGGAAGGTTCTGATTGGGTTGTCATTCCTTTAGAAGCCACATACACTACACCACTCTAATAGGGGTACACCATTCTACAAAATCATTGTAAGTTCCCCATAACTCCACACTGATGAAAAGTTCTAGGTAGGTATGATCATGTTGGATGCGTGTGTCCTAACTTCCCACACAGATAGAACATGACTGACCCAGTATCGGAGGCCACAAGCAAAGACAATCAGGAAGGATAGCCTGAACTACCACCCCTTCTTCCCCTTCTAATCCTGCTTTATCTTCTTATTAGATGAACTACCACTGCTTATTGATAACAATACTCCATAGAAACCAGTCTTTCTTACACAAAAAATTTATACCTTCATGGCATGGTCAAACACCTCATCATAAGTCTTCATCTTGAAAAAGAATAATTGGGAACGAATTTATAATCACAAACTTATCTAAAATTTTTGTTACTTTATCTACTCATTAGAAATGATCTCAGGTGAATACCTAACTAACTTTGAAACATGGTTAGTGTATTACATCACGGACCGATCTCCCTATATAATATCTATAAACTCCCAGGATCTAGAGAAGGATAAAATATTAGGATAATATTACTCATTGAAGACAACCTTGAAATATTTTTATCTCATCTTCTCGTGCTTCCCAGATTTTACCACTAAGTCTCACCACTTCTGACTGGAACCTTATAACATAAAAAAAGCACATTTCACTCTAACATCCTTATGAGTATAAATAAATTCAAACATCCTATATATATTCTCAATCCACCCATCTTCTTCCTTTGTTTTCAAGCCACCTTGGAAAGAAGGAGGATTGTTCTTGAGGTACTCCTAAGCTTTATCATTGCAAGGACCACATTCGGCTTCTCTAACCTGAGCATGACCAAAAACTTCTCCTTTACCCAAGGATTAGATATCCCGAACCATGGATTCCACTAATCTCTAATCAATTGGTGAGGGAGAAATATCTATGACCTCTTCCCATGGTTATACGGGAAGTCTCTAGGGAGGCATCTTACTACAATAAACAATGAACACAAAGAAAACCATTAATACAACCATTTTGAAAAATTTCAAAAAAAAAATACCATCACACTCTTAAATACAAACAAATAAAATCCATTACAATTACAAGGAAAATCAAACAACTCCACCCCCACCTAGTGTCCATATATAGTCTGCAGCCCGCATATCTCACCTGGAGGAGAAGTCAAACCAAATTTTCCAACATCCCATGGTGACTCGAGCCTTATCATGAGGTTTTATAGCTAGTCACCCTACTTGTAACTAGAACCTCAAACCTTGATAATCCTAGCTTAGATCTATCCAAACTCTTTCCCTAAATAACTTGACCCAAAAGAGTATGACCTCCTTTGATACCATGTTTTCAAAAACTAGACCAGGATGTCATCCAACCTAACACCCATCCCAATTCATGGCAAGGATAGAAGGGTGTTCTCAATACCCATGGGTTGTAAACTAGTTCCTAGAAGGATTGGAACTCTATAATCAGATCTACCAACCCCACTATGATACATCTTGCCTGTACCTGGGTCATACATAACAATGTCTACATACACCCAAAGGTGTATGCGGGGTGTGAGCCAAAGGCTAATAGGATGACACCAAAATAAAAGATTTAATGCTATAACATTAGAAGATAAATTAACATACACATTTTCATAAGAAAATTTGATTTTTTTTAGGAAAACATTTTAAAGAAAACCATTTCTAAAATAAGATTTATTGAAATAAAATGTACACAAGGTCTACCATATACCAAGGGATAGAACCATATCACATAAAAATCATGTCACAAGATATCCCCATGAAAAAATACCTATAGGTAACTAGCACAAGTGGGAATCTTTGAACATCATACCTCAGTGATCAAATCATCAACTCAACTACCAACACCATTCTCATGCATGAGCCACTAGACAGGATCTCGCACAAAGTTCCAGTGATCCAACAGATTTGTCATGCATGATCCACTAGATAGAATCCCATCCAATGTTCTAGTGGCCCCTGATCATATCACATGTTTATTTAGTGTTGTAATTATCAATCTTTCTATATGAATCCAAGCCTTGGCCACTTCTGAATCATCTAACGTACTAGTTCTAGTTCACCCACCAAGATACTCAGAATTCCCTTTGTGATCAAGTCACTATTCACATATTAAATAAATAAAAAATTTCACATACACATTCCATGAATCACAAGAAAATAAGGAAATCACCACTTTCAAATTTTATGAAATCCATTTAGAAACATTGTAAGAAGAACACGTATGAGATTCAACTATTCTCCCTAGCCAAAGCCCCTTTCAAAATTGTATTCACATCAAAACCCATTCTTAAAACATACTGAAAAATTAAAAGGATCATTTAAGGTCAACAAAAAGGAAACCAATATGAAAAAACACCCATTTCAATTGGAAAATACAATTTCATCACATTTTCACCATTTAATCCCTTTGAAAATACATTTTTCACCTTTCACACAAGGCATAAAACATGTTCAAGGAAATCCCACAAGATGCACATAAGTAATATAGCTAATTTTCTTATAAAAATCTATTTTAATAACATGTGAATCACAAAACCCCTCCAAGTATTTTTTTTCACCATAAAAAAAATCCATAAAACACATTTAAATAATCAAGAAAGCATATTAAAATCATCCAATAATGTAAAATCATGGAACCACCTACCTCACATTTGGAAACTTCCAAAAATCAATGTGAAACCATATCCTCACCACCAAAAGACCCTCATAAGGAAATATTGAACAATAATCATCAATATATCACTAAAAAACACAAGATCAAACCCCCCTTAGGTCAAACAAACCTTTGGAAAAGAAAAAACCCAAAGAGGGAGGAAGAGATACCCTAAAAGAAGGAAGAAACCATGGGAAAGGGCACTTACTTGAAGATTATTGAATAAACCACACCAAATACACCCCAAAAATGAAGATCCAAGGGATAAAGGAGGGGAGGGAGAGGCTCCTAGGGTGAAGAATCCCAAATTGGGAAGAGTGTGGAGGACAAAAGGTTAAAATCGAGGAGTTAAGGATGGTAAATTCCCAATTTTTAATGATCTGGACAAGTCACATGGTTTTCCCGCATGGTTTTCCAAACCATGCGATATCCATGCATCCCTTTCTATTCATGAGGAACCAGACACATGATTAGCTCACATAATTTGAATATCCATGTTCCAACCGTGCGGTTCTCCACTATCTAAAAATGAAATTGGTTGTACGTTTTCTTGGGAAAGAGCACATAGTTTCCCCTAACCCTGTGTCAAATATGTGCCACATATCATCTAACCCAAATTATCCATCCTTCACCAAAAAAATAGGGAACCCAAGGGAAAAAATACAATATAAAAATAAACATAAAATTACCTCAAAAATAAAAACACAGATGTGACACTCCCCCAGTTGATGATGAACTAGCCCTACACAACCTGCCTAGATATCCCACTCTACATAGTGAATATAGGATTTACCCTTATGATATATAAAAGTCACTCTACTATTGTAACAATCTATGTGGGATTGGTATTCTATTAACCAGTCTATACCCAAAATTAGATCAAATCTTGGCATGTCAAAGACATAAATATCTCACAGAAAATGATACTCCCCAACCTTGAGAGAACACCCTTTGCACAAACAGATGTCTCTAGACCATACTCAAAAAAGGTGTATCTATCATTATCACCCACTCACGAACTCCACCATTAGGATAAAATACTTCCCAATTTGTGCTGATATAAAAGAATCAATGGCACAAGTATCAAATAAGGAACTAGCTAGCATAAAATATACAAGAATAGTACCTCTCACTATCAATGGTCCATCCACACTATCCACGAGTATAGGATGAAATACTTGAAAATTTCCTAACCCTCTTACCTATAATACAATTTGATTCCTCTAATCTACACCACTCTACTGATATAGGTCCTCTTTCTTAAAATCACCATGTCCACTAACTCTACCGCCATGGATAGTAGAACAATAGCCACTAGAATGATGTGGAACATAAGATCCCCTTCCCATATTATGGTTCTTCCTAACTCCTCCATAAAACCCCATATATTGTAGGTTCAAACAGAACCTCTGTAGATTACTCATCCTCCCATAGGCTTTTCACTCTACTGATGGTTAGGGATAATGCTTACGAAAATATCCTGGCCTACTACACTGGTATAGAAGCACTCAGGTAAGATCCTAGGTAACTAATCATTCTATCTGGGTACTCTATTTCCCACTTACTTAGATTAAATTCTCATAATGATGCTTCCTACTATTAGAATTCATACCTCTTTATCATCCAATAGAAACCACAATTTCTCCACTAGAATCCTTCTTCAGGTTTCCTTATGATATGAGAGCCTAATTCACCACTTTTCAAAACCTTTTCATCCTGAAGATATTCCCATGGGACTTAATTTCACATTTAGTCCCATCCTAAAGCCTCTTCATTTTAGTAGCCTCATCTCCTTCCAGCACTAGAATAAAGCACTAAAAGTCTATAAAGCATCCAGAATAGTCCATCATTGACATACTCTCCTGAGTCAACATCATGAACTTAGCTTCCCTCTCCTACCTCAACGTCTCTAGACAAAAGTGCTCTAAGAATTTCTCTAGAAAGTCCTTTGACTCCATAGTCTCCAGCTATCTATCTCAAGTATAGATTTTCCACCATCTCTTTTCTTGAACATGTAACATGTATGCTACTAATTTTACTCTCTTTTTAGTAGGAGCCTCTAAGTGGTCAAGTATAGTCTAGATAGACTCAATCCAGAACTTAGCTACCTCAGGTCCAAACTCTCTGGTAAACATCAGAGGGTGATAAAATTGTAACTCTCATGTCTAGTCATACATACTCTTTGAAACCCACCATAGATCTCTTTCCATAAACTGCATGAAGTGAGAAAAGTTCTCTAAAAACTGCTCTCTAACTTCCTCACCCGGCACTACCAGTGCCTTAGGTTCCATTATTGGGGGATCATTTCCAGTAATGTCCACATGTATTCCTCTCAACAAGTGTCATCATGGAGAAAAATATCTAAAATTACAAACACATGTATTAGGACACATAATACAACATTAACACACTTACAAGGATTCACAAAATCCATTAAATTTTCTTCCCTCAAATCCCGCCACACAGTCAAAACAGAGGCGCTATCACTACCCTTAACCATCCACATCTAGGTTATGGTTAAAAAATAGTAAAATCATTATCATTATTCATGTTTCTCATTATACACCCATTACTCAAATTTTTCATCATTGTACAACTTTGAATTCATATTAGGAACCATTAATAGTTAAATTTTACAAGAAAAGAAAAACATTTCAAGTTCAACAACTTACCCAAAACCTGTTCTCTGTATAATCCTAAGACGATGGATATAAAAATAATAATAATGAGTTAATAGAATAATTCATGCATAATTACTCTCGTTTCTTTCTAGTCCATGAGTCAAATATCATAAAATCTTAGAACAATAATCACATCACACAATAATTGCATCACTGAAGGATAAATAAAATCAACTATAACAGAAAATACCAATAACAATGATCCCACCCTAGGTACTTGGGTTCTCCCTCATACATGGGTTAGCTACCTGTAAAGACCCAGAAATTTCAAGGAAATTTTTTTCTTAATTTCTTTGGAATTTTACATGAACGCAGTTTCTGACGATGCCTGATTCCAAGGCCCGGTGTGCCCAGAATCATTTTCTAAAGTTTAGCTCGGGTACGTTCAGTGAACGAACGAGCGGGTTTTTCTAACTTTTGAACCGGTGCTCGGAATTGAAATCTGAGGGCACCGATGAAATAACAGCGCCAGTAATTGCTTAGGAACACCTTTTCCAGAGTTGCGTTTACACGGGAGGTGTTGTTAAAAATTGTGGAAGTTAAAAATAAAATTTAGCTACAAATTTTATTTTTCTTTATAAGTGGTAGTCCTTTGAGTGGAAGTTGGGAAATCACCCAACTTACCATGAGAGGTTATGAGGGTGGTGGGCCCCACACAAACCCCACCCCTTCATATTCCCTAAACTCCCATAACCCTCTTATTAAATGACACATGAGTTAATTAAGTGGTTTAATTCAATTTTTGAATTTCAAACTTAATTCATGAGTAATAAAATAAGCGAAACACTTATTTTATTAGGTTGTTAGCTTGTTGAGAGGTTTTGGAAAAAGCTATAAGGCTTGAAGATCTTCATCCTCTTTGTTGAAGAACGTGAAGAACGCCAGTATCCGACGAAGAACGCCGAAACCTCAGAGATCGACTACGCGAAGCCGTGTACCGCGACGCCGTCAATTCTCCTCTCCATGACGGCGAGAGACGCCTTCCTTGAAGATCAACAAACACCAACGATCCTCTTCTTTCGCGACGATCAATTTCGTGATGTTTCTTTCCGCGACAAACCTTGTTCGACGACAATGCTTGAGGTAGGGTATTTATTGTTGTTGTTATGTGAATTCTTCTGTCGTCGTTCCTCGTTACAAATTGGACTGCTTGCTATCGATTAACGGGAGGGGGCTGGACCGCACAAACACGACCGACCCTCCTCCCTTATCTTTGTGTTGTTGCAGTTGGAAGGAAAGTGACGCGGTGCAATGACACAGCGTGGGATCATGCGGCAAGTATGCGCGGTGCCGTCGCACCATCGAAGTCAAACAGGGTCGCGGTGCTGTCGCGCTGCACTGGAGAATCACGAAAACACCGCGGCCGGAGCGGGGCCGCGGTGGAGGGGCGGGGTGCTGTCGCGCCACGCCGGACGGACCATGTCCATGACGGAGTAGAGAGCGGCGGCCGGTTTCCGGCTGCCGGCATCGAAGCAGGGGGACCGGCCCGCGCCGGTCCCGTGGTGCAGCAGCCGGCCGGCAGGAGCGGGCCGACCGGACAGGGGGGAAGACCGGGGGTTTGAAACCCCCGGCTGAATGGTGGAGCGGCCCCACGTGGGGGGCCGAGTTTATTTGAATAGGGGGGCCGCTGCGCCCCCCCCCCCCCCTGACCGCCAGCACGCCAGCGCACCAGCGCGCCGAGCCGGCCCCGGACCCGGTTTGGGTCGGCCCGACCGGGTCCAGACCCCCCATTTCGGACCTCTTTTGGTCTTTTGCCCATAACTTGGGCTAAGGATCTCCGATCGACGCACCGTCAGTTGATATGTGATCCTTGGATCGATACGGTTGTTTCGATATATTAGCCTCAGGGTTTTGGAGAACTTTGTGTACGGACGGGTTGGTTCGAACACGAAACCAACCGGGCCCTTGGAGCAGAAACACTTATATCTTGAGCTCTGGACGTACGATTGACGTTCTGTCAACTTTTTTAGATTCCTCTTGATGAGACGGAACTTTTGGCATACTTAGCCTGAGTTTTGGTTGCATTTGGATAGTGGCCGGGTTGGATTGTACCTGAAATCCAACCGGGCCCCTGGAACGAAAAAGCTGATAACTTTCAGACTAGACGTCTGTTTGACGAACTGTCAGCGGCGTTAGTGATCACATTGAGAAACGATCCATATGAGCATACCCTATGAGAGTTCGGGGTACAGTTGAGATACGGCCAGGTTGGTTCGCACACAAAACCAACCGAGCCCTTGGGACAAAAAAGCTAGTAACTCACAGACCGGACGTCCGATTGACGCGCCGTCTATTGCGTTTAGACCCATATGATGAGGCAGTCCTTTGAGATACTTATTCATGGGAATTTGTGATACTTGGAGTATCTACTAGTAGCTCGTGGAGCGAACCCTCCCGGAGACGAGTGTGCGGAGTATGGAGACCGTGTAGCCGGCTGAGACCTGACGACTGCTTGACCGACTCGACTTGGAGTGAGTCGACTAGACCATTGGACGGAGCACTACTTTGTTTGGGTGCAGACCCATGGCGGATGGAGCACTACTAAGTTTGGGTGCAGACTCGCGGTACTCGTCTGGAGAGTACCTCTGCAGGCTATTAGGGGGGATGCACTACTGTGTTTGGGTGGCAGACCCCGGTGGGAAGCACTACTGTGTTTGGGTGGCTGACCCGCGGTACTCGACAGGAGGAGTACCTCAACAGTCTTAGGTTAGTGAGCAGTACCTCAGAGTCGTGACAGGACCACTGTACACTCCAGAGACGGGGCTCTTCAGCAGTTACAGTTTCGATAATGAAAATCCTGATTTGAGATGAGTCTATGACCATTGTGTTTACCTCATGATTGAGATGGGTCACTTGATAACTTAGGTATATGTATGGGAATATATATAAGTAGTGGTTATCTGTTGATTTCATAACCTTTGTGTTTCCTCATGATTGAGATGGGTTACTTGATAACTTAGGTATAAGTATGGGCTTATACCTAAGTAAGGGTTATCTGTTGAGATTCTGCTTGTGGTTATCCTTGTTGGATTTAGAGAGACCTTGAGGGTCTCGGGGTCCCTACTGAGTATCGTTATACTCACCCCTGCATGGGCTATGCCCGCACCTCGTTGTGTTGGATGCAGATGATGGACAGTGCTGACAGAGGCCGAGTGTTCGAGGACTGGACGGTACCCAGAGGTGGACCTCACGATGAGTCAGTATCCGGAGGTGGACTTCACGACGAGACGATACTCGGAGGAGGTTGATGGGCGAGAGCGTTTTGGAGGCTATCTGTACCTACCCTTCAGGTAGGATCCGTTGTGGATGATCCAGGAGCTACGCTATCTGTACCTACCCTACATGTAGGATCCGAGGTGGAAGACCCAGGAGCCGCTTCTACTCTTCCAGCTGCTTGTCTTTCTGTTGTACTTCTATTCAGTTGTAGCTGTACTTTTCAGTTGGGTTTGTATTATGGCCCATTTACTTTTCAGCACTTTATTTTGTACTTAGTGTATTACTTCCGCTTGTACTCTGTGGTGTTTTTTTTACTTTTATAAAGGCAATGCCTTCCCAGTTATCAAGATTTATGCCTTTGGTGCTAGTCGCCAGCCCCTGGCCTATGGAAGGAAGGCTTGGGGTAGTCACGGCACGGACCCTGAGAATGGGTCGTGACAAATTGGTATCAGAGGAGTTTGGTTCTACCGCAGAACTAAGGACTCTGATCTTTTTCTATGTGAAGCAATAGTGTTAAGGGTACTGAGTGTGGTCTTCAGTTCAGGGAGTCCAGTGTTGGTGCGGCGGCCGACGTATCCGTACACCAGGACCCTGACTACTGATTTCCGACTTTGTACATGAAAACAATGATTGCGTGTGTGTTTCCAAAGTTTTAAAGTCAGCTCAAACCAGGTCATCTCACTAGGTATAAATCGTTGACCGTGTCGCATCTGTTCAGGATGTTTCCACACAGACAGTCAGTTGGAGTTTCTGAGAGAGTACTCGATGACGGCTCACCGAGCGATGAGGCTCCAGTGCAGGGCCCTCTTTCTATATTGTCACCCTCGGGTGGTGTACCAGTAGCACCACCACCTTTTGGGAAACAGATTCCACCAGTCTTACTAGTGGACGGTGCACGCTGGCAGAGTGTGATGCACGAGTTCCTGCAGTAGAGGCCTCCGAGGTTACGAGGCGAGGCAGATTCCCAGACAGCAGAGGACTGGGTGGAGGCGATTGCTAGTGTTTTCCAGTGAGTGACCATGAGGATGGTCCGCATAGTGATGAGGCTTCGGTACGTGGACCGATGCCTAAGATAGTGCCTTCGGGTAGTGTGTCAGCTTTACATCACTACCTTTTGGTCAACAGTTATAACCGGCGGTACCGGTATGCGACACTTGTAGACTTACTGCCTTATACGTGTTCCAACATCAGATACCCTCAAGTTCCGAGGTGAGCCCGACTCACAGGCGGCTGAGGACTGTCTTGAGGAAGTGGCTGAGAGTTTTCTAGAACTTATACAACTTCAGGCAGTGGAGCTCCGAAAGCAGGCGGACAGGAGCGGAACTAGTGGATTCCTTTTGTCCCTTGTACTTCTAGTTCCATGTTACTGTTGTATTTGTGTCTTTGTACTTCGAGATGCAGTAATAAAAGACACTTATCTTTGTGATGTTTGCTTTCCTGTCCTTTTGTTGGTTGATACTGAGAGGTCCCAGTTAAGACTGTTGACTTGACCCTCACTTTCGATATTTCTACTGGAGGAGACCCAGTGACCTCACACTGATGCTGACAGTGTGACTCGACCCTTGGAGGAGAGAGTGATGGTTGGATCTCTTGGTAGTAACGTCGAGGCCTTACGACGTCATCCATGGCATGAAATAGTACCGTTCATGTCTGTATTGGATGTATTAGGAATTGTGAGTGGTTCATCTAGGGGATGAGATCGAGTTTCTCTTTTCGGCAAAGGAGAAATTTTAGTAGCTCTTACAGATCGTAGGCAAAGAAGGGTGATCATTGACCGACTTTCCACGTCGGAAAAATTTCTACCGACCAGAGATGGTAGGAGTTACGATGAAGAAGGTGCAGATCATCCAGGAGCAGATGAATACTACACAACACAGCAAGAAACAGGAAACTGGCGCTAGTCTCAGAGACTTGGGTGTGTAAATGTTTCAAGAAGGAGTGTTAAGGATAGATGAGTCTACAGAGCAGTAGGCATGGAGTCAGATCTAGGAGAGCAGCATGAGGTGGTGTACAGTTCAACATGTTACAACCACCCGCCTTTGTTGTTCCCTCCAGGCTCATGGAGTTGGATGGCTGGGGAAGAGAGCAGCTGCATGCGGTCAAGGAGAGTGACCCAATGGATCTAAGAATGATTCTAGGGACAATATGTGTCCACTACTAGCTTCCGTAGTAATAGACGTTGATACGAATCATTATTTCCTTCCACGAAACTTATCCCAGACCTAGAGTTTCTGGTAAGCCGTAGACTTGACCCTCACGTCTGGAGATACCTTGGGAGGAGACTAGATAATCACACTTACGCTGACAGTGTGGTCTAACCCTCGAGACGAGAGTTTCGGTTGGAATCTATTGGTGGCAGTGTCGAGGCCTTACGATGTTGGTCTGGGTATGGATTGGATTCACAGTTCATACTTAGATTGACTGTATTAGGCAAAGAGGTTGTGGTTAACCTACAACATTGGGAAGGGTTTTCCTTGGTCGGTGAAAAGGAAACCCCAGGCAGCACAAGATAAACTCATGCATAGGAGGGTGTAGCCAATAACTCTTGAGTCAACCAACCTTACCCTCGTGATAGAAAGAGTTTTGAGTTTTAGTTCTAATCAGGAAAGAGAGACCTCTAGAGTTCTAGGATGACGATCACGACCTTATACGGGTCTCACCTCGATGAGGTTTACGGAGATGAGGCCAAGGCGGCAAGTAATCTCTGAGGTTCAGCGGACCTTTTTTAGGTCCTCAGTAGGGTAGGTGAGGTGGATTACCATTTGACCCATCCACCTCAGTTGCACCAGGTGCACAATGACTTCCACGTATCTCAACTGGGGAGATACGTGCTTGACCCAATGCATATCATCGACCATGGGGAGCTGGACATTGGAGATGGGGTGACTTTTGCGGGGTTTCAGTAGAGGTTGAGGATCGATAGGAACGGGTCCTACGAGGATGGTCGATTCCTCTTGTACACTTTCGTTGGCAGCACGAGAACCTCCAGGTGGGCACATGGGAGCAGAAGGCTCAGATGCGTGCTCAGTACCACTTTTGTTTCCCTAGTTTGTGTTGTAGCTTTATGGGGACGTAAATCTCTGAGGTGGGAGTAATGTAAAGACCTGGAAATTTCAAAGAAATTTTTTTCTTAATTTCTTTGGAATTTTACATGAACGCAGTTTTTGACGGCGCCTGATTCTGAGACCCGGTGTGCCCAGAATCATTTTCCGAAGTTTAGCTCGGGTACGTTCAGTGAATGAATGAGCGGGTTTTTCTAACTTTTGAACCGGTGCTCAAAATTGAAATCCTAGGGCACCGATGAAATCGCAGCGCCGGTAATTTCTTAGGAACACCTTTTTCAGAGTTGCGTTTACAGGGGAGGTGTTGTTAAAAATTGTGGAAGTTAAAAATAAAATTTAGCTACAAATTTTATTTTTCTTTATAAGTGGTAGTCCTTTGAGTGGAAGTTGGGAAATCACCCAACTTCCCATGAGAGGTTATGAGGGCGGTGGGGGCCACACGAACCCCACCCCTTCATATTCCCTAAACTCCCATAACCCTCTTATTAAATGACACATGAGTTAATTAAGTGGTTTAATTCAATTTTTGAATTTCAAAATTAAGTCATGAGTAATAAAATAAGTGAAACACTTATTTTATTAGGTTGTTAGCTTATTTAGAGGTTTTGGAAAAATCTCTAAGGCTTGAAGATCTTTATCCTCTTCGTTGAAGAATGCGAAGAACGCCGGTCTCCGACGAAGAACGCCGAAACCTCAGAGATCGACTACGCGAAGCCGTCAATTCTCCTCTCCGCAATGGCGAGAGACGCCTTCCTCGGAGATCAAAAAACACCAACAATCCTCTTCTTCCACGATGATCAATTCCGCGATGTTCCTTTCCGCAACAAACCTTGTTCGACGACAATGCTTGAGGTAGGGGATTTATTGTTGTTGTTACGTGAATTCTTCCATCATCGTTCCTCGTTACAAGTTGGACCGCTTTCTATCGATTAACAGGATGGGGCCGGACCGCACAAACATGGCCGACCCTCCTCCCTTATCTTTGTGTTGTTGCGGTTCGAAGGAAAGTGACGCGGTGCAACGACGCCGCGTGGGATCATGCGGCAAGGATGTGTGGCGCCGTCGAAGTCAAACAGGGTTGTGATGCTGTCGTGCCACGCCGGAGAATCACGAAAACACCGTGGCCGGAGCGGGGCCACGACGGAGGGTCGCGGCACCGTCGCGCCGCGCCGGACGGACCATGGCCGCAACCTTAGGCCGCGGCGGAGCAGGGAGCAGCGGCCGGTTTCCGGCCGCCGGCATCGGAGCAGGGGGACCGGCCCGCGCCGGTCCCGTGGTGCAGCAGCCGGCCGACCGAAGTGGGCCGACCTGACAGGGGGGGAGACCAGGGGTTTGAAACCCCCGGCTGAATGGTGGAGCGGCCCCCACATGGGGGGCCGCGTTTATTTGAATAGGGGGCAGTCGCCCCCCCCCCCTTGACCGCCAGCTCGGTTACACTACGCTGGCCAGCGGACCGCCAGCGCACCAGTGCACTAGCACGCCGGGCCGCGCCCAGCCGAGCCAAACCTGGACTCGGTTCGGGCCGACCCAGGGGGGGTTGGGCTGGGCCGGGCCGGGCCCAGACCCCCCATTTCGGACCTCTTTTGGTCTTTTGCCCATAACTTGGGCTAAAGACCTCTGATCGATGCACCGTCAATTGCGATTAAATCCTTGGATAGAGACGGTCTTTTAGGTATATTACACTTAGGGTTTCGAAGAACTTTGGGTACGGCCAGGTTGGTTCGAACACGAAACCAACCAGACTCTCGGATCAGAAACACTTATATCTTGAGCTTCGGACGTCCGATTGACGTGCCGTCGACTTTGTTGGATTCCTCTTGATGAGATGGAACTTTTGGAATACTTTTCCTGAGTTTTGGTTGCAGTTGGATAGTGTCCGGGTTGGATTGTACCCGAAATCCAACCGGGCCCCTGGAACGGAAAAGCTGATAACTTTCAGACCAGACGTCTGTTTGACGAATCGTCATCAGCATTGGTGATCACGTTGAGAAACGGTCCATATGAGCATACCCTATGAGAGTTTGGGGTACAATTGAGATACGACCGGGTTGGTTCGCACACGAAACCAACCGGGCCCCTGGGACAAAAAGGCTAGTAACTCACAGATCGGGCATCCGATTGACGCGCCGTCTGTTGCGTTGAGACCCCTATGACGAGGCAGTCCTTTGAGATACTTCTTAGTGGGACTTTTTGATACTTGGAGTATCAACCAGTAGCTCGTGGTGCGGACCCTCCTGGATACGAGCATGCAGAGTACGAAGACCGTGTAGTCGGCTGAGACCTGACGACTGCTTGACCGACTCGACTTGGAGTGAGTCGACTAGCCTAGTGGACGGAGCACTACTTTGTTTGGGTGAAGACCCATGGAGGACGGAGCACTGCTGAGTTTGGGTGCAGACCCGCAGTACTCATCCGGAGAGTACCTTTGCAGGCTATTAGGGGGGATGCACTACTGTGTTTGGGTGGCAGACCCCGACGGGAAGCACTACTGTGTTTGGGTGGCTGACCCGCAGTACTCGACAGGAGGAGTACCTCAATAGTCTTAGGTTAGTGAGCAGTACCTCGGAGTCATGACAGGACCACTGTACACTCCATAGACGGGGCTATTCAGCAGTTACGGTTTCGATAATGAAAATCCTGGTTTGAGCTGAGTCTATGACCATTGTGTTTACCTCATGATTGAGATGGGTCACTTGATAACTTAGGTATATGTATGGGAATATATCTAAGTAGTGGTTATCCGTTGATTTCATAACCTTTGTGTTTCCTCATGATTGAGATGGGTTACTTGATAACTTAGGTATAAGTATGGGCTTATACCTAAGTAAGGGTTATCTGTTGAGATTCTGCTTGTGGTTATCCTTGTTGGATTTAGATAGACCTTGAGGGTCTCAGGGTCCCTACTGAGTATCATTATACTCACCCCTGAACGGGCTATGCCCACACCTCATTGTGTTGGATGCAGACGAAGGACATCGCTGTCAGAGGCCGAGTGTTCGAGGACTGGACAGTACCCGGAGGTGGACCTCACGACAAGTCAGTATCCGGAGGTGGACTTCACGACGAGACGATACTCGGAGGAGGTTGACGGGCGAGAGCGTTGTGGAGGCTATATGTACCTACCCTTCAGGTAGGATCCGTGGTGGACGATCCAGGAGCTGTGCTATTTGTACCTACCCTACAGGTAGGATCCAAGGTGGATGACCCAGGAGCTGCTTCTACTCTTCCAGCTGGTTGTCTTTTTGTTGTACTTCTATTCAGTTGTAGCTGTACTTTTCAGTTGGGTTTGTATTTTGGCCCATTTACTTTTCAGCACTTTCTTTTATACTTAGTGTATTACTTCCGCTTGTACTCTGTGGTGTTTTTCTACTTTTATAAAGGCAATGCCTTCCCAGTTATCGGGGTTTATGCCTTTGGTGCTAGTCTCCAGCCCCTGGCCTATAGAAGGCGGGCTTGGGGTAGTCACGGCATGGAACCCGAGGACGGGTCGTGACACTACTCCCATGCACGACCACATAACCAAGGACCGAATCTTCATAGTCTCATGTCTATATTTCTCAAATATTAATACAAAATAAAGAAAAGAAAACTAGTCTATGATACCACTTTTTAACATCCTAACCCAGGTTCCACACACTAGTGCCACGAGCTAATCTGTCACATGGACTCAAGCATGTCTCCCCGTATGTTAGAGGCTACCAACTTATAGTGAGGTTCTAATATAAATCATGGATATACTATAACCTATTAATCAAAGTAATAAACAAGTGGAAATAAATCAACAATTTTCAAATGATATAACCATAACTAGAAAAAACCAAAACCACAAGATGACCAAAATGAGAAATACAATATCCAAAATTAAACAGTAAACATGTAGAGACCCAAAGATTGACGTACATGGACATTACATTACTTTTGTGGAATACTTAATACATAACAAAAACAGACACACAAGGACCATAATAGTTTAGTGTCTTTGGAAACTTGGAACGTAATCTTCTAATCGTGGTGAAAGATCTTCAACATCTCCCATAAAGATCTTCTAATTTTTGTTTCCTTACCTAAAACCTTTATTTTAATCCTGGGGGAAAATAAAACATAAAAAGGGTGAGCTAAAATGATCAGTAAGGGTAAGCATAGGGAACATAAAATAATCCATAAACATTTGAATGCAAAAACATGAACATAAAATCTAAACATCAAAATATTGAGCAAAGACATAAATCATGGAAGTACATAAAGCATAGATCATAAAAGAACATTAATCATGATAAAATAGCATATAAATAAAACATGTAATTGTGGCATCCATTAAGAACATGTAATGATTTTCATTGTAGCCAAGGCATTGCTGCCAAGACCATCTTAGTGGACAAAGTCCCTTTCTGAATCGAGTTCACTCCTCGTTTCAGTCCTGTAATACTGAACCGGATTAACTTACCGTTCCAGCCATGTCTATCTCATGAGATATAAATATTTACCCAATACATTGGAGGGAGATATAGGTCTCACCCATCTCATAATGAAATCATTATTACTTGTGCCACAAAATAAACATACATCATTCATAAAAACCCAATAAATAAAATGGGTTTCATAAACATCATCCCATCATCACATAATCCATATAAAAGAAATAGATATCATTCCATAATAAGAAAAGTGAAACCATGTAAATCATAGAGACATGATACTTGAAATATACACATATGAAATAATGTCATCTTAGATGAAAAATGGTTTTGATAAAACACTTGAAAATAATTCTTGAGGAAAATATCCTTTCTTCTTCAAAATCATTCTCTTTTCACAAAATGTTATGCAATTTTAAAAGAAAATGATTTTGTTGAAAATAGTCATGAAATCTTTTGGAGAGAGCTTCATGAAAATAAGGCTTTATAAAAAATCATAAAAATCCGTTCGTGCTGTATAAGTTAAAAAAAATTCTTCTCGTACTTTTGCCAAAAAAGTTAAAAAGTACCTTGTAAAAGAAAGATTTCATACATACCATGTAGTAAAAGTCAAAAATGGGTAAAAAGGACATTAAAATACATAAATACACTTTTATAAAACATTTACATGGATGATAACAATAACCCCAGTAAATAATTACGTATAATCAATCTCAGATAGAAATGAGATTTGCGAAATTATCCCTTACCTTAGGTCTGATATGCTTCGTACGTATCCAAAACTCACGTATAATGATTTAAATAATCTCATTGACTTATTACAGAATCATATTCATTGTTATTATATCATATATGGTTCACTTATGACTTTATATTACCCATTCTTTTGTAAATTAATGTTAAAGTAGTGGTTTGGGTAAAATCGTTTCATTTGTCGTTCATGTTTTAACTTGTAATTATTCATATTTTTACTTAGATCATGATTAATTACATCCAGAATTTAAAACATTATTTATATATAATATATATTTATAATATACATATATATAATAGATCGATAAATGTAAAGAAATACACCGTTCATGGAGACGGTAGGCTGTACGTACGCATGAACGGTGTTTTCGTTTCCTTATTGAATTGAATGGAATTAAGTAGATGAAATAAATATATATATACATAAATACATTAGCATTATTATGTCATATATTTCATTATTACTTATTATATATACTTTATAATCATTCTTGAATGGTTAACATGGAGAGTGAATCACATCGCGTCGTGGAGACGGTAGTCCGTACGTACGCACGAGCGATGATATCATTCCCATGATCGTGGAATTGTATTAAAGTGTATGTATAATATTACAGAATCAATATCACTTTAAAATAATCATATATATTCATTACTTTCACCATTATACCCATCCAAGTAAGGTGGTGGTGGAAAATAGATTACACCACGGCGTGGAGACGGTATTCCGTACGTACACACGCGCGGTGATTTCGTTTTTCGTAGGATGGATAGATGGTGAAATATGGTTGTTTCATATTTATAATAACATATCAGTATATTAGTGATACTTATTTTATTACTTCATAATGAAAAAACTAAAGAAGAATAATTGGAAGAAGAAATAAAGTTGAAAGAATCGGTAACAGACATTACCTCTTCTTTGAAGCACCTCTTTGAGACCTCCTCTTAGGGCACTAAAATTGGTCTTTGAAGAATACCAGGACCTCTAGGGTGTTTCTATGGAAGTGGATAAGATAATTTGGCAGTGTTTTGCTGAGATTTAAGGCTCAAAGTGGTGTGAGGAAGAGAGGGAGGAGGTGCCCTTTTATAAGGGAGGAGAGGGGCACCTTTGGAAATATAAGAAATATTAGTTTATATTAAATCCCAACCCCACTTAAAAACTTCCAAAATGACTCATATCCAAAGATTAGATGATATAGGGTTGTAATTTAATCAACCAATAAAATTTAGACATGTTAGAAATTTATTTTAAACATTATCAACTTGATTTATCCTTATTTACCAATTTAATTTTATTTGTGGTAATCATATTCTAAATTTTAAATTATTATAAATAATTACATATGTGTTGTGAATTTTCCATAATTTGACTCTTTATGACATTTTCGAACATATAAATTTTAATTTATAATTTTAAAATATTTTTGTGATTTTTAAACAATTTTATAATCTGTTATTTTTATAAAATAACAATAGTATCAATTTTGACACTATTCCTTTATTTGAATTTAAATAAAATATAAATAGAAGACATGTTCGAAATAAAAGCATTAATAGATTCATAAAATGTCATATGTATCTAGAAAATTAGTGGAGCACATTAAATAGTTCATATAATATTTATTTTAATATTTTTAAAACCATTTATTTGATATTTTAATTAATAAAATAATTTCAACATCACTATTGTGTCATAATTAATGATAATTATTTAATACCTAAAAATTCTAAATAAATTTATATGATGTATATAATTGTATTATATTTCTGTATACTATTCATGTTCAAAGTTTCATTAAGTTTATCACCAAATTAAAATTATTATACTTATAAGATTTAAGACAGTGACATGTTGTCACTTTCTTTGGTTTTAATAATAATTAAATTATTTGCATGGAAAAAAGTCCATTAAATGAATCTAATCCGACCCTTAGGTGATATGGGTCAACTTTTAGCCATCCAATAGAATTTTGGCATGTGTTATGGTAATTTTATAATATTATATTTACCCTTAATTACCCGATTTACCTTTAACTATGGTAAATAAAATTTACTGTAGTTACTATTCATAATTCCCAAAAATAAAAAGTAGCCTATTAACATAATTTGGACCCACTTATTACAAATATGGAATCCATTTTTCGAAATTCAATACAAAAAATTTACAGAAATTAAATTAAAATTAATCCCGTTGTCGAAAGAAAATGGGTTTTTGTTTAAAACATTGCAAAAGATTGAAATGATTTAACCTACGAATTCAAGGTAAAATCAATGCTATTGACATAAATTATATTAAATGGTAAAAATATATTCTATTTATAATTTAAAACCATTAAATATTATAATTTAACCATATAAATTATTACAATGAAAAAAGTTGTTTTTAATTAAAATATAGCGTGTTTTTACTATTCATTAAAATATGAAAGTTATCAGAAAAATATCAAAACTTTATCCAATGTAAATTTTTATATCCTGATTCAAAATAAGAAGTTTATTTTGTAAAATTGAATTTATAAACATGTCAAAAACTAGATTTAAAGTGGGTTCACCATCAAATGGCGGCAAAACTGCATTTTTTGAAAAATACTTATTTTACCCAAAAAATTTATTTTGTTCTTATAACATGTTCTAGAAAACGTGTAAGATGAATAATAATGTTATAAAATTCAAAATTTAGTTAATAAAATTCATAACAGCTAGTTCATAATAATATTATAATAATATATCGTTGTTTAGTAAAACTTGGTATTGCGTACAACACACGCTATCGAGGAAGGTCGCGATTGCGTGTAATGCAACCCAAGTTAGGATTGCGTGTAGTGCATGACTCCTTTATTGTTTCATCTAACAAAATACAACCATATTTCATTAATACATTGAATATATATATATATATACTCAATGTTGTGTAGAATAACTACTATAAAACAAACTTGAAATTGTGTGTAACACGATCCAAGATTAGTGTTGCATGTACTGCAAGCTAATACGGTGTTGCGTATAATGCAAGATAATCTTGGGGTATCATACAACACAATACATCAAATAAATTAAAAAGAATACTTCTCATAAAATCTCGGGGTGTTACATTCTACCCCCTTAAAATGAATTTCGCCCTCAAAATTTTTCGGAGTTATAAATGGTTTACTACTCGAAAGTTTCTTTAATAAAAACCCACATTATAAAAAGGAATACCAAAACTTGGCTTTAAAAACTAATGTATGAAACGTAACGGTTACCCAAATTAACTCATCATTTGGTTTCCATGTAGGATAACATAGGTGAAAATATGGATATGGAAGAAAAATATAACCATCAAGTTCTGATGGAGAGTGGTAGAGAACATGACTATGAAAAAGCCATAAATCACAAAGCCATAGATTTGTGATGATCTAAGGTACCATCTTATTCATCGGATATAAGGGCACTAGGACAACATTTTTGATTTTCAAGATCATTTCCCTAAAGTTGATGAAATTGGAATTAGAAGAAATACTTTTGTGATTTTGGTGCAGTCTCACCATTGGTCGTTCTTTGGACAATTTCCACTTCATCTCTTAAAGAAATGAAGTTGAATTTGTCATTCGTGAAGTGTTATCAGATCATGTGATAGAATGATGGGTCATTCCATCTGTCTCAAATAAAAGGTTATAAAAGTTATCAAAAATACATAAGTCTATCTATAGTGAGATTAATCATATATGGTTCCTAAAATGGACTTATACTTCATATATCATACTGCTTAATATAATAAAACTAGTTTCTACTAAACAGGGACTTCCTGTAGGCTAGTGGTAGGCGATAAAGGCCAGTCGCACTTCGGTTATGGGTTCGATTCCCATAGTCTTGTCCGACGCGATGGTCTGTCACCCGTCCTGCAGGTTGTCCTTTTTCTAAAACTACATTACTATAACATCCCATCAATAATATCGAAAAAAGTTCTATCCTTAAAAAATACTAACTTATTTCCAACATAATCCATTCCAATCTTTAGGCTTATCTAAAATACTTCGGTCCAAGCTCATAGTATAAAGAAAACGATTACTTGAAATGTCATCAACCAAGCATGTGAATACCATCATTTATCCACCATATATCTTGTCGTTCACATTCCAATCATGTGAATACCTTAATCATGTATTATATTGAAATATGAATACCCATTGAATCTTAGTGAAAACATGAGTGCTGTCAAAAGTTAACTCTTTCCACATACCAAAACCCCAAAATTCTATATACTCAAACCATGATATAACTATTTCCTTATATCAGTCATGAGCTCATGAATACTGTCAAACATTTCATTTTCTCCTTATCCCTTCATTATGTGCATATCATCTTTTTTCCAAAAATATCTCAATCACTTTCCATGGTTAACAGTACCATAAAATTATTGAAAACCACAATATACCAATACATAAATATTCTAATATTCTACGATACTATATACAACATTATTTTGGAATCCCATTTCATAAACACTTAATCATTCCACCACATTGTTGTTATATTCAACATCACCAATAGTGATCGCATGTGACTTCCCTTTGTCCTTTGACTTAAGTGGTTTCTCATGTCGATCATCACTAACCCTTGGATTAGGGCATTTATTAGCATAATGCCCCATTTCCTTGCACTTGAAGCACTGAAGTGTTGGTGGTGCGTTCTCTGCAGTCTTTTCTTTATTCACATCATTAGCAACCCTTTTTCCATTACTTCGACACTCAGCTGATCGATGACCTTATTTTCCACACTTAAAACATTTTCTAGTCCCTTTAAGACAATCTCCACCATACTTCTTTCCACACTTTGAGCATAAGGAAACATTCATCTTCTTTTCAACATTATTCTGAGATTTCTCCTTGAACTCCATCTTTCGTTTCTTGTCAAAACCATGAGATGGATAAGTAACACCAACTTCCATTTCTACCTTGATAGCATAATGCACAATTTCTTCATAGCTACTGAAGTCTCTTATAGCTAATGCCCTTCGAAGATTTGGTTTTAAGCCACTGAAGAATCGGTCAACTTTACTTTCAGGTTGGATGATAAAGCCAGATGCATACCTTGCAAGCCTTGTAAAATTCACTTCATATACACCAACAGATTCATCATCCTTTTGCTTTAGTTCAATAAACTCCTTCTCCATATTTGTTCGAAGAATACTAGGGAAGTACTTATTGAAAAATAAGTTCTTGAACTCGTCACATTCCATGGACTCAATTTCATCTCTTGGCCTCGTATTTTTGATAAGATTCAACCATTGATCAGCTTCACCTTCCAAACGATATACTGCTAAGATGACTTTATCATGTTTAGAACATTGAAGAACTGAAAATATCTTTTTAGTGGTACTGATCCATTGTTCAGTAACAAGTGGATCAGAAGACCCACTGAAAGAAGGTGGACGTTGCCTCATGAAGGACTCAATAGAATATTGTTCCCTTTTCTACTTATTTGGAAGTCCAGAATGATTCATAGCTTGTGTAAGTATAAAAATAAGATTTTTCACTCCATCTCCCATAACATTTGTTTGTTCAAGAGGACAATCATTGCATTGTCCATTGCATTGATCAACACAGTTACTTCGGGTTCCGACCATCGTCTAAAACCCAAAAAGAATAGTGTGAGAGGCAAAAATCATGCTAGGGAAAACAACATAATAAAGGGGGAGTACCTTCAATATCTAACATCTTAGGTTTAATTATAAGATCATTACCGTAATTCTAGGACTATAACCTATACTTATACTTAACCTTGGGGATATCCCTAGACATACATTAGAAATATCTCTAGGGATCTCACTAAAGTTCTCGCATCCTAGTTTCCAAAGGTTGAATAAACTTTTCCTCTAATACCAACTGTAGAGACCCAAAGCTTGACGTACATGGACATTACATTACTTTTTTGGAATAATTAATACATAACAAAAACAGACACACAAGGACCGTAATAGTTTAGTGTCTTTGGAAACTTGGGTCGTAATCTTCTAATCGTGGTGAAAGATCTTCAACATCTCCCATAAAGATCTTACACTTTTTGTTTCCTTACCTAAAACCTTTCTTTTAATCCCGGGGGAAAATAAAACATAAAAAGGGTGAGCTCAAATGCTCAGTAAGGGTAAGCATAGAGAACATAAAATAATCCATAAAAATCTGAATGCAAAAACATGAACATAAAATCTAAACATCAAAATCTTGAGCAAAGACATAAATCATGGAAGTACATAAAGCATAGATCATAAAAGAACATTAATCATGATAAAATAGCATGAGAATAAAACATGTAATTGTGGCATCAATTAAGCACATGTAATGATTTCTATAGTAGCCAAGGCATTGCTGCCAAGACCATCTTAGTGGACAAAGTCCCTTTCTGAATCGAGTTCACTCCTCGTTCCAGTCCTGTAATACTGAACTGGATTAACTTACCGTTCCATCCATGTCTATATCATGAGATATAAATCTTTACCCAATGAATTTTAGGGAGATATAGGTCCCACCCATCTCATAATGAAATCATTCTTACTTGTGCCACAAAATAAACATACATCATTCATAAAAACCCAATAAATAAAATGGGTTTCATAAACATCATCCCATCATCACATAATCCATATAAAATAAATGGATATCATTTCATAATAAGAAAAGTGAAACCATGTAAATCATAGAGACATGATACTTGAAACATAAACATATGAAATAATGTCATCTTAGATGAAAAATGGTTTTGATAAAACACTTGAAAAGAATTCTTGAGGAAAATATCCTTTCTTCTTCAAAATCATTCTCTTTTCACAAAATGTCATGAAATTTTAAAAGAAAAGGATTTTGTTGAAAATAGTCATGAAATATTTTGGATAGTTCTTCATGAAAATAAGTATTTATAAAAAACCGTAAAAATCCGTTTGTGTCGTATAAGTGAAAAAAAACATTCTTCTCGTTCTTTTCCCAGAAAAGTCAAAAAGTACCTTGTAAAATAAAGATTTCATACATACCATGTAGTAAAAGTCAAAAATGGGTAAAAAGGACATTAAACATACATAAAAACACTTTTAGAAAACATGTACATGGATTATAACAATAACCCCACTAAATACTTACGTATAAGCAATCTCGGATAAAAATGAGATTTGTGAAATTATCCCTTACCTTAGGTCCGATATGCTTCGTACATATCCAAAGCTCCTGTATAATGATTTAAATAATGTCATTGACTTATTAAATAATCATATTCATTGTTATTATATCATATATGGTTCACTTATGACTTTATATTACCCGTTCTTTTGTAAATTAATGTTAAAGTAGTGGTTTGGGTAAAATCGTTTCATTTGTCGTTCATGTTTTAACTTGTAATTATTCATATGATTACTTAGATCATGATTACTTACATCCAAAATGTAAAACATGATTTATATATAATATATATTCAGAATATATATATATATATATAATAGATCGATAAATGGAAAGAAATACACCGTTCATGGAGACGGTAGGCCATACGTACGCATGAACGCTGTTTTCGTTTCCTTATTGAATTGAATGAAATTAAGTAGATGACATAAATATATATATACATAAATAAAGTAGCATTATTATGTCATATATTTCATTATTACTTATTATATATACTTTATAATCATTCTTGAATGGTTAACATGGAGAGTGAATCTCATCGCATCGTGGAGACGGTAGTCCGTACGTACGCACAAGCGATGGTATCATTCCCATGATAGTGGAATTGTATTAAAGTGCATGTATAATATTAAAGAATCAATATCACTTTACAATAATCATATATATTCATTACTTTCACCATTATACCCATCCAAGTAAGGTGGTGGTGGAAAATAGATTACACCACGGCGTGGAGACGGTATTCCGTACGTACGCACGCTCGGTGATTTCGTTTTCCGTAGGATGGATAGATGGTGAAATATGTTTGTTTCATATTTATAATAACATATCAGTATATGAGTGATACTGATGTTATTAATTCATAATTAAACAACTAAAGAAGAAGAATTGGAAGAAGAAATAAAGTTGAAAGAATCGGTAACGGACATTACCTCTTCTTTGAAGCACCTCTTTGAGACCTCCTCTTAGGGCACTAAAATTGGTCTTTGAAGAAGAACAGGACCTCTATGGTGTTTCTAGGGAAGTGTATAAGAGAATTTGGCAGGGGTTGGCCTATCTTGAAGGCTCAATGTGGTGTGAGGAAGAGAGGGAGGATGTGCCCTTTTATAAGGGAGGAGAGAGGCACCTTTGGGAATATAAGAAATATTAGTTTATATTAAATATCAACCCCACTTAAAAACTTAAAAAATGACTCATATCCGAATATTAGATGATATAAGGTTGTAATATAATCAAAAAATAAAATTTAGACATGGTAGGAATTTATTTTAAACATTATCAACTTGATTTATCCTTATTTACCAATTTAATTTTATTTGTGGTAATCATATTCTAAATTTTAAATTATTATAAATAATTACATATATGTTGTTAATTTTCCATAATTTGACAATTTATGACATTTTAGACCATATAAATTTTAATTTATAATTTTAAAATATTTTTTTGATTTTTAAACAATTTTATAATATGTTATTTTTATAAAATAACAATAGTGTCAATTTTGACACTATTCAATTATTTGAATTTAAATAAAATATAAACAGAAGATATATTCGAACTAAAAGCTTTAATAGATTCATAAAATGTCATATGTATCTAGAAAATTAGTGGAGCACATTAAATAGTTCATATAATATTTATTTTAATATTTTTAAAACTATTTATTTGATATTTTAATTAATAAAATAATTTCAACATCACTATTGTGTCATAATTAATGATAATTATTTAATCACTAAAAATTATAAATAAATTCCTATGATGTAGATAATTTTATTATCTTTCTTTAGACTATTCATTTTCGAAGTTTCATTAAGTTTATCACCAAATTAAAATTATTATACTTATAAGATTTAAGAAAGTGACATGTTGTCACTTTCTTTGATTTTAATAATAATTAAATTATTTTCATGGAAAAAAGTCCATTAAATGAATCTAATCCGATACTTAGGTGTGTGGGTTGACTTTTATCCATCCAATAGAATTTTGGAATGTTTTAGTGTAATTTTATAATATTATATTTACCCTTAATTACCCGATTTACCTTTAACTATGGTAAATAAAATTTACTGTAGTTACTATTCATAATTCCCAAAAATAATAAGTATCCTATTAACATAATTTGGACTCACTGATTCCAAATATGGAATCCATTTTTCTAAATTAAATACACAAAAGTTTCAGAAATTAAATTAAAATTAATCTCGTTGTCGAAAGAAAACGAGTTTTTGTTTAAAACATTGCAAAAGATTGAAATGATTTAACCTACGAATTCAAGGTAAAATCAATGCTATTGACATAAATTTTATTAAATGGTAAAAATATATTCTATTTATACTTTAAAACCATTCAATATTATAATTTAACCATATAAATTATTACGATGAAAATTGTTGTTTTTAATTAAAATATAGCGTGTTTTTACTATTCATTAAAATATGAAAGTTATCAGAAAAATATCAAAACTTTATCCAATGTAAATTTTTATATCCTAATTCAAAATAAGAAGTTTATTTTGTAAAATTTAATTTATAAATATGTCAAAAACTAGATTTAAAGTGGGTGCGCCATCAAAAGGCGGCAAAACTGCATTTTTTGAAAAATACTTATTTTACCCAAAAAATTTATTTTGTTCTTATACCATGTTCTAGAAAATGTGTAAGATGAATAATAATGTTATAAAATTCAAAATTTAGTTAATACTATTCATAATAGCTAGTTCATAATAATATTATAATAATATATCGTTGTTTAGTAAAACCTGGTATTGCGTACAACACATGCTATCAAGGAAGGTTGTGATTGTGTGTAATGCAATCAAAGTCAGGGTTGCATGTAGTGCACGACTACTTTGTTGTTTCATATAACAAAATCCAAACATATTTCATTAATACATTGAATATATATATATATACTCAATGTTGCGTAGAATAACTACTATCAAACAAACTTGAAATTGTGTGTAACACGATCCAAGATTAGTGTTGCATGTACTGCAAGCTAATACAGTGTTGCATATAATGAAAGATAATCTTGGGGTATCATACAACATAATACATCAAATAAATTAAAAATAATACTTCTCATAACATCTAGGGGTGTTACAAAACATGTTATGCTAAATACGTGTCAAGTTTCAATATGAAAAACCCAAAATAAATAAAGACACTGCCAACTCCCAAGAGGTTCCTGACACTAGGTTCAGCTCCCTCATCCATGTTTGATCCCATACCCTTAACTTGTCCTGCAACTATGAAATATATTCAGGTACCGATCAGGCAGCCCAAGTAGGGTGTGAGTACAACTCAATAGGTCACCAACAATGATATCTGAAACAATACCTAGTCAAAACATTGTATGTAGTTCTATAAAGAAATAAATAAAATTAATAAATCAAATATTTTTCATTTATTCAATTTTTATTTATTTAACCACATAAACTCCTTGGTTCCTAAGGACACCCAAACTCTTAATACATGCTTCGTCCCATGCCGAAGTCTAAACCATATCACATATTCAATTCATATTTCATTATAACAAATGGGATTTCATTATCCATGTCATTTAAATTCATTGTAAATTACAATTGGAACCATAGTCCAATGCCAATTTTATGGGCATAGAACATAATGTCTAGTAACCTGTGGGTATTTGGAGCATCATTCCATGTCCCCTCATGGGTATTTGAAGCATCAGTACATATCCCATACAATAATATTTTCATTCATGCACTTCTCACTCTATGGGTAATTGAAGCATCATTATGTGTCCCACACTCATATATCAACCAATCATATATATCACATGTATCACAATATCACATGTATCATAATATCACAATTAATTAATTCACTAATTAATTAATCCAACTCAAAAATTCAATATTCATATAATTCCATTAATTAATTAAATAATTAATTAATCACATAAATTCCATTAATTAATTCAATAATTAATTAATCACATCAATTCCATTAAATAATCCAAAAATTAATTAATCACATCAATTCCATTAATTAATCCAATAATTAATTTATCACAGCAAGAATTTTATAATCACAAAAATCTCCATTTAATTAATCCAACAATTAATTAATACAATTCAAACTATTACATAATCAAAAAATATCTATTAATTAATTCAATAATTAATTAATATAATTTATTCAATTACATAATCAAAACATTCTCTATTAAATAATTCAGTAATTAATTAATCCAATTTAAATAATTAAATAATCAAAGCAATCACTATTAATTAATTCCACAAATAATTAATCCAATTTGTTCAATTACATAATCACAACATTCTCCATTAATTAATTCAACAATTAATTAATCCAATTTTACAATCCCAATATCCACATAATTTATTCAACAAATAATTATTCCCTTCCAATCAATTCAATTCCCCAATTTCACAATCCCTTAATTAATTTACCAAATTAATTAATTCAATTTAATAAACTCAATTTATAATAATCCAAAAGTAATTATATAATTACATACACATAATTGAAATCAATACTTTGGGATTTGAAAAATATACCACCTACCTCAAAATCAGTGATGAACGATCTCCAACGAAAATCACCAATTTGAGAAAAAAAAACCCTAATCAAGATAAAAAATAAGAACTTGATTCAAATAATAGATTCAAGATAAAAAAAAATATCCATCAAACCCAGACCTAGATATAATCCCAATAGGATAAAATATCCCTTCCAATATAGTGAGAATAATGGGAAAGAGATGAGAAACCAATCGAGATGCGATTCACTTATAGGGAGGGGTGCAAATCTTCAATATGGGATTCAAATCATGAAGAACAGAGGTCATAAGCCCTAATAATTCATCTAGGAACCTCCAAAAATTATAGAGAATGTTTAGGGTTGATATTGGGTTGATTAAAGGTTAATATTGAGGGTTAAGTAATTTTAAAAAAAAAATTCGGGTTAATTAAAAACCAGTTAATTGTTTCCTGGGAAGGGGCGCACAATTTTACAAACCATGTGTCTCAACCATGCATGTCTTATAAGGGGTGCATGGTTTCTCCTAAGATGGAACACAGTTTGAAAAAATGTGCACCAACTGTGTATTCCCTCTCTATGAGGGGTTGTATGGTTTACTTGGCCATGATATATGGCTTTGGAAAACTATACGCCAACCACGAACTGCCTAATATCCTCCCAATTTTCTCCAATTTTCACCCAAACTTACCCAAGGTAAAACCCAAATGTAAGTACTAAAAACAAATAAAAAAGAGTCCCTGAAAATAATCTTGAGACAACTCTAGAAATGTTCAGGATCATAAACATTCCACCCTTAGAATATGACAAGAATGGTTGAACCATTCAGTTTCTTGAGGATATGTTATAGGATTTCATGATAGATTTTATTCGAAGTGGGAAGGATCACTCACCTTTTTTTAGTTCACATATAATAACAACCACCACTTCACTATTAGTACATAACCTTTTGATTCTCTATACAAGAGACCCTCAAAGTCACCCCTATGTTGAATGAAAGTTAGAGATACATCATTGATGGGGCTAGAGTTAGTGTAGCTGACACTAGAGAAGGTTAGATTAATCCTAGAGTGGGTTTGGATGGCTCATAGCCATCAAAAGTTCTATTTTGATCGATGATAGAGGCCTTTTGAGTTCAAGGAGTGAGATCATGTGTTCCTGAATATATCACCACAATGTGATTTGTGAAGTTTTGGTTAGGGGAGAAATTTATCTCCTAGGTTAATCATATCATTAAAAATTCTACATAGGCTAGCTGAGGTTTCTTATCACCTAATGTTTCAATCATATATGGATTAGGAGAACAATGTATTTCACATGGTATAACTAAGGAGATATGTGCATGACCCATCCCATTTTATCGATTGGGGTGATATGGAATATGAGGATGATATTTCCTTCTTAGAGTACCTAGTGGTAGTCAAATATAAGTAGGATAGGACCCTTTAAGGTCAAAAAATACCTTTAGTGTGTATTATTTGGTAGCATGAGAACCTTAGGGAGAGATCATGGTAATGTGATAGTGAAATATGAGCTCAGTATCCTCACATGTTTGAGTTTCTTGTGCTTTTCAGGGATGAATAGCCTTGATGATGGGGAGGAGGTGATGGCTTGGAATTATTCATTTAAAACAAATAAATTATTTGTGAGTTAAATATTCATTATTTATTGGTGAGTTAATTTTCATCATGATTTATATTCTTAAACTGTGGCATTATAGGGTTCATTATATTGGGTTGTGGTTCTTTTGGATTAATATTACCCAAGAGGAATTGTTTTTGGTTAATCTTACATAAGAGGATTTTCCTCATGATGGTAGGATTGAGATGTGGTCATTATTAGAGGTGGTGTGAGGGTCATTTGTGATTTTCGAAGGTTTAGGGATTATTTTTTAAAGCCTTGTGTTGTACTGTGACATGTTAGAATTGCATTAATTTAATGGTGGTTGACCAAGTTTTTTGATGAGTTATGAATATTTTTGATCACATAATGGTTTTTTGATATCTAATTGACCAAGGGACATTATAGCGTCATGGTAACTTTTCTGTTATAATTGTGATGGTCTGAATTTTTATTATAAATATCGATTAAACCCTCTTTGTCTCTCTCTTAAATGTTTCTTTCTTTCAATCAATATATTATCCATTGGTGGTGTAATTTCAGAATCCTTGGTGTCCTGAATGGATCTTCAACTATCTATGATCATTTGGTAATCTTATATAACTTTTGGGGTTTAAATTTAGGCAACACTGATGGGAGGATTCTATGGTAGGACTTTTTTTTATCCTTGATCTATTGATTTATGATATCTTCATGATTATTTTTGGAACCTTGTGATTTATTTTTCGATATATTATTATGATTCCCCTATCACCAAGCCTAATTTATTCTCATGGAAGATTACCTTTCCTTATAAAAATGAGTTCTCATTGCTTAGTTTTATATATATGATACCACATTTCCAAATATTTCCCTCGAATACCATATTACTTCACATGGTTGGATTAATAGGAATCCATCAGACCTTATAGTGGTGGGTAATGATGATGATGTATGTCAATAGAGGAATGATATGGTGATGGAAACATTGTACTATGTTGATGATATCACTTTAATTGTTTTGTAGTGAAATTTTCTTCTATGATAATTCATGCCACATGGTAATGTTTTTCCTTGGACATTTTCTATAGTTTTAAATAGGGAGGATCATGCCATAATAATTTGAGTTGTTACATGATTAACCCATCCCTATAATATGTAATATTAGTTAAGAGGATCATGACCCTAAGGATGATTTATGCTATGAATTTGGTGACTGAAAACTATAGCATGAGACTAGGCTATAGTGTGAATGGGTTGACCATGGATAGAGGAAGATAATCATGGAATGGATGGTTGTGGATAGTAAGTGTTGATTATGTCTTGGGATTTTTTATGCTATGATATTGATGTATTGACAGTTTTAGTTTGATTGTATTCATGCACCACAACTGGGTTAAATCCCAAAATAGGTATGGTCTATTATTACCTATTCATGGTTTTTTATCACCTCTTTATATGTGAATCATCTTCGATCAAATTAGTAGTATATCCTGATAATTTTTCTATGTAGAACATAATAGTACATACGAATTTGGTATTATAGTTAATAAATAATGTGATTAGAGTAGTTCAGTTTCCATTAATCTATAAGTATGATAATTCAAATCAAGAATTATGATTGGAGAATACAAAAGGTTAAGAGATCCCTCTAGGGTATACTAGTGATAGGGAATGGGTCCCTTAAATTCTACCTATATTTTGGTAACATCCCATATTCTCAAGGTGCGAGTCCTCAATATCAGGTATAGGGTCAGTACTCACTTGGCCCAAAAAAATATATCCTCTCCCCCCCACATGACTAATAATGTTAGGAACTCTATCACTTACATGAGGTATGGGTCATCTAACCATGGATTAAGGTTCTCCCCCATATGACAGGTGCCACAGAATGAGGCATGGATCCTCCACAATGGTTGGTAACTCCCTTGATCAATACATGACTTGGAGAGGTGTGGGTCCCCCAATATATTTTCTGAGAGGTGGCATGGATTATAAAGATGGATAGTTCAGATTCTTGGTTTCCTTATGTGATTGATTCTTTTATAGTTGGTCTATGTAGAATGATACTATTTTCCATGCCTTAAATATTCTAATTATTAGAATATATGGGTTCTTCTACCTCTAATTCCTCTTCTTTATTTAATGTAATTGAGCTTACTAGTCATCTTATTTATCCTTTTTGTTTTCTGGGGCATCCTAATAGGTATTTATATACTCACCCATGCATGGTTGTTCCACCCACATGAGATACTTCAAACCCACTCTTCTGGATCTTGTGATAAAAACATATTATTTACAAATATTTTATGATATCTAATGATGTATACTTTACATCATTTCCATAATTTAGTAATAACATATCAAAAATAACTCACAACCCCAGAACCCAATGGTTTAGTGTATTTAGAGATTAAAAACATAAGTATATTATTACACATTATTTCTTCAATATCTCTCAGAAAATTTTCCACACATGACTTCCTTATGATCATAATATTACTTGTAATTCCCTAGGGAAATGGTAAGAAGAATAAAGAGTGAGATAAAATTATACGTAAAGAAATCATTATCAATGAGTCGTAAATGGTTATATCATAATAATGTTAGAAAACATGTGCATGGGAGAAATATCTAATTAAAAAGATCATAAAACCATAAAATTTTTCCATATTAAATGATATAAGGGTATAAAACCTAAAAAATTCAAACATATACCATGGTATAACAATTAAAAGACAAGTGGTAATAATCAAGATCCATATGGCATAATATAGGTATATAAAATAACATAGAAACATGGAACAAACATAACCCTAGATTATCATGACATAGTTGATCAGTCATCATGATCCTATAGCCTATAGTGGATCAAGTGTCATAGATCATGCCCCATAGTATATTGAGTATCATAACTCATTCCCCATAGTGGATTTGTTATCATAACACATGCCCCATAGTGGATCGAGTATCATAACTCGTTCCCCATAATGGATTGAGTATTATAAATCACACCTCATAATGGATCGAGTGTCATGAATCATGCCCCATAATGGATCGAGTATCATAACTCATATCCCATAGTGGATCGAGTATCATA
The DNA here is from genome assembly GCA_963277665.1 of Viscum album. Taxonomy (NCBI): domain Eukaryota; kingdom Viridiplantae; phylum Streptophyta; class Magnoliopsida; order Santalales; family Viscaceae; genus Viscum; species Viscum album. The sequence goes on from OY728128.1 coordinate 1,148,257,062, forward strand.
ACTCACCCTCCATAGTATATTGAACATCATAACTCATTCCCCATAGTTATCACATGAGATATAAAACTTTAACCAATTAATTAAAGGGAGATATAGGACCCCACCTTTCAAATAATGAAAAATAATAAATATGTGTTCCATAAGAAATCATCAACATGTCATAACATGAAGAACCCATGAAAAAAAATTGGGTTTTTAAACTTTTTAAAATGGTATCCTATGAAATGACATCAAGAGTTAGATCGATTGATACTAAAATTAAATCTCCCAATATAAATTTATTATAAAATCACATAGAGGATGATCATGAGCATTAATAAAAAAAGAAATATATAATTTTAGGATAGATAGGAAAATTGAACCAAAATTGTAAAAAAATAGATTTCATAAAACATTTTTAACCTTATCATAAAAATATGAAGTTATGAGTCACTTTAAAAAAACATTTTTGAGGTGTTGACAAGAATAATTTTGGAAAAAAATATTTTTAAAGAATCCCCAATAATGGATCCTTTAAAAAAATGAAGCTAATGTTAGGAAATGTGGAGAGGAAGATATGAAATTTATGAAAGTTAAATTAAATTATGTTTTATGTTTTTTGGTAGTTTTAGAGAAAAACCCATATCGATGAAAATATTATAAAACTTACTTTTGAAATTAGATAAATATAAATATGAAAGTATATAAGATGATCTAGATTTATATTTCAAAATAAGAGAGGAAAAAATTTGTGTAACGAAATAATATGGATTTAGACAAAAAGAATCATTATAAATGATAGGAATTATTCTTACCAATATCATATTTTATGAAGAAATTAATCCATCAAAGAATAACAATAAGATATAAAAATTTAATTTCTATAAAAAATAAAGAGGTAATGATATAATATAATCATAGGGAATAATGATCCAAACATATAATAACATGATCAAATAGGAATGATTATGACTCAAATAAATGATTTTGAGTAAAAAAACCCTTATGGAAGAATAATAAGTAACACTATATAAAAGAAAACACAATGAACAATATGAAACATGTCTCAAAGAATGAAATATGAGACAAATAACCCTTAAATTGGATTCCTTCTTGTTTATACAGCCTTTAACATCCTATATAATAAAATAAGGATCATTAATCATCTATTTCATAAACTTATTCATGTATATTACCTTCTATATTAATCTTATATGTTAATTCACTACATAGTGGTTACTTGTTTTTAGTTAACATTGGTCATTGGTTATTAAAATTTGAAACCATTCCTTGTTAGACTTTGGTATAATGATTTAATTTATCATCTATAAATTATTCAAGGTACTAGAATAGAGGTTTCATAATGATTTATAAAGTTCTAGTTTCATTCCATGGGAGTTTCAGGTATGGTTCTCCAAGATGAAATCTATAACACACTTTTCTCGGTAAATTTTAAGGAATAAAAGGTGGTATATTAATAGTGAGTTAAATCATAATATTACTATTAAATAATTAAGAAAAAATACTAAATTAATCATTATTATTTTATTTTACCATAATTTAATTTTTCTTAATAATTCATGATACAATCATTATAACGTTGTTCATGTAGGTGGTAGAACCAACCCAAATAAGAACACATTATAAGAAATAAAAGAGTAAGAAAATAGAGTTATATTATGATAAATTAATTTTCAATAAATAATAATGATGTTAGTAGAATATAATTTAAGTTTTGTATAATATTTAGTAGGATTAGAGGTGATAAAGTAAATTAAAAGTAAAGAAGAAGAACTCATTACTTTGATGAAATCACTCTTTATCATGATGCCATTCTTCAAAATGAAGGACTTAGGAATACTTTTGGTTATAATAGGATTCCAAGAGTGGGATAGAACTTTGGGAGAGGAAAAATGGGTAGGTATTCAATGGGTATTCAACGAAATATATTATTTTGTAAGGGGTAGAGGAGATCTCCTTTTATAGGTGAAAATGAGAGACATTTTTTGGAAACATAAGTTAAATGAGGGGAAAAGATGGAATCACATGGGAGTTAGGTGAGTTAGGTAAAGAAATATTAGTGGTAATTTTAATATTTTATCACACACATAATAAGTATCTTCTATAATGTATATATTTCAAGTTAAATAAACAAAATTTGGGCCATGATAAATTACCTCCTTTTGACCCTTTTAAAATGTTTAATTATTTACCATGGTAAATATTTTTTAACTAAAAATATAAGATTACACATCTTACACAATTTTGAAATGATGATTAAAAATTTGGACTCCATTTAATATATTTATATTTCTATATATTATAAAATTAACCTTTAAATTAGAACATAATATATGAAGAAGAAATCATAAAAAATGAATTTTTAAAAATTATGTGTTCTTATTCTTATTTCCTATAAATCAATAATTAAACGAATGTTAATTTATTTGTTTTCATATATAAAACCTAAATTAGTTCCATTATTTAAAATAGATCATTTTAATTTATTTAGAATAAAATACACAACACTAAAAAACAATTCTTTGAAAATATCCCTTTTACCTTTAACGCGGTAACTAACTTTTACATATGTAAATTATTTTTGTATCTAAAAAAAATTAAAATTATTACATAATTTTTAAATAATAATTTAAAATATTAAATACATTTTATTAGATTCAATTTATAAAAGTGATAAAAAATAATTTTCATATAATAACACATAACATATATAAACAATTTAAAAAAATATATTTTAAAGTATAAAATAAATTTATTATTATTATATACCATTTAATAAAAATTAAACAAATGTTAATTTATTATATTAACAAAAAATTTAATTAAAACAATTATTTATTATTTATTAATTTGATTTTTTAATATAAAAATAAATTGCACATAGAAAAACAATTCTTTGAAAAATATCACTTTTTACCATTAAATGATTTTATCATCCTTTCTAACCAATTAATAATAAATAAATTAATTATTATTCATTTTTATATGTATAAACAGAAAATTTCATTTAATATTATAAATTTGAGAAATTTGTCTTTTAAATAAAAACAAATAATATATAATATAAACATTGTTTTCAAACAAAACATTTCTGTTTAGCCATGAATTATTATATTGGTATTCCTTGTAGTTATTTATTTATTTATTAGATGTTATTAAGTTAGTTTAATAAAAAACCCTTTATTTTTATCATTAAATTTTTTTGATATCATTCTTTGAAGGTAATAATTTTAATAAAACAATTTTTTTTATAAAGAACTTTCTTTAAAAAAATATTATTTTCACAAATTAATTGGTATTATTTTTTATATTGAAAAATAATTTATTTTATTTATGTTAAATCATTTATGATGAAAATGTATATTCTTTACATTGAAATAAATATTTAACTATATAGAGGTAATTTCAAATTAGTAACATGTTTATTGGTATTATACTCAACAAGTATATTACCTCCCCCTATTACATCATTTAAATTCATTCAATTCTATCTTCTTAAAGAACACTTTTCATTCATATAGTTTTCATTTTGGGTTTTAGAACATGGTTTCTCATTTTATGATTTTTTTCATTGTAGGGGTAGTTCTATTAATGGTGATTATCAAGGGTGAAGATGATCTAGGAGATTTTTAACACCCCAAGCTTCCACGGTACGTTTTTCTTTGAATAATACAATAGTGTGTGTTGTACGCAACTTCGAGTTCTAACACACCACAACCAATCAAACTAGCCGTTATGAATAGTAATACCCACTTTTTGAAATTTTATAAATTTTATCTTTCAAAATGGACTTAATTTTTGGATTTGGAATATCGAAATTATCTTAGGGTGAATTTTTGGTATTTTTCTAAAAACTTTCAATTTTTGATGAATAGTGAAAAACACTAAGTTATAGTTTAAAACTGAAATTTTATTTAAATAATTATTTATTTTATTTAAATTTATTTTAGGTAAAAATAGATAAATAATACCTATATAAGTTCAATTTAATTTATTAGAGTGAGTTTATAATAATTTTAGATATATAAAAATTTTATTGAACTTTTTACCGTCTTTTACCCATCTCCTAGGAGTATTTGAAAATTTACATAAAACTTAATTTTACTGCTTCTGTGAGTTGAATTTCAAAAATCCGATAGAAACAGTTGATATCAGTAAGTAAAATGTGGTTCAATAAGATGAAAATAATTTTTGGTGAATAGTAACTTCATACCATTGCTAAAAGTAAATAGGTAAATTAAGGGTAAAAATGATATTATTATTACCCTAACACATGTCTTAATTCTATTGGCTAAGTATAATTCAACCAAAAACTAACTTAGGAACTAAATATGATCCTTTAGGTCCACTTGGATTAGATTGGGACATTTATTATTATTTAATTCAAATAAGAGTTAAAAGTGTTAAATTATAAGTTTAATAACTAAACCATTTTTAATATAGGGTTACACATAAGATAAATTCAACTATAAATATTAATTATAAAGCTAAAAATATTTCCTACATAATTTTATTTTATTTAAATTTTTTAGAGATTAAATAATTTAATTTATTTATGACACAATGATGATGCAGTAATTACCTAATTTATGAAATATTAAAATAATTGATATTATAAATATCCAAATAAATGTAATTTGAGACTTTTTTTGAATCACACTAATTTTATAGGTTAATATGACATGTTAGGGTTGGTTAGATGATTTTTTTTTTGAATTAATAATGCAGTTATGAATTTAGAAAAAACAAAATACCAAATAATGTCAAAATTGACATAAAAGAGTTTTTAAAACAAATATTATATTATTAATTGATATTCTATTTTTAAAAATCTAAGGTTTGGACAAAAGACTTATATAATGATAGGTGTATCATTAATGAACCACTTGATGTTCTCTTGGAAGTATATAGTAAGTTTATTAACCATATAATATAAAAATACAAAGAGACATGGTAAATGTCAAACTATTTAACTAAGAGTTAAATCTAAAAGATAAAGTTAATATAGTGACCCAAACCTGTCTAAAACCTATTGGTTTAGTGGTTTTTGACCCATACCCACCTTAGCCTTTAAATAATTCATTTTGGAGCCATTAAAAACCGAAAATGATTTTATTATAAAATAATATTTCTAATTCACACCTTCAAAGCCATTTGGCTCGGCCAACCCCTACCCAAATACCCTCTCAAATGTCCTCCCTTCATCCTAGAGGCCTTACTTTAGTCATAAATCCAACCTAAGGATCCCTTTTGATCAAATCAAAAGGAAGAACCCAAAGAAGAGGTAAATATTTCATCACCTCTTTCAAGTTCCTTTCTTCTTCCACTTCCTCTTTCTTTGTTGTTTCCATTCTAAAATAATAACTCCAGTATCTTCTATATACCGTGATGTTATTATAAATATGGTATAACCATATTCATTATTCTATCCATCCTTTGAATGAAATGTCACTATACGTGCGTACATACGGATTACCATCTCTACATCATGGTGTAATTGTTATTCAATACATTATTATTTTGATAGGTATAATAATGATGCGTAATTGATGTAAATAATAAATATAACATGACAATGATTCTGTATATATGATAAACCATCCAATTATATATTATTTTAATATCAAAAGAATGATATTGTCGCTCGTGCGTATGTATGGATTACCGTCTCCACGAACGCGATGAGATTCATTTCCCATCGTATCCATTCAAGAATAATTTTCATTAGATGATTAAAAATAATGTTTAAAGACTTAATATCATTCTGAATATGAATAAGATAAATCCTATCCATAACAAACATTACTTACGTAAAAAAGCATATAAAGGAAAATGAATCAGTTAACACCCGAAACGACGATAATACTAAGATATTATTAACAAAGCAATGTTAAAAGATTATATATGATATCATATTAATGTATATGATTCTTTTATAATTTAATAAAAATTATTTAACCATTATACAGGAGGTTAACCTACCCTCGACCAAGGAAAAGTACAAGGTAAAGGTTAATTTCACAATCTCTTTATTATCCGAGGTTTTTTATACGTAATTATCTACTGGGACCTCTTTATCATCCACATCCATGTTTCTTAAAAATGTATTTTAAAACATTTTTACTATTTACTAGACAATGGGTTAAATTCATTTATACCCTTATTTTACCTTATATGTTTTGAAAGGAATCTTTCCGTCATTTTCCAAACAAGGTACATTATGACCTTTTCGACAAAATTAAGGTAAGAATGTTTTTTTAACTTATATGGTAGGTGCGGCTATTTTCTACCATTATAACATCGTAGAAGCTTACCTTACAATATTATAAGAATATTTTTAAAATAAATGTTTTCTTAAATGATTTCAAAATAGAAAGAGATATTTCTCTAAAAAAAGTTTTGATTTCGTCTATGTCAACATCCTTTGATAGATTCTAAGCTTATTTGAAATTTATTTATTATGATACAAATTTTTCATATTGTTTTGAAGGTTTTGTGATATGTTCGATTGTGGATGTGTTATTTTTACACCATACATGGTTTATGGATAAAGTATTGACATTTATAATGCCTGTTTTAATACAAATGTTTATGCTATATTTAAACCTTTTTATATGAGGAATGCATTGGACTTAGTAAGTGATGGGTGGAGCCCGCTGTAGCTCCTCGATGAATCGGTAGGTCTCATGAGACAAACTAGTGTCTTGACTCAAGGCCTTGACAAAATCTTATTTGTAGTCTTGGCACAAGGCTTTGACTATATGGTTATGAAAGTCTGGCATTATGCGTTCCATCATTATGAAAGTGGATATTGATATTGCATGTGATTATTCGACTAGTAGAATATCCATGTGAATAAGTAAATGGAATTATTTTGATTTTATCTTTTCCATATTATGCTAAAGTTCAAGTTTAAAAGGATTTTGTTTTAGTCTTATACATTTCCTTAAATGTTTATGCTTATTTATGAAATTTTCTGCTATATTGTTATCCTTACTGAGCATCTGAGCTCACCCCTTTCTATGTTTTATTTTTCCTAGGATGTGAAGAATTATATTACGAATGAACTGCAGGGATAGTCTATGGGATATCAGTGTTGTCTATGGAAACAATATTGTTGTAGTTTTCCATTTTATGATGTAATGTAAACCTTATGAATGTATCTAGTACTTCCAAGGCTACTAAACTAATCGGTCTTTCGAGACTTGATTATTTGTGATCATGCCAATGATACATAATAATGAAATAACTCTTGGATTATGGGGTCAGGGCATTACAGTTGGTATCAGAGTAAGTTTAGTACAAACCTTGGAAACTAGATTTAGATAAACTCTGGTTAGAGCACATAGCCCTAAGATAGACTTTGAGGATTAGAATGGAAGAACTTCCTAGAATTTTGCTATTGTATATATTTTTTGAGTTTTCCAAGCAATAAATCCTTGTCTGGATACAATTAGGTAGAGGTGGATCTAGAACAGATGTACCTAGGGCTAAAACCTGAAAACACCGCTTTGAGCTAGACTCTAACGAGAACCGGTGCACGACAACGGGCCTTACTGCACTATTAGTTACGAAACTCCCAGGGGATATGATTAGGATAATTCTAATTTTATTTACAAACCATTATGAAGGGTTTATGATTATATACTTCCTCAAAGAATTTTTTTATGATTATGGATTATATCCATAAACTATTCAATTTATGTTAAGTGTTTTACAAGTTTGGAATTATGTATTTCGATTCACAAACTAATCTAGTTTATGCCATTGTTTATAAATGGTGCCTAGTGGAAGGAATTAAAACTGTATCAATGTACGATCTCCATGTAGGTATTTACCTCCTAATCAAGATAATTATAGTGGATATGGTGATACAACTGGTGCTGATCATCTTATCACCATACTGGGACAACTCACTCAGGTTATGAATAATAACCTTACCCGTATGGAGTACCCTGATCCACAACGTGGAGGATAAATGTTATATCACTTCATGAGGCAACAACCACCAAAATTCAATGGGGGTACAAATCCACTAGTAGCTGAGCAATGGATAAATTCCTTAGAGAAAATATTCCACTCCTTGCGGAGTAGCGAAAGGGAAAAAGTTGTTATGGCAGTTTACTGCCTCACTAGAGATGTTGATCAATGGTGTTCATTGATTCAAAACACAAAGGAAGATGATGAAGTATCAAATATGGAATAGAAGGAGTTTAAAGAAATTTTCTTAGAAAAATACTTTCCTCATGAACATCGAGCAGATATGGAAAGATAATTTCTAAGTCTGCGGAAAAAGGAGGATGAGAATGTTTCAAAGCATGAAGCTAACTTTACAAGGTTAGCAAGGCATGATAAATATTATATATTTAACCCAAGAAGTAAGATTGATCATTTATTTGATGGGTTAAACCCATTTCTTCATTGAGCATTAGTCTCACAATCCTTCTCATCGTACAAAGATATTATCTCATGTGCTATCAAGACAGAAAAAGAATTCTCTAAGTCTTGCGACTTTAAAGCAAAGAAAGAGAAGAAAAGATATGTTGAACACTATGGAAATGGAAATAAGGGGAAGAAGGGAAAAGTTGAATATCTATCCTGCAGTAAATATGGGAAGAAACACCCTGGTACTTGCCTGAAGGAAATGAGAGTCTGTTACAAGTGTGGTGAAAAAGGCCACCAAGCTCGTGATTGCAAGGGGAAGGAAGAGGTTGTCTATGTTGAATGCTACAATTGTAGAGAAAGGGGGCATTATGCGAATGAATGTTCTAAACTTTAAGGGAACTTACCTCAGAAAAGGATAAGGGATCAAGGCCAAGATTATGCTATCACTACTGCTAAGGTTGAATCTCTGAAAGACGTAGTGGAAGGTAATTTAATGGTTTCTTCAAGTTTAGAAAATTCTTTATTTGATTCTGGATCATCACATTGTTTCATATCTTCCCAATTTTCTAAGAAAATTAGATATTTACAATTTGATTTAATAATGGAGTTGTCATTCAAAACTCATAAGGGAGGTATCATTACAACAAAGTTTTGGGAATCAGTCCCCATTAGGGCATATAAACATTCTTTATCTGCTGATTTCATCGTCATACCCATGATTGAATTTGATATAATCCTCGGTATGGATTGGATTTTGTACCATGATGCAAAAATTTATTGTAAGAATAAGGAGGTTACAATTTTTTATGATGATAAGGAGTACCTTATCTTTAGAGAAGAATCTTCACCACCTAATTCTTATCTAGATCCACCCCCAATAGCTCAACTAAATTCAATTATTGGGGAGGAAGATAATGAAATAACTGTGGGTGAGGAAAGGAATGGTCAAATAGAGGATGTACCTATTGTGAAAGAATATGTTGATGTGTTTCCAGAAGATTTACCTGGACATCCTCTAGAACGAGAAATTGAGTTTTTCATTGATTTAATTCCTGAATCAAGGCCCATATCGAAGACCCCTTATAGAATGGCCACTGTGGAATTAGTGGAACTAAAGAAACAACTAGAGGAATTGAGTAATAAGGGATTTATTCGCCCTAGTGTTTCTCTATGGGGAGCCCCTATACTTTTTGTTAATAAGAAATATGGATCTATGAGGTTATGCATTGACTACAGGAAGATCAATGCTATAATAATAAAGAACAAGTATACCTTACCTCATATTGATGATTTATTTGAACAACTTCATAGATCTCAATACTTTTCAAAGATTGAACTTTGATATGGATATCATCAGTTGTGTGTGAAGAAGGAAGACATTCCGAAAACAACATTTTGAACTAGGTACGAGAATTATGAGTTTACAGTAATGCCTTTTGGATTGGCTAATGAACCCTATGTCTTCATGGATCTAATGAATATAGTTTTCAAGGAATATATTGATGACTTTGTAGTGGTATTTATTGATGATATATTGGTATACTCCAAAATATATGAAGATCATGAAAATCACTTGTGCATTATCCTGAAGACTCTTAGAAGACATAAATTATATGTGAAGTTTAGGAAGTGTGAATTCTGGATTCAGGAGTTTTCTTTTCTTGTCCATATTGTCTCTAAGGATGGAATCTCCTTTGATCCTTCTAAGACAAGAGCAATCCAAGAATGACCAGCACCGACGAGTATAACCGAGGTACGTAGTTTTATTGGTTTAGTAGGTTATTATCGATGTTTCTTCCATAATTTTGCCCAGTTGGCTAACCCATTAACAAAGATCATATGAAAAGGGGTTAAATTTTTTTGGAAAAAAGAGTATGAAGAACGTTTTGAAGAACTAAAGAGAATATTAGTCAATGCTTCTATATTGACTCTACCATCGGGGAATGATGGGTTTGTTATTTATAGTGATGCATCAAAGAAAGGACTTGGTTGTGTCCTTATGCAGAATGATAGGGTTATTGCCTATGCATCACGACAACTAAAAATTCATGAGAAAAACAATCCTACTCATGATCTTGAGTTAGAACCTGTAATATTTTCTTTGAAGATTTGGAGACACTATCTCTATGGTAAAAAATGTGAGATATATACCAATCAAAAGAGTTTGAAGTATATTTTCTCACAGAAAGAACTCAATATGAGGAAAAGGAGATGGCTTGAACTGCTCAAGGATTATGATTGCACCATTAGGTACCACTCGGGGAAGGCAAATAAGGTGGTAGATGCTTTGAGCAGAAAATATCATGGAGTTTTGAACAAGATGAGAGTTGAAAGGGATCCTATTTTCATGGATCTAGTAAAGATGGATATGGGAATAACCATGGAAGGTGAAACATCAATAATTTTTCAAATGGTTGCCAAACCATATTTATTAGAAAGTATAAAAAGTTCTCAAGCTGATGATGAGGATTTTCAAAAGAAGATTAAAGTTGTGAATAACGGGAGATTGAGTGACTTCGTATATGAAGATGGAATTTTGAAATTTGGGAAGAGACTTTGTGTTCTCGATAGACCTGATATAAAAGGTAATTGTTGGATGATTCTCATAGTTCTAATTTATCTACACACCCTGGTAGCACTAAGATGTATATATATTTGAAGGAACATTTTTTGTGGGACAACATGAATAGGGAGATAGCTGATTTTGTGTCAAGATGTATGGTTTGTCAATAAGTGAAGGTTGGAAGGAAATATCCTGGAGGAGTCATGCAACCTCTTCCCATACCTGAGTGGAAATGGGATAATATTACGACAGACCTTTTCATGGGACTACCAAAGACTCATATAAGGAACGATGCAATATGATCATTGTTGATCGTCTTACCAAGTCAGTACATTTTCTTGATATAAGAGAAGATTTATCACTTGAATGATTAGCAAGACTATATATTAATGAAGTTGTAAGACTTCGTGGAGTACCACTATCGATTGTTTCTGATCGTGATCCCTATTTTACATCAAGATTCTGGAAAAATCTTCATAAAGCCCTAGATACTGAACTTCATTTGAGCACTGCCTACCACCATCAAACTGATGGACAATCAGAACGGACTATTCAAACCTTAGAAGACATGTTGGGATCTTTCTCACTTAACTTTCAAGGTATGTGGGATCAATATTTACCTATGGTAGAATTTTCCTATAACAATAGCTTCCATTCAAGTATTCAGATGACACCATATGAATAATTATATGGAAAGAGATGTCACACACCAACTTGTTGGGATGATATTGGTGAAAGAAAACTCGTAGGCACAGAACTTGTTGAGGAACTGATGGAAAAGGTGAAGGTAACCCAAACCCATACCAAATCAGCTCAAAGTAGGCAGAAGAGCTACGCTGATAACTGAAGGAAGGATTTGGAATTTTAGGTAAAAGATCATGTTTTCTTGAAGGTATCTCCATAGAATGGTGTTATACGTTTCGGTAAGAAGGGTAAATTGAGTCCCAGGTACATCGGACCTTTCGAAATTCTAGAATGCATTGGGGCTGTAGCTTACCGTTTGGCAATGCCGCCAAGTCTCTCCAAAGTTCATGATGTGTTCCATGTGTCAATGTTGAGAAAATACATGCCTAAACCAACACATGTACTCACCTATGAGAAATTAGAACTAGAACCTGATCTGTCTTATTGCAAAGAACCTGTCAAGATTATTGATACAAGAGAACAAGTGCTGAGAAACCAGATGACTCATCTGGTAAAATTTCTATGGAGAAACCATAAGATGGAAGAGGCAACATGGAAACCCGAGGAACTTATGATGAAGAACCACCCAAGTCTTTTTATGCAGTAATATTCTCAAAATTTCAAGAACGAAATTATTTTAAGGAGGGGAGAATGTAACACCCCAAGCTTCCATAGTATGCTTCTCTTTGAATAATATAATAGCATGTGTTGTACGCAACTTCAAGTTCTAACACACCACAACCAATCAAACTAGCCGTTATGAATAGTAATACCCACTTTTTGAAATTTTATAAATTTTTTCTTTCAAAATGGACTTCATTTTTGGATTTAGAATATTGAAATTAGCTTAGGGTGAATTTTTGGTATTTTTCTGAAAACTTTCAATTTTGATGAATAGTGAAAAACACTGAGTTATGGTTTAAAACCGAATTTTTATTTAAATAATTATTTATTTTATTTAAATTTATTTTAGGTCAAAATAGATACATAATACCTATATAAGTTCAATGCAATTCATTGGAGTCAGTTTATAATAATTATATATATATATATATATATATTTTATTGAAATATTTACCGTCTTTTACCCACCTCCTAGGAGTATTTGCAAATTTACATAAGAATTAATTTTACCACTTATATGAGTTGAATTTAAAAAATTAGAGAGACATGGTTGATATCAGTAAGTAAAATTTGGTTCAATAAGATGAAAATAATTTTTGGTGAATAGTAACTTTTTACCATGGTTAAAAGTAAATAGAGTAATTAAGGATAAAAATGATATTATTATTACCTTAACACATGTCCTAATTATATTGGATAAGTATAATTATACCAAAAACAACCTTAGGAATTAAATATTATCCTTTAGGTCCACTTGGATTAGACTATGACATTTATTATTATTTAATTCAAAGAAGAGTTAAAAGTGTTAAATTCAAAGTTTAATAACTAAAATATTTTTAATATAGGGTTACACATAAGATAAATTCAACTATAAATATTCATTAGAAATATAAAAATATTTCCTACATAATTGTATTTTATTTATATTTTTTATACATTAAATAATTTAATTTATTTATGACAAAATGATGATGCAGTAATTACCTAATTAATGAAATATTAAAATAATTGATATTATAAATATCCAAATAAATGTAATTTGAGACTTTTTATGAATTCCACTAATTTTATAGGTTAATATTACATGCTAGGGTTGGTTAGATGAATTTTTTTCAAAGTAATAATGCTGTTATGAATTTATCAAAAACAAAATACCAAATAATGTCAAAATTGGCATAAAAGAGTTTTTAAAACAAATATTATATTATTAATTGATATTATATTCCTAAAAATATAATTTTAGGCCAAAAGACTTATATAATGATATGTGTATCATTAATGAACCACTTGGGGTTCTCTTGGAACTATATAGTAAGTTTATTAACCATATAATATAAAAATACAAATAGACATGGTAAATGTGAAACCATTTAACTAAGAGTTAAATCTAAAATATAAAGTTAATATAGTGACCCAAAACTGTCTAAAACCTATTAGTTGAGTGGTTTTCAACCCATCCCCACCTTATCCTTTAAATAATTTATTTTTGATCCATTAGAAACCGAAAATGATTTTATTATAAAATAATATTTCTAATTCACACCATCAAAGCCATTTGGCTCGACCAACCCCTGCCCAAATACCATCTAAACTATCCTCCCTTCATCCTAGAGGCCTTACTTTAGTCATAAATCCAACCTAAGGATACCTTTTTATCAAATCAGAAGGAAGAACCCGAAGAATAGGTAAATATTTCATCACCTCTTTCAATTTCCTTTCTTCTTCCACTTCCTCTTTCTTTGTTGTTTCCATTCTAAAATAATAACTCCAGTATCTTCTATATACTGTGATGTTATTATAAATATGGTACAACCATATTCATTATTCTATCCATCCTTTGAATGACATGTCACCATACGTGCGTACGTACGACTTACCGTCTCCACGTCATGGTGTAATTGTTATTCAATACATTATTATTTGGATGGGTATAATAATGATGAGTAATTGATATAAATAATAAATATAACATGATAGTGATTCTGTATATATGATATAACATCCAATTATATATTATTTTAATATCAAAATAATGATATTGTCACTCGTGCGTACGTACGGATTACCGTCTCCACAAACATGATGAGATTCATTCCCCATCGTATCCATTCAAGACTAATTTTCATTAGATGATTAAAAATAATGTTTAAAGACCTAATATCTTTCTGAATATGAATAATATATATCCTATCCATAACAAACATTACTTAAGTAAAAAATCATATAAATAAAAATGAACCAGTTAACACCCGAAACGACGATAATACTAAGATATTATTAATAAAGCAATATTAAAAGATCATATATGATATCATATTAATGTATATAATTCTTTTATAATTTAATAACAATTATTTCACCATTATATAGGAGTTTAACCTACCCTCGACCAAGGAAAAGTACAAGGTAAGGTTTAATTTCACAATCTCTTTATTATCCGAGGATTTTTATACGTAATTATCTATTGGGACCTCTTTATCATCCACATCTATGTTTCTTAAAAATACATTTCAAAACTTTTTTACTATTTACTAGAAAATGGTGTAAAGTCATCTATACCCTTATTTGACCTTATATGTTTTGAAAGTAATCTTTTCATCATTTTCCAAACAAGGTACTTTATGATCTTTTTGACAAAATTAAGGTAAGAATGTTTTTTTAACTTATACTGTAGGTGCGGCTATTTTCTGCCTGTATAACATCTTCGAAGCTTCCCTTACAAGCTTATAAGAATATTTTCAAAATAAATGTTTTCTTAAATTATTTCAAAATAGAAAGAGATATTTCTCTAATTTTCTTTGATTTCATCTATGTCAACATCCTTTGATGGTTTGTAAGCTTATTTGAAGTTGATTTATTATGATACAAATTTTCCAAATTATATTAAATTTTTTTTGATATGTTTTACTGTGGATGTGTTATTTTTACACCATCCATGGTTTATGGATAAATTATTGACATTTCATATGCTATTTTTAATACGAATGTTTATGTTATGTTTAAACCTTTTCATATGAGGAATACGTTGGACTTAGTAAGTGACGGGTGGAGACCATTGTAGCTCCTCAATGCATCGGTAGGTCTCATGAGACAAACTAGTGTCTTGGAACAAGGCCTTGACAAAATATTATTTGTAGTCTTGGAAAAAGGCCTTGACTATGTGGTTATGAAAGTCTGTCATTATGCATTCCATCATTATGAAAGTGGCTATTGATATTGAATGTGATTATCCGACTAGTATAATATCCATGTAAGTAAGTAAATGGAATTATTTTGATTTTATCTTTTTCATACTATGCTGAAGTTCAAGTTTAAAAGGCTTTTGTTTTAGTCTTATACATTGCCTTAAATGTTTATGCTTATTTATGAAAGTTTCCGCTATATTGTTATCCTTACTGAGCATCTGAGCTCACCCATTTCTATGTTTTATTTTTCCCAGGATGCGTAGAAGTATATTATGACTGACTTGTAGGGATAGTCTATGGGATCTCAGTGTTGTCTATGGAAACAATGTTGTTTTAGTTTTCCATTTTATGATGTAATCTAAACCTTATGAATGTATCTATTACTTCCAAGGCTACTAAACTAATCGGTCTTTCGAGACTTGATCTTTTGTGATCATGCCAATGATACATAATAATGCACTGACTCTGGGCTTTTGGGGTCAGGGCATTACAAGATTTCCAAGTTTTAAAGATATTATTATTATTTTTTTATTTTATACTTTTAATTAATTCACTTTTAAGATATACAACTATCTATGGTATGTAATAATCCATGGTACGTAATACTTCGTTTTAATATACTTTTATTGTAATTTTCCACTATGAATAAATAAAGTGTTGTTATTTTGATTCATATATTGTTTAATTCATTTCCTAATAAAATTCAATTCTCTTAAAATAATATAAAAATTATATTTTAAAATTATATACTTATAGTTTAGGTAAATAATTTTTTTACTAAAACCTATGGTGTTACATTCTATCCCCTTAAATAATTGTTTCCTTGTAATTTTAATAATCTATCACTAATTAAAATAGTTTAGGGTTTATATTAGATAGAAAAGTATAAAGATATAATCTCAAATGAGATATTAACTTCACTAACTTGGGTAAGACTAGGAAAATCATATCTTCCCTAATAATAGGAATATCTCCAATATTGAGTTTCTCCCAAACTATTTGAGATAAATATCCCTCATGATTAGGTATTATGATCTATGTAATGAAATTAATTTCCATAGTGGGGTCATAGTCATCCTTACCCTGATAGATTATTGTGGGTAGGTATGGGATATGAAATGTGACTTCGCTTTCCCATCAATTAATATGAGCGCTATATAGATAGATCCAATCCATGAACAAAGTCACACTAAATTCATGTAAAGGGAAATCAATATTATTTTCATGAAGCACATTCCCAAAAAATATTATTTGAGTGGATTTATAGACTTGGGAAATAAAATTATACCTCTATATGTTTTCAATGATAATATAATTATTAGTGTGGAGAATTGAAATGCTAAAAAAATTAGATCAAAAGGAGTGGGTATAACCATAATAGAATAAGAAAATTGATGTTGTTGTGTGGATATTAGTTTACCTTACACCCTTCGTTTTGATGTTCCACTTTAGTAGTTGTGATTTCATAAGTCTTCCCTTTATTCTTTGTATTGGGTGGTTATTAATGTCTATTATCCACATCAGCCCTTATATTGGGCATTGATTTTGATGATTCATAAATTCCTTTCAATTGAGTAATTGAAGTGTGGGTGGTGCATTAGTTGGGACCTTTATAACCTCCACTATGTTAATTGGACTCTTTGATTTTTTTCGAAAATCATCAAATCGATGGCGAATCCTTCCACACTTAAAACATATTATAATTATTTTAATACATTTATATGGGTGATTATTCTCATATTTTTAATACTTAGGTAGTTGAATCATCTTTTCTCCATGGTAATTATCACATAAGAATCCATGGGACTCCATTTTTCTATTATTTGGTATGTTTGGGAGTTTGAAAAGGTTTGAGTAGTTAATTCATTTCCTCTAGGTTCTATCCATTAACTAAAACCCAAAAGGTTAGTGTGAATACTAAGAAACAATCATCAAAGTAAGTGGTCATATTATAAGGGAAATAAATCCTAATATATTCTAAATTATTACACCGTCATTTCAACCTGTAACATTTTAGGTTCATCCTATATCATGTTTGGTTCATCAAATGTCACTTTAAGTTTGGTTCTATTATACTTATTATCCTAATCCAAAAACTATCTCTAATACCAACTGAGACGCCTCATACCCATACACCTAGATCTAGGTATAAGATATATATTATTTTCAAATTGTATTTGATACTAATTGAGAAAACTCAAACATAACAAACATATATTTTACATCATTTCCAAAATTTTACAATTACATCTCATAAATAAATCACAACCCCAAAACCTAAAGGTTTAGTTTCTTTGAATATTAACTGTATAAGTAACTTATTACAAATTAATTGTTCAATATCACCAACATAATTCTCGACACATGAATTACTTCTAAAAATAATTATACATATAATTCCCTAGGTAAATGGTAAAAAAAAAGTGAGCTCAAACACTCCGTAAATGAAAACTTATCAATGAGTAATAACGGGTTAGATCATAATAATGTGATAAAACAGGATCATAGGAGAAATATCTCATTAAAAATATCATGAAACCATAATATTTGTCCATATGTAATGATAAAAGGATATATAACCTCAAAATATCAAACATATACCATGGAATAAGAATTAAAAGTCAATAGAAAATAATCATGAGCCATATATAATGACATAGTTATATAACATAACATAGAAATATGGAACAAACATAAACATAGAATATCCAAACATTGTGGATCATGCATCACAATAATATTTCCCATAGTATATCAAGTATCAAAACTCACACCCCATAGTAGATCATGTATCATAACTCATGCCCTATAGTGGATCGAGTATCATAGATTTCACTGAATGGTGGATTGAGTATCATAACTCATGCCCCATAGTAGACCAAGTATCATAACTCATTCCCCATAGTGAATCAAGTGTCATAATTCATTCTCCATAATAAATCAAGTATCATAACTCATAGACCATGGTGGATCAATTATAATATCTCATTCCCCATAGTGGATTGAGTATCATAACTCATGCTCTATAGTTATATTATTTGATATAGATCTTTAAACAATGAAATAGAGGGTGATATAATACCCCACAAAACACATAATTAAAAACCATACATTTATGTGCCATAATAAATCAATAGTACATCATATCATGAGAAAACCATGAAAAAAATGGGTTTCATAACTTTTTCAAGTGGTATCATATGAAATTACATCAAGAGTTGGCTCTATTGATACCAAAATTCAATCTCCCAAAATAAGCGTATCATAAAATTAATTAGAGGATGATCATAAACATTAATCCATAAGAAATGGATTTTTTGATTCAGAGAGGAAAATGGAAGCTAAATCATAAAAAATAGGTTCCTTTAATCCTTTTTAACATTATTGTAAAAAAATGAAGTTTCGAGTCACTTTAAAAAATCATTTTCAAGAAGGTTAAAATTATAATTTTTAAAATATTATTTTTAAAGAATCCATAATAATGGAACCTTGAAAATAAATTATGATAAAGTTAGGAAATCACTATTATAAAAATGGGAAAGGGAAGCGCTACCTTTTATCAGTGCTAATAAAAAAGTACTGATAAAGGAACCCTTTATGAGTGATAAAATTTTAGCGCTGATAAATGAATTCTTTATCAGAACTTTTCTAGCATTGATAAAGAAGCCCTTTATCAGCACTTTTTTTAGCGCTTATAAAGAGTACGCTTTATTAGTGCTAAAAAAGCGCTAATAAATAATTCCTTTATCAGCACTAAAAAAGCGCTGATAAAGGCTTCCTTTATCAGTGTTAAAATTTTAGTGCTGATAAAAGATTACTTTATCAGTTCTTTTTTAGTGTTGATAAAACAATAGTCCCATATTTTATAAAATTCGGTGCACAGTATCCTCTTTTTATCGCACCCTCAAGCCCTCACGGTGTTGTAACCCTACAAAAAATCCCCTCCCCCCGATCTTCTCTTTTCCGGACCTCCGCCGCTGTCCCTACTCCTTATCCTCCCCCTCAAACCCCTTCTACAGATCCTCCTCCCTGAAAACCCTACTTCCTCCTCTCCACTAGACCCTACTCCCCATGAAACCTACTCCTCCATTTCTCAATGGTGGCAGCTCCTCCCATGCACCTCCCCCTCACGGTCACGCCTTCCCCTCCCGATGTAGCACAGAAGGCTCCCTGACCGTTCGACGCTTCTTCTCTCCCTCCATTGCGGGTGAGATATACTCTAGGTAATTCTCCCACTTTTCCTTTTAGGTTTATTTTTGGTGGATAGGTTTTGTGAGAGTAGTTTTCATTAGGGTGATTTTTGGATTCTTCCCCATGATCACCACCCTTGGATTAGATGCTAACTAACATAGAGTTCTAACAATCTATGTCACGAAATAACACACGTAGTGGATTCTTATACTTGGTTAACAGATGATTTGAACTAAAGTATGACTTTTTTATGATTCCCCATAGGTCCTTATGATGTTTAAAACTAGAATTTATTTTTCACCAAGTTTCATATGTATGAGGATTTGATATTCTCGTACAACCTCAAGCTAGACCTTGTTATACATGAATACTCTATTAATGTTGAGTGTTTTTTCCTCATCCTTATGGTGGAGTGGGTTTATCTATACTGGGGAAAGTGGTCTTTTTGTAAACCCCTTCATGAAAAAGAATTGTTTTGATATTACCCACCTCATTATTAATTTGTTACACTTTGTGGGTGTCATGATGTTCTGGTGATTGTGTTTATGGGGAAGGTTCTATTTATGTTAGTGATTAGGACCCCTCAAATATAGAAAGTGTATCCAACCCTATGGATGTTAAGTTATATTTCCCTTAGTTAGTGATCATGGTTTTATGTGATGTGTGTAAGAAGAATACTTTTATTCACTATGAATGTCAAGAAATTCTAGAATGATTTAAAAGGGAGACTTATGGTTAACTCTTGGTAAGGATATGGTGTATGCATCAACCCATATACCAGAGATGATGAGTGTCTTTGTGAAGTTATAGTGTTCTAAATTGAATCTCTCCTTGAGACGGTTCATAGTAGAGCCTATAATCTATTTAGGTTCATTTATTATTAAACCAAGATTCATGGAGTGGCCTCAAGTCTTCATGCACTAGGGCCACAGAAGATGAGGAGATAAGAGTAGCGCATCCATGGAAATGTGAATGGTATTATTTGGAAAAAGAATTTGGGTTTAGATAGTGGTATGGACATGTGAGCAGTTGTATTTGGGTGGTTAATTCTTTTTAGGATTGTGGGATGTTTCTTGACTTATATCAATGGTAAATTCCACACATCTTTCTTTTATGTCAAGGATATTTTAAGGGTGGTTTCAACTTAGTGAACCTCTATGACTAGTTGTTCCTAGGTTCTAGTCTAGAAGGTTTGTTCTTGAAAATGGGGAGACACCATGCAATTCATTGGGTAGATAGTGATTCTCCCCTGATACCTATTATGGGTATCAAGATCGTTATTTTGAATGGAGACTACTCTAGTAAAGAACTACCCTTGGTGTGTCAGGACAAGTGATTTTGGTTAAGTACACCTACACTATGGAGAACCTGATTACGTGATGGGGGATGAATTATTCTCAGGAGATTGTAAATGTCTTTCACTTTGTTGGATTGTATTTCAGCTCTTTTTATTAAATCCATTAATTTATGTTGATCAATTAATAGACTAACCTCTAGTGGTTTGGGGGAATTCAACATGTAATACTAAGCTTTGTATGGATATATTATTGTTCTATGATTATTCCTATGGTTTGAGTTGATATCATAATATTTTAAGGTAGTGATCTTCTGTGATGTAGGGTTAGCAACACCCACCCACAATAGGTGTGTGATGCAAGTCTCATCTCAGGAGGAATTTTCATTCATATATAACTCAAGGATATCCCATTACTCCAAGGAATTTAATATGATTGTGATGGGTATAGACATATCAAATTGCATTTTCTTAACATTCATTCTACAGTCAGAGAGGCAGTCGATGAATAGCCTAGGAAGAGGAAGGAATTGAAAAAAGGAGGTATGTACAAAACTAAAGTGATGGAGGAGATCGGGGAGCAGCATGATGTGGATGGAACTTTGGTTTGATTTTACTAATACTACCCCTAATTATACCACTTCTATATTGGGAAGTTAGTGGTTAGAATCTCAGATAGTTGTTGTCACTAGAGTCTTTTTACCTGGAGGCTCCAGGAGTTTTTTGAGGTACGATTTATGTTCTTTATACTTTTCTTGCAGTACTATTAGAAATAGGTATAAGAAACTATTTTTCCTAATTTTTTCAATTATTTTATAGGTATATGGTAGGAGTTGGTAGATCCCCTTGTTATTGAGGGAGAGTTATTTCATATTATTTAGATGTTCATGATAGAATTTATGTTCACCAACCTTAATTTTCTTTTTCTTATGTTAATTTGGGTAACAAAACCTATGATATTACATAGTAATTTTGGATAAACCTAGGTTATTTTTTCCCCTACAAACCCCTTTGTGTTTGGAAATGTATCCACTATATTAGTTTTCTCATCAAAATTGTATCCTTGTTTTCATTTTATTTGAGTTTGGTCACTAGTTTTGGGCTATTTAATGTGATTATTTTATTATGAATGAGGTGGCTGGTAGGGGTGGTTAAAAGGATGTTTAATGTTTTTCTACAAGGGTGGTGGGTTCTAGAACCATTGGTAAGGAGGTTGGAAAGTGTGTTGATTTTGATGGGAGGTCTATCCTAGTTTTGTTGATTTCCAAATCTTTATTATAAATGGTTAGGCTCTATTAATCTCTATTTTTATAAGGAAGTGGTTCTGTTCTACTGTATTTGGAAGTCTTGTTTTGTGTATTTAAATCATAAATACTAATATTTGAGATTCAAATAGGATGGATATAAATAAAGATTGGATGGATGCTAATCATTTGACAATAGATTATGAGAATGGAGTGAAAGAGTTCATCAAGTTTGAAAAGGATCACGCAAAGGATTCTTTTCAAATCCTTTGTCCGTGTTTACGTTGTTTTTATTCTAGACTAATCACTCCATAGGAGTTGTAAGAACATTTGATATGTAATAGAATAGATCAGAGTTATAAATGTTGAAATAAACATGGATAAAAATGAATGTAGCTACTAGCTGGGATAAAACTGTGTTTTATGGATCATCAGATATGAATACAAATATGGATAATAAAGAATACTGTATAGATGATGTGATTACAGATGTCAATGATGATGAAGATTTTATTGAGGAAATGACAAGGAAAATTTAATATGAACTCTGTGATTGCCAAAAATTGTTTGAGAAGTTAAAGAGTTGTGCAAAAATGTCATTGTATGCTGGTTGCACTAAATATAAAACATTGTCACCTATACTAAAATTGTATAAATTGAAAGCAGGAAATGGATGGAGTGATGCCAGTTTTACGAAACTACTTTCTCTCTTGAATGACATGCTCCCGGAAGATAATGATCTCCCAAACCGGGCATATGAATCTAAATGAATGCTACACTCGATGGGTATGATTTCTGAAAGAATACATGCCTGCCTAAAAGATTGTATACTATTTCAAAAGGAGAAAAAATCACTTACAAAATGACCAAAGTGTGGTGATTCTCGATACAAGAAAGATGAATCCATTCCTATGAAATTTTTATTGTACTTTCCAATCATTCCAAGGTTTATGCGTCTATATGAAAGTGAAGAAACTGCAAGACAATTGTTGTGTCATGCAGATAAAAGAAATAAAGATGAGAAATTATGTCACTCGGTCGACTCTCCTCAATGGAATATAATTGACCATGAGTATCCTGAATTTGGAAAAGAGCCAAGAAACCTTCGTCTTGTGTTATCTATAGATGGATTGAATCCTTTTGGTTTTCAAACCAGCACTCACAGTACATGGCCTATCATGTTGGTAAATTATAACTTTCTACCCTAGTTGTGCATGAAGCGGAAATTCATTATGTTATCTATGCTTATATCAGGACCAAAACAACCAGGCAACGATATTGATGTTTATTTGTCTCATTTGATCGAGGATTTGAAGTTATTGTGGGATTTAGGTTTTATGTTGTATGATGCTTATAAAAGTGAATACTTCACATTGAGATCGATGTTGTATGGGACAATAAATGATTTCCCTGCTTATGGAAATTTGTCAGGCTATAGAATTAAAGGAACTCAAGGGTGTCTCGTGTACGAAGAAGATACATAATCAATTAGGTTGAAACATTCATCGAAATCTGTGTTTCTAGGACATCATATATTTCTACCTCATCGGAATAAGTACCGATCTTAGATGACATCATTCAATGGAAGTTCAGAACAATACACAACACCATCTCCACTAATAGGTGATCAGCTATTTGAGAAAGTAAAAGATGTGAACACTGTTTTTGGGAAACCATTTTCGAAAAACCTTATGAAAATAGGTTGGAAAAATAGATCAGTTTTGTTTGAATTACCATATTGGAATTGTTTGTACATCAGACATTTTCTTGAAGTGATGCATGTGGAAAAAAATGTTTGTGACAGTGTTATCAGAATGTTTCTAAATGCCC
This sequence comes from Viscum album, assembly GCA_963277665.1. Classification (NCBI taxonomy): domain Eukaryota; kingdom Viridiplantae; phylum Streptophyta; class Magnoliopsida; order Santalales; family Viscaceae; genus Viscum; species Viscum album. Next base: position 1,148,281,065 of record OY728128.1, read on the forward strand.
CTGGCAAAAAAAGGATGGAATTAAGGAAAGGTTGGACATGGTTAACATGGGAATACAAGAAGAGTTGACTCCTATGAAGGGTGAAAATGAAATGTTTCTTCCTCCAGCTGCTTACACTCTTTCTAGGGAAGAGAGATATCAGTTTTTCAACTTCTTCAATGATGTAAAGGTTCCAGAGGGGTATTCATCAAATATAAAGAAAATTTTGTCAATGAATGATTTGAAGTTAAAAGGTTTGAAATCACATGACTGCCATGTTTTGATGAAAGATTTAATATCTATATCTTTAAATTGAATTTTTCCAAAGAATGTTCATCACATGTTTACCAAACTTTATTTCTTTTTCAAAGATATAAGTAGCAAAGTTTTAGACCTGACGAAATTGCAACTATAGAAAGAGAAATTGTCATCATATTATGTGAATTAGAAATGATCTTCCCGCCAACATTCTTTGATATGATGGTTTATTTGATGCTTCACTTGGTGAGAGATATTCGACTTTGTGGTCCTGTGCACTATAGATGGATGTACCCCGTTGAACGGTATATAAAGATTTTTAAAGGGTATGTCAAAAATCGAAGTCAGCCAGAGGGTTGTATAGTAGAGTGATATATTGTTGAGGAATCCATTGAATTATGTACCGAATACTTATATGATGTGGAAATCATTGGTCTCCCGAAATCTCGTCACACTAAATGCATTGAGGGTGAGGGAATTTCTGGAAGAGATGTTGTGACAATCAATATTACAAATCAAGTAGGCCCACCTTTATGTTTTGTATAATAGTTGGGAGGTTGCTCCATATATTGAAACCCACAAATAAATTCTTAGGCAGTTGAATCCATCAAGGGCTGAAAAATGGATATCAAATACACATAATCACCAGTTTATAGGATGGTTTCAGGACCATATTTTTAAGGAGTTAGATGACAATCTGAATTCAATTTCAGAACTACTTCGATGGCTAGCCACCAGACCAAGTGTGTATGTATTATCTTACAATGGTTATATAATCAATGGTTATACATTCTATATAGATGAACATGATGAAGATAGTACCATGCAAAATAGTGGAGTTACACTTGTGGCTGAAGTGATGCATGTTTCTGGCAGTAAGGACAAAAATCTAATTTATGCAAATATGTCATACTTTGGAATTATCAAACAAATATGGGAGTTGGATTATATGACATTCCAATTGCCGATTTATCAATGTAAATGGGTTGATAACAATATTGGTGTTAAAATAGATGAATTGGGATTTGTGAAAGTTGATTTTTGTAAATAAGGGTACAAATATGAACAGTTTATAATGGCATCACAAGCGGTAAAAGTATTTTATGTTCCAAATCCCACAAACCGAAAGTGGTCGATTGTTCTATTACCATCTAAAACTACTGATGGGTCCAATGAAAATTAAGTTAAGGATGATCCTTTTAGTGGTACGTCGCAATCATTTTGCAGCGGTCCCAATGTAGATGATGTTTTATATGTTAGAGGAGACCACAATGAAGGGATTTGGATAATCTATAGAGGTGTAAAATCCCTTCAACCTTTGAAAAAAAGAAAGAGAGTTCAATAAACAGGTTATATTTTGTTTTTAATATAGATATTTTTATATCATGTTATTATCTTATCATTAGTGAATTTATGTAATATAAATTAACTCTTCAACCACTTTTGTAGATAATGACTTCTACACGTTCTAGTGCTCCTAACCTCGAGTCTGAACAAGTCTCTCAAGTTGTTGTTGTTGCTACTGCTACTGCTGCTTCTGTGGCTGCTCATAGTGTAGAGCAACAACAAGTTTCTGAACCTGTTGCTGCTCCTAGTGTTGAGGTCCAACAACCATTAGCACATGACATTGGTATCATTTCATATGAAAATATATATGATGTTGATATCAATGAAATGGTTAGGGATGAAGGACTGATGTCGTAGAAAACACAGGTGCATCATAGTTTGACGGTGTTAGCCAAAGTTCTTAAGGCGAAAAGCAATGGCATAAAATTTGATATCGGATGAAATGCATGAGGCCAACATTTGAATACCAACAAGGCTATGTTTAGTAGTTATATTGGATTTTTCACTTAGCAACATGTGTCGATTGACATAGATTCATGGCACCATGTTGTGTCCATGCTGAAGGCTTTGATCTGGGAAGAAATTAGGATAACATTATGATATTATTTATTTAATTTACTAACAAATAAAATAATGAAACAATGTCTTAATCTTCTCAATCTCTTGTAGAGTACATTTATAGTAGATGATTTACACAAGAATAATGTACTAAGTCTTGCAGAAAGGTGTCATCGATGTTTTCTCACTATTTTAACAAAATGTCACCTAAAAGATTCCAAAGTTAAAATAAACCTATACCCAACCCTTGTCTACACTCACCTGATATCCCAAGAAGCATGAGATGCATTTATTGGCCGCCGTGGGGATGAGAAGTTTTAGGTACGTTGTGGCTGATAATACATTGTTTGAGGATACGTGTATTCATCACTTTGATTGTCAATATTTCATTTATGAAACAACAACTCAGTACTAAAAATAAGGAACATGCATCAAAGCGAACATACACATCTCGTAAAGAAAGGATGGGGTACGCTTCACTAGAAAAGAAAATGGTACGTATTTTAAATTAACATTAATATTGTTAGGTGCCAAGAAACAACATCATAATTATATTTCTATATTTATATGTTGATTGATGAGTCTAAAACCAAAGACACTTCCATCCCACATCATGTGCTATGGAAGGAGGCATGTGTGAATAAGGAAGGGAAGCTAGTAGATGAAAACACACAAAAAGTGTGGGAAATATGTGTAAGTATGACACGATAAAAAGATTTTTTTTTTAAATTGTTATTATATAAAAATAATTAGTTATTTTCCTATATCTGACAGTCACAGGAATCAGCTACTCCTGTAGTGGATACAGACCTATTATCAATGGATTTGAAGTGGCCATAACAATACGGTCATGTCAGAGGTGCGGGGTTTGGGGTGACACCCCTAGTATATTATGAGAAAAAAATGGATGATAGAGATTAAAAAATGAAACAAATGAGCGAAATAATAACAACTCTTGAAGAACGATTTCAATGGAAGAGAGATTTTCTAGAAACTTTTATGGGTGGGAAGTAAGGAGAAGACACAACTTAGGAACAACTAGTGCATGAAGACCCCCCACCCCCCACCAGCTTTAAGGAGAGACATTCCCCTAAAAGAACTGTCTTAAACATGGTAATAAATATTCTAATAATTGTTCCCATGAAATGTAAATCAGACAAACACTGATACTTTTCCTGTACTGATCTTCTACAGGGTGATAATGACTATGATTTATATATGTCAACACCCACTTATCACCTTGTAGTGAGGGCTATGGTGTTCAACATCCCAGAGGACAAGCTGCATAATAGACCACTTCCTAAAGATCATCTCAAAGTGATGATTACTGTATCTCATGAGCCAAATGCAGAGCTACCTATTCCACTTGATGAAGATGATATTAATACGGTCGAAAAGGCTATTGGGAAATTCATTGCATGGCCGTCACAACTTGTAAGAGTACATGTGGACAAAGAGGTATTTATTTCCATTTTTTTTCAAGATAAACCTTTAACAATTAATGAAAAAAGGGTCTAAACCATTGAATGTTATTATAGATGGATAAAGGGAAGGGGGTGACAAGAAACGTCGGCTCAAAAGCATCTAAAGGATCGAACAACCGATCCCAAAGAGCTACTGAAAGCATAATAACACTACCTATTCTCTATCCACATTTACTAGCATTAAAGACTCATGTGGATAAGAATCTAAGAGGTGGTAGTAGTCATATAGTGGTTTTTGAAAATAATATATACAGAGAGGAAATTCAAGATTTCTTTGTTGCTGAAAATGTAAATGAGATCCTTGAATATGGTTGTCTAGGAATCAAAGTTGTAAATTTATATATGAGGTATGTTTTCATGAATTGATTTTCTAAAAGCTGATATAATGTGAAAATTATGACTAAATGCATTTTATATTATTGATAGACTTATATATGAAAAACAGTTGAAGGAATTTTCCCATGATCCAAAATCCAGACTCATTAGTCCTCATACCACATTAATAAAACTAACAAAATTAGAGCCATAAAAAAGGATGAAATAGTGAACGACTTGCTGAAAACATTTGAAAGCAAGATTATAGATGACAGACTTCCTAATACCAACCATGTAGGGGTAAAACTCTATGATAAAAGCATATCAATTATATTTTCACTTCTTTTATTACTTATTACTTTTTGTGTTTTTAGGCAATATTGGCTGCTAATTATGGTGAACTTGGATACTCCAAAGATTTATTTTATGGATTCAATGCAAGGATATCCAACAAACCGACCACACATGATAGAGTTTGTGAATCTGTAAGACACTACATCCTACGTTTTAGGTATAAAAATCAAGTAATATAATTTATATTATCTTTTACTGAGGATTCTGTTATGATAGGGTGGTGTATCATTATTGTCTGAAAAAGGAATGAGGACAAGGGAAAAGCATAAGGAGGTAAGAAAGTACTATGTTTGGACAAATATCAGGGTATATATAATAAAATTTCACTATCCAAACACATATCAAAACAAGTTACTTATTCTCCTAATGATCAAATTTTTTGCAGTGTCCAAAATAGAAAAATGATAATGATTGTGGTTATTATGTTTGAAAATTTATAAAAGAGACCGTTTTTCATCAACAAACTAGCATCCCTAAAGAGTTATTTTAAAAAACAACTACTATTTCAATTAAATTATTTATTAATTATTTAATTATATATTTTTCAGTACTACTATGACTGTCGAAAAGCCACATACTCACAAGATGATATAGATTTGTTCATAAATTAATGGGCAGCATACCTAATGGAATATTGTACACAAATAACATGAAGATCTGACTTGGGGACGTGTATAATTGGTGGTCATTTTTGAGAGGGGTTAAGGGGATCAAAAGATGAAACATTATTGTATGTAAATGTTTGTAGGAAAATTGTAATTGTTATTAAATAAAACATCCTTTATCCAATGAGTCATTTTCCCATTTTAACAGATGAAATGCACCAGCAACATGCAAGAATGATGAACCACTTTTCTTTGGGCTTTGGATAAGAAAAACCAGTAAAATCTCCAAAATACCTTAATATCTGACCAAAAACATTAATATTATGTTGATACTTTAGGAGAACAATCCATGGGTTATTTTTGACATCTATGAGCCAACATCGCCTCAATATGAGGCACAGTGTGGCTGGTATCACTCAAAGTGTCTCTCTTTTGTTTAAAATGGACAGAATTTTAAGTGAAAACAACAATTGACGTATGTAAATTTGACCAAACGCATTCGGATTGTGTTGATACTTTAGGGGAATGATCCATGGGTCATTTTTGACATGTTCGAGTCAACCCCACCTCAATCCGAGGCATGGTGTGGCCATTATCACTCAAAGTTTCTCTCTTTTGTTTAAAATGGACAAAATTTTAAGTGAAAAAAACAACTGACGTACGGAACTCCGACCAAACGCATTTTAATTGTTTTGATAATTTAGGGGAAAGATACATGGGTCATTTTTGACATGTACGAGTCAACCTTGCCTCAATCCAAGGCATGATGTTGCTGGTATCACTCAAAGTATCTCTCTTTTTAAAATGGATAGAATTTTAAGTGAAAACAACAACTGACATACGGAAATCTGACCAAACTCATTTGGATTGTTTTGATACTTTAGAGGAATGATAAATGGGTAATTTTTGACATGTATGAGTCAACTCCACCTCAATACGAGGCACGGTGTGGCCGGTATCACTCAAAGTCTCTCTTTTGTTTAAAATGGACATAATTTTAAGTGAAAACAACAATCAACATACAAAAATCTGACCAAACGCTTTCATATTGTGTTGATAATTAAGGGTAACGATACATGGGTCATTTTTGATGTGTAAGAGTCAACCCCACCTCAATTCGAGGCATGGTGTGGCCGGTATCACTCAAAGTATATCTCTTTTGTTTAAAATGGACAGAATTTTAAGTGAAAACGACAACTGACATACGAAAATCCGACCAAACCCATTTAGATTGTGCTGATACTTTAGGGGAAGGATACATGGGTCATTTGTGATGTGTAAGAGTCAACCCCACCTAAATATAAGGCACGGTGTGGCCGCTATCACTCAAAGTGTCTCTCTTTTGTTTAAAATGCACAAAATTTTAAGTGAAAACAACAACTGACGTATGGAAATCCAACCAAATGCATTCATATTATGTTGATACTTTAGGGGAACGATCCATGGGTAATTTGTGACATGTTAGAGTCAACCCCGCCTAAATCTAAGGCATGGTGTGGCCGATATCACTCAAAGTGTCTCTCTTTTGTTTAAAATGGACAGAATTTTAAGTGAAAACAACAACTGACGTACGGAACTCTGACCAAACACATTCAGATTGTGTTGATACGTTAAGATAAAGATACATGGGTCATTTTTGATGTGTACGAGTCAACCCCGCCTCAATCCGATGAACATTGTGGCCGGTATCACTCAAAGTGTCTATCTTTTGTTTAAAATGGACAAAATTTTAAGTGAAAACAACAACTGACATACGGAAAACCGACCAAACGCATTCGGATTATGTTGATACTTTAGGAGAATGATCCATGGGTCATTTTTGATGTGTACGAGTCAACCCAAAAACCCCATGGATGGCACCCCCACCCCTCCTAGACAACACCCCACCACCTGGATACCCCTGTAACATCCCAGATTCGGAATCCACACAACGGGTGCCCTGAACCCAGTTGGTCACATGACCTCAAGCGTATTTCCACAAACACCAGAGGCTGATGACTAGCAGCGAGGTCCTAGGTCTGATAGTGGGGAAACTATGCCCTCATTTCTCAAAGTGCTGTGCAGCGGAAAAGAAAATAACATACAACAGTGGAAGCAGTAAACAATATAGAACTGAAATGGAAAACTGCAGTAAAAGATAACCAACAATTATATATAAAAATTTAGAATGTCACTATTTCTGTGAAAGCAGCCCAAAAAGTATACACTACAACACAACACAATATAACTCAAAGTACATGGTACAATAACAGAACAAAACCGAGTGAACAGAACGCAGCAACATCGCAAGCCTAAGCTTGGTCCCATGATCTCCTACTCCTCTGCTACAATAATGTACCTCTATAGGGACCCTTTCCCCTATCGACACATGCAAAAATATAGTCTGTTTAGGCCAAAGACATGACCCAAACAGGGTGTGAGAAATAAATCCCAGTAGGCACCCACCAAAGGCCCGTGCCCAACTGTCAGTGAAAATGTGCAACAACAGTGTGCAAAAGTAAATCCAGTAAACTAGTAAGTACTCAGAAGTAACTATCACTACCAGTTTAATTTATATTTTAATTATTACTTATCACCTCCAAACATGTTCTTTGTCTTGGAAGGTACAACATAAAAACTCACCACAGTGAATATTTAAAATAGCCGTGTCCTCAGATATACTGTCCTTACCCTCAGGTAAAAGAATCAAATACCCGCAGGTGATTTCCCTCAGGCATAACAATCATTGAACTCAGGCATACAGGATATTTTCCTCAGGCATAGATACTACTTCCCACAGGCATAAACAAAGGTTACCCTTGGGCTAACCAAACACTGCCCTCAGGCTAAGCAAACACTATCCTCAGGCTAATAGAACACTAACCTTAGGCCAATAGAACACTGCCCTTAGGCTAAAGGAACTGGGCCGATCCCAAAGCATAAACAACAATTTATATAGACTTTATCTCAAGAAAAATATAGCACACAATATAATCACGGAATACCCTCAGGTATCCTGGCCAAACGGCTAAGTAGAGGAACGCACCCCCGGGGTGGTCTTGGATCCAAGAAGTGATCCCAAACAGTAGTTTAAACTTGTCATTAGATTATCTACGCAATTATAGATATCTTTTTAGAAAAGGCCTCATCCATGAGACACCCCAACCATGGGCGCGTAGCACAACGGTACACAATTTCAACACAACAGTTGAAAATAAACATCAGACCACCTACCTCGATCGTCTCTGATCGGTATACGTGAATGATGCCTGCCGAATCTTCCAAGAACTATGTAGATCTGGGATAAAAGAATTCCCATTCAAACGTAAATAACTTTTCTTAGGGGAAGAATTGGTAAGAACAACATAAGCAGAGGGGAGGGCTTACCCGTACAGTCCCAACGTGATTGACAGAGGTGGAATCAGATTCCCGGTGCGTGATCGGGTGATCCTCCAAGGTTCGGTCGTCCTACTGAGCTCTAAATGGTGGTTCTGCATCCTCTCTCGAATGAGGAGGATACTGCCTGTTTTAAGCGAAATTTCATGACTACATGGTGTATACTCTCAAGTACACAACATGTACTTTTCATTTTTTTAAACTGTTCCCCTGGTGGCTTCTTTCCACCGCGGCACTGTTCATTTGTCGACATGAGTACACAGCGTGTATTCCTGATTACATAGCGTGTACTGCTGCTCCGCTGGCGGCTGCCTCCATTGCCTTACTGTTCACCTGCTGACTGATTACATGACGTGTAAATATAAAGTACACAGAGTGTAGTCAGTTTTTACACCCTTCATCATCGACAGGCCTACACGCCCTGCGTACTCATCCCACACAACCAAAGTACATGGAGTGTGGAAAAGTACACGGTGTGTACCCACAAAATTTGGGATTTTTCCCAATTTTCCTTATTTTCTCAAAAACACTTAAGGAAAAGGGAAAAGAAGAAACCCGTACCTCAAAAATAAGAACCGGGTTCTTACAAAATTCCCCCCTTAAAGCAATCCTTCCCTGAATTTCCCTTCCAAGGGTGGTAAAGATACAACTGTGAACAACTCTGGCCACTGAGCACGTACGTCGGTCTCCCGCTCCTAGGTTTCGTCCTGCACTCATCCATGTTGCCATAGCACCCGAACAAGAGGAACTGACTGGCCTCAGAGAACCTTCGTGCTGTCATCAACAATATGAATCAGATGCTCCTCAAAGGATGCATCGACCTAAAGCTCAGCCTCCTCAGGCTGAAAAACATGAGACGAGTCTGAGTGATGATGGCGCAACTAAGATACATGGAAGAATTCGTGTATGGCCCAATACCTCTTTGGTAACTGCAACCGATAGGCAACCGGACCGACTCTCTCTAGAATCTCAAATGGCCCCACATACCTTAGTGAAAGTTTACCCTATCTCCTGATCTGCCTATGTCCCAACCTCAGAGAAACACACAAGAAAACCTAATATCCAACCACGAACTCCAAGGGTTGTCTACGATGATCAGCATAAGATTTTTGAAAAGACTATGCAGTATCCATCCACTTCTGAATCAACTATAAATGTTCTGAAGTCTCTTGCACGAGACGTGGTCCCAATAAAGCTGCCTCACCTGCCTCCAACCAGCACAAAGGTGATCGGCATGGCCTACCATATAAAGCCTCATAAGGTGCCATCTCAATAGTTGCCTGAAAACTGTTATTATAGGCAAACTCAACCAGGGGTATATACTTCTACCAATATCCCCCAAAGTCTAGGACGCATTCACACAACATGTCCTCTAGCACCTGTATCATACGCTCTGACTGGCCATCGTTCTGAGGGTGGTAAGCTATGCTCAAAAGCACCCGTGTACCCAGTGCCCTCTGAAAACTCTGCCAGAAACTTGACATAAAGTGGGCGTCCCTATCTGAAATGATAGAACGAGGGACCCCATGAAGGCGTACTACCTCTTGGATATAAAAACTTCTGAGCTCATCCACACCGAAGGTCTCCTTGATTGGAAAAAAGTGAGCTACCTTCGTAAGTCTGTCCACAACAACCCACACGACATCACTACCTCGAGGTGACATCGGCAACCCAGTCACTAAATCCATCATGATATCATCCCATTTCCACTCCAGAATGGGTAAATGCTATAACATTCCAGCTAGCCTTTGATGCTCCGCCTTCACCTGTTGACAGGTAGAACATCTTGCAACAAAACCATATACTTCTCTCTTCATACCCGACCACAAATACTGACGTCTCAAGTCACGGTACATTTTGGTAACTCCGAGATGCACTGCCCAAGCCAAATCATGAAACTCCCGCATCATCTCCTTTTATATATCCCCTGGAACCCACACCCGTCCATGGACACGTAGTACCTCATCATCGCCTATCATCCATCTAGGAGGAGGGTCCTCACTTGCCACTGACTCCTGTAGAACTAGGCATTCCAAATCTGATAGCTGTCTCATCCCCACTCTATCCAGGAGGGTAAAAGTCACAGCTAAGGATGAAAGATAGGTTTGTACCTAACTATTGTGCACATCCAAATGCATCTTAGAGAACAAATCCATAATCTTCCACTCACCACTGGCCTCCTACACTGCCTGTGTCTGAGTCTTCCTACTCAATGCATTAGCTACTGCATTACCCTTACCGGGTGTATAGGCAAGATCAAAATCGAAGGACTGAAGTTATTCAACCCACCTTCGCTATCTTAGGATCAAGTCACGCTGATTAAAGATGTATTTGAGACTTTTGTGGTCGGTGAAAACCACAAAATGATCTCCCAAGAGATAATGTCTCCAACAGCGCAACGCATAAACAACTACAGCCAAATCGAGATCATGTGTCGGGTAATTCCTCTCATGTGGCTTCAACTGCCAAGACCCATATGCAACAACTCAATCGACCTGCATCAACACGACACCCAGCCCAATACCTGATGCATCACAGTAAACTGTATAGCTCTTTCCTTGCTCTAGAAGTATTAGGACTGGTGCTGACGTCAACTTTCCTTTCAGCTTCTGAAAGGCTGTCTCGCAAGCTTCTGACCAGACGAACTTCACACCCTTCTTAGTCAAACCCATCAACGACACTGATAAGTGGGAGAAGTATTGTATAAAATTTCTGTAGTAACTATCCATCCCCAAGAAACTCCGTATTTCAAACACGTTCTTAGGTTGCTCCCAGGAAACTACTGCTCTCACTTTCTCTGGGTCTATCGCAACTCCTGACTCTAAGATAATATGACCCAAGAAGTGTATCTGGTCCATCTAGAAGTGGAACTTTGAGAGCTTAACATATAGATGATTCTCTCTCAGTGTACTCAGTACAATCTCAAGATAGGTGGCATGGTCGTGTAGAGTGTGAAAGTACACAAAGATATCATCCATGATGACTACCACAAAAGAATCCAGATAAGGATGGAACACATGATTCATCAGAGCCATGAAAACTACTGGCGCGTTCGTGAGTCCAAACAGCATAACCAAGTACTCGTATAGACCATATATGCTCTAAAAAGCTATAAGAGGTATGTCCAATGGCCTAATGCGTAACTAATGATATCTAGATCTCAAGTCAATCTTCGAGAACACTCATGCTCCCCGAAGTTGATCAAAAAGATCATCAATCCTTGGTAAGGGATACCAGTTCTTGATCGTCAGCTGGTTCAACTTCCTATAATCCACACAAAGTCTGAGGGTATCATCCGCCTTCTTAGCAAACAGGACAGGCGAACCCCAAGGAGAAGAACTGGGTCAGATGAAACCCTTTTCCTATAACTCCTCCAATTGCCTCTTGAGCTCCTGCAACTCTAGTGTAGCCATCCTATAAGGAGGAATGGACATCGGTGCTACTCCTAGCATTAAATCAATAGAGAAATCCACCTCCCACTCTAGAGGAAGACCTGAAAAGTCATTTGAGAGAACATCCCTAAAATGATCAACTACAAGAGGGAAATCCTTCTGACATGTTCCCTGGTCATCTAGATACAAACTCACAATCTGGGCTGTCACACCATCTTTCCCACGATGCTCAGGTCCAACTCATCTTGCCTGGACATCCCATCCGCCCTTGTATAGAAACTCTCCACCCTCTGGTGACGTGAAACTCACCCTGCAACAGTAGCAATATACAAAGGCTCAATATGGTACCAACTAGTACATCCCAATAATGATGTCATATGTCATCATCTTTAAGACATAGAGGTCCCATAGAAAGTGACACCCACCAAACTCTAGGGGGAACTCCCTGCACTGATGCAAACCTACGGTTATAATTCCCAATGGAGTGTCTAGAGTCATAATATCAGAAGAAGAAGAAACACAGAGCCCATGTATCTCCAAAACGGGCACAGATATAAAGCTATGTGTAGCACCTGTATCGAAAAGTACAGAAGATAAAATAAAGCTACTAGAATAGTACCTCTGACAGTGGAAGGTCCAGGATCCTGCTCCTATTGGGTCTGTTGCACTGCATATGCCTGTCCAGTGCCGCGGCCCTGTGACACAGCCTGGCTACCCTGAGCTGACCCGTCCTGCTGCCTTTGAGATCCTAGTGTCTGGCTACTATGGCCATGACCACCTTCTCGGCCTGTACGCCCTGACGTACCCCAATTTTCTGACTGGTAAGAAGCTGCTGGTCCTACTCCCGCATGTGGAGTCTGCACATAACCCCTATCACTAGTCACTGGTGGAAACACCTTGCAAAAATGCTGGAGATGACCCATCTTTCTACAGGCTCAAGACTCCACTGGGTCACGCAGACACTAAGGTCTCTTGTTCCCTTCTCTACCACACTAGTAGCAAATGACCTGGCCACCTAAAGTATTCTTCTGGCTAGTACTACCACCGTGAGAGAAATCCATCTGCATCTTCCTCTTGCCAGTAGAAATAGTACCCGAAATTGGTGTCGAACCGCCCTTGCCCACACCATTAGTTTCCCGTAGGTTCTGCTCTATAATCAGTGCTTGGTTCATAATAGCATGCACGGTAGGCAACCTGAAAACATTCAACAGCTATCAGATGTCACACCAAAGACCATCCTCAAATCATCTAGACCTCAATGTCTCATCACCTACCAGAACAGTTGCAAAATGTTGTAGCTCAGTGAAGCGGGCAGAATAATCCATCACTGACATGGTGCCCTACTACAGATTCATGAACTCTCGAGCTCGATCTTCCCTCAGTGTCTCCGGGAAGAAGAAGTCATAGAAGGCTACCTAAAAATCTTCCCACGCCATGTCTCAGTGATGATCAGTCTGGGTGGTGACATCCCACCATCTTTTGGTGGAATCACGCAACATGTATGTAGCGAGCTTGACCCTCCTCCTAGGAGGTGTCTCTAGATGATCGAATATCATCTGCATTGAATCTATCCATGACTCCACAACCTATGGTCCTCCATCCCCTGAAAATGTAGGCGGATGCTGCTACTATAAGATATGCATCAACTCTTCCATAGATGTGGTGGAATGCGGTGCTCCCTGGAAGGTCTGCATGAACTGCATGAAGCCTTCATGGAATTGTGCATCCGCACCTGTGTCCGGTATAACGGCTGGTGCTTCATCTGGCACTGCTAGAGGATCCTCTGGTATCCCATAGCCCACCATCTCATGAGTAAAATCGTCACCGCTCTCCTGGCGAACAACCGGTGGTCGTCTCAGTGGCATGACTCAACAAGGTCAAATGCACACCTTAGATCAAGATTATAAAAGACCAAAAACTAGGAGGCCAAGAAAGGAAAAAGAGAAGAAAAGCATTCAATTTTTACAAAACTTGACTACACAGCATGTATAAATACTACACGACGTGTTCTCACAGGCCATCCACATGGGCATGTACTCTAGCTAAAACTGGTCGTGTAACACCCCAAACACATGTCGTGTCTTCTCAATACACGACGTGTACATGGATCCTCCTTCCCTGCCCAAGTCCTTCTACATGGCTAAGCCACATGAATCTTCTAAAAAAAACTACACGGTGTGTCCCACAAGCACACGACGTATACTTGATAGGCTTTCACCAGCCCGTGTTGTTCGTCACACGGCCTTTGTACCCAGGTCTCACTACACAACATGTTCCAAAAAGACACGACGTATTCAAAGAATCCCCAGGCTGACCCGTGTTGCTCGCTACATGGCCAAATACACAGCTGACACTACACGGTGTGTTCTAGGCAGACACGGCGTGTACTAGGAAATATAACACCGACCCGTGTTGTTCATGACAAGGCCGAGTACTTGGGTCAAACTACACAGCGTGTTCAATGTCAACATGGCGTTTATGTCTTAAGGTTTCCTTCGTCTGTGTTGTTAGTTACATAGGTGGACATCAGGTCAACACTACACAACATGTACAACCGGTACACTGCGTGTTCCCCCAAGCCGTTACCTACCTCGTGTCCCCGCCCACACGGCCTATGACATGGTAAGAGACTACACGGCGTGTACTTAAAAAGTTTTAATTTCTTCCCGAACAGAAGAACACATGGCGTGTGTCCATAGAACTACATGGCGTGTATGCTGGGTTTTCTGGACAGTAAGCCTTGAAAACTACTCTAGAACCCAGAAAAACACGGAACAAACACCTAAGTTCCAAATTTCGATCTGTGAGGGCCCATACTCCCCGCAAATCAAAGATTGGAATCTTATACATGTTATAACAAGGAAAACACGTTAATGATCCACCAAATTTTGGTCATTGAGGGACCATACTCCTCAATAACCAAAGTTTGGTGTTCATTCTATCAAAAACATCACACCAAAATACCCTAACAAAAGTAGGTATTTATCAAGAAGCTATCACAACAGCATGCTCTTCTAGCACATCAACTATCACAACAACATGAAATTTCTAATGCACCTACATGGCATGGAAGGAATGCATGAAATTTTATTTCTAGCATGTGCCTAAATGATGCATGAGATGGCACACCCTCATCTCATCAGGTTGCAAATAAAATATAACCCATGTATAACATATAAACATCACAATCACAAGTGCGTCACCCAACAGTGAAAATCAAATCAACTGTAAATTTTCAAAATCAGAAAAATTGCAATAAACGAGGTAGACTGACTTTTCCCTGTACACGGGTTAGCTACTCCCGAGCACAGCTTATTACCAACTACCATGTCCATCCTATCCTTGACTAAGGCTCTAAATAACAAGTCAAAGAAAAGAACCCCTCTGATACCACTTTGTAACGTCTCGGATTCAGAAGCCACACAATGGGTGCCCCAAACCCGGTTGGTCACATGACCTCAAGCGCATTTCCCCAAATGCCAGAGGCTGCCAAATAGCAGCAAGGGACCATGTCTGATAGTGGGGAAACTATGCCCTCATTTTTCAAAGTGTAGCGCAGCGGAAAAGAAAATAACATACAACAGTGGAAGCAGTAAACAATATACAACTGAAATGGAAAAATGCAGTAAAAGATAACCAACGGTTATATATAAAAATGCATAATGTCACTATTTCTATGAAATCAGCCCAAACAGGATACACTGCAACACAACACAATACAACTCAAAGTACAGGGTACAACAATAGAACAATACAGAGTGAACATAATGCAGCAGCATCGCAAGCCTAAGCTCGGTCCCATGCTCTCCTACTCCTCTGCTACAATCATGTACCTATATAGGGACCCTTGATCCTGTTGACACCTACAACAATATAGTTTTTTTGGGCCAAATACATGACCCAAACGGGTGTGAGAAATAAATCCCATTAGGCACCCACCAAAGGCCCATGCCCAAATGTCAGTGAAAATGTGTAACAACAGTGTGCAAAAGTAAATGCAGTAAACTAGTAAGTACTCAGAAGTAACTATCACTACGAGTTTCATTTCCATTTTAATTATTACTTATGACCACCAAGCTTGTGCTTCGGCTTGGCAGGTACAACATAGAAAATCACCACAGTGAATATTTTAAATAGCCGTGTCCTCAGACATACTGTCCTTACCCTCAGGTAACAGAATCAAATACTCGTAGGTGATTTCCCTCAGGTATAATGATCATTTTCCTCAGGCATACGAGATATTTTCCTCAGGCATAGAGACTAATTCCCACAGGCATAAACAAGGGTTACCCTCAGGCTAACCAAACACTGTCCTCAGGCTAAGCAAACACTGCCCTCAGGCTAATAGAACACTACCCTCAGGCCAATAGAACACTGACCTCAGGCTAAAGGAACTGGGTTGAGCCCAAAGTATAGAAAACAATTTATATAGACTTTCTCTCAAGAAAAATGCAGTGCACAATATAATCATGGCATACCCTCGGGTATCTTGGACAAATGGATAAACAGAGGAACACACCCCTGGGGTGGTCCTGGATCCAAGCAGTGATCCTAAATAGCAGTTTAAACTTGTCATTAGATTATCTACACAATTATAGATATCTTTTCAGTAAAGTCCTCAGCCATAAGACACCCCAACCATGGGCGCATAGCACAACAATACACAATTTCAACATAATAGTTGAAAATAAACATCAGACCACCTACCTCGATCATCTCTGATCGGTATACGTGAACGACGCCTCCCGAATCGTCCAAGAACGACATAGATCTGAGATAAAATAATTCTCGTTCAAACATAAATAACTTCCTATAGAGTAATAATTGGTAAGAACAACGCAAGGAGAATAGAGGGCCCACCCATACGGTCCCAACGTGATCGACGGAGGCAGAATCGGATTCCCGGTGTGCGATCGGGTGATCCTCCAAGGTTCGACCATCCTCTCGAGCTCCAAATGGAGGTTCTGCCTCCTCTCTCTCGAATGAGGAGGCTAATTCCTGTTTTAAGAGAAATTTCATGACTACACGGTGTGTACTCTCAAGTACACGGTGTGTACTTTTCATTTTTTTAAACTATTCCCCTAGTGGATTCTTTCCACTGCGGCAATGTTCATCTGTCGACATGAGTACACAACATGTATTCCTGATTACACGGCATGTATTGTAGCACCACTGGCAGTAGCCTCCACCGCCTTACTGTTCACCTGCCGACTGATTACACAGCGTGTAAATACAAAGTACACGATGCATAGTCAGTTTTTACACCCTTCATCACCGACAGGCCTACACGCCCTGTGTACTCATCCCACACAGCCAAAGTACACGGCGTGTAGAAAAGTACATGGCGTGTACCCAAAAAATTTGGTATTTTTCTCCATTTTCTTTATTTTCTCAAAAACACTTAAGGAAAAGGGAAAAGAAGAAACATGTACCTAAAAAAATAAGAACCAGGTTCTTACAACCCCCACCCCCTGGACACCCCACCCCCATGGATAGTCACCCCCACCCCATGGACACCACCACACCCCCTTGTACAACCCCACCAACCCCCTGGACACTACCCCACCCCTATGGACACCCCAACCCCTAGACACCCCACCCCTTGGAAAGCCCCCCCACCCCTTGGAACCCCCCTGGACACCCCCATGGACAACCCCCCCCCCCCACCACCCTAGACACCCCCACCCCCTGGATGCCCCAACCCCCTGGACGCCCCCACCCCCTAGATGACCCCACCCCTGGATGCCCCCACCCCTCCTAGACACCACCCGGACCTGGACACCCCCACCCCCTAGACACCCCACCCCCATGGACAGCCACCCCACCCCACTGGACACCACCCCACCCCCTTGGATAGACCCACCAACCCCCTGGACCCCCACCACCCCCTGGATACCACCCCACCCCCTGGACACCACCACCCCTCTGGACACCCCCACCCCTGGAAAGCCCCCCAACACCTGGACACCACCCCACCCCTTAGACACCCCCACCCCCTTGGACACCCACCAACCCCCTGGATGGCACCCCACCCCTCCTAGACACCACCCACCACCTGGACACCCCCACCCCCTTGGACAGCCACCCCCACCCCCCCTGGACACCACCCACCCCCTGGACACCCCCACCCCTTTGGACACCCCCACCCCCTAAAAATCCCCCCAACCCCCTGGACACCACCCCGCCCCCCTGGACACCCCCATGGACAACCCCCCAACCCTGTACATCCCCCACCCCCTGGACACCCCCACCCCCTCGACACCCACCAACCCCCTGTAAGACTCTCACACCCCTCATAGACACCACCCCACCACCTAGACACCCCACCCCCTTGGAAAGCCACCCCCAGCCCCTGGACACTACCCACCCCCCTTGGATAGCCCCACCACCCCCCTGGACCGCCCCACCCCTGGAAACCACCCCACCCCCTCTACCCCCACCCCTCTAGACACCACCACCCCCTAGAAAGCCCCCCAACCCCCTGGACACCACCCCAGCCCCCCTGGACACCCCCATGGATAGCCCCCACCCCACCACCCTGGGCATCCCCCCACCCCTTGGACACCCCACCCCCCTTGGACACCCACCAACCCCCTGGATGACACCCCCACCCCTCCTAGATCCCACCCCACCACCTGTACACCCCCACCATCTAGACACCCCCACCCCCTTGGATAACCACCCCCAACCCTCTAGACACCACCCCACCCCCCTTGGATAGCCCCACCAACCCCCTGGACCCCACCCCCTGGACACCACCCCACCCCCTAGACACCCCACCTCTCTGGACACCCCACCCCCTAGAATGACCCCAAACCCACTGGACACCACCCCATCCCCCTAGACACCCCCCTGGACAACCCCCCCTGGACAGCCCCCCTGGACACCCCCACCACCTGGACACCCACCAACCCCCTGGATGACACCCCCACCTCTCCTAGACACCACCCCACCACCTAGACACCCCCACCCTAGACACCCCCACCGCCTTGGACAACCACCCCACCCCCTGGACACCACCCCACCCCCTAGACACCCCACCCCCTGGAAATCCCCCCAACACCTTGGAAACCACCCCACCCCCTGGACACCCCCATGGATAGCCCCCCATTCCCCCCACACACCCTAGACATCCCCCACCCCCTGGACACCCTGCCATCCCCCTGGATGCCCCCACCCCTCCTCGACACCACCCCACCACTTGGACACCCCCACCCCCCTAGACAACCCCACCCCCATGGATAGCCCCCACCACCCCCTGGACACCACCCAACCCCCTTGGACAACCCTATCCTCCCGGACAGCCCCATCCCCCCGGACCCCCCTAGACACCCCTACCCCCCTTGGACAACCACCCCAAACCCCTGAACAACCCTCCCAACCCCTTGAATTATAAATTTAATTCTTTATGTATTTAATTAACTTATGAATTATGTGTTAATGGTGTATGGGTATACTTGTTGTATGGGTATACTTGATGTAATTACCTTATGAATTATGTGTTAATTTTGTATGGGTATACTTGTTGATATACTAATTTTTTTGCAGGTCTTGTTTGGGTGTGCTGCTATAGAATTTTATATTACAGCAGGTAGGGAATTTATCAATGCTTTTTTAGTGCTGATAAAGGGAGCCTTTATCAGCACTAAAAAGGCACTGATAAAGAATCCATTTATCAACACTCTTTTAGCGCTGATAAAGGATACCTTTATCAGCACTTTTTTAGCACTCATAAAGGATTCCTTTATCATCGCTTTTTTAGCACTGATAAAGTCTACCTTTATCAGCGCTAAAAAAGTGCTGATATAGGGGACCCCCCCTTTATCAGTTTTGTGATTTACAACGCTTTTTTTAGCATTGTTAAAACCCATTTTGAGTGATGATAAAGCTCTTTTTTGTAGTAGTGAATGGGGAGAGAGAAATACAAAATTGAGGAATGTGAAATGAAATAAATTTTTAATTATTTTCAGTACTTTTAGAGAAAACCCCCACATTGAAAGAAACATTATAAAATTTTGTTTTCAAAATATATAAAGATAAATATAAAGAGTGTAGAAGATGATCCATATTTATATTTCAAAATAATATAGGAAACATTTTTGAAAAGAAAGATATGGACATGGAGAAAATGATCCATTAGAAAGGATGAGAATTATTCTTAACAATTTCATATTTGATAAAGAAAGAAATCCATCAAAGAATTATATTATGAAAAAAATGTAATTTCCATAAAAAATAAAGAGGGAATAATTTAATGCAATAATAGGTTATAATAATCCAAACATAGTAAAAAAATATTTGGAGAGGAAATATTATGACTCAGAGAAAAGAGTTTGTGTTAAGAAAATACCTTATGGATATCATAATTTTTTAAGTACGAATCATTTGGAAAGAAGATTATGAGAAATAAATGAAAACAATGGAAAATAAATAGGAAATAAAATTTCATAACCCCTCCTTCAAAAGGCTCCCTTCCTAGTAAAGCAATGAAGAAAGGGAGATAATGACCTTGGAGTCCCGACTCCAGTAGGCCCTGAGTTGCTGACCAGCACCAAGGGTATAAAAATCTCAATATGGGAGGAATTACCCTCTATAATATATATTGGATGGGATATGGGATATAATTAATCAATAAAATCCATGACATAACATAAAAGGAAACCAAAACCATCCTAAAATGCATGTATAAATATAATTGGTATAGATAAAATTATCCAAAGTAAATACCCAATAGTAAAAGATAATGAAATGAAATGGCAATTGTCCAAAGGTCTGAGCTAGAAATATCTAGCATGGTCCACATAATCCTCCTATAAACCTAAAAATTAGTTTATATACATATATTTAACATACAAGTATACTCAATAGGAAAACCAAAGTCTCTTCTGCACATGTGAAAGAAGCATACTAATGAACCCATGAGAGAACAACAGAACCAATAAAATCTAGAAGGTCAAATAGCCAATCACATCCTCATTATGGATCACTCACCAAATAAAGCATACAAGTATAATAAAACAAATAGGAATCATATCTATAAGGGGTACCCCACACCACTTTCCCAATGATTATCCACTCTCACACCCCCAACAACATATGTCTTGGCACTCTCACCTCTTATATATAACATCACATCACATCACATCCCACCCACAAACACATGTGACATAACATCACAAACATAACCAGGATAGTAGGGTATCATGAACATGAAAGAAATAAACCTAATGTCCTCCTCCTACTATGAATGTAATCCCCCATAATTCATCATATCATCTCACCTAAAAACACCAGGGTCACCGCATCACACCTCACCTAAAGACACCTAGGCCATCACATCACATAATATCTTGATAGTTCACTTTTTAATTATGTCTATCATAGCCTATACATTTAATCATCACCTAGAATGGGTAATGGGGAAGAGTGAGTGTCAATCCATCAATACTCTCCACTAGGATGCTGGAAAAAACACCCTCAAAACTGTTAGTTGTTGGCACTAGGTGCTTGACATGGTGGGGAGAATGTAAAAACATACATTGTATATATATAAATATATAATATCATATAAAAAAACCCGACCTATATGTTTGGAATAAGAACATAATCCCAACTCATGACATCACCACATCACCACATTACCTCACAAACTATGCCACTTTTACTACCAATGCTAAATGCATAACACCACGTAACAAGACACAATCCAAAGTTCATATTTCATCTTCTTTATTATCTTAATCCATTTTAAAAATTTTCCATTACTAACCCATTTCATTTAAATATATAATTCATTCCATTATTTCTATCCTATCTATATCATTATTTCATCATGTTATTTCACATTTAACATCAATCCCATTTAACCACACATTCCATTATTATTCTTTCATTCACTAACCATTAAAATCATATTTCATACCAAACCACACCATTTTGATTTAAATTTTATCATTTATTTAATTTCATTACTACTTAGGAAACTAGACTAACAAATCACATCACAACAACATACATCCCAACATTTTCATTCCAATAATCCCACATTACCACCATTTTCTAACCACATCCACCTTATCATTCCAACCATATCTCAACCACTTACTATAAAAAACTACACAATTCCACCTCACAACATAGACAAATCATATCATATCCACTTTCACAAACATATTCCACATTAAACATATAACAATTTTCAGATTTTTATAGGGTATTTTCATCAATTCAACTTCACTTTTAAGGGTATTCTGATACAAGAATAATTTTCCAGGTGAAACCATATTACTAACCAGATATAATTGATTAAACAATTATATTTAGGGTGATATAAAACAATAATAAAAATAGGATATCCCTGACACCGTAACTACAAAACAAATAATGTATACCAACATCCATGATTTTCAGTGGTACAACAAGCATAGATAAACTCAAAATCATAGTATCAATTTTTTTAAAAAACATATGAATCATTCACTTCCCCTAAGATTTCAATTAAACTTGTTTTTATATTCATTAGACTAGATATACTACTTATCAATGATAAAATGACTATAAAACCTCCTACATGATACTCAAAGAAGAGAAATGATGGATCATTTACATGGAAGAAAAAGAATCCTCACACAATGTTCTACACCAAAAAAGAGGTTACACACACAAGATAGAACTGCTATATGAATAACTCAAATAATAACTAGAATTAGGGTTCCATGACTCCAAGGGGAAAGGATTTGGAACCACCCATCTCAAGAGAAACCAATAAATAAGGAATTATAGAAAGATATTCATTTTAGAATTAATAGATACAAAACAATCAGTATGTTAGATCATATATATGATTTTAAATGTTCATTAATGTTGGTCTCATTAAATCCATGTAGAAGATTATTTTAAAAGCTTCATACTTTTAAGAAATAGGGGATATAAATATCCTCTTTTGAAATGGATCTTAATTACATTAATTGAGGCTTTAAAACCATTTTACATCAAAAATAATGTAAAAATGGAAAAGCTATAAGTTCTAGAAAAACTGTACATTTCTACTATTATGATATAATTCCAACATCTACCACCAGTATATACTTCCAGTATCAGTGTCTACTATAGGAATATACTATTAGGATCTACCATCAGGATGTAAAAACATACTAAGTATGTTATTGAAAAAATCTTCTATCAGGATCTACTGTTCGAACCTACCATTATGACCTACTGAAAGAATAAGTCTTTTATCGACAAAATATACCATCAGGGTCTACCGCCAGATTAAAGTTGCTACCCATAGAATCTAATGATAAAATCTACCATTAGGATATATCATCAAGATATACCACCAGACTAATTATGATTATTCCATAATATATCAGGAGGATATACCATTAGTATCTACCACCATCCTCTAAAACTCCCTTTTTCGTCTTAAACACCTCCAATATCATTAGGACCTCCTTTGGGAACCTCTACCACCAGATTTTCCACAATGTAATGGGAATTAATGTCTGATACATTACATTAGATACCTCTAAAACTATTAGAATCCTCAATAATCAAAACCAAACTAGATGGAAATAGGGAAAAGGTCCAAACAACCATCCATAAAGATACCTCTCAAGGATCTCTTTACATATGAAACACTATCGCTAACCAAACACATCAAAAAAAAATCCACTCTTCCAAATAACTTATTGCACAACCATATAAACCCCCATATAGTCTTAGCCAAAAATTTCTATAACCAACACATAGTAGAGCCCCAAGTACACAAATCAAGTAATTCCATCTCTCATATCAAGATACTATATGATTTGGGATGGATTGACTCACCTATAGAGTTTAAATAATGTATAAGTATAGTACCTCTCGATTATGTATCAGGTTTTTCCTTATTCATATGAATTGAAGCTTTAATAACACTTCATATCAATAAGGAAGAATCACATATCATATAAAATAGTAAGGTCCAAAAATTATGTCATGAAACTAAACAAGTAAAAACAGACAAGATCAGAACAACTCAAGGTATTGGGTAAACATTTATGTCTCACAATCCCAAGTAATATCCTCTAAGACACCATGCCTCCACAACACATGAACCAAAGAAATGGTTCATCCTCAAAGAACCTTCTCCCTATGGTCCTAGATTTTCATTGGATTCTCAATGAGCATCGCTTCATCATTTATATCCAAATCTACTTACTCAATGAAATGGGAGTCATCATGAAGATATCGATAGAGCTTAGATACATTTAATTTTTTATGAATCTGGTCCAATCATGGTTGAAGTTCCAATCGATAATCCACCTCACCAATATAGACAAACACCTAAAAAATCCAAACGAACTGGGGTGAGAGCTTAAACCCCCTACCAAACCTTCACTACCCACATCGAGGAGAGACCTTCAAGAACACATGGTCTCCAAACTTTAATTATATGGGACTCATTTTTGATATTAATAATCCTTCTTTTGGTCATATTCTACTTTCATCCTCTCATGAACAAGCTATACCTTCTCTATCATGCTCTTCACCACATCGAGACCCATAATTGTGGACTGCCCTACCTCAGCCTAGTAAAATGGAGAAAAAAAACGGTCACCTTAAAAATCCTCTAACATGTCTATTAAAATGGATGATTGATAGTTTTTGTTATAGGAATACTCAACCAAAGTCTAGTGTTTTTTCCAAGATTCACCAAAGTCTAAGGTGCATTCCCACAATATATTCTCTGGGGTTTGGATTAGAAAGCAGTGTTGAGGCATAACTGAGTGCCCAAAGCATGTTGTAATACCCTATATACTCATGAAGTAAAATATACATCCTGATTTACAAAAATGTACCTCACAACTATATATAGCTACACCACCTCATCCACATACCTCCTTTCCAAAAATCCAAGGTACCTAACTCAATGATCACTAGAATGTGAGCTGATTTCATCAAGTGATCCATGATTACCCATAAAACATCACAAACTCCCTAAGATTAGGAAACCTTATAATGAAATTCATTGATATTTAATTAAATTTCCAATAAATAACATACAAAGGTTGCAATAAACCACCAGGATCAAAATGTTTAGCCTTTACCTACTAGAAGACTAGGAACCAAGACATAAACTCTACCACCACCAATTTCATCTATAACCACCAAAACTACATCCTCAAGCCATGGTACATCTTGGAAACTCTTTGGTGAAATTCCAAAGGTGATCTATGAAACTCATGAAGGACTCCCTTATATACCATACTTATAACAAACAACCTTCCCTAAAACATCATTCGGTTATGATCATCCACTAAACATTCCTCTGGAGAACCACCATGGCCAACATGATCACACATCACCTCTACATCCAAGTCTCCCCATTGAGACTCCTCCACTATCCACATTAAATAATACTACATTGTTATCTTAAATAGATAACCTTCACCATTAACCACCCTCACATCCAAGTGTTGGGAAACTGTAAGATCCTATCTTTTTCTAGATATGTCCCTCTTTGAGTTTTTTGTTGAACCATGGTGGATGAGTCTTATTCAGAGATGAATATCCTTTTTTGGGAGAAAATTCCATAAAGTTTAGGGATGTATGTTTATTTCAATTAATTGAGTTCAGGTATAAAATTTTTAAATTTTATTATAAGGGTTTTCCATGGTTTGGATGGATTTAGTGGTGGTGTGGGTCCTTAAATAGAAATTGGGATGAAAACTATCAGTAGAGAATTTTCACACCATGTACATGTTACAAGACTTGTAACTAATTTCAGACACATGTCGTGAAATGGTTCATGACATGAAGTAGTTGCACATAGTGAACCTTATTCACACTGTTTGAATATCGATCAGAATAAATATTAAACCTAAGTGATGAATTTTCCAGCGTAACTTAAAAATGAGTAAATACACAACATGAAAGGATTACGTATCATGTATTACTTGGACCCAGTGGTATTATGTGGGAAGTTTTTTTGATTTTTTTCATTCCATTTCATGCATCCCTTTACTCTTGACTTGAGGATGATTTCTAGGCAATTTTGGAGTCTCCTCTTCTGTTTCGAACATCTCGATGGTATTAATATATTAATTATTACAAATTTTTATCACTTTATTTCATGCACTTATTATTAGACTGGTTTTGTTTAGACACAATGGTTTTGACCTACCGAGTTTTACTCACACAATATTCGATCCACATTTTGGTGCCTGAGTATATTACATGGATGCAAGTTTGGACAAGGTTAAGGGAACTTGTTTCTGATTTTTTTCTTGTTGGATGGGTTGCAGTTTGGTGATGGGAATGACATGGGGTTCAGAACTAGGGTTTTGAGTTCTTTTGTGTCATCTGTTTATTTTATTTTTATTTCTTTTAGTTTGAAATTTAGAAACATCTCATACTATGATTACATGATTAATTATTATTGATTTATCAGTTACTCCTTTTACTTCTAGTTGTGTGATATATTGTTTCTGATATGTTTCTTTTACTATAATGTTTACATTATATTGTTTATTTATATTGTCTTGTAACTCTATATTAGGGGGTATAGTCTCTCCACTATACCTAGCATACACCCGCTGCTAGTTAGAATCATTTGGTGTATGTGGAGGCATGCTTGAGGTCCTGTAACCAACCTTTTCGTCCACGTGAGAGAGTGTCATAATGGGGGACATTACAAAGTGGTATCAAAGTAACAATATTTTATTTTTTATTTATTTACTATTTCTGAAAGGTAGAAATTATACTAGGATGTGTCAGGACTTGGTAATGAGATTGTGTATAGGAGTAGCTAACCCATGTACGAGGGGAAATATAAGTGCCCAAGGGCGGGATTGTTGTTTATGTTGTTCTCTTGTTATCATTGATGTTATTTCACCTTGGGTGATTCACATGTTGTATGATGTTATTTCTTCTTGAGATTTATACTCCTGGACTTGTATAGTGCAAGATGATTATGCATGCATCATTATAGGAACATAGGGATATATATTGACATGTATAGTTCATGATAGGGACATATTTATTTCATGTGTTATATAGTTTACAATATGAATTATAATGTTATATACCTATTATATATGATAAATTAAATGAAATGAACTGATATTTCATGTTAAAACACATGTAAGACATGTTTATAGAGACTAGGAGTAGTGGTTCTCTATTGTTGTGGCCTATTGAGGTTGACCTTGTTGTTATATATAGTGTTCTAAGGAGTGTTTTTTTCTTGTAGAGAACATTCCTCCTCCTCATCTACAAGTTGAGCATCAGGAGAGTGGTAACCAGCACACTCCTAATATAGATGAGCTAAAGCTTCATGTAGCTCCTAAGGATCACATGGATGTTAATCTTTATAACGAATTATTGAGGGTCATATGATCCATGGAAAAGGATATTGTTTATATGGTTCTTTCGATGTATAATATGACTAGAGAGTTACAACTATATAATTCTCCTAGGTAAACATGGGAGGGAGGCCCTCAGAAAACCGAGTTTTAGATTAATCAAGTCCAGATGATCTTTAATCATCTTGAGACACTCGATGATAGGATAGTAAATCTTGTCGTGTATATGCTAATTGGACCTTTCAATAATTAGTGATATATTCTAGAGAAGGCTGGGAAACAAGATGAGTTATCTTGGACGGAATTTGTAGAGAAGTTCATGAGACACTTCTATCCAGATATTTTGAGGGGTGAGAAGGCTCATGTGTTCATTCATCTAGCATAGTATGGCATGTCAGTGTTGGACTATGTAGGATACTTCAACGACCTAGAGAGATTTGTGTCATCTTTAGCCGTTGATGAGATCTCAAGGGTGATATGTTTTCAATATGGTATTTTCTATCAGATTAGGTCATAGGTGAACATCTTCCATCTGACTAGTTTTGCGGATGTGATGAATCAAAAACTCATCACAGAAGGGAATTTGATAGAGGGAATGAGAAGTGGCTAGGATATTTCAATAGGGTAAACTAGGAGCTCTTATTATGGTGGAAAAAAGCACCATTTTGATGGGTTTCACTAAAAAAATAGTGGTAAGAGCATTCATGACTATGGTTAGTCATCTCAGGATCATGTTTCATTACAGTGATTTTAGTGTAGAAGTTTAGGACATAAGTGGAATCTATGTCCATACCCCACGTTGGAGTGTCGTTCTTGTGGTAGGATGAGCCACCTACATAGTTTTTTTAGAAACATAAAGCAGTAGATTAGTGGCATGGTATCAGAATAGTTATTTTAGTCTAGGAAGGACTCAGCTACTCCTCAGAATATTGGTAGTTAGAGTTCCAAAAGACATTCAGGTAGAGGCAGGGGATGTGGTTCCCTAGTGAAATAGTGGTAGTTTTAGACATAAGGAACATCACAGGTGAGTCAGATTGGATACCAGGGTGGATAGGCTAGTCTGCTAGACATTGTGTAGACTACTCCAATTATTGTGGATATAGGGCCATATACTATTAGAGGTACAATTCTTGTATCATATACCCTTTCTTGTGTTTTGTTTGATACAGGAGCATCAAATTCCTTTTTTATCTTCTCTTTTTGAAAATGGATTGGTCTTGGTTGTGGACATCTTGGATGGTGTTTTGACCATAAATACACCATTGAGAGTGTGATCATATAATATCAAATGTTTCAAGGTGTGTTATCTAGAGATTGGTGGTTACCATTTCTTATGGGAATTGTTTGTGCTGGAAATGATAGGTTTTTATTTGATTCTTAGAATGGATTGGTTAGTTATATACTAGGATGATATTGATTGTTACTATATGAGAGTCAACTTTCTATCTCCATAAGGAGGCAACTATTCTCACCGGGGTGAGTGGGATCTTAGGGATGGTCACCCAAGACCAATTCAGTGTAAATTGGATTTTCTTATGGCTTAGATAACCAGTATTTCTCTAGATGATGTTGGAATGTAGAAAGATTCTTTTCTTCAATTGGTATACTATTTTCAGGATTTATTTCCTTCTGAGTTATATAGCTTACCACCCAATCGGGAGATTGAGTTCACAATTGAGTTGGTACCAAGATAAGATCTAGTTTCTATCATACCTTATAGAATGGAACTAGTAGAGATTTATGAGTTTAAATTTTAGTTGTAAGATATAGAATCTAAAGGTTTCATATGGTCTAGTACATCCCCATGGGATTTTCCAATTATTTTCTCCAAGAAGGATGATTGTACTTTGTGGTTATGTGTGGATTATAGGAGATTAAACTAGATGATGATCAAGAACTTATATCCTCTTCCATGCGTCTACTATCTCTTAGATTAGCTTATAAGTTTTAAGATATTATCCCAAATCTATTTGAGATCAGGTTACCAACAGTTGCGGGTGATACTGTCAGACATACCTTAGACTAATTTTAGGATTTTGTATTAATTTTATGAGTTTATAGTGATGTTTTTTGGTTTTATGAACGCACCAGAGGTATTCATGGACTTGATTAATTAGATCTTTCATTATGTTTAGGACCATTTTGTGGTAGTTTTTTTATGAAATCTTAGTGTACTCGTAGTCCATAGAAGATCATTACCAAAATAATTACATCATATTGAGTACATTTAGTATGCATTAAATATATTAAAAGCTAACCAAATTCAGTTTCCAGATTGATAAAGTGAACTTATTTGGCCATATCATCTCAGAGGTAGGATTTTTAGTGGACCCAGATATAGTTGCATCCATGGAATATTGGGATTGACTTAATAATGTATTATACATTCAAATATTTATGGGTTTGGTAGGTTATTATTGGTTCTTTATCTAGGAATTATTCCATCTAGAAGCACCGATATTTGAGTTGACTAGGAAGAGAGTGAAGTTTTTTTGGTAGGATTTTTGTAAGATATGGTTTTAGGAGATAAAGATCATCACTTTACATATTTTGAGTAAATAATATATTATGTATGTTTCCCTCGGAATTCGGGGATGACCTCCTGGATGGGAGATTCAAACGTTCCAATCGGTTTCTAACGGGTTTGTTCGTAGAACCGGAAACATCCAATGATTCCACATCCATTTGGACCTACTTTCCAAAGGTAGGCGCTCATTAGCTTGTGGACTGATGAGGCTTAGGAATTTTCATTGGTCGAGAGGATGGGAGTTCGGACTCATCACACCTTTTTGAGGGGAATTATTGTCTATTTCGGGACTCTCTTTATAGATTTAAGTTATGTTCGTGAATCCTTATTATATTACCAAGTATAAAATGAGCTTTCCTTCAGTTTAACAATCAATGATTAAATATGTAAGAAATTTAGAGATTCTTTTATATGTATTCGAGGTTCTTCATCGATAGAGAATCATCTATATCTATTTAGAGATTCTTGGTCAATGGTATCCTTCAAATTATTTATATAAAAGTCTCCTGGTCATTATGATGACTAGGCTGGTTTTAAAGCCACTCAGTGGGGCACTTGAAGTTTATTGTCATTCAGAAGGACATGAATTATTTCAGAGTTGGGATCAAACCCATAGATGGGCTACCTACGTATCCTTTGTTTTGGAAAAGGAATCAGAACCCACGTAGTTAGAATAAGGGAGTATGATGTTTATGATTGATGGCTCAAAGAAGGATGTCATAATTACTTTTACCCTCTAAGCTCACATGAGTCATGCTCGGTGTGAGAAACAAGAGGTATTGGTAAAAATTAGACAATTGTGCCATGAAAGATGCAATCATAAGAAATAATGTGGGGCTTATGTATGTATGACTGCCCAGATAAATGAAGTTTGGGATTTACTTTAGGGAGAAAATCCAGAAATAGGGTCCATAAAGGTATATGTGCTTCATGGAGATTTGAATACTCTAACTTGGGACTTATTCCTGAAAAGGAAACCCAAATTAGGAGAGGATTGATAATTGGGTTTTACTCCTGAGAATGAATCCCAGATTAAACGTAAATTAGGACCGGTTAAAGAGAATTTAAGGGACTTGGGGCTCATTCCTGAAAAGGAAGCCCAAGATTTATGACTGGGACTTACTCTTGAAAAGGAGGCCTAGGTTAAGGGATTTATGACTGGGACTTACTCTTTAAAAGGAGGCCCATATTAAGGGATTTATGACTGGGACTTATTCCTGGAAAGGAAGCCCAGGTTAAGGATTAAGGTTTGGGGCTTACTCCTAAGGAGGATGCCCATATTTGAGACTGGGGCTTACTCCTGAAAAGGAAGCCCAAATCAGAGGGTTTGGGGATTACTTTTGAGGAGGATGCCCAGATTTGGGAATTTTAAGAATTTGGGGCTTACTCCTGAGGAGGATGCCCAAGTTTGGAGGACTTAGGACTGGGGATTATTCCTGAAAAGGAGACCCAGGTTAAGTATTCTCTCATATTAAAGGATGAGGTTGAATGAATGAACTCTCAATCTTTAGTGACATAAAGATATGTAAATCACTAGGTTTTGAGAGATATTCCATCGAATTCCTTTCAGATAAGGAAGTCAAATCAAGAAATCATGCTATAAATGGATTTGGAGAGTGTCTTAAAGACTGAATCTTGAAAAGAAAAGGTTTAATGGCTTAAGAGGGGTGAAATGGGAAATAAAGGCACCCAAAAAGGAAGGGGCGCACAAGTCTTGGAAGGCGCGCAGGTACTGCGGCGGCGTGCAAGTATTAGTCGCGCAGGTATACCTGCGCGACATGGTGGGCACTTGCGCGATATTCAACCAGCATTTGAAATACTTGAGCGACTCTTCATTAGAGCATTTAGAATCCTCTTGAGGTTCTTCCAAAAAAGGGACGCGCAAGTTCTATCGAAGGAATAAGGCGGCGCGCAAGTGTGACCACTTCCCTTAAGGACTGACCACTCAAGCACACAAGTGTTGATGAGTTTCAACACTTAGGCCTTACTCCCTCTCTTTAGATCTTCCATTCTAGGTAAGAAATTACCTTAGAAGTGTTCCAGAAGCTTTGAGAAGAGACTTGGGCATCGGGAGCTTCAATCCGAGTTTTTGGAAAAAGATCTTCTCGAATGGGGGGCCCACAGGGTCTATTTATAGGCAGGAGAAGACCCCGGGCAGTTACCGGGCGGTTATCAACTAGGTCGCGCAAGTCACTTGCGCGCCAAGTTGTGTCGCGCAAGTCCACTTGTGCGACCATGAAGGAACTTGCGCGGCCTATGGGAAAAGTTTTCCTTGTTCATCCCTTTGTCGATTTTTGATGTTTTCTTCAAAGGTTGAATCACTTTGTGCTCATATATTCCCCTTTTCCGATCTTTAGATTCTATGACGAAAGGAGCGTCAACAAAAGTCCCCCCTCAGAGTTAGATCCAAAAGAAATGAGGATTTGACTCTGAGTAAATCGCAGACATCCAAAGGAAAGATGGCGCGCAAGTCTTGATGGCGCAAAGGGTGGCGCGCAAGTTCTCTCCTTGCAGGCCTTAAGCGCACTGGGTACGACATGCAGATAGGCTTCCTGGCCTATAAATACACAGCTTTTGGCCGTGTATAGCATCTGATCCCGAATTTCTTGAGCTCTCGCTGCGCAAGCCATCTTCACCGCACAAGTCTCTTTTTCCACTGTTTCCTCGCTGCCACACTACTTTCAAGGTAATAGGACTTGCGCGGTGATACATGCATGAAAAAAACTTGCGCGGAACATGTAACACTTGCGCGACATCTCCATACTTGCGCGCCTTAATGCCTTTAGCCATTTTTTGATTTCTTTCACAAAGTTTGTGGAAAATCAATCCATTTATGAATTAATTTATTCAACTTTTGTGCAGAATTAATGGCTCTTAGACCAGGATTAATTGATGAACTGGATAGCAAGCGGATAGATGATATGATGAGCATCATTGTCCATGATTATTATACTGTCAAAGATAGCACTCTTCTGAATTTGGCTAAGTATCTGGAGAAATATCATCTCAACTTTCCTCTAAGCACTTATCTACCTTTGTATGGCTATGGTCATCTACAAGAAGTCACTATTCTATAAGTAAAAAATTATCTTCCATTTTCGTGGTTTCAGAATTATATCAACTTTGCTTCAACAAATATCTCAGGTGGAGGAGTATTTATAAATGCTGGAACAGTGGAGAAGGCCTATGTGATGCATCATAGCCCTTACACAGTAGATCTGAAAAAACATACACCTGAGCTTCAACCACATTGTCATCCTTCGATCTTCCGAAATGCTCAGATGGATCAATCCAAAGGCTGGAAGAAAAGTTGGGACTCCCGTCCTGGGGGAGGTGTGAAGCCAACTTGGATGTGGGCATACTGGGTGCGACAGACCTGCGCAGAGTTTATCAAGGATCTGAAGAGAGCTGCAATATACGAAGCTGTCTGGGTTGGGCAAACAAATGTTTACAGACATGATAACTTCTTGCCAGAGATACTCAGCCACTGGAGCCCAGCAACTAATTCTTTCCATCTGACTCATGGAGAAGTAGGTATCAGTTTGTGGGATGTCCACAAGATATCAGGGGCTCCAATTTTGGGCGATATGTATGATGAATTCATTCCTCCCAAGGTGACTTGTAATGATTCAGAGAAGAATCCTGCTTTAGCTCGAGAATTGTTTAAGATCTTCCACAGGATCAAGAGTTCAGAGACCTCATTAAGTCATTTTAGAAAAGATATTCATCTGGAAGAATGGATGAATGTGTTTCTTATTGAGAAGAAAGGGATGGAGCCAAAAGAAAAAGGATCCAAGAAAAAGAAATCCAAGGATACCAGGCCCAAACGTCCTACCACCTGTCCAAAACCTGAGAAGAGAGGAGCTCCTGGCACATTCTGGCCAACTCTAGAAGCAGGAGAGTTTGAAAAGTGGGGATATGAAGTGAATCAAAGAATTCCAAAGAAAACTCATCTGGAAGGTTTCTTGGCAATGTGGGTCAATGTTTATCTCTTGCCGGTCAGGGATTCGAAGGGAGGTGTTAGGCCAGGGACCTTCGTCATTGTGGCAAAGTTGGCTGAGGGAAAAAATGGTTGGGTTAGCTACCCCCATTTTAGCAAAGATTCATAGGAGTTTACTTCATGTCTTCCTGGGTAAATCTCCTTTAAGAATAGTGGGACCATTCCAGGTTTTGTGGGGATGGATTTCCACTCACTTCAGGACTTACAATGTACAGAATGGATTACAAATTCCTGGAAGCTCCTTCAGACCGTCAGTGTAAGCATTCTCTGGAATTGCTCCATTAGATTTTAATGGTTATGACATGAAAGTGAGGCTGAGCATGTTTAAGGAATTCAACTTCTTTCCCTATGGAAGTCCGCCATACGGGCGGTTTTTTGATGATGGGACAACCCATTTGGATTTGAGGGCATACATGCTAGCTTGCAGGGATGGTGTGTTAGTAGCCAGGATTGATGGAGAGATCATATGTGAGGCCTATGCTCCATATAGATTTGCATGCCAATTCAAATGTCTGCAATAGATTGTTGTATCCCCTCCTATACATGTCAGGTTAGATCAACATCTGATGGTTACTTGACAACTATGGCTACTGACATCAAGAGAGAAGACTAGGGCAGTATTTGATCTACCAGTTGAAAAAGCGGCACATAATTTGACCACATATTATGCCGAAAACTGGATAGCATCATAACCCAAAGGGATATTGAATCACCCAGTATATCAAGTGGGAAAGAGGAAGAGGACTGTAGAGAAAGAAACCCTTCCTCATGAAGGTGACGCTTCCCCACCTGAAATAGGTTCAATAGACTCCTCTTCTAGAACTGATTCATCAGATTATCATGATGGGGATGATGAGGCACAACCGGCAGCAAAGCGGTTTCATGCCCGATATAATCCTCCGGCCAGAATTAAAAGACCCACTCCATCAACTCCTGGTGAGTTGTTTCATTGTAGTAATTTCAATCACTGCTACTTTATAAATTAATAAGTCTTACTTTCTTATTCTATATCTGTAGCTGCAGGAGCTGGGAAGAAATTAAAATCAAAAATTGTAGGACCTTCCTCACAGCCTTCATATATAAGATCAGAGGCTGTTCAGCTATGGCAGGGCTTATACTGTGGTACTGAGACTGCCTGGTTGGATTTGTGTGAGGGCCTACAACTTCCTGGAATAGGAAATATTATAGCTTCTAAAAATCTTCAATACGAAGATAACCCCAATGAAGTGAGAGCTTACATCAGAGAGCTGGAAATGCTCATATATTCCACTGATGACTCTGTTCCTATCACCAGGCGGGTGAAGGAAATGATTGATCGTGGCGCCACTGAGGGGGCTGGTGGTTCTGGAGATGAGGAATGGCAAGAGTACGTGGCTCCTGAAGATGTAAGTTTTCTTTCCTTATTTTCTTTGCAACTTGATTTCAGTTGAAGCTTTGTTACTTAAGGAAGTTATTTTCTTCATCTCGTAGCTTGAAAAGAAAGGAACTGGGGTTCCTTCGCCACAGTATAGCCCTAGTGGTACTACTATCGGGGCTGCTGCTGATTCTCCTCACGAACCAGGCGAGATATCTCCAGGCCTGTAGGCCATGAATGAGGCGCTGGACATAGCCTTTCATTCGCCAATCCAAGTGCCAATAAGGGAGACTAATGATACTCCGAAAAAACAAAAGAATCAAAGGCAACGAAGGAGGAAATCCACAGCTAAACGCTTCATTAGTAGCGGTAAGTCCTTTGAATAATCATGAGTTTATACTCATAATCACATGGTTACTCATATTTTTGAGGATTGCAGGGGCTTCTTCAATTTCCCCCTTGAGGGAAGGGACTGACCCTCCTTCAAAGGCTGTGGAGGGTGCTGTAGAACAATCACAGACCCAAGCTGACTTGGTTGCTCCTGGAGAAAAGCTAGCATCCATTCCCAGTATCCCTCCTACTACTGAAGATGCTGTCTAGGGTCAGGGGTTGCAGGACATAAGTCAGCAAGAAGATGTAGAAAATGCTCCCACTGGTGGGACTAACCAGGATTCTGAAATATCATTGGATGAAATGATGAATCAAGGAATGACTTTTGAAGAATTTTATGATCATGCTAAGTTTTCATGTGATTTAGAAGACCTTGGGCATGAGTTCTACCCTTCGCCCAATTTTTTTTTTAAATTTACACTTCTAACCATGACTGAAAACAATATGCAGTTTCTTCCGTAGAAGCTGCTGAACTGCCAATGCCTGAAGAGGGTGTGGACATTGATGTCAACCCTACCATTGTAGAGACATTAGCTCAAGTAGAGATAAACCCAATAAACCCTCCTGAGACCCATATTGAAAATCCTATTGAGATCGGGAAAGATGGGGAGAAGACTTCTCAGGTTTCTGAACCATCCTTGGGTAAGGGATAACAATATTTGTGATTGTACTTTATTCGCAAGACAATCTATTCTTTTGTTATCCTTTAAAGCTAACTAAATCTTTCAATTAATCATGAAGGACTATCAACTGAAATGACTAGATCTGGAGTTGAGGCCTCAGCCTCTAACCCAATAGGAATTGAAAGTGAAGAAGCACAAATTAGGGGGGAAAAACACGACAGGGCACTTCTTTAAGTGCATTAATTCTAGATTACATGCCCCCCTCTGACGATGATGTTGAATCAGATCCAGAGATGCTTAAAACGTTCATCTTTTCACAACGTAAGGCATGGAACAACATATGGAACATCATATCTAGGGTGCCTTTAGAAGAGCTACCATTGAAAATTCCTCTATTGTCATCCCAATTTGTTATACTAGGATTTGGTGGTTTTGGATATGAAAAGATCCACACCACGGTGAAACAAATCATTTTCAGGAGGGAGCAAGCTCAAAAAAGTCATGAAGATTTGATCAGAGTGAAACTGTCAGTCAACATAGGTGAATTTGAGGCTGAGGTATCCCAAGATGAAGCTGATTATGCTGCCAAGATGAAGGAGCTGAAGCATAAAATCAAAGAAAAAGTTGTCCAGCAGGTGCAACTCCAGCAACAGTTAGATGCTGTTATTGGGGAACTTGATCAGCTTAATAAATCATTGGATGAAACTCATATGAATGGCATGAAGGCCATCATAGATGCTAAGAAGGCACTTCATCAAGCTGAAAAGAGTGAAGCTGGTCAAGTGCACGAGCTTCAAGTAACTGCTGATAAATCTCAGGATGCCGTAAATCAAATGAAGAGTTATGTTGAAAGCCTCTTGTAATTCTTGAAAAATAGAAGAGACTCCAGTCTGTGGATGTTCTTCTAACTCTTGTGTATCAATGAAAAACACTTTCATCTTCAATCATTTATACCTGCATTCTTTCATTACCTGCTTCAAATTTACTTAAGCCAATGGGCTTAGTAAGCATAGTTTGATTTTTACTAGGATTATTACAAATAACCCTACAAACTTTGAACCTTTTAATTTCTCAATATTACCTAAATCATACAAAAATGTATATTTAGTGAGCTGGAACTTGACTTTTATTCATAGTTCCTTTGTCTTTTGTGGGCAGTTTAAAGTCATGCGTGCCGGACATAAAGGGACTAATGTTTAAGGTCAAAATAGCTTTGACCAAAATGGATTAAAATTGATTCAATTCCTTGAAAATTTATCTGAAAACATATTACCATACTCAAGTATGAGAGAAAATATGTAAAATATGGCTTAAGAATATTTGAATTTGAAGAATGATATGAAAAAGAGCTAAAAGGCATTAGAAGAAGTAGTTTCCAAGAATGAAGTTACTATTATTTAACAAAACCCGTTAGGGGGTTGAATTATGCAGGGCCACCTAAGGGCATTGGCTACATGGTCAAATAAATAGCATCTTTCAGCTGACAAGTCTGTTATATGGACTGTTTATGCAAGGCCACCTATGGGCACATGCTGCATAGTCAGGCAAAAGAACTCTCAGAAATTTACTTTCCTAGTGCTAAAACCAGTGAAAGTTTATGGAGATTCAAATTTTCTAAAGTATAGAGTTTGTTGTATGGAAAGAGGTACTTGAATATGGAGAAGATATTTTTAGACAAGATTATCGAAGAACTGGATGAATATCACTCCTACGAAGGTCTGACCCCAAACGTAGGGAAGAAGAATAAAACATAGACTTGAATACTTTCAGATCATGAAAAAGGATATGGGACAAATATGTTAAGGATGGCTATTTTTTTGCGGATCCCTACATACTGTCGTTTAAGACAAATAAGGACAAAAGAGGCATTCTTCCCAAGAATGAAGTTACCATCATTTAACAAACCCGTTAGGGGGTTGAATTATGCAGGGCCACCTAAGGGCATTGGCTACATAGTTAAATAAAATAGTATCTTTTGGCTAACAAGTCTGTTATGTAGACTGTTTATGCAAGGCCACCTATGGGCACGTACTGCATAGTCAGGCAAAAGAATTCTCAGAAGTTTGACATTTTTGTGACTAAAAGTCATGAAAAGGGTTATGCAGATCTGAAAATATTTAAGGTTAGGATTATAACACATAAAGATGGGTATTGTCCAATGTATATAGAGATACATAGGTCAATGATAACCATAATCATGTTGTGGCTGGGTCCTAAATTGAAATTTTGGACTTCACTACGTATCTCATAAGAATGAGAATCAAGCCATACATAGTTCTTAAAATGCAGTTTAATGTCATGCAGGATGAAAATATAAGAGATCTTAGTTTAGGGTCATAGAGTTCAGACCATAATAATGAATACAAAGTGTGTGTTTTCATGAGGACTTTTCAGCCAAGGGACTAAAAGTGAAATTTGGGGTTAGGCCCAAAAAGACTTGGGGCTGGATTCGAGGGATACTCGAACGTTCCTACGTATCCCATAAGGATGGGAATCAATCCCATGTAGTTCTAGAACTACCCTTTGTACAAATTTGGTCCGTACATGTGAAGGGTGAAAGGGGACTTTAGTGCAATGATGGTTTAACCTGAGATAAAATGTTTAGGCATTACCATGTATGCACGTAGTCTTTTGAAATGAAACATGATTAAAAAATCAATGTCAATAATAGTTCTCTCTCAAATGAGGAAATCAAAGAGTATCGTAGTTTATTGTCGTACCAGACAAAAGTGTTGCATAGTTTAACATCATATAACAAGGACGAAAGTGAATCAATGTAAAGATATTGATTCTAGGGGTGGTTTCACGAATCAACATCATATGAGATGGTGGTGAACCGATGTGAAGAGATTGTTTTTGGGCTTGAACCCTAGGAGGTTGCCTACATACCCAGCCTGGAGGGCAAGGATCAAAGTCCATGTAGTTCAATTAAAGAATGAATTAATGATCAAGTTGTTCTTGGGGACAACGATCTAAAAAAAATGTTGTTGGGACTTATACATGGTTAGCGGCCCAAAAAGAGAGTGTTACGGTTGAGGTTTTCTCTAAGCTCACGTGAGTCATACTCGGTGTGAGAAACAAGAGGTAACAACAACCTTAACGATGCATAGTTTAATGTCATGTAGGACATATAAAGGGACTATGCAGTTTAAAGTTTTGCAGTTAGGACTATTGGTGCTGCGCAGTTTAGTGTCATGTAGCAGGGAAAAAATACATTTTAATGTCATGTAGGATGTATTATGAACTTTATGTATAGTTTAGCATCATTTAGTTAGGATGATGGGAACAATAGAGTTTAACGTCATGTTGGACGAAAGGGGGGAACTGTGTAGTTTAATGTCATGCAGTGAGGACAAAAGAGTGCACCATTTTAACGTCATGTTGGACGCATTGGGGATTTTTTTATAGTTTATGTAGTTTAACGTCTTTCCGGACATAAGGGACTTTTATACATCTTAGCGTCATGTAGTTAGGACGTCACAGTTTAACGTCTTGCTAGACGTAAGGGACTTGCAAATAGTTTAGAGTCAGATGCATGGACCGTTGATGATGCAGTTTAAGGTCATACAGGACCTAGTTGTAGTCTAAGGTCATACTGGACCATTTAGGGAACTTTTTCATAGTTTAATGTTGTGTGGGACGAAGTTTCAGTTTAAGGTCATACTGGACCATTGCTGTATAGTTTAACATCATATAACAAGGACGAACTGGTGCTGCACAGTTTAGTGTCATGTTGCGGGGACATTGAAGGTGACACAGTTTAACGTCATGTTGGATGTATGTGCAAATAGTTTAGGGTCATATTATTAGACCGTTGCTGTATAGTTTAATGTCATATAGCAAGGACGAACTGGTGCTGCACAGTTTAGTGTCATGTTGCGGGGACATTGAAGGTGACACAGTTTAACGTCATGTTGGAAGTATGTGCAAATAGTTTAGGGTCATATGATTAGACCATTGTTGTATAGTTTAATGTCATATATCAAGGACGAACTGGTGCCGCACAGTTTAGTGTCATGTTGCGGGGACATTGAAGGTGACACAGTTTAACGTCATGTTGGACGTATGTGCAAATAGTTTAGGGTCATATGCTTAGACCGTTGCTGTATAGTTTAACGTCATATAGCAAGGACGAACTGGTGCCGCACAGTTTAGTGTCATGTTGTGGGGACATCTTGTGAATACATTTTATTTTATACAAAATATTTCTTTAAAAATCTGGCATTAGTTGGAGTAGTAATGGGTTCTCCATCCATCGAGATTAATGAATAAGATCCATTGGAGTAGACCCTATGTATTGAATAAGGTCCTTCCCATTTTGGCTCAAGCTTGAGAGGTTTCTTTCCTGGTATCATTGGAGTTCTGAGAACTAATATCAATTCTCCCTGAATGAATGAACGAAGACGAACTTTTTTGTTAAAAGCTCGTGCTATTCGATTCTGATAGATTTCCAAGTGGTGAAAAGTGCACAATATTTTCTCATCTAACATTTCTAATTCATTCAATCGCTTTTGGGATTGCTCATCTATAGATAACTGATCACAAATGGCTACTCTGAGTGAGGGCAATTGAACTTCAATTGGCAAGACTTCTTCTATTCCATATACCAATGAATATGGATTTGACCGCGTTGCATTGCGGGTGATAGTCCGATAAGCCCATAAAGCATGAAAGAGTTTATCAGGCCATGAACTCTTATCTTTATCCACCATCTTTTGCAGTATATTTGAAAAAGTCTTGTTAAAGGCTTCTATTTGGCCATTGGCCGCCGCATGATACCGAGATGAATGGTTGGATTTAATGTTGTATTCTTGATACAATTTTTCACCTCAGAAGAATAGAAGTTGGTGCCGTTGTCCGTCAATATGGTATGAGGGACACCAAATATAGTAATGATGTTAGACTTGATGAAGCTAACAATGCATTTAGAACTGACTTCTTTGAGAGGTACTACCTCTGCCCATTTGGAAAAGAAATCAGTAGCAGTAAGAATGTACTTAAACTACTTGGTCGTAGC
Organism: Viscum album; assembly: GCA_963277665.1. Taxonomy (NCBI): domain Eukaryota; kingdom Viridiplantae; phylum Streptophyta; class Magnoliopsida; order Santalales; family Viscaceae; genus Viscum; species Viscum album. The sequence goes on from OY728128.1 coordinate 1,148,321,990, forward strand.
TGAAGGGTAAGGTCCCACCACATCCATTCCCCATGTGGCAAATGGCCATGAGTATTTAGCTGTATGAAGCAACTTTGGAGGTTGATGAATGAAGTTGGCATGTACTTGACATGAATGACACTTCTTTGTGAAATCAACACAATCTTGTATCATTGAAGGCCAAAAGTATCCAAGCCTTCGAATTTGATCAGACAATCTATGTCCAGACTGGTGGGAACCACAGACTCCTGCATGTACTTCTTTCATGACATCCATTGTCTCTTCACCATCAATTCATCTGAAGAGAACTCCATCAAAACCACATTTGTATAGAATTTTCTCTAGGTGGTTTGGGCCATCATAAAGAGTAAAATTGACCACACATCGCCGGATTTGTTCTTTCTCAGCTCTATCAGGTGGAAGTGTTCCATTTTAAAGGTATTCCCGGATAAGTGACATCCATCCTGTAGTATGACCATACGGTTCAGGAATGGGACTAATTTCATTAATTTCCTCTATTCTGGCTTGAACATAAGGTGAAATTGCACGACGGTGGGCAATACTGATGGTTGTCTCGTCCCGATTTGGATCTGCTAGAGCTGTGGCTATATTAGCCAGTGCATCAGCTTGAGCATTTTGTGATCTTGGGAGATATGAAAATGTCGGTTCTGAAGGGAATTCCTCCATTAACTTTCTGACATAATCATACAAAGGGATTAACTCTTCTTTTCTGATGGCATAATCCCCATTGACTTGTTTGATTACCAGGTCTGAATCACCTTTCACCTTTAAGTGATTCACTTGTGCTTGAAGTGCTAACTCCAAGCCTGTGATAAGAGCTTGGTATTCAGCTTCATTATTGGTACCACCTTCCCACAATAAAAAGGAATAAGGTAACAATGCCTTATCTGGTGAAATGAGTACAATTCCTAAACCAACTTTGTTGAATTTAAGATTTTCCATTTTCTTCCCTGTTGGACTTCTGGAAGCACCATCAAAATACATTTCCCATGTTTGAGGACACTCTTGAATAGAAAAAACTTCCTCATCAGGGAGTTCAATATCTGAAGACGTGTCTTCCACTGAAGGATGTTCAGCCAGAAAATCAGCCAGAGCTTGGCCCTTTATTGCCTTTTGAGATACATACTGAATGTCGAACTGCTGCAAAATAACTGCCCACCTTGCTAGACGTCCTGTAAGCATTGGACGACTAAGGATGAATTTGAGCGGATTATTGCGAGATACCAATTGGACCTCGTGATGTTTCAGGTAGTGTCTCAGTTTTTGAACTGCAAAGATTAATGCCAGGCAGCACTTTTCAATACTTGAATACTGGGTTTCTGCTTCAAGCATAGTTCTACTGAGATAGTAGAGGCTATTTTCATTCCCAGCATCATTCTTTTGAGCGAGAAAGGCACCCAATGATTTCTCTAGAGATGTCACATAGAGGATAAGTGGTCTACCTTCAACAGGTGGCATGAGTACTGGTGGACTCAAGAGGTATTTCTTGAGAACATCAAACGCTTCTTGACATTCTTCAGTCCACTGGTAAGTGACTCCTTTTTTCAATAATTTGGTAAAGGGTAAACTTTTGCCTGCCAAATTGGCGATGAAACGCCGAATATAGGCTAAGTGTCCTTGAAGTCCTCTTAATTATTTCAAATTATGAGGAGGTGACATACCAAGGATTGATTTGGTAGGATCGACTTCAATACCACGATGGCATACAACAAAGCCGAGGAATTTTCCTAAGGTTACCCCAAAAGCACATTTTAAGGGGTTCATCTTCAAATTATGTTGTCGAAGCTTGTGGAATATGACTTCCAAATCAGCCAAGTGATTAGAACGTTGTTTGGATTTAACTACCAAATCGTCGATATAGCATTCAACAAACTTCCCTAAGAAAGGTTTGAAGATACGATGCATGACGCGTTGATATGTTGCACCTGCATTCTTTAAACCAAAGGGCATCACCCGGTAACAAAACACACCTTGAGGGGATCTGAAGGATGTAGATTCCTCATCTTCTGGGGCCATTCAGATCTGATTATATTCGGAATATCCATCCATGAAGGAAAGTACTTCATAGCCAGCGGTTGCATCAATTAAGAGTTCTGTAATCGGAACTGGGAAATCATCTTTAGGACAATACCGATTATGATCTCTAAAATCGATGCAAACCCTAATTTGTCCATTCTTCTTCTTTTCAAGGACAATATTAGCCAACCACTTGGGATACTGAACTTCTCTGACGAAGTTAGCTTTGATCAGCTTATCCACTTCAGCTTCAATTTTGGAAGCATAATTTGGGTGTGTTCTTCTTGAGGCTTTCTTAAATCCTCGATGTTATTTTGGTAAACCCAAATGATGAGTAGAAATATTAGGATCAAGCCTAGGAATTTCTGTATAGTTCCAAGCAAAAATATCTTTATTTTTCTTTAGAAAAGAAGTATACATTTCTTGCTCTTCAAGGGTCATGGATGCACTAATTAAAGTGGGGCGTGGATCTTTCTCTGTACCCAGATTTATTTCTCTGAGTTCATCCACAGTGGTAGAGATACCTTCTTCAAATGCTGGAGGAGCATCTCTAAGATCTTCCTCTTCCTCTTTATCATGTGCTATTTCTTCCATTTCTACTTGCATAGTAGATGAAAAAACAAAATTTTCATGATCAGAAGAGATGTAAAAATTTTCACATTTTGAAGAAGAAGCTTCCATTTCCGACCCTATTTATGATAAAGGGACTTCTTTGGGAAATAAAGAGGAGGTGATGGATTGATAATTGACATCATTATTCACCTCCGATGTTACTATAACTTCTTCTGGACTGATTGGCGAAGTATAGGCCTGTTGGATTTCAGCAGATGAAATGAAGACGTCGCCACTTGTGCTTTCATCACTGTTTGGTAGGTTACCAATTTCTCCCATGTTGTCTGGCTCAATTGCCGTAATTGACATTATGGATCTTTCCATAAGAGTATTTTGATTTGGGCCTATTTTGTCAATTTGACTGATAGGTAACACATAATCTATACTCACATGTGTAAATGGATTTATTGAAATTTTCTCCAAACCATATGGAGCATTAAATTTGGTAATTTCCTTTATTGTAGATTTTTCTCTTCCCTTCATGTGATAAAATTCTGCCTCAATGTATTGAGACTCACATGTCTTGAACGGGGTCTTATCACCATACAATGTTCCAACTTGACCATTGAAATAGTATTAGAGACATTGATGGTATGATGAAGGGATAACTGCATGCTGATGTAGCCAGGGTCTTCCAAGCAAGACATTGAAAGCTGAGTCTTGGTCAACAATCATGAAATCCGAATTGGATACAAGATTTCCAAACTGAGTTCTGAGTGTAACTTTGCCCAGTGGTTCATATCCTTGTAACATCATGGTAGAAGGAGATAAATCAGATTCCGTGAGGCCCAATCGACGAAGTGTACGAATGGGCATGAGGTTGACTCCTGAACCATTGTCAATGAAAGCTCTTCGGATATCTACACCATTGACTTTTCCAGATAAGTACAGAGCTTTTATGTGCCCATGAACAACATCATCTTCATCTTTATCAGTAAAAGATATCACTTCATGGCATTCTGCAGGATTATTCTCTATGTGATAGACTTCAGCTGCAGCAATTTCAGCTTCAAACTCCTGAGGACTTGACAAAGCTTCTATGAGTGCTTCCCGAAGATCTTTTGACAGATTCAAAGCATCCAAAATTGATAACTTGGCTGGTACTTGGGCCAAGTGTTTCAATATATCATACTTTTGATCTAAAAGGTCTGCGTTTCCCAACAGGAATATGCGGTTTAGCAGGTACCTTGGAAGCAGATGCTTTGGAAGCTGATGCATCTTGTATTGGGATAGAAGTTGGCAACATCCTTGGTTTTGGAAGATTAGACCAATTATATCCATTTACTTGCTGAGATAAAGAAGATGGAACCTTCAATTGGTCTTCTAAAATAACTGTGCCAAGACTGAGTTGGCTATTAGCAGAAAAACCTGCTTGTTCTTTTTTAGCTCGCTGAAGGGCTCTACTACGAGTTTCTGCTGCGTACACAGTGCTAGAAGAGGTAGAATTGGAGTAGTGGCTTCGGAAAGATCCACGTCTTCCCCTGTATCCTGAACCTCGGGAACTTCCTCGGATTCCCTTATTTGATACAAGGAATTTAGGCTCATCAAAATTGAAATTATGACTGGAATACGGATCTGTTAATTGAATAATATTAATAGAACCGAAGATTAATTCTTCATCTAATAAAGACTCTGCCTGACTAGCCTGTTTAGGCAATGCCGTTTGATGGGGCGGTGCCCGTGGTTTTGAAGTAGATGGCATAAAGTCTGCCAGAGTCAAAGACAATTTAGGCTTTGACACATACTCATCTTCTTTTGATTCTTTTTTCTTCTTTGAATCAAACCGTTTCTTTGAGGATTTTCCCTCTGACGAAGAGGGTTTTACCGCAATATTCATGGCAGAAGACACAATTGTTTTCTTTAATTGTGTTCGAAAAATGGCATGAGTCCAGTTGATTGTCTTTCTGACCATCCAATCATCATACTTCTGTGCATTTCTGCTTTTGACTTCTTGCCATTCACCTTCCTCCTCTGGAACTGTAGCAGTAACACATGCTATCTGAGTCGAAGAACCTTTAAACTTGACTTGTCCCAAGTCGACCATCTTTTGCAGGAGGTCTTTAAAGACAAAACACTTCTGGATGGGATGCCCCAACATTTGATGAAAGGGACAATAATTGGGACGGTCTTCATCTCCTTCCTTGTTTGGTCTCTTGGGTACTGGTAATTGAACCAAATTATTTTCCAGAGCTGAAATGAAGTAACCAGGAACTTGCTCATTTCGAAAAGAGTATGTTTTACTCTTAAAATCCTAAAATTGTTTTCGTCATTGATCTTTTTGATCAATTGGACGAAACAGCCTTTGTTGTTGGCGTTCAAGAGGTGGAGCCCTTCGAGAAGATGAAGGTTTTGAAGTAGAAATAGGTACAGGCGCTTGTTTAAGCATAACTGTAGCAGTTTCTACTTTACCCATTCTCCTTCCTGAAGCTGATGGAATTACACGAGATTTAACCTTAGCCTATATAAGGGAATCTTCAATCTGCTAAGTGATTGAAGTAAGGTCTCGAAACCCTCCTATGTATTTCACAGGGATCAATGGCATGCATAATTCGTCATGCAAATTTGCCACACAGATTGACAACAGCTCTTCCTGAGGGAGTGCTAAACTCAGGGAATACGTTAATCCCTTCCAGCGAGCAATGAAATCAGAGATTCTTTCATTCTTACTTTGCTTACAGTTTGTAAGATCGAAAACTGTCGTTTTTTGAAAAGTTGAGCTGAACTGAAGAAGGAATTTTTGATGAAGATCCTCCCATCTGATGATTGACCAGGATTGCAAGCTTGTATACCAGACAAAAGCTGGTCCTTGCAAGGTTCGCACGAAGCATCTGAGTTTCACTGCTTCTTTCTGCTCTGGAGTTCCCATCATAGGATCACAACAAGACACGTAATGCGTCAAATGTTGTTCAGGGTTGCCTGATCCATTAAAAGTAGTGAAAATAGGGTTTCCAAAACTAGATGGAGGAGAAATTGAATCTACCCATTCAGGGTAAACTTTCTTTTTTGGTTGAACTTGCACCTGTTTCCCTTCCATAGTTTCTAACCGAGCTGGTAATGACTCAATAGTAGTTATTAACTTTTGAGAAACATCAGGTTGAATTTGGTCTTGGGTAGGTGCAATGAATGGAGCTTGGACAAACGTGGTGATTGGTGCTGCAACTGATGGTAGCACTGCCAACCATTGTTGCGTTTGACCCGTAGGATTAGACCTCTGAGGGTGTACTGATAAAGGAGGATATTCCTGATCCATCTCAGTAGTTACAACAAATTCCTTCGGCTGTCGGACTTCAGCATTCTTACGAAGAAGACTACTCTGAAGTAGTTCTGCATTCAACTTTATTAATTCTTTCATTTCTTCCTCTTTTTGTGCAAACCTTTGCTCTAACGAGAGCGATTGACCTTCTCCAGAGGAAGGATATGTAACCTGATTATTTCCCCTCCCTTTATTGGATACTTTTTGGAGAGAAGGAAGTGGATTACCTAGGTTCTGAGTAATCCTTTGACTTCGTGTACGCACACCTTCTTCATTTGTATCAGCGCATACATTTTCTTGAGCAGGACGCTCTTCATCTGAGTCCCCTGAGTGAGTCTCCTCTGGTGGATTAGCAACAGTGGCATTGATGACATTAATTGATGTATAATGCATCGCATCCCTTCTATCAACATTTATGTGATATTGTCTTCTTTCATGTCTTTGATGAGACATTGACTTTTGTTGATTTAATCTTTTAGGAACTTCTTGACGAGCTATAACTTGGAAGGAATCTCCTGATAATTTGGCTCTTTGTTCCTCTTGGGGATTCTTCCCCAATCGAGAAAAGACCGATATTCTCTGAGAAGGGGATTGATGATTTGAAAGAGTCCCCAGTCTCAAGAACTGGGGATGTTCCTGTTGCTTCCGCTCAACTCCTCGAATCCCATTTGTTGACTCTGAGGGTTGGGTTAAAGGAGTCCCCAGTCTGACAAGCTGGGGTGGCTCTTGACATGTTATGTCTGAGACCTTCTTAAAATCTCTCTTGATCTTGTGAATCTTAGTTCAGAAATTAGCTGGATGCATTAGCCTGTATCCACTTTTATCACCTGATTTAACAGACCGTTGGATGATTTCCAAAACTTCTGTCATTTGATGATGTGTTTGCTCCATACGAGAGGCTTGTGCAATATTCTCACCTGCTTGATGTAGGAGTAATTCAATAACTTGTTCTCTATATGCTTGATTTTGAGAGGAACTAGTTGAAGCTTGTTCTTGAGCAAGCTTTTGATTATGAACAAAGCCCATTGATTGTGGCTATCCATGGGAAATAACATTGCATGAGACCATTTTCGGCGGGCTTTGCTGACTGGAAAGCACTGTGAAATGTAGTGCTCCGTGAACACCCCATCCTCTGATATGAACACCAGATGGAGCATTGGCAATTAACTGACACAATTTTTTTAGTGTGCCAAGGCATGAACGTTGAAGGGTTCTCTGTTGCTTTTCAGCCTTCAGATACCGAGAGACTGATAGAGATGCCAAATCAATATGACGTTGGAGCCCTTCTATTATCTTAAGATGATTTTCATATTCATCATAAGATAATACCTTCTTCTTCAATTGACAAAGAGTTTTCCATATGTTGAGACGAATATCATGGACTCCATCTTCCGTCAACATCTTTGGAATGTCATACTGGGAGTCAGCCAAAGGCCAAAACATGACTGGTACCTCACTTTTCGCCAGTTTTTTCCTCATGTTCAGGATTTCCTCTTTATCATTAAATGAAGATTATTCTACCTGTTTTGACCAGAGTTGGTGTTTCCTTGTTGCTTTATTGGATTCAACAATATTGGTAGAGAGATCATTGATCAAACTAGAAGATGCATGACTTAGGGGTGGTTTGGAGAATGACCTACACCCTGGACTATCTTCTGATTGAGAAAGTATTTCACTTGCTAGAGATAAAGCATCAAACATGACTGGTTTCGCATTTGCAAGTTCCTCAAGATAAGAGGGCTTTCTCGGCACTACATTGTCCACTGGAGTATTTTCCAGGAAATGTGAATCACTACTGTAGAGAGGAATTTCGCAGTGAAATTCATCATCATGAGGAGGACCACCATAATGGGTTACAGCAAAATATGAAATCTCTTGCTCCTTGGTCTTCTTACCACATAGAGGGTTCCTGTGGATCTCATCTGAAGAAGAAACTTCAAGATTGACCAAATTTTCATGAAGCAAGCCTTCATGAGGAAGTGTCTGTTGAAGACTTTCAGAATTAATGTTCCCGTTATTGGGAACTGAGGGAGTAGAATCTTGAATTCCAACAGATAAATGTCTGAGGGCTTCAAGAACTCCAGCATCGAGCAAGGCCTTGTTACAGATTGGCCTTTGATCTCCTGACTGTGCTAGGTGGATCTTTTTCTTAGATGCCTTCTTACTCGCTTTGGAAACCACTTGTTGATGAAAGTGGTTACTCTGAGCAGGTGTATGTGCCTGATCAGGAAAGATGGTCAGGTTAGGCTGATGATCTCCACTCAAATCAGGTGTATGTGCCTGACTTGGTTGTCCGTATGATATGGGGGAGTATGCCCCATAACCCTCTTGGACTGGAACAGATGTGTGTGTCTGTTCCGGAGTGAATCGTTGATGTGTCACTCCACTACTAGGGATAGATTTATGTGTCTTTCCCTGAGATGATGCTGAAGCTGTTATGATATCCTGACAAGCATCCAGAATATGAGCAGAAATTTTCTTCTGCTCTTTCACCATTGACAAAATATGTTTGGTGACTTCAGCTTTCGGAATGGGGATATACGTCCATTTCGGGCTTGGATTAGGTGTATGTGTCTGCTCCTGTCCTCCTTTTCTTTTCAGTGAATCCTGACAGTACTCAAGTGTGGAGGCAGAGAGTTGAGTCTGCCTTCTGTTTGTCGTCGGAGCTTTCCGACTGACTTCTCCGTGCGCTACCAAGCGAGACTGTTGGTAGGCTTGATTAGTACTAGCAGGTGTATGTGCCTACTGATTACACTTCGCCAAACGCGGTTGACGAGATCCATTATATGTAGTCAGGCGATCCTGCTGACTAACTGATGATGTATAAGCAGGTGCATGTTCCTGCCTATAGTACTCCACCGGAATTGCCTGGCGGGATTGGCTTGATGCTGCCAGACGAGTCTGCTGGACAGCGGAATTAAAACAGACAGGTGTGTGTGCCTGTTCGTTGTTCGCCACCAAGTTAGGTTGGTGGACTTCTCCGGAGATGGAAGGGATGAAAACCTACCCATTGTTAACCGGATTCCGTCTCTGGCGGTTTGTCTTGCCTGTTCGGGTTCGAGGAACCTGAGCTGAATGCCTGGAGTCAGTACCCTCATCATGTTGAGGGCGCACTTCCACACGAGTTTGGCGGCGATTGTTGATGGGAGCCCTCGGGAAGGACTCCTTTCTTTTTGAATTAAGGCCCTGAGGGACCTACTCATTCACTTCCTCAGAGTAAGGGAGCGAATGGAAATTGCGTTCCGAGGATAACGACCCGAAACGGTTGGAGAAGGTAGTCAGCACCGCCTGCCTCTTGATCATTGGTCGTCGTTGTCCGGACGACCTGTGTGAGTTGTTCACTTGGAGGGCCTATCGGGAAGCCTCTAGAGTTGGGATGGTACCGTGTTGACGGTACTCCTTAACCAGCGCATTTGATACCCAGCGTTGAAGACGCTGAGTAGGTGATGTCATCCTCAGAGCGGATGACGATCCAGTAGGAATAGCAGGAGTGGTATTTGCAGCAGCAGTATTCATAGATGTGAATTTGAGAGCAGCCATTATGGAAATACAGAAGATCTTGGAAAAGAGTGCCTATTTGATATAACAGACGTAATCAAGATAAAATTCAGCCACTTCATCCTTTGGATGAGCACACATGTCAATGATTGTTTTTGTTAGCCCTCTTATTGAGTTTTAAATAGGGGCTTAACAAATAGGTAAAACATCATTTTAACTTGGTTAAGGATTCACGTCGGGTTCACCATTTTTTGTTTCCCTAGGAATTTGGGGATGACCTCCTAGATGGGAGATTCAAACATTTTGATCGGTTTCTAACGGGTTTGTTCGTAGATCCGGAAACATCCAATGATTCCACATCCATTTGGACCTACTTTCCAAAGGTAGGTGCTCATTAGCTTGTGGACTGATGAGGCTTAGGAATTTTCATTGGTCGAGAGGATGGGAGGTCGGACTCATCACACCTTTTTGAGGGGAATTATTGTCTATTCTAGGACTCTCTTTATAGATTTAAGTTATGTTCGTGAATCCTTATTATATTACCAAGTATAAAATGAGCTTTCCTTCAGTTTAACAATCAATGATTAAATATATAAGAAATTTAGAGATTCTTTTATATGTATTCGAGGTTCTTCATCGATAGAGAATCATTTATATCTATTTAGAGATTCTTGGTCAATGGTATCCTTCAAAATATTTATATAAAAGTCTCTTGGTCATTATGATGACTAGGCTGGTTTTAAAGCCACTCAGTGGGGCACTTGAAGTTTATTGTCATTCAGAAGGACATGAATTATTTCAGAGTTGGGATCGAACCCATAGATGGGCTACCTACATATCCTTTGTTTTGGAAAAGGAATCAGAACCCACGTAGTTCGAATAATGGAGTATGATGTTTATGATTGATGGATCAAAGAAGGATGTCATAATTACTTTTACCCTCTAAGCTCACGTGAGTCATGCTCGGTGTGAGAAACAAGAGGTATTGGTAAAAATTAGACAATTGTGCCATGAAAGATGTAATCATAAGAAATAATGTGGGGCTTATGTATGTATGACTGCCCAGATAAGTGAAGTTTGTGATTTAATTTAGGGAGAAAATCTAGGAACAGGGTCCATAAAGGTATATGTGCTTCATGGAGATTTGAATACTCTAACTTGGGACTTATTCCTGAAAAGGAAACCCAAATTAGGAGAGGATTGATAATTGGGTTTTACTCCTGAGAAGGAATCCCAGATTAAACGTAAATTAGGACTAGTTAAAGAGAATTTAAGGGACTTGGGGCTCATTCCTGAAAAGGAAGCCCAAGATTTATGACTGGGACTTACTCTTGAAAAGGAGGCCTAGGTTAAGGGATTTATGACTGGGACTTGCTCTTGAAAAGGAGGCCCAGATTAAGGGATTTATGACTGGGACTTATTCCTGGAAAGGAAGCCCAGGTTAAGGATTAAGGTTTGGGGCTTACTCCTGAGGAGGATGCCCATATTTGAGACTGGGGCTTACTCCTGAAAAGGAAGCCCAAATTAGAGGGTTTGGGGCTTACTCCTGAGGAGGATGCCCATATTTGGGAATTTTAAGAATTTGGGGCTTACTCCTGAGGAGGATGCCCAAGTTTGGGGAACTTAGGACTGGGGATTATTCCTGAAAAGGAGACCCAGGTTAAGGATTCTCTCATCTTAAAGTATGAGGTTGAATGAATTAACTCTCAATCTTTAGTGACATAAAGATATGTAAATCACTAGGTTTTGAGAGATATTCCACCAAATTCCTTTCAGATAAGGAAGTCAAATCAATAAATCATGCCATAAATGGATTTGGAGAGTGTCTTAAAGACTGAATCTTGAAAAGAAAAGGTGTAATGTCTTAAGAGGGGTGAAATGGGCAATAAAGGCACCCAAAAAGGAAGGGGTGCGCAAGTCTTGGAAGGCGCGCAGGTACTGCGGTGGCGCGCAAGTATTGGTCACGCAGGTATACCTGCGCGACATGGTGGGTACTTGTGCGATATTCAACTAGCATTTGAAATACTTGAGAGACTCTTCATTAGAGCCTTTAGAATCCTCTTGAGATTCTTCCAAAAAAGGGATGCGCTAGTTCTATCGAAGGAATAAGGCAGCGCGTAAGTGTGACCACTTCCCTTAAGGGATGACCACTCAGGCGCGCAAGTGTTGATGAGTTTCAACACTTATGCCTTACTCCCTCTCTTTAGATCTTCCGTTCTAGGTAAGAAATTACCTTAGAAGTGTTCCGGAAGCTTTGAGAAGAGACTTGGGCGTTGGGAGCTTCAATCCAAGTTTCTGGAAAAAGATCTTCTTGAATGGGGGGCCCATAGGGTCTATTTATAGGCAGGAGAAGACCCCGGGCGGTTACCAGGCGGTTATCAACTAGGTCGCGCAAGTCACTTGCGCGCCAAGTTGCGTCGCACAAGTCCACTTGCGTGACCATGAAGCAACTTGCACGGACTATGGGCAAAGTTTTCCTTGTTCACCCCTTTGTTGATTTTTGATGTTTTCTTCAAAGGTTGAATCACTTTGTGCTCATATATTCCCCTTTTCCGATCTTTAGATTATGTGACGAAAGGAGCATCAACAGTGTACTATGATGCATCTGGATTTGTACGTAGGGAAGTTTTGATGTAGGAGGATTTATTTGTTACTTATACTTACAGACAGCTGATACTGCATGCAAGGAATTACCCTAATCATGATCTAGTTAGAATTGGTGGTACATTCCTTGAGATGTTGGAGATATTATCTTATGGGTGAGAGGTTTATGTTATAAATTGACCACAAGAGTCTCGGGTAATTATTTTCTCAGTGGGACTTAAACCTTCAGCAGAGGAGGTGGTTTGAGTATCTACAGTCTTTCAAATTTGAGTTGGTTTATACACCAGTTAAGGGAAACTATTTTTCGATGCCTTAATACAAAAGATGAATACAAAGTAAATGATGGATTCTTGAGTGGTGGATGATGGAAATAGTCACAAACATGCATCTAGATGTTTAGGAGTCTTAGGGATGAGTATCTCTAACTTCAATATCTGTTATACTCATTCTTTTGGACCAAACCAATATAGAGTGGTAATATGAATTATATGGATTTGTTCTAAGAGACATTTTATATGGCGGGGAGACAACATTACGATGGTCTATTTACAATGTCAATTCTCTTTTTTTTTGTGGTCGAGTATGGGTTACTACTAGATTTAATGAGGAAATGATGATAGAGTTTCATATTTCTAGATAGGAGTTACATCCTGGTGTGACAAAGATGTATCATGATCTCCATTGAAAGTAATGTTGGTCAGAAATAAATAAAAATATATCAGGCTTCATGGGGGAATTGTTTCACCTATTAGTAAGTGAAATCCAAACATCAGAGGCCAGCTAGGTTGTTTCAGCCTCTACCCATTCTTGAGTGTAAATAGGATGATGTCACTATGGATTTTGTGATAGGATTTCCCAGTAAAACCCATAAGAATGATGCAGTATGGGTGATCATGGATCAAATGATGAAGTTAGATCACTGTTTCTGATGCTTTCGCTGGGGCGTGCGCATCCGTCCGTCCGCGGGGGAGGACGGGCTGCGCTTGTTGCCCCGCGTTCCCGCTTTCCAAAGGCAGGTGGCATTCGCTCCTTATTCAGGGACGTCTGCTCCTTGATCGAAAAGGGATGATTGGATGTCAGTTCTTCCTTCTGTGGATTCCTCCTCAGAACTCGTCACCTAGTCTGGGTCTCCCTCATAGATTTAATACGTTGTTCGTGAAACTCTTCCCAGTGCCATGTTTCCATGGGCACCGGCTAATTACACTGCTTCTGTCGGGACATTCCAAAGGGTCCGGTCAGGGAAGCAACCTTCAGTCGGGGGAGTAGTCACGTTGAGGCATTAGTAGCATGTCTGGATACTGGGGAACCTGGCATGTCTGTCTATTATCCCTGGTCATAGGGCTTCTCGAGGGCATGGAAGCCCGAGGCATCCCACGTCGAGGGAGGGGAATTATATGCCATAGACACATATCTAAGGTTTTACTCAGCTTCCCGTGTTTAACACAGGGTACGCTGCGAGTTTAACGTCCAGCGGAGATGGATCAGCCCGATCATAGCATTAGCTAGAATAGATTAGATTGAGGGATTTCCCTTAAAGGGATGCTGATACCGGGGCCAGCCCATAGGTGGCTGTGAAGAGGAGCGTATCGACATGGTCTCACCGAGATATGACGGTCCGGGTGAGAATTGGGATGGGTGATAGGTGGATGAATGGAGTGGAGGGGGAATGAAATGGGACCATCGCAAGGGCGACAGTGAAGTTGGGCTTGAGCCTTGAAGAGGCTTCCTACGTATCCCTGTGGTAGGGAATCAAAGTCCACGTAGTTTAGGATGGTGCCGGTGAACCTATGTGAAGGTGGACCTTGGCCTGATGAATGTTGTCAGCGAACCAACATGAAGGTGGACCTTGGTCTGATGGGCATCGTCAGCATACCGACGTGAAGGTGGACCTTGGTCTGATGGACATCGTCAGTGAACCGACGTGAAGGTAGACCTTGGTCCGATGAGAGATGGGCTTGAACCTCGGGGAGGATTCCTACGTACCATGCCTTGACATAGATCAAAGACCTCTTAGTTCAAAGGGTTTCATCGGTGAACTGACGTGAAAGTAGACCCGTGGGTCCACTAGTGGTGGGCTTGAACCTTGGGAAGGTTTCCTTTGTACCATGCCTTGACATGGATCAAAGTCCTCGTAGTTCAAAGGATTGATGGAATACAGTTTAACGTCATGCGGGGCGGTAGTGAACCCTGACGTGAATAAATGACAGGCGGTGGGTGTCGACGAACCGACATAAATGAGGGACCTTGGTCCGATGGGAGATGGGCTTGAACCTCTGGGAGGATTCCTACGTACCATGCCTTGACGTGGATCAAAGTCCTCGTAGTTCGGGTGAAAATGGGGGGGGGGGGTCTTGGCACACTGACAAGGAGACGGTCTGGGCCAATGATTGTTGGGCCTGAACCTCGGGGAGGCTTCCTACGTACCATGCCTTGACACGGATCAAAGTCCTCATAGTTCAGGTTGTGGAATACAGTTTAACGTCATGCGAGACGAGGGTGAACCGATGTGAATGTGGTCGGAATGACCGGATGGTGGGTTTGAACCTCATAGAGGCTTCCTACGTACCATGTCTTGACATGGATCAAAGACCTCGTAGTTCGGGTTAGTCACAACGGCTTGCCGTCGGACTGGAATGCAGTTTAAAGTCATGCTGGATGAAGGTAGAATTTGACGTGAATTGGATGATGAGTGGGCTTGAACCTCGTGGAGGCTTCCTACGTACCATGACTTGACATGGATCAAAGACCTTGTAGTTCAAATGGGTGTGCAGTTTAATGTCATGCGGGACGAGGGGCATACAGTTTAATGTCATGCTGGACGAGGGCGAAACTCGACGTGAATGAACGACCGAGCAATGTGGCTTAAACCTCATGGAGGCTTCCTACGTACCATGCCTTGACATGGATCAAATTCCTCGTAGTTCGCTAGGGGTGGGGGTTAGGGTCGGTGCTCACTCTAAGCCCACGTGAGTCATGCTCGGTGTGAGAAACAAGAGGTTGAAAGGACCTGACGATCACGTCGCGAAGGATGCGTCTATGAGAAGCGAAGAGGGGATTACGCGTTAGGCGGACCATGGTGCTGGGACTTACTCCAGGATGGAAGCCCGAAGTGTGACAAAGCACAACGAAAGAGGGATTTGGGGACCAATGATGGGGGGTGCCTCGTTCCTTATCACGCCCTCCACTGACCTTGGTAGTGGGGAAGTACGGAGATGCAGGGGTGCAGCCATCCGTTGGGGAACTAGGGTCGCCCTTCTCCTATGAACATATGCCACTCCAATAAGGAGGATATCATCCCTTGTGGATGGGTGATTCCATTCCTATGGAGACGAGTGGTGTAAAGAATATTCGAGCTGGGGGGACCCTTCGTGAGAGGCACGAGGTCGGGTCACAGTTTAAAGTCATGTGTTGAGGACGTGGTGCTTGGCAGTTTAATGTCCTGCAGCTCAGACGAGGTGGGTTCACTCCGCACCCCTAGGACTTACAAAACCGGTACCCTATAGTCCTTGGGGAAGGGAAGGTACCAGTAGTGCCGTGGTCAAGGGGGGTTGTAGAGCCAACCATCGAGGGGTCCATGTTAGCGTGGCTATGCGAAGAAGCAATAGCCATTAGCGTGCCTATGCAAAGAAGCATTAGGTGAAGCAATGCTACGGGTGGTACTGTCCATGGGACTTTGAAATCACATCGTGAAAACCTGGAGGGTCGCACGGGAAGAGGAATTTCTAAGGAAAGGAGTGTGCTTCGTGAAGTGGAGTGCCTTGGCCTTAGCATGGGGCATATGTGTGAGTGGAAGGTGCTTTGCGAAGTGGAACAGTGTTCGCAGAGCACTGCCTCGTGAAGAAGAGGTGCCTCGCGAAGCAGGGTCCTACGAAGCAGTGTGCTTCGTGATGTGTAGCGATCCTGCCTTAAAATAGAGATCAATAGTACGGGTTGGGTGTTTCGTGAAGCATAAACGCTCCGCGGCTGCCCGGGTTCCCTTGGGAATCCCCTTCCTTCGCGAATGCCCTTGAGCTTCGCGAAGGGCATCCCTCTCGGAAGAGGGGGTCAAAACGAGACAAAGAAAAGGCATCTCGCGAAGTAGAAGTACCTCGCGGAGCTCATGATTCCCGGGGTAAAAGAGTGCTTCGCGATTCGGGAGAGGAGAAGCTGAAAGGTCGTATTGTCCATCCTCGGGACTCAGGGGGAGTCCAGTATTTATAGAGAATGGGCACTGCGAAGCAGAACTCGCGCGCTGCCTCAGGTGCTTCGTGGCATGCTCACGAACGTCAACGGCGTCCGCGAAGAGTTACCACCTCTGGAGCTTCGCAGCGCGATCGCGAACGTCAAATGCGTTCGCGGAGAGTTACCGCCACTGGAGCTTCGCGACAGGCTCACGAACGTCAAATGCATTCGCGGAGAGTTACCGCCTTTGGAGCTTCACGGCGTGCTTGCGAATGTCAAATGCGTTCGTGGAGAGTTACCGCCTCTGGAGCTTCGTGAGACCGCGATTCTCGGGGCGCTTCGCGCTGGTGCTTCACGAGGCAGTGTGCCAGCCTTCTTTTTCGTCCCTTCCTTTCGTGCAATATTTTGGCACCAAAAAATGCACCCCCCTCAGACTTGGAGCCGCGGAGGGTGAAGGGTCGAAGTCTAAGGGAAAATCGCCAAAATTTTCGGCGGTTCGCGATGCGGCTTCGCGAAGGGGGCTCGCGGTGCTGACTGGGGCCACAGATCTGGATGCGCCGCGATGCTCTGCATGGGTGAGGCGCGCTGCGATGCTCCGGGGTTGTCGCCTATAAATAGGGTTGTCGACCTCTTTTGTCTTCACGCAACTTCCTTGTCTTTTTGTGCTCTCAAATTCACGAAGCTCTGCGTACTCCGCGACAGCCCTCCGTGAATCGAGCTTCGCAGCGAACCGCGGGTCTCCGACTCTACGTCCGTGCCAAGCGAACTTCTGCTTGTCGGCCTGGGCCAGACTTCACGGCTTGGTCTCATGACTGACCTTCGCGATCCAGCTTCGTGATCCAGCTTCGCGATCTAGCTTCGCGATCCATCTGAAAAAATCCTTTTCCGAGGGACGGAATCGAAATGGCCCATAAAGAGGCTGTATTGGGGGTGCTTGCATATGCTTCCCATCGGGATGAGATGGTCAACTGTCCAGGCCTTGGGGAGATGGTCCGAAGCCATTCGGACCATGCTTCTTTGACAAATCTGCTATCGGAGGGTCATAAGAATTATCCGCAGTGTAAGAAGCTACCATTGTACGGCTTCAGGCTGAGGGATGACGTCTTCATCCCTGAGGAGAGTAGGGACGAACCAGCTTGCTGGTTCAGGAGTACACCATGCTAGCACCAATGGTTCAGGGCGGCCGATGGTCACGCACAGGAGGACTTCACACCCGTCACCGCCGACTATCTCTACAACCATGTGAACGATATTGACGGGAGGCCACTGCAACCGGAGACGTCCCCTCCTCTCTACCGCACCATGCTGAAGGCGGCTTTACAGGATTCGAAGAAGGGATGGTCCGATGAGTGGGACCTACGCCAGGGTGGCAACTTTACTGATGACTAGGCCTGGGCCTACTGGGTAGGCGCCTCATGCGAGGAGTTTGGGGCCGAGCTGAGGAGAGTGGGGTTGTATGAGGCGGCATGGGCATCCCAATTCCACATTTACCAACCAAAGTAACTGATCCCTGAATTGATGAGCAGATGGTCATCTAGGACCAATACCTTTCACCTGCATCACGGGGAGGTGGGCATCAGCCTGTGGGATGTCCACAAGATTTCTGGGGTTCCGATATTAGGGGCCATGTATGACGAGTTCCTCCCCGTCATCAGCGCCTGGGAGGATACAGAGCAAATGCCGCGACTGGCATCAGTGCTGATGGCGCTCGTCCCTAGAGAGGACAAGGAGGCGGTGAGGGATGTCCACTTTAGGAGATGGTTCAAATGCTTCCTGAATTTACCAGAGAATCGAGAGTTCCTTCCGAGGCCTCGAACTTGTCCAAGGGCGGCCCAACGGGGCAAGGGGCACTCGTATTGGCGGGTCTTGGAGGACAGCCAATGGAAGAATTGGGGTTTCAGTGTCAACACTGAACAATAGTCGATAGTCAGGCTGGAGGCGTTCATCACGACTCTCATCTGCGGTTGGATCCTACCGGTGAGGGATACAAGCATGGGGGTGCGGCCCAGCTCGTTTATTATGGCGTCCATATTGGCCATGGGGCAGCAGATCAATCTGGGGATTCCAATGCTCGCCAAACTGTACAGAATGCTGCGGCACATTAGCGAGGGCAAGAAGCCGCCAAGGATATGCGGGCCCTTCCACCTCCTGTATGGGTGGATCGCAGCGCACATCAGGGGGATTTATGAGTATCCAAACCCCATTTCGCCACCGGGATCGAACTTCCGCCCCTCCATCCTGAACGCGGTCGAGAGCTTCCCATTCAAACTAGCTGTGCCGATGGTGCTGAATCGAGTGTGGAGGACATATGAGTTTAATTTCCACCCCTTCCCATTGCCGACGGGGATACTTACTGATGACGGGTGGGGAATGGAAGAACATCAGGCTTACCTCATGGCCTTTCGAGGTGGAGTTTTGGTTGCACAGATAGATAGTGATCCACTCTGCGAACCGTACATCCCGCATCGGTTTGCGAGGCAGTTCCGGTGACTCCAACGGCTGACCCCGCAGGTCTACTGGGAGGTGCATCACGAGGAGAACCCATGTGTGATGAGGCAGCTGTGGATCATGTTCACACGGGAAGATGGAAAGATGGGAAGATGCGAATTTCATTGCCTCCATCCACTGCCGCTTTCGGATTAGTGAGGGATTATGCCATTAGTTGGGAGGCTGCTTACCCAGGGGAGATGCTGAAGCAACCAACTATTCGGGTCGGTGAAGGTGGGCCTCCTCTGTCTCGAGGTCGGGGCTGGAGGGCAGCTAGGGCAGCTAGGGCCGCTCGCGGTAGCGGGGCTACCATGGCGGCGAGACCCGCACCGGCCGAGGGTATGGCAGCAGCGGTGGATCCGGTGATTTCAGAAGATCAGCGTCATCCGGAGGGGCAGCCACCAAGGGGATTTTGTAGGATATCCACTCAGGCTCCGGGGAAGCGGCTGCATCATATCGACATGGCAGAGGATGCTGTCTTCCCGGAAGCCTGGGACATTTGGGATGTCAACTGGTAGTTCCTAAGCCCACCTGAGATATGGGCCCACCTGAATCACCTCGGGATGGAATTACCAGGCATAGGCCCAGTCCGGGCTGGATTCATGGCGTCTCCGGTGGAGGCAGAGCAATACCTGGATGAGCTGGAGGATTACGTTCACTCCAGTGGTGTCCCTCGCCCAATGACAGACCGAGTGAGGGTACTGTTGAATCAGACGGTCCCCCCACAGTTATTGGTTGCCGATCTGAGGGAGCGCTTCCCCCTGCCAGAAGAATTAGAGGACTCCTCTCGAGAGGATGAGGCTGGAGGAGGGAGCCCGTTGGAGGAGGGCGAGGTCGGAGATCAAGGCTCAGATTCTGACGAATTCGCAGAGGCTCTCGAGGTAGCATTCTGAACTTCTCTCCTTATGATCCATTCTTGGGTCACTATGAAATTCTCACTGATGTTTGAGCCATGCAGGAGGAACTTGTTTGCAGGCCTCGTTCTCACCCCTTGGCGGGTGATGATACGGGACCTTCAGAACCCGTGCCTATGGCTGCGTCCAGTTCCACGTCTGGTGGGGCCAGAGCACCCGAGGTGGCTCCTCCGGAATCTCCAGACCTTCCAACAGTATACGAAGGGCCTCTCCTCAGGGTCCCGTCGGTACCGGCTCAAGAGCAGCACCAGGAGGTCGATCTCCGTAAGTCTCCTCTACCGGTTCCCCTGTCGTCATATGTAGAATATGCCTGCCAACTAACGTTTATGTCCCTCTCTGTCGTACAGTTCTCCGACTGGCATGGGCTGCTGCGGCAAGACTGGTCGGGATATCTGGTGGCATCCCTCTTAGGGGCATGCCGGTGATGGTGGCGATAGTCCCCCCATCTTCTCGAGCTGCGACACACATCATCACTGGCAGGACCACCAGCAGGGTCGCGCCTGAGGTTATCGAGGTGGACTCCGATGAAGAGGATCAACCGGTCGGTCCCAGTCCTGTCACGCCTGCTTCGGTGCCAGGTGTCGTACTGAATTCAACACCAGATGTTGATCCTGCCGAGGATTTCTTGCAGGCGTATCCTATGTACGAGCCCGCCAATCGCGCATACAGGGACGAAACGACCTCCGACGTGGAAGACAACAGCATAGTCTGCCGCCAGTCGTGGAAGTTGATCATGCGCTTCATCAAGGACACCCCCAAGCACAATGGCTGGCCAAAATGGATAGACTCCGCTCGTGGTTGCACGAACTGTGCGCTGGGGGAGTAGATGCCCAACGTCCTCACGCACTCATCTGAGATCTTATGGCTGAGAAGATCCGGGAGCATGATCGTGGGCTCAGCGTGGGCTGGAAGCGAAGGAAGGCGACCAACATCAAGAAGATCCAGGAGGCTGAAGGCGAGGTCCAACAGATGCAGACCCAGGTAGATGAGCTTTCAGCCTCTCTTAATTCACAATCTGAGCTGGTCTCACGGTTGAAGGCCCAGTTGGTAGAGGCAGAAGAGCATATGAGGCAGGCCTCTGGAACGATGGCTACCGTTCAAGTTGGCATAGAGAGGGCCAAAGCCAGGGATGACGAACTGCGCCCTGCCGCTGCTGAGGAGGAACTGGAGCTGAGTCAGTGGCAGCAAGCCTTGGACGCCACAAGCCAACGAGTGGCGGAGCTTCAACGCTCTTTTGACGGGGTCAACCCATACATGGGGGGGGGGGGGTCGAACCCCGGGTATTGTATCAAACCAAAAACCTTTTATTGGTACTTTCATGCTTCAATTTTTCTTTCTTTGTTTTGAATGCCATAGCGGGCATGATTTCCTCTGTTTGAATCGCCTTGTTACATCCCTACAATGTTTGCGGGATGTTCGGTGACAATTCCCCAAGCCCACGTGGGTCGAGCCCGATGTGAGAAATAGGAGATAGTTGCCCTCTCATCCCACCTAACATAGGAGTGGGGACCATGCTCCGGGCATCCGGGATTCGGATTACCAGTCCGGATTTCTGAAAGACGGGAGAGGATTGATCAGAGAAGGAACTTTTAGGATAGCCGAATTACCATTTCTTCAGCGTGCTCTTATGCACGAATGGGGCAACACCAGGGGCGCTGAAATTGGTCCAAACAGATGAAAATGGGAAGTGTGAATCACGATACCCAAGATTCAGAACACTGTGGGGATGGCGTGACAATAAGGGACAACCGTTAACCTTAGAGGAGAAGCGGTATCCTTACTGCGTTAGCCTGTAATGGGGACAACAAATGAGGGTCGACCGTTGACCATGTTTGAAACACGGGACCATGTCATAAATGTTGTCGATCAATCCTTCGGGACGTTGGCCCAGGATAGTTGGCGGACCATAGGTCAAACATCCATACTATTAGGGGGTCCTTCCAAACATGACCAGTCTTCCGGAATGTTGGCCCAGGATGGTAGGTGAGCCGATGCAGCATGAGACCAGGCCGTTAGGGGGTTACTTTAGACATGAAAGAGGACGAGGGTCCGAATAAGGGGCACGCAAAGCGTGGAATATGGAGTGATGGTTTGTCTGAACAGAATCCAACACTTATGTAATTTCACCATCGTGGTGGGAGTATGCCATATGGGCACATTGGTCTGATCATGGATCATTACTTCTTTGGGATAGGGCCTCTCTGGAGAGGGGGCTTGCCGCTTCCCAATGGGATATTGGGGCATCCTGAACTTGTTCAGGGCAAAATTGCAGCTACATAGCTCCCCCCGAGCGGTCAGGCCAGGGGGTCGGGAATGGGGAGGAACATGATTTTGCGATTCCTGGGGCTGGACCTGAGGTGAAATGCCTGGGTGTCTCTACGTATCCCATAAGGATGGGAGTCATGCGTTGAGGACACATGGACTCCTTTAGTTTAACGTCATACGATAAGACGTGGAATAAAAGGGGAGATCCCAGGGGACGTGTGGTGCGGTAGATATGAAACCGACGTGAATGAGGACTTGGAGTCCAAATCACACCACGTACTCCCAGAGGAAACTCTTCAGGTCGAGGGACCAAGAGTGAGGATTAGGCTGGGCCCGGAGCAGAGTGGTCGGGCATTCCTATGTACCCCATGAGGATGGGAATCAAGCCATACGTAGTTCTGGAAGCACAGTTTAACATCATGCGGGACGATGAGAAGCCTGACCGTGTTGGTACACATCCTGCCAAAACTACTAATCCCATGTGAGTCGTGCTCGGTGTGGGAAACAAGCAGTAGTGGTGGGAATTTCCCGACATAAAAAGGGGCAGGTTAGGGCAAAGGGATGCTCGGTGAATACCAGCCCAATGGCACTAACACGATCATTTAGCGCACCTAGATGCACGAAGAGAAAGAGATGAGTATGATGGAATTCCACTTGAACACGAGGAAGTTGAAATGTGTGAATCATGGTGCTCGGGATTCAGATCATGATGATGGCGGCGTGACGATGGAGGATAACTGCTGACTGTGTTCACAACACAGCATCCTGTCGCGTTAGCCTAGAATGGGGACAAACAAATGAGGGTTGACCGTTGACCATGTTCGAAACACGGGACCATGTCACAAATGTTTTCAGATATCCGTAGGGATGTTGGCCAGAAACGATTGGAGGGCCCTTAGGTCCAGCATTCATGGAGAGCCCTTAAGCCTAGTATCCATGTCACCTGAGGGTCCTTTTGTATGTGGAAGAGGATGAGGATCCAAATAGCGAGCTCACGAAGCATGGTCATGGGATGAGGGGGATTTCCATGTAGAAATCCCACACTTCGGGTTCTTTGTCTAAACACATCTAAATACGACAACGAGACATATTAGATAGAGGGAGAAAATTCATTTCCCATAGGGAGATCTTAGTTTAGGGTCATAGAATTCGGACCATGGATGGGAGGAGACATAAGAGGCACATGGTGGAGTAACTCAAACACCTGGCGTAAATGGGAATAGGGGGTGTGTGCGGTGCGATGAACAACCTGACGTGAATGAGGATGTAATCACATATCACATCGCACGACCCCTTTGGGAGAGGTTTTTGGTCAAGGGACCGAAAGCGAAAGTTAGGCTGGGCCCGGGGGGAAGTGCCCGGGCGCTCCTACGTATCTCATAAGGATAAGAATCAAGCCTCACGTAGTTCTTGATGGACCTTAGACCATGAATGGATAAAGGGATCAGGGGACACATGGAAACAAGACCCGACGTAAAGGAGGACCTAAGCCCTACATACCATGCGTTCTATGGGAAAATGCTCGAGTTGAGGGACCGAACACAAAGGATAGGCTGGCCCCGCGGGGAAGTGCACGGGCGCTCCTACGTATCTTATAAGGATGAGAATCAAGACATACATAGTTCTGAAAGGTGACATGGTAAGGTACCAGTGCCAGGGGAAAAGGGGAGTGCGACCATAGCCCTTTCACTAAAAGAAGCGGAATTTGATAAATCTTGTTTGTTCTTTAAGGTGAGTGGTTTTTTTTGTGAAGCGACATGCCTAGAGTAGTAGGCCGTGGTGTCGCCACAAGGATCAAGCCGTGATGGGCGTTGACAAATGGCATGGCACGTGACCAATACCCAACATGATGTCCTCTACAATGAGGTCACCACAATGTAGTGCCGTTTTTTATCATGCGGCCAGGATGATAATGTCACAGTTTAGGGTCGTATGATAGGTTAAAACATGCATTTTATCGTCATGCAGCGCAGATGTAGCAGAGACGATGCTAGGCGGGGAACGTGTGTAGTGTTATAAAACACAATTGATGGAGACATGATCCCACATCACATTGTATGCGATTCGGAGAGGGAGACCTCAGGACGAGGGGCCTATATAGAGGTAAGAGGTGAAACAGGGGGAGAGACAGGCTCCCTAAATGGGCTGTATCCGAAGACATGGCATCCGGGTGGTCCTACGTATCCCATGAGGATGGGAATCAAGCCACACGTAGTTCTAAAGGGTGCCTTTTAACGTCATGCTGGACAAGGAATAGGAGGGATAACTCTCAGAACGGGGGTGTGCATGGTGCAGCCATTGCAAACACGACGTGAATGAGGACATAATCCCGCACTATGACACGCGGTCCCGTAGTCGGGGTCCTGAAGGCAGGACCAGAGAGGTGAATTTGCTGAACTCAAGCTGGACCCAAAGACAAGGGGTCTGGGCATTCCTACGTATCCTATCAAGATAGGAATCAAGCTGAACGTAGTTCCAGATGATAATATTAGTTTATGGTCTTAGAGCTTGGACCGTGAATGGTGACAACTTCCCGAGTAAGCACAGATGTCAACCCGATTCCTAAGCCCACGTGAGTTAAACTCGGTGTGGGAAACAAGGGGGGTATCCTCATCGCAATACTTGGGGTGAGTCAAACAAAAGTTGGTAGAGATCCCCGAAGGACACCTTTGACACGGCTTGTTCCCCCAACGCGTGGACGTGCACGGAGGAAAAGTACCAAAAGTTCCGAGACTCCACTTGGACACGGTGAAGTGATGAAGGGTGTGAATTGTGCACCCGATATTTTGGGCCTAATGGGTTGGCATGGTGATAGAGGAAAACTGTTAACCATGGTGGATACGCAGCATCCATATCGCGTTAGCCTGAGGTGGGAACAACAAACGAGCATCAACCGCTGACCATATTCACAATGCGGGATTTTATCGATTTGTTGTCCAAAACCCTCGGGGGCGTTGGCCAGTAACGGTAGGAGATCCCTTGGGCATAGTATCTAGGCCGTTCTTGGGGGTCCCTCTGGGTGTGAAAGATGATAAAAGCCCTGATGCAGGGATACACAAAGCCTGAAAAGTGGGTGCGGACGTGTCTGAGTAAAGCTTGTCATTCCAGGTAATAAACCAGAGTAATCTTAGGCACATCGGTGAACTACCGAAAAGGGATCGACAAAACAGCTCAGGAGGGAGAGGTACATGGTGTGGTCATTACGAGATCGACATGAATGAGAAAATAACCTCACGCTACACCATACAATCCTATAAGGGAGGACCTGGGCCGTGGCTCGGAAAGGCCAAGGGGCCTGATGGTTAGGCATTGGTCAGGAAGGCCTAACCTGCTTGCAGTTTAACGTCTTGCAATGAGGATGAGGGTCGGGGACCCGAGAAGGCCAAGGGGCCTGAGCTGGGCCTCGTAAGGGAAAGCGTACGGCAGGGTACATGATCCCTACGTAAATGAGGACATATTCCCACACCGCACCGTACACCCTGGGTAAGAGGTTGGGCAGAGGGGTCCGAGAAGGCCAAGGGGCCTAAGGTCAGGCATCAGTCAGGAAGGCCTGACGGGTCTACAGTTTAACGTCTTACATGAGGACGGGGGTCGGGGACCTGAGAAGGCCAAGGGGCCTAAGGCTGGGCCTCGTTAGAGAAGGCATACGGCATGGTAAATGATCCCGGCGTGAATGAGGACGTAGTCCTACACCACACCGTACATGCCTATGGGGAATCGGGGCCATGGGACCGATCGCTAGCACCACCCGGGGGGAAGTTTGTCACTTCGGGATGGGGCAGAATGAATCACTACACTCGATGTCTGGGACATATCAGGGTGGACCCGAAGATCCAGGACACTATTGACCATGTTTGAAACACAACGTTCCCATGGTGACTCGATATGGGAGCAACAAATGAGCGTCGACCGCTGACCAAATTTTCAACGCGGGACTTGTATCGGCTTGTTGCTTGAAAACCCTCAGGGGCGTTGGCCCGTATCGGTAGGAGAGCCCTTGGGCGTAGTATCCAGGCCATTCTTGGGGGTCCCTCTGGGTGTACAAAAATGATGGAATCCCAGTCAAGGAGTGGGTGAAGCATAGCTGTATCCATCCATGAAAGAGGCAAACATCTCCAGGGGGGATGTGCAGCCGGGTCGAGGCTTGCTCGATGTGAGTTGGGGAAAAAGTGTGCACCCTGCCATATGTCTTGACCCGAGGGGAATATTTTGGCTTTTGGGCTGGGCCAACGGACGAAATTTCCGGGCATTCCTACGTATCTAATAAGGATGAGAATCAAGCCATACGTAGTTCTTGAAGGCCATGCAGTTTAGCATCATGCGGTGAGGACGTGGGGGGATAGAAGAACGGGAGTGGGCACATGGTGCGACCCTTACAATCCTTGTGCGAGCAGGGTCGTATGAGCGGGGCTAAAAAAGCCTTCCCCTTGCTACACAAGGAGCCTCCGAGGAAACTATTCCCAGGGGGAATAGTGGAACATAAAAGCTTGGGGCTGGGCTCAAGACGAGGTGTCCGAGCGTTCCTACGTATCCCATGAAGATGGGAATCAAGCCACACGTAGTTCTTGAAATGCAGTTTAACGTTATGCGGGACTAGGAGCATCTCATTTGGGGATATGTAAGGTACGACAAGCAATCCGACGTGAATGAGGACGTAGTCCCACACCATACCGTACAATCCCGCAAGGGGGTAAGTCGGGGAAAACCAGGGGGCCTGAGGCCGGACCGCGGTTAGGGGGGACCTGACCAGCTTGCAGTTTAACGTCTCGCGGTGAAGATGGGGGGCCAGGGGCCTGAGGAGGCCAAGGGGCCTAAGGCTGAGCCAAGGTCAGGAAGGTCTAACTGGTTTGCATTTTAACATCTTGCAGTAAGGACGGGGGGCCTTGGGGCCCGAGGAGGCCAAGGGGCCTGAGGCTGGGCCTCGGTTAGGAAGGCCTGACTGGCTTGCAGTTTAACATATTGCAGTAAGGATGGGGGGGACTTGGGGCCCGAGGAGGCCAAGGGGCTTGAGGCTGGTCCTCGATCAGGAAGGCCTGATTGGATTTCAGTTTAACGTCTTGCAGTAAGGACGGGGGGAGATCTTAGTTTAAAGTCATAGAGCTCGGACCATTTTGCAGTTTATCGTCTTGCAGGACGAAGATGTAGTTTAAGGTCGTGTAGGAATTTACAGTTTAGGGTCGTGTTGGACCATAACGTGCAGTTTAAGGTCATGCGGGACTATTTCACAGTTTATTGTCTTGCAGGACGAAGATGCAGTTTAAGGTCGTGTAGGACCTACTTGCAGTTTAGGGTCGTGCATGACCCTTTTTCCCTAGGAAAAGTATCGCTTAAGGAACTTGGAATTGGTGGGAGGGGTTATACGCTCTCCATCCGTGGTCACCAAGGAGTATGCTCCATTGGGGTAAACCTTATGGATGATATAAGGCCCTTCCCATTTGGGTTCTAATTTGGGCGGTTTCCTACCGGGAATCATTGGCGCTCTAAGGGCCAGTACTAGGTCACCTTTTAGGAAAGAACAGAGACAAACCTTCTTGTTGAAGGCCCTCACTATCTTATCCTGATGCATTTCCAGATTGTACAGGGCATGAAGCCAGTTCTCTTCCAATGCTTCTAATTCAGCTAGACGGATCTCGGCTACCTCATCTGATGTCTGGTGATCATAGACTGCAGTGCGTAATGATGGCAGCTGGATCTCAATGGGTAGGATGGCCTCAGCTCCATACACTAGGGAATATGGGGTCACCTGGGTAGAGTTGCAAGTCGTCGTCCGGTAAGCCCAGAGGGCGTTGGGGAGCTTGTCTGGCCAACTTTTCTTGTTCTGACCAACCATATTCTGCAGAATGTTAGAGAGAGTTTTGTTGAACGCCTCGATCTGTCCATTTGCCTGTGTGTAGTAGCGGGAGGTATGGTTCGACCAGATGTTGTACTTGGCGTACAATTTCTTCAGTTCAGCCGCTCGGAAGTTGGTACCGTTATCAGTGAGGATGGCACAAGGGACCCCAAACCGGTGGATAATATTAGAGCTCACAATGTCAACGATGGAACGGGCCTTGACCTCTTTGAGCGGAACTGCCTCTGCCCACTTGGAGAAGAAATCTGTAGCAGTCAGGATGAACCTACACTGGCGGGCTGTTGCCGGTGGATACGGTCCCACTACATCAAGTCCCCATACCACAAATGGACAAGAGTACTTGGTGGGGTGGAGGGGCTCCGGCGGCCGATGCAGGAAGTTGGCGTGAACTTGGCACGCGTGGCATCTATTGGCATACCCAATACAATCATGGATCATAGAGGGACAGAAGTACCCCAACCTCCAGATTTGATGGGACAGCTTCGGCCTAGCTTTATGGGCACCACAGGAACCGGTGTGAACCTCTTTCATAACTTGAGGTATCTCTACTCCTTGGATACAACAGAGGAGGATGCCATCGAAACTCCGCTTATAAATAATCTGTTCAAGACTGGGGCCACTCTAGAGGGTAAACTACAGCACGCAGCGTCGGATTTTCTCGCACTGGGCCTGGTCGTCTAGGAGGCAACCATTTTGGAGGTACTCGACAAAAGGTGCCCTCTAGTCGGGAGTGGCTTCAACCACTGTGCCTGAAGAACCCAGGACCCCTGACGTGGAGGGTCCGGCGGTGAGATGACCTACCCGCAGGCCATCATTGTCCTCTTGGGTGACGGGGGCAATGAATCTCCGGTGTTCCACATGTATGATCAAATCATCTTGCTCGGGTTCTGCGAGCGACGCGGCCAAGCCAGCCAAGGCGTCTGCTTGACCATTCTGTGACCGTGGGACATGGGTAACCTCTAGTCGAGAAGAGAACTGGACCATCAGGCGGAGGGTGTACTCCAGCAACGGTGCAAGCTCCGGATTCCTGATGACGTAGTCGCCATTAACCTATTTGATTACCAGCTCGGAATCTCCCTTCACATGTAGATGGGGCACATGGATCTCAAGGGCCAACTCGAGGCCGGTGATGAGAGGCTGGTACTCTGCCTCGTTGCTCGTACAACCTTATGACAACAGGAACGAGTATGGCAGGACGGCTTGCGCTGGGGTAATGAAGACAATACCCAGGCCCACTCTATTGAGCTTGGGATCATTGAGCCTCCTACCGGTGGGGCTCCGGGAGGCGCCGTCGAAATGCATTTGCCAACATGGGACGACATGATCGACTGAGAGGATCGTCTCATCAGGGAAATCCAGGTCCAGGGATTTATCCGCGGAGGTTGGATGGGCAGCTAAAATGTCTGCCAACGCCTGTCCCTTAATGACCTTCTGAGGTATGAACCTGATATCAAACTGCTGGAGAATCACTGCCCACCATGCTAGTCGGCCAGTCAGCATGGGGCGGTTCAGGATGTACTTTAGTGGGTCTACCCGGGAGACCAATTGCACCTCATGGTGCTGTAGGTAATGTCACAACTTCTGCATGGTGAAGACGAGCGCAAGGAATCTCTTTTCGATAGGGGAGTATTTGACATACGTATCGAGAAGCATGCGACTGAGATAGTAGAGACTGTTCTCAGTACCCTCGTTATTCTTCTGGGCGAGCAGCACACCGAGGGATCTTTCCAGGGTGGTCACGTAAAGGACCAGCGGCTTTCCGGAGATGGGTGGCATCAAGACCGGAGGTTGGAGCAGATACTGCTTGATTTCCTCGAAGGCGGTCCAACACTCCTCATCCCATTCATAGGCGGTGCCCTTCTTCATGAGCTGGGAAAAGGGCTTACACTTGCCATCCAGATTCGTGATGAATCGGCGTATATAGGCTAAGTGGCCTTGGAGGCCTTGAAGTTCCCAATGTTGCTCGGGGGAGGCATTTGGCTGATGGCCTTGATCTTCTCTGGGTCGATCTCTATGCCTCGGTATCTGACAACAAAGCCCAGAAACTTTCCAGAGGTGACCCCAAAGGCACACTTCAACGGGTTCATCTTTAGGTGACGGGAACAGAGAAAACCGAACACTTTCTCGAGGTCTTTGAGATGGTCCTGGCGCTGACATGATTTGACTATGAGGTTATCCACGTAGCATTCCACCAATGTCCCGAGAATCGGTTTGAATATGCGATGCATGGCCCTCTGATAAGTGGAACTTTCATTTTTCAAACCAAATGGCATAAACTGGTAGCAAAAGGTACCTTGGGGAGCCCTAAAGGCAGTGGACTCCTTGTCTTTGGGGGCCATCCAGATCTGGTTGTACCCGGAATACCCATCCATGAAAGAGAGAGCTTGGAACCCGGCCGTGGCGTCAATCAATAACTCAGTCACCAGGAGTGGGAAGTCATCCTTTGGGCAGAGGCGATTAAGATCGTGGAAGTCGATGCAGACTCTGATCTTCCCATTCTTCTTTCTGACTAGCACAATGTTGGCAAGCCACTTGGGGTATTGGACTTCCTTAACGAAGTTGGCTTTGATAAGCTTGTCAACTTCGGCCTCAACCATAGCACCATGAGAAGGGTGAATTTTCCTGGGGGGCTACTTAAACCCATGGTGTTTTGCCGGGAGGCCCAGACGGTGAACGACTACCTGGGGATCTAGCCCTAGAATCTCATTGTAACTCCAGGAAAACACGTCATGGTGTTGTTTGAGGAAGTCTACGTACTGATGCCACTCCTCAGGGGACATGGCTGCACTGATCAATGTGGGTTTCAGATCTGCCTCGCTACCAAGGTTCACCTGCACTAGTTCATCAACCGTGGTAGAGACGCCTTCCTCAAAGGTGGGGGGAGCATCCTCCAGGTCTTCCTCCCCACCCGTGGGGGGATTTCCCGCGACGGGAGATACTTCTGGGCTATCAAAATATGGGGGGAAACTGGTGCCGGCTTGGGCAGCAGTGGTCATCATATCAGGAGACTCACTCGCCATTGAGACCATAACAATGAAGGCAGTCGATCCTATCCCATCTGGACTTCGACCTAAGGGGCCACGTTTGATGACATCAAAGTAGTGGTGACGTGTCGGCCTGAGTTGGTTAATTCCAGCCCGGTGGAAGAGACACGTATGTCGTACCGCCGTTGTCATAAGCTTGATGTCCCGGTACCGTACAGGGGTAGGAGGTTCCAGGATCACCTGAGCCTGGTTGATGTAGGAGTACGAGGTGATTTTTCGCCGTCGCTTGGACACGGGAACATGCCTTCCTTGCGTACCCGAAAAAACAAAACATTGCCCCATGTTGGGGGTCATGGCCTCCAATCGGTGGATCGGGAGGACGTAGGCATCATCCATGCTTGCCCAGGGATCACTTGTGACCGGGGCGGGTTCATCCTCACTTACTAGGATTTGCTTATCCTTACTTTTTTAATAATCTGCATCCAGATAGCAGGCCTCACAAGAAGCGAAAGGGGACGCATCTCCCTGGAGCCCGCCTACTCGACCGTTGAGTGAGTATTTGAGGCACTGGTGATACGACGAAGGGACTGCTGCATGCAGATGGAGCCATGGCCTACCCATCAACACATTGTAGGTGGTGTCCTGAGAGACAACCATGAACTCGGTGCTAAAAATTAAGCCACCGAACTGAGTCTTCAGGTGGATCTTGCCGACTGGGGTTTGCTCGGTCCTGTCGTACCCCTGTATTCGGAGGTCAGAGGGAGTTAAATCACCTTCAGACAGACCCAGCTTCCGCAACATCCGAGTCGGAATTAGATTGATTCCGGAACCCATGTCAACGAGGCAGTGGCGGACTTCCACGCCATTGAAGTGGCCAGTGATTTACAACAGGTGAATGTGCCCCTATAGAGGAGGGTCCTCATCTTCACCGGAGAATGAGATAACCACCTGACATTCGGCATTTTCAATCGTCTCGGTATGGAAGGCTTCTGCAGCTGCTACCTTCGTCTCAAACTGGAGGGGGCTCCTTAGGGCCTCGGAAAGTGCCTCGCACATTTCGGATGACAGGAGAAGGGCCTCAAGGATAGAAAGCCTTGCCGGAATTCTGTCCAGGTGCTTCAGGACATCATACTTTCATGCCAAACGTGAACCTCTGCCTATAGGAGGTCGTTCGGCATTTGGAGGCATAGCGGGTCCTGCCGGTTGAACCGGTGATCGGCTAGTACTGGGTACATCCTGCTGCCTGCTAGTTGAAGCCTGGAGAGTTGTCTTCGGACTAGGATTGGACAGCGGAGGCTGGCCTGTAGCCGGGCAAGACTGACTGTGATACGAACGAGGCAGCTCTCCCTGATCTAGTAGCACAAACGACGGTGGAGGTATAGCCGAGAGCGTTAGATGGGGTTGCGCGTGCTGAGCTCTGCATTGAGCCTGTTGTCTGGTCTCAGTAGCATGCATGACTTGGCTGAAAGTCCCCGCTGACGTACCTCGATGACCGGCACGGTTTCGATTCTGCCGACGTTGACGTCGGCTAGAAATGTTGGGGAGGTTCGCCTGGCGCTCCCCCTCGTCGGGAGTCATATAGGGCTTTACCAGCTCCACGGTGTTAACCGAAGCGTACCCCTAGCTGTCGCTCGAGGAGTCATCCACTGCTGGGCATATTCTGGGAGGAATCCCCATTTCAGGGGGCATAAATTCGCCGAGAGTGCGGGATGACGACGCAATGGCGGTGCGCGTTGCTTCTTCTTACGTCGCCGCTGCTTGCCCTTTTGGGAAGAGGTCGACTGTGAAGATGGTGCGGAGGTACCAGCTACTTCTTCTGAAGGTTCCGGCTGCTTCAGGCGCGCCCGGATGATACTATGGGCACAGACGACAGTTTTTCGAGCCATCCAGTCGTCGTATTTCTGGGATCCATGACTAGGAACCTGCTGCCACTCGCCTTTGCTGTCGCTGCCGATCTCTAATCCTGCAAAGACACCCGCCACTTATGCTGGTGCTGGGCCCAACTTGACTATGTTGTTGTTGACCTGGTCTTGAAGCCAGTCTTTAAACACATAGCATTGCTTGAGGGTGTTCCCCAGAATTCAATGATAAGGGAAGTAGTTGGGGTGATTGGTGAGATTCGCCTCTGTCGGCCTTCTGCACTCAGGCAGACGCACAATCCCTTGCTCTAGAGCACTTCAGAAGTAGCCAGGGACCTGATTTTCGTTGAACGAATAAGTGTGGTGCCTTATTTCCAGATAGGGGGCCTGGCCCTGACGAGGGGCCAGAGGGGCCTGCCGAGGAGGCGGCGCCTGATTGTCTCGCCTGGGTGGCGGTGACGCATTGCGTGGGGGAACCTGTCGGTTCTGAGGCTCTCGCTGCTGGGCAGGAGCCTGTGCTTGAGGTGGAGGACCTCTGCGGGGTTGCAGGGATGGTGCCGCCGACAGTAATTCCAGCTGCCTAGGGGCTTCTATTTGGGCCACCGCGGTGGGTTCAGCCCTGGAGATCCTCCTGGCTGGAATCATAGGGGGCAATGAACGTGCCTGACTAGCCTGTTGCAGAGCTTCCTCAAGCCGCTGAGCCTTATCTGAGAAATCTCTGAACCCTCCAGGGTAGTTATGGGTAATCAGGGAGGGTACCATCTCTGTTTTGACGTTCCCCACACACATCATTAGTAATTTCTCCTGAGTCAGTGGCATATCGAGGGAATACGTAAGTCCCTTCCGCCGGGTGATGAAATCTACAACCCGCTCATCAGGCCTTTGCTTGCACTTGAAGAGGTCTGTAATGCTGGTCTTCCGCGTGGTGGAGCTAAACTAGTACAGGAACTGCCGGCGGAGGTCCTCCCAACCGGTCACCAATCCGATAGGGAGCTGGTTGTACCAGACAAATGCTGGAACTTCCAATTTCTTGTATGAAACACCGGAGTTTGGCGGCTTCTTGCTGAGCCGGGGTCCCCCAGCATGGGGCAACACTTGGAAGAAAAATGTGCCAAGTGCTGTGGAGGGTCCCCTGTCCCGTTGAAGGGTGATAAAGTGGGGTTCCCAAAACCCGGAGGTGTGGGCATATCATCCACCCACGTGGGATAAGGCTTTCCATCCAGTGGGACTGCCAGCTGCCACGTTTCCAACGCTTCGAGGCAGGCTGTGAGCACCGCAATAAGATCATCCGGGTGGGGGTCCCTGTCTTGACAAGGATCCCTAACCACAAGTGCATTTCCAGGTTCTTCAACACGGTAGATGGCTTTGGCAGCTCGTGGGTCAACTGGCAGAACGACCTGTGGGGCGACTGGGGGAACCCAGACTGGGTTCCTCAGATTGCCCCGTCGCTCGGGGGGGGGGGGGGGGGGGGGGGGTTGGCGAGACGTATCATGCCCTCTTGCCATAAGCTCCAGCTTCTGCCCTGTCTGCAGGAGTAGCATGATCAGGGTTTCCCGGAGGCATCTCACCTGGGGGAAATTGTTCCTGCCTGCTGCCCCGGCCTGGGATTACCATAGTCGGGTTTCCGCTCTGCAACACGCTCTGCCAAGAGTTCGTCAACCAGCCTCTTCTGCTCAGCAAGCTGCTGGCGTAACGTGGCCTTCTCGGGGTCTTCGTCCGTTTTCTGCACAGAGGTAGACGGGTCAGAGTGCTTGACAGTTCCGACGTGATCCTTACCCTTGCCGGTATTTCGACCGAGTACCAGTGACTCGGTGGGTACAGGGAGGCCTAGAAGGTTCCTCTGCTGACGGGTAACCCTCCCTGACGGGTCCAGCAGTGGCGGTACGCCCTCGGGGGGTAAGTCTCCATCAAGGAATTCAAGCTCGTCTTCCTTGTCCATGATGTCAGCCATGTGAACCGTGACCCCTCTCGAGGGCATGTCCTTGATGTCGCATAGCGAATCGGGCTGCCATCAGATAGGGTCAAAGAGGAGAGCGGCATAGTGTCCCCAACCACGGACTTGCACATGGGGGGTAGCTTCCCTGACGATTCTGCAGAGTGCTTTAAAACTCTGAACACATTTCCGTTGAAGGGCGCTCTAACGGCCTAGTGACTCGGGGTACTGGGCCACAAGGAGTGCGGCCTAATCGATCAGGCGACATTGCTCGCCGATTTCTTCGAAGTGCTCTCGACTCCTGGGGTATTCCACCCGCTCGTAACAAAGGCGGAAGTGTGTTTCCCATAGGGTTTGACAAAAACATCCCACTTCTTCAGGGGTAAGGAACTATGGTGCGCAAAAATTCAGCGCCGCCGTCGGCCAGAACTTCTCCGGGAAGTAATCCTCTGCAAGAATACTCCAGAAGCTCATGGGTTTGGACTCGGGGTCTGGCCCTGTATTGCCCCACTCATCAACCGGGGGCAGCTGAGGGACCGGTAGCGGTACCGAGGTGGACCTCTGGGATAGAAAAATCGGCGGCGGAGAATACGACGAATGACCTGACTGGCCGCCGAATTCCGGGCCATCCTCTGAAGAGTGAGGTGACCTGGCCACGATGTCACGATACGATGGGATGATAGCCACAGCTTCCGGCACCAGAATCGCGGATACCAGCGATCGGTCATGTCGTCGCTCTACTGCCGTTCGCCCCCAAAATAGCTCTCCGTAGTCTCTGGTAGAGGTAGAGGGAGCTTCTGGTGACAGTGGCGGTGATTGCGCGGTCGAGACATGGGGAATTTCCAAGATTTCTTCCTCCTGGATGTACCTGCGGAGAGACATGGGAATCTGGTGGACCTCATATTCCGGGAGAATGAGGCTAACGCGTCTGGTTCCTACCCTGGTTCTTGATACGGAGGAGCAGGGAGAAGGTTCCATCACTGAGTCGCATTCCGCTTCAGAGTCGGAGAAGCGGGCAAGTTTGATCTCCACCCGGGCCTTCCCGGGATTCTTCTTGTGGCGGCGACGACCCGCTCTCCTGCCCCGGGGTGGCTCTTTGGGATAGGGTTGATCCCTATCATGCAGTCTCGGGGTGGCGCTGGAGCCGTGGCGGAGAGGGCCCCCACTCGAGATAGCCGAGGTGCGAGGGGCACCAGGGCAAATGTCGAAGGGTACATGGGGAGGACCTCCATGGATAACACCCATGTGGGCGGAGCCTCTTTTGGAATCGGCAGTAGCATGGGGAGGACCTCCATGGTCGATGTGGGTGGAGCGAGGCTGAACTTCACTCCTCGAGTTGCTGGGGTGAGGAGGACCTTCGCCGGTTTCAGAGAGGATGTAGGGCGGGCCGCCACATTGGAGAAGTACTGGATGGGCAGTGCCTTCAGATCGGTGGTCAGGGGCAGAAGGATGGACTCCATACCCTGTATAGTGGGCGCGAGAAAGGTTTCCGCGTCGAGCTTCACTGCCGCAGGGTAGGTCTTCCTTTGGGATGGGGGTAGCACGAGGCATACCTCCATGACTAGCTTCAGAGCGGGGAAGGCCCACGCTCTGTGGAGTAGTGGTACGGGGAGGGCCTCCGTACGGGGTGACATCACCGCGGGTTAGTTCGCGGCGATCACCACTTGGGCCTGCAACCCGGAGAGTCAACCCAGCCTGCCCGTGGGGCGGTTGGGGTCTAGATCCTGGTCGAGTGAAGGAGTTCCCCTGCTCAGTGTATGAAGGGACTTCATGATGCACGTTGACAGTGGCGCGGTCCACTGTAGCTGTTGACGTCGACGCACCTGGGCGAGCGTCCTCAGCCCGGGCCCGATGCTGACGTCAGGTCAGGCGAGCGGGTGCAGGTGGTGCAGGGGCATGGCCTACCTGCTCTTCCTGCGGAGTCGGATGACGGCACTAACGCGGCCGGGTGGGAGCTCTTGCCTGGAGCCCTTGGGTCGGGACCCTGAGCGGGCTGAGCCGGACGGTGCCTGCCTCATCAGCATAAGGCGAGGAGTCGTCAAGGCGTTCCGGGGACAGGCTCCCGAAACGGTTGAACGTTGGGGTGGGGAGTAGGGGATCCCTGCGCGGCCTGTTAGGGCGGCGTTGACGGTGGGGCCTAGATGCCTCCAGGTCCAGGCGGGCCATATCCCGAGTTGGGATGACCCCTTCCTCCTCGTACCTGCGCACGAGGTTGTTGATCACCCTTCGCTGGATGACCTCTGATGGGGAAAGGGGATGTGGGTGCCCCATATTCCACGATGTGGCAGCCATCGTGGCGGTAGCGACACCATGTGGGGTGGCTGTGGCGATGTTTCCCCTGCCCCTGCGTAGGGTAGCGGGTGGTGATCGCGTCTCTGTAACAACAACCTGGTTCCTGAGAAACGAAGGGATCAACTCATCAGCCCTGAGAGGGAAAGGATTGACAGCCAGTGCCCCAGCGTCCTTCTATTCTCCACATCTGCAAGAAGGATCCACACCAACACGCTGCAGAACGGAGTGCCCCACATTCTACTGCCCCGACTTCCAGTGAGTTTCACGACAGGCCCGTTATTTGCTTGACGGGACCAGGCGCTGGATATCTAGATCCGGTGACACGCCAATCTACTGGTGTCTCGAACGCTACTAATCTCCATATTGAGGAGAATAATTTCACTTCGGGTTCACCATTTCTGTTTCTGATGCTTTCGCTGGGGCGCGCGCATCCGTCCGTCCGCAGGGGAGGATGTGCTGCACTTGTTACCCTGCGTTCCCGCTTTCCAAAGGCGGGCCGCATTCGCTCCTTATTCAGGGATGTCTGCTCCTTGATTGAAACGGGATAATGGGATGTCGATTCTTCCTTTTGTGGATTCCTCCTCAGAACTCGTCACCTAGTCCGGGTCTCCCTCATAGATTTAATACGTTGTTCGTGAAACTCTTCCCAGTGCCATGTTTCCATGGGCGCCGGTTAATTACACTGCTTCTGTCGGGACATTCCAAAGGGTCCGGTCAGGGCAGCAACCTTCAGTCGGGGGAGTAGTCACGTTGAGGCATCAGTAGCGTGTCTGGATGCTGGGGAACCTGGCATGTCTGTCTATTATCCCTGGTCACAGGGCTTCTCGAGGGCGTGGAAGCCCGAGGCATCCCACGTCGAGCGCGGGGAATTATATGCCATAGACACATATCTGAGGTTTTCCTCAGCTTCCCGTGTTTAACACAGGGTACGCCGCGGGTTTAACATCTAGCAGAGATGGATCAGCCCGATCAAAGCATTAGCTAGAATAGATCGGATTGAGGGATTTCCCTTGAAGGGATGCCGATACCGGGGCCAGCCCATAGGCGGCTGTGAAGAGGAGCGTATCGACATGGTCTCACCGAGATATGACGGTCCGGGCGAGAATCGGGATGGGTGATAGGTGGATGAATGGAGTGGAAGGGGAATGAAATGGGACCATTGCAAGGGCGACAATGAAGTTGGGCTTGAGCCTTGAAGAGGCTTCCTACGTATCCCTGTGGCAGGGAATCAAAGTCCGCGTAGTTCGGGATGGTGCCGGTGAACCGACGTGAAGGTGGACCTTGGCCCGATGAATGTTGTCAGTGAACCAACGTGAAGGTGGACCTTGGTCTGATGGGAATCATCAGCGTACCGACGTGAAGGTGGACCTTGGTCCGATGGACATCGTCAGCGAACCGACGTGAAGGTGGACCTTGGTCCGATGAGAGATGGGCTTGAACCTCAGGGAGGCTTCCTACGTACCATGCCTTGACATGGATCAAATACCTCGTAGTTCAAAGGGTTTCATCGGTGAACCGACGTGAAAGTAGACCCATGGGTCCACTAGTGGTGGTCTTGAACCTTGGGAAGGTTTCCTACGTACCATGCCTTGACATGGATCAAAGTCCTCATAGTTCAAAGGATTGATGGAATACAGTTTAACGTCATGCGGGACGGTAGTGAACCCTGACGTGAATAAACGACGGGCGGTGGGTGTCGGCTAACCGACATAAATGAGGGACCTTGGTCCGATGGGAGATGGTCTTGAACCTCTGGGAGGATTCCTACATACCATGCCTTGACATGGATCAAAGTCCTCATAGTTCGGGTGAAAATGGGGGGGGGGGGTCTTGGCACACCGACAAAGAGACGGTCTGGGCCAATGATTGTTGGGCCTGAATCTCGGGGAGGCTTTCTACGTACCATGACTTGACACGGATCAAAGTCCTCGTAGTTTGGGTTGTGGAATATAGTTTAACGTCATCCGGGACGGGGGTGAACCGACGTGAATGAGGTTGGAACAACTGGATGGTGGGTTTGAACCTCGTAGAGGCTTCCTACGTACCATGCCTTGACATGGATCAAAGACCTCGTAGTTCGGGTTAGTCACAACGGCTTGTCGTCGGACTGGAATGCAGTTTAAAGTCATACTGGATGAAGGTAGAATTCGACGTGAATTAGATGATGAGTGGGCTTGAACCTCGTGGAGTCTTCCTACGTACCATGACTTGACATGGATCAAAGACCTCGTAGTTCAAATGGGTGTGCAGTTTAATGTCATGCGGGACAAGGGGCATACAGTTTAACGTCATGCTGGACGAGGGCGAAACTCGACGTGAATGAACGACCGAGCAATGTGGCTTGAACCTCATGGAGGCTTCCTACGTACCATGCCTTGACATGGATCAAAGTCCTCGTAGTTCGCTAGGGGTGGGGGTCAGGGTCGGTGCTCACTCTAAGCCCATGTGAGTCATGCTTGGTGTGAGAAACAAGAGGTTGCAAGGACCTGACGATCACGTCGCGAAGGATGCGTCCGTGAGAAGCGAAGAGGGGCTTACGCGTTAGGCAACCCATGGTGCTGGGACTTAATCCAGGATGGAAACCCGAAGTGCGACAAAGCGCAGTGAAAGAGGGATTTGGGGACCAATGATGGGGGGTGCCTCGTTCCTTATCACGCCCTCCACTGACCTTGGTAGTGGGGAAGTACGGAGATGCATGGGTGCAGCCATCCGTTGGGGAACTAGGGTCTCCCTTCTCCTATGAACATACGCCACTCCAATAAGGAGGATATCATCCCTTGTGGATGGGTGATTCCATTCCTATGGAGACGAGTGGTGTAAAGAATGTTCGAGCTGGGGGGACCCTTCGTGAGAGGCACAAGGTTGGGTCACAGTTTAACGTCATGTGTTGAGGACGTGGTGCTTGGCAGTTTAACGTCCTGCAGCTCGGACGAGGTGGGTTCACTCCGCACCCCTAGGACTTACATAACTGGTACCCTATGGTCCTTGGGGAAGGGAAGGTACTAGTAAGGCCATGGTCAAGGGGGGTTGTAGAGCGAACCATCAAGGGGTCCACGTTAGAGTGGCTATGCGAAGAAGCAATAGCCGTTAGCGTGCCTATGCGAAGAAGCATTAGACGAAACAACGCTACGGGTGGTACTGTCCATGGGACTTTGAAATCACATCATTCAAACCTGGAGGGTCACACAGGAAGAGGAATTGCTAAGCAAAGGAGTGTGCTTCGTGAAGTGGAGTGCCTTGGCCTTAGCATGGGGCATAGGTGTGAGTGGAAGGTGCTTCGCGAAGTGGAACAATGTTCGCGGAGCACTACCTCGCGAAGAAGAGGTGCCTCACGAAGCAGGGTCCTGCGAAGCAGTGTGCTTCATGATGTGTAGCGATCCTGCCTTATCATAGAGATCACTAGTACGGGTTGGGTGTTTCGCGAAGCATAAATGCTCCGCAGCTGCCCGGGTTCCCTTGGGAATCCCCTTCCTTTGCGAATGCCCTTGAGCTTCGCGAAGGTCATCCCTCTTGGAAGAGGGGGTAAAAATGAGACAAAGCAAAGGCGTCTCGTGAAGTAGAAGTACCTCACGGAGCTCATGATTCCCGGGGGCAAAGGGTGCTTCGCGATTCGGGAGAGGAGAAGCTGAAAGGTCGGATTGTCCGTCCTTGGGACTCAGGGGGAGTCCAGTATTTATAGGGAAGGGGAGCCGTGAAGCAGAACTCGTGCGCCGCCTCAGGTGCTTCACGGCGTGCTCGCGAACGTCAACGACGTCCGCGAAGAGTTACCGCCTCTGGAGCTTTGCGGCGCACTCGCGAACGTCAAATGCGTTCGTGGAGAGTTACCGCCTCTGGAGCTTCACGGCGGGCTCGCGAATGTCAAATGCGTTCGCGGAGAGTTACTACCTCTGGAGCTTCGTGGTGGGATCACAAACGTCAAATGAGTTCGCGGAGAGTTACCGCCTCTGGAGATTTGTAGCGCGCTCGCGAACGTCAAAATGCGTTCGCGGAGAGTTACCACCTCTGGAGATTCGCGAGACCACGATGCTCGGGGCGCTTCGCGCCGGTGCTTAGCGAGGCAGCGTGCCAGCCTTCTTTTTGGTCCCTTCCTTTCGTGCAATATTTTGGCACCAACAGTCACTTCTTACCTATTAGGGAGACCTTCATAGTTGATCATATGGGTAGTCTTTATGTGTGTTAGGTATTTAGACTGCACAGAGTTCTAAGGAGTATCATTTTGGATATAGATCCACATTTCATGTCTCATATCTGGATGGTTCTTTGGAAATATCTGGGATCGCTGGTTCTTTTATGTTTGGCCTATCATCTTTAGACTCATGGATAATCTGAGCAGACCATTCAAGTTTTGGAGGATATGTTATGAGTCTATGTTTTGGATTTTGGTGGTTCATGGGAGTAGGATATGACACTCATGGTTTTTTTATATAATAACAGGCTCTATACATCGATCTAGAGGGAAAGTTTTAATTATTTTTATGGAAGGTTGTATCATTCACCTCTTTGTTAGTTGGAGGTGGGTGAGTCATCACTTATTGGACTTAGTATCATGAAGAAGATTTTTTATTAGGTTCAGTTGATCAAGAGATGTTTGGTTACCGTGAAAAGAAGGTAGAAATTATACACTAATCATTATAGATGACCTATAGAGTTTGAGGTTAGTCATCATGTTTTCCTCTGGGTGTCACCTAGTTTGGTGAAACATTGTATCAATAAATAGGGTAAGCTAGCACCCAGGTTTGTCAGGATATTTGAGACAGTGGATAGGGTTAGTTTGTCGGAATACTGATTAGAACTTCCAAAACACTACAGTTCCATGAATGATGTGTTTCATGTATAAAAACTTTGGAGAAATTATCTTGGACCTTCTCATATGGTATATGTAGAGGACTTTGAGCTTTGTGTTGATGTGTCCTTTGAGGAGCATATGATATGAATTCTAGACCATAGCAAGAAATGTATTTAGGTGAGTAAAATACCTATGGTTTGAGTGCAATATCAGTATGGGTTTCTTCAGGAGGAGACCTAGGATAGGGATTCTAATATGCAAGTACAATGGCTAGAATTGTTCACTGAGACCCCATAGTGATTCTTGGAGAAGCCCGAGGATGGTATGTTATATGGTGGAGAGATTGTAAGATCCATTATTTTTCAAAATACATCCCTCTTTGGGTATTTCATTGAACCATGATGGCTATGTCTTATTTGGATATGGAGAGTATTTGTTGGAAAGAATGACCTAAATTTTAGGGATATGTGTTTATTTGAATTAATTAATTCTAGGTATAAACATGTTCAATGGGATTATGAGATTTTTTAATGGTATGAAAGGCTTTGGAGGTGGTTCAGTTCCTTAAGTATAAATTGGGCTGAAAACTATTTTCATATCATTTACATTTCATGTACATGTTACATGACATGTAACTTCCATCAAACAAATTTCATAAATTGGTTCATGATGTGAAGTGGTTTCACATCA
Source organism: Viscum album (assembly GCA_963277665.1). Taxonomy (NCBI): domain Eukaryota; kingdom Viridiplantae; phylum Streptophyta; class Magnoliopsida; order Santalales; family Viscaceae; genus Viscum; species Viscum album. The sequence goes on from OY728128.1 coordinate 1,148,364,195, forward strand.
TGAACCTAATTCATGTCATGTAAATATTTACAAGGATAAATATTATCCTGAGGTGATGTTTTTTTTGAAATACCTTAAACATGTAGAAAACGATGATGTTAAAGTATTACATGCCATGTATTCCTTGGGACGAATAGTTTTAAGTGGGTAGTGTGTATGATTTGTTTCATTACATCACATGAAACCCTCTCCTCTCGACCATAAGATGATTTATAGGAAATTTTGGAGTCTCTTATTCCGTACAGATGTCTCAATCAAGAATTTGATACCTAGTGAGTTTCTTTGCTTAAGTTTACCCCTCTCTTACATTGTACTCCATCCTAGTGGTGTAAATCTCTTGATCATGGGTTGTTTTAGGGTTTTGATCTTGTTTCCATATGATCTAGGTTCATTCTTGTGGAAAGTTTTGGCTCTGTTCTTATTGGTGATTCTTATTGGAAGCATTTATAAATCACCAGTTAAAGGTATGGAGTTTGAAACCTAACCTTATGATCTATTTAATTATGTAGTATATTCAATATTGTGATTATACTAAAGTAATGTGTGCTCTAATTAATTTATTCATTGATTAATAGAAAATCATGGATTGGAATATTGGTTGGATCCCTTTAGATTAAATCACCGATGTGACCTAGATTAGGGATACCCTTTGGGTGAGCGAACCCTTGATTAATATAAATTGGTAGTGTGTCTAGAATGACATGATATTCAGGTGTTTTCTTTATATATATTCACCATGGAAATGTAGTTTTTTATTGATATGGCTGTTGATAAATTCATATATAAATGAAAGTGTAATTTAAAGATAGATTGTAATTTTCATAATTAACCATTGATCCATATGATGTGATATTTTGATATCCTTGTAGCTCTGAAATGTGTTGTGATTCATGTTTTAATTATTATATTTAGCAGGCTTTTCCCAGTCCCATGTTGTATTGCTTATATTGAATGGGCATTGTCCAGTCTCACAATGTAATGATTATATTGACTGTGCTCTACCCAGTCCCATATTGTAATGCTTGTATTTAGGGGATCTACCCAGTCCCATGCTATAATGCTTATATTGAGCAAGATCTTCCCAGTCCCATGCTATAATTCTTATATAGAGTGGGATCTATCATGACCCATTCTATAATTCTTATATTAAGAGATCTCTACCCAATACCATGCTGTAATTCTTATATTGAGAGGCCTCTACCCAGTACCATGCTAAAATTATTATATAGCGGACATGGACTAGATTTCTGTGATTTTTATTAGGATATATGGTTATGGTTAGCATGGTTGTTCTATATGATTAGATATATATCAACATTGAATTTAATCATGTTATTTGGATATATTTTTATGGATGTCATGGTTTTGAAACATGATTAAATATATTTTAACATCATGCCAAAGTAGGTTGATTTATGTATTGTATTAATTGATTAATTAATACACATGTTTATAACTTTATTTAATGCACTTATTGTCATAATAGTTTTGTTTAGACATAGTGGGTTTGACCTACTAAATTTTACTAACACCCTATTTGGGCCACCATTTAGTACCCAAGAAGATTACATGGATGCATGTTTGGATAAGGGAAAGGGAATTTTTTTATGATTGTTTTCTTACTGGATGGGCTGGGGTTTGGAGATAGGACTAAAATGGGGTTCAAAGCTGGGGTTTTGAGTTCATTTGTGTCACCTATTTCTTTTATTTTTATTGCTTTTAGTTTTACATTTAGGTACATCTCAACCTATCATTACATTATTCATTATTATTGATTTATTGGTGACTCATTTTCTTTTTAGTTGTGTGATATATTTTTTCCAATATGTTTCCATTACTCAGATATTTATATTATATTTTGTATTCATATTTCCTTTTAACTCTATACCAAGGGGTATAGTCTCCCCACTATACTTATCACACCCCCACTGGTAGTCAGTAGCTTCTAGTATACTGGGAGGTGTGCTTGAGGTCCCATAACCAACCCTTTTCCATCATGTGAGAGAGTTCAAAATTTGGGTATGTTATAGATACCAAATCCTCCATCGCATTCCAAGCATCCCCAAACTCCCAAACCACACCATTTCGAGTATTCCTACACAAATCATCAGCCATAACATTTCCATTTCCCGAGGTGTAAGATATCTCAAAGTCATAATCCTGGAAAAACTCTATCCACCTATGTTGCCAAAAATTTAAATCATATTAAGAAAATATATACCTCAATCACTTGTAATCCGTTTAGACAAAAAACACTCCCTAATGAGGTTATATGTCCAAATATTTAGGATAAATGCAACCACTACTAGCTCAATATCATGGGTGGCATAGTTACACTCATAGGGACATAACTACTTAGAACCATAAGAGATCGCTACCTTATGTTTCATAAATATCCACCACAAGACTGTATAGGAAGAATCACATAACACCTCAAACAACACACCCTCCTCTAAAAATAGAAGCATTGGAGCACTTTCCCCTCAAATATTTGAACTTGATCATTCAATATAAAAGACAGTCCTTTCTAGTCAAAGATTTCAAAGGGGCCACGATCTATGAGAAATTAGACATGAACCTATGGTAATATCCTAAAAGGACAAAGATTCTATGAACCTCTACCACAATCTTATGGGATTCACAAGAAATAACTTTCTTGACCTTTGGCAGGCCCATTATTACTCCCTATTGGGACACCACATTCCCAAGTAAATGCACCTATCATGTCCATAATTTACACTTCGGAAAATTTTCATAAAGCTGGTGGCATCTAAGAAACTACAATATAACTCTAAGATGATCAGAATGATCCTCCTTTGACTTTGATTAAATCATTATTCCGTCAATCATTACGACAATGAACTAGTCCAGGAATTCATGGAACATAGATTTTATGAGTCCCATGAACATAAATGGTGAATTCATGACACCGAACGACACGATCACAAACTCGAAGTACCCATAAATATATCTAAAGACAGTCTTCAGGAAATTACCCTTATTCACCCTCAACTAGTGACATTGAAACCATAAATCAATCTTGGGGAACCACTAGCTCCCCTAAACTAGCCTAAATGATCATTGATCCTCAGAAGAGGACAATGATTCTTCATCATAACTTGGTTCAACCTCTATTATGTCGGAACCAAGGTTGTGTCTTTACTAGATATGGAGTCTTTTTATTTTTTATCAATTCACACTTGGATGATCAGGTAGTTTTCAAGGAGTGTGATATTATAGTACAAGATGACTACATTATTGAAGGTGGCATCATTTCCTAGCGTTTTCCAAAATTTTGGGCTCATAATCCAGATGAATATACTAGCATCATGAAAGGTTTTTTCTGGAATTATCTCTTCATAATTATGGTAAACACATGGATTTTGAGAATACTAGGTTTTCCAAAGGTGAGTTTTGAAAGTTCACAATGGGTTGATGGTGTTATTCACGACTACGAGAAATAGATCATATCGAATGTGTGATGAGTTGATAGTGATCTATGTGACTATGAAAAATATCAATGGATCTTTAGAAATGGAGGAGCTTTGAAAAGATGTTTTTGAAAGATCCAAAAAATATGGTAAAGGTGGTGGAGTATCTCTAATGGTTGATCCTATAAATATGAGGATACCCCCACTTCATTACACTGAACAATAATTGGATAAAAGTTGGAATCACTATGATTTCATGAAGGATGGGGAGATTCACGAATCTAGTTTTTTATGCGAGCTTCAACACAAAAAGACTAGCTAAGTCTTGACTGATGTCAATGCTTCTATATAATGGGTGTTTCACAATGATGGGGTATTTCATGATGAATCAATGATCTTAGAGAAGGAATATTTTCCTGCAAGAGAAGTTAGCTTTGCGAAGGTTGTGAGATTCACAAAGGAGCTCTGTGAATAGTTGTTCTAAATATCAGGTTTTAGTTAACAGTGATTTCAAAGTGCATGAACTCAGGTCTATGGTGAAAGAAGAGTCTCATTTTAGTCAGGGAAAAAGAATTAAATTCTAATATACTGAAGCGACCTTGAAGTCAATAAACTATGTAATACTTCACCAAAGGATATGATCAAGGGGGATTGGACGAAAGTGGTATGAGGTACATAGTTTTCTATCTATAAAATCTTATAAAGGTTGTGTGTCTGGTATAGAGTGACTTTTTCTAAATGTATTTATTTCATAACTAGTGAAGATTAGTGGATTTAGGTACGACTGACACACTATCGGTGTATGATCCTTGTACTATCTCTTAGTTTTAAACCAAGTAAAATTATTGTGTTGTCTCTTTACATGTGATAATTTATTTACTTTACATTCCCATCATATAGGTTTAATAGGTTCTTACCAACATGGGAATAATATCCTTCACTTTAGAAAAAAAATTAACACCCTGATTCACCCCTCCCCTCTCAGGGTGCTTTGGGTCCTACAAGTGGTATCAGAGTGAGGTTTACCTATGATGTATTATCTATAGTAAAACTATTCTATTTTGATGATTTGAGTTACATTCTCAAGGAAACAATGAAGTGTAGTTTTGATGGAGATTTAGTTATTTCTGAGCAAGAATATTTATCCACCAAGACCATGATGAACAATAAAATTAAAGTGAATAAAAAGTTGAAGAAGTTCCTCTTATCTATATAAGATTTAGTATCTGGTTCTCCATTCCTTTATGAAAAAGAAGATATATGCGGCTTGGAAGGTAAAAATTAGGTGTCTCAGGTTTCCACCAATAAAAAGAAAAATAATTATACCTCATGTAAATCAATTTTTTTAAGTGATCAAGAGGTATGAGTTAGAAACTTTTAATGTTGTCCTCAAAATAAATATCCTAGAACAAGTGTAGGTGTTGATCAATCTAAAACCTCACATGAATTTTCAATTGAGATATTAAGAAATTATCTGCATGATATTCCCAAATAAATAGACGATTTTGTTTTTATAATCCTTTAATGTATGTTGGTAGAGATCACCGAACTGGAAGGAGAAGCTGATGTTATAGAAAAGGGCTTGGAATGAAAATTTCTTTAATGTTTAAATATCTCATGACAAGTTGATACCATTGAATAAAAAAAGAGGTAACTTTAAGTAATTTCCTCTAAATAACTCAAAGTAGTTGAAGAGAATGAGGGAGTCAAAAAGTATCTTAAAGAAAATATCCATGTGATTGAATAGAAATTGAAAAATAGAACTGATGTCAAGGGTCTACAATTGGATGAAACATCCAAGAAGATCAAGGAAAATGATTATTAGATTCATAATAAAGTTAAGATGCATGAAGAATAAGTTGTTAAAATAAAGAAGGATTCTAATGAAAAGATTATTATGATTGAAGATCAGAAAATCATCTTCAATATGAAATGTCTATATTTGGAAGATCGGTTGTTCAATATTGAGAATACATATATTGAGATTTGATAAAAGAAGAAAACATATATTTTATCTAATAAATGGTCACTAGTGAATTAAAAAGCTAAAATACCTCCAACATGTGATAAGAAGGTCATGACATAATTTGATGATCTATCTCAAGTAGCTGAGAATAAATAGGTACCATCCATACCAACATGTATTAATGCTTCTAAAACTATTAACATGAATAGTGCAGGTTTTAAGAAAAATACAAAACAATTATGGACGAGGAAAACAAATAATAAACTTACCACCATGACTAGGGTGGATAGTAAAGAGATTATGGAAGGTAGTCTCCAAAAAATTTCAAAAAAAAGTCATGAAGAAGACCCAATAACCTTATATATAAGATATAAGGCGATCATGGTTTGTTGGTCAATGTTGGTGCTGAAACATATTTGGGAATTGTTCATAGTATTTTGGGTATAATAATCTAAATGAAAAAAACACAAATGAAGCCTATTATAAGGGGGAAAGGCAAATAATAAGATGAACCATCCATAGGTCTTAATAATCTATATACTAAAAAAAAAATTGGTAATCATGAAAACATATGGGATTTATACAATGTCAGTGGTCACAAGGTTGGTACATGCTCATATCAACTTTCATTCAATGTTGATAAGAAAATCAGAACATAAAATAAGGTTATATATGAAGAAGATACCTTAGGAATAAATTAGAAGAATATTTTGAACACAAATTCTCCTAAGAAGATCTCTAGTAAGGAAGCTGATAAGACCCTAGATTCTAAATCCAAGAAGTTGAAGGGTAGTATATCCAACAAAAATACTAAGAAGGATGAAAAACATAAGAACCTATGGGGAAGATCCAAAATTGTAGAAATAGTTCCTAATGAAATGTCAGTTATTTGGCTAGAATATTTAGAAAGAATGAGGAAACCTGAATATGCATAGGTTAAGGATAGTACAAAGGGAGAAGAAAATATTCCACATGATAAAGACAAAGTGAAAGAGAGTTTGCAAACAAAAGTCAATTCTTATGTTAAAGAGGTTTTTTATGAGAGATACAAGAAATCCAGTCACATTAAAATATATTGTTTAACCTTACTACCAGAATAAGAATAATTCCTTAAGAGGAGTATGAATGTATCATCCAAGAAGGTTATTAAGAAGAAATGTTCTCCACACAAAGAAGAAGAGAATGTGAAAAGATCCATGTTGCCACAACAAAAAAAACAGAACAAACATTTTGGGGCTGTGGGTGATTTAGAATAGGGATTACACATTCATTTCTAGAGAAAATTATGAAAAAGAGTTACTAAAGAAATTCAATATGTATGAATCCAAACCAATTTCGACTCCAATTGCGGTTAGGAAAAAAATTTAGAAATCACGAGGATGGGACTTATGTGGATCCACCATATATATAAGAATCATTAGAATCTTATTGTACTTGACTACAACATGGTCGGATACCATGTTTTCAACATGCTTAAAGGCACACTTTATAAGTAATCTAAAGGAAGAAAATTTCAAAACAGTAAAAATAATGATGAGGTACATTAAAGGTACTCACAATTATGGATTATACTTTGTTGTAGGAAGAGATAATGAACTAATGGAATTCTAGGATGCTTACTGGGATAGAGATGTGGTTGATAGAAAGTAAAAAAGTAGTGGAACATTCTTTATTGGAAACAAACATGTGGGATGGTTGAGTAAAAAACATGAAATCGCCTCTCTTAGTACTTTTGAAGAATAGTATATTTCTTCTACAAAGTCTTGAACTCAACTAATGTGGCTGAATCAACAACCAACTGATATTCTTGTTGAGGTGAAACAACCAATGGCAATTCACTGTGATAAAAAGAGCATGATTGATCTTACAATGAATCTTATTTAGTATTCTTGTATGAAACATATTGAAATCAGATATCACTTCATAAAAGAAAAATTTGAACAAGGCATGCTTAAAATGGATCATATTGAAACTGATGGCCAAGTAGCTGACATTCTGACCAATCCATTGGTAGCACATGTGTTTGAGAAATATCAGTTGAACCTTGGTGTTCAACCACCTTCCAGTGCATGAGGAGGTTACGGATGATCCCATCTCTTGAGTTTTGTTAACTGTTTTAATATGTTTGTGGAAGTGATGTAGGTTTATAGGGGAGATATGATCCATGGGTATTTTTGAGATCTACAAGTCATAATGGAGATTCTATAGGTTTCTTAACAGAGGGGGATAATGGATAAATTCAATGACTACAAAGGGGGATAATGAAAAGGGAGAATGATGATTCGGTGTTATGAGGAAATAGTCATAGCTTGGCTTGGAAATCTTTAAGCATTCCAAAACATGAGAAACCAATTCATGATTCACCTATTATTTTTTACACCAAGATTTGATCATGTAGACATTGATTGTTGGCTGATTTTTTCTCATGTTTCGGGTCTTGATAGCAGTTGGTGCTTTATTTAATTTCTTTGTAGATTTCCAACAAACCCAAAGGGAAAGATTGTTGGAACCAAGGTTGTTTTTTTCTAGACATGTAGTTTGGTTTGTGTTTATTCTCAATTCACACATGTATGGTCAAGGAGTTTGTAAGGAGAGTGATCTTATATTATAATCCAATTACAGTATTGAAGTTGGCATTGTTTCCTAGTGTTTACCAAATTTTTGTGTTCAAAATCCAAAGGAAGAGGCTAGCATTGTGAAAGGTTATTTTCTAGAATCATATCTTCATAAATATGGTAAAGGTATGGATTTCAAGAATATTAGGTTTTTCAAAGGTGAGTTCACGAGTTTGCGATGGGTTGATGGTGTTCTTCATGACTATGAGAAATGGAACATCGTGAATGCATGATGAGTTGATGGTGATCTCTACAACTATGAAAAATATCACTAGAGCTTCCCGAATGGAGGATCTTTGTAAAGATGTTCTTGAAAGATCCTAAAAATATGGTAAAGGTGGTGGAGAAGAATGAATGGATGAGACTATAAATATTAGGATACCCCACTTCATTACATAGAAAAATAATTGAAGAAAATTCAGAATCACTCTTATTTCAAGAAGGTTGGGGTGCTTCATGAATTTGGTTTTCTATGAAATCTTGAGAATCATGAAAAGAATAATTAATTCTTAAATGATGACTATGATTCTAAGTAATGGGTTCTTTGTGATGATGGGGTATTCCATGATGACTTGGTGAGATTCACGAAGGAAGCTTATTCCACAAAGATAGTTAACTTCGTGAAGGTTGTGAACTTTGTGAAGGAGCTCCATGAATAGTTGTTCTGAATATCAGGTTTTTGTGAATAGTTATTTGAAAGTTCATCAAATTGGGTCTATAGTGAAAGTAGATTCTCATGCTAGTCAGGAAAAAATAATTAAATTCCAATCTACTAAGGTGACCTTAAAGTAGATAAACTGAGTAAGACTTCACCCAAGGCAGTGAGAAAGGGGGAGTCGATGGAAGTGTTATGAGGGACGTAGTTTGCTATCCTAAAAATCCTATAAAGGCAGTGTGCCTAGAATAGAGAAACTATGTATGAAATTATTTATTCTAGAACTAGTAAAGATTAGTTGATTTTGTTACACCCAAAACACTTTCAGCATATGCTACTTGGACTAGACCTTAGTGGTGAACCAAGTAAAATTGTTGTGTTGTCTTTTTGTATGTGATAATTTGTTTACTTGACATTCCCATCAGATAGGTTCAACATGTTCCTACGAATGTGGGAATAAGATCCATCTCTTTAGAAGAAAAATTTGACACCCTGATTCACCCCTCCCCTCTCAGGGTGCTCTGGGGTCCTACACATTAGTCTATGCACAACCTCATATTACCACCCACCTTCTTAGAGAATAACATTGGAGCACCCATAGAGACACACTAGGCCAGATAAAACCGTTATTCATTATATCATCTATCTAAAACTCAAATCCCAAAACTCATAGGGTTCCATTTGATAAGGATCCATCAAAACTAGAGAAGCATCAGGCTATAATTCTATCCCAAACTTGATATCACGTCAAGGGGGTAGCATCACAACCTCCTCAGGAAAAAAATACAGAAACTCCTAAATAACGCTAGGAACCTACACCATGCCTATGTCTAATTACTCCATAGATAACTTATCCACTAAATAAAGAAGGGAATCTATACATATTCTTCTAACATGGAAACTTTATACATTAATGAAAACAATATAATGGAAAACCATATCTGAGAGCACAACTCCACTCCAGAGGCAGTCGATAATGTAATGCACAGAATATAGCTATTTGATGCCAAGGATTATATCATATGGTTACATCTAAAGAAAAAATAGGTCCTCAAAGGAATAATGTGGCCCCATAACACATCAAACAAGTGGATATGGCCTCCAACTGTCATATTTAACACTAGGGGATTGAAAAGCCTATCTATGTATAGTCCTAGATCATGGGATAGAATGAATGAAATAAAAGAGTGTGAATATTCTGAATCAAACAAGGAACAAAAAAGGGTACATAATAAACTAATCATGTCTATAGCGCTCTTCAGCCCCTCTGGTGCTTCTACCTCTTCCCAATGAAACTAACCACACCTCGCTCAGCTACATCTCTAATGATGGTCACCTACATGACTATGCTCAGGTTGAGGTCCCCAAACTCTAGTAACATCCTAATGTTATCCTATACTTTATGTATCCCATCTTGATAGAGCATAATCCTTATTCCATAGCTAATGAAATGGACTCACTGAAAAATGCTATTGAGGCTGACATTGAACCTGTACACCTCTACCAAACTAAGCTCGAGTAGCCACTGGGAACTAATATTGACCATATCTATGAAACACATAGAAAAAACACACTTTCCCCAAGCCCCCAAGAAAATCATAGAAACCATTAAACCCAGAATTTCGGAGGGGGATCTGCTAAGGTTGACTCCCTACTGGTCAAAACCTTGAAGGAACCAGTGGCTAGAACCTAATATTGATAACCCTACTCCTTAAGGAACCCTAATGGTTCTCCTATATTGGTAAACCATCTCACAGTTTCATTTTTTTGATCACCTATATGTTCTTCTAAACCTATAGATACATCATTAATGTAAAGGGAGTAACTTCATACTAGATAGAAAGATTAAGTTCCACCTTAATACACCTCAAACGAGAATCATCATATAGAAAGAGGCCTAGGGAATGAAATAACAGATCCTTGAACTTGATCACCAGCTCTCATAAGTACATACTTCTCTACAGAAAGGAAATAATCTCTTATCTCTTCACTTCCTTCATAAATGATGAAATGAAATATACACAGAAATCCTTTGGAAAGTTAACCCACAAAATATATGCCTCCTTCTTCTCACCAAGGTACAGTGTCCAACACTTACGCTTATCTACCCACATCTGACTGACTTCTAGTGGGACCCAATGCCCCAATGGGGCCAAAATTAAATTTAAGGTGATCTCAAGTTCCTCTAACTATCTATTTGTATTCAAATTTCAAACATTACCCTCATACTTTATGAAATCTTTCCACTGGAAAGTGCATAGTGTCCTCTACCATTGATCATCCTCCTCAATAGGGTCAACCGTATAGTGATCAAACAGGTCATCCTATTTAACCTCCAATACCTAAACTATGGGTGTATGATGACCAAGAACCATAGCTTAAAATTGAAATAAATATTTTATAATCCCAGTAGTATATAAATTTATTAAGCTTTGTTTAATTTATTTTTTCTAATTTCAACCTTCCCAGAACCAAAACCTCCCAATTCATATAATAACATAAGTCATAATGATGTATGTACCTATTTTATGTATCTATCCTATAAATAGTTCCACATCACTTGGTCATTAAATAAGATTAGATTCTATATACTGAATCATGGGGGGGCCTTAAAATCTCATGTCTTATCTGGTCTCCCTGACCAATGTCATGTACCAAGGTCAACATGTATGGTTTTCATACTAACACATTCAATACTCACTCTTAATAACTTAAAAATCCATATTATCTCTCAACCATCACCTTTGATACCACTCTATCATGACCCCATCCCTCCAAAGGTTCCCCTATAGGGATGACAATGAAAAAAGAGAGATAATGACCCCCTAGTCCCGTCTCCAATAAGCCCCAGGTTGGAAAGCATAACTGAGGGTATAAAATTCTAAATATAGGAGGCATTACCCTAAAAAATATATGTATGATCATGATATAGGATATTAGTGATCAATAAAATTTATAAAATAACTTAAAAGGAAACCAAAACCATCCCATAATCCATGTATAAATAAAATGGATACAGATAAAAGTCTCCAAAGTAAATACCCAAAATAAAAATCTAAAGAAGTGACAGAAACCGTCCAAAGGTATGAGATAGTAATTCCCAACATAGACCATGTAATCCTCAAAGAAACCTAAAAATAAGTTTATATACATAGGGTGATCATAAAATTATACTCTATAGGAAAATAAAAGTCTCTTGTGTACATGTGAAAGAAGCATACTAATGCACCCATGGGAAAAAAACAAAAACACATAAATAGGTCAACTAACCAATATCATCCTCACCATGGATCACCCACCAAATAACACATCAAAGTATAATAGCATAATAGGAAGCATATCGATAAATGTTACCCCACACCACTTTCCCACTAATTAGCTGCTCTTAAACCCCAATGACGTACATCTTGGAACTCCCACCTCTTCTATGTAACATCACATCACATAACATTACATCCCACCAAAATATGTTTAGGTTATCACATCACAACCATAACTAGAATATTAAGGTATCATGAACATGAAGGATATAAACCTCATTACCTCCTCCTACCATGAAATACCCCCACCATAATCTATCTCATCATCTCACCTAAAAAAACCTAGGTCACCACATCACACCTCGCTCGAAGGAACCTAGGTGATCACATAATATATTAACATTTCTATTTTGAATTTTCACCATCATGAACCATACATGTCATCATTTTTTGGAAGAGGGAGTGGGGTAGAGTGGGTGTCCATCCATCTATCCTTTCCATCAAGATGTTGGGACAAACATGCCCAAAACTGTTGGTTGTTGACACTAGGTGCTCAACATAGGTGGGGTGCGTATATAAAATCACAAGGAAATAAAATGTATATATATATATATATATCTATTTATTATAATAGAAAAAAAATCCCAACCTATGGGTTTGCAATAAGAAAATCATCCCAACTCATGACATCACCATGTCACCTCCCAACCTCCTCCACTTTTGTTGTCAACACTAAATTCATAACACCACACAACAAGCCACATTTCATATTTCATCTTCTTTATCATATTAATCCATTTTCTATATTATATATTACTAAACCATTTCATTTAAACATCCAATTTATTCCATTATTTCCAGCCCATCCATATCATTATTTCAGCCTATTATTTCACATTTAACATCAACCACATTTAACTGCACAACCCATTTTTATTCATTCATTCACTAACCATTAAACTAATATTTCAAACAAGAACACACCATTTAGATTTAAATGTTTTAATTTATTTAATTAAATTACTAATCAAGCAACTATCCTGACACAGTACATCACAACAACATATAACCCATCATTCACATGACAATAATCCCACATTACCACTATTTTCCTACCATGACCACCTTCTCATGACAACCATATCTCAACCACTTCCTATCACAAACTACACACTTTATCCACATAGTACGGCCAAACAATAGTACATAAACTTTAAAAAAACACATTCCACATTAACCACATAACATTTTTTAGATTTTTCATAGGGGATTTTCATCAATTCCACTTCACTTTTAAGGAAATTCTTCCACAAGTAGACTTTTCCTAGGGAAACCATTTCATTAACTAGATATAAGTGATTAAAAAATTCCATTTAGGGTTATATAAAACAATCATAGAAATAGAGTATCCCTAAAACCAAAACTACATTGAAAACAAAGGATCCCAACAGACATCATTTTCAGTGGTACAATAACAATAGATAAGCTCAATATCATAACATAAAAAGGTTGTAGAAAACATGTGAATCATTCCCTTCCCCTTAATTTTTAATTAAATAAGTTATTTATCTTTATTAGGATGTATATACTACTTCCCAAATATAAAAAGAGTATAAAACCTACCACTTGATACAAAAAGAAGATAAAAAGGGGATCTTCTACCTGGAAGAAAAAAATTCATGTGATGCACTGTTCCAAAATAGGGGTTGCATGTACCAGAGAGAACCACTATAGGAAGAACTAAAACCAACACCAGAAACATGGTTTCACAACTCTAATGGGAAAGTCTTCAGCATCACCCATCTAGGAAGAAAGAAAGAAATAAGGAACAAAGGAAATATCTTTGTTTTAGAATTAACAGATATGAAATGATCAGGATTTTAGATCACATATATGATTTTAATTGACTATTAATGTGGGTATCATTAAATTTCCATAAAAGATTCATTTAAAATCTCTAGATTATTAAAAATGGGGGATACGAATATCCTCTTTTGAAATGGATATTAATTCAATTAATTAAGGCTTTAAAACCATTTCCCATAAAAAATAATGTAAAAAGGAGAAAATTTGTAAATTTTGGAAAAAATGGAACTTGATTCTGCCAACATCTACTACTAGAATATAATTCAAGCATATACCATTAGGATCTACCATCAAGATATACCACCAAACTAAGCCTGTTATCACCGAAATATATCATTAGGATATACCACAAGACTAAGTCTGCTACCACCAGAATTTACTATCAAGATCAACTGTCAGGATCTACCACCAGACTAAGTCTAGTACCACCAGATTCTATCATTGTGATCTACCATTAGGATCTACCATCAATATTTACCACCAAACTAAGTCTTATACCACCATAATCTACCTTTAGGGTCTATCATTAAGATCTAATATTAGGATATACTTCCAGACTAAGTCTTCTACCTCTAGTATCTACCATCAGGATCTACCATCATCCTCTAAAACACCCATTTTTTCTTCTAAACACCTCCAAACACCTTGGGACGTCCTTTGGGAACCTCAAACACCATATTTATTACAAAGTAATGTAAAAAAAGGTTTAATCTATTATATAAAATATAAAATAAAAATATGTGGGAAAAATTATAAATATGAAGTTCAATACTAAATATTATTACTCAATAGATGAAGATTGAGTTAACACAACCCCTTAAAAATTTGGTATTAATTAAATCAAAATAATATGGAAGAAGTATAAAAAAACCCTTTAAATATCATAATTATTGGATAAATAAATTTGGTATAAGGTACACCATATAAAAGGAAACACAATTCATAATATAAAGTATGTATCAAGGGATGGAATTTGAGACAAATAACCCTTAACTTGGATTCTATCATGATCAGTTTCACATTAACATCCTATATAATAAACTAAAGATCATTAATAATCTATTTAAAAATGTATTCTTGTATATTAACTTTTATATTAATTGTTTATATTAATTTATTACGTTGTTATTACTTATTTTTAGTTTATATTGGTCATCGATTATTAGTAGTTTCAATCATTACTTGTCAGCCTTTGATGTAATAGTTATTTTCATATTTCCATGTTCATGAATTAATAATATAAAAAATATTAAATGTATTAGAATATAATTTTAATGATGATTTTTTAAGTTCCAAGTTCATTCTATAGGATTTTTAGGGATGGTTCTCCAAGATGAAATCTA
Source organism: Viscum album (assembly GCA_963277665.1). NCBI lineage: Eukaryota > Viridiplantae > Streptophyta > Magnoliopsida > Santalales > Viscaceae > Viscum > Viscum album. The sequence continues at coordinate 1,148,379,331 of OY728128.1, forward strand.
TAACATTCTAGTTTTGATAAATTTTAATGAATAAATGGTGGAATTTTAATAGTGATTTAAATATCAATATTTCCAATATGTAATTAATAAAAAAATTAAATTAATAATTTTTACATTATATCATTGGCATTTATATTTTCTTAATATTTCATGATATAATAATTATAACATTGCTCATATAGGTGGTAGACTCAACTCAAATGAGAACATATTATAAAAAATTAATGAGTAATAAAGTAGAGTTATATTATGATAACATAATTTTAAAATAATCATGATGATATTAATAGAACATAATTGGAGTTTTGAATGATTTTTAAGAATATTTGAGGTGATAATGTAAATTAAAATTAAAGAAAGTAACTTATTACTTTGATGAAAAATATCATTTTCACGATGGATTTAATGAAGGACATATGAATCTTTATTATAAAAAAGGCTTCCAAAAATGAGATATGAACCTAGTATAGGAAAAATTAGAATTTATTAAAGAGGTATTTGAAGGAATATATTGGTTTGGAATGGGTATAGGAGATATCCTTTTATAGGTGAAAATGATGGATATTTCTTTGGAAACTTAAGTTAGGTGAGGGAAAAATATTGAATCATATGAAAGTTAGTTGAGTTAGGTGAGGAAATATTTTTTATAATTGTATAATTTAATTACACACCTAAAAAATTATTATATAATATCGATATTTCATGTCAATTAAAAAATTCAAGCCATGATAAATTACCACTTTTACCCCTTGTTAAAATGTTAAATTATTTACTGTGGTAGTTATTTTTAACTAAAAATATAAGTTGACCCATATTGACCAATTTAAATATGTTAATTCAAAATTTTGAATCCATTTAATATAATATAATTTCTATATATGATATAGTTAACTTTTAAATTAGAACATAATATATGTAAAAAACAGTTTTTATAGAAAAAGACTTTTAAAACATTAGGTGTCCTTATTCTTATTTTATAAAATTAATAATAAAATTAGTGTTAATTTATATTTTTATATGTAAAAAAATCACATGAGACACATAATTTAAAAAATATCATTTTAATTTACTTGGATAAAAATACACAACACTTAAAAAATAATTCTTTGAAAATAACTCTTTTACCTTTAACGTGGTAACTAACTATTACCTCAGTAAATTATTTTTGTGTCTAAAATTAAATTTAAATTATTAATTAATTATGAAATTATGATTGAAAATATTAAATCCATTTCATTAGATTCAATTTATAAAATCCAAAAAAAAATTAATATAGGAACACATAATACATAAAAAATATTTTTTAGAAAATTATATTTTTAATCATGAAATGAATTTATTTTTATTCCATTATAATTTTTAAAATTTATATGAATGTTGATTTATTATATTTTTAATAAACTTCATTAAAATAATTATTTATTATTTATTAATTTAATTTATTAAGATAAAAATATGTTTCACATAAAAAACAATTCACTAAAAAATATCTCTTTTTACCATTTAATGGTTTTACCTTCATTTATAACCAATTGAGAATAAATGAATGAATTATTATTAATTTTTATATATATATAAAAATCAAATTTCATTTAATATTCCAAATGTGATAAATTTATCTTTTAAATAAAAATATATAACATGTAATAAAAACAATATTTTCAAAAAAAAAATTTTGTTTGGACATGAATTGTTAAATTAGTAGTCCTTATAGTTATTTATTTATTTATTGAATATTATTAAGTTATTTTTCCAATAATTAATTTTAATGACTTAAATTTTCCATGTATTATTTTTGGATATTGTATGGATTATTTTTTAGACCAAAAGTTGAGACAGGGTGTGATTCCGAGACCCGGTGTGTCTGGAATAAATGTTTGAAATATATTAAATATATTAAATAGAATATGTGTACAGTTTTACTGATAAAGTGGAATAAATTATAAACTGAGCCTTGGATCAGAAATAAAATGTCATCGTTCAGTTCCAAGGGTGGGTTTTACCCTAGTTACGACATAACTTTTGTCAGCAGAGGGCATTTGTGAAAAAATAATCACGAGCATAAAATGAATAAAATAACTAAATTAAATTAATTTATTTTGAAATGTCACATTGAAATAATTATTTTTCATTTTAAACATGATTTTGGAATATTTTTAGGGTTAGCAACATAACTCCTCAAATAAAGGAGATCCATTGGAGAGCATAGAAGAACTTCTGTTGGTGGATGACAGTTAGATCAAGGATCATTGATCATCGTGCTATGAAATTCAGGGATCTTACCAATGATAATGATGAAACTTATTTTTTCATCATGGATAGATCCAAATTGAGATAGGATGTTTGATTTATTTGGATTTATCCTCTTTTATGATTCCTATGATGAATGAAAATCAATCAACCAACTAATTGATTCACAGATCATGCATATTTTGGGCATGAGATAGTTATTATTTGGGATTGGGAATTTCCTATTGATTTTTTTAAATCTCTAAATTCTTAATTCTAATGGAAACGAATCAATATTTTCATAAATATCTACTAAGTTACATTTCTCATGGTTGTTCTTTTTTTTCTTTCCCTTTCCCCATTTATTAGTTCATCATGGGAAAATCGATTGGCCTGTGGTTTGATAAATAGCACAAAATCGATCATTGCACATTCGTTTCTTGGAATAATGATTTGATATCATAGATCCATACTTGAAGCGATGATGGAATCATATGATGATAGAAGCACCTTATGGATTCCAAGTGATCTCAGGACGACTCGATTATCATTTTTAATATAACTGGTTCCCTTCCCTAAGAGTTTGTTAATCTTGTGAAAGTCAATCCTCTTGGGATTCATTATTTTAGGTCCATATGATTTTTTTGGGCTATTCCATTTTTCAATAAAATTTCATAATGTTGGATGGATGTGACGATGGAATCAGTCGTGGATCAAATGAATTTGGGATACCTGATTCATGTTATTCAGTTTGCAATAATGGATAGTGCATGGGGGGTTTTTCTGGATAGGTTTGATGGTTAGATTCTAGTTTTTGATTATATCAAGGCTCTACTGATGATATTTCTTAGTTTCCAGCATGGTGCATGACCGGATTGATGGTTATAGGTGCATACGATGGCGCGAGATTCAGATATGATATTCTAGATAAATCTCATAGTACACAGAGTGTAAAACAGAGTTACATACCATGTAGGACCCTCATAGCTGCAGATAGGGTTTTAAAATGAAGTTAAGTATCACATGGTGTGTGAACCATTTCAAGTTGGCACGACATGTACCTCGGAGGGTACACGGACATGACCAGGAGTAGATGGTGATAGAAATTCTATGTACTTCGACATGGACGTGGTCTAGAAAGGTGTATATGGGAAGATCCATATACATGGACACAGACATAAGTACATGGTCATGGGAACTCCATTTAATTTTACATGGACATGAACATGGGTTATTTACATGGGTAGGACTCAGTGCCGAAGGGACACATTATGTACTAACAGTACACATCATGTACCCCTTCAATGTTGTCTTGTAGCCCTTATCCTCTATATCTTGGACAAGTTTTAATAGGGTGCACTCCCTATGTCTATTCCCTTAGGGTTAGTATATAATTTCATCCTATATATTAGATAGTGATCCCTTCAGTAGTAATTCTTGGATAAAGTTGTTGGAATCCTTCCTTGAGGCACAGAGTGAGATCCTTTATCATCTTTTTTCCTGATGTGGAGTTCTTGGTATCATTGTGACAAAAAATACATGGGTGTCGATCCTTTACTTATCAAGTTATTCTAGATTGAGTTATTGGTATACCCCATGTCCTTGGGTGAGATCCTCATATGTGTATTGTACCTCTTTAGACTTCTAGAGTATACTTCATATGATGAGACTCGATGAGAATGACCTATCATATGGACGTCTTCTATGTTATCTAACTCGTGGAGTGTGTTATCATGGATGAGTGCTATGTGGAACCTTTGAGTAAGAATCCTAGGTTGGCATTATGGTTGTGAACTTACCTTGATACTGTGTGTCGATTTTTAGAGTATCTAGATATTATTGTTATATGTATTATAGATATATACTTGTGTATGCTGACTATTATTCTTTTTGTTATATGCTTTTTGGTTTTGAGGTGTCCTACTAGGTATTATTATACTCACCCCTACATAGGATTTTCCAAAATGTGTCATGCCTTTTGTAGATGATCGAACTTTTGACGGAGTCCTATAAGGACTGGGACCAGGTGGTTCTTAGTGACCCAGATAGAACAAGGTGTGTTTATACGGTTATCTTGACAGAATTAATCATCATTAATTTTAGGTTGGGATTTTTTTCAAACACTTTGTGGTGGGATTTTATTTTTCCATTTTTACTTTTCATTGCTTATTTTCATACTCTAGTTGTAGGATTTATATGTATTAATGTACATTTTATCAGTTATTTTAAATTTCAACATTGTATGGACATGGAAACGTGTGTGTGTGTATAATTACTTTAGTTTAAGACCTCCCATGTTAGTGATATGCCTACTCGGTGCTACTCGCCAACTCCTAACCTATTGGAGGTAGGCTTAGGGAGTCACATCATGGGCCCCATTGAGGCAGGTTGTGAAATTACTTGAATTTTATCATTTAATTTTGATGATATCATTATTTGAAATTAATAATTTTAATAAAAACGTGTATTTTATAAAAAACGTGTATTTTATAAAAAAATCATTAAAATAAAATGTATTCTCAAAAAATGAATTAGTATCATTTATTTATATTACAAAATCATTTATTTTATTTCAAATAAATTATTTATAATGAAATTTTATATTTTTAAAATCTAAATAAATATTAACTATATGATAGTAATTCAAAAATGGTAACATGTTTATTGGTATTATACTAAATGGCTATACGCCACTTTATAATAGATATATTACCCCCATTACATACTATAAATCCATTTAATTCTATCTTCTTATAAAAAATTATCATTCCTGTAGTTTTCATTTTGGGTTTTACAATATAATTTCTACTTTAATAATGTGTTTTTATCATTTTATGTTTAGTTCTACTAATGGTGATTCTCAATGGTAAAGATGATCCATGGTATTTCCTAGTTTTAAAGATATTATTATTTTATATTTATTATCCCCTTTTAATTTATTCACTTTTAAGAGATTTAATCATCCATGGTATATAATAATCCATGGTATATAATACTTTGTTTCATATAGTTTTGATGTAATATTCCATTATGAATGAATAAAGTGTTCTTAGTTTGATTCATATCTTGTATGATTTATTTCATAATCCATTTTTATTCTTTTCAAATAATGGAAAATCATACTTCAGATTTTTATACATATATTTTAAGTTAAGAAAATGTTTCCTAAAACTCAAGGTGTTACATATCACATTTCTTGTCTTATGAAAATGATGAACAGTTTAGCAGATATCTCAGTGGGCATGGTATTGGTAGAGAAGGAGAATAGTTATAATTGGGGGTTATGGGAACAAGAGGAGTTTATAAAAAAAGTTGTGCATCTAGGTGTCATATTCACATTTCAGTTATTCTATGTCAAATTTACCAATGGGATGTTGGGCTTTGTTTGTCCCCTTTACTTTATGTCATTACACTTTGATATAATCTATGTGTGGTTAGTATATGTCACATAAATTTTATATATTGTAGTTGATATTATTTTCTAGACTATATTTTTATATCATATGTGTATATATGTGTTTATGCATAGGTGTATTAGGCAAAGAACTGAAATTTTTTGTAACATACCTAATCAATGTTAATAACCATCATTTATCCTATTAGAAGTGGGTTTGGTGTGGCACACTATGCTTAATATCATCCCAAGTAGGGTCTTGGTGGGTCGGGTCAGGTTAGTGATATCAACCATCATGTATGTATTATTTTTATTTCTTCAATGTGAGTTATCATTATTTCAATTATTACATAGAGTAATGAAGAAAAACATTATAATGTATAACATTATGTTTGAGTGTTTATGAAATGTTCAAAGTCAATAAGGATACTTCTTTAATGAATTGTTTCTATAAATGGGGCTCCATTGATTCATTGACTCACATATGGGATATAGTTGATTGAATTGCACTTTGAAAATAATCTTTAATTAATTTATTTATTCATTAAATGTGAGGATGTAATAATATAATTTTGTATAGAAGAGATTTCATTCCAATATTTTTAGAGATTTCACATCCAATGGATTTCTTTTAGAGGTAAGAACCTATTGGTTGTTTCCAAATAATAATCATCTAGTATATGAGTTGAATATCTATGATACATGAGATATGATCTTTATATGTTATTCCTTTGTTTTTTACATTTATTTAGATAATATTTGCATTAGGTTTTATGTTTCCACTAAATTTAGACATTTTAAATTTCTTGAAATCCCATTAGTGGTATCATAATCACATCTAGTAAAGGATTTAATATTTTATAAAATTATATTTTTTTGTAATTTTTTGAAGAATAGTATATCATACATGATGATATATGAATATATTTTTATATGATATTACATGGTTGAATACCATACATTATATGCACTTGAATATAGTTATATAAGATATCATAGGTCATGATAGATATGGTATACTATAATAATTTGTATCGATATCTATGGTAGTATTACTGAAAATAATATGTGATAATGTATTACATGACATACCTAGTTTATTTAGTTTTAACTATTTTGTTTAAAGTGATATGCAATATTGTTTCTTGAGGTAATGGTGTTTAAATAATCATAAAAAACTGAGCATCCTATTATATCTTATATATATAGATAACATTATCCATGAAAAATGGGTAGTGAAATGAAATATTTTTTCATGTGTCTGATCCAATAGTATAAGATAACCCTGTACACAAGTATCAATATGAATATATTGATATCCATGCTATAATTTTTTTGAAAAATGTTTTTCCCATGATAAATATATAATTTATTCACTTATTTTTTGTTTAAATATTAATGAATATGAATTTTTTATGTTGTGAATATTTACATGATTTGAATTAAATTTTTTAAATTACTTCTTATAAATATAATTCTATACATTTAAGGAGTTTAATGATAGGTATAATATAATATTTAGTTTATTTCAACCAAAATTAATTATTTTATCATTTCAAAATGATAATTTATTATAATTATTCATACATATTTAGAGTTAAAATTATGTTGGAATTTAAAATAACTCTTGAGTAATGATCTATAGATAATGGGACTTTTATTCAAACTTCCCACCATCATAGGATCTTAGTATCTCTTATAGAAAAATGGTTGTCGGCTTATTATTGTACTATAGGTTCTCTTGTGTGATATTTTCATTTCATATGATTTTAATTCATCATAATAAAAGTATCTTCAAATAACTTATAGATGTGATGTATATAGATGTGTGTTGAATATTATAATTAGATTTAAACTATGGATGTATAACATAGATTATTAGTTGTATGGGAGTTATATATTAACATGAATGAAACATGTTGATTTGGTTGAAATAACGAGATACATAAGTTTAATCATTAAAATAATGTATACATATAAGGGTTTCATTAATATAAAAATAGCGAGAACTCTAAATCACCATAAAAAATCAATGTGTTGTATTTCCTCTAAAGCAAACACATGTTATGTCATTTATCATCGAAATGGATAAGTTATGTAAAATATGGATGCACATAGTTTATCATGTGTAAAGTGTGTAGAGTATAGGTGATCCTAATAAGATTAGGTTCACATGTCTAATTTTTAACTTTGGGTTATACTTGGCCAGTTGACCCTAATGGGATTATGCTCCAAGAGGAATGAATTAAGAGAGTTCATTTAATGAATTTAGGAAAGTCATTGTCTATCAATCTATCTAAGAGTAAAATATGATATAATTGACATGATTATATACCTAAATAGGCAAGAAGGTCGATTAATGGAAAGGCATACTCAAATCATAGTGAAATATGAATATTTTCATATTAATAGATATGATGTAATGTGAAATAATTTTTATTAGAGTATATCTAATAAAATTATTTATTTATTAATTTTATAAAATATAATTCTCACTTGATAAATATTTTCAATTATATACTAAAATGGAATTAAATGTAAACTTAATTTTATGATCTATTCTATGATGGTTTTATAACCTTATCCATTGGTATTATAACTTGAGAACTGTTCTTAGATATAAATAGAAACATCTTGAGCAAGAAGAAGTGAATTTTATAGAAATTAATTTTTCTATTTCTAGATCATGTGTATTAAATACCAATCATGCATCACATAATTATATAGATGTATAAATACTATGAAATAAAATATAATTGGATAAGGTATAATTATATCTATACATTGTAAATAGGGTAAGGGTTTTTTCATTGGAAGTAGGTCTGTATGATCTCTATCTACCCTATAAATTAATTCTATAGTTAGAAAATTATTATTATGTTCTGGACATAAGTAAAAAATTTATTTATGTTTCATGTTTGGATAATAATTTATTTTTTCATTATAAAAAATGGTATGTATACATGAATGAAATATTTTATCAAATTAGAAATATATTTAATGGTTTATATATTCTGGACATATATAGTCAAATATATAACATTCAAAATACTAAGTTCAAAATTAATGATTTAAAAACCTCTTTATTTTGAAACTATTATCTTGTAAATATAAATGATAAATACTTTAAAAAAATCCATATAAATGGGTTATTATAATCATTTGATTATAAACCATTTGATACAAGTGAATCTTATTTAATAGATAAAATAACCAAATCACCTTTTAATATAAGAGGTGAAATAGCTAATAGGTTATTGGACTTAATACATAGTGATGTATGCGGTCCAATGAGTATTCTAGAAAGTAGTGGTTATAAGTAATTTATAACTTTTACTAATGATTTTATTCATCATGGTTATATGTTTCTTATGAGGAATAAGTTTGAAACCATTGAAATGTTCAAAGTATTTAAATTTAAAGTGCATAATTAATTTGGAAAACATATTAAGACACTTTAATCAGATCAAGTTATAAAATACATGAGCCAAGAGTTTACTAATCATCTGAGAGATTATGAAATTTCTTTATAATTCACTTCTCTAGGTATACTACAATGGAATAGTCTATCCAAAATGAGGAATCATACCTTGTTAGATTCAGTTCAATCAATGAAGAATAAATATGATCTTATTATATCATTTTAGTGTTATGTTATAGAGATAGTTATTTTCTTTCTTAATATATGAACTGAAAAACATCCCAACATGTCTTTTTATGAATTTTTTGGGTTGTGGAGAATATGTTAAGTGGATTATTACATATAAAAGTTGACATAAATCAGATAAATGCATGCTTTTTGGATATTAAAAAAACAAATGGGTGATAAATCTATTATATTACTAAGAAAAAAGTTATTGTGTATCATGTTGGAATATTTCTTGAGGGGTATATATTCCTCGGGGAGTAAGTGGGAGGAAAATTAAACTCAGTAAAATCCAAAACAAAAAAATAGGAATAGATTCTCAGATAAAAAGTGTGTTGGTTCCATAAAAAGTTATAGAAACTAAATCTACTCATGTATTATAAAAACTTCAAATTCTTAGTAGAATTCCCCAGTATATCAAGAGTTATGGATTTATTATAGTGAATGATGATTAATTTTAGTCCATAAAAGATAAACCTACTATATATTCTGAGGCTTCCCTGAATTTTGTTTTTGTGAAATGGATACAGGTTTTGAAATTTAAAATAAACCCCATGTATACAAATCATGTTAGGAACATGATTGATCCTCCTAAAGGGGTAAGACCCATAGGGTGTAAGTGATCTTTTCAAAATAAAAATGAAAAAATGGTATATTTCATGTATATAAATCTATTTGGGTATTTTAATGTTACAAATGAATTCATGGAATTGACTATAAAGAAACATTCTAACCAATGGCTATGATAAAGTCTATTAGGATTTTTCTTGTCATAATAACTCATTATGATTATGAAATCTATAAATATATTTCAAAAATTATTTCCTTAATGGGAATCTATATTAGGATTTTTATATGATACGAATTTAAGGTTTTAAATATTAAAGTGGTGTTGAAAAGGAATAAAAGTTTTAATGAACCATTTATGGATTAAATAAATCATCTTGGAGTTGAAATTTACATTTTGATAATGTAATAAAATAATTTAGATTCATAAAAAATTCATATGTGTCTCATTTATATGCATGGGTTATTGGTAACACTTATATTTTTAGTATTCTATGTGGATGATACACTACTCATCAGAAAAAAATATCCATACTTTGAAGTCTATAAAGGCTTGATTAGGAAAATTTTATTTAATGAGAAACATGTATGATGTATCTTTCACATTAGGTATTATTATTTAGAGAAATGTATTGAAGTTTTTTATATTTTTTATTTAAAAAATATATATTGGTTAAGTGTGAAATATGTTTATCCTGGAGAGATTTAATAAGGGGTTTATATCAATATTACATGGTCTGATTCTTATGAAGGATTTATCCCCTCACTACGATAAAACAGATACACCATAATGAGATTTATTATACTTTATAAATAATATCTATCATGTATGTCATGTTTTGTACTCGACCCAATATCTCTTATGATTTGAGTAAAACTAGTTAATACTAATTAGATGCTATTAAAGGTAATTATAATTTTTTAAATCACTTAATTGAGTACATAATAAGGTCTAAGGATGTATTATTGGTCTTCAAAAATTAGGAATGGATTTTGTGAATGGTTACACCAATGTTAACTTCAAAATGACAAAGATGATTCTAAATCTTGATAATAATTTTTTTCATGCCTTAATGATGAATCTATTAGCTAGAATAGTTATAAGAAGTATATGGTGGATGATATCATGGTAAAAGCTCAATCTATTTGTTGACACTCTTTTTTTACACATGGGGATGAAAATATTTAATGGAAAATACCTCAAATAATAAATAGGTGATGGGATTAAAGGATAATCTTGGAACTCACCAAGGTATACTTGTGTTTACCCAAACTTTCGCACCAAGAGGATCCTACAAGATTGGCCTACGTTTCCCAAAAGGAGAATTCCACCTAACACATGGTACCTATGTACGACACTTGAAAAATGGACCTGTGTAGAAAAACTTCTTTTCCCAGGGTCCTAATATTACCTATAAATAGGAACCTAGGGATCCTCATTTCTAAGTATTGGAAGTTTGAAATAAACCTGATGATCTAGTTTCCCTATTACTTTTCCCAGGTCCTAAAAACCATCTAGGTATCTCTCCAAAATATGATATAATATGGAATTAAGGAAACTCAAAAACACATGCATGAAGAACCACTTCCCCCCATCCGACAAGTACTATCATGAAGGTCTCCTACCAAACTAGGGACCTGTGTGAGACCATTCTGGGGAAACCTGAGGAGACCCTTGGAGCCTATAGAATGGACTCTACCAAATGTTTTTTCATAGTTTTTTCATCACTAAAAGGCATCCTCATCTCACACAAGCATATCTTGTGAAAATCACCTTCGTTTCACCCATCCATTACCTACACGATATGATTTATTCTCAATCATCCCTTACATACATGAGCCACCTTATTCTCACACATTCCATACCTACGTGATCCACCTTCTGCTCGCCCAAGACTTATCTGTGAAAGACTCCTTTGATACCCATTTTATGCCACAAATGGCAGGGAATATCCTCCCTTTAATACCTCTTTTAAGAGGGACCAATCCAAGACCTCTCCCAAATCCTATAGATGTGTCTGATAAGAACATAGGGCACATCAGCATGTCCTCTCAATTATACATTCTCATGGTAATGGAGGTCCTTCATTTAACCTCCCTTTTTGGTGGGATCCTCAGAGTGTCATCAATTATACATTCATGTGTTAATGAGAGTCTCCACCTTGGATTTAGTTTCAAGGACCTCCCAATCTCAAACGCAAGGGTTGGGGCTATGTCCTTCCCTAGTTGTCTCTGAGACCAGGGACCTCCCATTTTATAGGGTGAGGGGGGGGGATGATTTATTTTCCATTTGATGAGGTTTAATGCCTTATCCTATTCTATTATCTAGAGTTAAGAAGAGGTAATCCCTCCAAGAGTAATCCCATATCCTTTATTATAGGAGGTCACACCCCTCCTGCCCTCTGTCCACCCTGGTTATGAAAACAAGAGAGGAGACCGACAATTCAAGGCCCTTTCTCTCTATCCCATATCCTAGGACTCATCCAACAGTGGATGAAGAAGATTATGTGGTTTTACATTTCTCTTAATTCCTATTTTTTCTCACACTGATCATGACTCATGTGGTCTTAGAGGTTAGTAACAACCATGACATCTACATGGTCAAATGCATGTCTCAGTAGGGAATTATTTTTTGGGTCTTTCTCTCTCCTTAATTAAAAGGTAATCCATAGTCATGGGTCCTCAAATACATTTATAAATATCAAATGGACACATTTAATTCAATAAAAATCCTAAAATGGCATCCTCCTAGGTGTATTCCCCAACCAACCCTCTAAATCACTATGAGTCGAGATACTCCTTATGGCTCCACTAAAAAGGGCCTCCCATTTGGTATAAGTCTCAGAACCATGTCACAATCCTCTCAAAGAGACAAATCACCTATGAGAAAAACCTTTATAGTACCTCTATATGCATAGGTTCTCAACCTAATTGAACTACATAGGATTTGATTCCAGTACAAATGGTATACGTTGGAGCCTACTTTAGGTCCAAACCCAACACCCCAAATCAACCCTAATTCTCTCTGGGCCACTTTCCCAATATGGATATATCCTTATGGGTATTATAAACCTCTTATAGGTTTCCTAGTACACTTTTTATTAATTCTCACACCAAAATTTTACTAGGAAACTTTCACATAGACATCCTTGCCTCGTGAAATTAAACTACATAGTTTGGTACTCATTAGATGACCTTAAAAGGTATGACGTGTCCCATTAAATGGCACTGTACTATGCGGGTTTTAATTACTTTCAAAAGGATATGTAGGAATATCATATCATGGGCCCAATACCAACATCAAAACAACTCCCATATCCCTAGATGATGATAAATTCCAAAGCGCCCCACTATGTGGCTTAAAACTATCATCATCATAATAAATGGCTGAAGAATCTCTAATCTGTTCACAAAAGGGTATCATCAATAGATAACCTTGGATACATACATATGTATCCATAGATTAAGAACCTTAGATACATACAAATGATTCTAAAGTCTATAAATTCTAATAATTTATTTTTAATTTAAGGGTGACTCATGTTTTGCTTGGGATTCAATAAATTATTCACAAATATATCTTAAATCTTTAATAGAGTATTGGACTATGAAATAATTCCTCCCATAAAGTTTTTATGAGTTCAAAACACTAAAGTATCAACCAATTTGAGTCCCTAAGTTTCATCAAATCCATTTCCCAATAACCACTTGAATTTGGATTGTAGGTTCATGAAACATATCGAATAAGGGAACTGTTGGATTTTTTCGGATCAAAAAACAAAACCCATTGGAATGTATTCGAAAATAGTGAATCATATGTGAATGATTGTGAAAAATGAAACCCCTACAATCAAATGTATATTTTAAAATAAAAAATATATTATTTTCATTATAAAAAAATGGTGAACCTGATGTGAATCCTTAACCAATATGATTGTGTCACCAATATGTCATGCCCCTTTCACACAAAAATGAAAGAGAAACATGGATCCAAAACAATTAATTATGAATGTGTTCATTTATTGAGATTCTATTTTAATGAGGTGTTATTATTATTTTTTTCACATATATTATATTCACTTTCAACTATATCTACCTTTGATCCAAATAGAATCATATCCACTATGGCAGACATATTCTTTGGCCACTACATAAGATGGGTCCTCAACTAAATAGAGGAAATCATCACCTACCCATTATCTTAAATGTTGGGTCTCAAACACATTGGTTTGGGAATACATCCTAAATGGTACTTTACAAACCATGTAGGTAGTTTAAACCCCCTTCTAGGTCATGAAACCCCACTAGACATCCACTCATCAACGATTGGTGGCCTAGAAGTAGACGACACCAGCTTCCATCTCAAATTTTTCTGGGAGTCAATTCCTAAAATGAAACAATCATATCATACCTTATCTTAGGGAATAATATTAAGAGACAAATTAAATCCTTATATAGATAGAACAAGGGACCTTCTAAATGGATCCTACAAGCAGCTTACAACACCAACATCACATGAAGACAACCCAAAGCATGATGGGGGTGTTTTCCTTGAGAGTCTGGCCCAAGTCACCAAGACCTGGGCATGCAAGATGTCCCATGGAGGAAAAAAACTAAAAAATAGGAAGTATGGACACACCACTTTCTCCTCTAAATAAGTTCACCAGTCAAGGAAGTGATCATTCTCTAAACCTCCCTTGGACCTCCTACCTTCTAATATGATAGATAAAATCCCCGCTGATCTGGTTGTTTACAATAAAGTTGAAGGGAAGTGTCTACATTGGTCAGACCAGGTGAAGGATCCTATAGAGAATTACGAAGAATACATGTTAAAAATGAGGAGATAGTTGGACAAGGACAATATACCAATCATGTTTTGGCCTTTATTCACTCTCCCATATAGTATTATAGATGCATTTTCAAAAGATTGTGTGCATGAAATATACCTAAATGTATGGAATACTCTTTATCACTTAAAAATGAAATCATTTTCTTATAAGGAATATCTAATCTGTTTCAAGGTAATGTAAAAGATAAACAATAAAATTGACTTGGAATCTCTCTTAGATTCACGATACATGAAATTGGGAAAATAGAAAATATCCCTTTAACATGCATGTTTTAATTCATTAAAAACTTAAATCATTTGATTATCAATGCCCCATCTAGTGTTTATATCAGAGGATGGAGAAAACAAGAATCATTTAATTTCACCGACCTGACAATTATAAAATCCCTCAAAATTTGACATCATTAAATGTCAAAGCCTCTGGTTAACTTTAAGAAGTGTGATTTCTTCACAACATATGGTATGCTTAGAAAAAACTGGCCCCGATCGACTTCTAAAAATGCCAGGCTAGAAGAGAGAGATCCATTGAAAAACTCTTGTGCCAAGCATATGAAAATATTGAGAAATCCTCACACCTAAGGGAGAAAAATCTTCAAGCATCACCAAAATATTTGTAAGCATGCGGATTAGGTTAAAACCATGCAATGCACCCATCCCACATTTAAATAAGATTATGTAAAATCAATAAATTATCCCTAGCAATAGTGGCCATGGTAATCCAAGAGAAAATCTAGCCCGCATGGCTAGGTAATTTTTTAAAACAAACTTCATGGTTGAAAAAATAGGCTCAAATGGTTGTGTAAATGGAATGGGAATATCCCCATCCCATAGGGATGATGGATATTTTTACCCTAATATCCTCCTTCTAAATGGAATTTAGTATTCTCCAGGTTAGGGGAATCACCACAAAATGGATCCTCCCAGTTCATCTCATCCCATAACCTAGTGTCCTCACTTAGAACATGCATGAAGATTTTTTTGGAGATTCCCTTCAGATCACCGTATACCAAATAGTCCCAATAGGACCAATGGAGGAGAGTAAGAGGCCTCGTGGAGGAAAAAAAACAAAGGTAGTTTCTCAAGGAGGAGGATGAAATGCCTAAAATTCATTATGAATCATTGAAATTCATTAACACGATCCCTATAGAAGCTATAGAACACAGTACCAATACATAGGAATAAGGGGAGGAATTTTCTATTTCAAATATGGTTCACACTGAAATGATTAAAGAAGGTGTGCGTACCTACAACCAGAGGCTTACTATAAATATGGGGATTCCCTTGACTTCTTCACTGATACCTCATCAATGGAAATACACTAAGGAAAATGGAAAAGGTAAGGCTTCACACTAACCACCTCCCAAAGAGGTCGAACTCCTCACACTCAAGGAAATATCTTCTCAGTAGGAGGAAGAGATGAAGGAGTTGAGGAAATTCAATACAGAACTACACTAAGAAAACATCCCTACTGGATATTTTATATAATAAGAGCCTCAACTCACACTCCCGAATGACACACCTTGGTAAATAAAATTTTCCCCAACAACTGAATGGAGCTAGAACATCCACTCAATGTGGGGTATCAATAACCAATATACTTGTACTCCATGACAGTAATATATCAGGAGTTCCCTCTCATGGGTACACAACTAGGGCTGGGCTAGACACATCCTCATGGAATATTCCTAGTAGGCTACCCACAATGGGTAAAAGAAAATCCACCACATATGGTCCCACCTACTGATTCCCCTTAACAATATCTCATTCAAACATACATACCTCAAGGTCTTATCAATACTATTGAGTCATTAATAGCCTGATTGGAATCTATGGAAGAATTCAATGCATCAGTGCAACTAGAAATAAAGACTTACCCTGAATGTGTGGATCTGGACCCTCCTCACCAAACTTTAGGAACCCTAAATTTCCAATTTTTAATGGATCGGGGGATCCAAAGTATTATTTGACACATTCTATGTCCCACTGTGATCCCATGATAGGAACCCCGACACAAAAAGAAGCAGTGATGCTCATGTGTTTCACGAAAATGTTTCAAGCGTAATCCTTAATATAGTACACTAGTTTGTTGGATTGATTAATTGTGGGATGAGAATATCTCAGTCAATAGTTTCTCTTTTAATGAAACTCAATGTTGCAGAAGATGATAGTCCTTGACCTCTAAAACTGTAAACTATAGGAGAATGAGAGGGTCTCAAATTTCATTACTCATTGGAAGTGGTTAACCTACTCCCTAAACTTCCAACTTTCCCAATAATACTTATTATCCAATTGTATAGAGATTCTTCATGATGAGCTGCACACACTTCTCATCGTTATGAAATATAAAAATGGGTTTTGGGATCTCAATTCAATTTCTCAAATATTGAAAGATTCTATCTCATGAACCAATACCAATTCCTGATTAACTATATAGGCTCAAGGTAAAAGAATAGGGAAATAAGAGGCTATGATATTCATTCTTAAACCATTCCCTCCACTAGCTCTAGCTCCAAATTTCACACGATATCATGAAGCATCCCCTCCATAGAGTTAGAAAAAATTCCCTCCTTATCAAGAGGAGAAAATAGATCCAAGGAAAAACCATTTCAATGAATTAAAGAATAAATTTTATTCTTTATGAGCTGACCAAGTCCCTATCTACTTTAATTGTCTGTAGAGAACAACTTGCTCAGGTTTCCAAAGCCTAAGAGGCCTGATCAAACTAGTCTCAAACATCCCTTGAATTATTTCCCATTTCACTGAACATTGGGGAACACCATCTAAGAATTCCTCATTTTTAAATAATTCCTACAAAAAATGGAAGACTTCGGGAAAGTGAAGCTGGGAAAACCACCAACATTAGAGGAATGTGTCTCTATTGTGACCCCAGGGGAAGAGGGTGAATGGAAAGAAGTTAATAATAGAAGTGAAAAAAAATTCATTGATTAGATGCCCATAAAAACAATCAACTGGACTCATTCAATCCTCTGAGCACAGTTAAAGTAACCAAATATGCCCCGAAATACTTATGTTATGGAATAGATGACCCCTTCAGCACCACAACCCTCCAAAATCTAGTAGTATAAAAAATAAAATGGTCAGAATAGTGAGAAACAAACACAGGAAGATGAACTTGTACCAAGGTTGAAATTTTCTTTGAATCTCTTGAGCTTTATGCCTTCAGTCCTAGAAGGAAGGACACCACCCATCCAAATGGTACAATGGGTGTCACCGCGCCAAACGGTACGAAGATCACCACCCCAACAAATGGTTCCATAATAGTTGACCTGTGAGACAAATTCCTCATCAGAAGAAGAATTGATCTTTGATTCCATTAATGTAATTCAATTAATGGATCCCCTTTATAATGATGAATATGAATATAAACCCGATTTACCTATATATTATTGGAAAATTATGGGAAGACACCACAGGGTCCAAAGATATAGGGGAATATATAGTAAAAAAAATCAATAATCTAACCACATCCCTGCTCGAACCATCTACATGGAAGAAACTCATGGGAGGGCCCTTCAATGGGCTCGACATGAGAAAGATAGTTCCACTACACATTCCAGTGGTCAAATTGACCCAGTCAACCTAGAATATTGACTAGAGAGGATGTTATCTCCAAATCATCCTCAGTGCACATGCAGACCTAGTTGACCTAACCCATCATGGACATAAGTGCCTTCAACTCCTATTCCAAGGGCTAATCTACCTATGTTAAGTTCTTCAGTTCCTAAATTGATAGCAAGAGAGAAGCCTTGGATTGGAAAGTGTAGATCTCTATCCTAGAAGTAAGACATTCTAAAGCAATTGACTCAGGTTATAGCTAAGTTTTCAATCATATATGCACTAATTCTATTTAAATACCTCTGGGAAGCACTCATAGAGGCTTTGTTAAACCTCCAATAGTTTGATAATGAAGTTGCTGTTGCTGAAATATATCATGTGAAGATAAATTTTATAGAATTCCACATGATCATATCTTTTACAGAGTAGGAAAAATATGTCATTATACAGGTACACATCAGACATTTTTATGTTTCTATAAAAATAAATGACTTTGATATTCAATGGGATTTCATTAAAAACAGCTCAAGACTCATCCTCATTCCAATCAAAACACTTCATTGACTGGTTTATAGCGAATCTCAATTTTACCCTTTTTTAACACTATAGGTTTATGATAAGAGTAAACAGAAGCCTCTCAGCAGAATCAATCTTAGGACCTTGTTTGGGGACCTCCTATCTGACTCGGAATTTCTGTTTGTTCGATAAGATACAAATTTCAATGTTCTTCTAGGAAGGTTTTGGTTGTATCAATATATATAAATCCCCTAATCATACTAACAATGCCTTAAATATTATATTAATGGTCAAATTAGGACTTTTCATAGTGATAAATCCCCATTTTAATCCTAAAAAACTCAGAATATTTATGCACGATTCTATCATAGGGAAAAGAAACAACCTATGACCAATGGTGTTGCTTGGGTCACAACCCTTAATGGTATAGAAATAACCCTGACCAATCCCTTTAAGAATATCAGTGAAGAACATGTGCTTCACATCCATCATATCGAAGGTATGGGCCCAAATTTAGGAACATATTTGATAACCTTCATGATATCAGTCATGATAACTAAAACTGGCAGTGATGAAATGGTCAATAACTCTCCATATAGTGGTAAAATCTCAGATGAAACTGACCCTATTCCATCTTTTGAGATTCAACAGATCCATGCCTCATCTGGTTAGTCAAAAGAGGTTGTCATGTCACCAAGAGAAGATGAAGATACTCATTCACTATCCCTAAATCCATCCCCTCCAAAACCTCAAAGATACACCAAATCATATGTTGGGTCAAAGAAAGCTACTTCATCTTCTAGATGTAAAAACATTGAATCATCTCTAAACTCCAAGAAATTTCATTCATGGTCTAATTCTTGTGATATTAAGACAAAAGAAGAAGAGGAAGATAAATAGGAAAAATAATAAGAGGATAACCTCAAGGTTTCCCCTCCAACATTCAATTAAGGTGTCTCTATCACCATTAATGAACTCAAAAAAATAAATCTGAGTCTAGAGGAGGACCCTCCACCCCCTTTAATCAGTGAGGACATGTCTTCAAAATAACAATAGGTATATAACTCTATTTTTAAGTATCATCATGACGTGTTCTCCTATAATTACATATAAATTCTATGTCTCAATCCTGGGGTGGCCACTCACCACCTAGGCTTACCAGAAAACCACCATGGATACAAACAGAAAGTCAGTAGGACACACCCTACCCACACCGCCAAGATTCTAGCTAAATTTGACAAGCTTATCAAATTAAATTTCATTCAGGAATTCCAACATCTAAAATGGATATCCAACATAGTCCCATTAAAGATAAAAAATGAAAAAATGAGGGCCTACATCAACTTCAGATATCTCAACTGCAAATTTTTGAAAGATTATTTCCCAGTCCTGCTCACAGAGCTACTAATTGGTGTAATGGATGGATACTAATACATATTCTTCATGGATGTATATTTTAGGTATAATTAAACATGAATGGCCCTATAAAATGAATTATCCGCCTTCTTGAGGGCTCATAGTGTGTATTTTTCTATCGGGTAATTCTCTTTGGATTGAGGAATGCCAGTGTTACATACTAGCATTCGATGAATCACACTTTCAATCCCTTCTTGTGAAGGTTTTTCGAAATGTTACATAGAAAATTTGGTTGTTATGTCTTGATAGTGTTTGGACCACCTGGCTAGTTTGGATACCATCTTCAATAAACTGTGACATCACATCTTGAAGATGAACCCCTTGAAATGTTCTTTCGGGGTTACCTCAGGGAAATTTATTAGCTTCTTCATATGCCATCATGGCATAAAAGTAACCCCTTAGAATACAAAGGATATACTCAATATGTCACCTCCTTGGAACCTCAAATATTTTATGGGTTCATAGGGAAACTTTTCCTACATTCAGTGCTTTATAGAAAATATTGCAGACAACTGTTTTTCTTTTATGAGGCTGAGGAAGAAGGGGGCCATGTATCAATGGATCTAAGAATTTCTGGAATAATTTGACATACTCAAGAAATATCTCTTGATTCCACTAGAGCTAATTCCACTTGTTGAGTGGAAACTGGTCATTCTATACGTGTCAACCCTAGAGCAATCATTGGGTGCTTTCCTCACACAAAAAGATGTTTTCAGGAATGAAAACAACTTTTATTATCTCAATAAAACCAAGATCTACACCAAGACTTGTTATTCAGATATCGAGAATAGCTTCTTGGAGTTAATATTCATAGTTTAGAAACTAAGGAACTACCTGTAGCACTGTGAGGTCTTTTTTGTCTCTCTCAAAAAACCCACCCAAATATATCCCCAGTCATCCTATGTTGACTAGATGTTCAGTGTAGTGGGTGGTTATCTTATAGTAATTTGACATTTATTTTATGCCTCATAAAGTAGTAAAGGTCCAAGATTTTTTATATTTACTTAGAGAATATCCCTCTACAGAAACAATGTTGTTAAACACTGAATTTTCGGATGAATAGATCATCTCTATTCAAGACAACCCCTAGATATGGTAGGTGTATTTTGATTGTGTATCCATAATCCTGATAAATAAGGGAATAGAAGAACCCAATCTCAAAAAAAGTTATATTGGGATTCATGCTCATCTCTCCAGCAAAGGCATCCTTGCTTTACTCCTTCCTAATGTTCGAAGGATATACAAATAATGAGGTGGAATATTAGTCCCTCATCATAGGTATGTAACTGACCATTCAAATTATTGTTGAATACTTGAAGGTGAAAGGTGGTTTGGGGTTTTTAATCAAGAAGATCAACTTAGATTATGCTATTAGAAAGGAGGAGCTAATCCCCATACTTGACTATGTATGGGGACTAATGGAATAATTCCACTTGTATATGACATTGAATCATGTACCATGATCATAGAATTCTTAGGATTATGCATTGGAGAATTCATCTACATATTTAGAAGATATAGACTGGTATGAAATAGTCATCAATATTGCACACTATCGAATAGTCTTGCCTTTTATTCGTGTTAGGATGAAAGAAATCAATGAGGTTAATTTCATCCCTAGACCAGATGGTCCTATGACCAGTTGGATGATACCCATTGTGTACTGCCTCCAAAATTGAATGCTCTCATCAGACATAGACAGAAAAGAGAAATTATGATGATTAGATACTAACTTTAGTCTTTATGATGACCCAAATCACTAAAGTCCTCTACAAATGAGGCTTCGATGGATTCCTTCTCAGGTGCATCGATAGAGAAGAGACCATTGTTATCATGAAATAAGCACATACACGAGCTTGTAGTGGCCACCAATTAGGGTCCAGTAATTCCAATTAGATCTGCAAGCTTAGATATTTTTGGCCTTTGATGATACAGGATTAAACAAAATTCACCAAGAAATGTCATTACTACCAAGTGCACACCAACTTCATCCATAAACCCCTAGAGTTTCTACAAAAATCCAAATACTCTTGGTTATTTTCCATATGGGGAATGGATGTTGTAGGTCTGTATCCTCTAGAAACGTCCAATAAGTTTATGTACATCCTCACTATTATTGACTTCTTATCTAAATAGGCTAAGGTAATACCCCTCGATGAAGTCGAGACCAAAATAATTGTTAACTTCATGAAAGCCAGTATCATTACCATATTTTGTGTCCTTCAAGCAATATTGATGTACAATGGCACTTATTTCTATTTTTCTTTGAGTTTCAGAATCTATATCATAAGAATAATATTAAATCCAACCATTCATCCCACTATTATGAATCATCCAATTGATAGATAAAGGCCTTTAACAATACCCTATCAAACATAGTATAAAAAATGGTGGATATGGATAAAAATTATTTTTATGAAAATATATTGCATGCCTTTTGGGACTATAGTATCCCAACCAACACTATCATGCAGGCGACCCTGTATTCACACATATACAAAACAAAAGTAGTTCTACCCATTAAGGTCCAGTTTCCCTTGCTCCCTATTTCCATCTATGATTAACTATCCACAAATGAGAAAACCCAAAATTTATTGGATGAATTAGAGAGAATTGATGGCAAGAGAATGCATACCTTTCATCACTTGGAGGTCTACCAAAATTAGATATCATGGTATTTTAACAAGAAAGTATGACTTTATTTGTTCCACCAAGGGGAGAAGGTATTGGTCCTCAAGACTCTGATGATACTATGGAAGAAGCCTCCAATTCTTTAGCCAAAGTTGGAGGGACCTTATTACATACACAAGGTACACTCTAACAGAGATTATTCCCTGATATTGTTGGATGGGGAGCTCATTATGGCCCCTACCAATACAAGATTTATCAATAAATAATTTATCAATAAATAATTTATGTAACAAAAACACATCATCCATTTGACAATACATTAAACTAAATGACAATAATGTCCTTATTGTATGATGTTAAAATACATAGCATCATATTCCTGGTTGTATGACCTAAAAATAAAATAAATCATAGTATAAGTTGTAATACATTAAACTATATAGCTTAACATCCTAACCACAATATGTTAAACTGTATGGCCCTATCCTCTTCATATGATGTAAAACTACATGGTTTACATATGTGTTTCACAACCAAAAACTACATTACATTTTGATCTATGATTGAGAAGATCATAATTTTGTATGCAGATCTCCCACCACACATTTGTTCAATAACTACATGTGTCTTGATTCTTCCATTATGGGATACACAGTGATGTACAAATCTATAATATTGGTTCCATATGCAACAAACCCCCCCATGTATGGGTCAGAGCTGAACACTGGATACTTTATTTGAGAAACATTTGTGGATTTATTCTCTCCTAAAATTGGATATATATTGATGCATATAAATTATGTCCTGGGTCCATCCATGAAGCAAAAAAAATTTCCCCCACTCCTGCAGACAAATAGAGATCTATGAAGGAGACCTTAACTCAAGTTCCCTCATTCTTGAGTCCATTATAAAAATATAAATATCACTCTACCACATATAAACAAAAAATATATATGTAGGGGACTTCAAACTCCTTTAAAAATGCCATTCAAAATGATCCCTTTATGCTCAGACATATTCCTTCCATACATCATCATCCTTGTCATAGGAAATTTTAGGTCTCTATAAGCTTCCCTCAACCATCAGTAGTGGAATTTCAAATTCTTGAGGACACCTTTGTTTTGAATATGCATTGATAATCCCCATTTTTTCTTTTCATAATTTTCCCACCAAAAGGTCCTGTCAACTAGAGGCACATGGGTCTTTAAGAGAGACATCTTATATCCCTATAATCCATGACAACATCATGATGAAACCCACTTTTATAACATATTCCATGATCATTACAAGTGTTTTTGTCCCATATCACTTCTCCTAATCCGAGAACCCCCAAGATCATGGTTTACATTTTCCTCCTTCACATCTAAAGTGTGTTGGGACATCCTTGGCTCAGTAAGCTTCATATTCATTTCCATCACATATGGTCCTAGCTATATGAACTAAAATTGAAAGACACCATATCTTCCTAGTCACATAATGTTAAAATGTATGACAACATCTTTAGAACATGACATTAAAATGTAGTCTTACCTTATGTACCAAGTATATAATGCCCTGGGAAATTAGCTTAAGAATCCTCATATCACAAACATGGGATTCCTCTCATGAGATGATTTCCTGAATTCCCATACAACATTTGTAGGGATTCATGTCTTCTTTTTTCACATTAGGCAACCTTCGTACTTGCTCCATGACATTAAATGGCATGGATTCCTATAAATATGTTTGGCTTGATTCTCTCTTTGATGAGATATATAGAGATTCCCAGATCCTATATTTTGTCCTAGCCGCAACATTACAAAATGACCATGTCATTTCTTTGAATCACTTATGTGTGGAGAGATAATCCCTTACCACTCCATGTTTCTCACATCGATCATTTCTCACATGGTCTTAAAAGTTTTTGTGATTCTTCCTCGCATGATCAATGAATATTAGTCCACATCAGGGTTATCATGGTCCTAGACGCAAAACCTAAAAATTCACACCAGACATCCTTACTACATGATGTTAAAATTTTATATTTGATGTCTCTTTTATGATGTAAATTATGGAACTATATAAGGATTGATTCTGAATTTTATGAGATATATAGTGATGCCTGAATCCAACATATTGTTCTATCCATGATACAAGAAATTCCCCCACTCTCTTAGGTATGATCTAGATCTACACTGGAGGGTTCGGTATGGGTTCTCACCCTACTCGTGATCCCTTATTCAAAAAAAAAAGATCCCATTATCTACAAATAAATTAAATCAGTATGGCGAATCTCTTTTAGAACTACGTGTGTCTTGATTCTCTCTTTGATGAGATTCATTGATACACCTATATCATATGTCATAGGCCCAACTATAATAAAAAAACCTCCTTTCCTGGGTATGGGTGAGACCTACGTAGGGGAAAATATTTCTCTATATTCTTAGGTAATTTGGATATGAAATGATAATTCTATATTCAATCATTTTCCTTCCACAAACCAAACTCCATTTCTAGGAAAATAAAAATCTCCATAAGATTTCCCTGGACACCAGTAGTGGAATGTCAGATTCCCAAGGATTCCTTTATTTGACTATGAATTGATACACCCCAATTTTCTTTGTATAAGTTTCCCACAAAAATAGCATATCAATTAGAGAATGTTGTTGTTTGACTATACATTGAAACACCATATTTGAATTTGCATAAGTATCCCACAAAAAGGGCCATGTAAACTAGAGGCACATTCATCCTCAACAGAGACTTTTTCTATCTATTTAATCCCAAAACAACATTATACTAGGAACCACTTTTTTAACATGGTCCACAGTCATTCCTAGCATACTTGTTCATATCACTCTTCGAATTCAAAAACCTGTAAATTTTAGTTTAGAACTTCCCCCCTTCATGCCTGAAGATGATGGAGAATTCTTGGAAAGATTACCATGAAATAGAAAATCACTAATATTTTGGTCAAAGATAAATGACCTTAAATTTTAGATCTCAAAGTCCATGTCGTAAGATGTTATACTACATAGTGCATGTCCTGGTTGCATGAAATAAAACTGCATGATTCTTCAACCCTTTCAGGGAGGACCATTCCCTCCTGATGTTGGTCATCCACTACATCACCCTAAAGAACTGTATATTTCTTGATGCTCATTCCATCAAGATAAGTATCGATGCCCAGATTATCCATTCGGGACCCAAATACCATAGAGGCCAAAACATGTGTGTTCCTTTATTCAGAGACACATCCTCGGTCTAGGAAATTAGTTCTAGACTTATCTTAGGACCCTTCCTTTGAAGGATTATGATAAAAAATGAAATCCCTCCTCCATTACATAATCCAAATTTGTGTAGGAGTGGTTTTTCATTCATGTAAATTTCCAATATAGATTCTCCCTTTATTCTCATACACCTTTCCTTGACAAACCACCCTTCGTGGCCTTGACAAATCTAGATCCTCAAAAACTACCCAGCCATCGATAATATAATGTTAGATTCTTGAAGACACATTTTTTTACTATGAATTGATACACACCATTTTGGATTTTCATGAGTCACCCACAGAAAAGACCCGTCCACGAGAGGCACATTCCTTCCTATGAGAGACCTATTCTATCTTTGGAAGACCCAATGAAAAAATCATGATGTAAACCGCTTTTGGAATATGGTATGAAGTAATTCCTTGTATGATTATCTCACATCATGCTTCATATCCATAAATAAAAAAATCAATACTAAAAAATCCCCCTTATGTGTATCTAAATAATGTCAGAAAATTCTCATCCAGAAAGCCCCTCTTGGATCATCATTTCATAACTCATGGTCAAATATGTTCGAACTAAAACACCAATCACATTAGTAAATATTTTAAGACTATAAACTACCCATGAAAAGATACATAGTACTCACCAGGTTGAAAACCCACAAAGGGGACCTTGGATAAAATTCAATTTCCAACACACTATATCTGCACTCTATATGGTTTAGGCAAAATAAAATTTTGTAATGAAAAAAAGAGGCATAAAACTTGTTAGGATGAAAACCTAAAAAGGGAATCCTAAGAAAAAGCCAAGTCTCACCCAATAAGTCTTTTTTATATTTTACATAGGAAATAAATTGGGTAATGACATAAACGACACTAATTTTGTAGTATTTTTCATAAGAATATAGAAAAAATAAAACTATTCTCACTAGTCCCCATTTCTTAGAATAAAATTAGAGAATCCTCCCATAGTTTAAATATCTCAAAAACCAACCAAATGATTTTGTAATTCATCTAAGTGCCCTATATTTACCTTAGAATCAAATTATTTTCATTCCAAAACAAATCTAATTATAAGTAGGTTTTTTTTGACATCATTTTTGTCACATAGGGATGAAAATATTTAATGGAAAATACCTTAAATAATAAACAGGCGAAGGGAATGAAATAGAACTAAGGAACTCTCCTAGGTAGACCTGTTTGTACCTAGCCTACGCTCCAAGAGACTCATGCAGGCTGGGCCTACATGGCCCAAAAGGAGAAATCTCCCTTGCATGATACACCTATGCAACAAATTTTCATGATGGAAATGTGTGGAAAACCTCCTTCACCCAGGGTCCCAAGATTTTATATAAATAGGACCTTAGGGATCCTAATTTTAAAGTACTATAAGTTAGGAAGAATCCATGAATATTTTATCACCCCATTACTTCTCTTAGGCCCCCAATACCATCCAGTTAGCTCTATAAAACCTAATAGAAGAGGTAATTAAGGGGGTATAGTTTGATTAAAATTCCCCTAATATTTGAAACCAAAAACACCCGCATGAGGAACCACTTCCCTCAAAACAATATGTACCAGCATGAAGGTCTCCTCCTAAACTGGGGACTTTTGAAAGACCCTTCTAGGGACACATGAGGATACCCTTAGAGCCTGGATAAAGGACTCATCCATATGTTTTTTCTTAGGTTTTCAATCACCCAAATGAATAATCAGCTTCCATAGGCCTACCCTGTGTGAAACACCTTCTGCTCGCCAGACCTACCCAGTGCAAAGAACCTTTTGCTCACCCTGCCTACCCTATGCAAAGATCCTTCTGCTCTCCTTCACCTTGAATATATGAGACATCTTTTACTATCACATCTCTTACTTACATGATCCACCTTCTTCTCGTCTATCACTTACCTACACATTACACCTTCTACTCACCCCATACTTACCTATACAAGCTTCCTTTGACCCATTTTTACACCACCAATGGCATGGAATCTCTTCCCTTGGATCCCTTTTCTGAGAGGGACCAATCCAAGACCTCACCCAAAGTTTCTAGATATATGTGATCAGATCATAAGGCACACCAGTGTTTCCTCTCAATTATACATTATCATGGTAATGGAGGTCCCACATTTAACCTCCATTGTAGGTGGGATCCTCAGAGTGTTGTTAATTATACATTCTTGTGGTAATGAGGGTCCCAACCATGAAGTCTATGCCAAGGACCTTCTAGTCTCAGACATGAGGGATAGGGCCATGTACTTTCCTTATAATCTCTAAGACTAGGGGCCTTCTATTTTAGAGGGTGAGGGGGGAACACTTGTTTTTTTCCTTTGATATCATTTATTGACTTATCCTCTTCTCTTCTATGAAATCAGCAAGAGGTAATCCCTCATAGAGTAAGCCCCTATCCTTTCTTTCATGAGGTCACATCCCTCCTACCCTCTATCTTTACTAGTTACAAAAACAAGAGAGGATATGGGCACCTCAAGGCCCTTTCTCTCTCTCTTGTATCCCCAATCTCATCCACCAGTGGAATAAATAGATTAAGTGGTTTTTAAAATCTTAAAATTCCTCTTGTTTATCACACTGATCATGAATCACGTGGGCATAGAGGTTTGTAACGATCATGACATATGCACGGTAAAATGCATGTATTGATAGAGAATCATTTTATGAATCTTACTCTTGCCTTCCTTAAGAGGGACTCAATATGTGTGAATCCTCAAATCCATGTATCCATCTCAAAGGTCCACATTCCTTTTGATAAAAATCCTAAAAGGTAATCATCCTAGTATTAATCCCCAACGAAACCTTGAAATCACCATGAGTAGAGATACTTCTCACAGCTCCACTCAAAAGGGACTCCCATTCAGTATATGTCCCATAACCATGTCACAATCCTCTCAAAGGGCCACATTCCCTATAAGATCAAACTTAAGAGGACCTCCATAGGCATAGGTCCTCAACCTAACCAAACAATGTGGGTTTTGATTCCTATACAAATGGGATACGTAGGAATCCTAATTGAGGTCCAAACCCAGTACCCCAAATCATCCATAATTCTCTCTAGGCCACATTCCCAGTAGGTTAATATCTAGCCTGGGATGTTACACCTATTCCAGGTTTCCTAGGTCTCTTTATAATAAGTCCCACACCAAAATTTGACTAGGAACTTTTTGCCTAGACTTCCTTGTCACATGATGTTAAACTACATGGTTTGGTCCTCATCACATGACCTTAAAATGTATGATGTGTCCCATTAAGTGGCACTGAACTACATGCGTTATGATTACCTTTACAAGGATGTGTAGGAAGCCCATCTAATGGGCCCAACCCCAACATCAACACAAGTCTTGTATCCCTTGATAATGATAAATTCTATAGTGCCTCACTATGCAACATAAAAGAAACATTGCAATAATAAACAACTAAAGAATCTTGATTTTTTTCATAAAAGGGTACCATTGATGTAGAACCTCGAATATATGCAGATGCTTTCATCGATGAAGAACCCAAGATACATGCAGATGTTTATAAAGTACATAAATGCTAACAATTGATCATTAATTTATGGAAAACTCATATTATACTTTAGGTTTAATAAAGGATTCACAAATATGTCATAAATATTTAAGAGAGTCCCATAGAAGGAAATAATTAAACCAAAAAAGGTGTGAAGTGCCTGACCTCCCATCATCTTGACCAATGTGATTCCTTGAGTGTCATTGGAGACATTTTACAATGACTATATGACTTTATAAAGTAGGTTCATGAAAAATCTTGAATAAGAGAACCATTGGGTGTTTCTGGCTCCATAAAAATTAGTCATTGGAAGCTATTCAAAAATAGTGAACCCAATGCGAATGATTGTGCAACATTTAAACCCCCACAATCAACTATAAAGTGTAAAATCAAAACTCCCCAATTTTAATTAGAAAAAACATTGTTATATAAAATTTTGTGATGTAAATTATTTGGATTAAGAAGTTCATCATTGGACTAAGGGTGATCTCTAACACTTCAAAACCAATGGATCTATATTATGATAACAATAGAGCTACAGTTCAGGCTAAAAAACCTTAGTTAAACTAAAAATATAAACATATT
Organism: Viscum album; assembly: GCA_963277665.1. NCBI lineage: Eukaryota > Viridiplantae > Streptophyta > Magnoliopsida > Santalales > Viscaceae > Viscum > Viscum album. The sequence goes on from OY728128.1 coordinate 1,148,409,509, forward strand.
CTTTACAAGGACCATCCCATTAGATAAATAATTAAGAGGGGGTGATGTAAAGATTTATTTATTGACTGTATAGAATAATTTATTAGATATATTGACAAAATCATTATTGTAACGACCTGCTATTTCATACTCTTTAAATTAATATTATTTTCAACAGATTATTCCACAAACAACACCAAATTTATGTGACATCAAACTAAAACAAACCATGATATATTAAAAATTACAAGAATAATATAATCATTAGTATATACAAAATAATAAATTAAAATAATTATGTATTATTATTTTTATTAATTAATAATTTAAAAAGGATGCCTTCTGAAACCAATTTAAAAAAGGGGGTGTTAATCTTACCATAATAAACTAAATTGATCATAGTTAAAATATTATTATAATAGTTAATATTGAGATTTATACTTTAATATATCAATATTCAATTATTTATAAATCTATATGAAATAATATTAAAAACACTTAAAGTTTAAAAAGGTCATTTATAAAAGTAGTTTTTTCTTAATATAATGAATTTTTAAATAAAAGATAATGTATAAATTTTTGAATTTGAATTTGAAAAAAAATAAATTCATTTTTGGATTAAAAATTTCCACATTATTTTAGGATGAATTTTTTTACATTTTTCTAAAAAGATTTATTTTTAGGTGAATAGAGAAAAATATTGTCTTTACAAATAATATGACTTTTATGATTTTATTAGTATATAATTAGGAATTTGAAATTCATTAAAACTTTTATTAAGAACAAATATTTATTTTATAAGTATGTTTATAATTTAAAAAATCTTAGTTTTAATTTACAAACCCATATTTGGCCTTTTAGAACTTAAGTTATATTTTTCAAAAAAAAGTAATACATTATACATTTAGTATTTTAAAATTAATTTTATCATTTTTATAAATTTAATTAATGAAGATTTATTTTCAATTTGAAATCATTAGGTACAAATTATATAGTAAGTACCATTTTATTTTTGTTCATAAAAGATAAATTGCCTATGTAAAAAATAGTTATCATGGTGAAAACCAAAATGGTAAAAATGAGTAACCTAAGAGGTAAAGAGCCTAACATATTTAAAACATGAATTTTAATTGGGTTTTAGAGGTTTTTATCAACCTTATATCTTATATACTACATTATTTCTCAATTTTGGAGCCACTTTTTTTTATAATGATTTCCCATTATTGAAAAGTTTTTGATATTTACAAATATGTCATCCCATTTCGTTTATAAAAGGGTTACTCTTCTCCTCACTTCCCCTCACACCACAACCCACTTATTTTGGAATAAATTATACCAAAACCTATCCTAAAAATTAAAATTCACCTTTAAGAGGTTCTGGTCTTCTCAAAATACCATTTCTCAAAGGCTTAACCCCCTTCATAATGGAGATAATACATGTAGTGAGGTATAAGTTCCTAACATCTCATTCTCATTTCTATATTTTTTTGTGAACTCCTTATTATTAAAATTTCAATAAACCATATTAAAATGATAAAATAAGTATCTTTATTATAAATATATTTTATTATAATTATGGTACAATTTTTAACCACCTTTTCCCTTTTTTATTACAAAAAAACCCTTAATTGTGAATTGTGTGGATTACCACCTCCATGAAGTAATGTGTTTGTTTTACTTATCCAAATAAAATGGATGGTTTAAAAATGTAATTTAATATATAATTATTATATTTATTCATTATTTAATATTTTTAATTGATAAACCATATTACTGCTCTCTCTATCATTATTAGAAAAATGGTAGCATCATCCATGGGACGATGTGTTCCGTTTTTCAATACTACCTTTCATGGATGGTTATAAGAATGGTTTTAAAGGATAAATATTATGTTTATGATATTAATAATTTTATTTTAACATAAATATAATATCCTAATAATGATATTAATGATAAATAATAAATATAAAATTAATTTCCTTGAACAAATGCACTTGGAAGAGAAAACAATTTAGTCATACAATGTAATTGTTTCGTATCCATCACCAATTTACCAAAATCTTAATAATTATAATATATCACACAAGTTAATAATTAACATGATCATTATACTACTTTTATAATAATATTTCAACTGTACCATCTCATAAATACCCATTAATCATGGTATGGTCATGTTTGGGTCAGTTTAACCACCTACTTGAACAATGTTATGAATTTATATCATGGATGAATATGGGAACTTAATAACTTTATAATATGATATAAATATTCATATAATTATTAATTTTTAGTTTTGGAAAAATTATATCAATATTTTACTCATTAATTAATAAAACACAATTCATTGGTTAAGAATCACTAAAATATGCATGTTTTCGATTTCATCTTCAAGGATAATGAATAAAAAACTCGTGAAAGGAAGTAAAAAATTCACAAATCATTATAATTCCCACATTATAGTAAATTTAATGATATTTCAATGATTAAATTTGTAATAATAATGAAAAACTATACTATTCCTACAAAACTAGTTTGAAACGATCAAGATTAATTACACCAGATATTGAAAATAGGTAAAAAATAACTATATATATGTATAGATGACTATTAGTGAGGATTATAAATGGTTATAGTTATTAATAAGGTTCTTAGGTATATATTTAATAAACTTAATTTGATTATTCAGGATATTTGGTACAAGTGTAAAACAAATCTAGACCATGGAAATGGGTTTTAGTCTCAAATTTCTTCATTTGATACACATTTATGTTTTTTTAAGAAAGTGGTGATTTGTCCAAATTACCAAATCCGAATTTATTATATAAAAAATAGAGATTACGTGAGTCTAAAATATGGGATCATATTTCAATCTTTAACATGAAGGGGAGTAAATCATTAGGGAGATCCTCCAACTAAGCAATATCCTGACCTAATCCTTTATTGGAAAGTCCATCTGCAACCATATTCACTTCAAGATAGGTATGAGTTATAATATGGTTGATATCTTGGAGTGAATAGAGACCAGTCCATATGAATCACACTATTCCAAATCACTTTCACTATGGTAGTCGAATCACTTTTAATCCATATGTTGTTCCAACCCTAGTGATCGATGAAGTAAATAGCATGAATCAAGATCATCATTTCATCTTCTATAGATGAGGCAATACCATGGCTTCCAAAGATGCACTCAAGGATATGACTAAGAATATTCCTAAAGATGGAACCATATCTCATGGGGCCCATATTTCCTTTAGAATCATCATCCGCATTAATTTTAATCCAACTAGAGAGCGGGGGTTTATAGAAAACTTCAAACATACATCGTGGTTGAAAAAAAATGACATCAACTTGTAGTCACCACGGAATCATAAAGTCTTTCACTATATTGTTTCAGTACCCCTTCTAAATCAAAGCATCTTCTTGAATAGCAATGAGGATCCTTATCCGACCTGCATTAATGTTGAGTGAGCAATTATTTGGATGAATTTCATCTCTATCATACTGTATCACATGATGAAGCTCAGCGACTGTAGCAAGAAATAAATTCTTGATTTTTTGGGAGTTATATATATCTACAAAAATCTTTATCTGAGCATTGATAGAGTCAAGAATCATCCATCTACAATCAAATATATCAAAAATATAGTTCCAAAGAGTAGTGGTAGTGGTGAAATAAAGAAATAAATGGTTGGAATCTTCTCTATATTGATTATATAGACAACATTTTGAGAAAATGTAGATCCCAAAATATTTAAAACAAGTATCAATGGGAAACCTGTTGTAGGATATACTCCAAATAAGAGTAAGTATTGAAGGCTTTATTCATGGATTATTAAAGTTTTTTATCCAGCTAAAGTCATTTACAGAGTTATGAAAATGGTGGTTATAAAAAAAATTGAATCCAACATACCATTGTGTGAAGGATCTTAGATTAGAAAATCATCCATGTTAGAAGAAGGATAGTTGTCAATGACATGCACACCATTCTCAAGGAGAATATCAAAATGAGAATTAATAACATACCTAATAGTATTATTAATACTTTTAGAAGTTTGTTCAGTAGGGATAATTGTTATTAGAGAAGCACCGGTCTAGTTGTATAACCATAAGTTCATGGAGGAGTTCATGGAAACCATCCATCTAGAGTTGGTCATAATATTGGCACACACTTTTTTAATGGAAGGCTAGATGGAAGAGTTCAAAAAATTCATTTTTCTTTTCTTCAACTTATCAAGAAATCTATTTTTGATGAAAATAATAGAAGTAGAATAATTATGTATCAGGTTCCAATTAAGTACAGCTTAAAGGGTCTCATTAAAGAGAATTATTTTTTTAATTCCAAGGCCACCCTTATCCAAAGGTTTGCAATAATTAGACCAAGGTATAGTCACTAATTTTCTATCCAAGGTGATTCTAGTACAAACAAAATTTTTGATGTTGACTTTCATTTTTTATGAGACCATCTGGCCATTTATAAACCATAATAAAGTATACCATTTTGGAAACAATAACCAACTTAATAAGGCAGATTCTCCCCGCCATAGATAGAGCTTTTATTTTCCAATAGGAGATCTGATTAAGGATTTGATAAAAAATGTTATAGAAATAGATTTATTTGGGTCTACCCAAAAAGATAGGAACACCAAGGTATGTGAAATAAAATGAGACTCATTTAATACTTTATTAATTGATAATACCTCACTTTTTATTAGTCATAAAATTTATCCCAAAGATGATAGATGATTTTTTATAGCTAATAACCTAACTCGAGACCTCCTTGTAGTGATAAAGAGAAATTTTGAGAGCTTGGATGTTTCTTTCATCAACTTGTAAGAATAGAATGATGTCATCCTCATATAAAAGATGTTTGGGGTAATTCACATTCCTAGAATCATGGATGGGATAAAGTTTATTCTGATCCAATAGGTGAGTGAGTAATCTACTTAAATAGACCTCTGTAATGGAGAAAAGGATAGCAGAAAGGGGATCACCTTGTCTGAAACCTTTGGTGCATTTTAAGTAGCCTCTAGGAGAACCATTGACTAGGTTATAAATATAGGCCAAATTGAATAGGGTTTTAATTTTAGTTATAAAGGAATTTTTTAATCCAAATCCTTGAAGCACTTTGAAGATAAAAATCCAATCCATGGTATCAAAATATTTCTTAAATTCAAGTTTTATGGAAATATTACCACCTTTATTTGTATTTTTTAATGTGTTAGTGATTTCTAAGGCAAGAAATAATTTTTTCAGTTATGGTGGTAGGTTTATTTGCAAGAAGTTTGGTGATAATTTAATAAAGAGTTTTGATGATAGATATTGTTTAGAAAAGTTGAATCTCAAAGGAATTATCTACCTTGGGTATCAAAGAAAGGAATTGAGTGTTCAACTAATGGGGTATAATTTCACTATAAAAGAAGGATTTTACATGTTTTCAAACATCATCTTGAATGAAATCCCAATAATACTGATAGAATCCATTATTAAAACTAGCAGGACCTGGGGCACTATCAAGATTCAATCTAAAAATAGTGTCTTTGATTTTATGATCAAGAGGAATGATTAGGAGAAAAATGTTATCTTAATAAGTGACGATAATTAGAATTATATCATCTAAGAGATCCTTATATATGTTAGGGCCATTAAAGATAGATTCAAAATAGATGACAACATTATTAGCAATATCATCCTCATTATCCAAAAGGTTGTCCCCATCTTTGAGAGAGGTTAATGGTCTGCAAGATTTTTTGATTCTTTGAAGAGAGTTGTAGAATTTAGTATTTTTTTCACCATTAGATAACCATTTGATTTTGAAATCTTGTTTACGCATGTTATTCTTAATGGTGAGAAGCAAGTTGAGTTTCACAAAGATGTTAATTTCCTAGTTCTAATCAGTAGCAAAATCAGAGTTGGTGTTGTTGTTTTAAAGTTGATGAAGTTCATTCTCAAGAAGTAGGATGTCACTATTAATTTGTTTAGATTTTGAGCTGCACCAACCTTTAAGATTTTGTTTAAGGAGTTTTAATTTAAAAAAACAAGGAAAGTCATTATTTTAATGATTCATAGAGGAGCAAAGGTTTTTAATGAGATTATAACATTCAAGGTTCAAGAACCATGCTTTGTTGAATCTGAATGGTATAGGAGGTTTCATGGTTTTGTAAGAAATAGTGACCATAATAGGATGGTGATCAGACTGAATTTTGGGGAGAGTGGTTCTAGAAATGGTGTCCCATTTATCTAAATCATGGTCATTTGTGAACACTCTATCCAGTTTGATGGATACCACTCTATTATAGTGCCTTATGTACCATGTGTATTTGGACCCAGTAAGATTAATTTCAGTAAGATTTTTTTCTCAATTGTATTATTAAACTCTCTCATAGATATAGAAGAGTGGGATGATCCCATATTCTCATAGGAAGAAATAATAGAATTAATGTCCCCAATAACAAACCAGGGGTTATGAGTATTAAAACTTAGATAGGAGAGGTCATTCCAAATAGGCCTCCTATCTTGATATCTATTATTTGCATAGAAAAAGTAACAAAATATATGTGTACTATCTAGAGTAAAATTATAGGTGAAAATTTTCTTAGATAAATGGAAAATATTAACACTATGAAAAGATGGTTGTAAAGAGATCCAAAGAGTTTCAACAATGGAACCATTTTGACTTGTACCTATAAAAGAATATCCAACCTGACAGAAATGTAGTAAATTAATAGAGAATCTTATATTGGGTTCAGCAATGGAAAAAATTAAAGGGAGATTAATGTTAAGCATTATTTTTAAAATAATAAAGGTGTTGAGGTTAGAAATACCCTGACAATTCTAGAATAAGATCTTCATTAATACCAACATTTGGAGTTAGAACTCTAATTTTTATTAATATCTGAGCCCTTTTGTCTAGTTGACCTTATAACATTTTTGGATGCATTTGGGTTGGAGTTTTTATTTTTCTTACCTTTAATGGAAGCTGAAGGGATAGTCATATTACCTGCATTGAAGGATTATTTGGAAGGATCTTGTATGGAATCTTTAGTAGGTTTGATTATAGGGATACTAATCAATAAAATACTAGTATCCTCATTGTATTCAGAATTTATGTTATCAAAATTTGAAGATATATCAGTGGCATCAATATTATAGGTACCTACTGTAGTGTGCATGTTGACAGATAATGTAGTTGAGGTACCTGAGTTTTTTTGTACAAGATTTTCCAGATTTTCATCTTTTTCCAAACCAAAAAGGGGTTTGAATTCATTATACTCAGTAGAAATCTTATTTTTGTGTTCAACCTCATCACCCAAAGGACTATGTTCCATGATATTAACCTATTGAGAGTCACTACCCAAACTAGAAGAAGGACAAGAAGGTTGTCCATAAACATTTCCAACCTTCTTACCATCAGTTCATTCATTATTAACCAATTGAGAGTCACTACCTGAACTGGAAGAAGTACAAGTAGGTTTTCCAGAATCATTTTCAACCTTCTTTCCATCAATTCATTCATAGAAGATAGGGGCTATATCAACCCTATAGTTAGAGCCTTCATTATCTGATTCAAAAAAATTAGAAGTAGTAGGAAAAAATGTATGGACAAAGGTCTTACATGCCTCGATCTCCACAAAGATAGTTTTCTATTGATACTGTATAGAATCCATTACAAGTGCCTCTAATTCTTAAAGGAGATGAAGATAATTTTTTGGTATTATACTTCTAAACAAGTTCATCATAGGATTTACCTGAGGTATTATTTAAGGGCATCAACTTATTTGTTTTCCTCACTCATATTTCATTCTTTTTCTTAGAGATTTTAGGTATATCAAAAATGGGGGTTGTGACTTTTTTATTATTTCTCACTTCTTTCCATTCAATATCCATTGGTTGGAAAACTTTTTTCCTAACCACCATACAATTTGATATAGTATGCTCGATGATTTTACATATCTCACAAAAAGGTGGTTTTCTATCATACTCGATCCTGACTTCAGTTTTTTAATCATTAGCATTGAAACTTATTATATTAGGTAGTTTTGATTCAAGATTAAATTCCACCATAACCCTTGAAAATAGGCCCAATTTATCATTAAGGGTTCTCTGATCTATCTTAAGTGGCGATCCAATACAAGAGACAATGTCATTTAAGATTTTAGGATGCCAAAAATACCAATTGAGACCATAAAATCTAACCCATATTTGAGCCATTGTATTCCTATGGGTATAGGGGTTAAAATAAGAGTCCCAATCAGAAAACCTAAGCACTCCAGGTTTGAGTTTAATGTTACCAATTTTCCATACTCAATCAAGGTCTTCCTTTGATTTAAATAGAATTTGAAAGTAACCTCTACCAACTAGGACTAATTTCCAGTCTTAGATACTCCTACAATGAGAAATTATAGGCTTTAAATTAACTAAGGTACAAGGATGACCACCGTTCATGTATGAGATGAGACCCATGATGGAAAATTTTCACATCTATGCTCATTGTTGGAGCACATCTGGGTCAGATTCCACTGAGAAACCACTATCGTCAAGATTCTTAAAAAGAGGAGGTTTCTTCATGTTTTATTTACACAGATCTGTACCTTTAACGACATACAAAAATGAAGCTCACTTAAATCAACCTACGAGCGAATGATTGAGAGTCCCTCCACTGAGGGTTTTTATTTCTTATGTAGCAGGTTCAGAACTTGAAAAGTAAAGTTCACACTATGGGTTGAAATCCACCATTGGGCACCAAAATAATATTAGATTCTAGAAGAGATCAAGATTGAAGTGGGGATTATGGTTAGTTGTTCATGAGTTCGAGACGGTGCTCGAGGAGTCGCTCTCCATCCTCATCCCCCTCTTCTATAGTTACACTATTTGTGATACATATAAACATTTATGTTATACACTATTTTTTCATTGTATGGTGTGTCTAATACCCATGAATCTGTCTTTGTAATATATATTTTTTATTCATGGTAAATACTAATCCAAATCAGTTCCTTTTCATCAAATGGAATTTGACCCAATTTTCACCTGAGTTGCAAGGCTATTTGGTAACTCAATTTTTATTATTTGAGTTATAATATTTCATATTGAAATTTTATTGGGTCCTTAAAGACTAATATTTTAATATATGGTATTTTATATTCATATTTTATAAAATGGAATTTTAATACAAAATAATTTTTTACTATTTGGTTTTCTAACAAATGTATTATCAAAATATTTATAAGGTTCATTTTCTTTTCATTTTAAAACGTTTTATCTTTGGCTCCACATTTCTTATAGAAAACTTTATGTCATTTTCAAGACTCCATTAATAGATATTATTTTTCAAAGTAAAATTTTTCAAAATATTTCACTTCATGTTTTTGTAAATAACTTTTTAAAGGGCATGTAACTTCATCTTTTGTTACAATATTTAAAAAAATTTAAAATATTCTTATAATTTTTCATTCATGTGTAGACTTATTTCCACCACCTTTTTCATTTTATATGAAACTTCCTCCCCACATGTTCATGATTTCTAAAATAAATTATTTTTCTAATAGATTTCTAAAGTATTTCTGTTAAAATACTTTCAAAATATCAAAAATATTTCTTATTTACAAAGTGTTTTTTCTAAAACTCCAAAAATTTGTTATTGATCTAAGTCATTTTGATGTGATAAATCTTATGCTTGATCAGGGATATTATTAAAATGTCACCATATACCTTATTTATATTTTTTGGCTTATATAATGTTATTTTCTATCAAAGATATGATCCATAATTTCCTTTGTCTTACTAACCATCCACCATTAATAGGCATAAATTTTCTTCCAATTACTTTTCTTTGTGAACAAAATATATTTTTTCATTTGATTGAAGGGTGTTCACCTAGATTTCATTCATCTATTTATTGGGGAAATTATTATCTTAACCATATACCATTTATCTATATAGTTTCAATATCATATTCATTATTATTTTTATTGAATGGTATTTTCATATAAAGCTACTAAATATCATTGGAAAGCTATTTGTTTCTATAGGTTATTTATTACGTGTTGAATGAACACAATTTTATTTTCATGGGTTATTTATGCCATAAAAATTGAATAATTTACCTTTTAAAATTTTATGAAACTCATTCTTATTCTTAGGTTTTAATTATGTGATAGTTAGATGTTTTCTTTTGGAACACATGTGTATGGTTAATATTTAAGTGATTGATATTCCCTATTTGTCCCTCTAATTAATTTTTTAAGGCTTTACATCTTCTAAGATAATGGTGAAATGAGTAGTGATGCTCGATCCAAAATGTGAAAAAAGTGAGTGAAGCCTACTCCATTAAGGGAAATAGGTGAGTGAAGCCTGATCCACTAAGGGAAATAGGTTGTGATATAGGATCCACTGCGTTTTATGATTTATAAGATTATGGATGTTCCAAAATTCTCATGTATTCCTTGTTTATATGAGATGAGAAATATTCATAATGATTTATTATTTTATGACATGATTTATGATCTATTATTTGTTTGGTATAAATTTATTATATATCATTAATTATATCCATATAATCATCTTATGATCGCTTATGATCTAGGATTATTATCACTTATGTTTACCCTTACTGAGAATCTAATCTCACCCATTTCTTATATTTATATTTTCTTAGTTTATTAAGATAAGAAAATTATGAATTTTCTAGAAGAGTATCTTATGTGATGCATTTTTAGGAGAAATTGAAGATTAAGCAGTTGTTTATATAGTGGAAGAAATGTACATTGGTTGAAAAAGACATGAATTTTTTTAATTAATATTCTATAATAATTGTATAAAAATATAATCCTAAAAGGTCTTTGGAATCTATTATAATAAAATATTTGATTTAAGTCATGTAATTTAGATGGTTATGATTTCGGGCTGATATAATTATCGCGTAAAAAAACATGATAGACATGTAAAATATTTGGTATTAGATATTTCAAAGACATACTCTAATTTATTTAGTTTTTTATCATCCATAAAGTTATTTCATGTGATGTAAATTTTGTAAATATACAAATGTTTCATTTTTTTACTAATAAAAGAAATTTCCATGCTATCATTCATTTGTGTGTGCTGAAATTTTACATGAAAGTTGAATAGTAATTAAACTCTCAAGGAAAAATCTATGAATTGACCCTAATTGATGATAATTATGGAAATTCCTAGATTGATTTGGTATGTTAATATTTTTATGATTATGGAATCATATGGATGTACAAAATTTACTTATGAGTCACAAGTGTTACTTGTTGTTTAGACAAACCCACTAGATTATATCACATGGAATTTCATACATAATATCTCTAATATAATTATAGGTTTATCCATTATATTAATCACCATTACCTGAGTTTGACAAAGTACCATACATGTAAACCTTCATATTTGGCTACCTTTCTTACGTCATGCTTGAGGATGAGATAATTAGGGGTGGTTAGTTATGTTATTGATTATGTGAAGGGTTTTTCTTAACTAATTTAGAATTTTTTTCTTCTATATGAAAAGTATTTCATATATTCCCATTATTAAATTATACTGAGGAAATGTATTGACATTTTTAGCTAAGTTTCATGTGATGTGCCACTAGTAAAAAAAATGTTTAAAATGACATGGCTTAACATTGGTTATTTGATAACTGATGTGAATAATATTTATCATGATTATAATAATATAATTTATGTTATAAACTTTTTAATTTGTTTTTAACATTGATTATATTATAACCAATTTAAAAAATTGGTTTTCAACATCATTTATAATAATAACTAGTGTTAAAAACCTTTTAAAAAAAATTAAAATTGTTGTTACAATCAACAAATTATTTTCTTCCAGCCATTAATTCAATGCATTAATCCCATTTTGGTAACCCTATACCAAAAATATCTAATCTAATAAATTATCCCTAGTTTCTTCCCTCTTCCACCACCCCTTCTTGGTCACTACAATGACTTTCGATATCCTCTCTCACCCACTATTTTACCAAACTCTAAGTATGGATCTTGTATTTTGGAATTTTTTAAAATTAATGATATGTTTGTTTTTGGAATCATAGTGTTAAAATATATATTTTTTTTGTTGAATACTATATAATAAAAGTTTTCAATTTATTTTTTTTCTAAAATTTTAAATTTTAATTCTACATCGTTTAGGTTTGTGTATATTTTTCTTAAAATTTTTATATATATGTATTTTTCTTCAAATTTTTATTGAATTAGTTGTTGAAAATAAATATTAGAATAATTTATTTATAGTTATATTTTTTATTTTCAACTCAATTTTTTTTAATATTTTGAGTAAATGTTTTGTATATAATTTTAATTTATGTAATTAATGTATTTATGTTTTATTAAATATATATGAATAATAAATTATTAATATTAATATTAGCTTTAAATTTGTTATTAAATTTATAAAAATTATAATGTATTTTTTAAAAATTAAATATGTTTCAGTATAATGTGTATATATATAAGAACATTTTATTAAAATAATATTTCATAAAATAATTTAAAAACCTGAACCTATATAAAATTTATAAATTTTTTAATATTTTTTGAATTATCATTAATTTTTATGCTGATAATTTTGTCATCATTTTTGTTATGTTGTTATTATTGTTAATTTTGTTATTATTTAAAAAAATAGAATTTTTTTGATTTTTGATTTTTCAAAGTAAATTATAATTTTTAGTTATAATATATGGTAAGTTATATTCTTTATTTTATATTTCTTATAGGTTATAATGAATCATAGTTGGATTAATGCACGATGAACAAGTGATTAATATGAGATAGGGGTTGATGATTTCTTAGAATTTGTTAAACAAAATGTTTTAAATAATGAAATGTTTTACTAACTAAGTGTGAAGTATTTAAATATGATAGAACCATGATCCATAGAAATAAAGGAACTTTAAATTTGTAATATTTTTAATCTAAGTTACATTCCTTGGATATATCATAGTGAAATAGAGTAGGATTTAAGATCTAATGGTGATAGATATTTTCAAAATCATGAATATGATCAAATAGAGGAAATGATTCATGATATCAAAGTATAAAAAATTGAGAAAACATTGATGATTGAGTAACTATATGGTGATACTAAAAACCCACTATATCTAGGTTTTATCAAATTTATGGTTTAATATAAGGTGATAATATTGGTTAACTTGAAACCTATGAATTTATGTAGTGATAATATTTTTACTGAATTTCTTGATTTGTAGTAAGACATACTTATAAAAGACAATGATCTACTAGATTCAAAATATGATATTAAAAATATTATTTCCAATGGTATTAGGATATAAGAAGATACAGGAATTCCTCAATGACTGTGTGTTGTATATAAATGAATATGAAGGTATCTAAGACTTGTTGATCCCACATTGTGTGTGTTATTTTTTTATCAGTAGTTGTTAATGAATATGGTTATTTAAATTTTGTTTGATGTCAATATTGGGTGCTTTATGATTGGAAGAAACATCTTAGAAGTTAGTGTTTTAGGTTGGTTATCATTATCTATATGTCAAAAGAAAGGAGTTATTGCCTTTAAAAATTAGGAGATTTATTTATCTTAAAGGTAAAAGGCATTTGAGGTGTGTAAACATTTGAAGTTCCATGAAATATTTTTAATGTTGTAAAAGTGTGTTCCCTAAAACCAACTTAAAAAGTACTTTTCGATTACCATATCATGTATACAGTGAGTTATACATGATTTATACTTACCATAATAGTGTTTATATTTCTTCATTGACTGTTTACAAGGTAATATCCATTGATTATTTTTCACATCAAAAGGTTATAGAAGTTCCTAGGATATAATTATAACCTTGAGATACTATGATATTAATATTAAACATATGTAATGAAGTCTAGATATATCATACTGATGGTCCATAGATGATGTCTTGAAATTAGGTGTTGGGGGAACATACGCATTGATACTTCTTCTCATAAAATTTTCACTTGGTGATCTCAAGTAGATGAGATCATGAGATCTGACCCTCTGATAGGAACATTACATGTTTCAGGTGTCATTGGTAGTTCCTATTTGTGAACATATATAATGGTCTCCTAAATTGATATTATTATCAGTGTATACTATTTTATCATATACTTTTATATAATGAAAAAACAATGACATTTATATCATGGTGAGGTATCATGTGTTGGGTATTCCATTGGTGGTATGGAATTGATTGAATAGTCAAGATAGAATTTGTAACTTCATAAAGGAAATGATATCTCGGGCCTAGTTGATCAGTATGGAAGTACTCTTACTAAATCCATGGTCATGGTATAATAAGTTAACTCCATCTATTAAGGTCAAAGAACAATAAAGAAAGAAATTATGATGACATGAAGTGTGTGTCCTACTATATGAGATATTTCAAGACAAAGAGATTATATTACATGGTGTGTGTTTATAGTAAAGGTTATCATTTTTATAAATTTTCATTATCTCCTTAGGTTTATTGATGAGTTAATAGACTCTGCTTCTAGTATGTGAATATCATTCACTACTATTTAGATAAGGGCTTAGAGGGTCACACACTTAGCATATTCGAATGTTTAGCCTATTCTTATGAAAATGAGTATATGACATGGTGGGTCCAAAAAGGGGTCTAGGAGGTGTCTGAGTTTGAACATTTTCCATGAAATAAATAAATTCATACAATAAAATTTTATAATAACTTGTATTGAATTTATTTATTAAATGTATTCACAATATATTAAGTAAATACATAGAAAAATTTTAATGAATGTATTTTATTTAAATATTAAAGGTTTGTTTAATATTTTTTGGGAACAACAAGTCAAGTTATGGATGAATTTTGTCACATAATATATTTTATTATATTGTAAGTGAGTGATAAAAATATAAATTATATTTATGACTCAATAAGTCATCCATAAGAAGTCTTTTATAGCTTATTTAGTTGGTAATACATATCTGGGGGTTGAGGAACAATTTACGAGTAATCATAACCTCACTATATAAGGAGGAGGGGGATCTCATTCCGGTAACTATTAATTGAGTGAATTTTAGATCCAATCTCTCCTATCTCCTGAATCCTAGAGATAGAAACTCTCGATCCAAGTAATTGGTCTGATTTCTCCTTCATGGATAGAAGGATAGTTGTAGCAGTGATCACGAGGTCATCAAAGGTAACGTCATATATCTTCACCATCACCCAAAATTTGATGATTGATGCTCCCACATACTTTTAAAGTGTTTATGGATGATCTAAAGGGATCAAACTTTAATTCCATCAATAAATAGTCACCAATTATGGATATTTTTTGAGCATTCCATCAAATTGAATGAGGTACTTTTTTGGTTTAATTTTTTTTCTTAAATTATTCACATGGGATCCTTTGATTTTATACTAGGATTTAAATCACTATAATGATGCAGTTACATCAATTGGTGATGAAATTTTTTAAATACCTACACCAAATGATTCCACTACATGAACTGGTACCTTCAATTGGAATCAGAGAAAGTGTATGATGGTTTAATCCAAAGTAAAATTAAATTTTACCTAAATTAAAGAAGAGGGTATCATAATGGTCCCATCACCACATACGGTGATCCAATCTGATATAGTATGGTCAAGATATGGCCATCCAAAGATAGAAATATAGATTGTCACTATTTTTTCAAATTTTAAATTTGTAGAAAATGTGTGTGTGTGTGTGTGTTATTTTTACTTGAAGGTGGTTTAAAGAGGTGATTTCTAGTGAATCCAGACTCTAGTCAGAAGTCCAGTGGCTTGAATAGTTTTTTTAGTTGGGGATATAATTCCACAGTATTGTGGAATTTAATTTTTTAATAATTTTTTTTTCAAAATGACTATAATATTAAGATTTGGAAACTTTTTATAAAAAAATGAAAAGTAAAGTTGGGGGGATCCTAGATGACATAGCCACACAAGAAAAATAGTTTAAAAACATAAGGGGTGGGGCATTTGTTGGTCACAAAAGGGGCCAAAAATGGGAAGGGTATCACCACTCGTCAACCCAATGTCAGCCTCACTGCCATTGTGCCTCATTCATCCCCACTATCGCCTCCCGCTACACTCCATCCAACACCCCCCGACACTTTGTCAGCCAATCTGGATCCTACAACACCTTTTTGTGCCACTTCCCACCTCATCCCACCATCGCCCTACCACCCACCTCGGTCCACTTTTATACCTCCTCCCACATCAGTCCACCGTTGCACCACTACCCACCTCATCCCACCATCGCATGACTTTAAACATTATTAGTGACCTTTACTGGCCTCCTACCACACTCATCCCACCATATTACTCCTACTTTGTGACCTCCTGTTGGCTCGGATGTTGCTTGTCCTCCCGTAACATGCTCTCTAATCGACTCCAAGTCACTAAAACCCCCTTTGTACGACCTTCGACCTCCACTAACTCCCACAAATCAAGTGGAAGTTGTGTAGGGTAGTGCTACAGGTTGACCCAGTAGTCCAACTAGGTCATCCCAACTCAGAACAGGATGGGTCAGTCCCTCCTCAACCCACATAGCCTATTCGAGCAACTCGGGGCTCAGGAACACAAAAAATAAATAATAAATTTTTAAAAATTAAGTTACAAATTTTTTGGAATAAAATTAAATTTATTTGGGACTTAATGACTAATATAACTTTGATAAAAATTATTAGAATTATTTTAATTAATTTAATTACCTTAGAATAAATCTATTTCATAATAAATTTTTATTACACATTTAATTTTTGTGTTGAATTATCTTGAGTAGTGATCGAAAAATGTATTTCTAGGATTTTATTTATCAATTAATTATTTCATGTTGTTGTTTTTGTAGTAATTAATTAATTAAATAGATGGTATGTGCATCATCTATCTTCCTTGATATATATATAAGGGAATGTGTATCCATGATAGTTGTATTGTATGTGAATTACACATTTATGAAACCTCCTCGCTAGTGAGAAATTATTTATGTATTATGATGAATATGAATTAACATGTGGACCATGATGAGATGAGGAGGTATTCTAGATAATACATGGATATATTGGACTCGGGTATGAGCTACAATATGAGTCAAACAAGACTCGATTAGTTTACCCTTATGGTCATGGTTGATCCATTGAGCGTAAATAGATCAACCAATACTAAATGTTCAAGATCATTAGAATAGTTTTTTTAATTTATTCATCATTTTTAAATTTTTTCGAATATGTAATTTTACACAAACACATAAAATAATAAATAAATAATGCA
Organism: Viscum album; assembly: GCA_963277665.1. Classification (NCBI taxonomy): domain Eukaryota; kingdom Viridiplantae; phylum Streptophyta; class Magnoliopsida; order Santalales; family Viscaceae; genus Viscum; species Viscum album. Next base: position 1,148,426,790 of record OY728128.1, read on the forward strand.
TAGATTAAATCAAATTATAATGAGATGAATGTTTTTTCTATTTACTACATGGTCGAGTTGTGAGTGTGATCACATAGTACATGCATATATAATAGATAATGATTTCATTCATCAAGAAATAATAAAAACCAACAAATATATTTCAAGTCGTAATGCCTTTCATAATTTGAATTTGAACAAAACCAGGTGTATGTGGTGCTCCTCAACCCTAGGTAAAGGTTCATTATACTATTTGGAAGTTCTTATGAAAGCGATGGGTCAACTTAACTAATGATAGAATAAAAGAAGTATTCATATCTATATTTTTACATATTTATAGGTAAATAATTTATTAAATAAATCTTATGATTTCTAGAATCTGAGACTTCACTCAAAAGTTTAAGGAGTAGTGATTTAATACAGTTGTCCAGTCAAACACTTACCTTGAAACTATCTAAGTAATGGTGTAGCCATAGTTTAGACTATTAGGAGAGGTTTCAAGGATCATTTTCACTAGAATAATCATGTTTATGGGTATTCTAAATCTAGTAGTGAGGGTTACTAGGTTTTGATAAAATAGTGAGAGATGTTTAACAATTTAATTAATCAGTAATGTCTAATCAATAATCAAGATAAAGTATATTATTAGATTTTATTTTATAGAAAATGGAAAGTAATGGAATAGATACACTGCAATTACTATTATATGAAGAACATATCCTCACCAGCAAAAAATTCCAAGAGTATTACAGACACTTTCATAAAGTAATACAATATATGAAATTATATATTCTAGATTCCCCATCGCCTATTATGCCACCTCAAGAATCAAGGGTGTGAAATATTATTATAGGAGACTCATGTAATATGGATTTGATTCTTACATAATAATTCTATTATAAATGTCTAATGAGTTGTGTAAACAACATCAAGACATGAATGATTTCATATATTTTCTCATATCAAATAAGACTTAAGGAGAGAGTGAAGAAAAATATGAATGAGGTGATGATTATAATGAATATGTGTAAATTTAAAGATGGATCATGATATTTCAATAAAACCCTTTCTTATATCATTTTCACCCACTTACTCTAGTTTCTTTAAGATTACAAAAAAATGTATGGATAAAACACTTCATTACCTTTTGGATAAATTTATGCAAGTAGATAAGAACTTAAATAAAGGTAATCTTTAGTTTATATCGTGAAAAAGTTGAAATACAAGGAGAAAAATCCAACAGAAAATGTAACACCAAAGGAACCTTCATAATTTCCTTCAAATAAAACAGGTCGATCATTATATAGGACGTTATTTTCTTTTCATGTCATGAGATAAGTCTATAGAAGATTAAATACAATTAATTGAAGTAGAAGCAAGGAATGAATTTGAATTAGAGTATATTCATCAATGTATATGATGTTTTTGTCATAATTTTTGGGTATTAAATATAATATTACTATCACTTATGTGTATTTAAATACAGTAACCAAGTAAGAAAATACAATTTAAAATAAGTAAGGTGAATTATCCAATAGGTTGATAAATGGTGATTACTAAGTTAGCAGTGAGAAGTACACAACTTCTAATTTCCAAGATTAATGATTTTCATTGAACTTTCGTTAAGTATTACAAAAAAATTTATCTCAAATGTTCGTTGGAAACATAGAGACATTATTCCATGAAGGGATTAATGTTGTTTTTTGTGTTTGATACTTAACCAATAGTTTAGTAATACATGAATCATTGGTAATACATGATGAATATAAAATGTAAGAATCTAATACCTAGTTGTGGAAATATAATTATTTATCTAGTAAAACAGAAAATAATTTTCATGGATATACTCAGTATGGTATTTAGAATATTTGGAGTTAAAATACTTAGGTATTATATACAAATTTACTTATCTAGTTTTGGGCAATTAAGCCTTTATAAATAAAGGTAAGACACAAATATTTCATAATTAGTTCATCTAGAGAGAGTAAACTATTCCAAGGAGAATTTAAAGGTAAATTTATATAATTTATGAGATTAATTTAATATTTTTAATGGATTTAAAAGTAAATTATGGGATATTCATGGCTAGAATTTACAAGTTGATTTGGGCCATGTGTTAAATAATATCTTGACCAAGCATTCATAGTTCATATAATGCAGCATGAAGTAATTCCTAAATTTTCATTTACTTATAAAAATAAAAGATATGATGTTGGTAAGTTTGGAAAATGATGAGTATTACATGAAATCATTGATCATATAATATAGTTAGTAATTCCTAAACATATGAATCTTTATACACATCAAAGCTATGATGTTGGTAAGGAGGATCAATAATGAGTTTTATATATAAACATTGATCAATAAAATGTAGCATGGGCTAATTCCTAAATGTATATTTCTTTATACGCATCAAAGATATGATGTGAGTAAAAAGCACATCAATGTTAAGACTAATATGTATTGTAGATACTTCCATTATTTTTCTAGACGTTCTTTGTAAATAGAAGCATTATCCCATAACCATATGCTAACTATAATGAAAAATAGATATCATATGAATTTTAATATGATATAAATTCATCATGATATAATAACATGTTTTTAGATTCAAAGTGTTTGTTAAGGATATAAAAAACTTGCATCAATAAAAACAAAAACTGCATCACTATTAATATCCAAAATTTCATATGTGATATTATATAAATCCTTACTATAGAAAACTTATATTCAAGTGATAGAATGTATTTCTATAAAAGGGTGAACATATATATTTGAGATAGTGGGAGAAATATTGGTTGGAGTTATTTAATAATGGTGATGTGAAACTAGTTAGCATAGAAATAAGTTCCACGAGATCATATAGAAATGGAATTTTTCAGAGAAACATACTATGTAGGAAGACTAAAACTAGAGTGGTGGTTTAATATTCACCGTGGTAGGTGAAACATTATTCATTAAGAATAATAAATATTAAAATTAAGAAGTAAATGGAAACAAGCTAAGATTGATAAGGTTAATTAAAAATCAATGATGGATTCCATGTATCTAGGTACATGTTCTTAGTATTTTAAATGTTTCAAATCTTTATATTGTGGTGTCAATTCAAGTGAGACTATACATGGGTGGTATAAGCATGGTACCAATAAGGCTCGACTGGTTATACCAAGTCATTATGCCTTAATCCATTATAAGTCTACTTATCATAGCTACTTTGTATGATAATTTATTTGGCATTGTATGTCAAGAACACCTTTCTTATAAAGTGTCTATTTGATACAAATATAAAGATTTGGTGACACCATAGAATTCAAATAAGGGGTGTAAGTTACTAAAATCTAGTTTTAGATCGAATTAAGAAACAAGATCATAAAATATTCATTTATAATGAATTTTCACCATGTTTGTAGAAGAGGTTAGTGGGAGAACCACTATTTTTCAAGTAAATATGTTGATAACATATGTAAAATAATTATTTAGTCTTACAATTAGTTAAGACCAGAAAGAAGGTAACTCTCCAAATATTGACTTAAAGTAGCAACCTAAGTTCTAGGGAACGATATATACTAAGGTAGATATAATGGGTTTCTTAGACCAAGTCAAAGTAAATATGCTGAAAAGGTATTTAAAAATTCAAGTTGGAACTATTTGAGAGATAATTTTTACCAATTACACAGGGAATAAATCTCTCCAAGAAGACATGTATGGGATATATGAGAAGATTAATGTGATGAGTAGAATTACGTTAAAACTACCAATGAATCTATCACTTATGACATGTTATGTACTAGATATAATATTTTCATTATATAATTTATAGTGGGTGAATATTAGTAAATTATAGGAGAAATTCAAGGTAAATAGTCAAAAATATCCAATTGAACTTGAGAGAGTACATGAGATATGTTCCTGGTACTTGGAGAGGAAGGACAAATAGTTTTAAAGGGACACAAACTTGTCTTCCTTTAGATTAATATAATCTAATATCATAGAGAAGCTAATGTATTGAGCAATATAATATCATTTAATCCAATGGTATCCATGTATAAAAATATTGAGTGTGTTGAGGCTTATAATGTAGCTAAAGAAGAATTATAAAATTCACCAAAATTTGTTTTATTTCAGGGAATCACTCTTAGTAAGTAATGAGTTATCATAATATAAATTATGAAGCAACCAAGCGTCTAGTCAAAATGATTTCTGTATATCGCACCACAGCCCGCTGGTCTAGGGGTTCCTTTACAGGGTCCATCCAAATTGAATTTAATCCAACCTGGGGGGTGGGTGAGAGCCAAAACACTTCAAGAGTATACTTAGGGCAGGGATATTTCCCCTCCACTCCCACCTGTCTGAGAATCTCAAAGTCATGAACCGAGTTGTTGCAATGATCTTTTTGGATCGAAGTCGCTTCTCGAATGTCCATGAGGATTCTCACTTTTCCTGAATTAATTCTAAAATAGGTATTACGAAAAATCAAATCATTTCTACCATACTAGATTACATGAAGAATCTCCGCAATAGCAGCAACCAAAACATTTTTGAGTTGTTGGGAAATAGATAAGTCCAAGATTCGTTGAATCTGCATGGTAATGGAATCACAAAGAAACCATCTACACTCAAAAATATCAAGAATGTAATGCCAAAGAGTAGTTGTCGTGTCACAAGAAAGAAAAATATGATTAATATCCTCGCTATGCTGATTGTACATGCAGAATTTTGAACATAAAATGATCCCAAATGATTGAAGACAAGTATCATTGTGAATTATATTATGAGAAATCCGCCAGACAAGTGTAAATCTAGAGGGTTTTAACCAGGCTTTATTAAAGTTACTTAACCAAGAAAAATTATTGTCAACATTATTGAAAAAATGATTGTAGTAATTTTTGGAATCAAGAATCCCATTATGGGAAGGTTCCCAAATAAGAAAATCATTCGTATTAATGAAGTACTAGTTGTCAATAATTTTTTTAACATGCTTAGGAAGACAGGGGTTTTGCATATGCATGACAGTTTTAATAGAGTCCTGAGTGTGGGGAGGAGAAAATTTGTTGTCCATCAAAGAGGTCAGAGGAACACCAGTCCAGTTATCAATCCAAAATTTTAGGTTAGAATACTTATTATCCATCCATCTAGAGTTTTTAATAATATAATTAAAAGTGTTTCTGATGGAGGTCCATATAGAGGATGTAAGAAAGTGAGAATGGTTATTTATAATTTTATCAAAAAAACGAGCCCTAAGAAAATCCGTAGTTGGAGAGTTGTTATGAATGAGATTCCACGTAAGCTTGGCCTGAAGAGCTTCATTAAAGTTAGAGAGTTTTTTAATTCCTATCCCCCCTTTATCAATAGGTTTTCAGCAAGAGGTCCAGGGGACTGTCACCAGTTTTCTGTCCAACGTAATACCAGTCCAAACAAAATTTTTAATAGCAATATTGATGCGTTTTAAAAGACTATTTGGACATTTATAGATCATCATGGAGTAAACCATTTTAGAAAAAATGGTATATTTAACCAAAAAAAATTCTCCCAGCCATCGAAATATTTTTACCCTTCCAGGAGGAAAGGTGATGAAGTGTTTGATCAGTGATGAGAGAAAAATAATTCGCTTTTGGTCTTCCCCAGAATATGGGCACTCCAAGGTAAGTGAAAGGAAGAGAGACTTCTTTAACACCTAAAGCATTAGTAATGGTAAGTTTCCTCCCTGGAGAAAAGTCCTTTCCAAAAAAGATGTAATATACTCGAGGAAATCATTTCTTAAGGAGTCTTACTTAAGAATGTGAAGTCACAAATAGTAGAATATCCATGCAGTGGAGACGTGGTAGGACCAAGGACTAAAATAATAACTTATAAGAAGCATGATATTATCATGTGAGTGATAATAAGGATAGTTATAAAGTTGGATCTTGTGTAAGTGGGAGTTTTTTAAAATTGGGTGCCCTAGACCCAACTTAAATAGTACTTTTTATATGGTAATGTACATAGATTATCTACCATATCAAAAAATTTAGCAGTTCTCAAGATATAATGAGAACCTAAATATAATATGACATTAATCTCAAACATATTTCTAGTGTTCTAGATACATCATACTAACAAGACATAAATGATGTCTAGACATAGGGTGATGGGGGGTCATAAGCATTGAGTCTTATTCTCAATAATTTTTCACTTGGTGACCATTAAGGTCTGAAAACAATAAAGAAAGAAAGGATGATGGAATGAAGTGTGCATCCTTCTTTATGAGATATAATGAGACAAAGATATTATATTACATGTCGTGTGTTTTTAGGAAATGTTGTCATTATTATGACTTTCCCTCATCGCCTTAGGGGGCATTATGGGTTTCTATACTTCACTCTTGGTTTGTGAATAATATTAATTACTATCAAGATAATAGACTATAGTTTCACACACTTAGTGTATTTTAATGTTTATCCAATTCTTATGAATAGGAGTATAGGATATGGTGGTCCCTACCATAAGGTATGGGAGATTTTCAAGTTTGAATGATCTCCATTTTATAAATAAATTCATATTATTCAAGTTTAGAATAATTAGTATTGAATTTATTTATTAAATGTATTCACAAGATATTAGTGAATAAATAGAAAGATATTTATTGAATGAATATTATTTTAATATTCAATATTTTTTTTAATATTTTCAGGAACAACGAGTCGAGTTAATGGATCAATTTTATCATGTAATATATTTTATTATATTATAAGTAAGTGATAAAAATATAAATGATATTTATGAATCATTAATTCATTCATAAGAAGTTATTTATTGCTTATTTAGTGGGTAATACATGTTTGGGGACCAAGGAACCATTTCTGGGTATTTGGAACCTTGCTATATAAAGAGGAGGAGGATCTCATTTAGGTAACTATTCATCGAATGAATTTGGGAGCCACTCTCTCCTATCTCTCGTATCCTAGAGAGATAAGATCTCTATCTATATAATTGGTTTGAGTTCCCTTCACATATCTAAGGATCAATGTAGTGGTAATCGTCGAGATGTTAGAGGCATCATCGGATCTCTTCACTTGCACCCAAAATTCACTACTACACATAAGGCCTTTAATAGTGTTAGAATAGGTCTTTTTCATGGAAAAAAATCATTGAAAATTGGAGTGTAGTAAAAATACCTTGGACTTTATTATCCCTATAAAAGCATTGTTAAAGGGTCCTCTTTATCATTGATTTTGTTTAGCACTGATAATGAGTCCCTTTATCAGTGTTGAAAATAGAAATGATAAAGGGGAACCTTTATCAGTTCTAGAAAAAGTGCTGATAATTTTTTATTTTATTAGTTATATTACTAGCACTGATAAAGGTACATATTCATGCAATGTTCTATTAAAATTATAGCACACTATAGCAGAAAATACAGGGAGAAAATATATAATTTAATTAAAATAGAATGTGTAAGACGAATATAAGAAAAATACAGTATATTATATGAATTTAAAACATTAGTAAGTATAATTTATCACAAACATTCAAAAACATCAAAATTCCTTTGTCTTTGGCCCCGAACCCCAGTCATGCTATCAATTTTTGAAGAGTCCAACCTAACTCGGGATAAATAATGTACATGTATAAGAAAATAATTATTATGTTAATAATACTATTAATAAATAAATTAAACAAAAGGGGTTAATTTTAAACTTAGAACATATTCTTTGTGTCATACCCGGAACACTATGTATTGAATTGAGTTGTGGTTGATTCTTACACGTAACAATATTTATTTTTTGTTTTTAAATGTAGGTGCTCTTGAATTGTCTCAAATATATGGTGATAAATCTCTCTATGGATTTCATCCAATTCAAGTGAACTTTCTTTTGAGAACAAGACTTCAACTATCACACCATTTTTTATCCATAATAAAGAATTATCACTATGAAATTTAACTAAATAAGTATTAAAAAATGATAAGTAAATCAATTAATAAATAGAAGATAAAATGATGAGAAAAAAATCCAATCTTGTTTTCTCAGTTTTGGCTATTTGATGCACTTTTTAAACTAAAATGGAACTTATATATTGAAAACACACACTTTGTGTCATACTGACCACATTGTGTGTTGGATTGGTCTGAAGTCAATTTCTACATAACATAAATTAATTATGGATTATTTTTCTGAAGTTTGAAAACAATCTAAGTTCATTTTTTTGGTTTTGTCTAGTGATGTGACTTTTAAACTAAAATGAAACTTTTTTATTTAAAACACACACTTTGAGTCATATCAATCACAATGTGTGTCAAATTGACATGCAGTCAATTATTACACATCACAAATGAATTATCAACCATTTTCCTACAATTTTAAAACAATTCAAGATTTTTTTCTTAGTTTTGGCTATTTGATGTGTGTTTTAATCTAAAATGGTGCCTTTTTATTGAAAACATGCACTTTGAGACATACTGACCATGTCATGTGTTTAATTGATATGTGATCAATTCTTAAATTTCACAAATGAATTATATATAATTTTACTAAATTTTGAAAAAAATTGAGATCATTTTCTCAATTTTTGTAAATGTGACACCTATTTTAAACTAAGATATAAATTTTATATTAAAAACATACACTTCGAGTCATACCGACTATATGGTGTGTCAAATTGATGTGTGGTCAATTCCTACATGTCAAAAATTAATTATGGTTTGTTTTCCTAAAGTTTGAAAATAATATGAGTCAGTTTTCTCATTTTTGGCTAATGACTTGTGTTTTAATCTAAAATTAAATACTTATATTGAACACATGAAATTTTAGTTATATGAGTAATATCGTGTATCAGATTGATGTGCGGTCAATTCCTAAATGTAACAAATGAATTCTGGAATCATTTTACTAAATTTTGAAAACAATATGAGTTTATTCATTCAGTTTTGGATATTTGATGCGTGTTTTAAACTAAAATGACACTTTTTATTGAAAACATGAACATAAATTCATACTGACCACATCGTGTTTCATATTGATGTGCAGTCAATTAATACTCATAAAAAATGAATTATGGATTTTTCCCATAAATTTTGAAAATAATCTGATATCATTTTATTTATTTTGGAAATGTAACACGAGTTTTAAACTAAAATTATACTTCTATATTGAAAACACACATTTAAATTCCTACTGACCATATCTAGGTTCAGATTGATGTGTGGTTGATTCCTACAAGTGAAAAATAAATTATGGATTTTTTTTTCTAAAGTTTGATAACAATATGAGCTTCTTTTCTTGATTTTGGATATGTGAAGAGTTTTAAACTAAAATGATACTTTTATATTGAAAACACATACTTCAAGTTATACCGATCACATTGTGTGTCGGATTGGTGTGAGGTCAATTCCTACACATGAACAAATGAATAATGGACCATTATCTTAAATTTTTAAAATAATATGATCTCGTTTTCTCTTGTTTGTATATGTGACATGTGTTTTAAACTAAAATAGAACTTTTATATTGAAAACATGTACTTAGAGTCATAATGACCACATCAAGTGTTGGATTGACATAAGATAGATTACTACACATCAAAAATGAATTATGGATCATTTTCTTAACATTTGAAAATAATCTGAGCCCATTTTCTCAGTTTTGGATATGTGATACATGTTTTAAACTAAAATGACACTTATATATTAAAAACAAACACTTTGAGTCATATCGGTCACACCATTCCATAGATTGATGTGTGATTGATTTTTACATGTCATGAATGACTTAAGTATTCATTTCCTAAAGTAACAAGATAATTCGAGCATGTTTTCTATGTTTTTAGTGAGTAACACATGTTTTTAACAAAAAATCATTTTTAAACCAAAAAACACACACTTTGAGTCATATCGGTCACACCATGTATCAGATTGAGGTGTAGCTAATTCCTATACGTAAAAATGATTTATGGATAATTTTTTTAAAGTCTAAAAATAATAATATTTTTTTCTTGGTTTCAATACTACAAAACATGTCATTAATAGCTCTAGAATTATTTTTATCAGTGCTAAAAAACACTAACTACTGGAGAGAGATTAAAATCCCTAGGATTTTATCAACACTATTATTTAATACTAATAAAGGGCCCCATTATCATCACTAGTAAAGGATACATTTATCAAAAAATGTATAAGAACAGATAATGGACACCTTTATCAGTGCTTTTAGAAGTGAAATAAAGGGATCCTTTATCAATGATTTTAGTAGTACTAATAAAGGGGAATATTATAGTGTGTTGTAATAGTACACGACAACACCAGAAACATGGAATACTATAGTATGTTGTAATAGCACACTGTAGCACTATAAATTAGCAAAATCATGTAAAAATACATAATTTAAATGAAATTAAATTTATAACACAAATATAATAAAAAACACTATGTTATAGAGAAAAATAATGCACCTGTATAAAATAAAAAACCACCCCTGCTCGAGAAAAAAAATCTCACCTCTAGAAGAAAAAATTATTATGTTATTAATAATATAAATAAATTAATTAAATAGAAAGTGTTAATTTTAAACTAAAATTTGTGTCATACTAGGAACATTTTGTATCAGATTGAGTTGTGTTTGATATTGCATGTATCACCATTTCTTGATCGTCTTCGATCATTATCTCTATGAAAATTAACTAAATAAGTATAAGAAAAAATTGATAATAAAATTAAGTAATTAATAGAATATAGAATGATGAGAAAACAATCGAGGCTCATTTTCTCGGTTTTTGGAAATGTGATGTGTGTTTTAAAATAAAATGACACTTATATATTGAAAAGATGCACCTGGAGTCATATCAGTCACACCATACATTGGATTGAGGTTTGGATGATTTTTACACATCCCAAATGAATTATGGATCATTTTCCTATGGTATCAAAACAATCCTACATTTTTCTCATTTTTAAGCCTATCATTTATGTTTCTTACTAAAATGCCATCTTAATCTGGAAACACATACTTTGAGTCATACCGATCACATCATGGGTTTGTTTGACATGATACTGATTTCTACACATCAAAAATTACTTGTGAATTATTTTCCAAAATTATCAAGACAATCTGAGTGTGTTTTCTAGGTTTTTAGTGAGTGAAAATTTTTGAACTAAAATGTCAATTTTAAACTGATAATGGAAACTTTGAGTCATACCAAGAACATCATGTATCATATTGAGGTGTTTTTTATTATTACACAACAAGAATAACTTATGGATCGTTTTTCTAAAGTATAAAAATAATCCGAACGTGTTTTCTTGGTTTTGAGTATGTAAGTTGTCTTTTTACTAAAATTAATGTCAATTTTAAATAAAAAGACACACTTTGAGACATACCAGTCACATCGTGCATCATATTGAGTTTTTTATTATTTATAAACATCCCAATTGACTTTTATGGGTCATTTTACTAAATTATCAAAACAATCTGAATGTGTTTGCTTAGTTTTGTGTACGTGACATGAGTTTTTTTCTAAAATGTCATTTCCAACTAGAAACAAGCACTTTTAGTCATACCAGTCACATAGTGTGTCAGATTGATGTGAGACTAATTAATAAATGTCAAAAATTAATTTTTAATCATTTTTATAAATTATCAAGACAATAGAGGTGTGTTTGTTCAGTTTTAAGTGAATTTCACTTTTTGAACTAAAACGTAAATTTTAAACAGATAACATACACTTTGAGACATACCGGGAACATCATGTATCATATTGAGGTTTGGATGATTCCAACACATCATAAATGACTTATGGATCATTTTTTAAAGTATAAAAATAATCTAAATGTGTTTTATTTATTTTGAGTATGTCAGTTATCTTTTTTAATAAAATTAATGTCAATTTTAAATAAAAAAGACACACTTGGAGTCATTCCAGTCACACCATGCATCAGATTAAGGTGTGGATGAATCCTACACATACTAAATGACTTATGTATAATTTTCCTAATGTATAAAAACAATATGAATGTGTTTTCTTAGTTTTCGGTAGGTCACTTGTGTTTTTTATTGAAATGTCATTTTAAATTGGAAACACGTAATTTGAGTCATACCGGTCACATTGTGTGTCACTTTTATGTAAGATTAATTCCTACACATCAAAAATGGATTTTTAATCATTTTCCTAAATTATAAAGATAATAAAAGTGCATTTTCTTGGTTTTTAGTGACACTTTTTGAATTAAAATGTAAATTTTAAACTGTTGACGGACACTTTGAGTCATACTGGGAACATCATGTATCATATTGAGGTATAGATGATTCATAAACATCAAAAATTACTTATGGATAATCTTATTAGAGTATCAAAACAATATGAATGTGTTTTCTTAGATTTTAGTATGTATGTTGTCTTTTTTACTTAAAGTAATGTCAATTTTAAATAAAAAGTCACACTTAGAGTTTTACTAGTCACACAATGACTCAGATTGAGGTGAGGATGATTCCTACATGTCTAAAAGTACTTATAGATATTTTTTTCTAAATTATCAGAACAATATGAATGTGTTTTCTCAGTTTTCAGTACATAACTTGTCCTTTTTACTAAAATTTCATTTTAAACTGGATACATACACTTTAAGTCATATTAGTCACATCATGTGTCGAATTGATATGATAATTATTCTTACATCTCAAAAATAACTTGTTAATAGTTTTCCTAAATTTTCAAGACAATCTGAGGGTGTTTTCTCAATTTTTAGGGAGTGAAACTTTTTAATCTAAAATGTCAATTTTAAACTGATAACATACACTTTTAGTCATACATGTCACATCGTGTATCAGATTAAGGTGAGGATGATTTATACACTTATAAAATGACTTATTTATCATTTTTCTAAAGTATAAAAAAAATCCAAATGTTTTTTTAATCATTTTTTAGTATGTTATTTGCCTTTTTTTACTAAAAATAATCTCAATTATAAATAAAAAGATTCACTTTGAGCCATACCGGTCATACCATGCATTGTATTGGGGTGTGTATGATTCATAAATATCCCAAATGACTTATGGAACATTTTACTAAATCTTTAAAATAATCTGAATATGTTTTCTTGATATTGAGTACATCACTTGTGGTTTTTACTAAAATGTCATTTTAAATTGGAAACACGTTTTTTTAGTCATATTGGTCACATAGTGTGTCGGTTTTACATGATATTAATTCCTACACATCTCAAAAGAATTTTGAATCATTTTTCTAAATTATTAATAAAATATGAGCACATTTTCTTGACTTTCAATGAGTAAAGCATTTTGAACTAAAATGTCAATCTTAAACTGATAATGTTCACTTTAAGTCATATCAAACACATCATGTATCATATTGAGGTGTCGATGATTCCTACATTTCAAAAATTACATATGGATCATTTTTATAAATTATCAAAACAATCTGAATGTGTTTGCTTAGTTTTGAGTATACTTGTTGTCTTTTTTACTAACATTAATGTCAATTTTAAATGAAAAGACGTACTTGGGGTCATACTAGTTAGACCATGTGTTGGATTGAGGTGTGGATGATTCCTGCATTCCCAAAATGACTTATGAATAATTTTTATAAAGTATAAAACCAATCGTAATGTGTTTTCTCAGTTTTGAGTACATTACTTGTGTTTTTTTTCTTCAGAAAATGTCATTTTAAAAGGAAACATGCACTTTGAGTCATATCAGTCATATAATGTGTCAGTTTTTTGTGAGAATAATTCCTAAACATCAAAAATTAATTTTTAATCATTGAACTAAATTATCAAGAAAATAAAAGTGTGTTTTCCTAGTTTTCATAGAGTGACACATTTTGATCTAAAATGTCGATTTTAAACTGACAAGGAACACTTTGAGTCATACCGAGTACATCATGTATTGGATTTATGTTAAGATAATTCCTATACATCAAAAATAACTAGTTGATATTTTTTCTAAAGTATAAAAATAATCCAAATGTGTTTTATTGGGTTTGAGTATGTCTGTTGTCTTTTTTACTAAAATTAATTTCAATTTTAAATAAAAAGGCGCACTTGGAGTCATACCAGTCACACCATGTGTTGGATTGGGGTGAGGATGATTCCTACATGTCCCAAATGAATTATGGATCATTTTAATAAAGTATAAAAACAATACTAATGAATTATATTGGTTTTGAGTATGTCACTTGTATTTTTTACTAAAATATCATTTTAAATTGGAAACACACACTTTGAGTCATATCAGTCACATCGTGTGTCGATTTGATGTAAGACTAATTCCTATATGTCAAAAATTTATTTCAATTAATTTTACTAAATTATCAAGAAAAAATGAGTGTTTTATTGGTTTTTATTCAGTGACACTTTTTGAACTAAAATGTCAATTTTAAACTGATAACGGACACTTTGAGTCATATCGGGACCATCATGAATAATATTGAGGTGAGGCTTATTAATACACATCACAAGTGACTTATAGAACATTTTTATAAAGTATAAAATTAATATGAATGTGTTTTCTTAGTTTTGAGTATGTTAGTTTTCTTTTTTACAAAAATTAATGTCAATTTTAAATAAAAAGACACACTTAGAGTCATATCTGTCACACCATGCATAATATTGAGGTGAGGATAATTCCTACACATCACAAATTACTTATGGACCATTTTAATAAATTATAAAATCAATATTAATGTGTTTTCTTAGTTTTCATTATGTCACTTATTTTTTTACTAAAATGTAATTTTAAACTAGAAACACACACTTTGATTCATACTGATCAAATCATGTATCGTTTTGACATGATATTGATTCCTATATATAAAAAATTAATTTTAAATTATTTTTCATAAATTATCAAGACAATACAATCATGTTTTCTTGGTTTTTAGTGAGTGACTCTTTTTGAACTAAAATGTCCATTTAAAACTGATAACAGACACTTTGATTTTATACTAGACACATTGTGTATAGGATTGAGATGTAGATTATTCCTACACATAAAAAATTACTTATGGATCATTTTATTAAAATATAAAAACAATATGAATTTGTTTTATTAGTTTTGAGTATGTCAGATTTATTTTTTACTAAAATTAATGTTAATTTTAAATAAGAAGATGCACTTTGAGTTATACCAGTCACATCGTGCATCGGATTAAGGTGACACTGATTTATACATGTCTAAAATTAATAATGGAAATTTTTAATAAATTATTATAAAAATATTAATGTGTTTTCTTGGTTTTCATTATGGCACTTTTTTTACTAAAATGTCATTTTAAATTAGAAACATGCACTTTGAGTCATACTGGTCACATCGTGTGTCGGTTTGACATGAGACTAATTCCTAGACATAAAAAATGACTTGTGGATAATGTTTATCAATTATAAATAAAATTATATATTGTTTTATTGATTTTCATTGAGTGATATTTTTTTAACTAAAATGTCAATTTTAAATTGATAATAGACACTTTGAGACATAACAGGCACACCGTGCATCGGATTGAGGTGAGGATAATTCCTACACATCAAAAATGACTTACGAACTTTTTTAATAGTGTATAAAATTAATATTAATTGTTTTTCTTATTTTTTAGTATGTGATGTGTGTTTTGAACAAAAATGTAAATTATAAACTAAAAACATGCAGTTCAAGTCATACCGGTCACATTGTGCATCAGATTGAGGTGCAGATGATTGATTATGTGATGTGTGTTTCTTTAAACCATATAAACCAATAAAATAAATAAATAAATTTTCTATTTGAATGAATAAGAAACCCCATGATGCCTGAAATGCCTCATCCAAAAGAAACATGGTCTATCTTTTCTAGCTTGTTGCAGATGATTGAAGGAAAAATATGACTTTCCAAAAGGTCTATGAAAAAAATAATTATTAAATAAAAAGGATAAGGAAATTAACTTAAAAATATTAGATAAAATGGTGAAAAAGTAACTAAATAAGTAGTAGGAATTCAACTTTTCATGATGTTTATATACATTCTTGACCCATTTCATTGTTGTTGTTATCTCAGTTTCGGCCTCAAAGTCCAATCTTTCACGAGCATGAGTAGATTCGAACAACCCCCCCAACTCAATAAGAATAATCCACCTATATAAGAAAAAAAATATTTTGTTAGTAATATATTATGAAATAAATTAAACATAAATATGAAAGAATAAATTAATAAAATGTAAATTTTAAACTAAAACCACACAATTTTAGTCATACTGGGTACAATTTTTATTGCTTTGAGGTATGATATTCCACCATATCTTATTATCCTATAGTGTATTCAACACTCTGGGTCATCTAACAATCTTTCAGTTTAATAACCCAAAATGTTAAATACATTGGAGAATAGAAATAAAATTGCATCATCATGAGTGAATCATCCTTGTTGAGTGCATGATTATAGTACAATATTGAATCATCCTTGTTAACAAAGTCATTTATTCCTAGAAAACATTAAACATTAGTATAAACCTATTAGAGTTCATTGATTAAACTAAAATAAATATTTACATATGAGTTTTTATGGAACAAAATAAAATATATCTTTCCCTTTTACTATCATAGAGAGTAAAAGATTCATGATAAACCATTTACCTTATTTGATGGAAATAACTTCATTGTAACCCATTATGTATTTTCATATGACACTAAACTCCATTATTAATTGTTTACCACTTTTTGATAGTATTAAACATCGGTATATCCCTTTATATCATCCGAATGACACTAAAATCTAGAACATCCATTAAGTATTCTTGGATTGTGTTATAGATTAATATATACTTTTCAATATTTTAGGTGATGATAAAAACTAACATAACATCATCATTATTTGTTCGTAAAAATGGGAATATATCTATTCAAATGTATTTTTTTTATTGAGAATGAATAATTTTTTATTAATGAGCTTATGAACGTGGATAATTTTACATAATGAATGTTCACATGAATAATGAATGTTACTTGTATGTATTTCACAAGAATTTGGGATATTATATCATGTATATAATTGATGATCTAATAGCCCAAATAATTCCACCACACACCAACGTGAAACTAATGTATTGTTCTTTTTTGAAAATTCATGATCAAGTCAATGAAAAGTTTTATTTATTTTTTAGAGGTTTTAAATCAATCTACTAGATTCTTTTTCAAAGGGTTCTTCATTTGGATTCTTGGTGCTTCATGATTTAATTTGAAATAGGGTTTTCATTTTTTTTATTTCATCATAAAGCGATTAATTTTCATTTCATGACATTTTTTCATTGTCACCATCCCTCCTTAATGACCACGACCTCTCAATGCTAATTGTCCTCCAATAGTTCTCTCATACACCTAGTGGATTCAGTGGTTGATTAAAAAAATATTTATTCAACAACTTTTCTAAAAAAAAGGATCTTATATTAAGTGATAAGTTTCGTGAACACTTTTCAATAATTTTTCTCAAACACAACTTGGATATGATCTCAATTCTATTCTATTTACCAACAATTTTATTATTTGTAGGCCAGCGCTTTATCTCCTCCTCCACCTCGATCTCTGCCTCTACCTCATCCCCTACCTCAATCTCCAACTTTGAATCCACCTCTACCACTACCTCTACCTCAAACTCTTCCTATGCCTCCATCTCTATCTCTACCTATAAATCTGACTCTTCCTCTTCTATTTCTAGAATTTTTTATTGTTTATTGGCCATACCTTCTAAAAAATTTTATTTCTTCCATTATAATTCTCTTTAAAAAATAAATTAAAAATAATATATAAGCTTTATTACACTAGTTATTTACACCCAAAATATATTTCTAAGTTCATAGACCATAATAGATCATAATCATAGAAGTTAATCACCTAAATTTATTGTCAAAAAAAATTCTGACACCATGCATGCTTCCCACTCATCTCTAAACAAGTTGACTTCTTCATTTGAGTACAAAGTTTGTTTGAAATATTAGTAGTGTTGAGAAAATATGGAAAAATGATTAATAAATATTTTTAATGAAATTTTAATTACCTTTATAAATTACCTATTTAGGGATGGTTGTCTTTTCTTGGTTTATGATCTCTTTCATAAATTTTCAAACATAATATCCACAATTGATTTCATTATCTTGCTTCAGAAACTCTAGAAACATTGAAGAAAATTAGTAAATTGTTTTGAAATATGTTTTGATAGTTAAATACTTTCATATATACCTCAATCAGTTTCCATTTGTAGTGATACATATTATTTTTATATTCATACACTAACTTCATTATATGCTTTAGCCTATTTTTAGTGATTGCCTTATCATAACAAAATTCTTGTCAAAACATAGACTAAAACATATAATTCTAATTTTATTTATAAAATGTTGATTTTAGTGTATTAAAAATTCACAATACATATCATGTGTGGTCTTTTTTTGTATATCCTTGAATTAGATCCAAAAAACAAATATTTGGGGTATCCAGATTGACTGCGATTAGCATCTAGTGTTACATAAAAAAACAAAAACAAAAACCAATAAGTAATTCAAAAAATAAGAATATATTTTATTTCATTTTATTGTAGAGTTTTACTTATGCATTTTAGGAATCAAAAAAGTCTATCATCTCTTATTTTTTTGCTAAAACGCATCAAGTAGCTCATCTCTTTTCTTCTTAATTTCTTTATTATCCAAAGTAAGTTTTTCTATAGAAATGATATTGGGATTAATGAATCCAAATCATGGTTCACATAGTTTTCCCTTTATATAGTAGTAATATAAACTTCTATAGAAAATATTAATTTTTTTTAACTTCAATAAACATATTATCTCCCTATTTGGATAGATATATTATGAGAATTTACCTTATGTGTGTATTCACAACTAACGCTTCTAGCCATTCATTCTTAAGAATCTCATTTACACTCTCGAGACCAACTATGTCTATCATGAAAGTTCCATATATTTCTTTTTCATATGTAATGTACTAGATATTTTCATATTTAAATATTACCCCTTCATGAATTTGTAATGATAATAAATGTTTCTCTGGAACTGGTGGGGAGTAGGTACTCCCAAAAGGTCCATCTGATTTCTTGGTCAATTCACTATATTATCTTGATCTGACCTTCCATTTCCCCATTATTTTATCTATATATAATATCATACTTCACTTCAAACCTTTTTCCATCAACTGTTATAGTTTTTTCAATTGATTTTTTTTAAAAGACATACCTCATGTATCTTTATAAGATTAGACGACCATGCTATGAAAGTTCCAATAGCATCATTGATCATTTTAATATTCAGATCATAAAGTGGAACAAGAAAATCAGTATTAAGCTCATGAGCTACCTCAATCCCCACTCTCATGTGATATTTTAGGAGTTCTTTTAGGTTTATCTTGTCTCCCGAAATATTATACATTGTACCCCTCGCAACAAGGTGGTGAATGGGTATTGACAAATAGAAATCACATACAATTATACCCTATATAATTTTATTAATATAATGTTATTGGAAGTTATTTGATTCAAATTTATGATAAATAGTAATGAAAAAACTAATTACCTCAAGTAAGGTATGTGGTTGATGGGAATGACTAACCTCAACGCTAGTGGGTTTATTTGGTTCTTCATGTGTGGATCTTTGTTCCACCACTGGTTCACTTTGATCCTTTCTCATATATTAGTCTTCTAAACCAGACTAGGAAATAATATATTGAAAATCATATATTTATGCATTTAATCCTTTCACCATCTAATATGTATCTCCATGGGGTTTTATATTCTCGAAATATGTTCGAGGATACACTCCAAAACCCCACTCCTCTAACACGACCATAATGTTTCATCCACTTCAAAGCTAATGAAAGTAGTTTTTCTTCTAGTATGGTTGATGTCGATTCTTTTGTCTAAACCATATAAAAAATATGAACATAAATAGATATTTTTATGTAAAACTGTTATAAATCATAAAAAATTACTATTATTCCATACTTACACATGTTTCCCATACCGATTTTGTGTTTTCAACAACTAGTTTACCCTACTTATTTATGTGATCCTCCTTTCATAGTACATGATGTGGGATAGAAGTGTCTTTAGATTTTGATTCATCAACATTCATATAAACAAAGGAACATATATTGTTTTATAACACATAAAACATTTATTTTTGATATAAAATACATACCAATTTCTTATATAGTGAAGTGTACCCCATCCTTTCTTTTTGATAGGGGTATATTGGTTTTGATACATGTTCTTTATATCCATAAATCCTTTATTATTTCATAAATTTAAAATTTTGAATCAAATTTTATAAAATAAATAATTTCAAATAATATATTATCAAATGCATTGATCCTGAAATGATTTCTCATCATGATGATTGATGAAAGAATTCCATGTTTCCTACTTTATAATGTGTTCACAACTAACTAGTGGGTGGGGATTTACTTTTCCATCATCATCACTAAGATGTAACTTGGTAAGAAGAGTCTGGAATCCTCTATGGGATTTTCCAGTGACCATTAAGACAAAATTATTATGGAAATATTCTAAAATGAACAAACTCTATAAAGAATAATTAATATTAAATCAATGATTCATTATATAATTTCTTAGTAAAATAGAGAAAGTATATCATAACATTATCATTATATCTTTTCAAAGGGTTTCCTTTGTTACAAGATGTACATGGCACCAAAAATCAATACCAACCAAAAAATTCATCCTTATTGTGACCCCAACATAACTAATGAACATTGACTTGTTAGGGTTAACATGTTGGCCATATTGATTCCAAAAAACCTCAAATTTCATACCCTTACTTATTTCCTTGATTATTTTATTCAACATTGTGATGTCGCGTCATTCTTGTTTTTTTCATCAACATGTTGTTGATCCCCTAATAATTCCGTAGTTTCAGTATCAACAATATTTTCTTCCTTGGTATGGAAAACATTGTCATGTGAAGAATACATTTTCTAATGAGTAGTAAAACATTTAATTTGTCTTGAATAAAAACAATGTAAACATGGTCAAAGTATTTGAGAAAGGCTGTATGCATGCTCTATTGAAAACTTGATAAACTCTTTAACTCTATCTTCATACTCTTTTTTCAACCTATTAGCATGCATCCATTTTGAAGTAAATGGGTAATTGAATTTAAGAAAATAATTACTATACTATGGTATGTGTTATCCTCAGAATTAATCCAAAAGTAAATGTTATAGACAAATTTCATCCTCATAAACTTCGTCTCCCGAATAGTTATTATTGAATTTTTTTTCTTGGGACTCACCCTTAATCTCTTCTGGACAGGCACTCATGTTGCTTGAACTACTCTGAGTAGTATTCATCACATACCAAGTATCTATGATCATTTTGTATGACTACTTCTCATAGTAGTTCAAGAATCATGGAAGAGATGGGGGATGAGTGTCAAGAAACAAAATTAAATAATAACTTTTTAGGAGATGAAGCCGATGAGGATAAAATATGTATCCTTAAAACTATTTAAATTACCATATATTGATTTAGAATTTCAAATCTCATCAAAATGATAAAAGGTATTTGACATTAAAATGATAAAATCAACTCATCCCCACTGAGTTGCACCGGCTCTATTCTATGTTACTAGTCCTTTTCCCTAAACTGTATCTCACATATAAGAGCTCTATGTCCATTGAGTTTCATGTTTAGGGTGTGAGTTTAAAAATCAACAAATAAATAATAACAGTTCCCCTAAAATATACAAAAAATTCATATATTTGAGTATATGTTCAAAGAAGTAACACTCAAAATACACATGTAAACCAAGTCTTTGTATACTAACCAGGACACCATGATAATCAAATGTACCTACTTCATTTTATGCTAGTGAATTATAAAAATCAAACCATAAGTTTATACCATGCTTGTTCCCACACATTCAAATAATTTCACTAATAAAATGTTAACATTTGAATCATTAGAGGAGAAAAAATTATTTATCTCTCTCTAGAAATAACCACATCATAGGTTCCATGATATTTGATCACAGACCCCTAGCATCCAAGACTATCCCTCAGGGATAACCATCACATGTACTTATTTCATCTAAATCATGAAATGGGTATAAAATATCCATTTTTCTTAGGAAGTGTATTTTATATATGGGAAAGTCTTAAAAAAATTGGTTTCCTTAGGAAAGAACCACACAATGGGTTCCATAATACATTAGTTAAACCTAACTTCTGAAAACCCATAAAGAAGAACAAAAAAAAACACAAATTTCACATCACCCTCACCCTAGCCCTCAATTAATCACTAACATGTCTATAGTAACTCACATTTTAACATACCATACCTAGAACTCACATAAAACCCATCATATTATAATATATTATACTCAAAGATCATCTATCTTATGAATTTATCATCTTTCTCAATAATCACTCATTAGGTAATATCATAGTCTGTAGGGAATAATTATTCACTCACACACCTAAAATCTCAAGACAAAGTAAGATATATGATAAACTCATCCATCCTACCCTTTATAGGTTATCCAACTATGTTTCAAGGGACTATACTTGATTTTATAAGACATATCTAATCACTACTAAGGTGATCATATAATCCCTCTTAGCACATCACTACCCTAAGAAAAACATTCATAAGGAAATTCATAAATTGTTCTACCCTTATAGGATACTTATATTAGCCATGATTATCCTCACTAGGTCTCTCATAATCTAAACTATATACTAATAGACATTAACTTCCATGGGTATATCCTATGTTATAAGACCATGTCTCACTTTATTCATGAATCATGGACCATAAGGAAACCATTTATAACCATCAATCACAGAATCCACTCTCAAAGGTCCCTCTCACACAATAATACAAGAATATCATAGGTTCACCCCCCTTAATTTTATATTTTAATATCCCTTAGTATTTTCCCAACTAACCAACATGAGGATCATAAGGTGAAGATCCCACTGAGTGAGACTATAATCACCCCACATAGTATGAAATGGCTATTTTATTCCAAATTATTGTTACCTATTATACATCATGATCATAAACCTATATCAGAACTCACTATGGTCTCATTTCCTGGATTAGTTAATCCTACACATCAAATTTCACACTAAAACACATATAAAACATTTCTTGATAATTTGGTACCACACACCTATTTTATGAACTTAACCATATGGGAATCACTTTTCTCATTCCATACAAGCCTTATAAATAGATCCTCAATCACATGATCTTTTATATCATCAATAAAATAGTAAAATATTTAATTATAAATTAATTTCCATAATTAATTTACCTAGGAAGAACTTAAGAAAACCCACCAGGGCGTGCCATAATGTCGGACCACAACCAACATCATGGTAATGAACCAAGGAATTCTCTCAATAATATTATGAGAAAAATTACCATCCATAACAACCTAAGTTATTTTAAATTTAAAGAAAAATGAAAAATATCCTAAGAAGAACTCACTAGGACATTTAACAATTCCCCAAATAAAATAATTGAATGTAGATGGAGACACCTTATTAGTATTATCACTACTTTGAATAGTAGGTCTCTCACTAGAGGAGAGGTTTTCCTATATCTTCATTGTCATTGGATGAAGGAAGAAACATATTATACATCCTTCTAGTGATGGGGATTTCACCCAGTTTGTAAATACCATAGGAGATGATTCCTAACTCTTTATGTGCTAAAATGAATGTGTTTGTGCCTAAACACCAACAGATAAACATATTTGTGAGAATCTTAGATGGTCAGTAACTCACAAATTAGAAGATCCAAACTTCCTTATAAAGGTAAAATACCCGCAACCATTTAGTGAAATCAACACAACTTTGATGCACCCAAAAATCCCAGGCTCACTCAAAAAAATACCACCACCTAAGTCAAAAGAACCTTACGAGGAACCCAAACAAGAAATCAATGAGTGAGTGAGGAGGAGAAAATAACATACCTTGGATTCAAGCTTTGATTCTTCTGAGATAAAGTAGAGATATCACGTTCTAAATCTTGGATACGTTCAAGACTTGGATTCATTCAAGACTTAATTCGTTCGAGCCTTGTATTTGAGCCTTCAACGTGTTTGTGACTTGATTCAAGACTTTATTTGAGCCTGGATTCGAGGAGGAGGAGAGAAAATAGTAGCTATATTCCACAGAAAACTTTAGATATCGCGACTAAAACAGTGACAATTAGGGTTCTTTAAATAAATCGAGAGATTTTATCTGAACTTCCAAAAAAACACTAATAAAGATACCTTTTATTAGCACTAAATTAATAAGTGCTGATAAAATCTACTTTATCATAACTTTTTTAGTGTTGATAAATATGGCTTTTATCAGTGTTTCATTAGTGCTGATAAGGCTTTATTTTATCAGTGTTAAAGAAGCGCTGATAAAAGCCTGTAAAGCTATACTATAAAAAATAGTAAATATAATTATATAATTATATATTTATGTATTATACTTTTATAGTTATTTCAATATATAATTATTTATTTATAATTATATAAATACTTTTTAAAAAATATATATTTTATTTATAATTACAAATATATAATTTTATAAATATAGTAAATATACATTTATAAATATATTTATAATTATTTATTTATAATTATAAATATATTAAAATCATTATATATATTTAAATAATTATATATATTTAATATATATATATAAATATAAATATAGTAAATATATTCATTATTTAAATATATTTATTATAATTTCATAATTAAAAATATATTTATATAATTTTATATATTTATACAATCATATATATATTTAATAAATATAAATATAAATATAAATATAAATATAGTAAATATATTCATTATTTAAATATATTTATAATAATTTTATAATAATTTAAATATGTAATTAATTATTTATAATTATATAAACACTTTTATAAAAAATAATATTTATATATTTACATAATTATATATATAAATAATATATATAAGTATAGTTTTTATTTTCATTATTTAAATAAATTTATTATAATTTTATAATTATTTAAATATATATATATATAATTATATAAATACTTTTTGAAAAAAAAGAATATATAATTATTTATAATTATAAATTTATAAATTTATAAATATAGTAAATACACATTTATAAATATATTTATTTATAAATATATTTATTTATAAATATTTATTTTCAAATATATTTTTAATATTATTAAGGAATATATAATCTTTAATGCATGCATGTTAAAAACGAGTACACTTTAAAAATATTGAAAAAATTGATAAGTTTTATTAGTTAAATATATATTATTAAAAAAATATGCATATATAATGAAATAAAGATGAATACATATTAAAAATATTAAAACATGGTAAATATAAATATATATATATATAAGTAATATAAAATGATTACATTCCCTAAAAAATAAAAAAATATATTATATATTAAATATTAAAAATGAATTAATACCTAAGTGTAATAATATTAAAAATAAATAAATAAAATTTACTAATTAAAAACATAATATATTAAATGTATCATGTTTTAATGAAATTATAAAATGAATACTAAAATTTGAATAAATTACATAAATATTAGGTGTATGTGTTTATATATATATAAGATTTCATTAATTACATAAATATTTAGGTGTGTGCATTGTATATAAAAATACATTATGTATATGTATGTGAAATCAATGTAACAAACTTTGATATATGTTTAATTGAAAAATTAGACGACATTCAATTATTTCCATTGCTCGATGCAATTAGTCATATTTTTAATTAATATTAATTTTTAATTATAAATAATTCTTCACTAAATATAACTTATTTAATATGTAAGTATAAATATTTTGTATTATATTAAATTATATTTTATGAAATATTATACATTCATATATATATATATATATATTAAATGTTTTAATGAATAATTATGTATAAAACCCATTAAAAATGAATAAGATGGTAATATTTTTTTAATTATTCCATTTCATTAATTTTATATATTTATTTTAAATATATATTATTTATTACTATTTATGATTAATATATATATATTAAAATTATTCATTTTTATAAATAATTTTTTCATTAATAAATTTTGTAATAATTTTGTATTTTTTTGATTTTTTTAATTGTTACAATTTATTCATTTTAATTTTTTTTAATTATTAAAATTTATTCATTTTATATAAATATATACTATTTATTAATATTTATAATCTATATATATGTATATTAAATTTACTCATGTTTATCAATTATTTTTTAATTAATAAAATGTTTAATATTATTCTTAATTTACTCATTTTTAATTTTTATTTATTTAATTATTTCATTTTATTCATTTTAAATATCTATATATTTAATATATACTGTTTATTAATATTTATAATTTATATATATATATATTAAATTTATTCCTTTTTATCAATAATTGTTTAATTAATAAAATTGCTAATATTTTTTTAGTTTATTTATTTTTAATTTTTATTTGTTTAATTTTTTCATTTTATTTAGGACTCTTATCATCACTAATAAAGAGATGATAAAGTGTGCCCTTTATCAGTGATAAAAATAAAGCATTGATAAAAGGTACCCTTTATCAACGCTAAAAATACATCACTGATAAACAATATTCTTTATCAGTGCTATAAAAAAGAACTGATAAATTGTACCTTTTATTAGCACTTTTTTCTATCAATGATAAAATCCAATGCAGGTAAAGGTTTTTTTAGTAGTAGTGTTTTGGACATGTGACATGTTTTTTGAACTAATGTGTAAATTTAAACTAAAAACACACACTTTGAATCTTAACAAACACATTGTGTATTGGATTGAGGTGTGACTGATTCCTACATGTCACAAATGACTTATGAATCTTTTTCCTAAAGTATCAAAATAATCTGAATATGTTTGCTTGGTTTTGAGTATGTAATGTGTGTTTTGAATTAAATTGCAATTTTAAACTAAAAGCATAATGTTCGGGTCATACTGAGCATACCATGTATCAGATTGAGATGTGATTAATTCCTACACAGCACACCATGTCTTTTAATTCTAAAATGCATTGAACATTTGGGTTTATCTATCAATATTTTTGTTTGATAACCCATAATGTTGAATTCATTGAAAAATAAAAATAAAAGTTCATCATTCTTGTTGATTATATGATCATATTACATGAGTGCATCATCCTTGTTGAAGAAAAAAATTATAAATGAATTCATTTCTTCATGATCTCTATGAAAATTAACAAAATAAGTATTAGATAAAAATGATAATAAAATTAACTAAAAAAAAGTAGATAAAATGATGATAAAATTAACTAAATAATTAGTAGGAAATCAACTCTGTATGATGTCTGTATATATTCTCACACCATGTATTATGCCCATTCATTTCTAAATAAATTTATTTCCTCTATTATAATTCACCTTGATAAAAAGATCAAAAATAATATATAATCATCATGATACCAATTTTTCACATCCTATATGTATCTCTAAGGTCATAGATCGTATTAGATCACAAACATAATTGTTAATCAACAAAATTTGGTGCCGATAAACATTCTAACACTATGTACTCTACCCACTCATCTCTAAAAAAATTTACTTCATCTTTTGAGTATGTGGATTGTTGATTGTCTTAGTATTACTAAGAAAATATAGAAAAAAATGATTAAGAAATATTTTTAATGAAATTGTAATTACCTTTAGAAATTACTTGTTTGTGGATGCTAGCCTTTTGATGGTATATGATATCTTTCATAAAATTTCCAATGTAATATCCACAATTATTATTATTATTTTGGACACTGCATAAATATTGACCAAAAGAAGTAAATTATTTGAAATATGTTTTAATAGTTAAATCTTTCTATATATACCTTAATATGTTTCCATTTGAAGAAATCCATAGGATTATTATGTTCAACCACTATCCTCATACCATGTTTTATCCTATATTTATAGACCACCCATAACAAAATTATCATTAAAACACAAAATAAAAAATATAATTCAATTTTTATATATAAAATATTGATTTAAATGCATTAAAAATTAAAAATACGCATTATGTGTGGTCGGGTTGATGGAAATCCATACATTTGATCCAAAAAATAAACATTTGGGGTATCGAGATTGATTACAATCAGCATCCAGTGCTTCCTAAAAAAACAAATAAATAATGAAAAAAGAAAAATATATTTTATATAATTATATTAAACTATTTCACCCCTACATTTTAGGAATCGATAAGAGTCTTTTGTTTTTTGCTTTCTTCTTAAACACCTTTATTAATTCATCTTTTATCTTATCAATTTCTTCCACTTCCAAAGAAAGTTCATGCATAGAAATGATACAGAGATTAATGAATCCAAATCATGCTTCTTATTTTTTCCCATTTATATAGTAGTAATATAAATGCCTATATAAAATATGAATAGTTATTAACTTTAATTAACCGATTGTATCATTTTTTATATATATGGATTAATAAAATGTACCTCATTTATGTATTCACAACTGAAACTCTCATCCATTAAAACTTGATAATATCATTTATACTCTCTAGGAAATCCATGTATGTAATGAAATTTCCAATTATTTCTTCTTCAAATTTAATGTAGTACATATCTCCATTTTTGAATGTGGTGTATGCATGAACTTGTAATGTTAATGCATGTTTTAGTGTAACTGATGGGGTGAAGGTACACTCGAAGTTCCATTTGTTTTCTTGGTTGATTCACTGGATTAACTTGATCCTACCTTCTATTTCCCTATCATTTTATCCGTCTGTAATACCTAACCTCATTTCAAACCTTTTTTCATCAATTTTTAAATGTTTTTAATTTGAAAAAAAATCTAAGGACATACCTCATGTATATTTATAACATTAGATGATCATGTTACAAAAGTTCAAATAGAATCATTGACCATTATAATATATAGATCATCAAGAGAAACAATCAGCTCAGCTTTCGACTCATGAATAATTCAATACACACTCTCAAGTGATATTTTGGGAGTTCTTTGTTGTGTAGCATGTATATTGGGATATTATACATCATACCCCTCACAAAATGGCAGTACATGGGTGTTGATAGATAGAAATCACATACAATTTTACCCAATATAATTTTAGTAATATAAAGTTATTGAAAGATTTTTTATTCACATTTAGGAGTAAGAGTAGTGAAAAAAATGATTACCTTGGGTAAGTAATACGGTTGAGGGGAATGACTAGCCTTAAAGCTAGTGGGGGTTATTTGGATCTTTATCTGTTGATCTTTGTTCCACTGTTGGTTCACTTTAATCCTTCTGCATACACTGATCTACCAAATCATACTGGACAATAATATCTTTCAAATAATTTATTTACACCTATAGTCCTTTGATCATCTCATATGTATCTCCCCACAAATTTATCTTCTCAAAATATGTTTCGGGTGATACTCCAAAACATACACCTCTAACACGACCATATTGGTCTAGCTACTTCAAAGCTACTAAAACTAGTTTTTCTTCAGGAATGGTTGATGCTGATTCTTGTGTCTAAACTGTATAAAAACTATATGAATGTAAATAGATATTTTTATTTAATATTATTATAAATCGTGACAAATTACTATTATGTCATACTTACAGATGCTTCCCATACTGCTCGTGTATTTCCATAAAATAGTTTTACCTCTTTATTTATGTGGTCCTCCTTCTATATCACATGACATGGGATGGAAGTGGTTTTGGATTTTGATTCATAAATATGTATATAAACAAAGGAACACATGTTATTTCATACCACATAAAACTTTTATTATTGATTTAAAATACATACCATTTTCTTCTCCAGTGAAGTGTGCCCCATCCTTGATTTATGATAGGGGTACACTAGTTTTGATGCCCATTGTTTATTTTCATCACTCCTTTTGTGTTTCATAAATTAATAATTTTTAATCAAATTTGATAAAATAAATGATTTCAAATAATATATTACCAACTAAAATACACCATAAATGATTTCTTATCATGATGAATGATGAAATCATTACACGTTTCTTGCTTTATAATGTATCTATACATAACTAGTGGGTGAGGATTTAATTTCCCCTCATCATCCCTAATATCAATCTTGGTAAAAAGAGTTTGGAAGCCTCTATGTGCTTTTATAGTGACCATTAAGACATATTTATTAAGGCAATCATCTAAAATAAATGAACTCTGTAAAGGGTAATGAAAAGTAAATCAATGTTTCTTTATATATTTTTTCAATAAAATAGATAAATTATATTGTAACATTACATTAATATCTTCCCAAATGGTTTCCAATACCACATGTTGGACATGGTTACATGTATCTATATCAATTGGCACATCTATTCTCATTGTGAACCCAATATAACTAATGAACAATGACTTGTTAGGTTCAACATGTTGGATATTTTGGTTATATCCAACCTAAAATTATATACCCTTAATTCTTATCTTGATAATTTTTAGTAACATGGTGATTATATGTCATTATTTTTTTCATCAGCATGTTGTTGATCCCCTAATAATTCTGCAATTTTAGTATCAACCATCTATTCTTCCCTGATATTAGTAACATCATTATGTGAAAAAGTTATTGTCTACATGATTAGTCAAAAATTTAATTTAAATTATAGAAATGTAGTAAAGAACACATAATATTATAAGTAAAATCATATTATATTAAAAAATACATTTACCTACTAATTGAATTCTTTTTCTTTTCTTTAAAGTTTGAAGAGATTTGGTTCTTATATCGAGTATCTAAATCCTCTTTTGTGGTCCCCTCTAACATAAAATATATTTTCTATGTTGGGATTACTTTGAAATGATTGTGATCTCCCAATGTAAGGGTCATCCTCAATTGAATTTTCATCTGACCTAGTTTTTGTTTTAGTCACCAATAAGAAAATTGACCTATTATTGTTTGCTGGATTTGAGACATAAAATATATGCACTACTTGTGATTCCATTATGAAAAAACTCTTCCTTATACTCTTTCACAATTAAATTCACCTTTATGAATCACATTTCATCAACTTTCACTACACTCTTGTTGTCAACCCATTTGCAATGGAAAATTAGTGCTTGAAATGTTGTATAATCCAACTCATATATCTGTTCAATAATAATGAAATATGACATATTCATATAAATTGGATTTCAATCCTTGGAACCTGATATGTGAATCACTTCCCCCACAATAATAACTCCATTGTTTCTCATAATACAATTTTCATCAAATTCCTTTGTATAAAATGTATAACCATTAATTACAAAACCAACGTAAGATATAAAATTTTCATTTGGTATACTATTTAGCCATCAAAGTCATTCAACATAAAGTAAAAAACATAAAATATTGCATCAAAACATAACAATAATTTTATTTTATACCCTTAGTCATTGAAATTCAATTATTGATATATTATGAATACCCTACAGTAAATTTTATACCATTAAGGAAATTGAGAAATTGAAAATTTTCTTGTATAGATAGAGTGTAAGCTATTGGAGGAAGAAAATTCCTCCTTTTACCCTTCACCAATGCCAACTCTTCTTTTATCTCCATTTCAATCATGTCCAAACTAGCCTTGATGCCATTTTTTGTTTTTTTGGGGACATTTAGTAATGTGATAATAACCCTATCAAATACATTTTTTTTCAACATGCATGAAATCAAGAAAATGTCTGATGTACAAACAATTTCAGTATAATAATTCAAAGAAAATTGATCACTTTTTCTGACATGATTTTGTAAGTTTTTTTGAGAATGGATTATTAAAAAGAGTATCAATTTCTTTGAATTTCTCAAATAGTTGATCACCCATTAGTGGAGATGACATTATACCATGTTCTTTATTCCCTTCAAATGATGTCATACAGGATCAATGTTTATGTATTCAAGATAAAATTGAGATATCCTAAAAAGATAGTCTTTAAGGAATGTTTCAATTGAACTGAGTGTGTGCATTCTTCACAAATGGTACACCCCAACATTCCTTTAATTCTATAGCTTGAAAATTTTCTATATATAGGAAAATCATTTATCGCCCTGTACAACATGGATCTCAATGTGAATTATTCACTTCTACGATCATAATAAAATGTAACACATGTATCCCAAATCAATTTTAAATATTCAATAAATGGATTTAAATAGACATCAATATCATTATCGGGTTTTTTTTTGGTCCAGAGATAAATAGATACATCATAATGTGTTTTCATACCATGCATAACCACGGGGGAAAGTTATAATTTACCAACATAACTAGCCATGTACCATGAGTACTACTCTATAAAACAAAAGGATTTATTCTATCTCTATATAACACAAAATGGAGGTTTCTCAACTCATTTCCAAATTTAGGATACATGTAATTAATTTTATTCCATTGAGGATAGTCCATTGGGTGATTTAGTTTCTCATATTCAACTCTTGAATCTTAATTCCATGTCAATTTTCTAGTGGTTTCTTAGAATACATAGAGTCTTCTAAAAATTAGAATGATAGGAAAGTACCAAAAAAATTTAGAAGGACTTGATTCATATTTCTTGTATCGATTCACACCACACTTAGGTCATTTTTTTGAGTGATTCATGGTCCTTATGAAACAATATGCAATCATTTTGACATGCATGTATTTTTTTAGAGATCATTTACATTGAATATAGAATTCGTTTAGCATCATATGTTTGATAAGGAATATCTTTTTCTTATGGTATCATTTCATTTAGGAGACCAAGTGGTTCTGTAAAGCTAGTGTCGCTCTATCTATTATTGGATTTCAAATTATATAACTTTTATTCAACTGAAAATGTTATATATTTAGTAAAACTGATATACAATGGTCTCTTAGCATAGTTATTTAACTTCTCACACAACTTTGGGAAAATATAAAGGTAATATTCAATTTCCATTTTCATTTCTTCCATGTGATCTCTATCATCATTCACACTCGTATTCACATCAAATTATCCATACACCTAAGTATCATCACAATCGGTATGAAAATTTAGTTTTTTCCCATGTTTAGTCCAAAATT
Source organism: Viscum album (assembly GCA_963277665.1). Lineage (NCBI taxonomy): Eukaryota > Viridiplantae > Streptophyta > Magnoliopsida > Santalales > Viscaceae > Viscum > Viscum album. The sequence continues at coordinate 1,148,459,854 of OY728128.1, forward strand.
TATGGCTTTGATCTATTCTAGGATAAATCTAATGTTCTTACAAATCTTTTGGAATAATTTTACTTGAATAAAAACAACATAAACACAAAAAAAGGATCTTATAAGGGTTGTATACATTATCTATTGAAAACTTAATGAACTATTTAACTCCATATTCATACTCTTTTATCATATGATTATCATTCCACCATTTTTTATTCATATTCATCCTATTAGGTTCGTAAAACATTCATTTTCAAAAAAAATAGATAAAAATATAAGATATTAATAATCAAAGGAGAAATTTATATATGATTCTAATAAGGGGAACCCAACATTTGAATGTTATTGGTGATTATTCCTAATAAGTTATCATTTAACACAAGGGTCACATGAAAAGAAACAGCCTGGGGTAAACATGTGGATATTGTTCTAGGTTCTTGATTTAATGTTGTGTGAGGGAAAAGGTGGTAATTAGAGGATGTTTTCTCCAACCATGATAGGTGGGAGTCTAACAAGAGGGTGGAGTTTGTGTTTATTCATTTCTTCACTTGGTACGTGGGGGATAGATGGTGTTTCATTGATAGTGTTATTAGGAACTGAAGTTGATGATATTTTATAAAATGATGAAACAATCAATTCAAGAAAATTTGAAGAAGTGTCCAGTGGGATCAGTAGAAAGCCTAATCTCAAACTAATGATTGGAGTACAATCCCAACTGAATGGGATCACCTGAAAATAAAACTCAACCTTAGTGGAACCAATAGATAGAATCAACTCCAGAAAAATGTCAGAGTGGAAACTGGGAATGAGGTTTAAAAAAATAGAAGAAGATATGGATTTTTTGAATGGTGGTAATGATACCGATTTAAAGTGTGAAGGATTGTTTGAGTTTAACTTTAAATAGAGTTTTGGTTGTTCTTATCTCAAACTAATGTTGATCATGATTCTAATTTTTTTCTATGGCCGTAAGTATTCCAACACCTCAATCATATCAAAGTTATCTCAATAATCTTACCATTTTTGATTTCAACATCTCTCAAATAGTTTTTTTTTAACTTTTCTAGGTTGAAGTAAAAAAATAGGGATAATTTGATTAAAAATTATCCTTGAGTATCCTTTATTTTTTTCACCTTTTCATTGGATAACATAATAAATTTGAAATCACCACCTTACACATGATAAGTGGGAAGAGTTTTTGTAATGTATAGATGGTCCTTTAATCGATGAAGGTTTCTATATATCATAAACAACCTCATTTAGCTAGGATCTCTATTCAATAAAAGTGATAATTTTACAATGGTGGTTGGAATGAATTAAAGTGGGGGAAAAAGAAAGAATACACTGAAAATAAAGATCTTCTTATTAATTGGAACCATTATTGAAATGAAAGTGGAAGGAATCCTCAATGGGGTCAGTAGGGGAATGTAACTTAATATGAGTAAAAATTTATAGAACTAGGTCACTATGAATGAAAGACTATGTGAATTTACCTATTTAATAGTAATCTAAAACTTTCTTATGAAATTAATCAACGTGATTTTAAAAAATAATTTTCATTATATTTAAATTTGAACTCTATAAATTGAAAAAACAAAATTTTAAAACTATTTTTTATAATGTTTAATGGGGTAATAAATAAATATTTTAACTAGTATAAATTTAAATTAATATGATAAATTTAATAGTTGAAAATATTTATAAAAATGATTAATATTATATATGTTCTTATAGGATTTTTTAAAACTTTTTTCTAAATATATCAATAGTTACAGTACATAATAAACTATTAAAGAAACTAAAATGAATCAAATATTTCACTCAATATCCCTCTAATCAACATTTTTTGAATTTTGAAATAACTGAACAATTTTAAGGGTCAATTGGATTCATACAAAGTAGTGGATCGAGGATGGAGGGTATGAGGGATTGTAGAGAAAGGAGGCAGTATATACAAACCTATAATAAGGGGAGTGTTTTGATGATTAAATTAAAGGAAATGATTACATTCAAATTTGATTGATTTTGTATAAAAATTAGAAAATAAAAAATAAAAAATATATATTTGAAGGGGTAGAAAGAATTTTCTTAAATCTAGACAAGGTAACTGCACAAGAGAGGCTAGTACAAGAGGATTCAATAGAGGAGAAAAGCCTAAGCATGAATCTGAACTGGAAAAGAATCATATGAACAGACACACGAAAGTGCCATTAAAAAGCATGATAGTGGTATGGTGTGTGTTGTCTTATCAACTAGAATACATACATGGCATAAAGTTGATATAGGATCATAGAATCAAAAGGTAGATCGAAGAAAAATAAACATGAGGGTGAGGGAGAGGATGAAGCAACAATGGATCAAGATGAGCGAGATTGGGTGGAAAATCAAGGAGGTAGATCAAGGAAAAATAAGGTCATTCATGCGCAGCATTCAAACCCTTTAGAAAAATTAAAAATAGACAAATAAAAAATAAAAATACCGAAATAATGTAAGAGCTTGAATGACAGATCACAAGTCACATGTCTTGGGTTTTGAAGTGATGATTCATCTGAGATGTTTGATGGAGAGTAAGGAAAAAACTTTTGTTCCATGAGAGTTTGAATGATGTGATAAATAGGGAACTCTGTTAGGGTTCTATTTAAAATATTGTAAAGGTTTTAACAATGATGGTAAATAGAGTTTTTGATAGTGCTAAAATAAAAAGCAATAAAAAAAGTTATTTTTATCAGCGCTATAATTTTAGTACTGATAAAGATTTATTTTATCAGTGCTAAAATTTTAACGCTGGTAAAGAACTATATAATTAAATTTTAATAATATAATTAATATAATTAAAAAATATAAATTTATATAATTATAAATAAATATTTATATATTTATAAATATATGTAAATAATTTTAAATATGTATTTATAAATAAATATAATTGTATATAATTATAAATAAATAATTATTTTTTAAAAAAATTGGGGTCGAAGCCTCTTTTTATTATGAAAGTAAAGACATATTTCTATTTGCGTAGAGGGAGACCTATTACATAGCCTGTACACCCTAGGCAAATTTTTTTTACATCATATTTACATCACTGTCTGCCTGCATCATATATGTGTCACTGTATGCATTATAAATCCCCCAAGGGGCTTTCTAAGATTCGAACTCTGGCCTTTTGGATGTAGAATTACAGGGTTTACCACTAAAATTCCACCCCAATTGTAATAAATAATTATTAATATAATTATAAATATATTAAAAGAATTTTAATTATGTATTTATAAATATAATTATATATATATATATATGTAATTATAATTATAAACACATATATTTGTAAATATATTTATAAATATATTTATGTAATTGTGTATATATTTATATAAAAATAAATATATTTCTATAAGTATTAATATATTTATAATATTATAAATATATTTATATATAATTATATATTAATAAATATATTTATATATATTTATATATATTAATATAATTATAAATGTTTTTTATTAAGATATAAATATAATAAATACATTTATTATTTAAATATATTATAATTTTATAATTATTTAAATATATAATCATTTATTTATAATTATATAAATACTTTTTTAAAAAATGAGTGAAATTGAATAATTAAAAATGAATATACTTTAAAAATATTTAAAAAATGATAGGTTTTACTAATTATGAAATAATGAAAAACATAAATATGGATATATATCAACACTAAAAAAACCTATATTTATCATCTCTCTTTGGAAAGATCTGATAAAAACTATATAAAATAAAATAAAAAATATTAACAAATATATAATAAAAATGAATATATAATTAAAAAGGTAAAAATTATTTAAATTATTATTGAGTAGATAATATTAAATGCATGAATGTTATCAATGAGTGGAATTTGAAAGTAAAAAATGAATGGACTTCAAAAATGGTTACAAAAATGAATGAGTTTTACTAATTATAGAAATTTAAAAAAAATAAAAATGAATATATATTATAAAATGAAATGAATACATATAAAATATGCACATTTTGACCATATTAAAAACCTTAAATGTTAATGAATAAATATATATAAATAAATATTAGAAATGAGAAAATTACAAAAATATTAAAAGAATAAATATTAAAACTGATTATGTTATAAAGAAAAGTAAAAAATAAGTAACATTATTAGTGAATAAATAATACTAAATAATAATAAATGAATGAATTTTAAAAAATAGTGAAATTTAATAATTAAAAAATCAATAGATTAAAAAATTATTACAAATGTGAACAAGTGTTATTGATTATATAATTTTTTTAAAAAAAAGTAAAAATAAATATATATTAAAAGGAAAATGAATGCACACACACACACACACATATATATATATTACAAAAATATTAAAAACATTAAATGTTAATGAATAAAAATGTATAAATAAATATTAAAAATTGATAAAATTACAAAAATATTGAACAATAAAAAATTGAAAATGAATAAATTATAAAAATATTAAAAAATCAATACTATTAATGAATAAATAATATTAATAATAAATAAATTTAAAAAAGATATTAAAACATAATAAATACTATATATTGGATAAAAATATAAAAAATAAATAAAATTCACCTATTAGAAATATATTAAATGTTAATAAATAAATATTTTTTAAAAGGTTATAGGAGGGGCACAAAAGACCCAATCAATTTTATTAAAATAAAAATTACAAAGTACAAAGAAGAGGAGGATCACAGACATGAAAGGGCTTCCCACATCAATGATAAAGATAAAAAATACACTAAAAATTAAAAAAATTGACAACATGAGTGAGGTTTGGGCCCCGTCAGCCCCTCCAATGAGGATATCTTCTCTGTGATTGCCTTCTATGATTTGAGGTCTTCACTCTCTGCTAGGGTTCATGTTCTTCATCTAAAGATGAAACCCCAATTTCTGATGCACCCATATCTTGGTAATCAGATCTAAGATTCATAGCCTTAGTTGTGTTTTTTCATCCCCTACTAGTAGAATATTCCACTGTCTAAGAAACTGTAAACATTGCCTTCGAAGGCACATCCTTAGCCAAATAAAGAACCTTAAAGGTATTAAAGGTGGGGACCATTGACTTTTTCAGTCTATCATTCTACACATGGGTCATGAATGAACCCATTTCAGAGTCACCCAATAGGGGAATTTCACCCACATCCCCAACCTGAACCTCATAGGACTTGTCACTACTTTTAGAGCCAACCTGATTAGCAATATCAGAAGGATCTTGGGCCATATTATCTTTTTGGGTCCCAACCAATGAATGAGATGGAAAATCATATCCACCCTGCTGATGGGGTTCTAATGTTCTAATATTAACAAAAATCTCTGCACTAGTAGTTAAAGGAATGTTACACACCTTAGAAAGCTCCATAGTGGTATTTAAGTCTCACTGATTCTCAAGAATTATAGAGGTGGAAATGGGGAGGCCCTCAACACCTTCCCTGGATACACTGTAATCAGATTGAATTATAGTTGCCTTTGTATTTTTCACCTTCATCAGGGATATGAAATCCACTTTTTTTGTGATCCCCTTTTGAAATAATCTATTCAGGCTCTAATTATTGATCAGCAAGTTCTTGCATTGCAACTTTATAAATGGATTGTTCCTCATCAAAAACACTAATCGCTTCTTGTTGACTACTCTAAGCTTTAGATTCCATGCCCATCCCTGAAAGGGTAATCACTGTCTAAGCATTATCAGGGGATGATTCCTTCCTCAAATTGGGAACCATCTCAGCATCCTACAAAACATCAGACTAAAATAGAACTGCATCATAATTACCAAAACTCAGTTCAGGAGACTGCTTCCCATCAAAGGAATCAATATCTGTAGTTTTATCTACATAATCCGCTACATAAGCCCACATTTTTTTAAGATGATCAATTTTCTTCCCTATATTTTCATTAGTAGAGATTATAACCGAGTTTTCAAACACCACAAGTTCTTGAATCTCCTCTTCCATGTAATTATTAACACCCCCTTCATGCTTTTTATTAACTATATTAGCAACAGCTGAAATGGGTTGCACATGACAATTCACCCCATCTTTCTGTAGCTCACCATGTGCAATACCACCAACATAATTCTAGTATCTATGGTTCTTGAAATAATAAATAAATATTAAAAATGAATAATTGTTTAAAAAATATTAAAAAAATTTAAAAAAACAAATTTAATATATATATATATAAATTAAAAATAAATAAATAGTGTGTGTATAAATATATATCAATATATATTTCTATATATGAAATAAGAATTTAATTTTGATTAAATATTAAAAATTAACAAAATTAAGAAAATATTAAACAAATAGAAATTAAAATATATGTAGATATATATTAAATTTAAAAGAAATAAATAGTGTGTGTGTCAATATATGAAATAAGAATTTAATTATGAATAAATATTAAAACAAAAATTAAAAAATATTAAACAAATAAAAATTAAAATGAAAAAAATTAATATATATAGATATATTAATTAAAAAGAAATAAATAGTGTGTGTGTGTGTATCAATTTATATTTCTATATATGAAATAATAATTTAATTATTAAATTCTATTAGAATTGGATAGAAATTTCTTTATACTTTTTAGGGGGAAAAGGTAGCCAACTTAGTTTTCCCTCAACCTGGAGTGACAACCCAACATGGAAGGCCTACTATGCAGTATTAGGATAGTGGGATGCGTAATGCACAATGAGTATATGGTATTACAAGGATCGTAGGGGCATGTTCATGTCAACAGAGGCCCATTTAGGTGTGTATAGAATGTATGTGAGGGTTCACCCTTACAGCAGACTTTTGAGGTGGTCATGGAACAAGATAATATATAAAGAAGCGGTTGAATGTCTGTAAGTTACATGTGGGACTCATAGGATTGGATCATTTTAGTTTTATCAATGCTTTAGCTAGCACAAATAAAGACTCCCTTTATCAAATATAATGCCCTGAAATTCAAAAGTTAGAACATTGTATTTGATAGCTTGTATGATACGCAACACCAAGCGTGTAAGAGAATATAATATCCCGAGACTTTACAATATAATTACTATTTAAAATAAATTTAATATATTCTATAGCATCCAATTCATACAAAACTGAGTTATCTTTCAACGTACGTGACAATGACTCTCTTCAATGACCTGCATTACATGAAAGATCGATTTTTACCGAACAACAATATATTAATAAAACATTATTATTTAATATAATAAGATATAACAAAGTCATTAAATTAGTGTTTATAAATAGTATTTACTAACTTATGAAAATATATAGTTTACAAAAATATAAAATGAATTCATTGGTTACAAATTAATTATAAATGAATATAATAACTAGTTGAATATAAATGGAACGTTTTAATAAAAAAAACTATTTTATGCTCAAAAATTTGTTTTACCCTAGTAAATTAAATTAATAAAAATTATCCAATGATATTATTATATAAATAAAAATATTTTTTTACATTCATTAAATATATTTTATAAGCATAAAATAAGAACAAATCCCATTTTACACATAAAGACCTATATTTTTATAAAGACGGATTTACCGCCTTTTAATGGCGCACCTATTTTTAATATGAATTTTTAAAAAATTTAAAATTTTATATTTCAAAATAAAATTATTTTTTTAAATAGAAAAATAAAAATTATCTTAGGGTGAATTTTTGGTATTTTTCTATGAGGTTTTATTTTTTGACGAATAGTGAAAAATACTGAATTTTAATTCAAAACTTATTTTTCATGTAATTTATTTATAAGGTTAAATTATATTTTAAATTGATTTAGAAGTAAAATTTTATAAATAATACAAAAATTAATTCAATTTAGGTTATTGTAATCAATTTTTCATTGAAATTGGATATAAACACATCTCAAACTTTTGAGTGTTTTTACATTAAAAACATGCATTGTCATCCCATCTGCCGGATTAAATTTAAATTAATTTATACCAATTATGTGATTTTAACTTGAAAAAATGGATTAAATATTTTGAATCATAATAATTTCTAATTTATAATAATTTCAACTTAATTTTTGACAAAAAAAGATTAGTGAAATTGATTAAAATTAATTACAACGATTAAGAGAAAAATTAGCTTCACAAGGGACTAAACCTTAAACTTAAGGAAAAAATGACCTAGAAACTTGTAAAAAATAAATTTTATGGTAATATTTAGAACCTATACTACCTTGTTTTGAATTAGGTCCATTTTATAAGACACTTTTCATAGAAAAAACATGGGTGGAATTCACTTTTCAAAAATTTACAAGAATGTCCCTCCTCCACTATAAAAAGGCATTCATCCCTAACTCTTACTCACACCTCTCAAGAAACTTTCAATCAACCAAGATATGGCAAAATATCTTATAAAAATACCTCCCATAATCTTATAAGCATCCAATTTTTTGGGATTCTATCCAAGGAATCCCTTTGGTTCAAACCAAAAGGAGTTACCCGAATATGAGGTAACATCCTTCCTCAAGATCTTTTGTTTTATTTTCATTATCCACCCCCTAAAATATTCTTATTACATAATTATATAATAAAACAAGTATAATAAATATAATGATATGTTTTTATTCTAATTATTCTACCTAAACTTACACACAGTTTCATCTAATGGGTACTGAACTTACTATTTATGTGTACGGTGAACTACCGCCTCACAAAATGAAGTCGTTCATTTTTACTTTACCAAATCTCATGGTTGAGAATTATTATGGACATGATATTTATATATGATATATAATATATTTAAAATTTCTTTTTTACTTCTGTAATTTTAATATAACAAATACACTTATATTGTCCATTTTTTTGTAAATATGATAACATCATTTGTGGAAGTGTGGACTACCACCCCCTCAAAGAAATGTGATTCGTTCACACTATACATGGAAAATATAAAGGATGGTTTTATTAAACATATGTGAAATATATTACATAAATATAATAATATAATTATAACATAAATATATATCATTCACTTTACATTATTTTAATACGAAAAAGAAATTAAATTAGCGTTCATGCATACGTACGGCCTGCCGTCTCCATGAATGGTGCATTTCCTTCCCTATCTCCAAATTTTATGAATTATTTTTAAATAAATATATACTAAATATATATGATATTTAAATCATGGTTTATATTTTGGAGATTATGAAACCATTATCTAATTAATAAGAATAACAAGTAACAAGTTAAAACATAGTCGACAAACTTAACAATTTACACCTGTAATAGTGAAAATAATGAATGATTGTTACCAAATGGGTAATAAGATATTTTAATAAGATAATATATGATATTATAAAAATGAACATGGTTCTTTAATATGTTATTAATACTCTTAAAAATATTATACATGAGGTTAAAGTTTGTTCGAACAAAAGGAAACACAAGGTAAGGGATTCTTGTCTCACTTTTTCTTTCAGTGAGACATACACCACTTTCACCACTTACTTATTTTGTGTGGTATAACTACTTCCCATTTTGATATAATATATCATAAATTATTTTATCTTTATGGTATTTAAATTTTTAATTTTGTGATTATTACTTTTGGGTCTTCCAATTCATATGTTACAATAGTAGTAAGGGACTTCACCTCAATTTTCATTCTTTGAGCCATACTTTACTTTTGTGAAACTATTTTATTATATATGGTGTATGTAATGACCCACAAATTATCATTGGCTTGAGATCTCAATGAGTCATTACTAGGCCTTAAGTGACATACCTGAGGTGCCAAAGGCTGGAAATAAATGCCGAAGGGTTTCAAAATAAGTGGGGGGACGATTTACCCTTTTTGTACATACCACAGAACCAACAACCATAACCAAACTAACCAACTAAATGATGCATGATAAAAAAAACTAAGATAACTCAACCATGAGTACCATAGTGGAAACCAAAACCAAATCAGAGTAAACAGCGGAAAGACAAACTCGAAGACTAAAATACAACCCAACTCCATGCTTCACAAGCTCCAAGCTCCAACATCATAAACCAACCCAAGCATCACGAAGCAGTATGCAACACTTTACCTTTTCCAACATCCTAGTACATGACATCTGCAAAAGAACCAACGTGCCAAAGCAGGGGGTGAGTAATGAAACTCAGTAGGTTTTCCCCGATGACTTCCCAACCCATTCCTCTAGGATAAAACATGTTATCACATTTATATACAAAAATTTATATAAAACAATTCCAAAACAGTTCACAATATAACAAGTTCCATGTCAAAACCAATTCCCAACAAAAACCATATTTTTCAAGAAAACCAGCCAAGAAAAGTTTCCAATCAAATTCCCATTCCCATTTTTGTACATTCATTTCATTTCAAAAATCTACACAACCAACCATGCATGCAACCCGAACCTCCCTATACTCACGAGTGGTGAGTTATCCTTCCACTAAGTCATCACTTAGTGAACTACCTTGACAGGGGTACTTCACGACCTTATCTGTCCCTTTTTATGGGGGTAATTCTCACCCTTATCCATCCCAAACTTTTTTATAGGGGTAATTCTCTCCCTTATCCATCTCAATGCACATGAACACACACCACAACCCATGCAAGTCCATGCCAAAAACCAAGTGTGTTCAAAACCTTTCAATAAAGCATCACCCTTTTATTGAAAACCATTTCCTTTAAGCAGCAAAACCATAGCCAATTTAAAATCAACATTTTAAATTTACTTTAACCACCACTTTCCAAAAACACACAATTTCCATCACCCGTTACTAAAAATGGGTTTCAACCATTCTTTCACAATAGATAAAAAAACCATTTTAATCAAGAAAAACAATTTGAAACTAAGCCTTAAAGTTATAAGAAAGTGGAATCGAGTGTGAAGCCACCTACCTTAACAAATTAGGCAAAACCAACAATGGATAAAGAACGCCAACAAAACTGAGTCAACTAGTCCTCGAAACCTCCTTAGATTCCTTCCCCTAGCACCAACAAAACCAAAACCCGACTTAAAAGTCATCCACTACCTTAGATCTACCCACCTTGGGTGTAGATCTAAGGATCCATCAAGAGGGAAGAAGGATATCTAATAAAACTAAAGGAAACGAGACTTACCTCGATCAACTGGCCTCTAAACGCCAAAGCAACCCTTCAGATCGCTTCCAAAATGCCTGGTAAGTGTTCTCCCCCCTTCACTAGAGAGAAATCCCGAGTTAGGGCAGTCTAGGAGCAAAAACGAGTGGGTTTAAGGATAAAACGGATTATATACTTAAAAATAATATCTAAGTTGACTTTGTGCATGGTTAGTCCATACGGTTAGTCAAACTGTGCGGTAGTCACTACTTGGAAGAGGCGTTCTGCACGGCCTCCTCGTACGGTTTGCCCAAACCGTGCACACACCGTGCGGTCTCCTCTGTCCAAATGACCACCACATGCATGGCTTCCACACGGTTTGGGAAAACTGTGCACAGCCCGTGCATCCCCACATTTTTCCCTTTAACACCTTGAAAGTCTCCAAACTTTCCCAACCATCTCCCATATGATTCATGTACTTAAAAAGCATAAAACAAGGGTTACTTACCAGAAACCGGGGGTAATACATTGTATATACTACTACTTTGACTTATAATATCATGATTATTTCATTTTTAATGATATTTTTAATTTTAATTTTAATTATTTCTTCTAATGGGATTTACACATAAAATCACCAAGTGTTAAAGAAATTTCATAACTTAATTCCTTTTTAATTGGGTTATATTACTTACTCATTGTTATTAATATTATATGATTACATGTATAATGAATTTGAATATCTATTTATTTATTTACACTTATTATATGTGGTTTTATAGTTGATACACATAATCTATTCATTTATTGATTCTCACATCAATGTTATGGTATTTTTAAGGTTTACTTCACAATATCATTTTGTTCAGGATTGTTTACACTTGAATTTATATAAAAGGAAATTATTTGATAATTGTATAATAAAAAATTTAGTTTTATTCTACTCTAGTTATTCAAAAACTTTTACAAGTAATAATACCATTTTTCCACTCTTTAGCACTCAAAATGTTTTAGAAAGTGTTTTTAAGAAAATCCGACTTCATTTCTCTCTTTAGTCGGATAACCTATTTTCTTCTAAAAACTCTATTTTCTAAAGAATGTTTTCAAAAAAAAATTTAAACTTTACAAAATTATTTATTAAATAAATTTTTACAATTTTTTTCTTTTATAATTTTTTTAAAAGGAATATTCTTGTGTCTTTCTAAATTGGTCTTTTTTTCTAACATTTTTACCATGAAAAATGAATGTTTTTTACCCTGTATGATACGTATAGATTTATCCGTTGTTATCTATTTAAAGATTCCTTTGTAATTTTAAAAGTTTTACTTTTTAAAGAAAATGTTTCCAAAATTTATTTTTAAAGAAAAATATTTTCAAAATGTATTTAAAAATAAAAAGTATGTTTTCCTCAATAATGTTTTTAAAAGATATTTTTATTTTATTCATCAATGACAACAACCCATTATCCATACTTCACTTGGGATATTTTTTATTCATATCATCCATATTCATTATCTGGATGGTTTGTGATTGATTTTACCAAAGATAGTATTGAAATTAACTTCCTTGATTCCTTTTTTAGTCCCCTTGAAATATTCAATTTCCTATTATCATTGAACGTTGAATTTCCCCTAATTATCCATATCATTTATCATGAATATGTTCATTTCCTAAACCATACACCACTTTTCATACAAGGTTTACTTGACAATTATTTTATTATTTGGGGAAATATTGATAAATTAGTATCTTCTAATCCATACAAATATTTGATAAGGCTCATTATTAAATATATTATTCTATATGTGTAGAATTCTTTAGAAAGGTATGACAAGAGTGGGTCTTGGTTATTGATAACCCCTTAATGAATTAGTAGTATCATGGGACAATTAAGTTGGCTAAAATTAGATGGATTTTTACACGATATGCTAAACCATATTGTGAAAGGTCTTGATGGTAAAGGTACCATGTACCTAGGAAACATGGCATCCAATGATTATGCTTTTCCCTCATTCAAATGTAGTTATTATTTATCCATGAGATTTTGCATCGAAATGTATATGAATTCATTTAATTCTCATTTCATTGATTAATTGGAATATATTTTAGTTATTTTCCTTTCCATATTGATTATTACTTATCCAGTTATTTAAATGGAATCTATTTTCAGTTATTTGCCTTTCCATATTTTTTATTCACTTCCTTCTTAGTTTATTGATTACATGGCATATGTGTTTAGTTATTTACCTTATTGTATTTACTATTCTCATTGATTCATTATTTATTCTTCTATACTTTACCATTACTAAGCATTTGAGCTCACTCTTATTTTATTTACTTTACTCAAGATTCCCTAAAGTACACTAAGAAATATATTAAAGGATATTCTAGATAGAATAAATTTATTATCCAAGAAAGAAAAAAAATGTTGTAATTAGTGTACTCATTTTTAATACAAGACTCATGTATGTATATGGTTTACCAAGACTTATAAACTATTTGGTCCTTCAAGATTTTATTCATTGTAATCATTACAATGTAATGGTCCTAGTCACAAGCTCTGGTCTTTCTGGGGTCGGGTCGCTACATCAATGCTTAAAAAAACTTATAATGGGTCCCTTTATCAGCGCTTTTCTTATAGCATTGATAAAGGTGATATTTTATCATCACTTTTTTTTATCACTCATAAAAGGAATCATTTATCATAACTTTTTTTAGCATTGATAAAGGTATCTTTTATTAGCTCTTTTTGCTAGTTCTGATAAAGGATAATAATGGATAAACTCAAATATATAGTAGTGCTTTGATAATCGATGCTATCATGGATTTTCAAAGCATGTGTGGATGATCTAGAGGGATCCAGATTTGGTTTCTATGAGAAATGGTCATTAGAGAAACATGTTTTTCGAACACGTCTTCAAATTGAATAAGGTAACTTTTCATTTTAAATTTCTTGATTAAATTCTTCATGCGGGATATTCAAGTTTTGTATCAGGTTTTGAATCATTAGAGATGATGTAGTTATATTGATTGATGATGAAAATTTTTAAATCCCCGACCCTATTATACTCTACTACATGCCCATGTACCTTTATATAATGATCATTATTATATATCTATAATTAATACTTGATTATATCTATCCATGTTCATGAGAAGTATAAAATAAATATATTTGGAGTTTTTGAAATAAGAAGAAGAAAAGTAGGCTAGAAGTTTTCTTTGAGTTCTTGTGTTTGGTGTTACAAGCTACTATAATTTTTATAAATGACCTGTGTGTGAGTCATTTCTCATAATGGATTTTTTTATTTTGGAAAATTAAATGAAAATAATTCATTAAAAATGTGCGAAATCAAGATGAAAAAACCACCATAGTAGCTGGGGAATAATAGGGACACCCAACCGAGCTCAAATGTGGTAGACAACATTGAGTAGTGGAATAATGGATGTAGAGACCTTATGTGAGGTGGTGAAGGAAATTTTTCATGGTTTGATGAGTGATCCAGTGGTGAGGGGGAAACCTAGGTGATTTCACTCTATACCTCAGTCATATCCTGGTTGATATACAAGCCTCCTCCCTGGAAAGAAATCAATATAGGACTCACACATGAGCTAGACTATTTATATATTTAAAAAATAGAAACATGCATGATGTTTAAATAATGAGATTCCATTTTTATCCCATCATCTTCAACCTTGAGTCATGAAACTAATATTTATACATTGATATAAACACCCTCAACAATCGTGTTCCACCATTGAATTTGTTTCAGAACTCAAGTAATGATCCAAAAATGGATGTAAAAGTGTGTGTGGATCATTCAAAATTCATATGATTGCATAAATACATGGTAATAAGATGAAAAATTAACTAAGGAGATATTTATTAAAATCAACTCAAGAATATATACATTGTAAGTCCATCATAAGTTTATAAAGAACCATCATAAGAAGTTTGGGAAGATCATTCAAAGTATATATATACATGCATAATATGTTTTTATATCATAATAATATTGAGGTGAATCACATAAATAATGAATATGGAGTTTTTATGAAGATAATATTTAATAATTAAGGTTGAATAAATTAAGGTGAAGTGAATAGGAGTGATTTAAAATTTTCATATGTGTGTGATCTGGTTCACATGGGAAGATGAAAGATCTTGTATTTGTGTACGTAGTGTTAAAAAGGAGTAGCAATATATCTGGTTACTACTATAAGGAATGCATAAAAGTACTCATTTTTTTTAAATGGGAATAAGTTATTTGTGAGATACTATTCATACCAATGAAATATAAGTTTGTGAATACTTTTGTGCAAGTGATAGAGGATGAAGAATAAGATCCAAGAAGTACACTGGTTGTACACTGTTTTAAAGTGGTATAAAGACCCATTGGGATTTTGGGATGATATAGAGGTGAAGGTTTAATCATTATATATCAAGATTCTAAAGTGAATCGAAAGTTTATTGATATTCCATGGTTTCTTTATCTCATCAGTTTATTACTAGTGGGTTGTTTGATCATGGTTTTTTTCATACACACCAAGGATTAGCTAATCTTATTGAGGCTTTGGCCCCAACCTTTAAAAAAAGATATATATATATATAAGATAAAATGGGTTAAATAGTTTAAATTAGATAAAATCCACAAACACTTATTCACCCCCTCTTAGTGTTGAATGCACCCCTAACTGATCATTTCAATTGGTATCATAGAAAGGTCCACCTATGATTGGACTCTCATATTTTTAAATTGTTCTCATTTTAAATATTTGACTCAATTTTAAAATTTATAAGGAAGTTCACTTTTGGTGAAGACACACCTATTTCTAATAGTAATTCAATCTCTATCATGATCATGATCAATAGAAAAAAGAAGAATATAAGGTTGAAGAATTCACCCCACTCATGTTAAGAAGAAGATTTTTTAGTCTCTCCATTCCATAATAATGAAGAATATAGATCTATATTTAGTTTAGAACAATTTTTTTAGAATCTTGTATAAACATTACACATTTAAAGTAGGTCCACTGGAAGATCACAATAGCAGAAACATATCTCTAAAGGGAATTCATGTTAGTTCAATATATCAAAAATATGAATAAAACCTTCACCCAAATCATTTAACTTAATGATAATTACTCAAGACTATTGAATCCAACTCAGAAAACATGAAACTAAAATTATTAAAGGAAATGAAAATAAGTAAAGAAAACAATAAGGTTTTATGTGGTTCAGAATTTTATCCTATGTCGATGGGGAGAAGCATCACCTTTCATTATATCAACTGTATGAGAGATAAAATATATTATTACTAGGTTTTCACATAGATCACTAACACAAGTAAATCCATGACACATCAACAAAAAGGTCCCACCCCTCTTTATAGAGGGTCCCACCTAGTCATCTGGGTTGCACTAACTTCCTACAAATGTAGATATCCATATGTTTCTTTATAAAACTGTCGATCCTATGTTGAATTACCTAACATAACTAAAATTAAATGGTAATACAATTGTGTTCTCTATGCCTCAATCTTGTATAGAAAATTCTATTATAATTTA
This sequence comes from Viscum album, assembly GCA_963277665.1. NCBI lineage: Eukaryota > Viridiplantae > Streptophyta > Magnoliopsida > Santalales > Viscaceae > Viscum > Viscum album. The sequence continues at coordinate 1,148,476,511 of OY728128.1, forward strand.
TAAAAATATAGACATTTACTTCTCTCAATGATCCTAACATACATTGAACTTATAGTGCTCTAACCACCAAGATGCATACATTGAAAAAACACATATTTTGATAACCTCACTTCTATATTACTGAAGAAAATTTTCATTGGTCTAATAAATAAAAGGATTTATACAAATTTTATCCTTCTAATGAACTTAATCCTACTCTTGAATAGACTTCACAGTCCTGAAATCTCTGATTTGAAGACTACTACAAGGATTCCATAGTATCATCCAACACTTTAGAAAACACCAACCTCTAAACTTCCACTAAATTAAATGATCCTCATTTATCTTTCCATTCACCCAAGTCCAACTGAGCTATGATGATACCTTATACTCTCCTAGACTAAATACTTTTTGAACATATCTACCATGTTCTAACATCCAACTATATTTTGTAGCTCTAACTCTACATCTTCCAAAATATTCTTGATGTAATGGTACTTCAGGATGAATTTATTTGTCCTCACATGGAACACTATATTTTTATCCAAGTGTATTAAACTTTTACTATTATATTAAAGTATTACACTTCCCTAATTTCATATGAACTTCTCAATCTAATGCCTTAATCATAATATTTCATTATTTTCTTCCATTATTGTGACATAATATACCTATATTGTATAGAGAGTAATCTATGGTTTTAGCCTTGAAATCTAACTGATCATAGTTCCACTGAAGGAAAATACCAACCCGGTTTTGTTTTTCTATGAATTTGAGTCTCCCCTAAATTCTTCATCAATATAATAAACCAATGTATCATCATATCCAAATCAAAGAGATATATATATTCAATTACTTTAAGATATATTAGGATCCACTTCATAAATTCCCAATGTTCGTTACTTAGATTTAACATGAATCAACTAAAAAATCCCACTGCATGGGAAATATCTGGTTGAGTGCACACCATGAAGTACACGAGACTTTCTACCACTGATGTATATGAAATTCTCACCATGTTCTTTTCAATTTTTCTATTTTTGGTACTTGTTCCTTGATGAGTATGAATTGTCTAACAAGGTGAGTTAAAATATCTTTACATCTAATCATAGAAAAATTTTCAACAATCTTATGAATATCCTCATTTTGAGATAGAACAAACATCTAGTCTTATTATCTCACTTGATACTTATGCAAATGATCTTCTTTACTTCACTGAGATTTTTTATTTCAAACCTCCTTGATAAGTCCTTCTTCATCTTTAGAATCTATTGGATTGATATACCCACTAGAAGCATGTCATCCATGTACAATAGTATAATGATAAAACTCTCATCACTATAATCCTTCAATTAGAAATAATGATATAAGTTTCTTTGTATGAAACCTTTTTACTCTATGAAATAGTTGAACTTTTTATTCCATTGTCTAAGATCTTATTTCAAACCATAGAGACTTTTCTTGAGTTTATACACCAGGACTTAATTCTAATGATTCCTAAAACTAGTTGGTTTATTCATATATATTTCCTCCTCTAGATCCCCTTGAATAAAATTCATATTCACAATCATCCATTTTATTTTTAATCCTTCGGAAGCAACCAAAATCAACATAATTCGAATGGTGGTATGATTTAATACTATATAAAAAAATGAGAATATTTTAGACCCTCTTTTTGATAAAATGTACCATTACTCTTGTTTTATACCTTCTACTTTTGTTATCTATATTTTTTAGTTGGAAAACCCACTTGTTCACAAGCACCTTCTTCCCAAGTGGTAAATTTGTTATCTCTCTATTGTTATTTGTAAGAATAAAATCTAGATCTGACTTTATGGCCAAATTACACTTATAAGAATCAACAAGACTAGTTTCTTCTTCTAGGATATCTAGTTATCCACCATCTATTAAAAGTAATAAGTTCATGTTAGCTCCATACCTCTATACCGATCATCTGACTCTTGTATATCTTTATAATTATTCTTATGGTTATAGAATTTACTAAACAAAAACCTCCAAAATTTCATCCTATAAAACTTTGGATTGATTATAAATAGTTCTCAATCCTTCAGGTATATCTTCCAATGGTATCATTCTTGAACCCTTTGTACTTCCCTTTGATATTTCCTCTAGAATTTGTGAAATTCTAGAAGAATCATAACCATCTAAACTCTATATAATTTTTAATCTTATGGTGCATATATTTAGATCAACTTGGAATTAATTTTATTCTCTAAAATAAACTTTATTTTCCTCTAAAGTATGGTCCTTCTATAGAACCTACTCATTAAAGTGTAAATTTATACTTCCAATGAGTTGCCTTTTCACATAATCCCAAAGTCAAAAATTGAGTTCTTTATCTCTATATCCAACAAAAAAACATGGGTGAGGCTTTTATTCTTGATTATCTCTATCATTGGAATACACATGTGCATAGGATAAACTTATAAAGACTTTTATATGAGAAAAATATAGTGATTTTTCTATCCAAAAAGATTCTAGAAGATTATGTCTCATCAGTCTTTATGGGATTTGATTGATTAAGTAAGCTACGGTGTTCACTGCTTCTTCCAAAAAGGCTTTGGGAATTTCAAAATTCAACATCATACTCCATGACCTTCCATAAATTTTTGATCCATACATTCATCTATTTCATTTTTCTTAGGTGTTATAGGTATAATTTTCTCATGCCTAATGCCTTTGTGTGTTTAGAAGTTTTAGAAACTTATTATGTTGTACTCACCTCCATTGTTTGTTCTCAAACATTTCATCTTGCATAATATTTCCATTTCAACCATATATTTCCATTAAATAAAGGCTTTAAACACTTTAGACTTATGTTTTGAGTAAGTATTATCATACTTTTCTCATAGATTTATCAATAAACATTGTAAAATGTTGTGAATATCTATGATATTTAACTAGGGAAGGTCCCCATACATCTGTATGTATATTCTTCAAATTGGAGAATTTTTGTGTTCTTCTAATAAAGTTAAATCCAATCTTCTGTTTATTATTAATCAAGTAACACTCAAATATTTTGAAGTCTGAATGATAAATTTTAAGCATTACTTTTTCTTCTATAAACTTCATACCATTCTCAGTGATGCTCTCAAGCCAGCAGTGTCACAAATCTAAACTTCCAAGAGTTTAACTTGTAGAGAGTGTATCTTCCACTACACATCCAGTCAGATATAGAATTGCATCCTTTATACCTCTAACTATGACCAAGGAACCCTGAGTGATTTTACACACTCCATTAGTAAAGGTAGTTTTATATTCATCTTCATCTAGCCAACCAATTTAAATCAAGTTCTTATGAAGTTTTTTGTATATGTTGCACTTCCTTCAACCTAAGGAAACTTCAATTCTTCAACTAAATTATAACATCTCTCTTCACATCAATATTAAGATCTTCATAATCTTCTAGATGTAGTCTTCCAAATATTCCAGAAACATAATTTTCTATACACCCCTTTTCACCAGTGGAGTAGAATGTTGCACCAGAATCTATAATACAAGATTCCACTAGTGTGTTGACACTCATGAGTAGGTTATCACGAATCTCACCAATTTATCAAATGAAACTTAAACCTCCAAAAGTTTTCCTTTTAGAATTTCTTTTACACTTAGGATAATCCTTCTTTTGATGACCCAGTTTTCCACAGTACTTGCAGGCTAGGTCGGGTCTAATAAATTTACCTATACTCTATTATCTAAACTTCCCTTTTGACCATTTTTTAATTATTTTACTAGGTTATTTCCATCTTCCATATAAATTCAATGCATAAATGGGTGGTACATGAATCTCCCTCATCTGAATCTCTTTATTCAAAATCTAGTTTTAGACATCCTCAAAGATTAAGTCAGTTTTTTCACTAGAGTTTCTCACTGATTTCACCATCATATCCTAGGATTTTGGTAATGAAAATAACAGCAGTATGTACAATTCATAATTTACAAAATTCACCTTCACATATTCAATCGATATTCTTATAATGTGGAAATCATTCACATGATTAACAATAGACCTCCCCTCTAATAGAATCATGTAGAATAGTCATCACATTAAGTACACCTTATTGAGAATTGTGGGATTCTCGTATATATCTTACAATGTTTCTATAAACTCTTTTGTAGTCTAATTCTAATAGATTTTTAAGGCCACATTTCATGTAAATGATATCCTTACCAAACCTAAATCCTTTATATATATCTTTTCCCATTCTCTCTTATCCATTGCCTCTGGTTTAACACTTTTCAATGGAACTTTTTGGTCCTTTTAGATGAGGTAATATTCTAACTATAACTTACAGAAGAAAAAATATGTTCCATAAATTTTTTTAAACTACCCCTTTCTATATTCGGATATCATCTTCTTTTGACACAATGAATCCATCAAATTTTAAAAACTTATGAGCATGTAATAATGTTACCTGGGTTATTATAAATCAAACTACTGATACCATGATAAAACCTATTGTTTCTTTGATATAAATTATTGAGAATACTATATAAACTTTGTACACCAAACATTTATCCACCCTAAGATCACAATATTGGAAATATATATCTAGAAGTAATTCTCACAATTTCAATGTACCAGTACTAGGAAGAAGACTTTCACTCTAATAACCGCACTAAATTTAACTTACTCAATATTATTAACACTAACACACATAAACATTGAACTAAAATTATGAAAGTAAATTAAATTCTGAAAATAAAATAATAAGGTTTTATGTGGTTCATACTTTTTCCTACGTACATAAAGAGATACATCACTTTTCATTGTATCAAATGTATAAAAGTTACAATATATTATGACTAGGAAACCACATATATCACTAAAATAAGTAAATATATGAATCCTCAACAAAGTGTTCTTACCCTCCCCCCCCATAGGGGTCCCACCCAATAATCATGGTTTCACTGGCTTCCTATAAATTTGTAAATCTATCTATTTCAATGTGTAACTGGTGATCCACCTTTTCATTCCTCAGCCTAACTGATAATCACTGGTAAGAAAATAATGTTACCTACACCTCACTCATTTGTAAAAAATATTTCTAGAAGTGATATAAACACAGATATTTCCTCCTTCCAGTGATCACAACCTACACTAAACTTTTGATGCTTTGACCACTAGGCTACTTCCATTAGAAAAAAAACACCTTCCAACAACCTCACTGTCATCCTACTAAAGACCATTGCCACTACTAAAACAAGTAAAAATAGTTCGATGGAGTTTCTCTTTCTAGTTAACTTACTCATGATATTGAATATTCTTCAAAATCCTAACCAAAATGGCATTTTAATACACTACCAAAATAGTGTATATCCTTTTAACCTCAAAAGAGACAAAGAATTTAGGTGAACTTGAGGTATGTGAAAGTTCTTGTAAATATTGTGTACACAAATAAATAAGAACCAGCAGGAGTGATCACATGTCTATAAATTCATAGGATATATCACTTTATGTATTAATAAATATTTTTTATAAATTTTTAAAGAAATAGAATCTTTTATTTAAGATATATTTGAAATGATATAAGAAGATATCACTCATCTTGAAGGGGAATTTGGTAGCATGGAAAAATCTTTGAAGGAAAAAATTATTGTCATGTATAAATATATATAAAAATTTTGGAGACATAAAAGTAATAAATATGGATATTGAAGTTAGATACTCTAAATATATGAGTAAATGGATCCAAGAAATTTAATAGAAGAAATATATCAGTAATACTATTAAAGAAAATATTATTTTACTGGAAACAACTTCTAAGAATAACATTGATGTCAAGAATTCACAATTGGAGGTTAATTGAAAGAACTTAATGGAACTATAAAATTTTCTTCAATAAATGAATAAAATGAATGAGGATGAAATTAAAAGAATCAAGAAGTATTGGGAACACAAGTTTAAGGATTTTAAATATCTAAAGACCCCATTTAATATTATGTGCCTTTATTTGAATCAAATTAGCATATATGAAATTTATTCAAGACAGGTATTCACATGAAGATGAGGGAAATATTGATGAGTACACACAATTTTTATAGGATTATTAGTATTGTAAAGATCCTAAATTTGGTGGAAAAAATATCATGACATCATCTGTTGATCTATCCTCAATAATATCATAAGATGAGGTACCATCCATTTCAAATAAAATTTATCACACTAAATTTGTTTCTATTAATAGTGCGGGATTAAAATTAAATCATGTACAAAAATATATGAGTAGAAGTGATGAAAATCTTTCCACCACTTAAATGTTGGATATAATAAGTCTTATGAGTGTTGGTTCCCTAAAATAATCCCTATTGGTAATAGAGAAATCACAAAAACTTCATGCTTCTAAATCTAAAAATTATGGACAGATTGTAGTTTGTAAAAGGAAATCAAGATCTAGGGGTCATTTCTAGTGTTATAACAAGCTTGGTCATAGTGAATTAGATTTTTCATGTAATCCATCAACTATATTAGTAAAAAGAAATATCATTCTAATTGGATGTAGGTTTGAGAAGAAGAAACATCTATGAATTATAAAAAAGATTAAAACTCAAACAGGCTTAGAAAACTTAAAGATGTATGTGATGTTTGAAATAGTTGTATTCATAAGAATAGTGCATGATCATCTAAGAATATGAAAATAAATGGAGATAAAAGATCAAAAAATCTGATGAAGAGAATTAAAACATCCTTGGGGAGTGTAAGACACTTCCCCTTTTAAGAAATACTCCTCTTTAAAAAAATTGAGTGGGTCACTTTTAACACCCTCTATTAGTCTTATTTTGGAAGTATGAAAGGTAGTGGGATAATTTGGAGGGTTTGAGGTTGGAATCCATGGAATTTTCGCGAAGTATAATGTGGAGAATAGTTATTACATATTTTTTTTTCAAACCATGCACACCAATCGCATGGGGTGGTCAAGGTAGAAGAATGGTTTGTTAAACCACGTGAAAGGTCCCTATTGACTATTTAGAAGTTTGTAGTAAATTTTACAACCATTTCACATGGTCAGTGAATGATTTTCCAAACTGTGTGCCTAACCATGTGAGGTGGGATGTCTTGAGACATTTATAATCACATGGTTTAGTACATAGTTTGAAAAACTATGTATCCAAACTATGTGCCCCTTAAAAAGGGATAATTCTCCCTTTTCCCTTATGAAATTTTAACTCAACCCCCTTCTTTTATCCCCCATTTCAACCTAGAATCCTCCTACATTCCCACCTTCTCCTCCCTATCCTCTATAGTGAATATCCCCCTTTTCTTATCTGATCCACCTTTCATAAAAAGTATTGGGTGAACACAACACCTAAATAGAAGAAGGTCCCCAAGGATTGGTATATTACTCATGGGTGTTGATTTGGACTAGGAAAGGTTATATTACCCATGTTTGAGAGGATTGGTTGGAATGATCACCATGAAGTGATAAAATACACCCCAACACTGGATGAATTATATATGTATTGTTCCTCGGGTGAACTTGGCCCTCGAGTTTGATGTTTGTTATGCTTTTAATTTTAAATGTTTTAATGTTTATATTTTTAATTATTTATCTTGAGCACATTTGCACACACTGTTATGGAATAGTTAATTTAGGGAAATCATTGGTGGTATCCTACTAAGTTATAATCACACCTTGTTTGGTGCTCTATGACACTTGGGTAACCAAGAAGATGCTACTTGATTTCAGGTACAGGTTTATGGTAGGAGCTTAATGCTTGGGTTTTGTTTGGGATTCTAGGGTGGACCATGGGATGTTGGGACTTGGTTAGGAATCAGAGTTTTTTTAAAAAAAAATATAGTTATTTTAGTCTTATAGGATTTTGTTAATGTCTATTTTTGTATGTATTCTCACATATCATTGATGGTCTCATTTTGATATCACATATTTTAATGATTGTCGACACTTTCCTGGATGTTTCCCCACTTTATTATATATCTAGATATATCTAATTTATTTATTATTTACATTGTTGGTTTCACTCTGATATGTGAGTATAGTCTCCACATTATACCACCTTAGACATGTGTTTATAGTCGATAGCCTCTGGTGTACGGGGAGGTGCACCTAAGGTCATATGGAACAATAACTCAGAGCACTAGTTTAGTAGCTCCCAGATCAGGGAGTTACAATGTAGTATCATAGGATTTTTCTTTTATATTACGATTTGAGTTTGGTAGATAATATAATAGGATTATGTTGGGATATTGTATGAAGATTGTTCTTGGGACTGGACACCCCACGACTGATGAAATTCCATATTTCCAAGGATGGGATTGTTGTTCATGTTGTTCATTATTATAGTTAATTTGATTTCACCTTGAGTGATGCATTTGATCTTAAGGTTATTAATTTATGGAATTTTATCTCTTGGCTAGGTATGGTGAGAAAGGGTGTGTTCATGTGTCATATCAGGAATGTAGGATCCATGTGTGCGATTTCCTATGTTTATTTATTGGTTTACCTAAACTATAATTTTTTCAGTTATTTAAAGTGTCTATAACCATTTATATGATTTTTTATATAATTTTATGGTGGTATAATACTTATGTGTTCCCCTAAAGATATAATAGACCTATTGTGTGTTTATTTTGGTTATATTTTTATGAGGTTTTAATTGATTAAAATGCCAATTATAACTTAAAGAGTGTTTTCATTTATAACTTGTAATTTCCATATTATTTAACTGGGCATTAGCTATGAAAATTTATGGTTAAATTAAATTTTTTGGATTAAATAATTTGATCTATTACCTTTTTTATTATGCGATATTAGCTCAATAAAATTCCAAGTATAACTTATAAAGTATTTTATTTTGTAACTTATGCTTGAAATTTAATTTAATTGGTCCCTTGTTATGGAATGTTCTGGTTTATGTAAAATTAAAAGTGTGAAATCATGAATCCTATATATGTATATGATGTGTACGTGATGATTATTTTTTTTGGCCATGTGTTCAGGTAGTTGGAGTTGTTGTGAGATTATGATTTATGTGGTATCCCTATGGTTGAGACTTTCTTCCTAATGGAAACATAATCTGGTGTAGCTCACGGTGTGTGTGACCTAGCCATGATTATGGGAGGAAGGTCTAGAGGTAGATCCTAAGTTTTTATAACTTTATTATATGGGGTGTTTTGGATAGTGGAATGACCTACTGTTGTAGTTTCAGTTGAAATTGTGGCCTTATCTTGTGACATATAGTAACTATTGGTGACCCTGTTGGTTTGTGCCTAATCTAGAAATAGGTAGGATGGGTTAGACTCTAATTTTTGGTTTATACCCTATAGTGGGTGTTTTTAATGGATGATTTTGTAACTACCTATAATTTTATCAATGGAATTTCCCTTCTGATTATATAATTGTGTCATTTCTAGTATTGTAGTGGTATATAATGCACACACAACACATGATAGAACTAATAACAATTTATTTTAATGATTTGAACATTACATTTAGAGAATAAATATATCCATAATAATTGAAAATATTATAATGGGATAAAAAATTGAAAATAATATAACTAAAATATGAAATTTGGGATATGCTCGACCCACCGGAATAACTGCACTCATGAATAAAACTGTATAAATGAAGAAAAATATTAGTAACACAGTATTAATTTTGAAAATGAAAATATATATAGCCTTTATATAAAATAAAAATGAATGAATAATTAATGAAATATTATGTATTTATAGAAAGTAAGGAACCCATATAACCATTACAAATCTAACCATTGGAATAGTAATCTAGCTGTAGAAATAGTAATTTAACCATTAAGAATAGTAATCTAATAGTTAGAATAGTATCCTCACTTATGGAAGTGTAAAATAAAATTTATTTATCTTATAAAATGAAAATATGACATATTTATAACACAATATAAGTAAATAAATGTTTTAAAAATGATAAAATAAGGGTTTGTATTTTCATAAAACATAGATGTTTTATTTGAATTTTTATAATGAATATAATGATTTAAAATAAAATTTATTTTCATTAAATGGTCTTATATAACAATATTATGTTTCATTATAATTACATTTTAATTTTATGATACCATAATTAATTTTTTAAAGGGTTGGAAAATTGATCATAATATTAAAATTTTTATTTTTCAAATAAATACGGATTTCAATTAAAAATAAATATATCATATTTAAAAATTATTTTCAATAAATGGATTTCATTTTTTTAATACAAATTTTAAAAAATGATTAGAGTGAATTTTTGGTATGTTTCTAGAATAGTTGAATTTTTTGTAGAATTGTAAAATATGAAAAAATATGATATTTAACAATATAAGCTAAATACTTGAATTTATGATTCATCAATGATTTAAGAACCCATTATTTTGAACTCACATGTTAAATTTATTATATATGGTCATAATATTTATCACTATTGGTAGACTTGATCCATAATAATAAACTAATGATTATAATATTTTAAAACACCCCTCTTCTCCCCTTATAAATACCACTCCTTCTCCTCACACCTTATAAGCCTTGGAGATTTCCAAATTTATATCCAATTATCTTCCCAAATATATCCCCCAAACCCACATAGTTCTTTTCTCACTAAAAGGAAAAATCAAAGTTTCTTAATGTGTATTTCAAGAGACGACGTTTAACAGATATTATTATCAATCTATCCCTTTTAAATTCGTTTCTTCATCTACCTCATCCTCATATACCCCATGCAACTTTAAATAATGAATCCAATATTATAAATATAATTTAATTTTCTAATTTTAATTGAATATCCATCATCTATGTGCTTCTCCTCTCTCTTCATTCTAAAATGAAAAATGTTGTTCATGTTATGGTAGACTCACCGCCTCCACAAACAATGTACTTTTTTCACTACCACATTCAAGTATGGTTATATAAATATTATTATTATTAAATATGATGATGATAATTATTTTATAACTTATATAATGATTTTGGTATGCATTAATAAACTTTTAATTAAATAAAATAAATCGAGTTCATGATGGTCGATAAAACCACCTAAATGAATCAACTATATAATGTTAAGGTTTTTCTAAAACAATAATACTTATGTTAGGAAACACATGGATATTTGGGACCATTTTTAATTTTTTTAATTACATTAATATCATTTCATTTTACTTATTTATTTTTATTCCCATTTTACAAGAACTTCAATAATTCTACACTAGTGATCTGATATTGGAACCATAAAACGAACACCATCAGAATAGTTAAATTAAACTTTAAATTTCACTAAAATAGTTGTAATTGAATAAAATATAATTATATTAAATAAAATATAGATATAAATTTTTCTAATTAAGTAATTAATTAATATAATTTTATTATTTGGGATATTAAGTGCAAGTGAAGAACTATTTCAGACATAAAGTAAGGGATCTCTTTGAACCACCCTACTTTCTTTGGGTTATAAAATTTCTCTTTATAACTCAATTTATCTCTATATTTATGTTATTTAATGCTTATAAATTATTTATATATGACTCTTACATGTATACCTAGCTTATTCTCCCTTCCTTTCATGGTATTATACATGCCTTAAGTTCATTTCACAATGCCTTTTTTAAAATCAAACCTGATTAAGGGGAACTTTTCTATTACTTAATATTTTTTATGTAACACTCTTTTCAAGTGTTTATTTCTATTAATGATTTAATTAAATAAAATAATATTTTAGGTATAACCATTATTTTTTACCTCCGGATTTTGAAGAAAACTCCATGTTCATTCTCTCTTCAAAAGTCTTTAACTGATTCCTTAAATCACTATTTTGAAAGTTCATTTCTATACCCAATTCTCTAAACTTTCTCATGATATTTTTTAAAATAAAACAAAATTTGTAACCTATGATTATTTATTCATATATTAACTTCCAACTAATTTTTTATTAAAATTTTTGGAATCTTTATAAAGTCTCCTTTGATTGTGATATGAGGCAAGATTATGTGACTCATTTCTTTCCATGAGTAATTCTTATGTTTATGTATTACATTTGATTTCCATTTTTGGAACACATAGGCATGTATATGTTATGATGGTTGTACCCAGATAACACTACAATTCATTGGGTAATTTTTATGACTCATGAGATGATATGTATGGTATTTGGGAGAAAATCTAATCCATGATGGGGATTTTTCCACCATGTGATGTTGTCTTGGCAGTTAACCTTGACTTATGTTTATGTCATGTTTTATATTATTGTCACATTATCATTATTCCATAATATTATGATTATACTTTCTTTATTTAATAATCCCATATAATTATTCATACACCTTATCTTTTATTATATCATGTTATTCCTTTTGATTCGAATTTTATGTTTTATTGTCATGTTTATTCCATTATTGGGATTTATAGCTCACCCCTTTTGTTTATGTATTCCCCAGGTTATCCTATGCAGTTTTAGGAGATCAAATAGATTTAGGATATCATTTTTTATATTAAAATGAATATGTTTTATTTTAGTTTCATTTTGATGTATTATTTACCTAGTCTTCCAAAGACACTAGGCCTCTCAATCTTTGGACTGTGTTTATTGGATATTTACATTAAAAATTATGTAATAATATTATTACAAGGATTGGGACACTATAGTTGGTGTTAAAATAAGTATAGTTATTTTTTTTTTGTATTAGGGATATAATAATTGATTGGGAACCCTAGGGATAAGTTTAAGTATAGTAAAATATCCTGAAATTTTAGTGAATAATATAGCAAGTGGTTTCCAAGAAATTACATCTCTGTATGGATAATGCAAGTGGATGTGACTCTATCATAGTTTTACCTAGGGTTAATAAACCCAAAAAGAGTGGATTGGGTATTAACTTTATTGTCACCTAATTTATGATAAAGAGGCATTGTTACACACCTGGTCTGACACTCCTAGGGAATATGATTTAGAAAATTCAAAAACTCTTTACAAACCATTATAAAGGACTTAAATAGATTTTTAGGTTAGAAAATATAATAGTAAAAATACCATGGATAACCTATATTGAAATCTAGAGACTCATAAGTTAGTATTTATATGTAATTTAAAATTTATTCTTTCTATGTTCATAGTTTCCATTTTTAGAAAATTTTAGTTTTAATATTTCCATCCCTAATTTCATTTCATTTATTTTAGTTAATGGAAGAAAATAGGATAAATTGTGCCAACAACCAATGTAATGATTTCCCTAATGATATGACTAATTATATGGGAGTGGGAGATGATAAATTTATGGAAGTAGTAGCTCAATTGACTCAAGTTATGAATAATAACTTGAATCATGAAAAACACCCACCATCTCTTAAGAAAGAGAAAGGTGTGATCGATTCCCTTATGAGAAAAAGGCCTCCTATATTTAGTGGATCTTCTGATCCCCTAATCACATAATAATGGATTAAATCCATTGATAATATATTCTTAGTACTCCAATTCTCTGAAAAATAAAAATTCATACTTTTCATTTATCCCCTATAGGGGGAAGCTGGTCAGTGGTAGACACTGGTCAAGAACATGAATCCCAAGTAGAAAATTGATTCTATGGATGGGAAGGATTCATGAAAATAATTTTCAATAAATATTTTCCCTAAACTATCCATCTTAAAATGGAAATAGATTTCCTCATACTGAAGTAAAATGGATATGAGTCTATCGAGACTTATGAGTAAAACTTCACAAAGCTTGTATGGTATGCCTCCAGATTTTTTATCAACACTAAAAGTAAGGAGGACCACTTATTTAGTATATTAAAGATGATTATATAAAAATATTTAGTGATTAAATATTTTGATAGATATAAATATATTTTATATTTTTCCCTTAAGTAAGAGATAGAGATTGGTGACTCTCAATGGTCTCGTGGGGCTAGAGATAAGAAGCATAAAATGAATTTTATTTTGGGAGGTTCAATGGATAAATCCTATAGAGGAAATAAAACCTAGCTTCCCATATTTCCAAAGTATGGAAAAATCATCCCAGGAACTATATCAAGGGAACTTGGAGATGCTTCAAATGTGGAAAATAAGGTCATCAATATAATTAATGTTGAAGGGAGATGAATAATCCTGCTAATGTGATATAATAAAAGAAGGTTTTGATTAACACTCAACTTATGGTCCAGTTTTTCAACTACAAGAAACACAAAAATTATGTGATTTAATTCCCTAATCCAAGGGTTTTTATAGATAATCAATGACATAAAAATCTAAGGCCTAGAGAGAAAGTGCATATGTTATCACTACTATTGAGGTGGATCCTAGCACTATTATAGTGATACATATACTGATTATTTATTCAATAATAGTGAATGTACTATTTAATTCTAGTTTTACAGATTATTTCATATCTTTTAATTGTAGTAGAACTATTCAAGTTCCACCTCAAAAAATGGGGGTTGAGCTATCTGTGAGAGTAAAAAAATGGACCAATTATTACATCCTAAGTATATAACTTAGCTTTAGTCAATGTTTGTGGACTGAATCTCCTAGAAAATATTATCATACTTTCTTCAGTGTAATTTAATTATATATTCGAAATGGATTGGTTGTCCTTATATAAAGCCAACAAAAAATGTTAGGAGAGGGAGATTACTCTTCACATCCTGATTCATCCTCCAATTATGTAAAATTGTAAGGAGGATAAATATCCATTGAAATATTCTTCTAAAACATGGATATTAGTGAATTATGAGTAATAACATCTATCTAAAATTATAGATACAAAGGAGAGAATTATGGTTTAATACATTGCCATTGTTATGGACTAAACTAATGTATTCCCTAAAGAGTTTCTTGGTCTTACTCTAGACCGAGAGGTTGAGTTATCAATTTAACTTATACTTGGATCGATAATCATATCCAATACTCCCTATAGAATATCCAGTATTGAGTTGGAAAAGATAAAGTATCAATTACAAGAGAATCTATGAAAATGTTTTATATTCCTAAGTGCTTCATTGTGGGGTGTGTCAGTTCTCCTCATCAAAAAGAAGGATGGTTCAATGTGCCTCTGCATTCATTATCATAAAATCAAAAAAAATCACGATAAAGAAAAATCATCCCATTCCATGGATAGATGACTTGTTAGATCAACTATGTTAGGCCACATATTTCTCTAAAGTTTACCTTCAGTCAGGATATCACCAATTAAAGGCGAAGAAGTAAGATATTCACAAGACTACCATTAGAAAAAGTTATGGACACTATGAGTTTATAGTGATGCCCTTCAGACTCATTAATGCTCCAATGATCTTCATTGACTTAATGAATGGAGTCTTTAGATATTACATCGAAAAAATTGTGGTAGTCTATATAGATAATATTAGGATATACTCTAAGATCAAGGAGGAGCATGATGAGAATTTGAATATTGTGCTAAAGAGATTGTGAAAGGAGATTCTATATGAAAAGTAAAGTAAATGTGAGTTCTGGGTGGAGGAAGTGTCTTTAATTGGGTATGTTATCACCCATAAAGGGATATATATAGATCATTATAAGACAAATTTAATTAAGTAGTGGCCCATACCAACATATGTAATGGATGTCTGTAGTTTCCTTAGACTATCTAGGTATTTTTGATGATTTGTGAGAAACTTATTGTGGTTGTTAAACCCAATAACCAAGATGACTCATAAGGGAGTAAAGATTATCTAGAATAATGTATAAAAAGATATATTCAAGTAATTGAAAAATATTATTATCACTGCACTAGTAATTACACTACCCATAAGTGGGGAACTTTTCCTAGTGCACAAAAATGCTTCAAAGAATGGATTGGGTTGTGTATTGATGTGGAATGATAAAGTGATAGTTAACTTCTCAAGGTAGTTGAAAGTTCATGAATATAACTACCTAATGCATGATCTAGAGTTTGATATAGTGATATTCACATTGAAGATTTGGTGGAATTTTCACCATGGGGGGAAGTGTGAAATATATATGGATCATAAGAGCTTTAAGTATAAATTCACACAAAATGAGATTAATATGTTCTAGAAAAGATGGTTAGAGTTGATCAAGGATTATGATTGTTCAATCCACTACCATCCAAGGAAGGAAAATAAAGTAGAAAATGATCTAAGTATAAATGATCTTTTGACCTTATCAATTGTGAGAATTTGGATGGATTTGGTCATCTTAGACATACAATGGATAGATATGGGAATCATATAGGAAGTAATATCATCATTACTTTATAAAATGATTGTTTAAACCTCCCTTTGGGAGAAGATAAAGGATGCTTAAAGGGATTATATAAAAATATAGAAGAAAATGGAAGATATAATAAAAGGGAAATCCTTTAAGATAAAAATTAATGAATAATGAGTTGTAAGATTTTTTACACTACTATGTGTGCCATGAAATCCTAAAATAAAAAAGGATGTGCTGAGTGATGCACATAGATCAACCTTCTCCATCCACCTATTAATCATGAAGATGTATCAATATATATGATAGCTCTATTTATGGGATAATATGAAGAAGGATAATGATAAACATACATCAAAGTTCCAAGCATGTCAACAGGTGAAGGCAGAGAAGAAATATTCCAAAGGGATGATTTAACCATTGCCTATACCCACATGGAAATGGGAGAACATCAATATGAATTTTTTCATAGGTATTTCAATGACATCCAAAGGAAATAATGCTATATGTCTTGTGGTGGATCATATTATAAATACATTTAATGTAATTACTATTTGAGAGTACATCTCACTCAATCAACTGGAAAGGATATACATCATACAACTAGTGAGGTTGCATGGAACACCACTATCGATTGTATCTGATCGAGATTTAAGAATTAACTATAAGTTCAATAAAAGTATCCAACATGTTCTAAACACTATTTTAAAATTCATTATGGATTATCATCCCCAGATTGATGTCTAATATAAACGAACTATGAATAAACATGAGAACATGATGAGATCATGCTCAATGGACTTTAAAAGAGGATGGGATCAACATATTCCTCTCATCGAGTTCTCATATAATAATAGTTTCCAATCAAGCATCCAAATGCGTCCATATAAATCCATTTATAGGAATATATTTAGAACACTTTTATGTTGGGATGAAGTTTTTGAATGCAAGCTACTAGGACCTAAAATGTGTGAAGAAATGGTGGAAAAGGTCAAGAACATTCAGCGGCATATCAGGGCTTCTCAAAGTTGATGGAAGAGTTATTATAATAACCTTTAATGAGACCTAGAGTTTGAGGTTAGATATAAATTTCTCCTATGTATATCTATATGAAAGAGATTCATAAAATTTGATAATAAGGGAAAGTTAATACCCAAGCATGTCATCCTCATTAAGATTTTTGATCACATCAGAGTTGTGACCTATAAACTAGCACTTCCAAGAACCTTGTCTCAAGTACACTACATGTTCCATGTATCCCTATTGATGAAGTACATACCAAATCCCTTACCTGTACTAAATTAAGAGGTGGTATAGATGGAAAATTATCTCTCTTATGATGAGAAACTAGTGAAGATCTTGGACTATAAAGATAAAGTTCTATGTAATAACAAAACTCGCCAAGTAAAATTGGTAAGGTGGAATCATAAGTATGAAGAGGAGAACTAGGAACTAGATGAATTTATGAAGTATAATTACCCTTATCTATTTTCATTTAAGTGTTAGAAATTAAATTTTTAGGGAGAGATTTCTTACGGGGGATAATCTAACAACTCATAATTTTACCAATGGAATTTCCATTTTGATTATATAAATGTGTCATATCTAGTAATATAGTACTATATAATGAACACTCACTACATGATAAAAAAAATATTTTATTACATAAATTTTACCATTAAATTTTTAGAATAAATATATCCAAAATAATTGAAAATATTATAGTGGGGAAAAATAGAAAATAAAATAACTAAAATATGAAAATTTTGATATGCTTGATCCGTCAGAATAACCACACTCATGAAAAAAACTGGAAAATGAATAAGAATATTATTAATGTAATATTAATTTTGAAAATGAAAATATATATAACCTTGAGATAAAATAGATATGAATGAAGAATAAATGAAATGTGATATATTTATAGAAAGTATGGACCCATATGAATGTTACAAATATGATAGTTGGAATAATAATATATAGTAACCTGACCATTAGAATAGTATCCTAAATTATGGAAGTGTAAAATAATATTTATTTATCATATAAAATAAAAATATGATATATTTATATGAAGATACAAGTAAATAAATGTTTTAAAAATAATAAAATAAGTGTTTGTATCTTTGTAAAACATATACATTTTATTTTCATTTTTATAAAAAATATAATGATTTAAAATAAAATTTATTTTCCTAAAATGGTGTTATAAAAAAAATATTCTTCATTATAAGGATAATATAATTTTATGAGACCATAAGTAATTTTACAAAGGGTCATAAAATTTATCATAATATTAAAATTGGTATTTATCAAATAAATAAGGATTTTAATTAAAATTAAATTTATCATATTTAGAAAATTATTTTTATAAAATAGACTTCATTTTTTGAATCTACATAAATAAAAATGGTTAGGGTGATTTTTTTGTATTTTTCTAAAATAGTTGATTTTTTTTGTGAATAGTGAAATATAGAAAAATATAATATTTAATACTATATGATAAAAACATGAATTTAGAAGTTATGGATAATATAATTACTGTTTAGTTTAAACTCACATTAAAATTTTACTATATATGGTCACAATATTCATCACTAATTGTAGTGTTCAGCTAAAATAATAAACTAATGATTATAATATTCAAAAATACCACTCTTCGCTCCTTATAAATACCACCCCTTCTCATAACAACTTCTTAGCCTTGTATCTTGAAAAAATTATGTGCAATTATCTTCCCAAACCCCCACCCCCCACATGTTCCATTAGTTATTTTCTCACCAAAAGTAAAAAACCAAAGTGACTTGAGGTGTATTTCAAGAGACAACATTTAAGAGATAATATTCATAATCTATCCCTTTTAAATTTATTTCTTCTTCTACCACCTCCTCACATCCTCTATACAACATGAAATAATGAATAAAATATTAAAAATATACTTCAATTTTATTGTGTTAATGTAATATCTATAATCTGTGCTCTTCTCTACTCTCCTCATTCTAAAAATGGAAACATTGTTCATATTATGGTGGATTCGCTGCCTCCACGAACAATGTACTTCATTTTTCTCCACCACCTTCAAGGATGGTTATTGAAATATTATTATTGTTAAATATGATTTTAATAAGTATATTATAAATTATATCATTATTATGGGATGTATTAATAAACTTTTAATTAATAAAATAAATTTAGTTCATGATGGTCAGTAAACCCACCTAAATGAAGTAACAATATAATGTTAATGTTTACTAAATGAATAGTACCTATGTTAGAAAAAATGGATATTTGGGACTATTTAAGTTATTTTAAGAATAGTAATATCATTTCATTTCACTTCTTAATTATTATTCCCATTTTATAAGAACTTCAATAATTATGCACAAGTGATCCGACCTTATAACCATGAAACGAACGCCCTCAGAAAAGTGGAATTAAACTTTATATCTCATTGAAATAGTTATAAATGAACATAATATAATTATAGTATATAAAATATATATGTAAATGGTTATTAATTAACTAATTAATTAATCTAATTTTATTAATCAGGATTTTAAGTGAAAGTGCATAACAATTCTAGACATAAGGTAAGGTATCTCTCTAAACAACCCTATTTTCTTTAGGTTATATCATTTCTTTATCTATCTCACTTTATCTATATATTGATGTTATATAATTCTTATGAATTATGTATATATGTATCTTACATATATACTTATCTTATATATCATCCTTTGATGGAGTTATACATGCCTAAAGTTCATTTCACAATGCCTTCTTTAAAATCAAACCCGATAAAGGGGAAATTTTCTATCCCTTAATAGTTTTATATAACACTATTTTAAATTATTTATTCACATTAATGATTTAATTAAATAAAATAATATTTTATGGATAACCATTCTGGTTTACCTCTGGTTTTCAAATAAAATTTCATGTTCATATTCTCTTCAAACACTACTGGAATTGTGATTTTTACCCACGGTTCTTTACCAACAGTTTGCTTAAACCGTTGGTAAAGAAGGTTTAGGTAACCCTTTCCCAACGGTTCATTAGAACCGTTTGGAAAGGGTACCCCTTTGCCAATGGTTTCATAAAACCGTTGGCAAAGGGGTGTTTAAGTTACCCTTTCCCAACGGTTTTCTGAAACCGTTAGGAAAGGGTACCCCTTTGCCAACGGTTCAACAGAACCGTTGGGAAAGGGTACCCTGAACACCCCTTTGCCAACAGTTTTTAAAAACCGTTGGCAAATATTTTCCCCAAATATAATCGGGCCGCTTCTCTCCCCCATTCGTGACAGAACCCTAAAATCAATCCGGCGCTCTGCTCCTCTTGTGAACCCCCCCATCCGAACAGGTGAAAAACCATCTGAATCATCTAAAATCAGGTATTTTATTCTTTATACACATATGCAACCTTGTTTTTATTGTTATTGATCTAATATTTTTGTTTTAAGTTTGGATTTTGATGTGATTTCACCATGAAAAATAGGTAAATGAATGAATATTTTGTTAATTAATTAGTTTCCCATGGAATATCATTTGTGTTATAATGTCCATGCTAAATAAAGGGGTAATGTAATAAAATACCTTGAATAAATTGTGGAAGTTTGGATATTTTGCTTCTATGAGAGGTTTTTTGTTGTGTTTCATTGTATGTTGTAGGCTTTTGTATGGTGATTGAGGTGACCAGTTGGGCTTTGTGATATGTGGGGTTGTAATGTGATGGTTAGTGGGCATGGATGTGACATGTGAAGTTGTGTGATAGTGATGATGTGTGGTGGTGTTGTGCCATGTGGAGGTGTTGTGTGATGAGGTTGTCGTGTATGGTGTGGTGAGGTGGTTTTGTTTGTGCGGTGGTTTGTGATGTGCAATAGTTTTGTTGTGATATGTGGTTGTTTTGGTGAGATGGTTGGCCTATGTAACATGGCGATGATGGTTATTGTGAGATGGTGAGTTGTTGTGTGGTGGTTTTATTAGTTTCCTAGTTATCTATGGAATAAATTATACTGTTAAAACAAGAAAACAAGATAGTAAATAAATGATATGGAATATAAATGGATGTGTGGTAAATGGATTTAATTAATTTAACATTAAATGGATGGACAATGTAAGTGTGAATGAAGTGGATTATAAATGAAAGTGGGAAATGCTATGTGTCTTGTGTGGTGGTGGTGTGGTGTGTTGCATATAGTGGTGAAAGTGGTTGTGATGGTTTATGTGTTGTATGGTAGTAGTGAAGTGTGTGATTATGTAGTTAATGTGAACCCATAGGTTGGGTATTTTGTGCTATCTATATATCATGTATTTTATGTTATTTCTACACATTCCCAACCAGAGTTGGATAAACTTACCAACGATCAGAGGTTTTGAGTTATGGGTATTTTTTCTAATATCTAGGATGGTGGTTATATGGTTGGATAGCTACCATGTCTTCCCTACTCTTCCTTCATAAGTGATTGACCATGTGTTTTTAGGCAAGATGTGATGTGATTGTCCATGTGTCTTCAGGTGAGTTGTACAATGATTTCCCTAGTGTTTTCAGGTGAGGTGCGATGTGATAAGGCTATAATAAGATGTGGCATGTGGTTGGGGTCATGTAGGGTAGGAGGATGGCACAGGGTTGATGTTATTCATGTTCATGATACCCTACTAATATGGTTATGGGATGAGGCATGCTGTGATTTGATAACACATTAAGTTCTTGTTTGTTTTACATTTTTTCAATAACATATTAGTATGTTTTTTTCACATGTGTAGTTGATACCTTGATTATTTTCTTCCTTAATCGTTTACTTAAATGTATTTTCTATTAAAGTTCTATCCTGTTGAATTTTTTATAAAAAAATGACTTATATAAATTATTTTTACAGAATGGACAGAAGTTGTATGTATGAAACCGATCGGATCTCAAGCGATTTTCAAAACAATTTGGAGAGCTTTATAGATTCTGCATTTTACAATGCTTCAGATAGTGGTCGCATACACTGCCCATGTTCCAATTGTGTTGGTAGACCTTGGTTGAGCCGTGAAGAAGTCATCTACCACATAACCAAAAAAATTTTTCAATAAAACTACTTTGTGTCGGATCATAATGGGGAGAAAATGAAATCTCAAATTGGTGATGATCGAAATGAAAGGACTGGAATGAAGAATTTGTTAGATGATCGGTTTCCATTTATTCTTCATCATGAAAAAGAAAGGATTTCTACTTAAGAAGACTTCGATATGAGGACAGCTGATGCATCTAGTGAAAATGATGATATTTATAGGGTGACAAAATTGAATGATGCTGCCACGACTCCAGTATATAGACAATGCGATAAAATTAAAAAGATGGAATTTTTAATCCGATCGTTTCATGGGAAAACTATGTATGGGATTTATAATACAGAAATCGATTACATTCTTACCCTCTTGAAGGATTTACTTTTAGATGATGCAGATATTCCCTCAAACCACTATATGGCATGGAAGTTAGTTGAGGAACTTCGATTTTCAAGAAACAAAATTCATGATTTCTCGAAAGATTGCAGTTTATTCTGGGAGGAAACCGCTGAACAAAATGATTGTATAAAATGTAGCACATCCCGCTGGAAGTCAAAATCTGATGGAACACCATCCCATGTTCCACAGAAAGTAATGTGGCACTTTCCATTGATCCCCAGACTCCGAAATCTTTTTGTGTCTGATGACATATCAATAAAAATGAGATGACATGATAGAGAGAGAAAGAAGACTAATGATGAGTTTGTTCATCCTATATATGGATTTACATGGAAGATATTTGATGCTCGACATCCTGATTTTGTAGCTAATGTGCATAATGTGAGGCTGGGTCTTTTATGGGACAGTTTTAATCCGTTTGGGCAGATGCTTACTCTAAACAGCACATGGCCAGTTTTTATACACATTTATAATCTTCCCCCATGGTTATGTATGAAAAAACCTTTCACTTTCATGAGTATACTCATATCTGATCCTTCTAATCCCGAAATTGATATTGATGTATACATGCAACCTTTAATAAAAGAGTTGAAACTTCTTTGGGAGGTGGGTGTGCGCACATATGATGCATGTTCGGAAGACATATTTCATATGCGTGTTGCGCTTATGTGGACGATAAATGATTTTCCAGCTTATGCAATGATGTCTGGATAGAGCACGAAGGGAAAATTGTCATGTCCATTTTGTATGAAGAATACACGATCCAGAAGACTGAAACATCACGGTAGTTTCAGTTTTATGGTACATCGATGATTCTTGCCAAAGGATCATCCATATAGAATGAATTGTCAAAGATTTGATAATACTATAGAGACCGATGATCCACCTCAGCGTATGTATGAAACTGATGTGCTTAATGAATTGAGAGATTTCCATTTTTCATTCGGGAATGGTCAAATGAAATCTATAAAGATAAAGAATGTTTCCACTGAAACATGTTACAATTGGAGGAAGAGGAGTATCTTTTTTGATTTGCCTTATTGGTCAACCAATTTGTTACATCATTTCTTAGACGTAATTCATATTGAAAAGAATATATGCGAAATGTTGCTTTAAGTTCTTATAAATTTCAAGGGGAAGAGAAAATATTATTTACGATCTCGACGTGACTTGGTGGATTAGGGAATCAGACCAGAATTGCATCCTATGTGTATCGGTGAAAATAAATGGCAACTTCCATGTGCTTCTTATGTGATGACACCTATGAAAAAAAACAATTTCTAGAAGTATTGGAGACTATTAGAGTTCCTGATGGTTATTTAAGCAACATATATAAATAGGTCAACAGAAGAGAGTTGAAGCTAAAATCTTTGAAGACTCATGATTATCACGTTCTACTGCATGAGTTTCTTCCAATAGAAATCCATCATCTTTTGTCCAATAATGTAAGGGTGGATGTTATTAAGTTGTTCCATTTTTTTAGAGATCTTTGTGCTAAGAAGTTTTCCAAGTCTTTCTTGCAAAAAATGTTGACAGATTCCCCCTTAATTTTGTGAGTTGGAGAAAATATTTCCTCCATCTTTCACATGCATGCTGCATCTGACTGTCCATATTCCCACTGAAATACTTCTCAGAGGACCTGTTTCTTTTCTTTAGATGTATTCAACTGAAAGAAATATGTTCACATTAAAGTATTATGTCCCGGACACCCCCCCCCCCAGATAGCCCCCGGACAGCCCCCCGAACAACCCCCGGATAGCCCCCCACCCTCCTCCCTGGACCCCGGACAGCCCCCCCCCCCCCCCACCCTCCTCCTTGGACCCCGGACAACCCCCCGAACACCCCCCGGATAGCCCCCCGCACATCCCACCACCCTCCTCCTTGGTCCCCTGATAACCCCCCGGACACCCACCAGACAGCCCCCTGGACAGCCCCCCAGACAGCCCCATCGGACAACCCCCCACCCTCCTTGATTTCATTTACTACTAGAAAATCTATAATATATATTTTATTTATTTTCATCATGATAATCAATGTAAATCACATTTACACATCTAATCAATATCATAGATTCTTGGTATGTTATAAAAGAGATGTATTCGTTGGGCATGACATTGTTAGCTCTAAAATGTTTCATAGCATGATAAACTAAAATCTAATCCATAATAAGAATGATATAAAAATATTCTATATGAATGTCCACAAGATTTTAAGTAAATACCATTCCACTAATAGACACATGGGGATTCTCATAAAATGGACAAAATTTTAAGTACATATGGAAAACTGACCAAACACATTCGGTTTCCATTGAAACTTTAGGAGAACAATCCATGGATCATATGTGATGTGTAAGAATCAACCCCGCCTCAATCTGAGATACGGTGTGGCCGACACCACTCAAAGTGTCTGTCTTTTATTTCAAAAGGACATCATTTTAATTGAAAAACATCAACTGGCATACGGAAAACCGACCAAACGCATTCATATTGTGTCGATAATTTAGAACAATGATCCATGGGTCATATGTGACATGTACGAGTCAACCCCGCCTCAATCCGAGGCACGGTGTGGCCAACACCATTCACAGTGTCTCTCTTTTGTTTAAAATGGACAGGATTATAAGTGAAAAGAACAACTGACATACGAAAAACTGACCAAATGCATTCGAAATGTGTTGATGCTTTAGGAAAATGATCCATGGGTCATATGTGACGTGTACGAGTCAACCTGAGCTCAATCTAAGGTACGGTGTGGCCGGGATCACTCTAAGTGGCTCCCTTTTGTTTAAAATGGACAACATTTTAAGTACATAAGGAAAAATGACCAAACGAATTTTGTTTCTATTTAAACTTTAGGAGAACGGTCCATGGGTCATATGTGACGTGTAAAAATCAACCCCGTCTCAATCTAAGATGTGGTGTGGCCGGCACCACTCAAAGTTTCTGTCTTTTGTTTCAAAAAAGACGTCATTTTAATTGAAAAACATCAACTGGCATACGGAAAACCGACCAAACACATTCGGATTGTGTCGATACTTTAGAAAAACTATCCATGGGTCATATGTGATGTGTACGATTAAACCCCACCTCAATCCGAGGCGCGGTGTGGCCGAAACCATTCACAGTGTCTCTCTTTTGTTTAAAATGGACAGGATTATAAGTGAAAAGAACAACTGACATACAAAAAACTGACCAAACACATTCAAAATGTGTTGATGCTTTAGGAAAACGATCCATGGGTCATATGTGATGTGTACGAGTCAACCCAAGCTCAATCCGAGGCACGGTGTGGCTAGGATCACTCTAAGTGGCTCCCTTTTGTTTAAAATGGACAACATTTTAAGTACATACGGAAAACCGACCAAACGCATTCAGTTTCCATTGAAGCTTTAGGAGAACGATCCATGAGTAATATGTGATGTGTAAGAATAAACCCTACCTCAATCTGAGACGCGGTGTAGCTGGCACCACTCAAAGTGTCTGTCTTTTGTTTCAAAAGGACGTCATTTTAATTGAAAAACATCAACTGGCATATGGAAAACCGACCAAACGCATTCGTATTATGTTGATACTTTAGAAAAACAATCCATGGATCATATGTGACGTGTACGAGTCAACCCCGCCTCAATTTGAGGTGCGGTGTGGCCGACACCATTCACAATGTCTCTCTTTTGTTTAAAATGGACAGGATTATAAGTGAAAAGAACAACTGACATACGAAAAACCGGCCAAACGCATTAGAAATGTGTTGATGCTTTAGGAAAACAATCCATGGGTCATATTTGATGTGTAAGAGTCAACCCCGCCTTAATCTGAGGTGCGGTGTGGCCAGAACCATTCATAGTGTCTCTCTTTTGTTTAAAATGGATAACATTTTAAGTACATATGGAAAACTGACCAAACAGATTCTGATTGTGTTTATACTTTAGTACAATGATCCATGGGTCATATGTGATGTGTACGAGTCAAACCCGCCTCAATCGGAGGCACAGTGTGGCATACACCATTCAAAGTGTCTCTCTTTTGTTTAAAATGGACAGGATTATAAGTGAAAAGAACAACTGAAATACGAAAAACTGACCAAACGCATTCGAAATGTGTTGATGCTTTAGGAAAACGATCCATGGGTCATATTTGATTTTTAAGAGTTAAACCCTCCTCAATTTGAGGTGCGGTGTGGCCGACACTATTCACAGTGTCTCTCTTTTGTTTAAAATGGACAGGATTATAAGTGAAAAGAACAACTGACATACGAAAAACCAAACAAACACATTCGAAATGTGTTGATTATTTAGGTCAATGATCCATGGGTCATATGTGACATTTATGATTCAACCTGGGCTCAATTAGAGGCATAGTGTGCCTGGGATCACTCTAAGTGTCCCCCATTTGTTTAAAATGGACAACATTTTAAGTACATGCGGAAAACCGACCAAATGCATTCGGTTTCCATTGAAACTTTAGGAGAACTGTCCATGGGTAATATGTGATGTGTACGAATCAACCTCGCCTCAATATGAGATGTGGTGTGGCTGGAACCACTCAAAGTGTCTGTCTTTTGTTTCAAAAGGACGTCATTTTAAGTGAAAAACATCATCTGGCAAACGGAAAACCGACCAAACACATTCGGATTGTGTCGATCCTTTAGAGCAATGATAAATGGGTCATATATGATGTGTACGAGTCAACCCCACCTCAATCCAAGGTGCGGTGTGGCTGACACCATTCACAGTGTCTCTCTTTTGTTTAAAATGGACAGGATTATAAGTGAAAAGAACAACTGACATACAAAAAACCAACCAAATGCATTCGAAATGTGTTGATGCTTTAAGAAAACAATCCATGGGTCATATGTGACGTTTACGAGTCAAACCCGCCTTAATCTGAGGCACGGTGTGTCCGGGGTCACTCTAAGTGGATCTCTTTTGTTTAAAATGGACAACATTTTAAGTACATACGAAAAAATGACTAAATGCATTCGGTTTCCGTTGAAACTTTAGGAGAACGATCCATGGGTCATATGTGATGTGAACGAATCAACCCTGACTCAATCTGAGACACAGTGTGGCTGGAACCACTCAAAGTGTTTGTCTTTTGTTTCAAAAGGACGTCATTTTAAGTGAAAAACATCAACTAACATACGGAAAACCGACCAACGCATTCGGATTGTGTCGATACTTTTGCACAAAAATCCATGGGTCATATGTGATGTGTACGAGTTAACCCCGCCTCAATCCGAGGCACGGTGTGGTCGACACCATTCCGAGTGTCTCTCTTTTGTTTAAAATGGACAGGATTATAAGTGAAAAGAACAACTGACATACAGAAAACCGACCAAACGCATTCTAAATGTGTTGATGCTTTAGGAAAAAGATTCATGGTTCATATGTGATGTGTACGAGTCAACCCAGCCTTAATCTGAGGCACGGTGTGGCCAGGATCACTCTAAGTGTCTCACTTTTGTTTAAAATGGACAACATTTTAAGTACATACAAAAAACCGACCAAACACATTCGGTTTCTATTGAAACTTTAGGAGAATGATCCATGGTTCATATGTGACGTGTACGACTCAACCCTGCCTCAATATGAGACGCGGTGTGGCCGACACCACTCAAATTGTCTGTCTTTTGTTTCAAAAGGACGTCATTTTAAATGAAAAACATCAACTAGCATACGGAAAACCAATCAAACGCTTTCAGGATATGTTGATACTTTAGGACAACGATCGATGGGTCATTTGTGACATGTACGAGTTAACCTCGCCTCAATCCAAGGTACGGTGTGGCCAGTATCACTCCAGTTGTATGTATTTTGTTTAAAATGGACATCATTTCAAGTAAAAATATATGGTATACGAAAAACCGATCAAATTATGAATTGAATTCCGGATTCCACATATAATTTTCATCTAAATTTTAAATTGAATTTTCAATGAATTATGTATGTTTATAATTACGTTATGAATTCTAATTTAATTATGGATGTTTATAGTTCTAGGATGAATTATATTTTAAATGTGTATGAATTTGTTCTCTATATGTATGTGTTAGTTGGTTATTTCAGGTAAAATAATTGTATATTTATGTGTTAGTTTATTGAAGGTACAATAATTGGATTGAAAATGAGATGGAATGCACAAAATGAGACCTGGTGGGAAAATTGCAGAGCTGTTGTGCAAATTGCAAGCTGTTGTGCAATTTTCACAGCATAGGCTATGCCAACGGTTTCAAACTATTGGCATAACATCTCTAGGTTTTTTTTCCAATGGTTCTATGAACCATTGGTAAAAAACTTTTCCCAATGGTTTAGAAACCGTTGGGAAAGAGGATACTGCTTGGGCTTTCCCAATGGGCCAAACCATTGGGAAAAACTCTTCCAACAGTTTGGCAGAACCGTTGGGATAGGTTAATTTTTCCCCACCCTATCCCAACGGTTCACTGTAAACCATTAGGAAAATCTTTCCCAACGGCTTATTTCCCTATGGTTTGCAAAACCATTGGTATAACATATACCAATGGTTCTGCAGCCTTTCAAAACGGTTTAGAACCGTTGGGAAAGACTGTATTTCCAGTAGTGAAAATTTGTTAACTTATTCCATAAAACATTGTTTTGAAAGTTCATTTCTATACTCGATTCTCTAACCTTAATCATGACATTTTTTAATGAATGATTTTTTTTTTGAATTATGATTATTTATTCAGATATAAATGTCAAAAATATTTAATCCCTTCTTTTCTTTTTAATAATTATGAAATATACTTTGATTGTGATATGAGGAAAGATTATTAAAGCCTTTCATTTCCATTAGTAATTATTATGTTTATGAATAATTTTTGATTCCCATTTTTGGTACACATAAGCATGCACATGTTATGATGGGTATGCCCTGATAGAACTCTAATGTATTGGGTAATTTTTATATCTCTTAATATGATATGTATGGGATTAGGGAGTAAACCTAATCCAGGATGGGACTTTGTCCACTATGTGATGTTGTCTCAGTGGTTAACCTTGAAATATGCTTATTTCATGTTTTTTGTTGTTTCCACATTCCTATGATACCATGATTTTATGATTATATGTTCTTTATGTCATGCTACTATATTGATCCTTATCTTTTATGATATCATGTTATTCCTTTTGACTCATGTGTTATGCTTCTTCATCATGTTTATTCCCTTACAAGTCTTTATAGATCACCCCTTTTATTTAAGAATTCAATAGTTTGTCCTATAAAATTTTAGGATATAAAAGGGTTTTAGGATATCATTATATAAATTAAAATAAATTCATTTTATTTTAGTTTAATTTAAAGGTATTATGAACCTAGTGTTCTAAATACACTAGGCCTCTCGATCTTTGGGTTGTGTTTATTGGTTATTTATGATAAAATTATGTAATAATATATGTAAAATGCTTGGGTCACTATATATGTCATGAAACCTTGAGATAAGATGACTTTCATCTCATCCGTTGTAACCTGTGTGAGATGTGGTTTAGTGTGTGGGCTATGTGGGAGAGTCTAGTCACCCTTACTTATTCATGACTCGAGGTTTGGGGCTTAGTGACTTGTGGACTTCAAGGGTGATCCATGAGGGGCCAGTCAATTTTGGGACTGCCTTTAGGTGCATTAGGCATAGGAGATGCTTCGATTTATGATAGAGGTTAATGATAGGTATTATCATGTATGTGGGGTTTAGGCGCGTTTGATGCCCTTGGAATTTTTAGGTGAAGAACTTGTGTGCTAGTGCTTCAAGTATTATGTCTAGTTTTGGGAAGGGAAATTTGATTGAATTACAAGACTAGGTAATGTTAGTATAGGAATTTTGGACTCATTGATCGTGAGGTTCTTTATTAATAGAATACCCTTAGAGGTGTTTTGGTGAAAGTCATATAGAAATTATTGGTACTCTCAAAATTCAAAGAACCTTGGGAGATAGTTCTTCAATGGAACTTACAGTTTTTTAGGGTAGGATCAGTTAGGCATCTGGCCCTATCAACTTTAGATACGCCTTTAGGAGTGCAATGAGAATGTAAAAAGCCCTATTGGAAACTCAAAATGATGCTCAAGATTTGAGTGGTAATGTGAATGGACCATCATATTGATTTGAATATGGTTCTTAAAATCACCTTGGTTGCTCATGTGAACCAATTTTAGAGGAATTTGGATTGCTGGAGTTGAGACGAGTCCTCATTATCGGTCATCCTTTCAATAAAATCCTTGGATAATTTTTCTGTGAGTTGGGAGTATATGCCAGTTTAATTTTTGTAATGATGTTCATAGGTGATCAGTCTCATCTCCATATAACCATCATGTTCAATGATGGATGGAACGTGGGTCATATAAGTGGAAAAATGGTTTAGTGATGTGATGGCATAGATGATCCTATGGTGGGGAGTAGGGTGTTGTCCTTGGTGATATGACCCTCCTGTTGGGAGGATTGGGGGTGTGTGAGATTGGTTGATGGATGATAAATTTTCCATTTTAATCAAAAAAACATAGTATCATATGGGGTATAGGAATCAATGACAGGCTTGGGATGGTTTGTGGTAATAGGATTATGATTAGGTTAGTGACGTGTTGGTAGGGGCAGCCGAGCATTTTGAGGTAAGTTGGATGGGGGGAGGTTTGACTTGCGATATCACATGAGGTTTTATGTGGTGGGTAGAAAACAATGTAATTGATGTAATATTGGTGTTATAGGTGATTTTTTCATTGATCTAGCATTTAGGGATAGACCAATGTTGTAGTACCCCCAGTTTCTGGTATGTAACCCTTACTTGATGCTTTTCATGGTTTTAAAGTTAAGGGTATTGAATGGGAGAGTCAGAAGAACTTGGAATGAGGTTTTGAGGCAAAGGGGAAGTCGCACGGGCGGTGCACGGTTTGTCTAAACCGTGTGGCCAAACCGTGCACAGTGGGTCTTGGAGACAGTAGCTTCTGCATGGTCAGCACACGGTTTGTCTGACCGTGCGACCAAACCATGCGAGAAGGGTGGTCGAGGCAGTAGCTAATGCACGGTTAGCACACCGTTTTTCAAACCGTACGAACTAACCGTGCGACCACTTAAACGAGATCCTATAAAGGTGGATCTCACGTGTTTTTGCCTCTATGTAGCTCGTTTTTTCTTCTAAGCAGCCCTAACATGGGATTTTGGTTCTCCTAAGGTCAAGGAGGGTTCTCCCATCGTTCCGGAGGCGATCCGAAGGCTTCTCTTGGCGAATCGAAGCCGGATTCTTGAGGTATGTGATCGTTCTTGTTTGGTTTCTTAGATCTACTTAGATCTACTTCTCATCTTCTCTCGGTTTCTTAGATCTACACCTGTTATGGGTAGATCTAAGTGTGTGGATGCCAAATATGATGAGTTTTGGTCTTGGTTGTGTTAGGAGAGGAGATCTAAGGAGGATTCTTGGAAAATCAACCCGGTCTTCTTGTGCATTCTCAGCTTGTTAGGGTTTTCGTCAAAACCTTTGAGGTAGGAGGATTCACTCTTGAATAATCTTGTTATAATTGATTGTCTTAGTTTCAAATTGGGTTATTTGAATGAAATTTATTGTTCAAATCATGGAATAAATCTTCTTTAGTGATGATTTATGGTTTTGATGAAATTGTGAAATCTTGGTGAATTGTTGTGAAAAGTGATTTGGATTCTTGAATTTAAAATATTGATTTTAAATTTTGGATATGCTGTAATGGTAAATGGTTTGATGAAAGATGGGTTTTCAATAAAAAAGTGTGTTTTATTAAAAGGGTTTGTTATTTAAATTCCTTAATGAAATTGGTTCATTCTTTGGTTTTCAATAAAAGTACGGTTTTATTGAAATGGTTTGAATTGATTGAACACACTTGGTTTTGATGGAAATGGTTTTCAATAAAAGGTGTTTTATTGAAAGGATGGTTTTGGCATGATTTCTGTGAATTTGTGGTGTGTGTTCATGTTGCATATACGAGGCTTGGTTGAAATAAGACCTTGTGCTCGGTGACAAACGTTTAATGGCACATGGGACTTTTAAGTACGAGGCTTGTTTGAAATATGACCTTGTTCTCGGTGCCAAAGGTGTAATGGAACATGGGAAAAAATTACCTTGTGATGACTTGGTAGATCGACAAGAAACCGCTCATGAGTATGGAACTGTCATAACGAAGCATGCATGGTTGATTTCACGGGTTGTGAAATGGTTGGGTATGCCAAAAAAAGATTTTATAAAATGGATATAAAGCTTGATTGGTTATTTTTCTGGAAAAATGACTTGTTGGAAAACTGGTTTCAATTTCTCTTGGAATGCCTTTGGTTATGAATGGTTTTGGAAACTTGGTTATATTTAGTTATGAACTGCTTTTGAGAAAGTGTTTTATATAACTGTTTTTATATAAATGTGGCTAAATCTTCTATCCTAGTGGCATGAGTAGGGAAGTCATTGGGAAAAACCTACTGAGTTTTATACTCACCCCTGCTTTGGCACGTTGGTACTTTTTCAGATGTCGTATTATGGGACACAGGTAAAGGTAAAGTATCTTATTGTTAGTGCTCGTGGTGATTCTTGGGAGGATGTGGTGGTGCTTGGTGCATGAAGCTCGGCGTGGAGCCTTGGAGTGTGTCTTGGCTTGCTTTGGGTCTTTTTATTATTATTTTGCTTGGTACTCTGATATTGTGTTGGTTGTATTGGCTTGTGGAATAGTGTAGTTCCCTTTTGGTAATACATGAGTTGGTTTTTTTAATAACATGCATCATATAGTGGTTGTTAGTGAATGTTTTGGTTTATTTTCTTAAATGGTAAATCATCCCCCTATTGTATTTGAAACCCTTTGGCATTTATTTCCAGCCTTTGGCATCTTGGGGATGTCTCTTAAGGCCTAGTAATGACTCGTTGTACTATCAAGCCAATGAGAATTGGTGGGTCATTACAAATGGTATTAGATTGTTCGGTCCTTGCCTAACAAGTACTCATCAGTGTTCTTGGTCTTGGAGTTAAAATTCATTCTTGTCTATTCCTTGGGTCGAAAATCATAGACAGGATTTGGATTGTCGGAAATTGAAATGTATATTATAAAAGGACGTAGCTAACCCGTTTATGCTGAACTTCAAGTTACCAGGGTGTTGGGTACATAAGTGTTTTGGATACACTTCTAGAATGTTGGAAAAAACATTATCATGGGTTTATCCAATGAGAGGAGCATGACATGCATTATAGAGGAATGAATTCCCACTAGGATTTCATATCGCATTATAGGGAATGAGTAAGAATTTTTTTCAAGGTGCGAATTTTGGAAAAATACAGAAATTGTTTTCAAGTGAAAGATTTTGAAAACAGGGTATTTGGTGTATTTTGAAAATAGGTTGATTTTCAAAAAGCATGCTGAATGTTTTCAAAAATGTTTGAACATGGGAAATTTTTTTTTTGAGAACAATGTTGTGATAGATTATGTGATAGAATTTGAATTCTAAGCCATTAGTTTCTAGAGAGTGAGATTGACAGAGTTCGTGTCCGTTTAGAAAACGGAAAATGTGGAAAGGTAGAAAGACTCATTGTGATAGTGTTGTCTAATGCAATTTGAAATGGGAATTCTCGATGTCTATGGAAGTGAGACTCAAGGTTGGTTGTTCTGTTTATAGATACTGGGTAGGTGTTGTAGAGACTAACCAGAAGTGCCCGATGAAAACGTGGTTGCACCGAGCCCCAGGTGAACCATCAGTTAGACCAGATCATATTGAAAGCTTTCCAAGCTATGGGAAGTGTGAATATAGGGGAAAATCCAAAGCATGTTGATTATGCAGATCAGTTCAAAAATAAGGATCCACCCGTCTTTAGGGGTGATTCTGACCCCGAAAGGCCGTAGACGTGGCTGTCCAGAATGAACAGAATTTACGAATACTTGGGGACACTAGTAGAGCTAAAAGTAAAGCTAGAAACATGTAAGCTAGAGAATCTTGCTATTCAGTGGTGGGAGTTGGTAGTCCAAGCGGGAATAGACCA
This sequence comes from Viscum album, assembly GCA_963277665.1. Taxonomy (NCBI): domain Eukaryota; kingdom Viridiplantae; phylum Streptophyta; class Magnoliopsida; order Santalales; family Viscaceae; genus Viscum; species Viscum album. Next base: position 1,148,511,099 of record OY728128.1, read on the forward strand.
GGGTATGATGTGGGAAGGCTTTAAGGAATTCTTTAATAAAAAATTCTACCCACGTACGTTCAGAATTCAGCACACAACTGATTTCTTCAGTCTAAAGAAAGAGCATATGTCTGTGACATAGTATGCAGCTATGTTTATGATCTTAGTTCGGTTTTCACCCAAGGTGGTATGTAGCACGTCGTTGAAGGAATGGATCTTCGAAGCGGGGTTAAGGTAAGATATCCGCTCCAAAATAGCAGTGTTGTGTATCGATGATCACACAGAGATGGGGAATCGTGCATCGGTGGCTCAGCGGGATCTATTGGGAGCTTCGGGCAGAGGAAGCATGGTGGTACCCATGGGGAATAGTGGGAGATTCGGTTTTGAAACTGCAAACTCCTCTTTGTGAAAGAGAATGTCAATACTTTGTGTGTAGAGAATGTGCTATAACTGTTGATGGAGCTGAGTTAAAATGGGACTTCTCGATATTGGACATGGATGTCTATGACATAATCCTGGGTATGGATTGGTTAACAATGGTTAAGGCTCACATCGACTGTTATAGGAGAACGATTAATTTCACGATTGAGGATGACATCAACCATCTCTTCAGAGGAGAGAGGATGGTAAAGAAATATGCAAAGATCTTGTTGGCACCAATGGTGGGAACAATCTCTTACCAACTGGTAGCTTTGACTTTGGCATCAATGGAAGAGATTGAGGAAAATAGTTTTCCAGCTATGGTGGATCAATTTCCATATGTCTTTCCCAATAACTTCTCAGGGTTACCACCTCTAAGGGAAGTGGAGGTTATGATTGATCTCCTTTCGGGGACCAATACTATTTCCCTTCCATATTATAGGATGGAACCAACAGAGTTACGGGAATTGAAAGTGCAGTTAGAGGAGTTGGAAAGCAAGGGTTTCATTCGACCAAGTACATCTCTATGGGTAGCACCAGTTTTGTTCATGAAAAATACATATGGAACTCTTCAACTGTGTGTTTATTATCGTAAGGTTAACTAAGTTACGATAAAGAATAGATATCCACTTCCACGCATTGATGATCTGTTCGATCAATTAAGGGGAGATTAGTGGTTCTCTAAGATTGACTTGTGATCAGGATATCACCAATTAAGAGTTCAGAAGGAGGATATCCCAAAGTCAGCTTTCAGAAGTAGATATGTCCACTAAGAATATGTAGTCATGCCTTTCGGTCTAACAAATGCACCATTGGTCTGCATGGATTTGATGAATCAGATATTTTAGTGATATCTGGATTCTTTTATTGTGGTGTATTGTGATGCTTTAGGATCAGGGTTGGGTTGTGTTCTCATGAAAAGATATCATGTGGTTACTTATGGTTCAAGGAAGTTGAGAGTGCATGAGAAAAATTACCCAACACATGATTTAGAGTTTTCTGCAGTCGTCCATGCTTTGAAAACATAGAGACATTATCTCTTTGGTGGGAAATTTACTGTGTTTACAGATCACAAAAGCTTGAAGCACATTTTCTCACAGAGATATTTAAATCTCAGGCAAAGGAGATGGATGGAGTATCTCCAAATTTTTGACTTTGACTTGATGTACACACCCAGAAAAGGAAATTCAGTGGCGGATGCATTGAGTAGAAAGTCATATGCTCAGTTAGAAAAAGAAGATTCAAATGAATGGCGGTTGATGTCGGTCTTAGCCGACATGCATGTGGAATGTGAAGACCGAGGTAATTTTTATGTTTTCTTTTCAGTTACACTTGTTTCTGAATTAGTATATATGATCAAAGAATCACAAACATCTAATGAAGAATGTCTGGTTGTAAGCTCAAAACTCAATGGTGGGGAGACCATTGATGGCTGGAAACTTGATGGGGGTGAAGTTTTTTGTTTCAGAGATCGGATGGTTGTACCTATGGTTTTTCAGGAACAACTCCTTCATGCTTATCACCATTCAAGATGGGTTGTACACCCAGGTAGACAGAAGATGTATAAGGTGTTGAAGGTGCAGTTTTGGTGGAGCGACATGAAAAGGAAAGTGGTCGAGTTCGTCTCACGGTGCTTAACTTGTCAGCAGGTCAAAGCAGAGCATCAGAGACCAGATGGTATGTTACAGTCTTTACCTATCCCAGTGTGGAAATGGGATCAAATAACAATGGATTTTTTTACAGGTCTTCCAAGAACGGTTCGGAAACATGATTCCATTTGGGTGATAGTGGATCGTCTAACCAAGTCGGCCCATTTCATCCCAATTCGTGAAACTCATACGGTGGAAGATCTTTCAAAAATCTATATCTGAGAAGTGGTAAAGAGGCATGGTGTACCAGTGTCTATAGTCTCAGACAGAGATCTGAGGTTCACATCTCGTTTCTGGAAATCATTACAGCAAGCCCTTGGGACTCAGTTGACTATGAGAATGGCGTATCATCCTCAAACGGATGGGAAATTTGAGCGGACAATACAAATGTTGTAAGACATGTTGCGGGCTTGTGTAATGTATTTTGGTGGCTCATGGGAGGAGCATATACCCTTAGTGGAGTTCTCATACAATAATAGCTATAAATCCTCGATACACATGGCTCTGTTTGAAGCATTGTATGGGCGTCCTTGTCGTTCTCCACTATGTTGGGTGGAAACTGGTGAAACTTCACTAGTTGGGCCGAGCCTTATCCAAGAAACAATAGAGAAGATTCAGTTGATTAGAAAGAGGATGGAAACAGCTCAGAGTCTTCAGAAATCTTATGCAGATCACCGTCGAAGACCGTTGTCGTTCGTTGTGGGTGATCATGTCTTCTTGAGGATCTCTCCAAGGCTTAGACATCATCGTTTCGAAAAGCAAGGAAAATTATCTCCTAGATACATTGGCCCTTTTGAGATACTATAATGGGTTGGAGAGGTGGCATATCAGTTTTCATTACCACCACGGTTCAGTTTGGTGTATAATGTGTTCCATGTATCTCAATTGAAAAAGTATCAGCCTGATCCTGACCATGTGATTAGATGGGATCACGTTGACCTAGAGCCGGATTCTTCGTTGATACATATCTCGATACGGATTCTGGATAGGCAAGAGAAATAATTGTGTGAAAAAATCATCAGTCTAGTGTGGGTTTTATGGCAGAATGGTCAGATTTAGGAAGAGACTGGGGAACATGAAAAAGAAATGAAGGAGTTTTGGCTAGAACCCTTTTAGCTGCGTGAAGGTTTTCTGCTTTCTGAGGATGGAAAGACCAATGGTGGGGAGAATTTAGTACCCCCAGTTTCTGTTATGTAACCCTTACTTGATGATTTTCATGTTTTTAAAGTTAAGTGTGTTGAATGGGAGAGTCGGGAGAACTTGTAATGAAGTTTTGAGGCAAAGGGGAAGTCGCACGGTTTGTCTAAACCGTGCGGACAAACCGTGCGCAGTGGGTCTTGGAGGCAGTAGCTTCCACACGGTCGGTGCATGGTTTGTCTGACCGTGTGACAAAAATTTGCAAGAAGGGTGGTCGAGGCAGTAGCTAACTCACGGTTAGCGCATGGTTGGTCAAACCGTGCGAACTAACCGTGCGACCACTTAAATGAGATCCTATAAAGGTGGATCTCACACATTTTTTCCTCTATGTAGCTCTTTTTTCTTTCTATGTGGCCCTAACTCAGGATTTTGGTTCTCCAAAGGTCAAGGAGGGTTCTCCAATCATTCCGGAGGCGATCCGAAGGCTTCTCTTAGAGAATAGAAGCCAGATTATTGAGGTATGTGATCGTTCTTGTTTGGTTTCTTAGATCTACTTAGATCTACTTCTCGTCTTCTCTCGGTTTCTTAGATATACGCCCGTTATGGGTAGATCTAAGTGTGTGGATTCTAAATATGACGAGATTTGGTCTTGGTTGTGTTAGGAGAGGAGATCTAAGGAGTATTCTTGGAAAATTGACCCGGTCTTCTTGTGCGTTCTCAGTTTGTTAGGGTTTTCGTCAAAACCTTTGAGGTAGGAGGCTTCACTCTTGACTCCTCTTGTTATAATTAATTGGATTAGTTTCAAATTGGGTTATTTTAATGAAATTGATTGTTCAAATCATGGAAGAAATCTTCTTTAGTGATGATTTATGGTTTTGATGAAATTGTGAAATATTGGTGAATTATTGTGCAAAGTGATTTGGCTTCTTGAATTTAAAATGTTGATTTTAAATTATGAATTTGATGGAATGGTAAATGGTTTTATTAAATATGGGTTTTAAATAAAAATAGGTGTTTTATTAAAATTGTTTGGTATTGAAATGGCTTAATGAAATTGGTTCATTCTTTGGTTTTCAATAAAAGTACGGTTTTATTGAAATAGTTTGAAATGGTTGAACACACTTGGTTTTGATGGAAATGGTTTTCAATAAAATGTGTTTTATTGAAAGGATGGTTTTTCATGATTAGTGTGAATGTGTGGTGTTTGTTCATGTTGCATATACGAGGCTTGGTTGAAAAAAGACCTTGTGCTCGGTGCCAAACGTTTAATGGCACATGGGACTTTTAAGTACGAGGCTTGGTTGAAATATGACCTTGTGCTCGGTGCCAAAGGTGTAATGGAACATGGGAAAAAATTACCTTATGATAAATTGGTAGATCAATGAGAAACTGCTCATGAGTATGGAACTGTCATAACGAAGCATGCATGGTTGATTTCACAGGTTTTGAAATGGTTGGTTATGCCAAAAATGAGTTTTGTGAAATGGTTCTAAAGATTTATTGGTTATTTTTCTAGAAAAATGACTTGTTGGAAAACTGGTTTCAATTTCTCTTGGAATGCCTTTGGTTATTAATGGTTTTGAAAACTTGGTTATATTTAGTTATGAACTGCTTTTGATAAAATGTTTTATATAACTATTTTTATATAAATGTGGCTAACTCTTCTATCCTAGTGGTTTGAGTAGGGAAGTCATTGGGGAAAACCTACTGAGTTTTATACTCACCCCTGCTTTGGAACGTTTGTGCTTTTGCAGATGTCGTATTCCGGGACACAGGTAAAGGTAAATCATCTTATTTCTAGTGCTCGTGGTGATGCTTGGGAGATGTGGTGGTTCTTGGTGCATGGAGCTCGGTGTGGAGCCTTGGAGTGTGTCTTGGCTTGATTTGGGTCTTTTTATTAGTCTTCCACTTGGTACTCTGATATTGTGTTGGTTTTATTGGCTTGTGGAATAGTGTAGTTCCCTTTTGGTAATACATGAGTTTGTTTTTTTAATAACATGCATCATATAGTGGTTGTTAGTGAATGTTTTGGTTTATTTTCATAAAGGGTAAATTGTCCCCCAATTGTATTTGAAACCCTTCAGCATTTATTTCCAGCCTTTGGCATCTTGGGGATGTCTCTTAAGGCCTAGTAATGACTCGTTGTACTCTGAAGCCAATGAGAATTGGCGGGTCATTACAAATGTGTTCGGGTGCATAGCCCGAACAAATAAGACTCGTTTATTCTAGTTGAAGATTGAAAACAAGGAGTTGAGTTGGATTCTAGATAGTGTTTTGTGAATGATATGGTGTGATGATTTGGAGGTTTTTTCAATATTATTTTGGGAACATGGTATGTGACATTCATTGGGAAATTATAGAGATGGAGGCACCGTTGTGATAATTAAGACTCGAGATCAACTCTAATTGAGGGTTTATTTGGGTAATACAAGAAGGGCTCAAAAATATTGATTTTTAGATAAGTATATATATATCAGGAAGTATCATTATTATAAATTATTAATAATAAAGGTCATTTTATGGGGATTTTTCCTTTAATAGATAGTTCATTTGATTCTCATTTGAGAAATTCCAGTGAATGTTAGTAGAGGTGTGTCATTAACAATACCCAGAGGCAATTTCTATTTAGAGGCCTCGCTTGGATATAATACACCGATCAATATGTAGAAATATAGGTTTTTAAAATGTGGGTATCTATTGATAAACCTTAATGGTTCTTTTGGGTGATTACCAATGGGTAAAGATAGTGCAGCTGGTTTTCAGAGACTACTAAATGTGGAGTGGTGATCGGGTGGTATAACCAAGTGTGATCATCAGGGAATGGGTTGGTGAGGGGATCAGGTCTATGAGTATTTGGTTCTTAATAGAAACCTATCAATGTTAATGAAAGTTGTATCATGGTAATAAATGGTCTTAGGAGTGAGACCATCAGGTTTGATGAGATAATCGGGATAAATGGGGCGTTATAGACTAGTGACATTAACCTGAGGGGTGAGATGATTGCATAGTGATAATTCAAGGATGCCACTATAAGTAATGTGTCATGTTAAATTTTGTTACTTGATTAGTTTCAAGATACATGAGATTATTTTTTCTCAAGCAGTGAAGTTTGTTGGTGCAGTTTTGACATGACCATTACCAATTAGATGCTTGTGGTTGTTCGAGAAAGGAGGTTCGGTGATGCCCAGGAACCCAACTCAAGGACAAGCTATAACAAGGCGGTGAGGTTTTAAGAAACTTCCCATTTTTATTGAATTATACTAATTAAAAAAAATTAATCTGATCTCTTTTAATACCCTCCATTTGGTTTATTTTTTGATGTAGGAGAGGTAGTGGGAGAGCTTGAAGGGTTTGGGGTTATACTCTTCAGAATTTTGGGTAAGAAAAATAGGGTACATAGTTAGCATCTAGTTTTTTCAAACCTTTCACCCCAACTATATAGTATGGTCAAGGAAGTATCATTTTTTTAAAATATGTGAAGGGGTCTTTCTAAACATAAAAAATTCTACAGTAAATTATCGAGCCATTTTTCATGGTTGGCACACGATTTTCCAAACATTGTGCCTAATAATTTGAGGTTTGATTCTTTGAGTTTGTTATAAACACACATTTTGGTAAAAAATTTGGAAAAATATGTTTCTAAACCATGTACCCCTTAAATAGGTAGATTTTACCTTTTTCCATTATGTTTTTTTAACTCAGCCCCACTCATTTTCTCCACAATTTCAACCCAAGAACCTCCTAATTTCTCTCATTATCCTCCCTATCCTACATGATCAATATCTCCTTTTTTTTATTTGATTATCCTTAAATATAAAGCATTGGAGAGTCTATGATAATGTTATGACTCTTTACTTTTCTATTTGTCTCTCTTTATAACTTTTGGTTCTCATGATTTTAGATTTTAGAGATGATTCCATTGGAGGATGGTGGAATCATCCTAGGATGATGAGGATTTCATGATTCTTAGCTTGAGGATGTCTCAAGACAAAACTTGTACATCATCACTTATCCTTTCATTGTAGGTATGTGGTTGGGTGATTTTTTTCAAGTTTTTTAGGTTAAGTTAAGTGTTTTTTCTTAGGGTTTTGCTTCCAGGTGATAGGTCTTTAACCAAAAGTAGTGATCAAATCTTGGAACAAGTATTCAAAGAATCATTGGTCTCAGTTTAGGTGTGGTGGGTGAATCTGATGAGAGAATTTCCACTTATTCCTGAGTGGTTTATTTTGGTTAATTTCTTTAAGTTTTTAATTAATTATAATTTGATTATAATTAATTAATTTATGTTTTTGGATGTGAGTTAGGATCACAGGTGGTTGAGTGTTGGTCATTGGTCTTGGACAAGCTTAGGTAGTGGATTTCTAGGCTAGAATTAAATGGGAAGAGACTTCCTGTGAGGTAGGTGGTCCTTCTAAATTAACCCATAGTCCCTCTTTTTCTTTTAGTGGTGCATTGTACAGTCATGTAGGAATGGTCGTGCATTGACCTAGTTTTAATTAAATGTTCTATAAATAGTTTCATCATACTTAAGGGACCCTTTTTATGCCTTTATCCTAAATGAAAGGAGACCCTATGTGTGGTTCTTTGGTAATAAATAGAATATGGATTTGAATTAATAATTTTGAAAGGTTAAACAAAATGGTATTTTGATAATAGAAACTGGAATGGTAATCTAATAAAATTGGGTTTTTATAAATGGGAGATGAAAATTATACATTGGGTTATTTTTTAAATGCTAAATAAAAAGGGTTTTATAAAAATGGTCATATTTGTAAATGAACTAATTGGTGTGAATGGAAAATTATTTTTGGGGGTTGTTTTAAAAAGAAATTAAATGGTTATTGGTTGTTCTTGATGGTTAAAACTCAGGGTGAACACAGCCCCTGGGTGGTCGTAGGAATTTATGGTTGAAATCTAGGTGAAAATGTCCCCTAGGTGGATGATGAGAGTTATAGTTAAACCTAGGGTGAACACAGCCCCTGAGTGGACGCTGATACTTATGGTTAAACCTAAGGTGAACATGGACCCTTGGTAGATATAGGGCCCTGAGGATGGGTATATTATCCCCAGGTGTTTTTTTGTACCATAGGTGGGTATATTACCCTAATTTAGGAGGATTGGTTGGCATGGTCATTGTAGTGTGCTCAGAGACACCCTGGAACTAGCTGAAGTAGGTATGTTTCATTTGTGGGGTGAACCCGACCTCTAGGTTAAATTTTTTTATGATTTAAATTTTAAATGTTTTAATGTTTGAATTTTTAATTTTTTATCTTAAGAACAACTTCATTGTAGCGACCCCGATCCCCGGGTGCCTTATGAGACATGATATACTAACATTTCATTACAACATTTACAAATAATATATCATGTCTCATTACTACAGAAGATTGCAAGGCTCAGGGTTCTGGGAAACCATCTGCTTCTGATAAACTTCATTAGTACAAACCATGCCTGAAAAATTTAAAACAAAAACGTATGGTGAGCAAATATGCCCAGTAAGGGGTTTTAAAAACGTTTTAAGAAAACTCTTTCTTAAAGCATTCATTTTGAATAAAACACTTCACTAAAATAAAACAAAGCATTATCTTTTCTTAGAACATGTAAATATTACATTTTTGAAAACCACTTGCACAGAAAAGAAGTACGAACTTGCAATAAACTTTAAAGTAAACATAATCAGAGAGCGCAAACACATGAAGAATAGATGACGCATGATTTACAACCAAGATTACTTCAGTTATAAAAAAACTGTGAGTAAGCAGGGAAAGCATTCATAACATGATTCATGAGTACATAAAGTTCTTATAACAACTTACCACATGAATTACAGTTCTTATCTCATAATTTCATTCTCATAGTCAAGGGAATTTCCAACTAGGGGATGTCCTGTTAGTTGAACTATCCTCTGGTTGACCATTTATCATCACATGCGGAGGGAATGTATAATGCTGGACTTTGTCAAGACCTTGTGTCAAGACCATAAAACATACTTAATACGGGTCAAGGATAACCTCCAATCTTGTTTCCCATGGTAGCACAATCCAAGGCTAACTGCCAAGACCGTCGCACATAACGTCTCATGAGACTCATACTTTACCCAATGCATTGGAGCGCTATATAATTCTGGGCACACCCGTCCATAAACATTTAAGTCCAATACATCCCTCACATATCTTGACATGGTCTTTCATTCATAGGGTTTCATTCATAAATTCTTAATCAAACCCCCTTTTTACATACATATTCATAACTTGAAGTGAATCATAATGTAAATGTAAAAAGAACTAGGCTTTTGGCTTCAGATTAAGCAGTTATGTAAATAAAATAAATCAAATTACTCTTGTACATGCAAAAATAACTGGAACACTGAACATAAAGGATTGTCATGTAAAATTACGTCATGTTCATTAAATAAAACCCATAAATTCATAGTTCATCTCTTTAAAAAAAGCACAAACTCATTCTTTACAAGTATAAATTTCTTCGAGGGTACATAACTTTGCAGGTTAATCCAGTCCACTGGTGCAACATACATGATGGCTTAGCATCCATTAAAATTATTAGAAACTTATATGTGTCAATATATACCATGTCCTGATAATAATTAATTGAAACAGGGTTTTGGAAACTGAACTTATGAATACACATTCACCTGGCCACATATAAATGCTTAAGGGGTTCACGCCACATATTTCACAAAAAGTGCATGAATTGTCAAAAGCGCTGATAAATGAAATTTTCAGTTGGAAGAACTATTCTTATATCAGACTTTATCCTAAACTCCATCATAAACATAAACATGTATATAAATACTTTTTTGTGTTATTCTTGAAATAATAATCTTTACGGGTAAAAATAATTTTAAATAAACATCATGTTATATTGTGATAAATTTTAAAACGAGTAATCAAGCTTGTCCCTTATGCTCGCACATAGATGTACATATACATCTATATAATCACATGTACATATACATCTATGTGCTTCATGTACTTGTATAATCCTACATGTTTATAAAATTACTTAAAATCTTCATTTTTCATAGGGCAAAATAAAATACAGGGTCATATACATATATAAAAGAAGGTAAATACATGTATGTATTACCTTATATATATATATATATATGTATATACATATATACGTTTAAAACAAGTGTATATGAGTGTGTGAAATCACTGAAACCGAAGAAAATGAGACCCAAGAGCTTCCCTTTGCTCCTGTTCGATTCTCCACGCAGGAAGAGAAAGACATGGGTAAAATAGCTCTTATGGCCTTGTATATATATAGGTATATATATATACGTAAAGTGTATATAAACATGTAGGTTCACCAAAACTGAAATCAAACAAGACAAGAACCCTTACCTTCGTTCTACTCACAAAATAGGAAGAGTGAAGTGGTGCAATACAGTTCTTACGACCTTATATATATATACACATATATACGTAGAGTGTATATATATAAAAAAACGGTTTATAAAATCTGGAGAAATCAAAACAAATAAAAAGATTTCTAGAACCTTCACTCGGAGAGAAGGAGAGAATGACGCAGGAGACAACGACGAGGTGGCCGAAAAGATCAAAGATTCACGAAGTAGAAAATATCCTTGTTTCGGTGCAAACTGAGGTTTTAAAAAAAACAGAGAACTCAACTTGCGTTGAGACGTGGAGCGGGTATCCGAGGAGGAGTCGGTGCCTAACTTGTGGAAATGAGGGGAAGCCGGGTCCACTAGCCGACCTAAGAGAAGAAGAAAAAATGAAGCCTAATCTACCCTACTGGTTCGTGCGCGATGAAGAAGAAGGAGACGCGGGATGCGGGGAAGAAGAAAACTGCGGCGAAAGAAGATCCGTATTCCAGCGGACGACCCAGATTGATGAGATCGAATCGGATGGACAAGACACAACGTAGTATCAAAAAACCACGGACGGCTGGGATGAAGCGACGATGGATCGGGTGGTCCAGCTTGATGCGGCGGAGAAAACACAGCTGTTTTAAAAAAAATAAACATTTGATATTTTATTCTTTTATAAAAAAATTGTTATAAACTTATTATTTAAACTATCATTATTAACAAGAAATTATTGATCTTTTATTATTTTATAAGGAGTCAATGGTCATTTAATACACAAGTAAATTACTTAATTCACCCTTATCAAAACCATATTTTTATTTTCCTTTATTAATTATATTAATTTTCCATAATTGAAGATTTATGTTATTTAATACAATTGATCATTTAACATAACAATATTACTAATTATTTTTAAATTCACAAATAAGAGTGCATTAATCCAAATATTAACATTATGAAATACATACATAAATCATAATTTGACATCATCTCAACACTGTTAATAAAAGATCAAATTATAAACATTTGCGTTATTATTATTACTTATATTTAATTTAGAGATAAATACAATACATTTAATTTAAAGTTTGACGCAACATATATAACTCAAGAGTTTGAGTACATATTTTCAATGTAAAAACCCATCAGATTCAATATGATTACAAAATACATGTTTACTGGCTCAAGTTAAAAATGTGTATAGTAAATAGTGGAAAAATAATAATATTAATTCTCAACATTTTGCAATATAATTCATATTTTGGGAAAACAAGAAATAAATTAATTATATTATTATTGATGTCATTCTTTAAATATTAAAGAAAATAACATAATTAACTTTTTGAACCTTTCAGGGGTAATCAACTCTTATCCTCAACGGTCTGCTTGAAGATTAAAACATTAGAGGATAAGTGGATCATGGGAGAGCCAATGGCTATATTTATAGTCGTTAGGGTCTAATGTTCAGATAAGTGTTCTTATATAAAGCCTGGTCTCAGGGTATCCCACACTCAAGGCGACTGAAGGAGAAAAAGAGGAGATGGTTCGTGTGATTCCTTTGGTGCTCAGTACGGCTTTGGTGGCTTCAGCCATCCTTATGTTTATTATGATGGATTCCAAAGACCCTTACCGCCTTCTTGGGGTCCTTATTGTTTTAAGCAGTCTCCCTATAATTGTAATCGGGTTTTTAATTGGGATTTTTGGTTAGCTAAACTTCTTGTTCGATCAGTGTGAGTTGTAGTCACCGAAGTGTTACTCAATTGAATAAAAGAGCCTTTCATTCTATTTTATTATTATTATTTTATAAGATGGTTTTTTGTTCGATTAATGAATGAATTTTTGTAAAATAAACTTGTCATTACTCGAAACACAGTTTCTTGGGTCGTTACATTCATGCATTGTTATGGAATGGTTAATTTAGGGACACCATTTTTTGTGGCCAATTAAGTTGTACTCGCACCCTTCTTGGGAATCCATGATACTTGGGTACCCAAGAAGATTCTAATTAACTTTAGGTATGGGTTCAGGGTAGGGGAATGATGCTTGGAATTTTATTGTGCTTATAATATGAATCATTGGATATTAGGACTAGGCTAGGACTTAGAACTATTACAAACTTTTTCCCAATTATTTTAGAATTTTCAGATGTTGTTGATGTTTATTGTTGTATGTATTCCTAGAATGTCTTTTATATTATCATTATGATATCATGTGGTTATTTGGATGAATTTTATAACTTCACTAGATATTATTATTTCTATGGAAAAGTAAAAAACTAAGGTGAATTTGATTTATCCTGATGGTTGATTGTGAGGGGTTCAATTTCTTAAACAATTGTTGATGTCGGTTCACCATTTTCATTCTTAAAGGAAAATCCCAATAGTTCCCACATTTTTAATTGGGTATAGATCTACTTTCTAAAGATAGGTGGTTAGTTGGGGTTTTAAACCCAATGACTCTTAGTAACTCACATTGGTTGAGAGGATGGGAGGTCAGGATCATCATAACCTTTTGGGGAAAATTGTTTCCTACACTATGACTCTCTTATAAATTTAAGATGTGTTTTTTAATCTCTTCCTAATCCTGATACAAGACTGGTTACCCTAACAAAATGATCATAGGTTAACCCTCTTCCACAACATCGATACGAAACCAGTTACCCCGACGAAATAATTTTAGGTTGAATCTATTTTATACATGAAGAGGGATCATTTAGTGAATCGATATGTATGTATTCGAGGTTCTTCATTAATTCCCCATAATGGGTAGATTATTATATATTGAAGTCATATAGATATATGCTTTGGAATTTACTTCCATCCATGGAGTCTTTTAATATGTCGAGGATGGGATTGAACCATTATGATGCATCCTATGAATCATGACTATATCAAGAATCAAAACCCACATAGTTCATTAAATCCCATGTAGTTTACATAATGCAGAAAGGAAATGTGTATGGGAACTTAGGCACCAGGTATTTAAGCTTGAGTCTCGAGGAGAAGTCCTATATATCCTGATTATGGAAAGAATCATCGTTATTGTAGTTTGTTCACTCCCTTGGGACTTACCCCAAGGTAGATGCCCTTATATGGAGGTAATCATATCATTCCACTCATTGGGGATTACACACTGAGGTTTCTCTGGCTATTAGATATTGATGATCTGAATGATATGACCATCACAACTCCCTATCCCCAAGTGATCCATGCTTAGTGTGATAGAAAAGTTATAACAAGTAATTAGTCTCACAACATATAGAGGTGAGACTTAGGTACTGGGATAGACCATGGGATGTTTAATATAGAGCTCGGGCCTTAGTAAGGAATCCTACATACCTTGGTTATGGTAGGAATTAGATTCATTATAGTTCATTTATTTCTCAATTCGTTGGTGGATGAGGAAGGACCATCAGTTCATGGGAGAGATTGAGTCCTGATGATCAAAATGTCAAATACATGGAGAGAATTACACTAAAGAGGATTCCCATTTTGAGCTCGAGAATTTTGGAAGGAATCCTAGTTATCCTGATTATGGAAGAAATCATAGTCCTTATAGTTCAATGGGTTGGGGATTACATAGTGAATCTACCCTTATATTCCAGACATACCATATTATTCCAATGATAGGGGATTACACATTAAGGTTTCCCTTTGGAGGTTTGATTTGGATCCCAGGACTTAGCAAAGAATCCTACTTATAATAGTTACAGAAGGAATCAGAGTCATTATAGTTCAATTAAATTGGTTCTTACGCACTGATATTTCCCCTTATAGAGGCTGGATAGGGTTATCAAGTCCCGGGATGCTCGCTTGACTTGGCCTTCTTGTATGCCTGAAATATGTTGATTATCTACTTAACATTACTTGATTGTCTAATTGACATCTCAGAGGATGCCTACCTGATATGTACAAATACAATATCATGATTCAATTGATTTTTCTAAGGGACATCACATAATCTGGATGGCATGTCTGAAGGTCGTCGCATGACCAAGGATGACTTTTCTAGAGGACATCACAAGACCTAGCTGGTATATCCTAGAATCTATTGCATGATCTCAGATGACATGCTTATAGGGTATCACATGATCCAACTGAATTACCCTAGTTTCATCACAAAAGTTAGGTGACATGATTGGAGGGCATCACGAGAGTCAGTATGACATTTCTAGAGGGTGCTACATGTCCTGGATGACTTGTTTGAGTGTCATCATGAAAGATGGATAACATGTTCAGAGGATGTCTCAAGATCTAGTTGGCTTGTCCGGAGGATGTCGTAAGAACCATTCAACTTGTCCTTATGCCATTGTGATACTTAGATGACATGTACTGGTGTTGCCTTATGATTTGGGCGACATGTCTAGAGGACATCGCAAGGTCTGGATGGCGAGACCGAAGTGGTTTGCGAGAATTGGGTGGCTTACCCAGGGGTTCCATGTGACTTTCCCTGACACATCCATGGGGTTTTTATGATCCAAATTGTAGACCAAAGGAGTGTCGTATGATCTGGATGACATGTCCTAGTACTATATCATGATCTAGTTGTTTCATCCAAAGTGCATGAGGATTGTCGTATGTATCCTTTGCATAAGCCTCCCATATTTTTATTCTTAGTCTTAGCCTTTAATTGCATATGCCTTAAATGTGTTCAGTGTTATCTTGTTTAAGTATCACGTGACTGATCAGGTATGTAATATTTCATTCACATAAACAACCAAGATTAATTTTCATGATCTATGAGTGATCACGTGAAATGCCTATGCATGTTTCATAATCCACTTCGGTGGTTCCCCAGATTTTACCTATCAGAAAACCTTTCGATCATGAGATTATCCACTCTGATAAATTCACTCTGATGCCTTAATGTGCTAGTGCGAGGATCCAAAGATTATTTTTTTTATACTGGGGTGGGGGATTTATAGGCCTCACCACCCTTATTATTTTCTTCTTTGTGCGGCTCATATCATGAAAGTACATGCTAGAGTCAGTGGAGGGCTTTGATGTCATGCATTTTGCAAGATCCTACTATAGGTCATTTCGAGGACGTCACCTGATTTTCAGTGACTGTGAGACCATACCATCAATGCACCATTTATTGGATTATATCCAATTAATGGGGTCTTTCTTAAAATGTGGGAATTCCAAGGGACTTTCACATTTTCAGACTAATATATCCAAGGGCCTTCACGAGATCAGGGTGCCTATCAAAAGGCCTTCGTGTGATCTTTAGGAAACTTGTCTGGGACCTTTTGTAAGACAAATATGGCTTTTCATTGTACTTTCATGATATTATTCCATCACGTCAAAGGGATTTTTTAGGGTCTTGCATAGCTCATGAGCATGTCACATGAAGTTTATGACCGCAAGAGGATCCCATATTTTCTATATTATTTCCTTCTTTAATTTGTTAAAGGCTTTTGAATCTTATGATCTTGAATGAGTGATGTAAAAGATAATCACTCTCCCCACCAGTGATATGTTTCATGGCCAACAAAGGTTCAATTGGTGATGCATGAAAATTTTAAGGACAAACCCTTCTATTTACCTTATAGAGCTGAAGGGGGAGCACATAAATGTTTGGATATGTTCAAATACCTTTGAATGGAAAGGGTGACATGTTAGTGGGATATCATGTGGTACGGTGGACATGTCTCCATGGGATTGTGGTGTCTCAAAAACCGTATGGGGTGCATCACATTATGTTTATAACGGCAATAGGATCCCACATTTTCCCATTTTTATTTCCTTGTTTATTTTTCAAGGGCCTGGGGTCTCTTGAGTTTGCTTGATTATTGTCAAGGAAAATTATTCTACCCAGATTTTATGTGTCATGTGTCCAAAAAAAATTCTTATGGTGATGTGTGAGCATTATCAGGGACAAACCCTTCTGCTTGTTTTTGGAACTAAAGGGGGAGCGCGATATCGCCTGGACATATCTGAATCCCTTTGTGTGATGGGGGTGACATGCCAACGAGCTCTTGTATGACCAAGTAGACATATCACTAGGGATTTATTGGTGTCTCATGAGATTCATGGGTGATTCATGTGAGTTTTACAATTGAAAGTGGATCCCATATTTTGGATATTTTTCTCCCGATTTTACAAGGATTTTTTGATGGCTTGTTAGATGCCTACCACCTGACAATTTTCATTACATGGGGGTGATCATCTGGAATCTTTCATGTGATCAATAATTGTATGGGAAACCATCACAATAGAAAACATATTTTTAAAATGGGATCCATGGGATCTACCACAGTTCATTCACCATGCATGGATCCTTCGTGTGACATTCTGATGGTCTTGGGATCACATGTCTCTTGGAGGCTTATGTGATTCACAAGTTCTAGAAACCTTTTATTCCTTTTTTGTGGAAAAAATAATACCCATATTCAGGTATTTATTCCTTTTTGATTTTTACAATGCTCATTTCATAGGCGTCATCAAATTCCCCCCCCCCCCTCAAGCGCGATGTCTGCGGGGAAAAGAGATCACTTTTATGGAAAGTAAATGCCCACATGAGGCTTTGGTGTTGTATCCAAATGGAATCTTTGTGTGATGCTTGTTCTTCCTAGTTATTTCTGTTATTCCTCATAATTCTTTATAAAAAGAGGAGTTAATAAGGGTTCATTCACCAACTACCCCACTTCTCAGAGCTCTTGTGCCTTGCCTTCATCACATAATCTTTCGTGAATGGATCTACTGAGATTTTTATCTTCTTATATAGTTTTATTTCATTCATTATGTGCATGACCTTCTTATAATCTAATTTCAAATGAATCATCAATGATACCCATCCTTTTAATAATATCAAGTAAACCTAAATACTTGGACTTGAATGTTATAATTCTAATAGATTATTCTTGGGAAGTGCTTATGAATTCCCACCAATCATGAGGTTCCCCATTGATGTATCTATTCCAGGTATCTTAAGATTACCTATTTTTAAAAAGTAAAATTGAGTATAATTTGTGTCCTAGAGGGAGAGTGGTCTAACTTTTACCTAATCTAATAGTCTTGGAGAGGTTATCTTGATTCTATCCAAGGCCATATGGTGGGACTTATAAGTTTTTCCATTCTTATAGACTAAATTTATGATGTTTTTTAGTTTAAGGTATTTTATATCAGATATGTTATCATTGTAGTTTAGGGTCTTTTAGCGTGTACCTTCTATCACTACGGTTTATTGTCTTTTAACTTAGACCTTTTATCATTGTAGTTCAGGGTGTTTTAGCTCAGTCCTTCTATCACTGTAATTTATAGTCTTTTAACTCGAACCATATATCATTGTAGTTTAGGTAATTTTTTCTCATACCTTCTATCACTGTAGTTTAGGTTCTTTTAGCTTGAACCTTATATCATTGTATTTTAGGGTATTTTAACTCATAACTTTTATTATTGTAGTTTCGGATCTTTTATCTCCGACATTTAGATGCCATGTAGTTTAAATTATTACTTCTTGGACTTGATCGATGATCATGGAATATGGTACATCCATGCTAGTAATGAACCTAAACACACTAGGGTTTTGAGTTATGTCATGGTGTTGTCTAGGATCACGATTATTAGAGCTCCTTTCCTACATAGGGGAGATGCCTCTAGTTGGTAGTTCAAATACATTATGCATTAGTAGCATTGTCAAACATAGGTGTCTCTACTCTTTTCCAAGAGTCATTGAAGATTTATGGGGGTAATTTTGGATGAGGGAGAAATACTAGGGATACTAGGTCCACCTGGATAGTCGGAATATGGGTGATATAAGTCATAACCCAAAATTTTGAGTTAGTGAATATGGAATGGGGAAGACATTCCATGGATGAACCATAACACCTTGAGGTGCCATGTTTTTTCACAATTTTGATAGGGCTCACAAGGATTGAAGATATTTTATTTAAAGGAGGATATGTCTCTAGTTTGTAGTTCAAATCCATTATTCGTTGATAACATGGTCATGAAAATATGATCTCCAATACTTTTTGAGGGTCATGAAAGATTCATAAAGACTAAAACAACCAGATTATGAGGTTGGGTATGGGAGGAAATCTATCCAATAAGGGTTATGGCACCCTAGGGTAGTCTAGATCTTTAATTGTGAATCTCTATATCAACACCATGTGGTTTTGAATCATGGGATGTGGGACATTAAAAGGTTTGGGAATAGAGTGTCGCATTCCTTCTTTGATAAAGGGTAAAAAAACATGGTGACTTATTGTTGAGGATGTTGATTCCGCTTGGATAGTCTCGTTAAAGGGATTGTAAATCAATGTCCAAAGTGCCCAAGTCATGAGGATGGTATGTGACAATCATACTGGGAATGTCCCAGAACACACCAATCAGCTGAGTTATTCCATGGTGATGTTAGGGATCACAAGGATTGGAAATCCATTTTTGAAAAAAAAACCCATTTGGTTGACGACTATAGGTGCATATGTAGGATCCATAGGCATACATTCATAGTCAAACAAAGGGTTCCATGAAGCCATGTATATTTTTCCAAGTGCCATGGAATATTTATGGTGATTTGAGACACTCAAATCCTGAAGTGTTATTTACAGAAAGTGTAATTTCCAATAAGGGTTTGAGCACCCTAAAAGTTATGTCGCCACCTAGAGAACATGTTCTCGTGGCGAGGAGATGTGAGAAATCATCACTCAAACTTTTTCCTGGACTAGGGGGTCCAGTGAGCATAGATTGGATTTTACTAGGGATACGGATAAGGACCTATGAGATATATGCCTTATTTATTTTCACCCTAATTTTTTCCTAAAAATTGGAGATGAATATTTTAGAGAGATAAGACTTGACTTTTGCTCAGCCACCCTTTGTAGGTTTTCAACCTGTCGAGGTTTGTGTCTCTTTCTCTAGAAGTTTAAGGTATTGTAATTTGTACCATTATAGGCTAGAGTTTAAGGTCATAAAACTTTGACCAAGTGCATGTAGTTTGTGTTCATAACGCACATGGGCCTAATATGAGGGTATGTTACACAAGAGCCCAATTGGGATACCCAGGATCAAGAGTACTCCAACATTATTCTGAGTAGGAGTTGAAAATTTTGTAAATCAAGGCTTGATGTTTTTAGGTCATGAGTAAGGATATGATACAATCGTACCATGGATTTCCCAAAACACCCTCAGGTGCTAAGTTTCTCCATAGTGACATCAGGCACACAAGGATTAGAAAGCCCTCCTTACAGAGCCAAGATTTATTTAGTTTGTTGGTATGATCCATTATGGATCGATAGCATGGTCAAGAAAAGAGATCACTTTTACATTCAAATTCCATGAAAGGTTTTTGGAAACTTGAGGTTCTCGAGACATGAAGTGTGATTTATGAATTGATCTACTTAAAAGACGGCAGAAGAACCACATACTCTATCTAGCTGGGGTAAGACTCTTATAGTCCTTTGACAAGGTATAATAATGGTTAATAGCCTTCACATTTTAACTTCATGTAGTGGGGATGTATTTGTTGTAAATTTTTAATGTCATGCAACCAAGACATTTTCCTTACAGTTTAACATCATGTGGTAAGGACATGGGAACTGACGTGAAAAATTGTGCAAGATATATTACATGCACAAGTAGGATGCACATAGATCTGACTCATACATAGGAAAAACATTCTTATATGGATCATCCCCTATGTAGTTGGGGTGAATTTTTATCGGTTATTGTAGCTAGGAACAGTATTGGAGATCCAGACATCACTACATATCCTGTGATGATAAGAAACAGGCTACACATACTTCTTAAATAGGAAACTCTCTATGAAGGTCTGACCCATATGCAGATGTGGGCATTTTTTCCATTTATTTTTGTAGTTGGTCCCATTATTAGAGATCTAGTCATCACTACATGTCCTTTAATGATAGGAATCAAGCCAATAATTCTCAAGGAACTGGGTAGTTTAACATCATGTGGTAAGGACATAGGATTCCCGATGTGAAAAGGGGTATTATGTTTGGACCCAATAATGGAAATTTGGGCATCACTACATATCCTGTGGTAATAGAAATCAATACACACTTAGTTATTGAGTAACTGTGTAGTTTTACATCATGTGACAAGTATGTAGGATTATCAATGTGAAAATTGGTATTACGAATGGACCCAAGGATGAAAATATGGGTGTCACTACATATCCAATGGTAATAGGAATCAATCCAGGCCTATTTCTTTAGGAAGGAGCATCCTATGCAAGTCTAGACTATATGTAGGGAGGGGGAATTTATAAGCTTATTTTTTATGAATGGATCTGAGGTTTGAGATTCAGGTATCACTATGTATCTTGTGATGTTAGGAATCAAGTTACACATAGTTCTTGAATGGATGTGTGGTAGGAGAATAATAACCAAAAATAGTGGTCATCTTGGGTGAGTTCCATAGGAATGTGTAGTTTTATGTCATGAAAATGACATCAACGGTGCAATTTAACATCATGCAGTGAGGACTCATTGTGTGTCTTTTGAGGTCTTGCATTCAAGACCATAATGAACCTGTCATGAGCTATTATGAATTATTGTGTGGAGAATAATTTATTGAAATTCCTAATCTCACATGAGCTATGATCAGTGTAAGAAACAAGGAATGGAAAGGGTTACTCTTACTATGGAGAGGCGATTAAGGATAGGATAGGGTCATTTTGTATCATGTGGTGGATGGACCAAGATATAGGATCGAGGTGTCCCTATGTATCTCATTAAAATGATAATAATTCATATATAGTTCTAGAAACCCATGAAGTTTAATTTTGTGTGGTAATGAAATCATCCATGAAATTTAATGTATTGTGATAAGGACATGGGTCACCTGACGTGAAAGGGAAGTAACACTGTGGATGGTCCCAAAAATAGAGGTTCGATTGTCACTATATATCCTATGATGGCATGAATCAAGCCATAAATATTTCTTAGAATAAAATATTCCCTATGTAGAGATGACTCTCACATGGGGACAATGTAATTTCATCCCTCTTTGACACAGATCTAGCTGGTGCAGAGTGATTTGTTAGTGATATGGTGCTTCCCGTGCAGTTTAACATCATGCGGTGAGGATATTGTTCTATATAGTTTAATGTCATGTGGTTAGGATGTGAGACTTTGTGTAGTTTAAATTATTGTTGTTAGGACTTGGGTCACCTAATATGAATGAATATGAACTATTGGGGGATCCATTCAATTTAACATCATACAGTGAGGAAGTTCTCTATGTAGCTTAGTGTCATGTGGCCAGGACGTACATGTGTAGTTTAACATCATATGATTAGGATGCCTTTGTGAATTTTAACATCATACAACTAGGAAAATTCATATAGTTTAATTTCATGTGCTCAGTACATGAGACATTATGTAGTTTAAAGTCTTGCTGACGTGACTTTACATTTGATGACAGTTATGCAAAGTATTTCTTAAGAAACCTCACATTGGTGGGGGTATGACACATTTTCCATCTATTGTGGCCAATGAGTATGCTCTATTTTGATAGACCTTATGTATGATATAATCCCCTTAACATTTGGGTTCCATATTTGGAGGCTTCATCCCTAGTATCATTGGGGTTATGAGAGCCAACACTAATTCTCCTTGGAGGAATGAATGGAGGTAGACCTTTTTATTGAAGTCCCATGTGATCTAATTTTGATGGACTTCAAGGTTGTGAAATGTACAAAACCTATTATCATCGATTCATTCCAGCTCAACCATCCACTTTTGTGATTTATCTTCTTTCAAGAGTTGTCTGCAAATGGCTATTCAAAGTGAGGGAATCTGAACTTATATAGGAAATACTCTCTTGGTCCCATACACCAATGAGTATGGAGTTTTGTTGTGTAGCATTATATGTGGTGGTATGGTAGGCCCGTAAATCATGGGGTAGTTTATCCGTCCATGAATTCTTATCTTTATTCAACATATTATGGAGTATTTTTATAAGTTCTTATTAAAGGCCTCTATTTTTTCATTTACCATTTCATGATATCAGGATGAGTGATTGGACTTGATGTTGTACTCCTAGTACAATTTCTTCATTTCCAAATAACAAAAGTTAGTGTCATTTTCCATAAATATTGTGTGAGGTACCCTAAACCAAGTGATGATATGGGAATTTAAAAGGTTTATGATATTATTTATCCCAACTTCCTTGAGGGGTATTTCCTCATCCCATTTAGAGAAGAAGTCAGTAGCAATCAGGATGCACTTGAATTGCTTAGCTGTGGCTGGGGAATATGGCCCCACAACATCCATTCCCCAAACAAAAAATGGATAGGAATATTTATATGTATATAGAAATTATAGGGGATAATAGATAAAGTTTTCATGATCTTTAATGAATTAAATTTTCTATAGAATTCCATATAATTCTGTATCATGGTTTTCTAGTAATAACCCAGCCTTCTGATTTTGTGCGAGAGCCTGATCCCAGACTGATGAGCACCATAGAAGCCTGTATGGAATTATTCCATGATGGTGTGAATATCTCTTTCTTCTATTCATATGAATTGTATTTCATATAAACCTCACATGTATAGGTATTTTTTCATTTGGTTCATCCTATATGATAAAGTTCATTGCACGATGCCGAATCTGTTCCCTTCTGATTTGATTTGTCAGGAGAGTCCCATTTTATAGATATCCAATTATTATCTCCATCCATCCAGGGGTGGATATTAGTTCATCAAAATCTGGAGAATTTTTGACTTGATTTATTTCTTTAATATCATTGATGATGATCTATGAGACCATTATTCAGTGTGTGATATGGAATATTACTTCCTCTTAATCAGGGTTGGCCAAAACTATGGCTACATTAGTCAATGGGCCGACATAGGCATTTTGTGATCAAGTAACATGATGAAATGTGGGATCAAAGGGAATTATGTCATTAGTCCCCTGATGTATCTGGTGATAGGGTACAATTCTTATTTTTTAATGGTACATTCACCATTGATCTACTTTATCACTAGTTCTGAATCCCTTTGATATTTTGGTAGGATATCTATAGTTTTAGGTCCAATTCTAATCCATTGATGAGGGAAGGTTATTCTGGCGTATTATTTTTTCAGCCTTTAGATAGTGGGAAAGAGTAAGTAAAAATTTCTTTGTCTGGAGAAATAAAAAAAATCCATAAGGAAACCCGAGTAAGCTTCATATTTTCTATCCTTCTTCCGATAAAACTTTGGTAGGTGCCATAAAAATACATCTCCCATGTCTGGAAAGGGTCATGGGCATAGAAAACCACATCATATGGGAGTTAGGTGTCTACTTCTATACTTTCCAAGGAATGATGTGTTGTGATAAAATCAACAAATGCTTTCCCTTTCACTGCCATCTATGACACAAACTAGATGTCATATTATTGCAGAATGACCTCCCATCAGGCTGGAAACCCAGTTAGCATGGGGTGGACAAATATGTACTTGAGCAGATAAATATGAGAGACTAGATGGACTTCTTTGTGTTGTATGTAATGCCTCAGTTTCTACACTAAAAATATGAGTGCGAGGAAGTTCTTCTCGATATTTGAGTATCAGGTCTCAGTACCTAGCATTGTTCGTCTGAGGTAATATATACTATTCTCACTCCCTGCATCATTTTTCTATGTGAGGAGGGTTCCAAGTGAGTGTTCCATGGTGAAAAATTATAAAATGAGTGTATTTCCAAGGTGGAAGCAAGATCGGTGGGTACAAGAGATACTTCTTGAGACTTTAAAAGGATTCTTGGAAATCCCTGTCCAATTGGTAGGAGATTCCATACTTCATTATCCTAGTTCAAGGGAGAGATTTTTTAGAAAAGTTGGATATGAAATGATGAATGTAAGTGAGTTTAAATTAGAGTCCCCTTGGTTCCTTGATATTTATAGGGGTGGTATTGATAAAATAGCACTAGTATTTTCTGGGTTGACCTTGATGTCATGGTGGCTTACCACAAAGCCAAGGAACTTCCCTAATGTTACTCCGAAAGAAAATTTCAGTGAATTAATCTTAAAAATATGTTTTCAAAGATTTTTTAATACCATTCAAAGATCCTTGAAGTGATCACATCACTGTTGGGATTTGACCACCAGGTTTTTGACATAAAATTTCATTATTCTTCCCAATAATAGCTTAAATATATGATTCATGGAATGTTGATAAGTGGTGATGACCTTCTTTAATCCAAAGTGAATGTCCTGATAAAAAAATATCCCTTGGGGCACTCTAAAGGTAGTGGGATATTCATCTTTAAGGGAAATATTTATATGATTTTACTCGGAATACCCTTCTATGAAGGAAGGAAGCCAGTAGTTGCATTGATCAAGAGTTTTGTGATTGGAAATGGGAATTCTTCCTTTTCCTAAATGGCCCAAAGGCCTTATTTTTTTATTAATTTTTGATAATACCCATTTTAAGGGTTGAATTGGAACCCCTACATGTCCTGTAGGATTTGTGACATTACATGACCCAAAGGTATTAGAGTAATTAATACAAAAAATAACTACTTGAAACTATACCTCCCCATCATCTATATCATGATGGCTGCTCTCCACCTTTGCATGGCTATTAATCTAGGCTACTCGTGCATACACAGGTTGTTCCTGATGACAATTATCTTTTGGGAAATATTTAATGGCTATGAAATCGATTTATACCCTAATCTTTCCATTATTTTTCTTGACGGGGATAATATTGTTAACCCATATTGGGTATTTCACTTCTTGGAAAAAGTTGGATTTTATAAATATGTCAACTTCCACCTCTATATTGGAATCATGAGAGGGGTTCATCCTCATATATTTCTTATTTAAGCCTCATTTTTCATCAAGTAAGCTAAGATGGTGTGTATCCATATCTGGAATCAGTCCAGTCATTTATATATAATTCCAAGAGAACACATATCGATGTTGATTTAGAAATGTGATGTACATATCTTCCTCCTCAAGAGACATGGATTCACTAATCATAGTAGGTCATTGGTATTCTTATGTTCCCAAATTTACCTATCTGATCTCGTCGATGGTAGTGGAGACACCTTCCTTGAATACAGGAGGGATGCTTCTAAGTTCATCCTCTTCTTCTTCCACCTCTGAGTCTGTGGAGGAATTCTTAGATAGAGATGGAAATATAGGGGAATCTCGGTCATTGTAGAGGTGAGATAGGGCATGAAAAGAGATATTATCATCCCCTAATATCTTATTCGTTGAAGATAGATACTGTAGATGATTGTATTTTACACTATTGTTGGGATAGAAGGATCTTGGGACTTTGGGATCAGGCATATCACCTCAACTAGATTTCTGGGGAGCACAGAGTCTATGGAGCATACTCTAAGGATTTTCAGGGGTGGTCCCCAAGATTTTAGGGGCTATAACCTATATATCATCATCCATCATTGGTTCATTCCTTGCCTTTTATTGAAACCTTCTTTAGAATATGTGGATTTTCAAGTCTCAAAGGGGGAACTTTCACCATGAATTATGCTGACTTTTCCATCAATGGGGTATTTCAAACACTGATGGAATGTTGATGGCATCAAAACATGACTATGGATATAAGGTCTTTCAAGAAGGCATTGTCACGACCCAAACTTTCATTAATGGAAATCCCTCTTGATTTAATTAAATGTCTCTCTATGTAAAATGTTTATATAAAATTTCAACTTATTTGGTTTTATGTTTTTGGATTTTAAAGTACTGTTAAGAATTGTGACCATTGTTAATATAGTCATTAAATAGTGATCACATGATTAGTATAAATATAGGGCTTTAACAAATCCAATTTACTCAGACAAAGGAAGTGATGGCCTCATTCAGTAGACGTGACCCATATGAAGCCCATTTGTCAGAGTTCAGAAAGGAGGTTACATCTTTAGGCTTTTCTCTTGACCAAGACCAAGCTGACCTTGAATATTTTAAGCTCGAGCGAAACTTCCTATGATAGAAGTGGAAGTTGATAGACATTACCACCTGAGTAATGTTATCTGAGCCACCCCAAGAGTTGGTCACTATTGCACACCTTACCCTTCGGTCTTATGTGGGTGTTATAAGGGGTTATTTAACAAGACATTATCACTATGGTCATGTACAATATTTTTGTATATAAAAATGAATATACCTTCTTTTTATTATTGTTACCTTGTAGATGGTTTTTAAAGAAAAAATAATATTTTTAGTTAATATTCAACTAAGAAATATATTTTTATTAATTAATGGATTTTGGAATTAAATAATATTTTAATAAAATATTATTATTATTATTAAACTAATTTTTATTAAATATAAATGATTGTATAATTTTATGAATGTAATCATAATATTTATTAAGGTTTGAAAGCCATTTTTGTTAAAACCCGTGAATTTTCGATAAATGTCGGTTTTTATTTTAAAAGTGAAAATTAACATATTTAGAAAATTATTTATATAAAATAAATATTATTTCTAGAATCAGGTTGTCAAAATTATACAACAGTGAATTTTTCATAATTTTCTGAGGCAGTCAAATTTTTGGGTAAAAATTAAATATCGTTTTAATCTATAATGTGTTTTATGACATCAAAATGACCCAATAGTGATGTAATAAAATACTATAAGCCTTATTTTAGGCCAATATATGTTTTACCATTAAAATAATGTGATTTTGGGTTTGTTTTGATTATTTTACAAAGAATTAATGGCCCCTTCAAGGCTTATTAAACATCTTGCATTTTTAAATTTTTTTCCTTGGGAGTGTGACTCACCTCCCCATAAGCAACCCCATTGTTTTAAGAAGTTAGGAATTTGTACTTATAAAATATTGTTTCCCACTTCCATTTTCCAAAAACCATGGGCAAAAAACATGGGCTGGTTTGTGGTTTGGATTAGTTTAATGTGAGGTGTCTCAAACCTAAATAATAAATAATTCCCTCACCTTTCCTATATAAACCCACCCAAGCTCCCACTTCCTCCTCACATAAAGGATTTGTAGTTCATCCAAACTCTTCCATACTCTCTCTATAATCCTCCCAATATTCCCCAAGCTCCCAAGAAGCCTCTCTCAATCCTCTCTCAAGCCTTTGGAAGCACACTTCCAAGTAAGGGTTTTTCTTCCTTTCTAATTTTTGTCCAATATTATTTAAATTGTTATTCCCTTTTAATTTCAATTATAAATGTTGTAGTATGGTTTCGAACCTCTCCCATACTTCCCTATTTATGTTTTAATGATGGTAGATCCCTTTCTCTCTCATTAAATTCCTCTCATGTACACCTGTTACTATGCCAAAATTCCGAAAGGAATTTCTCTCTCCTCTTTTACATTCAAGCAATTATTTTGTATCAAGACTATAAATTCCATTAAAATTGTTGGGACATGTATATATATAACCTCATTACTATCCATTTCATGTAAATATTATGAGACACCCATTTCTCTCTCATAAACCATTTTTATGAATTCTTACGTCACGTCGTTACACTGCCGAAATTGCACCAATTTTCCAAGCAAATGTCATTGTGTAGTGAATACCATGCCCATTTCTCTATCAAGGGTATTCACCTTTATGCACATTTACTTATTTATTATAAAGTTTCATATATTAATTCCACATTAATTTATCATGGAATAAATGATTATGTTTTATGAATCCATGTTATATGATCCATGTGGCACACTTATGCATGAAATGAAATGTTTAAGAAATGTGAACCCTTATAGCGCTCCAATGCATTGGGTAAAGTATAGTATCATGATACTTCATGTGAAATGGGTGTTGAATCATGCTAATTCAAGTTTAATGAGGTTTTACTTGTGCTTTATGTGCAATGAGTATTTACTCATGCTCCATGTGCAATGAGCCTTGGCTCATGCTAATTTCATGTTAAGTGTTGTTGCCACATTTCCATGTTATAATTATCATGCTTTATCATGCCTTTATGTTTATGCTTCTCTTGTGATCTATTGATATGCCTATTGTCTAACATGTATTGTATTCCTCATGTTATTCCATGATTGTTCCCTTACTGGGCTTTATAGCTCACCCTTTTTATGCATGCCCTCAGGTTATCCCATGCAATGTTAAGTATGAGGGAATGTAGTGGTCATGTACAATAAGTTTTAAATAAAGATGTTGTATTTCATGTTTTAAGTTGTTATGTAATGATACTAATACCCAAAGACACTAGACCTCTATATCTTCTATGTTTTATCAAGTGAAGTTTATGTAATAAATTATGTTTAAATTTTGTAATAAAAGATCAGGGTTGTCATAGTTGGTATCAGAGGATAGGTTTAGTTATTTTTGGGATTAGGATTATAAAACCCTAGTGAAGACTTAGAGACAAGACTAAGTATAATAAAAACATCCCTATGTTTTGGTGAATTTTTAGTAAGTGGTTTATCAAGAAAATACATCCCTGTATGGATACGAGCAGGTAGAGGCGGCTCTCGCGCAGATGTATCCTAGGGGTAAAACCCGAAAACACTGCTTTGAGATAGAATCGAATGGGAACTAGTGCACGACAACAGGCCTTGCTGCACTCTTGGTTACAACACTCCCGGGATATATGCATTGGTAAATTCACAGGCTTAGTATGAACCATTATTAAGGGACAAAAAATTCCCTAAGAATATATGTTAGAAAGTATATCATGGATAACATAGACTGAAGCAAATAGATTCATATGTTAAGGATATAAGAGTTATTTATAATTCATCGGTTTTGTCCTTGTATTACCCTTTATGTGTTACCCCTAACATTCCTTTTATTCCAGCCAATGGCCGGTAATAGGAGGACTCGGGCTAACAATCGATGTGAAGATCAATGTGATTACTGTACAAATGAGATGCCCAATCCAATGGGGGTGGGAATCGAAAACTTTGTCACTCTTCTCTCTTAGCTAACTCAATCTATGAATAGAAACATGGGTCAAGAGGAACGTTCAACCCCCCACCCCCATAAAAAAGAACAAGTCTCTATCGAGTGATTCATGAGACAAAGGCCTCCTACTTTTAATGGATCATCTGATCCCTCAATCACTAATCAATGGATCAACTCTATTGAAAAGATATTCTTCATCCTTCAATGTTCTGAACAAGAGAAGGTTCTCATTACTGCTTATCGTATGGAGGGTGAAGCTGATCAATGGTAGACGTTGATCAAAAATATAAAGCCTGAGGAGGAGATCGAGCCATTGGAATGGAAGGATTTCCCGAAGATGTTTTTTGATAAATATTTTATGCGCACCCTCCGGCTTAAGATGAAAAGGGACTTCCTTGCCCTCAAGAAAAAAGATGACAAATCTGTTGGAGTGTACGAGGAAAACTTCACAAGGCTTGAACGATACGCTTCCGGCTTTGTCGTTACCCCCGAATGCAAGGTTGACCGCTTCTTTGGTGGGATGAAACCTATCCTGCGGAAAGAACCGGAAATCCATGACTTCAACAGCTATGAGGGAATTGTACGATGTGCCCTCAATGTAGAAATAGAGATCGTAGAATCTTGGGGTATCATGGCGATAAGAAGCGTAAGGTGGACTTCAATGGTGGCAGTCCGATGGATAAATCCAACAGTGCTAAGAAGATCCAGCACCCCACTTGCTAAAGGTGCGGAAAGAAGCACCCTAGAAATTGCCTGAAGGGTATGATAAAATACTTTAGGTGTGGAAGAGAAGGGCACCTTGCTGTTAATTTTCGGCAAGAAAAACCCGCAGTTGTGATCGAGGAGAGGAAAACTACGTTCGACTCTCAACGTGTTGTTCATTGCTTCAACTGCAAAGAACCAATGCACCTTAAAAATCAGTGCCCTAAGCCAAGGGTTTTCAGAGGCAACCAAAAACCTCCAAGGCAATAAGGGTGAGCTTTTTCCATCACTACTACCGAAGTGAACCCTGACAACGAAGTGGTGACAAGTACGCTAGTTATTTATTCAATAATAGTGAATTTACTTTTTGATTCAGGTTCTAAAATTTTTTTTATATCTCAAAAGTTTAGTAGAACAATCCGAGCACCACCAAAAATCATGGAAGTGAAGATGTTGTTGAGTACGGAAAATGGGGCAATCATTGCATCCCATGAATATAACTCCTCCCCTATCATAATTTGTGGATTAAACTTCCGAGCGAACCTCATCATACTCTCTCTGGTGGAATTTGATGCAATTATTGGCATGGATTTCCTTTCCTTATATAGATCCAACATAAATTTCCGTGAGAGGGAAATCACTATCCATGTGGAGAATCGACCCCCAATTCTTTACAAGTGGAAGGAGGAAGATGAATCTTCTTTAGCTCCATCATATCAAGCATGGATATTAATTCCCTATGAGAACGTGTATCTGACTCAGATGATTGAGTCTAAGGAGGCAACCATCCTAGAGTACATGCCTATTGTGAGGGAATTCGCTGAAGTGTTTCCTGAGGAATTTCCTGGTCTTCATCCTATAAGAGATGTTGAAATCTTAATTGATCTTATACTTGGGGTGTAGCCAATATCCAAGACTCTGTATAGAATGGCTATTGTGGAGCTTGAGGAGCTGAAGAAATAACTATAGGAGAATCTGGATAAAGGGTTTATACGCCCAAGTGCTTCGCCATGGGGTGCACCAGTCCTCTTCGTCAAGAAGAAAGATGGGTCAATGCGTCTTTTCATCGATTATCATGAGCTTAAAAAAATCACGGTAAAGAACAAGTATCCTATCCCATGAATAGATTACTTATTAGATCAGCTGTGTGGAGCAAAATACTTCTCCAAGGTGGATTTGCAGTCAGGATATTATCAAGTAAGGGTGAAGAAGGAAGATATCCCCAAGACTGCTTTTTGTACAAGATACAGGCACTATGAATTCACAGTAATGCCTTTAGGACTCACTAATGCTCCAGCGATCATCATGGAATTAATGAATAGAGTATTTAGAAATTACCTTGACAGATTTGTGGTAGTCTTTATAGATGATATTCTGATATACCCCAAAACCAAGGGGGATCATGAGAAGAATCTAAGAACTATACTAGAGACCTTGCGGAAGGAGAAGCTCTATTCAAAGTACATAAAGTGTGAGTTCTTGTTAAATGAGGTCTCATTCTTGGGTCATATCATCACAAGCAATGGGATATCTGTGGATCCCTCCAAAATAGATTCAATTGAGGGATGTCTGATGCCAACATCGGTAACGGATATCCATAGCTTCTTGGGGTTAGTTGGATATTATCGATGATTTGTGAGAAATTTCTCAAGATTGACCAACCCTCTTACCAAGATAACTCGGAAGGGAGTAAAGTTTTCTTGGAGTGATGAATGTGAAGAAAATCTTAAAGTAGTTGAAAAGGAGTCTTATCACTGCACTCGTGCTCACTTTACCCACAAGTGGAAAAAAATTGTGGTATTCAGTGATGCTTCGAAGAAGGGCCTGGTATGTTTGTTGATGAAAAATGAAAAAGTCATTGCCTATGCTTCAAGGCAATTGAAATTTCATGAAAAAAAACTATCCAACACATGACCTCGAGTTGTCTGTAGTGATCTTTGCTTTGAAAAATTGGTGACATTATCTCTTTGGGGAGAAGTGTGAAATATATACAGACCACAAAAGCCTCAAGTATATATTCAAACAGAAAGAGTTGAACATGCGCCAACGAAGATAGTTAGAGCTAATCAAAGACTATGACTGCTCAATCTATTACCACCCTGGGAAAGCGAAAAAGGTGGAGGATTCCCTAAGTATAAAGTACCCAGAGATTCTATCATTAATGATAATTGAAAGGGATCTAATCTTCTTAGATTTGATGAAGATGGACATGGGAATCATAAAGAAGGGAACATTATCAATCCTTTCACAAATGATTTCTCAACCGTCACTTTTGGAAAGGTTAAAGGATGCTCAAAAGGATGATGTGGGAATCCAAGAAAAAATGGAAGCTATCAGAAAAGGTAAATCCTAAGAGTTTAATTTTAATGAAGAAGGAATTGTGAGATTTGGGAAAAGACTATGTGTTCCATCAAGTCCGGAGCTGAAGAAGGAACTTTTGGATGATGCACATAATTCAAATTTCTCTATTCACCCAGGAAACACGAATATGTATTGAGATCTCTGAGATCATTATTGGTGGGATAATATAAATAATGAGATCTCTAAATATACATCAAGGTGCCTGGTGTGTTATCAAGTGAAGGAAGAGAGGTAGAAGTCTAAGGGGATGATGCAACCATTGCCTATAAAAGAATGGAAATGGGAGAACATCACCATGGACTTTGTCACTGGACTTCCGAAGACATCCAAAGGCAACAATGCAATTTGGGTTGTTGTGGATCATCTTACAAATATTGCACACTTCATTGTTATTCAAGAGAATTTCTCATTGGATCAATTGGCACAGATATATATCAGGGAAGTGGTAAGGCTGCATGGAGTACCACTATCTATTGTGTCTGATCGAGATCCAAGATTCACCTCTAAGTTTTGGAAGAGTCTTCAATATGCTCTGAATACTGAACTGAACTTCAATACGACCTATCATCCTCAAACTGATGGTCAATCCGAGTGGACTATCCAAACACTTGAGTACATGTTGAGAGCGTGCTCAATGGACTTTAAAGGAGGATGGGATCAACATATTCCTCTGGTTGAGTTCACTTATAATAACAGTTTCTACTCAAGCATCCAAATGGAACCATATAAATCCATTTATGGGAAAATGTGTAGAACACCAGCATGTTGGAATGAGGTCAGTGAGAGTAATCTTATTGGACTAGAAATGGTTGAAGAAATGGTGGAGAAGGTGAAAACCATTCAGAAACATATCAAGGCATCCCAGATTCGACAGAAGAGTTATGCAGATAATCGTCGATGAGACCTTGAGTTTAAAGTTGGAGACATGGTTTTTCTATTCATATCTCCATGGAAGAAGGTCATGAGGTTTGGAAAGAAAGGGAAGTCAAGTCCAAGGTACATCGGGCCCTTCGATATTCTTGATCGTGTCGGGGTTGTGGCCTATCAACTAGCACTTCCACCTATCATGGCCAAAGTACATGATGTATTTCATATATCCCTCCTAAGGAAGTACATACCAAATCCTTCACATGTACTCTCTTCAGAGGTGGTACAGTTAGAGGATGATCTTTTTTATAAGGAGCAACCGGTGAAGATCTTAGATAGTAGAGAAAAAGTTCTATGAAATAAGACAATGTCCCTCATCAAGGTGTTGTGGCGAAACCACAAGTTTGAAGAAGCGACGTGGGAATCGGAGGAAATGATGAAGTAGAGTTACCCACATCTATTTTAGTGTGGGAAAAGAAAATTTCGAGGGAAATTTTTTTTAAGGGGGAAGATTGTAATGACCCAAACTTTCATTAATGGAAATCCCTCTTAATCTAATTAAATGTCTCTTCATATAAAATGTTTATATAAAATGTCAACTTCTTTGGTTTTATGTTTTTGGATTTTAAATTAATATTAAGAATTGTGACCATTGTTAATATAGCCATTGAATAGTGATCACATGATTAGTATAAATATAGGGCATTAACACATCCAATTTACTCAGAAAAAGGAAGCGATGACCTCATCCAGTAGACGTTCCCCATACGAAGCCCATTTTTCAGAGCTCAGAAAGGAGGTTGCATCTTTGGTCTTTTCTCTTGACCAATCCCAAGCCAATCTTGAATATGTTAAGCTCGAGCGGAACCTCCTATGAGAGAAGTGGATGTTGAAAAGAGATTACCACCCGAGCAATGTTATCTGAGCCACCCCAAGAGTCGGTCACCATCACACACCTTACCCTTCGGTCTTATGCGGGTGTTATAAGGGTTTATGTAACAAGACATTAGCATTATGGTCATCTACATTATTTTTTTATATAATAATGAATATACCTTCTTTTTATTATTGTTTCCTTGTAGATGGTTTTAAAGCACAAATAGTATTTTTAGTTAATATTCAACTAAGAAATATATTTTGATGAATTAATGAATTTTTGAATTAAATAATATTTTAATAAAATATTATTATTATTATTAAATTAATTTTTATTAAATATAAATGATTGTATAATTTTATGAATGTAATCATAATTTTTATTAAGGTTTGAAAGACATTTTTGTCAAAACCTGTGAATTTTTTATGAATGTCGGTTTTTATTTTAAAAGTGAAAATTAACATATTTAGAAAATTATTTAGATAAAATAAATATTATTTCTGGAATCAGGACGTCGAAATTATCCAATGGTGAATTTTTCATAATTTTCTGAGACAGTCAAATTTTTGGGTAAAAATTAAATACCATTTTAATATATAATGTGTTTTATGAAATCATAATGACCCAATAGTGATGTAATAAAATAATATAAGCCTTATTTTCGGAAAATATATGTTTTTCCATTAAAATAATGTGATTTTGGGTTTTTTTGACTTATTTTACAAAGCATTAATGGACCCTTCAAGGCTTATTAAACATCTTGTCTTTTTAAATTGTTTTCCTTGGGAGTGTGACTCACCTCCACATAAGCAACCCCGTTATTTTAAGAAGTTAGGACTTTGGCCTTATAAAATATTGTTTTCCACTTCCCTTTTCCAAAAACCATGGGCTGGTATGTGGTTTGTATTAGTTTAATGTGAGGTGTCCCAAACCTAAATAATAAAGAATTCCCTCAACTTTCCTATATAAACCCACCCAAGATCCCAATTCCTCCTCACTCAAAGCCTTTGGAGTTCGTCCAACCTCTTTACTCTTCTCTCTAGAATCCTACCAAGGTTCACCAAGCTCCCAATAATCCTCTATCAAGCCTCTCTCAATCCTTTTGAAGCACACTTTCAAGTAAGGGTTTTTTCCCTTTCTCATTTTTGTCCAATATTCTTTAAATTTTTATGCCCTTTTAATTTCAATTATAAATGTTGGGGCATGGTTTCTCACCTCCCTCATACTTCCCTATTTATGTTTTAATGATGGGAGACCCCTTTCTATCTCATTAAATTCCTCCCATGTATACCCGTTACTATGCTGAAATTCCGAAAGGAATTTCTCTCTCCTCCTTTACATTCAAGAAATTATTTTGTATCATGACTCTAAATTCCATTAAAATTGTTTCTACATGTAACTATATGACCCCCTTACTTTACATTTCATGTACATATTATGAGACACCCATTTCTCTTTCATCAACCATTTTTATGAATTCTTACGTCACGCCGTTACGCTGCCGAAATTGCACCGATTTTCCAAGCCAATGTCATTGTGTAGTGAATACCATGCCCATTTCTCTATCAAGGGTATTCACCTTTATGAAAATTTACTTATTTATTATAAAGTTTTATTTATGAATTACACATTCCTTTATCATGGAATAAATGATTATGTTTTATGAATCCATGTTATATGATCCATGTGGCACACTTATGCATGAAATGAAATGTTTAAGAAGGGTACACCCTTATATCGCTCCAATGCATTGGGTAAAGTATAGTATCATGATATGTAATGTGCAATGGGTTTTTACTCATGATAATTCAAGTGAAACGAGGTTTTACTCTCCCTTCATGTGCAATGAGGATTCACTCATGCTCCATGTGCAATGAGCCTTGGCTCATGCTAATTCCATGTTAAGTGTTGTTGTCACATTTCCATGTTATAATTATCATTATTTATCATGACTTTATGTTTATGCTTCTCTTATGCTCTATTGATATGCCTATTTTCTAACATGTATTGTATTTCTCATGTTATTCCATGATTGTTCCCTTACTGGGCTTTATAGCTCACCCTTTTTTTATGCATGTCCTCAGGTTATCCCATGCAATGCTAAGTATGAGGGAATGTAGTGGTCATGTATAGGAAGTTTTCAATAAAGATGTTGTATTTCATGTTTTAAGTTGTTATGTAATGATCCTAAGCCCCAAAGACACTAGACCTCTCAATCTTCTATGTTGTATCAAGTGAAGTTTATGTAATAAATTATGTTTAAATTGTGTATTAAAAGATCAGGGTTGTTATAGGAATTTTATGTGGTGTCTTACTAGATAACCATAAACTCAGAGTCATATGTGATATCCCCAAACTAAGCGTTTAGTTTTATCTTCCCAAGAGGTGTTTTCTCACGCTTATCATACCGTTGGATGGTCATCTTTGTGTGAGAAAAATATTCTTTACTATATCCCAAAAATCAGAGGGTTCAAACTGGGATGATATTAATCCCTGAACCATTTTCAACTAGATAACTTTGGATATCAACATTATTGAGTCTATATGAAAAATATAGGGGTTGTATGTGTCCCTAGATGATCTCTTCTTGATCCTATTCTGTGAACGAGATGGCGACATGGAATTCTATTGACATAGTATCCATTTAATAAAACATGGTTTTAGTGACTTCTATATTTAATTACTATGGTCTATAGGGGGATTCAAAGAGTGCCTCCCTAATATCTTTTGAAATATGGATAAAATAGAGGATTGGGATCTTGGTTGGAAAAACCACTAGATGTTTTAGAATATTTTGATTTTGGGTTATAATTCATCACTTCCCAAGGTAGAGTTTCTCCTTGATGTGTGTCTTGGGAGTTGAGGAATTTAGGTTGGATGGACATATTTATTTTTTAGAGGTTGAGAGAGCATCTACTTATAGTGTCGTGGGTCGTGTCGGCCTTCCCCATTTCCTGAAGTGATCATGTAATCACACCCCCGCTAGGTAGTCATGCAAGACAAATGGGCATGGATGGTCACTATAGGGTTTTGAGACACCTACATGTCTCTATTGATCTTTATGGAGTGATTTTACATGGGTCTTAGATGCATATATGTCCTCTTTGGGGTTGTTACAGAAATATTGGGCCCGATCATGCTCGGTTTGTCCCATGTATCCTCGGTTCCTATGCATGGGACCTTCTGTTCCCCAGTTTGATTTGGGTAAATCATACTCAGAGGCATATTCATCATCATATAAGGGGTTTTTCAAGTTTATCACATTGATAAAACCAAAGATGATCTCTTCATCTCATGAGGGTTCCATTTGGTGGGGCGGTGCCCATGTTTTGGATATTACAGGGATGAAATCTGCAAGAGTCAGAGCTTGTGTTAGATTAGAATATATCTCTTCCACTTTTATCTCATATTATATCTGATGGTTGTATCTTACTTTGGGAGACATCTCTGATGTCACCTTCTTAGGTGGTGAAGCTTTGTGTGTTTGCGTAACTTTGATCTTAGGGTGGCATGAGCTCAATCAATTATTTTCCAAGTCATCCAGTTGTTGAACTTTTATCCATGTCTGGTCAAAACTTTCTACCAATCACCATATTCTTATGATTGGGAAAGTTTTATGTAGGACACCTATTCTAAGAAGTTATCTAACACCACATGTCCGGAATGAACCATTCCTTTAAGGATGTCTTTGAAGACGAAGTGGTCCTAGATATTATGACCCAACCTTCAATGGAAATGGAATTAGTTGGGATGGTCAGTGAGGTTTACCTTATTGGGATTCTGGGGTTGTGGTATCTTAAGTAGGTTATTATCCATGGTTGTAATGAAATAACCAAGGTCTTGTTCATTTCATAAGTATTAGGCTTTATTCATTCGTTCCTAAAATCCCAAGTGACCCTGATTTATCTATGCTTCTAGCTGAGGGTGATTTTGTGGTTGTTACCACTCGATCGATGTTGTTGGGTGGTTCGAGACCTGATTAGGTGCTTGAATGGACATTGATTATGGTTTGAGGGTAATAGTGTAATCTTCTTCCTTGATGAGGCTTTTCACCTATATTGAGATAATGAGTCAAGATTTAGATATGGTTTGTTGAATGGAGTATTCCAAATTTTGGGAAATTTTTATGAACTCACAGAACCCATCTAGATACTTTATTAGGATTAGAGGTGTTTGTAGCTCATCCTAAATATTTTCTTCATATATTTATTTTAGTTTCTCCTATGAGATATGGATGATGAGTGAATAGGTTAAACCCTTCCATATGTCTATGATATTCGACACCCTATTGTTTTTCATTTCTTTCAGTTCATTAGGTTGGCAATTTTAATTTCCCTCAGCATGGAGCTAAACTAGTAAAGGAATTGATGGTGAAGGTCTTCCCATCCTACAATGTATCCTAATAGAAGTATATTATACCAAAAAAAGGTTGGCCCTATCAGAGTCTATACAAAACACCTCAGCTTGGTCACCTCCTGCTAATCTCAAGGGCCCATCATCAGACCACATCAGGATACATAGTAATTGAGATATTGTTCAGGATGTCCCATGTTTTACAAGGTAGAGAAGGTAGGATTATGAAAATTGGGTGTAGGTAAGGTATAATCCACCCATTTGGGATATGTCTTCTTCTCATGCTACACAGGTGTGCATCGCCCCTCCATGGATTCCATTTGAGTAGCTAGAGACTTGATGACATTGAGAAATTCCTAAGTCATTATTGTTTGATCCATATCCTGTATATAGGGAGTGGGGAAGGCTTGATGAAGTGGACTTATTTTCATCTCCTGTTGATTCTCAATCCATGCAAAGACTAAATGATTACCCAATCAAGGGAGAGTCTTTTATTGTAATGGAGTGAAGTCCCAATCATTTTCGACTTCCTCATTTATGTAGATCGAATGCCTGGATATAGAGCTGATCTAATTCTTATATGACACTTTTGTAGGTAGATCAACTATTTCCAAATGTATGGAAGGAGGAATATTCACCTCTTTCTAAAGAAAATACCCAGTGGAAATTTTTCTCCTAAGTAACTTCTTATCGATTTGTCTGAAATTTTGAATCTCATTCTCATATCATGTCATTTGTTCCTCCATGGAAGGAACCTCGATTCTTTGGGATGATGATTGGGATGTATCCACACCTTTATATTTATCTTTGGTAGTGTTCTTCTATATAGGTGGAAATTCAATATTCATAGGTTTTAGTTTTTGGAGCCTTCTGTGGTTTTGGGTGCGTGAAACAGTAGTCGGTGCATCCAAATCACTCTCCTCTCAGGGTAAATTCTTTGTGTTATGTCCCTCTACATCTGTATCTTGATCCAGGTTGTCTATTATGTATATGGTGAAGAAATTCATAGAGGTGTATCGGTAAATGGTTTTTTCCCATTACTTTCTACGCAATATGATGATTCTACATTGACTCCATTAGGGTCATTTCTCGAACCCTTGGCCATATTGTGTCATTTCGTCTTGTGACCCTGACGGGGTCTGATCTCCTTCTCCATACTCTCCTCTTATCTTGGACTTTGAGTAATGACCTTGAGGGAGTTTCCAATCATGATTTCCAAACAATACATGAATATCATAGTTTTGTCTTACTGTAGTAGGAATGTATGGGATGTCGACCATCAATTTTTACCTCCCAGCCTAGAGAAAACGTATTCTCTCTATGGTGATGATGATGATGATGATGATGATGAAAATTTCCCCAGACCTGTGGGTTGGGAGATATCTGGAGCCAAAATTGGTATTGATTGATCCTGATATGGAGAATCTGATTCTTTCATTTGGGGATTTGATGACTCCTGAGACAGACATTGAGATATAAATGCCTCCATCCAAGTGGGATGGGGTTGATCTGGAACCACCATTGAATCTCCCAAGAATTTCCGGGAAGATAATGAACCTGGTGATATAGATAGAGATATAAATTCCCCTAGCCTAGTGGGATAGGGTTTGTTTGCAGTTTCCGCTGATATATCCTGAATCCTCTCAGGAATCGATGATCTAAGGGGTGGAGGAAATGGTATATATTCCCCTAGCCTGTCGGGATGGGTTCACTTCTAGACGGCTGCTACAAAATCTACTACTGCGACCAGTTTAATGTAGTGTAGCTATTCTCATGTAGGATCTGGGTGTAATGGTATCATGTGGTAGGAATTATTCTTTATGGGATGTTTTATGGTTGGTTTCAACCTAATATTTTGTTTCTGAAATTCATTCTCATTGCTTTGAGGGGAACATTTTAAAGACCTATTGGATATCCTCTCCCATTGTTTGTGATTTCTTGGCACCATTGAAGCGGGGGAATTTCATTATAGTGACCAACTTTCCTGAGTATTACTCAGTCTCCTAATTTATTCAAATTCTATAACATTACATGTCGTTTTATCTAAGGGGTTCTGATGTTCTAGGGGTGTGGAGAAGTATAATGCTCCATAATTTCCCCATAATTTAATACAGATGCATGATGTGGCTTTGGAGATCAACTACTGAGGAGTTGTGATGCAATGGCGGAAAGTGTGTTGAAGATTTATGCCCTAATTTTCTAGTTTTGGATCACAGAACATGGAGATAGAATCCAGGTATATATGATAATAGAGTATCTTGATATTCTGAAGGTGACCCTTATAACCTGGATAAGGGAGGTGTCTAGCCTTCATTCACTGGTGAGTTGCCCACATATTTTGGCATAGATAAGGCATGAACTCCTTTTCTAGCTCTTCTGGAACCTCATATTCAAAAGTGGTGAGGGGCCAGAACATGGTGGGAATGTTGTTCCTAGATAAATATCTACATATATAAATTCCATCCTCCTATTCATTATACTTACATGCCTCCATCCAATTAGACCATAGAAGATGTTTATTGGGGTCGCCTGTTGATTGGAGTGGAGTGCTGCTAGAAGTTGATGAGAAAATATTGTAAGATCCCAAACTTTTCTAAAGATTTATTGAGCTTTTTTTAGGTACACTTTTTAATTTTTTTCTATATCTTGTTTTGTTTATACCTTGAGGATATTTTGGGTGAAATTGGACAATTTTAAAAGGAAGATCGGCAGTGCACGGTTGGTGTATGGTTTTCCCAAACCATGTGCCTAGGCCTAAAAACCATACGAACTCAAACAGAAGGGATTGACACAGCTGGAACATGGTTTTTCAAACCATGTTACCTTTTAGTAGTAAATGTTAAACCCTTTATAGGAGGTGTTATATTAGATGCACAATTAGGGAAAACTGTACACCCTGTACAGGAAACTATTCGCACAGAAATTTAAACCCCCAAAAAATTAAAATAAAATCTATAACCATTGAGTATTAATCCATAATCACCCCACTTGGACCTAAACTGTTTCCTATGAATTTTAGAGGCTCCCATATAATTTTCAAGGCTTCCCAACCTTCGTTCTTGATGAATCAAAGATGATATTGAAGAATCTACACCTCCCCCAGTAAGATATCGCATCCTGATTGGTTTTCTCCTCTCCCATCTTTCTCTCTTCCTTTGAAGGGATTTTTTCCTCCATTGTTAATAGATTTAGATCTAGGTTTTGATATATATATTTTTTTTGGATCTTGGATCTAGGTTTTACATATCGATCTTGTTCTTAATCGTGATCTTGTTTGTTCCACTTCAATTGGGGATTTTCGTTTGTGAGCGTCTATCAAATATCTTGAGGTTGGTGATCTAAATTGAAAATATTTTTGATTTAATTATGAGTATGTAATTGTGAAATTTCAATTTCCATGATTGGGAAATTTAATATTGAATTTAATTTATTTTAATTATATTATGATTTGATAATAGAATGGGTTGAATTTTTGGTGAAATTTTAATTGGTTGAGTTAGATTAATTAATTGGTTAATTAATTAATGGAATTATGAGATTATGGAATTTATGGGATATGGGGAATATGAAATTAGTTAATTAATGGTATTGTGTTCAATTAATGTTATTATGAATTAATTGACCATTATAATTATGAGATGGTTAGCTTAATGAGATGGTTGGCTTAACTGTAATGGGTTAATGGGTTATATGATTTAAATAATGAAAAATGGTTTAACGGTGAGTTTTTCATATTATTATTTGTGATTAAAGTGTTGGACCATGATTGTTTTGATAATTGAGATGGTATCCATGCTGTGAAACGATAAAAAGGTGGGTTAATGTTGATTAACCTTGATTGATGTGATATGTGTGATATATGTGTGATTTATTGATTGATATATGAGTGTGGGACATGTAATTATGCTCCAAATACCCATAATTAATTGATTGATATATGAGTGTGGGACACTGAGTGATGATCCAAATACCCATATGTGATTGAATGATAAACAAGGTGTGAGATAGGGACTGATGCTCCAAATACTCATGGGGTTCTAGACATGGTTTTCTAGGCCCAAAATATTGGCATTGGACTATGGTTCCAATTAGTCATGATATAAAGTTAAAATAAAATGGATAATTAAATCCAATGATATAATGAATTGTGATTCCTTATGTGATATGGTTCAGACTCTAGCATGGGTAGAAGCAGGTATTGGTTTGTTGGGTTCCCTTGTGAACCCAGGGTTTATGTGGTTAAATAAATAATAATTTATATGTAAATTCTTTACCTTATTACTTGTATTTTTATTCTTTATATAAATACATACACTTTTATTGACTAGATATTGTTTTAGACACTGTTAGTGGTGGCCTACTAAGTTGTACTCACACCCAACATGGGCTACCTAATCGGTACCTGAATAGAATTCATGTTTATAGGATAGGATAAGGGAAAATGTACTATATTAGATGAATGATATGGGGTGGATCATGGATGAGTGAACCAGACTTGTTATTGGGACCCACTTAGGAGTTATTAGTGTCTTTATTTTGGGGTTTTAATTTGACACTTCACACGTATTTTGGCATGACATATCTACTACTCTAGTTTTGTATATTGTATTATTGTTTGGGTCATCATGTGATATTAGTATTATTATGGGTATGGTTTTATCGTTTGGGTATTGTTTTTTTATTTTTAATGTTGTACTACTTTGATAAAGAGTATATAGTCTCATTATGATCGATATTAGACCCTCGCTACTAGTCGATAGCCTCTAGCATAGGGAGAGGTGCACCTAAAGTCATGTGGCCAACTAGCTTGGGGCACCAGTGTATGGAACCCGTGTCAGGATGTTACAAACTGGTATCAGATCCATTTTTCTATTTCTTTTATTTTTTCATACTATTTGCGAAGTTATATAGGATAATATTATGATTCATACTTTGGTTAATATCTCGTGCATGGGAGTAGCTAACCCATGTGCGAGGGTAAAATCCAAGTACCCAGAGTGTGATTTTGGTTATTGTTGTGTGTTGTTATAGTTGGATGATATTTTACCTCAAGTGATGCACTTTTTGTGTGATTTGATTATTATATTTGATATTTTTTGATATTTGACTCATGGCCCGGTATGCCATGAGAATTGAGTATGTATGCATCATTCTATGAACTCAATATTGTTATGTGACATGCATAATTTTAGGCGTGCATGGAAAAAAGTGGGTTTGGAGTAATATGTTAAATGAAAATGATTTTCTTTTCTTGTTAAAAAAATGAAAAAGGTGCATAATATTAAATTGAATATTTTAAACGATGAAAAATGTGGATAAATGGGTGTCTAATGAGAAACTTGAATAATTAGAATATTTTTACTCTTTGTTAACTTAGACATAGATGAGGGATGGTTAAGGTTAGTGATAGAGCCTCAGTTTTGACCATGTGGCGGGGTTTAGGGGAATGACTTATTATGGTGTATTGTGAATCCATCTTACATTAATGTGTTAATGTTGTGTAAACTTTCCTAAGACGTGTGTTTGAAATTATAGATATATGCCTCTATGATGATGCTTGTTAATAGGATGACATGAGGTTATAGATAGAGATGATCCACTAGCAATAGAACTTGAGGCACCGATAGTGCTAAGTGAGGAAGTCGGAGAGAGGTTCCATGAAAAATTTTCTCAGTTCATGTAGTTTTTTAAGAGATAATCAGGGAAGGTTGTGAAGAGTATGTCAGGCCTAACATGGGAGTTTCAATTGCAGAACCCTCTTTCATTCACCGAAGATGGAGGACCTGAGCCAGTTGAGTTCTGGATTGAGTATATCCAGACAATTATTGACCACTAAGAGACTCCTGCTAGTAAAATATACAATTTGGTTGCTTACATGTTATGTTGTCAAGAAAAGAGTTGGTGGGACATC
This sequence comes from Viscum album, assembly GCA_963277665.1. NCBI lineage: Eukaryota > Viridiplantae > Streptophyta > Magnoliopsida > Santalales > Viscaceae > Viscum > Viscum album. Next base: position 1,148,555,535 of record OY728128.1, read on the forward strand.
AAGACCCGATATGGACAGCATGAGGATATAGAGTGGAAGGAATTTTAGGAGAAATTATTGGATAACTTTTACCCTAAGATGATCAGGTAGAAGAGAGTGGATGAGTTTATGAGGTTGACTGAGGGATCATGTTTGTTATGGACTATGATGGTCACTTTAAAAATATACATCACTTTACTCTAGAATTATTAGGAGATGAGTTTATGATAGTGAAATTATTTCAATATGGTATTAAATGTGAATTTAAGTCCCATGTGAATATCTTTTTGATGAATTTTTTTTCTAAGGTGGTGAATTGGGATCTAATTTTTTAGGGTAACCTGAGGGAGGATTCCAGTGGGGGCAGGTGGTTTCTGATGGATGGTTAGGGGGTATGACTCCCAAGAGCAGGGAGCATCATTATGAAAATTTTGACCAGAGTAATGGAAATTAGAGTGGCCAGGGTAAAGGATCAGTTACATAGGATCTTACTCGAGTAATCTGTCAATAGTTTGGTGGGCTGGGTCACTTCTTTATATAGTTTCCCCAACCACTGATTGAGTGTTATTCCTGTATAAGGATGGGAAATATATAGAGGTTATGTAAGAGCCCATGATATATGGGTAACAATGGAGGATCTAGGAATAATTAGAATACTGGAAGGGGGTCTTCAACCCTATATCAGTCAGGCAGTTGGAGTTCTAATGGTTTTGGAAGTCGAGGCAGTGGATGAGGTGCTTCTAATCAAGAGAACCCATAACATTAGATTGGTGTAGCTCAAGTGAATTTGGGTGAAACATAGAAAATAGGGGTAGGAAATTTGCATGCATTTCATCCTACACTTGTGGATAGTGAGGCTGGACCATTGACAGTTAGAGGTACTATTCTTGTATCTTTTACACTAGTTAGTGCCTTATTTGATACTAGTGCCTCTCATTATTTTATATCTTCACAACTTGTGAATGGTTTGATCTTGGAGATAGAGTTCATGGGTGGGGTTATGACAACAGATACACCCTTGGTAGTGTGTTCGAGAGACATCTATTTGTGCAAGGGGTTTTCTCTCAAGGTTGGGGAGTATCATTTTAGTTGGGATCTTTACATCCTTGACATGTTAGGATTCAACCTAATTACAGGTATGGACTGGTTAGTGGCATACTGATCCCATATAGATTGTTACCATAGGAGGGTGACCTTTACATCTTCTGAGGGTGACAATTCTATTCACTGTGAAGAGTGGGATATCAAGGCAGTCCATGCAGGGCTAGTTCATAATAAACTGGAAGATATCACCACTCAAGTTTCTAATATATTACTGGATGATAGAGGTGTACAACATGATTTATTTTCACCCATGGTGGATATGTTCTAGGGCATGTTTCCTGAAGAATTCTTAGGTCTTCCACCTAAGAGAGAGATGTGGAGTTTACGATTTATCTCATGATGGGGGTTGAGCCAATTTCTATTCCACCATATAGAATGGAACCAACAGAGGTTCAAGAGCTCAAGTATTAGTTGTAAGAGTTAATGGGTAAGAGTTTTATTTTTATAAGTATGTCTCTTTGGGGTTCTCTATTATTGTTTCCAAAGAATTCTTAGAAGACCTTGTGCTTGTGTGTTGGTTACCAGAAGTTGAATTAGATAACTATGAAGAACCAGTATCCGCTTATGCATACCAATGACCTATTAGACTAGTTGAGATGATCCTATGTTTTATCCTTGATTGAACTCAGATCAGGGTATCATCAATTGAGAGTTTGACTTTCTGATGTACCAAGGACTACTTTCAGAAGAAGGTATGGAATTTATGATTTTTTGTGATGTTATTCGGGTTGATGAACACAACAGCAGTGTTTAGGTAATTGATGAATAAAATTTTCCACCCATACCTAGAATAGTTTGTGGTACTGTTTTGTGGATGATATCTTGGTGTACTCCAAGACTCATGATGATCATACCCAATATATTGTCATCATCCTGAGTATACTGAGAGAGAATCAGATATATTCCAATCTATCTAAGTGTAAATTCTGGATTGATTAGGTAAAATTCTTGGGTCACATCATCTCATAGGAAGGTGTGTCAGTGGGGCCATAGAAATTGTAGGTAGTGGGTTATTGGGATCATCCCAAGAATGTTTTTTATATCCACAGTTTTCTAGGATTAGCGGGATATTATCAGAGGTTCATCCAGGACTTTTCCCATTCGACATCACCACTTTTGGGTTTGACCAAGAAGTGGATAAAGTTTTAATGTTATGGGTAATGTGAGGACGTTTTCCAAGAGCTAAATAAGATTTAGACTACTGAACCAATATTGATCCTACTCGAGCTAGGTGAGGACTATACAATGTTTTGTGACTCTTCTAGGATGGGGCTTGGAGTAGTGTTGATACATGGAGATCAATTTGTGGTGTATAGGACACTACAGTTGAGTCCACATGAATGGAACTACCCTAGGCATGACCTTGAATTAGCTACAGTGGCTTATTCTTTGAAGGGTTAGTGTAATTATCTGTTGGGTGATAATTTTACTGTCTATGCCGATAACAAGAGATTAATGTATATCTTTTCCCAATAATATTTTAATCTATGGTAGTGGAGGTGGTTTGAGTATATGCAGTTATTTTATTTTGAGCTAGCATATACACCCGGGAAAGGAAATAATGTTGCTAACACTCTGAACAGAAAAACAAATACTCAAACAGTTTACGAGTCTAGCTTTAATTGGAAGATGATAACTTTTCCAGATGAGATACATGTTTTAGTTTAGGAGGGGAAAGATTAGATAACTCTCTTATCAATTTGAATGGAGTCTACACTTATGATTCAAATCAGGAAGAGGCAGTATGAGGATCTAGAATGTTTGGTCCCAAGTGAAAGACTTGAAGGTGTGGAGTCACCTTCATATTGGACCATAGAAGAGGATGAGATCATCTATGTCAGTAATAAGGTTGTTGTTCCTACTAGTATGAAGGAGGAACAAATGCATGAATTTAATGACGTGAAGTGGGTATCACATCCGGTTTTGACCAAAATATACCATCACTTGTATCGATATTATTGGTGGTCGGGCATTAAAAAGAATATTTTGAGGTTCATGACACAATTTTTCACCTGTCAATAGGTAAAGGTTGAGCATCAAGATCCTAGTGGTTTACTATAGTTGTATCCCATTCCTAAATGAAAGTGGTAAGACGTTACCAAATATTTTGTTATGGATATTCTGAGGAAGCCTTAGAATAATGATAATATTTGGGTGGTTGTGGATCGACTAATGAAAGTAGCACATTTCTTGCCTATATGGGAGAACTTATCAATGGATCAATTGGTAGATATGTATGTTCAGTAGATAGTCTATTTGTGCAGTGTACCATGGAGTATAGTTTATACAGTGAATCGTGTTTTACTTTGGGCTTCTAACAGTGGTTTTAGAAGGTGTTTGGAACATTGGTTTTGTTGAGTATGGATTTCCACCCACAGACAAATGTGCAGTCAGAACTTACTATACTGGTGATTGAGGATATGATTTGGGCGTGTGTCCTAGACTTTGGTGGATCTTGGGAGAAGCACCTAAAATTGGTGGAGTTCTCCTATAAAAATAGTTATTATGATACTATACAGATAGTACCATATGAGGCTCTTTATGGTAGGCTATGTAGATAACCTTTATATTGGATGGAGGCAGGTGAGTATGATCTATTCAGACTGAGTCATGTGAAGGATACATCATAGTATGTTCAGATGATTCTAAATCATATGGTTATAGTTAATATTAGGAAAAAATTGTATACTGATAGATGTTGACAACCCCTAGAGTTTAGAGAGGTTGATCATGTGTTCATTCAGGTGTCACCTAGATTGGGTCACCATAAGATTCAGGGATAGGGAAAGTTGGAACCCAGGTTTGTTGGACCATTTGAGGTTGTGGAGAGAATCAGGACAATATCATACTTATTGTCTCTTCCATAGAGATATAGTGTTATGCACGGTGTTTTTCATGTGTCACAAATTCAGAAGTATCACCCCAACCCATCTCATGTGATCAATGTGGATGATGTTGAGCTTGAGATTGATGCATCCTTTGAGGAGCATCTGATGCGTGTGTTGGATCATAGAGAGAAAGTGTTGTGGGGAATGACCGTGATGATTTTTCATGTATTATGGAAACATGGATGTGTTTAGGAGTAAACTTGGGAGTGAGAATAAGATATACGAGCTTAGTGGTCCGATTCTTTTACCTCAGAATCTTAGAGATGTTTCAGAGTACATTTTGAGGATGGGATCTTATAAGGTGGGGAGATTGTAAGATCTAGACCTTTTTGGAGATGTATCAATCTCATTTTTAGATACACTTTTTCCTTTTTTTGTGTATATCTTGTTTGGGTTTTACCTTGGGAATTGTTTAGGTGAAATTGGAGAATTTTGGAAGGAATGGGTGTAGTGAACAGTTGGAGCATGGTTTTCTCAAACTGTGCGCTCATTCCAGAAAATATTCTGAACCCAAATAGAGGGGATTCACATAGCTTGTGCATAGTTTGTCAAATATTTCACCCTCTAAGTAGTAACTATGTGACCACTAATAGGAGGCGTACGTTTAGGGAAAACCATGTGCCTTGTATAAGAAACTGTGCACATTGAAATTTACACCCCTAACAGTTAAAATAAAATACCAAACCCCCTGGTATTAATCCTTAATCACCCCCACTCATACCTAAAATGATTCATAAAAATTTTAGATTCTCTTGGATGATTTCCAAGGATTTACAACCTCCTTTATTTAAAAATCAAAGACTGTATTGAAGAATGTTCACCTCCCCCGATAAGAGATCTCATCCCGATTGGTTTCCTCCTTCTATGATGTATTTATCACATCCTTTAAAGGGATGTTTTCCTCCTTTGATAATGGATCTATATCTAGGTTTTGATAAATCTAATCTGTTTTATCTTGGATTTAGGTTTTTAATCCAGATCTCGTTCTTCATCGTGATCTATGTTTTTTTGCTTCAATTAATGATTTCCATTGGTGAGCGTCCATCAACGATCATGAGGTTGGTGGTATAAATTGAAAATCCCATAGTTTTTATTTAATTTTGATTATGTAATTGTTCAATTGAAATTTCCATGATTGAAAAATTTCATCTAGAAATTAATTCAATTAAATTGGACGGTGATGTGATAATTGAATGGGTTGAATTTTTGGGGAAATTGTAATAGGTTGTATTGGATTAATTTATTATTTAATTAATTAATATAATGATGGGATTATGGAATTGATAGGATATGGGGAATATTAAATTTGTTAATTAATGGGATTGTGTAATTATTCAATTAATGTGATTATGAATTAATTGACCATGAGAATTATGAGATGTTTGGCTTAACCATAATGGGTCAATGGTTTATATTACTTAAATAATGAAAAATGGTTTAATGGTGAATTTCTCATATTATTCTTTGTGATTAAAGTTTTGGACCATGATTTTTTTAATAATTGAGATGGTATCTATGTTTTGAAATGATAAAAGGGGGGTTAGTGCTGATTAACCTTGATTTAAGTGATATGTGTGATTGATTGATATACGAGTGTGGAACATAGACTGGTGCTTCAAATACCCATAGGTTATAGATTGATATATGAGTGTGGGACATAGACTGATGTTCCAAATACCCATATGTGATTGACTAATAAATGGGGTGTGAGACAGGGTTTGATGCTCCAAATACTCACAGGGTGCTAGACATGGAATTTTAGGCCCAAAATGTTAGCATTGGAATATGGTTTCAAGTATCCATGATATAAAGTTGAAATGAAATGGATAATGAAATCCTATGATATAATGAATTATGATTCCTTATGTGATATGGTTCAGACTCTAACATGGTCCAAAGCAGGTATTGGTTTGTTGGGTGCCCTCATGAACCCAGGGTTTATGTGGTTAAATAAAGAATAATTGAATATGTAAATTGTTTACCTTATTACTTTTATTTTATTCTTTATACAACTTCATACACTATTATTGACTGAATATTTTTTTAGACACCATTGGTGGTGGCCTACTAAGTTGTACTCACACCCAACTCAGGATTACTTGATTAGTACCCGAATAGACTTCATGTTTATAGGATAGGATAAGGGTAATAACCCTATGTTAGATGGATGATATGGTATGGATCATGGATGGGAGAACCAAACTTGGTATTGGGACTCATTTGGGAGTTTTTAGTGTATTTATTTTAGCTTTTTCATTTGACACTTGATGTGTATTTTGGCATGAAATATCTACTAATTTGATTTTGGATATTTCATTCCTATTTTGTTCATCATGTGATACTAGACTTATTATAGGTATGTTTTTATCATTTTTTTATTATTTATTTATTTTTACTATTTTGTTGCTTTGATAAAGAGGGTGTAGTCTCCCCATGATTGAAATTAAACTATCGCTTCTAGTTGGTATACTCTAATGTATGGAGAGTCATGCTTGAGGTCTTGTGACCAACTAGCTTGGGGAACCAGTGTGTGACACCCAGGTCGGGATTTTACAACTATATACAGTTGACCCCAATGTTTTGAGAACCTCTCTATATGAAGGCGTCTAAATTTTGAAGACATCTCTATATGGAGGTATCTTGGAAAGGTTAAGATTTCCTTGTCCATGGGAGATATCATCATGGGGACGTTGACCATGGAGAATGTTAGGAGAAGAGTCTCTATGATCCATCTCCACACTACCATGAGGAAGACTATCATGGTAATGGGCATCCTCTACTTTTTTTAAAGATTTGATGGACCCTTGGGGTGTATATCATGTGTCTCAAACAACCTCACGGACACTGTAATTGAGAATATTAGGGATATGATCCTTGTTCTACATCATGGTTAGAATATTATAACCTTCCTTCTAGAATTGTGTAGGGATATTATACTATTGTATAATGATTACTGAATCTTTTTTATAATCTTCTAGTGCTGGTGGGGTATGATCTTGCTGCTGAGAAGCTGCTAGAATATCACAATGATATTACTCATTATTGATAGGAATATGAGCCTATCTCAAGACATGTTTCATTATCACTTGGTGAACCTCAATAAAAATGGGGGTATGAACCTGATCCTGAGCCTTTGGAATATTCCGCTAGTCTTTTTGGTAGAGATATGAGCCTACCTTGAGGCATGTGATGCTCTCACTTGGTGAGCCCCGTTTGGAATAGGTATATTAACCCATTCCAAATATGAATTCCCTACTAGAATATGCTGATGGACCTCAAAAATGGGAGAAGATATATGAGCCTCTTCTTATATTACCTCAGAAGGATGTTGGTGTAGTCATTCATCAGAGGAAGTAGGAATATGTTTCTGGATTCCATGATCTACTGGAATATGATAGTAAGATTCACTAATAGGAATGTGTGCCAGCCTTAAGGAATGTTCCATTCTCACTTAGTGATCCCCAACTAGAATGGTGATATGATCCTGATACTGGGCCTTTGAAACATATCACTGGTCTTCTTCAATAGAAGTATGAGCCTATCCCAAGGCATGTTTCACTCTCACTTGGTGAGCCTTGACCGGAATGGGGATATGATCCCAATAACAGGCCTTTGAAATATTCCAAAAAACTTTTACGATAAGGATATGATCCTATCTCGAGTCATTTTCCACTCTCACTTGGTGATCCTCGGTTGGAATGGGGATATGAGATCGTTCTGGTGCCTTGTCCTTTATCGTAATTTTCTGATAATCCTCTTATATGGGAGAAAGAATATGTGATTTCTCCGGAGCAACCACTTGTTCATAAATGTCTGAGTGTTAATATTCCCTGGATATAGGGATAGGAATATACTCATGTCATTATATCTGTACCAGTTTCGAGATATGTTGGAGGAGTTCTTTAGCTATTACTAAGATGTAATGGAATTTTAGTTAAGTGTGTGTAGAGATATAAGCCTGTAATTTTCAATATATAATATATACTAGAATATATATTCTATTGTATTGGGGATATGAGATCACTTCTTTTCTCTATATTCTACCAAAATATGCCAATGGACTTCATGCATGGGGATAGGGATATGCGCCTCCCCCATTCCTTCTATAGGAATATTCCCACAGACTTGTTCGGAGTGAGTAGGAATATGAGTATACTCACTAGCTACCACTGGAATGTGTCAGAGGGATTCATCAGTAGAATTGTTTATATTATCCCACTCTTAGTTATCTAAAGCCTTCTGTGTCTATTGTGTCTTCCTTGTTTCCCACACATGGGTGTCAAAGGTGGTAGTGTGTCAGGTGGTACCCTCAGCAGGGGACTGATGGGTACTGGTGGGATGGTACTAGCGACAGTGGTTGGTAGGATCCCTCCTCAGTGGACCCTAAACTAGGAGTGAGCCTTATTTGACTGCCTAGTCCACCTTCATCAAATACTGAAGGTGGTGATTGTCGTACTTTGGGGATAACCTCCTAAAGTAGTTGGTTGTGGAAATGAGGGCCACTGTCTTTGATGAATCTTTTCTTAGATGAGGTGGAATTTTTAGTTTCCTTACTTGAAAAACCTCACGGGCATCCTTGATGGTCGGTATCATACCATGGAGATGGTATTCATATACCATTTCATTCTACACCCTACAATGAAGATGTTGGGCTTGTAAGGTCATTCTGAGGCCTGTAGGGGTTGCAGTAATAACTGATTTTCCTGAACGATCACTAGATGAAGATACTTCAGATCATGGTGTTGTTTGTGATATCATTTTTTGTAGTCACTAAGACAACAAGGAACAAGGTCACTGATCAGTGATCCATTGCAATCATGATATGTGCTCAATCAAATATGCATGGGTAAAGCAATTTTCCTTTTATTCCTAATTTTTCCATTCTGCTTGTATGAACTTATCAAAAATTGGATGGAAATATTTTATGAGAACCATAGATTCAAATTATTATCCATAAGATCCATGTCATATTAAATGGATCATCTTACTATTTGATAGTTTCACATTGGATCCACTATTTTTTTTGACAGAAAAGGTGATGACTAAGGTGAATTCAGTTTGGCCCGATAGTTGATTATGAGGGGTTCAATTTCATGCACAATAATTAGTTTTGGGTCACCATTGTCATTCTTAATAAAAATTACCAATGATTCCCACATCCATAACTAGGTACATACCTTCTTTCCAGATTCAGGTGGTCGGTTGGGGTTTTAGACCCAATGACGCTTAGGAACTCACATTAGTCGAGAGGATGGGAGGTCAGGCTCATCATACCCTTTTTTGGGGAATTATTGAATACTCTGGGAATATCTTGTATATTTAATATATATTTTCATGTCTTTTACTAATCCTAATATAAGACACATTACCCTAATAAAATGACCATAGGTTAACCCTCTTCCATAATCCTGGTATGGAACCCGTTACCCTCACAGAATGACTATAGGTTTAATCTCTTTTATACATGAAGGGGAATATTTTGGTGAATCTATTTGTATGTATTCTAGATTCTTCATCCATTCCCCCTAAATAGTAACTGATTATATATTAAATTTATATAACCTGACGCTTCTAAATTTACTTCCATGTAGGGAGGCATTTAATATGTTGAGGATGAGATTGAACCATTATGAGGTATCCTAAATATCCTTCTTATAGTACGAATCAAAACCCACATAGTTTGTTAAAGCCTGTACAATTTAACATCATGCAGAAAAGACATATGTGTGAGAATTTAGGCATCATATATTTAATCTTGAGTCTCGAGGAGATGTATTATGTATCCTAATTATGGTGGGAAACAGAGTTATCATAGTTTGTTCATTCCCTTGGGACTAGCCCCAAGATAGATCCCCTTATATGGAGGTAATCATATCATGCCACTCATTGGGGCTTACAATCTAAGGTTTATCTAGCTGGTGGAGCTTCATGATTTGAATTATCTGACCATTGCAACTTCCTAAGCCCACATGAGTCATGCTCAGTGTGAGAAACAAGGGATAACAAGTAATCAGTCTCGCTATATATGGATGTAGGACTTATGTATTGGGACATCCCTTGGAATGTTTAATATAGAGATCGTTCCTTAGGAAAGTGTCCTATATATTTTGATTATGATATGAATTAGGTTCATCATAGTTCAATCATTTCTTAATCTATTGGTGGATAAGGAAGGATCATCAGTCTATGGGAGAGATTGAGTTTCAATTGTCATAATTTTAGAGACATGGTGGGACTTACACTGAAGTGGATACCCATTTGATCTCAAGCCTTTTAGAAGGAATCCTATGTATCCTAGTTATGGAATGAATCATATTCCATATAGTTCAATAGGTGTGGGATTACACACTAAAACTTCCCTTATATGCTAAACATACTATATTATGTTGATGATTAGGGATTACACACTGAGGCATCCCTTTGGAGGTTTGATATGGAGTTCAGTCCTTAGGAAATAATCCTACATATCCTAGTTATAGCAGGAATCAGAGTCAACTTAGTTCAATTAAACTGGGCTTACACACTGATATTGACCCTTATAAAGGCTGTAAAAGGTTATCAAGTCCCAAGATGCCCACTTGAATTGGCCTGCTTGTCTGCCTAATATATGTTGATTGTCTTCTTAACATACCTTGATTGTCTACTTGACATGTCAGAGGATTTCTACATAAAATTTCCAAAGACAATCACATGATCCAGTTTATTTTTTTAGGAACATCACATAATCTATATGGAATATATGAAGGTTGTTGCATAACCAAGGATGAATCATCTGGAAGACATCACAAGGCATGGTTGTTCGATCTTGGAATCCATCACATGATCTCGGCTGACATGCTTAGAGGTCATCACATGATCTAGATGACTTTCCCTGGTATCATCATTAAATATGGATAACATGCTTGAAGGGTATCATGAGAGTCAATGTGACATGTCTGGAGGGTGATAAATGTCATAGATGACTTGTTTAGCTATCATCATGAAAGTTGAATAACATGTCTAGAGGATGTCACAACATCTAGTTGTCTTGTATGGAGGACGTTTTGAGAGCTATTCTACTTGTTATAATTCCATTATTAGACTTATATGATATTTACTGGTGTCTCTTTATGATTTGGGAAACATTTATAGAGGACATTTCTAGTTGGAAAGCCCATAGGGTTTCACAAGACTTGGGTAGCATACCTCGGGGTTGCCATGTGACTTTCCCTGACATGTCTATGGGACTTAAAATGATCCAAATTTGTATACCATAGGAGAAATTCATGATTTTGGAGACATGTCCTGGTACTATTACATGACTTGGGTGGTGCATGAAAAGTGCATGAGGATCAGTGTATGTATCCTTCACATAAGTCTCCCATAAAATTAGTCTTAGTCCCAACCTTTTATAGCATATGCCTTAGATTTTTTCATTGTTATCTTATTTAAGTCTCGCATGACTAATCAGGTATGTGGGATATCCTTTGAATAACCTTCCAGGATTCATTTTTGTGATCTATGAGTGATCACAAAAATTCCTTATGCATGTCGCATGATCCGCTTAGGTGGTTCCCCGAATTTTACCTACCAGAAAACTTTTCTAATCGTGAGATCAGAGGCTCCAAGAAATATTCTCTAATTACTGAGTGCAATAGAGTGAGAATATAAAGATTCATTTTTTTATTCTAGGTTGGGGGATTTATAGGCCTCTCTTCCCTAATTATTCACCTCTTTGTGTAGCACATATCATGCAAGTATAGGCTGGAGTTGGTGGAGGGATTTGATGTCATGCATTTCACGGTATAATTATATAAGTCATTCTAGGGAAATCACATGATTTTCAATGAATGTGAGACCATCCCTTCAATTCCCCATTTATTGTATTATATCCAATTAATGGGGCCTTTCCTAATCATGTGGTCATGCCAAGGGACTTTCACCTTTTCATGTTGATATGTTTAAGTTCCTTCACTAGATCAGGGTGCATGTTGAAAGGCCTTCGTGGGATCTTTAGGAGACTTTTATGGGACCTTTTGTGAGAAAAGGATGGATTTATAGAGGGCTTTATCAAGATCAATCCATAATTAAAAATGGATTTTACAAGGTCTTTTGAATCACATGAGTGTGTCGTAGAACTTTAAGACCATAAGAGGCTCTCATCTTTTCTCTCTTTTTTCTTTCTTTTCTTTTCTAAAAGATTGGGGATCTTGTGAGTTTTCATGAGTGTTGTAGAAGACAATAACTCTCCCCACTGTTGATGAATTTCATGGACAAAAAATTTTCTAGTGTTTATGTGTGAGCATTTTATGGAAAACCCCTTATGTTTTCCTTATAGAGCCGAAGGGGGAGCACAAGACCGTTTGGACATGTTTAAATCCCTTCACATGGTGAGGGTTGTAACAACCCGAACATTCATGAATAAAATTCCCTTTCTTTTAATATCTTATGAATATATAAAACACATGAATTTTTTTATTAGGTTTAAATAACATTTAAGTATGATTACCGTTGATAATATAGATGTTGAATAGTGATCACATGACTAGTATATATATAGGGTTTTAACAAACTCTTTTGACATAGAAAAAGGAATTGATGGACTCGACCAGTAGGATCATTCCCTTTGAAGCCCATTTATTGGATCTTTTGAGGGAGATAACATTTTTGGAAATTTTCCTAGATCAATCCAAATCCGAGATCCAACAACTTAAGCATGAGTGAAACCATTTAAGATAGAAGTTCAAGCTCATCGATATCATGACCCAAACCATGTTCACCAAAGGGGCCCAAGAAATACTCACCATCGAATACCATACTCTTAGGGAATATGTTGGTGTAATAAAGGGATATGTAAAAAGACACTAGCATTATGATTATTTGCATTATTTTTTTTATAGTATAAATAATACACATTCATTTTATTATTGTTACTTTGTAAATGTTTTTTTAAAGCACAAATAGTATTTTTAGTTAATATTTAAATTCAATTAAGAAATATATTTTTATGAATTAATGGATTGTTTAATTAAATATTATTTTAATAAAATATTATTACTAAATTAATTTTTATTAAATATAAATGATCTTATAATTTTTATGGATACAATTGTAATTTTTATTAAGGTTTGAAAATTGTTTTTTTTCAAAACTGATGAATTTTCAATAAATGTCAGTTTTTATTTTAAAAGTGAAAATTCACATATTTAGAAAATTACTTTGATAAAATGAATATTATTTTTGGAATCAGGATTTATACGTTATCTAATGGTGAGTTTTTCATAATTTTCTGAGATAGTCAAATTTTTGGGTAAAAATTAAATCCCATTTAAATATATAATGTGTTTTATGACATCATAATGACCCAATAGTGATGTAATAAAATATTATAAAAGGTTTATTCAAACAATATATGTTTTAACTTTAAAATAATGTGATTTTATATTTGTTTTATTAATTTTATAATGCCTTAGTGGACCCTCCAAGACTTATAAAAGATTATAACATTTTAAAATAATTTCTTTGAGAGTGTGACTCACCTCCACATAAGAAAACCTAATATTTTAATATGTTTTTATATTGGACTTATTAAATAATTTTTTCCACTCCCCTTTTAAAAAAACCATGTTTTGGTTTGTGGTTTTAAATATTTAATTATATAGATTCGAAAACCTAAGTTTGTGAAATATTAAAGAATTCCCCTCTCTTTTCCTATATAAACCCACCCAAGATCTCACTTATCTTCACTCAAAAACCTTGGGGAACGTTCCTAATCTACCCCAATCTCTCTATAATCCTCCCAAGGTGCCCCAACCTCCCAATAAGCTTCCCTCAAGCCTCTCCCAAGCCTTTGGGATCACACTTCCTAGTAATGGATTTCTTCCTTTCTCATTTTTTCCAAGTTTCTTTATTTTAATGATGAGATACCCTTTCTCTCTCTTATTAATGCCTCCAATGTACACCTGTTACCAAGACTAAATTCTGTAAGGAATTTACTCTCCTCATTTACACTCAAGCAATTATTTCATATTATACATATAAATTCCATTACATATGTTGGGATATTATGTTCCATTACCCCCCTTATTTTCTATTTCATGTATAAATCATGAAATACCCCTTTCTCTCTCATCGACCCATTTTACAATTTCTATTTGACATCATTATACTATCGAAGTTACACCAAAATTTCCCATGCCAAAATCATCGTGTAAGTGAATACCATACTCATTTCTCTATCAAGTCTATTCACCTTTATGAACATATACTTTTTGATTGGGGACCTGCATTTATGTATTCCATATCTCTTATTTGTGGAATAAATTATGATGTTTAATGAATCCATATTGTATGATCGATGTGGCACACTTATGCATGAAATGAAATGATTAAGAAGGGCGCACCCTGATAGCATTCCAATGAATTGGGTAAATATTAGTATCATGATACATCAAGTGAAATGAGGGTTTACTCATGCTAATTCAAGTTCAATGAGGGTTTAATCATGATCCATGTGAAATTATCCTTGGCTCATGATAATATCATGTTAAATGTTGCTTCCACATCTCCATGTTTTGACAATCATGCTATATCATTCCTTTATGTTCATGTTTCTCTTATGCTTCATTGATATGACTATTTCCTAAGATGTACTATATTCTTCATGTTATGCCTTGTTTACTCCCTTACTAGGCTTTATATCTCACCCTTTTCTTATGCATGTCCTCAGGTTATTCGATCCAATTCTAAGTACGAAGGAATTTTATGGTCATGTAAAAGAAGTTTTTAATAAAGATGTTGTATTTTAGGTTTTAAGTTGTTATGTAATGTTCATAATTTCCCAAAACACTATACCTATTGATACTTGAAGTTGTATTAAGTGAAAGTTTATGTAATAAATCATGTTTAAGTGTGTAATAAAGAGCAGGGCTGTTATAATTAGTATCATATGATAGGTTTAGTTATTTTTGGGATTAGGATTAGAAAACCCTAGTGAAAGACTTAAGGATAAGATTAAGTATAATAAAAACATCTCTAAATTTTGGTGAGTATATATTAAGTGGTTTATCATGAAAATACATCCCTATCTACATACAAACAAGTATAGGTGGCTCTGGAATAGATGTATCTAGGGGTAAAACCATAAAACACCACTTTGAGCTAGACTCGAATGGGAACTGGTGCACGAAAACGGGCCTTAATGCACTCTTGGTTCGACACTCCCAGGGGATATGATTTGGTAAATTCATAAGATTAGTATGAACCATTATTAAGGGAATAAAAAAATTCCCCTAATAATATATATTGGGAAGTAGATCATGGATAACTTAGATTGAATCCTATAAATTCATAAGTTAAGGAAATAAATGTAATTTATAATCTATTCCTTTTTGTCATTGGATTCTCCTTTATGTGTTACCCCTAACTTTCCTTTGATTCCAGCTAATGGCCGGTAATAGTATGACTCATGATAAAAATCAATGTGAAGATCAATGTGATGACTATTCTAATGAGATGCTCAATCCGATGTGAGAGGGAATCACAAACTTTGTCATTATACTCTCTTATTTAACTAAAGTTTTGAATAGAAACATGGGTCAAGAGGAATGTCCAACCCCCCCCCCCCCAAAGAAAGAACAAGCTATAATTGAGAGCTTCATGAGGCAAATTCCTCCTACTTTCAATGGATCATATGATCCCCCAATCATCGAACAATGGATCCACTCCATTGAGAAGATCTTATCTATCCTTCAATGTTTCGAACAAGAGAAGGTTCTTCTGGATGATTATCGTATGGAGGGTGAAGCTTATCAATCATGGACACTGATCTAAAATACGAAGCCTAAGGAAGAGATCGAGGCATTGGAATGGAAGGATTTCTGGAAAATGTTTTTCAATAAATATTTTCCTCGCACCCTCTAACTTAAGATTGAAAGGGAATTCCTTGCCCTCAAGAAAAAAGATGACGAATACATCAGAGCCTATGATGAAAACTTCACAAGGCTTTAATGATATGCCTTCGGCTTTACCGTTACCCTAAAATACAAGGTTTACTACTTCTTGGGTGGGATAAGACCTAGCCTGCAGAAATCCCTACCGATCCGTGACTTTGATAGATATGAGGAAATTGTCTGATGTGCTCTCAAATTCAAAATGGAGATTGGGGAATATCAATGGTTTCATGGGGATAAGAAGTGGAAAGTGGAATTTATTTCTAGTAGTCCGATGGATAAATCCAATGGGGCTAATAAATTCCAGCACCGCACTTGCTAAAGGTGCAGAAAGAAGCACCTCAGGAATTTCCTGAAGGGGACGAGGAAATGCTTTAGGTGTGGAAGAGAAGGGTACCTAGCCATTAATTGCTGATAAGAAAAACCTAATGCTACAACATAGGATAAGAACTATCTATTAGACCCTTAACACATTGTTCATTGCTTCAAATTCAAAGAACCAAATCACTTTACAAACCAGTTCCCTAAGCCAAGGGTTTTCAGAGGCAACCAACAACCTCCAAGCCAGCAAGGGTGAGCTTTTTCCATCACTACCGCCGAAGCGAACCCCAACAACAAAGTGCTAACAAGTAATCTATTTATTCATTCAAGAATATAGATTTTACTTTTTGATTCTGGTTCTACGCATTCTTTTATATCCTGAAAGTTTAGTAGAACAATCCCAACACCACCACAAATCATATAAGTAGAGATGTTGGTGAGAACGAAAAATGGGGAAATAATTGAATCCCATGAATATAACTCCTCCCCTATCACAATTTTTGGATTGAACTTCCTGTCCAACCTCATCATACTCCCTCTAGTGGAATTTGATATAATTATTGGCATGGATTAGCTTTCCCTATATAGAGCTAATATAAATTTCCATGAGAGGGAAATCGCTCTCCATTTAGAGAATTAACCCCTAATTCTATACAAGTGCAAGGATGAGGATGAATATTCTTTAGAACCATCATCTCAAGCATGGATATTATTTCCATATGAGCATGCATATCTTGATAAAATGATTAAGTCTAAGGAAGAAACCATCCTTGAAGACATGCCCACTGTGAGGGAATTCGCTGAAATGTTTCCTGAGGAATTGTCTGGTCTTCCTCCTAGAAGAGATGTTGAATTATTGATTGATCTTATACTTGTAGAATTTCCAATATCCAAGACTCCATATAGAATGGCTATTGTAGAGCTTGATGAGCTAAATAAACAACTATAAAAGAATCTGGATAAAGGGTTTATACGCCTAAGTGCTTTACCATGGGGCGCACCAGTCCTCTTCATCAAGAAGAAGGATGGGTTAATGCGCCTTTGCATTGATTATCATGAGCTCAAAAAAATCATCATAAATAACAATTATCCTATTCCACAAATTGATGACTTTTTCGATCAGCTATATAGAGCACAATTCTTCTCTAAGGTTGATCTACGGTCGGGATATTACCAAGTAAGGGTGAAGAAGGTAGATATCCCCAAGACTGCTTTGCGTACAAGGTACGACCACTATGAATTCATAGTAATGACTTTCAGACTTACTAATTCTCTATAAATATTTATGGACTTGATGAATATAGTCTTTATATATTACCTTGAAAATTTTGTGGTAGTCTTTATAGATGATATTCTAATATACTCCAAAACCAAGGAGGAACATGAGGATCATTTAAGCATTGTACTAGAGACATTGAGAATAGAGAAACTCTATGAAAAGTATATAAAGTGTGAGTCATGGTTTAAGGAAGTCTCATTCTTGGGTCATATCATCACAATAAATTGAATATATGTGGATCCCTCTAAGAAAAATGCAATTGAGGGATATTCAAGGCTAACATATGTCATGGATATTTGTATCTTCCTTGGGTTATCTGGATATTATCACCAATTTGTGAGAAATTTCTCATGATTGTCAAAACCCTCTTACTAAGATAAATTATAAGGGATTCAAGTTTGATTGGAGTGATGAATGAAAAGATAGCTCCAAGGAGTCGAAAAGGAGGATTATCATTGCGCCCGTGCTCACACTACCCACAAGTGGAAAACTTTTTGTGGTATTCAGTAATGCTTCGAAGAAGGGCTTGGGATATGTGTTGATGAAAAATGACAAAGTCGTTGCTTGTTCTTCATGTAAATTGAAAGTTCATGAGAAAAAATATCCAACACATGATCTGGAGTTGGCTTTAGTAATCTTCACTTTAAAAATTTGGCAACATTACCTCTTTGGGGAGAAGTGTGAAATATATACGGATCACAAAATCCTAAAGTATATATTCACACAGAAATATCTAAACATGCGCCAATGAAGATGGTTAGAGATGATCAAATAATATGACTCCTCAATCCATTACCACCCTAGGAAAGTGAACAAGGTGGAGGATTCTCTATGTAGAAAGGACCCAACGATTCTATCATTGATGAGAGTTGAAAAGGGATCCAATCTTCTTATATTTTATGAATATGGACATGGTAATCATAAAGAAGAGAACATCATCAATCCTTTCACAAATTATTGCTCAATATTCTATTTTGGAAATTTCAAAGGATTCTCAAAAGGATGATGTGGGAATTCAGAAGAAAGTGAAAACTATTATAAAAGGGAAATCCTCAGAGTTAAATGTTAATGAAGAAGGAATTGTGAGATTTGGGTCAATACTATGTGTTCCATCAAATTCAGAGTTAAATAAAGAACTTTTGGATGATGCACGTAGTTCTAATTTCATCATTCACCCAGGAAACACAAAGATGTATCAAGATCTCCGAGAGCATTATTGGTGGGATAACATGAATAATGAGATCTATGAGTATGCATTAAAGTGACAGGTATGTCATCAAGTGAAGGCAGATAGGTAGAATTCTAAGGGGATGATGCAACCATTACCCATACCAACATGGAGTAACCTACTTGGTTATCTCCCTCATTTTCACCTTCAAAGACTAAATCATTACCCAATTCATTGGAGAGAAATATCAGGGTCACCCATCATCATGAGTTATATCAAGCTCACTCATCATCATCTATAATTCCTAAGTACAGTATCATGAAGGAAACATTTATCATATTTCACTTTTTCATCTTAAAACCCTTGAAAAACTCATTTAAACCCATAGGTAAATAATGTTCCATTTTCTCAAAAGAATATGGGGAGATATATATTTCTTTTGAAAATTATTTAAAATGAGAAATTCTCAGAAGAGTGGGAAAAGGGACTTCTTAGAAAAACCACATAAACTTTTATATGAATCATGATAATGAATAAAAAATATGATAGTGGGAAAATTATTATCATTAAGTAAACATTAAAAATAATATTTTTGTAATTTTATAAAGAAAGTAAAAATGAGTCATACAAAAAATGTAAAGAATATTCCTTTTTAAAAATATATATATAAAGAAAATTAAAAGGAGTTGAAAATGGAATTTTACAATATTTTAAGTATAAAAAGAAAATTCTTATAACATTTATAGGTTGATAGTGGTCAAGGGTTCATGGTTTAATAATATTATTAATGTAATAATTATTATATTTATATATTAAATACACTTTAAAAAAATACCATGTGTGGTATTCATGGATAATGAAACACATCATTTCATGGAGGTGGTAGTTTGTACATACACACGAGTGACGTTTCCATTTTTCTACTGGGAGGAAAGGAAATAAATTTTATAGAATTTTACTTTTATAGAATAATAAATATTTTATACATTTAATATTTATTCATTATTTCTATCCTTATTACCATCAATGTTAGGCGGTAGAGAAAAACAAATCACATTACTTTGTAGAGGTGGTTGCCCACAGGTACACATGAGTGACGTTATCATTTTTCAAAAAATGGGAGGGTAAAAAGGTAAGTAATATATAATCATTAAAGAATCATAATTATGTCACAAATATCATATTTATTAATTTTATCTATAATTTTAATCATCCATATAATAAGGTGACGAAAAATGAAACACATCATTTCATGGAGGTGGTACTCCCCACGTTTGCATGAACGAAGTTTTCATTTCCCATAGGATGTAAAGGAGGTATAAAATTGTTTTTACATAAGAATAATGATATTTTATTATAGTGAATATACTAATATAATGAATTTATAATGGTTATAAAATATTTATAAGGATGTGGAAGAATAAATAAAGTTTAAAGAGTTTGATTAGGGATTATACCTCATCCTTGGATAACCTCTTTGTCTTACACATTTATCCTTCTAGGATGGGTCTTTATAGGAGACCAGGACATCTAGGACAAGGGGAGGAGAGTTTAGAAGGGATTTGTTTATATATTTGTTGATATATAGAGGTAAAATTGTGTGTATAAGTGAGGATAGACAGTTCCCTTTTATAAGTTAAAGGAGTGGCAATCTTATAAATACTTAAAACTTTTAAATATAATATATGTATTTCAGAAGTAAAATAGCATGAAAACTCTAAATTTTAAAATCAAAAGTGGTTTAGGTTTAAATACACTCAACCCATGAGATTTAAGTAAGTTTTGTGTGTTATCATTATGTTTTAACCATTTATTTTAACCTTTTAAACATGTTTTAACTTTAATTGAGGTGAAAACTTTTTACCTTGGTAATTGATTTATATGAACGAAAAATACAATGGAATTTATTACCAAAGTTTTACATTACAATTAAAATACGTAATCCATTTTCTTATATTTAATTTTTAAATGTTTTAGAAATTTATTTTAATATAGCTATAAAAAAAGCACGAAAATGGTTTTTAGAAAAATACATGTTTTAAGCATAAAAATGATTTTACACTAAAATTATTCATATAATTGATTCTCATGAATTTAATTGGATTATAGTTAAAAAAAGGAAAGTTATATGAAATTTTTAACATGATAAAACTGAATGTAATATTCTAACCACACTATTAAATTAAAATATTCAAAAATAGTTATTAATTAGAATAAAATATAACTTAATTTTAAAAAAGTCGGGCATAGGTTCCCAAATTCAAAATAAAATTTTAAAATGATTTTTTTACTCTTTAAACACATATTTGGTCAATAAAAATGTTGGATTCATCTAATAATTTCTTTTTGTAATAATAAAAAATCATAATATTGTGTTTCTAATCAAATATGTGTTTTATAGGAGTTAAATATTTTTCTAAAAAAATTAAAAAATTTCTATAGTATGGTAGCGACCATAAAAACAATCAAGTTATACTATCAACCACGAGTCCGAAGGAGTGAAATTTCACCAATTTATCAATCGATCGTAAGGAAAATTCGATTGAATATATGAAGGAATGTAGAAAGACTAAATTTCATGAAGTTCCTGAGCGACCGCACAGAAAATGTATTGATTTTATGACCATTTGATCGACCATGCTAGAAATATCACAAAGTACTCAAGTGAAAAAAAGACCAATTAGAGTGACTGCAATTGTCTCTTATTTTCACAAAGGTTTGAAGAGACCACATAAAAATTGAAGTGACTACACAATAATTGGATTGACCACATGCCTATTTGATTGACTATAATGGATCTCTCGCTAACTCCTCAATTGACCACACAAGCAACCAAGTGACCATGAGGATGACATGAAGTGACCACATAGTTTTTACATTTTTCTAAAATCTCACTAAGTTTAATAGTAACCATACATTTATTTCCAATCAATCACATGATGAAGAAAAATAAATGGTGGAAATGTTGAGTTTTTAACTAACTGTTGGATCTACGATGAGACTTGAAGCTTCCACATGTTGAAGTAAAGAGACCACATGGGAGAGTTGGATCTTGTCTAAGTGATGAAGTGGTTGCATGTCTAGTTGAAATGACCATATTAGGTATTTGGAAATTTTCAAATTACTGGATAAACTGTAAGTTCAAAACAATAAACCATATGGCTTAAAAAAGAACCCGATTAGTATTTTCACTATGTTTTAGAGCTACCGTGGATAATCTAACATGTCAAAATTCAAGTAACTATGTCTAAAAGTGTAAATTATAATTTAATATAATTTATTCCAACCACTTTTTTCACCAAAATAAATGAAAATTTATAGATATTTATTTCTCCTAGATTTAATTCTGAGTTTAAGGATTCATAATGATGGGTTTCCAATAGATCTTTTTAGAGAAAGATTTATTTTTATAGAAGACTAAGGTTAGATAAAATAAGAAAACATTAACAAGGTATTTTTATGAGTATAGAAAACATGAAATACTCTATTCTCAATGATAATATATTGTTATTATAACTTTAATGCATGATCTGAGAACATCCTCTTATCATTGCATCTCATCTCTGAACTAAAAAAGACATCAAGAAGAAAATGGACATTTTCAGAACAATCAAACTTCAATATTTTGTTGTATAAAATTATTTTCACTTATTTTTCTCTTTGTTTTTATTAATTTTGAGTTATAACTGAATTTTATATACATCAATTAAAGCAAAAAACTCCTTTAGATCGTAAAATAGTACTCATATACTCTTAATCTATTTTACTTTATATTTATACTCCCATGGAAACTGTGGAAGAGGCTTTGTATTATACTAGACATCCCTATAAGATGTTTTATTTTATACATGATCTAGGTTGTGGATAATTTTTTTATTTTTAATAAATATTATTGATAGTAGATGATTGTCAAGTGGATAGTATTAGGTCTCAACTTGAGAATAAACCTCTTGTATTTTTATATTTCATTGTGTGTTTTAAAGTTTTTCTTACTCTATTTTAAAACTGTTTTTAAAATATCTTTTGTGAAACTATACATTGATACTTAGCTTTCACATTTTATATTTATACTATTTGATATAAGTAGAGTGATCTAAAAAGATTAGGATAATCACAATATTATTCTAACTAAGTTTTGATAAAACTTTTGATAGGTTATTCAAAATCATTAAATTAGATATAGCTATTATATTAGTTAACTGGATTAATTTCAAATTGGGGAATTTTGTTTTATAATTTTTTTTAATATAAACATTAATTGGATGCTCAATTAACCCCCTCCACCTTCTGAGTACTCCACTCCGACCAACATTGTAATGTCCTAGTTTTTTTGTGTGTAAGATTTTGAACTATTTCTAGTAATATTTCTAGAGCTAAGCGATGAGATGACGTGAGATTCTGAGTTCGGGTGTGCCCAAAATTAATTTTTGAAAGATATTAAATATATTAAACATCATTCATGAGCAGTTTTCTTGAAAAAGTGGAATAAACCTTAAATAGAGGTCCGAATCAGAAATCTTAGTGCACCATTGATCTCAAATCATGGGCTTTACCCTATACACGACATAAACTTTTTCGGCATCAGATGTTTGGTTAAAGTGAAGTCACCGAAGATTAAATAAATTAAATTATTTATTTTATTTGTATTAACACAGTGACCCGAAATCCTATTTAAATACATCTTTATGAGGATATATTAGGGTTGTACACGAAACCTTGGAGACCTATAAGGCCATTGGAGGTGAGTGTTATTGGCAGACAATGTCAGATCGGATCGGATCAAGGATCACGCACTAACGGATTTCGTAGATATCACCAATGACGACAATATGAGAATGTTATTTATTAGTGATTGATCCAAACTCCAGGTAGGACTTTTTCTTTGCCGATTTATCCCTATTTATTATCCTAGGATGAACACACATCAAATGACTAATGTTTTTATTCATGGATTGGCCATTTTGAGGGTATAGGATATTTGTGAGATTTGGGGATAGTTATTTTTTTGTTAATTTATTTATATAAATCTTTGTTCATATTTCCTATGAAAATTATTTGAGGCTGAAATGAAAAATTTCTAAGGTTCATTCTCCACTTTTATGGTTTATGGTTTTCTCTCCCCATTCTACGTGTGTTCATCATTAGCATTTATTTTGGCCTATGATTTAATGAATACCTGGTGAATGATCACTGCGCATTTGATATTTGGAGAAACAAATCATTATTATGGGTTAGAGATGGATATTCAATGAAAATATTAGGTTATATTTCTACTAAAGTAGATACATGGACAAATTAGAGGTTCACAATTCTGGTTTTATGTGTGGTATTGGAGAGGCACAACGGTGGTTGTTTACGAGCGGTGGGTATAGTCGGAATGGAAGGAATCTATCCAATGATGGAAAAGGGGTTTGGTAAACCCTAGATACATGATGTGTGGTGTGGTTCATGATGAAATTGAAGGGTGAGGATGGATCAAATGAACATGTGAACATTCTATATTTTCTGTGAAATTCCCAGCAACAAGGTGTGTAGTCCTATGAACATGCGCCATGTAGTCCCTTCTATGCAGTGCTAGGGTTTCAGCATAGAGAAAATTATCACATGTAGTGTGAAGTATGAAACATGTTGTGTGACCCTTATCCATCCAGTTCAGTGTGTACAGAGGGTACACACCCAGGATTCCATGTAGCGTTTCATGATGTGTAACATGTGGCCAATGGCTCGGCGTGTACAGGGGGTACACGCCCAGGTGGCCAAGTGGCCCCACATGTCATGTCCTTAGAAATCACATAGACATGGTCTGGTGTAAACTGAAATGGGAATAATTAAATGTCTAGTTCTAGGGTGACTTCTACGCACTGTGTGCCCTTGGGAAACGTCATGTGTTGATAAAATGTGCATTCCATGTGAGCATGAGACAAGGGTAGTGCTAGGATCAATGAGACACATCGTGTACCCTTAGGGACACATCATGTCCTTATTTGAGGGAAGGTTAGATTCCTCTTTCTCTTTATCTTAGCTTTATTGAGAGCTTGTGTGATCCTCCTTATATTAGTATTGGTTGAGTGTGTCCCTCTGGTCTATTCCTATGAGGGTTTAGTGTAGTATCCTGTTATCATCATAGAGGGTGACCCCTATGTTTTTTCTTGATAATTTGTGTAGTGAGGGAGAGTTCCCTTATTCTATAGCGAGTTTACTCAGACTACTTCGACTACTGAATCAGCATATTGGAGCATGTATCCCTTTGAGAGTCCCAGAGAGATCCTCATTTATCTTCATGTTACCTTAGATTGGGTTGTTGGAATTATCATGACCAATATTTACAGGGGTTTTGATCCCCTGTCTAGGAGGATGTTCTAGTAGAAACCAGTTTCCTCCCAAAGATCCCTAGGCATTGACCCATGTCTATGTATTGAGATCTTATCTTTCTGATGAGGTGCAGTCTGATCAAGTGTGTATCTTAGATAAAACCTCTCAATTTTCTTTGTGTTGAGACCTGATGATCATGACCTATAGGATGATTGTCATCAGGTGTGGTATAGATCATGGAGTGTATTCCCTTGGATGAGCATTATATGGAAACTTCGAGCAGGAATCCTAGAATGGTTTTACAATTGTGATCTTAACTTAAACTGTGTGTCTAATGTGAGTATATATGTATGTTTATTTGTATGTATCACATTATGATTGACATATATTGTGATGATCTAACTAATATTGAATTTTTGTGTTTGGTTATTTTGGGGTGTCCTACTGGATATTTTTATACTCACCCCTACATGGGATCTTCCTACATACATCGTGTCTTATGCAGATGACAGACCTTTTTGTGGAGTCCTTGGTGGACTATGAGTAGGTGGAGCTAATTTGGGATAGTCTAGACAAGGTGTATATTGCTGTTTCATTTGATATAATTCCCCTCCTTCTAAGTAGGTCAAACTTTACTTGAAATTTTTGGGTGGGCTTGTATTTGGTCACTTTTTACACTTAACAGTACTTTTTTTGTACTCTGATTGTGAGATTATAGACGTATTCATGCATTATTATTATTTGTTTTTAATTTAAAAATTTTATGGGCTTGGATGTGTGTGTGTGTGTGTGTGTGTCTAGTTACTTTAGACTAATGTCTCCCATGTGTTTTATATGCCTTCTTAGCACTAGTTGCTAGACCTTGTCCTATTGGAGGTGGGCTTGGAGTAGTTTCATCTCAGGCCCCATTGGGTCAGGTCATGATAGAATGGTATCAAAGAGGTACCTAGCTTGAAGTGTTATGACACTACCTAGGTTTATGATTTAATTTTGTAGTTTCTTTTTTCTAGATATGAGGTTTTTTTTGGTAACTAGGGAAACATTTTTAATATGTTTCGAGTTTGGATCTCAGGATATAGTGTGCGGTGTTGGTGTGGTGGTTGACGTATCCATTCACCAATACCTTGATAACCTGCTTATTGAATCGGTATATGTAAACACTATTTATAATAAATACATTGTTACATGCATCATATAGTAATGGTTTGTGGTTTCTAGGTACTTATTGAGTCATCTCCCCAGATATGCTCCTTTACAATGGCACATCTTGATAACTTTCAAGATGCCTCAAAATGACATCCAAAAAGGATTTCAAGAAAATGTCATTTTGACAGCTAGATGAGTGATGAGGTTCTGGTTTAGGGTCCCACTCATGAGGTATTTTTCTCTAGGTGGGAACCAAAAAAGTGTTACCCCCTATTGAGCAGCACATGTATCCTTTTGTGGATCAGGAAGATGATTGTTTTTTTGTTGAGAAGATGATAGATCCAACTTGATAGGATGATGGTATGCATAGTATTAATGAGTCAAATGAGTTACAATGAAAAATATTGTTGACATTATTCAATGATATAGACCCTTAGGTGGTATAGGTTTGACTTGAGGCAATGGTTTGGGTTTCTAGAATGTGCGGATCCCAACCGGTCAGATGGTTGCGCTTGCAGCCTATTTTCTCCATGGAGGAGTAGTTGAGTCCATTGGTACTATTAGATGGAACACCTATACTAAGTGTGTATCAAGGGTTCTATAGTTATAGATCCTCTAGGTTACATGTGGGTTAGACTCCCTTCTCAGGTGGTGGATAGTTGGCATGAGCCTGTGGTGTGAATGTCCTGTGTGGATGAGACCCCTCCCTGATGGTGGTCCAGGTAGCAAGACTTTCCAGTGTGATGTGGGAAGATGGTATATCTTTGTGTTGGTGGTGCTTGATTTGACTTTGTACATGAAATGAAGTGGGAAAATCCCCCACTGATATGTGTTCTTGAGACGTGATCTGAAACTATGTGGGTGAGTTGGTGCCACCCAAAGTAGACAGTGTCAAAGTGTGGTGGATGAGTTTCTCTAACTTGTATGTTTGAGGTTGTTTGATGTTACAAGTTTTTATAATAGTCCTTGATTATGGTAAATATATGGTATGGGGATAGTATGTGTTCTAAGTAGTAGGATCTCATAGAGGCTTTGAGTACAGTATGAGGTATGACATGTGTCTTCACTTCCCCATTTACAGTCTGCACATAGAGTTATGATCCACTTTTCCCTGTGTGTATCCCCTATAAGAGACCTAGTGATACCATTATAGCCATTTTTTTCTTGAACCTTGATTTGGATGCTCCTGTATAGAGGATCAATGATTGCACTCTTCTACGAAAAATATGACCTAACTTTGGGAGGATAGAGAGGGCCTCATGTGCAAGTCTTCCCATAGTGGTAGTGGGATCCTGTTATGTTTTCCTTAGTATGGAATGGTTCCATACCATCCATGCTCAGATGAATTCTACTTGTTAGTGTAGTAGTGTTTTCAATTTTTTGGGATAGAGTTTTCCTCCTTTGATAAGGAGTGACCCCCGAACAAGGAAAGATGATATCATTCGTAGGAGGTTACAACCATTTTATTTTTAATTGTCTAGTATTACCCTTGGAGTAGTAGATATTATGAGATTTCAGTTGCTATGAAGGTGGAGGAGTATGAGATCATCCTTCTTGAGGATGTTTCGGGTTTACCTCAATATTGAGAGTTTTTTTGTAGATGTAATTGCACTAGGAATGGCCTGATATCTATGCTAGTATATCAGATGACCTTGGGTGGCTATAAGAGATAAAGTTGTAGTCCTAAGTTTACAGAGAAGGGGGATTTGTAAGACCCAATGAATTTTCCTGGGAATCCCTGTGTTGTTCACCTGAGATGAAAATGAGGGCTTGAGTTTGGATGTGGATTGGTGTCACATGGACCAAGTGACGTGAGGGGAAATATCTACTCCTGATAATAGATGGATTCTTCACCCAATGAGTGGAGGAAAAGTTGATCTCAATGTTTTACCTCAGGATGGGTTATCACCGGCTCTAAGTTCGAGAGGTGGATGTACTGAGTGTGTAGTACTAGATTTTTTTTGGTTGATTTGAGTCATTGGTGATACCCTTTGGGTTGTTGAATTCCATAACAGAGTCCACAATACTTATGATCCAGACCCTTAACCTTTCTTGGGTCAGTTTGTTATAGTCTTTAGCAATGGTACAATCGTATCCTTGTTGTCATAGTTGGAGCACACGAGACATGATAAGATGGTTCTACACATGTTTTGGGAGTTCTAGTTATATGTAAGCTCTTGTAGATTCAGTTCTTAAAATATTTCTTTGCATACATGGGAGTGATAGTGGACCTCGCATAGGCTGAGGCAGCATGAGCTTGAGAGCCACACATGGCATAGTCGTGGCAACAGATTATCATAGTGGGGTTCTCCATTCATTGATTTTGAGTGAGGTGACAGAGCATATGACCTCTTTTTAGTAAACCTTGTGTGGTTGAGGATGGTGTAGTGTACCTATAGTCAATAGTTATTACCCTTGGCTTCTTTTAAGATCTTGGGAGGTAAGATTTAGGGATATCGATTGTGTGATATTGAGGGACTAGATATCCACTAGATACATTCCTAATAGAAATTCCTTGAATGTGGTAATCACATCATTCTTTTTATATTGATAGATTGAGATTCTGGTCACGATGTGAGAAGAGGTTCTAAGGAACCAGTTTTTCTTTAAGTAGTACATCTAGTAAAGGTGGGTATGTACCTGGATCTCTTAGAATCAGTTTGACAACTAAGGTACTTGCAAAAAGTTTTTGATTAAAACTCTTGTTATTTAATTTGTCTATGGGTGATGAATAACAGAGATTTGTGGAGAGTGGGAACATATGTGCATGCAAGAGGAAGTCTAGTTCAGTGGAATTATATCAACGATCATTACAAATAGTGACGCTTACTTCATAGCATGATTAGGGAGAGGATATAAGAATACTTTGGGGACTCAATTGTAGTTGGGCATAATGTTTTACCCCAGCCCATGAGCTAGGTAAAAGTAGACCATTCAGGTTTTGGTGAACATGCTTTGGGTTTTCATGTTGGTTTTTGAGCTGTAGCTAGGAGGATCATTAACCATCTATGGGGTTTGTGTATCATGGTGATTACCACTCCACTATCAGAGTAGCACCTTTTTAGTCCATTTATGAGATACCTAGAAGGATACTATTATACCGGTCATAGACAATGAGTAATAGCATTTTGGTCCTTATTTTAGTGCTAGTGATGGTTATAAAATTACAGTTCATCTAGGGGAGGATAAGGAATGCCTAGTAGATGTCAGGATTCCTTAGCAGACTAATGACAAAATCCTTTGAAGTTAGAGAGTTACAAATTCTTATCTAAAGAGGTAGGCTATCTTAAAAAAAATATTAGGCCCTTTATTTTCTTACTGCTATGTTGGGTTATCGAGGTGGTGTTCCACTTAATCCCGAGGCCACAATAGTTTTGGGTTGCTTGGTATTCTCCACATGTCGCAGCTGGGGAGGTATGTGCATGACTCATTGTACGATATCGACCTGGATGAGCTAGGTTGTGAGGGTGGAGTTTCCTTTTTCAAGGATCCAGTGATTTTGAGGACTGGTAGGATAACTACCCTTCATGTTCAAGTGCTTTTCCTTGGGTGTGTGTTTTTTGATAGCGCAAGGAACCATTGGGAGAGGTCATGGGAGTAGGAGACCCAGTTGAGAGCTCAGTAACCCCACCTTTTTCTTAGTGTGTGCTTTATGAGGATAAAAATACTTGAAGTATGGAATAATGTAATGTCTTGGTTTTTTACATGTAAGTCTTTAGAATATTTATAGAAATATTTTTAGATCCAATCACTGAGACAACGTGAAATTATGAGGCCTAGTGTTAATTTTTGAAATATATTAAATATCATGTGCGAGCAGTTTTCTTGAAAAAGTGGAATAAATCTAAAAAAGAGTCCTATAAAGGAAAACCTAGGGCATCATTGAGCTCAGATCATGGTATTTATCCTAGGTGTGACATAAACATTATCAGCATCGGGTTTTTGGTTAAAGTATAGTCTCAAGTGAATAAAATAAATTATTTATTTATTTTATTTTTCCTAACACAGTGTCCTAAATTCCTCTTTAAATATACTGTTATGAGGAGATATCAAGATTGGATTCTAGAATTTGGAGACCTAGAGGATTGTTGGAGAAGAGTGTTGTTAGAAGATGATGGCAAATCAGATTGGATCAAGGATCATGGACCAACGATGTTCGTGAATCTCACCAACGATGGTAATGTGGGACCGTTCTTTGTCAGTGATCAGTCCAAAATCTAGGAAGGATGTTTTCTTTGTGTATTTATCCCCATTTATTATCCCATGATGAACATGAATCAAATGACTAGCGGTTTGATTCACGGAATGGTAGTTTTGCGGGTATGGGTTATTTGTGGGATTTGAGGATAATTATTATTTGTTTGTTCATTGATTTCTATAACTCTACATTATTATTTACTAAAAAAATGGACCGAGGATGAAATTAACAAAGGATTAGTTTCATTTATCACTTTTATGTTTTATTGTTTTCTTTCCCCATTCTACATGCATTCATCATTGGCATTTATTTTATCTTGGGATTAAATGAATACCTAATGAACAAACATTTCACATTTGATATTTGGTGTGATTGATCATTAACACGAGTTAGGATTGGAGATTTGATGACATGATTGTGGTATACGACTATGGAAGTAGATCCATGGATGGATAAGAGGTTCATGATTCTGGTTTGGCATGTGCTACCAGTGAGGAATGACGGTGGTTGTTTTCCAAGTAGTGAGTATGGCATGAATAGACAAAATCTAGCCAGTGATGGAAAGGGGGTTTGGTTAACCCCAGATCCATGATGTGCGGCATGATTCCTAGTGGAATCATTGGGTGAGGATGGATTAGAAAAATGTGTGAACGTCTGGAGTTTCTATAAAATTCCCGACTACACGACATGTAGTCTTATGAACACATTCCATATAGTCCCTTCTATATGGTGTTAGGGTTTTAG
The DNA here is from genome assembly GCA_963277665.1 of Viscum album. Lineage (NCBI taxonomy): Eukaryota > Viridiplantae > Streptophyta > Magnoliopsida > Santalales > Viscaceae > Viscum > Viscum album. Next base: position 1,148,586,604 of record OY728128.1, read on the forward strand.
CATATATAAAAGTATCATTTTTCGTGTGAAGCATGACACACATCGTGTGACCTGTCACGAACCAACCCGGTTCGACCCCGAACCGGTCACCCGAGTCGGTCCGCGACATGGCCCGAGAGGCGTTCCCGATCCTCCCGAGCTGGCGACAAGCACCAGGGCATCACAGAGTACACATGGGAACGATTTCGCCCAATAAAACTTACTAAGAAGCAGAAATAAACAAACGAAAATAAAATGAAACAGCCAAAAACATAACTAACCTGACCACGAACCCAACTCCTCGCGACCCCGAGAGTCGATCGTCAAACTACCACCAACTCTCGTCCACGGCGAGCAAGCTCGAGTCAAACCTGCGACAGAAACTAAAAACAAGAAAACACTATAGGCGTGAGTATTAAAACTCAGTAGGCTAGCCCGATAAATCTATTCCCAAAGCACTACCATTAAAAGAAGAATTTACCAACTTCTATTTTGGACTACATTATAGAAAATATAGGTATTCATACACACACACTTTCCATTTTGAAAACAAGTAACAGTCCATTTCCCTTTTCAATTTAGAAGAAGTTTAATGTTGAAAGGGACAGGTGAATTGCATTTTTAAAACATTTTGCGAACAATTAGAAAACCAAACTTTAGTTGTTAGTCAAAAATAAAATCGCACACAACACACACACTAAGGGAAACGGGAAAAAGTGGCACACAAGGGTCGGCATCCAAACTCGACCTCTCAATCATCTGCCATATACAAATAGACACTAAAAGAGAAATGGGTTGAACCTAAGAGATCGTGAACAAACCAGAACGTACTATACATGTGACTCATCCTGAAGGCATGCCCTAACTCGATGACATCATAACGCCCTAACGCCCGGCATAGACCTGCATGGCCTAACCGAGGGGCCCAATCCCCATAGCAGCAATAACTCAGTATTCCCCTGCTATGGGGCCACTAGCCAGTGCATGATCTAAACTAGTGCAGCAATCGTTCTCAGAAAATTCACTCAATATGCCAGGTTCCCATGTCAACACATATAATAAAAGAGGAGTGCATCCATAAAGTAAAACTAGTCACGATACACAAGCATCACACACTCAGCTCACCTAATCAACGAACACAAAAGATCACTCCAAAGAGACTTTTTCAAAACATTAATTTCATTAAAAGTACCAAACGGGCCTCATGTACTTATTCAATACCAAATCAACTCCAAAAGAAGGATCAGACGTCGTCACGTTTAAAACCAGAAAACACATTTAAAAACTCATTTAGGTAAACCAAATCACCATTTTAATTCTGAAGCGCAAACATAAGGGCCAAAGGGGCATTTTCACTATTGCGCAACAACTAATCATGAAAAAGCTTTCGGTACGATGCAGAGAAAGAAGCAGTTCCAATTCTAGCAATATAACTACTCTAAAAATAATAATATTTTAATACTACTTCCAATTTGATAAAAATTAAATAAATGACAAGAAATAAGTAAATTCTAAATTCAAAGGCATGTGCAGTGGGGACCTACCTCAACTCGCTACTCAATCACAACGACGCGACACGCCTCGCACTAGCGAACAAGAAACGCATGTCGACAGTTCCGATATCACAGGATTACCTCACCAGCGCACTAAAACAAATTTAAAGCATTTAAAAACACATAAACACTGAATTAAAATAACTCTAATGAATAAACAATGAAAAACCATCCCGACGTGTTTTCAAAACATAATTTTCCGCATCTGCATTATTTACTAAACCGCCTCAAAGTTTATAAAACGATTCCAAAGAATAACATATAGAAAACCACTTTTCACACCCACGCGTCATTTTGAGACAATTCGCACACCAAGGTACCCCCAAAACACAATCTTCACCTCATTTATAAGTCAACAAATCATTAAAACATTTTATAAAAAAATTATAAGTAACAAGGGGAGACTTTCGTATCAAGAACACGCCCAGAGACAACTTCAACAATCAAAAGCACACCAAAACACCATTTGCACAATTAAAATCACAAATTGCACAATTTAATAAAATTGTTAAACAATATATAACTAATTTCCATCAAAACGAACCTCATTTCATAAGATAAAATTCATTCCAACGATAAAAAAAAAAGTCTAATTAACAAACAAGAATGGTGCAAACAACACGCAATCGAAGGAATCTAAATTTAAAGAATATATGCCATGAGTTACTACCTCAATTGACGATAAAATTCTGAAAATTAGTGCAAAACACCATTTGCACCTCAATCGCACCCAACTCGACGCAATCTAAAAAGGACCCGACGAGTAAGGACTTGACCATGAAAATTGAACCTTAACCACGGATGAACTAAGCCTCAAACGAGGAGGGAAAAAAATTACCAACTAGGAAGGCCGGCTGGCGGTCGACGGGTGGAGGCCGGGAGAGGGAAGCTGGACGGGAGACGGGACGGGAGGCCGGAGAAGGGAGGCGTGACCGGAGGGAGCGCCGCCGGAGGAGGGACGCCGGACGGGAGGCGGAGTGAGGAGGCGCGGCCGGAGGGAGCGTGTTGCTGGGGCGGCTCGGCTGATGGAGCAGTGCGGGCGAAGGGAGGTCGGCAGCTGGAATCGGAGGAGGCCGGCGGAGGGAAGGCCGGCGGAGGGAAGAAGTGCGGCGGCCAGCGATGGGGAGAGCAGGGGACCGGGTTGCGCACAGCGAGGGAGGGGAGCGACGGGAAAGGGGAGAGCGTAGGGTTAGAGGAGAGGAAAGAAAGAGGGAAGGAAAAATGAGGAGAAAAAAAAGAAAAAGAAAAGAAAAGAAAAGAATAAGAAAAATGAGAATAAAAAAAAAGGAAAAATAAAATTAAAACAAAACAAAATAAAACAATTTAAATTAATAATTATACTAATAATAAATTTGTTAATTAATTATAATGGCAATAGTTATTATAAATATACATACACATATTTACATATAACTAAACATATATAAAACATGTGAACATATATATAAACATATATAAATACATATATATATATATAAATACATAAACATATTGATAATAATAATATTAATAATAGTAATTATTATTATAATTACAAACATATATACATATATATATAAACCCACATGAACAAATTTATTAACATACATATATGAATATACATGACATATTATAACCATATATGCATATATATATACTCATATGCATAAACACATTTACTTATAAACATATAATGTTAATAAATATATATGCATCGGCATACGTGTATATATACACATATATACATACATATATGCATATTACGTTAAAAATAATAATAATAATATATGAACATATATACCCATATACATACACATATATAATCATATATATATGTATATATATATATATATGTATATATATATATATATATATTAATCCACTCAACGAGCGAATTTATTAACGTTAAAACTAAAAGACAGCGGGGTACGCGCGCACCGTACGGTACCCAAGTGGACTGCAAACGGGCTGCGCAACACAACCGTAAGGTGTTCGCGCATTATCCCAAACCATAAACTCATCCAAACATTAAAATTTACAACCGGGACTCGCCCGCACACATGCAAAAACACACGACGCCATGATAAATAAAATAAATAAAGTAAAATAAAAACAGGTGTGACAATTCTCCCCACCATAAAGCTTTCCGCCCCCAGAAATCCATAACAAGTTCAAAACCCCAAATAAAAAAAACCGACATTACTGCACAATTTAAAGAAAAATCTAAAGAACGACAATAAGGAGATTCTGAAACACTCCCAAAAAGGGTAGCGATAAACCAAAAGAACTCATATAATATGAACGAATTACCCGCTAAGTGTCACCCACCCCCAAAAGTGTTACCACCTCCAGTTGTTCGCTTCAAAGGACAAAGAACTTTAACAATAGTAATTTGAGGCCCAACATACACACACCTTAACACCATTCAACCGGACTCAAACAATTTCTTCATCCTCAATTCAACCTTACAACACAACATCCAGAACAACGCCAATAAAAACACGGCGACTCTTTTGAAACTAACAAACAGGTCAAAACCACACCCAACGTGTATCTCTTAAAACCTTACTCCAATATGACACTGGAACTCTCACGCCCCAACTCCTTACCAAAAGAAGAAAAAAGAGTTTTGTGGTTCCATATAAGACCAACCACAGCCCAACCAAAACCTAGAACCAAACTGAGTGATTGACATGGGAGGTCCGAACGAACTCCCCACCATAAGAAACAAGCTAAACTGAATTTAGCGAGACCCGTGATGGGTATCCACACCATAAGAATTAAGTCAGTTCCTGGAATAGGACCAGAACGCCATCACCTGAGACAAAAATCATGATCACCAGAATTTTGAACATGGGGAGGTCGATTGGACTCCCCACCATAAAGCTTTCGAGAAGAGAAGAATAGGAGGACCTCCCGGCATTATCACCAGCAATCACTGCCCACGGGTGGGAGGCGGGGGGGGGCTGTCCAACACACCACCCCCACTCGGAAAGCATAAAGCGAACAGCTCTTAATAAATGAGAGCAACGACATGACCAGGTAGTTATTACACATAAACTAGGCATAATGAGGAAAAATGATTCTGACTGCGCGCACTTACTGAGAACAACACCCTACCGCAAGACTTCACCTTTCGTTGGAGTTCCCCCGACTACGCGCTAGCTTCACTCCGAGACCTGTGGCTGGAGCTCTGATGAATGAAGCATCTTCCGGCTTCGCAGTCAGGTTTATGAAACCCCAGAAGCATGACACCAAAACCAGAATTTTTTTTTTAACAATCACACATCCATAAGATCAATGGCTTAAAAGAGTTAAGCCACAACCATTCTTTCGACTGAAAGAAAAGAACACCACAAAACAGTACAGGTAACGACTACTACATCCAAGGAACATTACAAGAAGAAAACATCAAGCTCATCCACCAACATCTCCCTACTCCTGCTGATGGGCTGAAGTGACCTTCGACGATCCAGGTCTGGCTTTAGCGCGCTTCTTGGAGACACCTCGGCAAAATCGCTTCAAGTGACCCATACGTCCACAGGTGTGGCAGGGTCTTGGAGCACTTGGACATGTCGGCCTTTTGTGACCCTGCCTACCACACTGGTGACAGATCACAACATTGCGCTGTGAAGAAGATGACTGAAGGTCTGAAGGCCTCTTGATTCCTCTACCAGCACCACCAGCGTCAGGTCGCTTCTTAGTCTTCTTACTAGCATCATCTTAAATTCTTCCCAAAGCTGGAGGATTCGCCACCTCAAGTCCTCCTACTAGCTCAGCTTCAGCAAGAAAGGCTTGCTCGACAACATCCGAGAAGGTGGTTAGGTTGAGCTCTTCCACTCTCGAACGCAGCTCAGGTCGGAGTCCAGACTCAAATTGTCGAGCCTTCCCGGTATCATTCGCAAAAAACCACTGATCATACGGAACTAGGTCTACAAAATGTCGATAGAACTCCAGTACCGATTCAACGCCCTGCTGGAGACAACACAACTCTATCCTCTTCCTCAGCTTTGTCAACTCAGAGAAGTGTTGTTGGATGAACGATGACTTGAAAAACTCCCATGTCAAATCTTCCCTAGGCTTGTTCCGAGACATGGACTTCCACCATTTCCAGGTTGGACCTTCAAGCATGAAGGTAGCCAACTTCACCTTTAATGACTCAGGTAGGCCAATGGAACTGAACTTCCTCTCAATCTTCTGCAACCACTCCTCTGCCTCAAGAGGCCCTGCTTGTCCATAAAAGAGAGGAGGGTTCAACTTCCGGAACTCCAAAACATAATCGATGGGCTGACCAACTGGAGGATTAACTGAGGATGCACCACCTGAAGCTGCACATTGAGCATCCATCGAGCCTTCGTGGGGGCGAACACTACGGAACAAAGAAACGAGGAGCTTGATCAAAACATAACCAATACCATTTGAAATTCAACATTACTCAATGAGTTTCAAAATGAAGGAAAAACCCAGTCACTAAAGGGGGAAACTAGTAATGATGGGTGACTCGACCATATGGTTGGCAGCCATACATCAGCCATACCATCGTCACTGAGAGCATTGTAGGGTGAAGTCTCCGGCTCCACAAGGCTTGTCAGGCCCTGTCAGCTCACGAAGCTACTTCCCCAACTCCCTTTTCATTTCCCCAACATAAAACAATCCAAAAGACCCAAAAGACACTAACAACCCGGACATCTCATGGTAACTCGAGGTTTAGAACGATCAAGGGTTCATGACGTCCTTCCTGTTCCCCCTCCTCGAGTCCGAGCAACTTTACTCCCTTTACCATGACAACTCCAAATAGCAATGGGCGCTCTGAAAAACAAGGTCTGCTCAGGAGCCAACCTCCCTCTGATACCATTTTGTCACGAACCAACCCGGTTCGACCCCGAACCGGTCACCCGAGTCGGTCCGCGACAAGGCCCGAGAGGCGTTCCCGATCCTCCCGAGCTGGCGACAAGCGCCAGGGCATCACAGAGTACACATGGGAACGATTTCGCCCAATAAAACTTACTAAGAAGCAGAAATAAACAAACGACAATAAAATGAAACAGCCAAAAACATAACTAACCTGACCACGAACCCAACTCCTCGCGACCCCGAGAGTCGATCGTCAAACTACCACCAACTCTCGTCCACGACGAGCAAGCTCGAGTCAAACCTGCGACAGAAACTAAAAACAAGAAAACACTATAGGCGTGAGTATTAAAACTCAGTAGTCTAGCCCGATAAATCTATTCCCAAAGCACTACCATTAAAAGAAGAATTTACCAACTTCTAGTTTGGACTACATTATAGAAAATATAGGTTTTCATACACACACACTTTCCATTTTGAAAACAAGTAACAGTCCATTGCCCTTTTTAATTTAGAAGAAGTTTAATGTTGAAAGGGACAGGTGAATTGCATTTTTAAAACATTTTGCGAACAATTAGAAAACCAAACTTTAGTTGTTAGTCAAAAATAAAATCTCACACAACACACACACTAAGGGAAACGGGAAAAAGTGGCACACAAGGGTCGGCATCCAAACTCGACCTCTCAATCATCTGCCATATACAAATAGACACTAAAAGAGACATGGGTCGAACCTAGGAGATCGTGAACAAACCAGAACGTACTATACATGTGACTCATCCTGAAGGCATGCCCTAACTCGATGACGTCATAACGCCCTAACGCCCGGCATAGCCCTGCATGGCCTAACCGAGGGGCCCAATCCCCATAGCAGCAATAACTCAGTATTCCCCTGCTATGGGGCCACTAGCCAGTGCATGATCTAAACTAGTGCAGCAATCGTTCTCAGAAAATTCACTCAATATGCCAGGTTCCCATGTCAACACATATAATAAAAGAGGAGTGCATCCATAAAGTAAAACTAGTCACGATGCACAAGCATCACACACTCAGCTCACCTAATCAACGAACACAAAAGATCACTCCAAAGAGACTTTTTCAAAACATTAATTTCATTAAAAGTACCAAACGGGCCTCATGTACTTATTCAATACCAAATCAATTCCAAAAGAAGGATCAGACGTCGTCACGTTTAAAACCAGAAAACACATTTAAAAACTCATTTAGGTAAACCAAATCACCATTTTAATTCTGAAGCACAAACATAAGGGCCAAAGGGGCATTTTCACTATTGCGCAACAACTAATCATGAAAAAGCTTTCGGTACGATGTAGAGAAAGAAGCAGTTCCAATTCTAGCAATATAACTACTCTAAAAATAATAATATTTTAATACTACTTTCAATTTGATAAAAAATTAAATAAATGACAAGAAATAAGTAAATTCTAAATTCAAAGGCATGTGCAGTGGGGACCTACCTCAACTCGCTACTCAATCACAACGACGCGACACGCCTCGCACTAGCGAACAAGAAACGCATGTCGACAGTTCCGATATCACAGGATTACCTCGCCAGCGCACTACAACAAAAGTAAAGCATTTAAAAACACATAAACACTGAATTAAAATAACTCTAATGAATAAACAATGAAAAACCATCCCGACGTGTTTTCAAAACATAATTTTCCGCATCTGCATTATTTACTAAACCGCCTCAAAGTTTATAAAACGATTCCAAAGAATAACATATAGAAAACCACTTTTCACACCCACGCGTCATTTTGAGACAATTCGCACACCAAGGTACCCCCAAAACACAATCTTCACCTCATTTATAAGTCAACAAATCATTAAAACATTTTATAAAACAATTATAAGTAACAAGGGGAGACTTTCGTATCAAGAACACGCCCAGAGACAACTTCAACAATCAAAAGCACACCAAAACACCATTTGCACAATTAAAATCACAAATTGCACAATTTAATAAAATTGTTAAACAATATATAACTAATTTCCATCAAAACAAACCTCATTTCATAAGATAAAATTCATTCCAACGATAAAAAAAATGTCTAATTAACAAACAAGAATGGTGCAAACAACACGCAATCGAAGGAATCTAAATTTAAAGAATATATGCCATGAGTTACTACCTCAATTGACGATAAAATTCTGCAAATTGGTGCAAAACACCATTTGCACCTCAATCGCACCCAACTCGACGCAATCTAAAAAGGACCCGACGAGTAAGGACTTGACCATGAAAATTGAACCTTAACCACGGATGAACTAAGCCTCAAACGAGGAGGGAAAAAAAATTACCAACTAGGAAGGCCGGCTGGCGGTCGACGGGTGGAGGCCGGGAGAGGGAAGCTGGACGGGAGACGGGACGGGAGGCCGGAGAAGGGAGGCGCGACCGGAGGGAGCGCCGCCGGAGGAGGGACGCCGGATGGGAGACGGAGTGAGGAGGCGCGGCCGGAGGGAGCGTGCTGCTGGGGCGGCTCGGCCGATGGAGCAGGGCGGGCGAAGGGAGGTCGGCGGCTGGAATCGGAGGATGCCGGCGGAGGGAAGGCCGGCGGAGGGAAGAAGTGCGGCGGCCAGTGATGGGGAGAGCAGGGGACCGGGTTGCGCACAGCGAGGGAGGGGAGCGACGGGAAAGGGGAGAGCGTAGGGTTAGAGGAGAGGAAAGAAAGAGGGAAGGAAAAAGGAGGAGAAAAAAAAAAGAAAAAGAAAAGAAAAGAAAAGAATAAGAAAAATGAGAATAAAAAAAAGGAAAAATAAAATTAAAACAAAACAAAATAAAACAATTTAAATTAATAATTATACTAATAATAAATTTGTTAATTAATTATAATGGTAATAGTTATTATAAATATACATACACATATTTACATATAGCTAAACATATATAAAACATGTGAACATATATATAAACCTATATAAATACATATATATATATATAAATACATAAACATATTGATAATAATAATATTAATAATAGTAATTATTATTATAATTACAAACATATATACATATATATATAAACCCACATGAACAAATTTATTAGCATACATATATGAATATACATGACATATTATAACCATATATGCATATATATATACTCATATGCATAAACACATTTACGCATAAACATATAATGTTAATAAATATATATGCATCGGCATACGTGTATATATACACATATATACATACATATACGCATATTACGTTAAAAATAATAATAATAATATATGAACATATATACCCATATACATACACATATATAATCATATATATATGTATATATATATATATATATATTAATCCACTCAACGAGCGAATTTATTAACATTAAAACTAAAAGACCGCGGGGTACGCGCGCACCGTACAGTACCCAAGTGGACTGCAAACGGGCTGCGCAACACAACCGTAAGGTGTTCGCGCATTATCCCAAACCATAAACTCATCCAAACATTAAAATTTACAACCGGGACTCACCCGCACACATGCAAAAACACCCGACGCCATGATAAATAAAATAAATAAAGTAAAATAAAAACAGGTGTGACAATTCTCCCCACCATAAAGCTTTCCGCCCCCGGAAAGCCATAACAAGTTCAAAACCCCAAATAAAAAAAACCGACATTACTTCACAATTTAAAGAAAAATCTAAAGAACGACAACAAGGAGATTCTGAAACACTCTAAAAAAGGGGAGCGATAAACCAAAAGAACTCATATAATATGAACGAATTACCCGCTAAGTGTCACCCGCCCCCAAAAGTGTGACCACCTCCAGTTGTTCGCTTCAAAGGACAAAGAACTTTAACAATAGTAATTTGAGGCCCAACATACACACACCTTAACACCATTCAACCGGACTCAAACAATTTCTTCATCCTCAATTCAACCTTACAACACAACATCCAGAACAACGCCAATAAAAACACGGCGACTCTTTTGAAACTAACAAACAAGTCAAAACCACACCCAACGTGTATCTCTTAAAACCTTACTCCAATATGACAATGGAACTCTCACGCCCCAACTCCTTACCAAAAGAAGAAAAAAGAGTTTTGTGGTTCCATATAAGACCAACCACAGCCCAACCAAAACCTAGAACCAAACTGAGTGATGGACACGGGAGGTCCGAACGGACTCCCCATCATAAGAAACAAGCTAAACTGAATTTAGCGAGACCCGTGATGGGTATCCACACCATAAGAATTAAGTCAGTTCCTGGAATAGGACCAGAACGCCATCACCTGAGACAAAAATCATGATCACCAGAATTTTCAACATGGGGAGGTCGATTGGACTCCCCACCATAAAGCTTTCGAGAAGAGAAGAATAGGAGGACCTCCCGGCATTATCACCAGCAATCACTGCCCACGGGTGGGAGGGGGGGGCTGTCCAACACACCACCCCCACTCGGAAAGCATAAAGCGAGCAGCTCTTAATAAATGAGAGCAACGACATGACCAGGTAGTTATTACACATAAACTAGGCATAATGAGGAAAAATGATTCTGACTGCGCGCACTTACTGAGAACAACACCTTGCCGCAAGACTTCACCTTTCGTTGGAGTTCCCCCGACTACGCGCTAGCTTCACTCCGAGACCTGTGGCTGGAGCTCTGATGAATGAAGCATCTTTCGGCTTCGCAGTCAGGTTTATGAAACCCCAGAAGCATGACACCAAAACCAGATTTTTTTTTAACAATCACACATCCATAAGATCAATGGCTTAAAAGAGTTCAGCCACAACCATTCTTTCGACTGAAAGAAAAGAACACCACAAAACAGTAGAGGTAACGACTACTACATCCAAGGAACATTACAAGAAGAAAACATCAAGCTCATCCACCAACATCTCCCTACTCCTGCTGATGGGATGAAGTGACCTTCGACGATCCAGGTCTGGCTTTAGCGCGCTTCTTGGAGACACCTCGGCAAAATCGCTTCAAGTGACCCATACGTCCATAGGTGTGGCAGGGTCTTGGAGCACTTGGACATGTCTACCTTTTGTGACCCTGCCTACCACACTGGTGACAGATCACAACATTGCGCTGTGAAGAAGATGACTGAAGGTCTGAAGGCCTCTTGATTCCTCTACCAGCACCACCAGCGTCAGGTCGCTTCTTACTCTTCTTACTAGCATCATCTGAAATGCTTCCCAAAGCTGGAGGATTCGCCACCTCAAGTACTCCTACTAGCTCAGCTTCAGCAAGAAAGGCTTGCTCGACAACATCCAAGAAGGTGGTTAGGTTGAGCTCTTCCACTCTCGAACGCAGCTCAGGTCGGAGTCCAGACTCAAATTGTCGAGCCTTCTCGGTATCATTTGCAACAAACCACTGATCATATGGAACTAGGTCTACAAAATGTCAATAGAACTTCAGTACTGATTCAAAGCCCTGCTGGAGACAACACAACTCCATCCTCTTCCTCAGCTTTGTCAACTCAGAGAAGTGTTGTTGGATGAACGATGACTTGAAAAACTCCCATGTCAAATCTTCCCCAGGCTTGTTCCGAGACATGGACTTCCACCATTTCCAGGTTGGACCTTCAAGCATGAAGGTAGCCAACTTCACCTTTAATGACTCAGGTAGACCAATGGAACTGAACTTCCTCTCAATCTTCTGCAACCACTTCTCTGCCTCAAGAGGCCCTGCTTGTCCATAAAAGAGAGGAGGGTTCAACTTCCGGAACTCCAAAACATAATCGATGGGCTGACCAACTGGAGGATTAACTGAGGATGCACCACCTAAAGCTGCACATTGAGCATCCATCGAGCCTTCTTGGGGGCGAACACTACGGAACAAAGAAACGAGGAGCTTGATCAAAACATAACCAATACCATTTGAAATTCAACATTACTCAATGAGTTTCAAAATGAAGGAAAAACCCATTCACTAAAGGGGGAAACTAGTATTGATGGGTGACTCGACCATATTGTTGGCATCCATACATCAGCCATACCATCGTCACTGAGAGCATTGTAGGGTGAAGTCTCCGGCTCCACAAGGCTTGTCAGGCCCTGTCAGCTCACGAAGCTACTTCCCCAACTCCCTTTTCATTTCCCCAACATAAAACAATCCAAAAGACCCAAAAGACACTAACAACCCGGACATCTCATGGTAACTCGAGGTTTAGAACGAGCAAGGGTTCATGACGTCCTTCCCGTTCCACCTCCTCGAGTCCGAGCAACTTTACTCCCTTTACCATGACAACTCCAAATAGCAATGGGCGCTCTGAAAAACAAGGTCTGCTCAGGAGCCAACCTCCCTCTGATACCATTTTGTCACGAACCAACCCGGTTCAACCCCGAACCGGTCACCCTAGTCGGTCCGCGACATGGCCCGAGAGGCGTTCCCGATCCTCCCGAGCTGGCGACAAGCGCCAGGGCATCACAGAGTACACATGGGAACGATTTCTCCCAATAAAACTTACTAAGAAGCAGAAATAAACAAATGACAATAAAATGAAACAGCCAAAAACATAACTAACCTGACCACGAACCCAACTCCTCGCGACCCCGAGAGTCGATCGTCAAACTACCACCAACTCTCGTCCACGGCGAGCAAGCTTGAGTCAAACCTGCGACAGAAACTAAAAACAAGAAAACACTATAGGCGTGAGTATTAAAACTCAGTAGGCTAGCCCGATAAATCTATTCCCAAAGCACTACCATTAAAAGAAGAATTTACCAACTTCTAGTTTGGACTACATTATAGAAAATATAGGTTTTCATACACACACACTTTCCATTTTGAAAACAAGTAACAGTCCATTGCCCTTTTTAATTTAGAAGAAGTTTAATGTTGAAAGGGACAGGTGAATTGCATTTTTAAAACATTTTGCGAACAATTAGAAAACCAAACTTTAGTTGTTAGTCAAAAATAAAATCGCACACAACACACACACTAAGGGCAACGGGAAAAAGTGGCACACAAGGGTCGGCATCCAAACTCGACCTCTCAATCATCTGCCATATACAAATAGACACTAAAAGAGACATGGGTCGAACCTAGGAGATCGTGAACAAACCAGAACGTACTATACATGTGACTCATCCTGAAGGCATGTCCTAACTCGATGACGTCATAACGCCCTAACGCCCGGCATAGCCCTGCATGGCCTAACCGAGGGGCCCAATCCCCATAGCAGCAATAACTCAGTATTCCCCTGCTATGGGGCCACTAGCCAGTGCATGATCTAAACTAGTGCAGCAATCGTTCTCAAAAAATTCACTCAATATGCCAGGTTCCCATGTCAACACATATAATAAAAGAGGAGTGCATCCATAAAGTAAAACTAGTCACGATGCACAAGCATCACACACTCAGCTCACCTAATCAACGGACACAAAAGATCACTCCAAAGAGACTTTTTCAAAACATTAATTTCATTAAAAGTACCAAACGGGCCTCATGTACTTATTCAATACCAAATCAATTCCAAAAGAAGGATCAGACGTCGTCACTTTTAAAACCAGAAAACACATTTAAAAACTCATTTAGGTAAACCAAATCACCATTTTAATTCTGAAGCGCAAACATAAGGGCCAAAGGGGAATTTTCACTATTGCGCAACAACTAATCATGAAAAAGCTTTCGGTACGATGCAGAGAAATAAGCAGTTCCAATTCTAGTAATATAACTACTCTAAAAATAATAATATTTTAATACTACTTCCAATTTGATAAAAATTAAATAAATGACAAGAAATAATTAAATTCTAAATTCAAAGGCATGTGCAGTGGGGACCTACCTCAACTCGCTACTCAATCACAACGACGCGACACGCCTCGCACTAGCGAACAAGAAACGCATGTCGACAGTTCCGATATCACAGGATTACCTCGCCAGCGCACTACAACAAAAGTAAAGCATTTAAAAACACATAAACACTGAATTAAAATAACTCTAATGAATAAACAATGAAAAACCATCCCGATGTGTTTTCAAAACATAATTTGCCGCATCTGCATTATTTACTAAACCGCCTCAAAGTTTACAAAATGATTCCAAAGAATAACATATAGAAAACCACTATTCACACCCACGCGTCATTTTGAGACAATTCGCACACCAAGGTACCCCCAAAACACAATCTGCACCTCATTTATAAGTCAACAAATCATTAAAACATTTTATAAAACAATTATAAGTAACAAGGGGAGACTTTCGTATCAAGAACACGCCCAGAGACAACTTCAACAATCAAAAGCACACCAAAACACCATTTGCACAATTAAAATCACAAATTGTACAATTTAATAAAATTGTTAAACAATATATAACTAATTTCCATCAAAACGAACCTCATTTCATAAGATAAAATTCATTCCAATGATAAAAAAAATGTCTAATTAACAAACAATAATGGTGCAAACAACACGCAATCGAAGGAATATAAATTTAAAGAATATATGCCATGAGTTACTACCTCAATTGACGATAAAATTCTGCAAATTGGTGCAAAACACCATTTGCACCTCAATCGCACCCAACTCGACGCAATCTAAAAAGGACCCGACGAGTAAGGACTTGACCATGAAAATTGAACCTTAACCATGGATGAACTAAGCCTCAAACGAGGAGGGAAAAAATTTACCAACTAGGAAGGCCGGCTGGCGGTCGACGGGTGGAGGCTGGGAGAGGGAAGCTGGACGGGAGATGGGACGGGAGGTCGGAGAAGGGAGGCGCGACCGGAGGGAGTGCCGCCGGAGGAGGGACGCCGGACGGGAGGCGGAGTGAGGAGGCGCGGCCGGAGGGACCGTGCTGCTGGGGCGGCTCGGCCGATGGAGCAGGGCGGGCGAAGGGAGGTCGGCGGCTGGAATCGGAGGAGGCCGGCGGAGGGAAGGCCGGCGGAGGGAAGAAGTGCGGCGGCCAGCGATGGGTAGAGCAGGGGACCGGGTTGCGCACAGCGAGGGAGGGGAGCGACGGGAAAGGGGAGAGCGTAGGGTTAGAGGAGAGGAAAGAAAGAGGGAAGGGAAAAGGAGGAGAAAAAAAGAAAAAGAAAAGAAAAGAAAAGAATAAGAAAAATGAGAATAAAAAAAAGGAAAAATAAAATTAAAACAAAACAAAATAAAACAATTTAAATTAATAATTATACTAATAATAAATTTGTTAATTAATTATAATGGAAATATTTATTATAAATATACATACACATATTTACATATAACTAAACATATATAAAACATGTGAACATATATATAAACCTATATAAATACATATATATATATATATATATAAATACATAAACATATTGATAATAATAATATTAATAATAGTAATTATTATTATAATTACAAACATATATACATATATATATAAACCCACATGAACAAATTTATTAACATACATATATGAATATACATGACATATTATAACCATATATGCATATATATATACTCATATGCATAAACACATTTACGCATAAACATATAATGTTAATAAATATATATGCATCGGCATACGTGTATATATACACATATATACATACATATATGCATATTACGTTAAAAATAATAATAATAATATATGAACATATATACCCATATACATACACATATATAACCATATATATATGTGTATATATATATATATATATATTAATCCACTCAACGAGCGAATTTATTAACGTTAAAACTAAAAGACCGCGGGGTACGCGCGCACCGTACGGTACCCAAGTGGACTGCAAACGGGCTGCGCAACACAACCGTAAGGTGTTCGCGCATTATCCCAAACCATAAACTCATCCAAACATTAAAATTTACAACCGGGACTCGCCCGCACACATGCAAAAACACCCGACGCCATGATAAATAAAATAAATAAAGTAAAATAAAAACAGGTGTGACAATTCTCCCCACCATAAAGCTTTCCGCCCCCGGAAAGCCATAACAAGTTCAAAACCCCAAATAAAAAAAACCGACATTACTTCACAATTTAAAGAAAAATCTAAAGAACGACAATAAGGAGATTCTGAAACACTCCCAAAAAGGGGAGCGATAAACCAAAAGAACTCATATAATATGAACGAATTACCCGCTAAGTGTCACCCATCCCCAAAAGTGTGACCACCTCCAGTTGTTCGCTTCAAAGGACAAAGAACTTTAACAATGGTAATTTGAGGCCCAACATACACACACCTTAACACCATTCAACCGGACTCAAACAATTTCTTCATCCTCAATTCAACCTTACAACACAACATCCAGAACAACGCCAATAAAAACACGGCGACTCTTTTGAAACTAACAAACAGGTCAAAACCACACCCAACGTGTATCTCTTAAAACCTTACTCCAATATGACACTGGAACTCTCACGCCCCAACTCCTTACCAAAAGAAGAAAAAAGAGTTTTGTGGTTCCATATAAGACCAACCACAGCCCAACCAAAACCTAGAACCAAACTGAGTGATTGACACGGGAGGTCCGAACGGACTCCCCACCATAAGAAACAAGCTAAACTGAATTTAGCGAGACCCGTGATGGGTATCCACACCATAAGAATTAAGTCAGTTCCTGGAATAGGACCAGAACGCCATCACCTGAGAAAAAAATCATGATCACTAGAATTTTCAACATGGGGAGGTCGATTGGACTCCCCACCATAAAGATTTCGAGAAGAGAAGAATAGGAGGACCTCCCGGCATTATCACCAGCAATCACTGCCCACGGGTGGGAGGGGGGCCTATCCAACACACCACCCCCACTCGGAAAGCATAAAGCGAGCAGCTCTTAATAAATGAGAGCAACGACATGACCAGGTAGTTATTACACATAAACTAGTCATAATGAGGAAAAATGATTCTGACTGCGCGCACTTACTGAGAACAACACCCTGCCGCAAGACTTCACCTTTCGTTGGAGTTCCCCCGACTACGCGCTAGCTTCACTCCGAGACCTGTGGCTGGAGCTCTGATGAATGAAGCATCTTCCGGCTTCACAGTCAGGTTTATGAAACCCCAGAAGCATGACACCAAAACCAGATTTTTTTTTAACAATCACACATCCATAAGATCAATGGCTTAAAAGAGTTCAGCCACAACCATTATTTCGACTGAAAGAAAAGAACACCACAAAACAGTACAGGTAACGACTACTACATCCAAGGAACATTACAAGAAGAAAACATCAAGCTCATCCACCAACATCTCCCTACTCCTGCTGATGGGCTTAAGTGACCTTCGACGATCCAGGTCTGGCTTTAGCGCGCTTCTTGGAGACACCTCGGAAAAATCGCTTCAAGTGACCCATACGTCCACAGGTGTGGCAGGGTCTTGGAGCACTTGGACATGTCGGCCTTTTGTGACCCTTCCTACCACACTGGTGACAGATCACAACATTGCGCTGTGAAGAAGATGACTGAAGGTCTGAAGGCCTCTTGATTCCTCTACCAGCACCACCAGCGTTAGGTCGCTTCTTACTCTTCTTACTAGCATCATCTGAAATGCTTCCCAAAGCTGTAGGATTCTCCACCTCAAGTCCTCCTACTAGCTTAGCTTCAGCAGGAAAGGCTTGCTCGACAACATCCGAGAAGGTGGTTAGGTTGAGCTCTTCCACTCTCGAACGCAGCTCAGGTCGGAGTCCAGACTCAAATTGTCGAGCCTTCCCGGTATCATTCGCAACAAACCACTGATCATACGGAACTAGGTCTACAAAATTTCGATAGAACTCCAGTACCGATTCAACGACCTGCTGGAGACAACACAACTCCATCCTCTTCCTCAGCTTTGTCAACTCAGAGAAGTGTTGTTGGATGAACGATGACTTGAAAAACTCCCATGTCAAATCTTCCCCAGGCTTGTTCCGAGACATGGACTTCCACCATTTCAAGGTTGGACCTTCAAGCATGAAGGTAGCCAACTTCCCCTTTAATGACTCAGGTAGACCAATGGAACTGAACTTCCTCTCAATCTTCTGCAACCACTCCTCTGCCTCAAGAGGCCCTGCTTGTCCATAAAAGAGAGGAGGGTTCAACTTCTGGAACTCCAAAACATAATCGATGGGCTGACCAACTGGAGGATTAACTGAGGATGCACCACCTGAAGCTGCACATTGAGAATCCATCGAGCCTTTGTGGGGGCGAACACTACGGAACAAAGAAATGAGGAGCTTGATCAAAACATAACCAATACCATTTGAAATTCAACTTTACTCAATGAGTTTCAAAATGAAGGAAGAACCCATTCACTAAAGGGGGAAACTAGTAATGATGGGTGACTCGACCATATGGTTGGCAGCCATACATCAGCCATACCATCGTCACTGAGAGCATTGTAGGGTGAAGTCTCCGGCTCCACAAGGCTTGTCAGGCCCTGTCAGCTCACGAAGCTACTTCCCCAACTCCCTTTTCATTTCCCCAACATAAAACAATCCAAAAGACCCAAAAGACACTAACAACCCGGACATCTCATGGTAACTCGAGGTTTAGAATGAGCAAGGGTTCATGACGTCCTTCCCGTTCCCCCTCCTCGAGTTCGAGCAACTTTACTCCCTTTACCATGACAACTCCAAATAGCAATGGGCGCTCTGAAAAACAAGGTCTGCTCAGGAGCCAACCTCCCTCTGATACCATTTTGTCACGAACCAACCCGGTTCGACCCCGAACCGGTCACCCGAGTCGGTCCGCGACATGGCCCGAGAGGCGTTCCCGATCCTCCCGAGCTGGCGACAAGCGCCAGGGCATCACAGAGTACACATGGGAATGATTTCTCCCAATAAAACTTACTAAGAAGCAGAAATAAACAAACGACAATAAAATGAAACAGCCAAAAACATAATTAACCTGACCACGAACCCAACTCCTCGCGACCCCGAGAGTCGATCGTCAAACTACCACCAACTCTCGTCCACGGCGAGCAAGCTCGAGTCAAACCTGCGACAGAAACTAAAAACAAGAAAACACTATAGGCGTGAGTATTAAAACTCAGTAGGCTAGCCCGATAAATATATTCCCAAAGCACTACCATTAAAAGAAGAATTTACCAACTTCTAGTTTGGACTACATTATAGAAAATATAGGTTTTCATACACACACACTTTCCATTTTGAAAACAAGTAACAGTACATTGCCCTTTTTAATTTAGAAGAAGTTTAATGTTGAAAGGGACAGGTGAATTGCATTTTTAAAACATTTTGCGAACAATTAGAAAACCAAACTTTAGTTGTTAGTCAAAAATAAAATCGCACACAACACACACACTAAGGGCAACGGGAAAAAGTGGCACACAAGGGTTGGCATCCAAACTCGACCTCTCAATCATCTGCCATATACAAATAGACACTAAAAGAGACATGGGTCGAACCTAGGAGATCGTGAACAAACCAGAACGTACTATACATGTGACTCATCCTGAAGGCATGCCCTAACTCGATGACGCCATAACGCCCCAACGCCCGGCATAGCCCTGCATGGCCTAACCGAGGGGCCCAATCCCCATAGCAGCAATAACTCAGTATTCCCCTGCTATGGGGCCACTAGCCAGTGCATGATCTAAACTAGTGCAGTAATCGTTCTCAGAAAATTCACTCAATATGCCAGGTTCCCATGTCAACACATATAATAAAAGAGGAGTGCATCCATAAAGTAAAACTAGTCACGATGCACAAGCATCACACACTCAGCTCACCTAATCAACGAACACAAAAGATCACTCCAAAGAGACTTTTTCAAAACATTAATTTCATTAAAAGTACCAAACGGGCCTCATGTACTTATTCAATACCAAATCAATTCCGAAAGAAGGATCAGACGTCGTCACGCTTAAAACCAGAAAACACATTTAAAATATCATTTAGGTAAACCAAATCACCATTTTAATTCTGAAGCGCAAACATAAGGGCCAAAGGGGCATTTTCACTATTGCGCAACAACTAATCATGAAAAAGCTTTCGGTACGATGCAGAGAAAGAAGCAGTTCCAATTCTAGCAATATAACTACTCTAAAAATAATAATATTTTAATACTACTTCCAATTTGATAAAAATTAAATAAATGACAAGAAATAAGTAAATTCTAAATTCAAAGGCATGTGCAGTGGGGACCTACCTCAACTCGCTACTCAATCACAACGACGCGACACGCCTCGTACTAGCGAACAAGAAACGCATGTCGACAGTTCCGATATCACAGGATTACCTCACCAGCGCACTACAACAAAAGTAAAGCATTTAAAAACACATAAAAACTGAATTAAAATAACTCTAATGAATAAACAATGAAAAACCATCCCGACGTGTTTTCAAAACATAATTTGTCGCATCTGCATTATTTACTAAACCGCCTCAAATTTTATAAAACGATTCCAAAGAATAACATATAGAAAACCACTTTTCACACCCACGCGTCATTTTGAGACAATTCGCACACCAAGGTACCCCCAAAACACAATCTGCACCTCATTTATAAGTCAACAAATCATTAAAACATTTTATAAAACAATTATAAGTAACAAGGGGAGACTTTCGTATCAAGAACACGCCCAGAGACAACTTCAACAATCAAAAGCACACCAAAACACCATTTTCACAATTAAAATCACAAATTTCACAATTTAATAAAATTGTTAAACAATATATAACTAATTTCCATCAAAACGAACCTCATTTCATAAGATAAAATTCATTCCAACGATAAAAAAATGTCTAATTAACAAACAAGAATGGTGCAAACAACACGCAATCGAAGGAATCTAAATTTAAAGAATATATGCCATGAGTTACTACCTCAATTGACGATAAAATTCTGCAAATTGGTGCAAAACACCATTTGCACCTCAATCGCACCCAACTCGACGCAATCTAAAAAGGACCCAACGAGTAAGGACTTGACCATGAAAATTGAACCTTAACCACGG
This sequence comes from Viscum album, assembly GCA_963277665.1. NCBI lineage: Eukaryota > Viridiplantae > Streptophyta > Magnoliopsida > Santalales > Viscaceae > Viscum > Viscum album. Next base: position 1,148,607,841 of record OY728128.1, read on the forward strand.
ATGAACTAAGCCTCAAACGAGGAGGGAAAAAAATTACCAACTAGGAAGGTCGGCTGGCGGTCGACGGGTGGAGGCCGGGAGAGGGAAGCTGGACGGGAGACAGGACGGGAGGCTGGAGAAGGGAGGCACGACCGGAGGGAGCGCCGCCGGAGGAGGGACGCCGGACGGGAGGCGGAGTGAGGAGGCGTGGCCGGAGGGAGCGTTCTGCTGGGGCGGCTCGGCCGATGGAGCAGGGCAGGCGAAGGGAGGTCGGCGGCGGGAATCGGAGGAGGCCGGCGGAGGGAAGGCCGGCAGAGGGAAGAAGTTCGGCGGCCAGCGATGGGGAGAGCAGGGGACCGGGTTGCGCACAGCGAGGGAGGGGAGCGACGGGAAAGGGGAGAGTGTAGGGTTAGAGGAGAGGAAAGAAAGAGGGAAGGAAAAAGGAGGAGAAAAAAAAGAAAAGAAAAGAAAAGAATAAGAAAATGAGAATAAAAAAAAGGAAAAATAAAATTAAAACAAAACAAAATAAAACAATTAAAATTAATAATTATACTAATAATAAATTTGTTAATTAATTATAATGGCAATAGTTATTATAAATATACATACACATATTTACATATAACTAAACATATATAAAACATGTGAACATATATATAAACCTATATAAATACATATATATATATATAAATACATAAACATATTGATAATAATAATATTAATAATAGTAATTATTATTATAATTAAAAACATATATACATATATATATAAACCCACATGAACAAATTTATTAACATACATATATGAATATACATGACATATTATAACCATATATGCATATATATATACTCATATGCATAAACACATTTACGCATAAACATATAATGTTAATAAATATATATGCATCGGCATACGTGTATATATACACATATATACATACATATATTCATATTACGTTAAAAATAATAATAATAATATATTAACATATATACCCATATACATACACATATATAATCATATATATATATATATATATATATATATATATTAATCCACTCAACGAGCGAATTTATTAACGTTAAAACTAAAAGACCACGGGGTACGCGCGCACCGTACGGTACCCAAGTGGACTGCAAACGGGCTGCGCAACACAACCGTAAGGTGTTCGCGCATTATCCCAAACCATAAACTCATCCAAACATTAAAATTTACAACCGGGACTCGCCCGCACACATGCAAAAACACCCGACGCCATGAAAAATAAAATAAATAAATTAAAATAAAAACAGGTGTGACATGACCCTTAGCTGATCAGTTTAGTATGTATAGGTGGTACACATCCAGTAGGACATGTAGTGTCTCATATTGTGGGTGCCTAGTCGCACATCGTGTAACATGTGGCAGATGGATCGGCATGTATAGGGAGTACATGCCTATTGTAGGTTTTAGGCATAGTGGAAGCGCGGGAGGGATGGTACCAAACTTTATTTTTTTCCATAATTGATGATCAATTCGGGATCAATATGATGATTAATGCAAGTATCCACATAATTGAATCAAGGATTTATAAAAATAAAAATTTTCCCTTAAAACAAGAGAGAGGATCAACATATTTGTTTATAATTAATTTAATTAAATAAGAATTACCTCCAAGGGGATTCTTTCTTCGTTGATGTGCTTGACAACAGATCTGAAGGTGTACCATAATTGTGTTGTAGAGATCAAGGGTATATATCCTATAGTGTTGATCCACATGTGTTCCACGTATCTTCAGACGTCGCTGAAAGAGTCTCCAGGTGCTATCATGGAAGATCCTTGTGCTTGTGATGTCCGTCTTTGATCGCCTTGAGAACCGCTTCCAAAGCGTTCTCCTTGATCCGGTGGAGGAGGATCTCTCTCCTTTTTGAGATCATTCTTTGGGAGGGTAGAACTCTCTAGGCTTGAGAGCTTTTCTCCAATTTATTGTGCACAACCATAATAATCGTCAGTTAGCTAGAGCTTGGCTAATAAGAGAATAATATAACCAGGCATTTAATTCACTAGGGTAATAATGAATAATTCTCACAAGTTCCATAATTTTTTTATTAATCCTAGCGAAACCCCCATGTCAAATAATAATAGAAACATTATTATTTCCTAAAATGCGCTTAACTTGCGAGTTATAATTAAATATTATTTAATAAAATAACATTCAATATTATTATTTCTCACTAGACCCTTAACTTGGTCCAACAATCCTCCTCCATATTTATTGAACCTTGAATAATGACTATTTATTTATTAGATAAATATCACTGCATTATTCTCTAATAAATATATAAATATTATATTCACTAAATAAAAAATAATTATTTATTAATTATTTTTCCCACATTATATTCTCTCGAATAACTAGTGTCGAAATAAATGTGATCAGGCATCCATGAATAATTATTAAACCATAATCGGGAATAATATTTATTCAGATTGTTAAATAATAAATAATATATTATTTAACTGGGATACTAAATACCCTTAGTGTGTGACCCTCTAGGCCTCTTTCTTAGTGGTATTAAGTGAAACAGCCTAAAGTCCAAGGTTACCATCTAGCAACATGCCAAGGAACCCATAGAGAAATAAGTAAATGCCGCAATGACATGTCACCTCATATGAATGCTTACCATGTAATATAATCCCTTTGTCTTGATATCTCTAATCAAGCAAGTTTCATGCAAGTTCCATCAACCCATGTTTATTATTTCTCATTCTTTGACTTCTAGAAAATTGAACTTGGCTATAGAACACCATGGGCATGGATTTATTTAGGCTATATCATTTCCATAAAATGGTATGAGATATCAACTTATGTTATGGAATAGAAGGGAAAAATCATTTCTCTCATTATTCATTAATGTAGACTTACTCATGATGCACCCAATTATCCCACCTCACTGTGAACATATGTCATCACAGTTTTTGTCAATACATCTAATTGTGTGATTCACAATACCCATTAATAATAATCTTAAAGTCTAAGGACCAATACACATGTCCAAAGATAGGAACATCCAATGAAACTTATAAATGTGGATTTCCTACTTTCAGGACTCGTTCTCATAATATCCCACTGGATACCACCAAGGGAATACATAATGAGAAGGTGTCTCAAAGTCCTATGATTATCCACCACTGATAGCCTGTATCATTTTTGTCCCTAAAATGATATCATTCGGATATATAACATATATCTAAGAATAGTTTCATGGCACTTCCGGGTTCTCATCATAGTGAGAAACTGATATGACCTTTTAGTGTGACAACTACCCTTAGGATATTATCACATGAAATTTTATGTAGAAGAACAATCATGAGGTGATAAGGAGTTTATTGATATTCATCCAATGGATATATTTTTATCATAAAGTACAAAGAATTTGGTTCTAGGGCACCAACTCCAATAGACTCCCACTTTCACTAGAGCCAACTACTAACAATCTTCAGTCTGCTAGCTCTCACATGATATTCATGCTTCTACTGACATAGGACTTTAGTCAAGTGGTATGCCATGTTATCTTTTTTGGATACTCTGATTACTTCAAATTCACCTCTTTGATTGAAATCCCTCAATAGGTGATACTTATGGAGTATGTGATTTGTCTGTTGATGTGACCTTGTCTCTTTTTCAAGAGCCACCACTGTAGTATTATCACAATAAAATATGATAGGGTATTTACTTGTAGGTACCACATCAAGCTCATGGAAAAAGTTTTGAATCTAGATAGCTTCCTTGGTTGTATCAGAAGCCTCTATATACTCAAACTCTAGAAAATAATCAGTGACAACTGGTTGTTTTGAACTCTTCCAACTCACAGCTCCTCTGTTGAGACAGAAAACATATCCCAATTGTGAATTCAGATTATTATGATCTATTTGAAAACCATCATCATAATACCCTCTGATGACAAGCTCCTCATCCCCTCCATACACTAGGAACATATCCTTGGTTATTATCAGATACTTAAGGATAGTCTTAACAATAGTCCAATGTTGTTCTCCTAGATCTACTTGATATCTTCCTACCATGCTTAGTGTATAGTAAAAATAAAGTCTAGTATATAACATGGCATACATGATAGATCCTTTTGTTGAAGCATATGGGATGTTAATCATTCTAAATTTCTCTTATTGTGTCTGGGGGCACATTTTCTTAGAAATATGTAAACCATGTGACACTAGAACCAATCCCCTCTTAGATTGTTTCATACTAAATATATTTAGTATCTGGTCAACATATGTACTTTAACTTAGTCCAAGAAGCCTCTTGGATCTATCATGAATGATCTTGATCCCTAGAATGTAGGCCTCCTTGCCTAAGTCCTTTATGGAGAAGCACTTGTTCAGCCATTCTTTAACTAGTTGTAAGACTAGTATGTCATTTCCAATAAGTAATACGTTGTCAACATATACTACTAGGATAATAACCACATTCCCATTAAACATTTTATAAACACACAAATCACATTCATTTTTAATGAAACCAAATTCTTTTATGGATTCATCAAATTGAATGTTCCATGACCTAGATTCTTGCTTCAATCTATAAATGGATTTTTGAAACTTGAAAAAAAAATTGCATCACCTGGTGTCACAAACCCTTTTGGCTGTGTCATATAGACATCTTCCTGAAGGTTCCCATTAAGGAATTAATTTTCTACATACATATACCAAATCTCATAGTCATGGTATGTTGTTATGAAAAATATGATTTTGATATATTTGAACATGGAAACCGGAAAAAAGGTTTCATCATATTCAATTGCTTGATGTTGTTTAAACCCTTTAGCCACTAGAATTTCTTTATAGGTACTTACTTTACCTTCTATTTCTAGTTTCCTCTTGAATACCCATCTACATCCAATAGGCTTTACATCAACTAGAACATCAACCAGAACCCAAACTTGGTTATGATACATGGAATCCATCACAAAATTCATAGCTTATAGCCATCTTGCATTTTATGAGATCTCTACTACCTTATTATAGGAGAGTGGTTCAGCATTGTCCAACAATAATGAGTCACCATCCACAGTGATAAGAAAATTATATCTCTCTAGTTCCCTTACCTCTCTTAAAATCCTATGTATTACTTGTGTTTTGGAAACTACTTATTCCATGGGGACCTATAGAACTTGTTATTATACCAACTCCTGTGTATTTTGAGCATCAACTTCATCAAATTCAATCTTTCTCCCACTATCCTTTTTGAGTATGTTCTCCCTCTTAAGAAAGACGGATTGTTTGGTAATAGTTACTTTCCTATATAAGGGTTTTTATAGGTAGTATCCCTTTGTTTTCTTGGGATACCCTATAAAGATACACCTCATACCCCGAGGCACTAGTTTGTTTCTTGAGAAAGCCTTAACAAACACCTTACATCCACATACACATGTATGCTACAAAATAGTTTTCTTTCCACTCCATAACTCGAAGGAAATTCCATTTTCTGCCTTATTTGGTACTTGGTTTAATTTGTATGTTGTATTTTGTAATGCATATACCCAAAAGGATAATGGAAGATTTTCATGACTCATCGTTGACCTTACCATGTCTAATAAGGTATGGTTCTTCCTTTCACTAACACCATTCCACTGTGGTGTATAAGGTTGAGTGAGTTGAGATAAAATCCCAAACTCCCACAGAAAATCGATGAACTCTTGGTTAATATATTCTCTACCACAATTCGATTGAAGCTTCTTTATCTTCTTACCAAGATGATTCTCTACATCATTCTTGAATTACTTAAATTTATCAAAGGACTCAGAATTATACCCCATCAAGTAAATGTATCCATATCTACTCAATTCATCGGTAAAAGTTATGAAGTAAGAATATCCACCTCTAGATTTTACTGAAAATGGTCCACACATATCAGTGTCTACCAATCCTAGAAGTTGTGTGACCCTTTCACCCTATCCACCAAATTGTAGTTTGTTTATTTTTCTTTTTAAATAATTGTGACATCTATCAAGTGGTTTTAGCTTAGAAGAGTCTAAATAACCATCTTGATAGAGATTAGTCAAATGATTCTCATTTACATGACTGAGACAGTGATGCCACAACTGGGTGTTATATGAGCCATGTGAACTTGATTAGTTATCAATTTCCAACACTTGGTTTTCATAAGTTAATACATACAAACCATTATTTAAATACGCTATACCATAACATATATTTTCCTTATAAAAGAAACAACTTTTATTTCAGAACTTGAAAATAAACCCTTCTGTATCCAAAATTGATATAGAAATTATGTTTTTAAAAACTCTAGGTACATAATAATAGCCTTGTAAAAACAAAAGCATTCCCATTGGCAATGTGCGTTGGTAGTCACCAATATTAAGAGAAGTTATCCTCGCACCATTGGCAGCTCACAGATCCACCTCTCCTCTAGCAATTTTCTAGAATCTACTTGGTTCCTACATTTGAATATAGATGTGAGCACCACAAGCTATATCTAATACCCAATGTTTATAAATGGAAAGATTTCACTCAATAATGAATTCACCTTTGGCTTACCCTTATCTCTGGGTGCAGTTCCTCTTCTATTGGCCTGACTTGCCACATGCAAAGCATACTACCTCCTTTTCTTTTCCTGACTTTAGATCTTCTTCTTCTTAGTCGGACGGTGCTTAGGGTATTTAGACATTTATAAGTTTTCAGACCCTTTGCCTTGTCCTTACTCTTCCTATTCATCATAAGTACTACGGGTTTTCATGCCCCATGTCCTTATCCACTTGGATAATTAAAGTGATAAGTTATGATACACTCTTCTCATTATTGATCATATTATAATTCACAATAAAACTTGAGAAGGTCTTGGGTAGTGAAGATAGTATGAGATCTATAGGAAACTCATCCATAAATTTAATTCCTAATATGTCCAGATGCTCAATTTATCTAATAATATTGACTACATATGGCCCATCTGGCACAGACTCTCCAAGATTAGTGGTGAACAAGGTGTTAGGGATCTCATACCTCTCTTGCCTCACCTTCTCCTGATAGAGATCCTGAAGGAGAGACATCATGCTATAAGCATACATTTTTTCATGTTGCTTCAAGAGATCATTGGTCATGGATAATAATATGAGGTGCTAAACATCTGCAATATCATTCAGATGTTTATCATACACAGAGAGATCCACATCACTTACCTCATTTCCAGGCTCAATTGGTAAAGGTTCTTCCAAGACATATAGTTTCCTTTCATGGTGAAGGATGACCCGAAGGCACCTTTTCCACTCCTAGAAATTAGTGCCAGTGATAAAGTTTTTCTTATCAGGTATGGATCACAATGATATGTTTGAATTCATTTTTAATGTCATTTCAACAAATAAGATGAACATATTTTTAGTACTTTATCTGATAAAATTAAGACAAATAGATAAATATTTATTTATTAGTCTCCCACTATTTTATTGAAACCCAATTACCCTCACCATTGGCTTCAAAATATACTATTGCATGGGAATTATAGAGGTAAGGATCCATATTTCCCTTTGCATTGCCCTAGCATTGGACGGTAAATCAATTTGAATGGATTTAGATAGGCATTCCAAATTCCAACTACACTAACTCACAACTCCTTTATCCGTTGAGTGGACTCCCCAATCCTAAAATCCTTAATTTTGGATTTCCTCAACCTTTGCCTCATAGTTACACCAAGTCCTAATTTGGTAGTCAAACCTTGATGTAAACTAAGTCAAGTCAACCCAAAATCTCAAATTAGAATTCCCCTGTAATTGAAAGTACCCCAACTTTGGATGGTCAATCACTTTGAACTATGGTTCGATTCTAAATGAAGTAATGGAAGGCTATATTGACTTAATATTTTATTGAGGGATTTTATCCTTTATGCATAAATTTCCATTTATTATCTTTTCACATGTTTGTTAATATTAAGTGGGATAAGCTTAAGTGATTAACCATCTAAAAGATAATATTTACACATAAGATAGTTTATTTTAGTTCCATCTTGAATGCTTGTTAATCTATTAATTATGTCATCACAAAAAAACATCCATAATTAATAACCATAAAACTTACAGAAATAAAATAAAGGGTGTGATCATGAGATTGTTCTAATGGTTAGTTTATTTAGCAGTTGATAAACTAACCAATGAACTAGGGGAGAAACACCTTGAACCAATTAGTTTCATGTTTATAGCTTTCCATCATTCCACCTTTGTATCTCCTTGGATTGGTTTCTCTTTGGCTCCAAACTTGAACTGCCGCCAATATCTTGGGAGCTCCATCCATTACATATGATTTTACTCACACATGTGTGAGGGGTAATGTAAAGACCCGCAAATTTCAAGGAAATTTTTTTCTTAATTTTCTTTGGAATTTTGCAAGAGCGCAGCTTCAGACGGCACCTGATTCCGAGGCCCGGTGTGCCCGGAATCAATTTCCGAAGTTTGGCTCGGGTACGTTCAGTGAACGGACGAGCGGGTTTTTCTATCTTTTGAACCGGTGCCCGGAATCGAATTCTGAGGGCACCGATGAAATCGCAGCGCCGGTATTTGCTTAGAAACGCCTCTTCCGGAGTTTCGTTTGCTCAACCGTGGTTTTTAAAATTTTGGGCTTTAAGTCGGAAATAAAATAAAGGTTGTGCGACAACTTTATTTTATTTCACTTAAGCCGCTTGGAAGTCACTTGGAAGCCACTTGAACTGAGTTAAAGTGGATAGGGTGCTATCCGGAAATACCCTACCCCTTGGTAGGATATTTGTGAGGTGGGGCCCGCACGAGCCCCGCCGTTTCTTTCGCTAAGTAACGCACCCGCGAAAACCCGTCAAAGTAACTGAAAAGTCAACCGGCGCGTTTTCTTTAATTTCTTAACAGACCATTTAATTGGGCGGTTTATTTCGTGAATTAAATGGGCTGTTTCATTCGTTGAATTAATTCAACGAATTTAATGGGTCGTTACTTACACGTTTGCGTTCGTTGGCGATTTAATAAAATAGACCAACGTGTCTATTTTGGAGGATTACTCTTTATTCTCTGGGCCTCCACCCTCCCCGCGAAGAACGCGAAGAACGCGAAGAACGCGAAGAACGCAAAGAACGCGAAGAACGCGAAGAACGCCGGAACCAAAATTCGACGACGCACACCGTGATCCGCGACGTCGACAAACTTTTTCCGCGACCTTCTTCTTCTTCTTCGGCGGTTCTTCTTCCGCGGAAAACCTACGATCGGTGGTTAAAGGTGAGAATCAAATCTTCTAAATTCTCCCTTTTTATAATTCGATATCAACGGATTTAAATTAATTAAATCCGTTTGATCTTGATCCGGAGATCGTCGGCGCGACTCCTTCCCGCGGTGCGACGAGCGTCTCTTCCGCGACGATCACCAAATCCGCGACGACCTCTCGTCCGACGACGACGACAAGGTAGGGATTAATTTCTTGATGATTCATTCTCGTGTTTTTATTTCTTTTTGAATAAAGAACCGGCATGAATATTTTCAATTAATTAAAATTGAATTGCCGTTTAAAAGAAAAAGAAGTGAACAATTTTTATCTTGATTAAAAATTGTTGTAGCCCCTTTCTCCCGTTGTTTATGACTAACGCGGAGGGTGCGGGTCTAACGAACAAGACCCGACAACCCTCCGCCAATCCTTTTCGTGTGCGGTTTTGGCAAGCGACAACGAACCGTGTGGCAAGGGCGATCCGTTGATCCCGCAGTGAAGATCGGCCCCCGGGAGGAGCAACGGCGCAGACGGGAGAGGAATCGGGCCACCGGAGCAACTCCGGCGGCCCGCGGAAGGCGGCGGCGGCGCCCGGCGCGCCGCCAGAGGATCCGCCGCGGCTCGGCCGCGGCGGCGGCGAACCGCCGGACCGCGTCCGCGGTCCGGCCACCCAACATGCGGCCCGCGCGGGCCGCGTTCCACCTAAGCCGCGGGTCAAACCCGCGGCGCCCCTTGGCCGCTCGGCCGAGGTCGAGCCGGCCGGTCCGGTCGGCCGGGCCGCGCCCAGGCCGGGTCGGGTCGACCCGGTTCGGGTCGACCCGGTTCGGCCGACCCCCAGGGGGGGTTCGGGCCGGGTCGCCCCGGGCCCAGAACCCCCGTTTCCGGGCCCTCTCCGGTCTTTTGCCCATATCATGGGCCTAGGACCTCCGATTGACGAACCGTCAGCGGCTACGCGATCCTTGGATCGATACGGTGGTTTCGGTATATTACACTCAAGGTTTCGGAAGACTTTGGGTTCGGCCGGGTTGGTTCGTACACGAAACCAACCGGGCCCTCGGAGCGGAAACGCTCATAACTTGAGCTACGGACGTCCGATCGACGTACCGTCAGCTGTGGTAGTTTCCTATAAGTGAGACGGAACTTTTGGCATACTCCGCCCGAGGATCGGACACAGGCGGAGTACAGTCGGGTTGGTTTTGCCCTAAAAACCAACCGGGCCCCTGGGACGAAAATGCCAATAACTCTCAGACCGGGCGTCCGATTGACGCGCCGTCTGTTGCGTTGAGATCCTGTTGTCGATACGGAACTTTTGGATACATCAACTTCGGACTACGTGTCAGTTGATGTATCAGCCTCTCGGCTCGTGGAGCGGACCCTCCTAAACGAGCTCGCTGTGTGCGGGAACCCTAGCACTGGCTGTGACTTCGACGACAGAGCAGAGATCCTCCGTGGACTGCGACGACGACAGAGCAGAGATCCTTCGTGGACTGCGGCGACGACTGTGCAGAGATCCTCAGTGGACTGCGTCGACTACTGCACTCAGCGATCCTACGTGGATCAGTGCTACCGATCCTGTGTGGGTCATCTCTTACGGTTCTGTGTGAGCCATTGCTACAGGTCCTGTGTGGGCCCGATCCTGTGTGGGTCATTGCCGAGGTTAGTACCTATCGATCCTTCGTGGGTCCGACGACTTAGATGGATCAGTGATCATCTTTGACGTCATCTGAAAAAGTATACCTGGTTGAGCTGAATCTTATGTTACTCTCCTTTGTGGATTGTGTTGAACTATCCTATGTGGATTTACTATTTACTATTTACTCTCCCTGGTGGATTTGAGTCTTGCTTTCCTGTGTGGATCGAGTTGACCTTGAGCTCGAGAGCAGAGCTAGAAATGGGGACTTAGGTATATGTATGGGCATATACCTAAGTCGAGTCAGTTGTTTCTTCGTGGTTGCCCCTTTCTTTTGTGCTATATCCTTTGTGGATTTCGGGAGACCTTCGGGGGTCTCGGGGTCCTTACTGAGTAGTTTATACTCACCCCTGCACGGGCTATGCCCGCACCTTGTTGTGTTGGATGCAGACGACGGACAGCGCTGATCTCGGTTGGGGCGTGGAGTAGGACGGTACCTGGAGGCGGACCACTGGGCGGGACGTGCTCGGAGCGGACGTGGGACCCGAGGAGCCTGGAGGCTATCTGTACCCACCCTTCAGGTGGGATTGCCAGTGGACGACACGAGGCCGCCGTCTTTTCTTCAGTTGCTGTTCTTTTCCTTTTCAGTTGTACTTTCAGTTGGGCTTGTATTCCGGCCCCCTTTACTTTTCTGCACTTTGTAGTTACTTTCCGCTTGCTGACTCTGTGGTGGTTGTTACTTATAAAGGCAATGCCTTCCCTGTTTACCGGGATTTTACGCCTTGGTGCTAGTCGCCAGCCCCTGGCCTATGGAAGGCGGGCTTGGGGTAGTCACGGCACGGGCCCCGAGGTCGGGTCGGGACAAATTGGTATCAGAGGCGGTCGGTTCTACCGCGGACTCTGATCGTCTTTTCTTCCTATATGAAGCAATAGTGTTTAGTGTATTGAGTGTGGTTATCAGTTCAGGGAGCCTAGTGTTGGTGCGGCGGCCGACGTATCCGTACACCAGGACCCTGACTCCTGATTTCCGACTTAATGCATGAAAACATTGATTGCGTGTGTGTTTCAAGTTTTCCTTGTGATTACTTGTGTCATCTCACCGGGTATGCTGATCTGCTTCATGAAAGTCTCAAGTTTTCCTTGTGATTACTTGTGCCAGCTCACCAGGTATACTGTTCTGACTGTGGTGCTCTTGTTCTCCTTTTTAGGATGGCCCCGCGAAGACAGCCAGCTAGGGTTCCGAGTGTAGGGTGCGACGGCAGCCCACCGAGCGACGAGGCCTCGGTGCAGGGCCCTTTGCCAGCAGTGGCACCGGCGGTAGCTTTACCCGCCGAGCCACCGATGCTACCAGTACCAGACGCTGACGATGCACGTCGCCTCAGGGCACTGCATGAGTTTCAGAGCCAGCGACCGCCCAGGTTTCGCGGTGAGGCGGACCCCCAGGCCGCCGAGGACTGGCTAGAGGCGGTGGTACGGATCTTTAGGCTAGTGAGGACACCACCGGATCTCATGGTGATTCTCGCGGCGAGCCTCCTGCAGGCAGCGGCAGGACGATGGTGGAGCGTGATGCTCCAGGTTCACGATGAGGCATCCTTGCTCTGGACGGACTTCGAGAGCCTCTTCCGCTCTGAGTTCGTCCCGGCCACCCTCCGAGCGGTGCGCATCCAGGAGCTTCTCCAGCTGCGCCAGGGCAGCATGACGGTCGCTCAGTACGCGGCGAGGTTCACTGACCTATCTCGCTACTCGACCGACATGGTACGGGACCCCTTCTTCCGGGCCCGGACCTTCGAGCAGGGCTTGCGGCAGGAGATTCGGGCGTCGCTGATCTCCCTCAGCATTCCGACCCAGGCAGGAGTACTGGAGCGAGCCCTCCTGATCGAGAGCTTCCTGGCAGAGCCTTCTTCAGCGGCGAGACCTAGCGCAGGGCGGCAGGTAGCTGAGTCTTCGGCAGCAGGTAGCCGATGGATGACTCTCGGGTCCAGGCAGACCAGACCCCCACGCAGACGGCCTCAGGACACCGGCTCAGCAGTGCGGGGCACACAGCGGAGTGCCAGCCTTCCGAGAGGCAGGCTGTGCTAATCCTGCGGCGGGCAGGGTCACATGGCTCGTGACTGCCCGACTCGCCGACCAGAGGAGCAGAAGACGGTGGAGGGGCCACCCAGGCAGAGGCAGAGGGTCGACCGTGGCGGTCCGCAGGGAGGAGGCGGACGAGGCAGAGGAGCTGGCCGAGCAGCGGGTGGTGGCCGACGCTTCCAGGCTCTACCCCCACCACCACCAGGAGGGCCACCTCGACCACAGGGAGCTGGCGGGCAGGGACAGGCCCAGCTCCAGGCAGTGGAGGCCTACGACCCCGACATGCCAGAGATGATTCGAGGTACGATCTGTGTCTATTCCACCCTTGCTGCAGTACTTATAGACACAGGAGCGAGTCACTCTTTCATAGCCTCTGCCCTTGTTCGGAGCTCGGAGATTCCGACTGAGCCGTTGGCTCGATCCTTACGGCTAGAGACTCCTACGGGAGCAGACTCGACGATTATGCACTGGTGCCGGCAGTGTGAGCTTACTCTAGGAGGCGAGAGCTTCGGCTGGGATCTCCTTGTAGCGGCGTCGAGGCCTTACGACGTCATCTTGGGCATGGATTGGCTATCCACGGTTCATGCCCAGATCGACTTTTTTAGGCGCAAGGTGCAATGTGTTCGCACCGACGGGAGTAGGTTTACCTTCACCGGCGAGAAGGGAACCTTTGCAGCACAGGATGGACTTCCGCGGAGGAGAGTGCAGCCCATCTCTCATCAGTTGGCTAGCCTCATCCTAGGAGCAGTGGACGTGCGGAGTCCAGTTTTTCCTGCAGTGGTGGACCAGTACGTGGACGTCTTTCCCGACGACGTTCCAGGGCTACCTCCTCGTAGAGAGGTAGACTTTTACATCGACTTGTACCCCGGGACAGCCCCGATATCTACTCCAGCATATCGGATGGCCCCCGCCGAGCTTCGAGAGCTGCGGGTACAGTTGGAGGACTTGCAGAGCAAGGGGTTTATCCGACCCAGTGTTTCACCCTGGGCTTCCCCGATATTGTTCGCCAAGAAGGCGGACGGGAGCTTGCGACTGTGTGTCGACTATCGTCGCCTGAACCAGGTGACAGTGAGGAACAAGTATCCGCTGCCACAGATTGATGACCTCTTCGATCAGCTCAAGGGAGCGCGGTGGTTCTCGAAGATAGACCTCCGGTCAGGCTATCATCAGCTCAGAGTTCGAGACGAGGACGTGCAGAAGACGGCCTTCAGGTGTCGGTATGGCCATTATGAGTTCTTGGTTATGCCGTTCGGCGTAACCAATGCTCCAGCAGTGTTCATGAGCCTCATGAACAGGATCTTCCAGCCATACCTCGACCGATTTGTCGTGGTCTTCATTGACGACATTTTGGTATACTCGACGACTGAGGAGGAGCATGCCTACCACCTGCGAGTTGTGCTAGACACACTCCGAGAGCACCAGCTTTATGGAAAGCTCTCAAAGTGCCAGTTCTGGTTACGTGAGGTCCATTTCTTGGGGCACGTCATCTCTGAGGCGGGAGTTGCAGTGGATCCCGCGAAGATCGAGGCAGTGCTAGCTTGGGAGCCACCTAGGAGCGTGACGGAGGTGCGGAGCTTCTTGGGCCTAGCCGGATACTATCGGAGATTTGTGGCAGACTTCTCCAGAGTTGCGGCACCACTCTCAGCCTTGACCAAGAAGGGGAAACCCTTTGTGTGGTCAGACAGATGTCAGCAGAGCTTCCAGGAGCTGAGACTGAGATTGACCAGCGCACCTATCTTGAGGTTGCCTGAGGAGGGAGTTGGATACGTAGTTTACTGCGATGCATCAGGGACTGGACTCGGGTGCGTCCTGATGCAGGATCGGGCCGTGATTGCCTACAGATCACGTCATTTGAGGCCGCATGAGCAGAACTACGCCACTCATGACCTGGAGTTAGCAGCAGTGGTCTTCGCTCTGAAGACTTGGCGGCACTATCTGATGGGCGAGCGCTTCACAGTCTTTTCTGACCACCAGAGTCTCAGGTATATCTTCTCTCAGAAGGACCTGAACCTGAGACAGTGGAGATGGCTTGATTTCCTCCAGGACTATGACTTTGAGATAGTCTATACTCCTGGGAAGGGGAACGTGGTAGCCGATGCCCTCAGCAGGAGGACGGTCATTCAGCTACTTGAGGAGGCGACGGAGCAGCTAGCCTCCTTACAGATATCCTTCGTGGATAGAGACGGAGCAGCCTTTCTTCAGTCTCTCACAGTCTCTCCTCCACTTCTATAGTGGGTCAGAGAGGCTCAACGTGGGGACGCTGACTGTGAGACCCGGCGTGCACTGATATCCTCAGGTCAGGCGCCTGATGGCTTCTCCCTTGGAGCAGAGCACGACATCCTTTTCAGAGGACGTACCTTCGTACCAGTCGCTTTACGAGAGGAGGTGCTGAGAGAGTTTCACACTTCTCCCTTGGCGGTGCATCCCGGAGTGGCGAAGATGTACCAGGATCTCAGACGACAGCACTGGTGGCCGGGCATGAAGAAAGCTGTGGCAGAGTTCGTTTCACGATGCCTCACCTACCAGCAGGTGAAGGCAGAGCATCAGGTACCAGCAGGCTTGGTACAGCCCTTGGAGGTCCCGGAGTGGAAGTGGGACGGCATATCTATGGACTTCGTGACTGGACTTCCACGCACTTCCAGAGGACACGACTCCATTTGGGTGATTATCGACCGACTCACCAAGTCGGCACACTTCTTACCCATCAGAGAGCAGGGCTCAGTGGAGAGCTTGGGACGTCTTTACGTCCAGGAGATCGTACGGCTTCACGGTGTGCCATCGTCTATCATCTCCGATCGAGATGTTCGTTTCACTTCCCGGCTTTGGAAGGGGTTGCAGGAGGCGTTTGGGACGCGGCTCCATCTGAGCACAGCCTTCCACCCTCAGACGGATGGTCAGACTGAGAGGACCATACAGACACTTGAGGACATGCTCCGTGCATGTGTTCTCGACTTTGGTCGCAGCTGGGAGGACCACCTACCCTTGGTGGAGTTCGCGTACAACAACAGCTACCACTCCACCATCGGGATGGAACCATACGAGGCGTTGTACGGCAGACCCTGCAGATCACCGTTGTGCTGGACAGACCCTGGGGAGTCAGCACTCGTGGGACCAGAGATGGTCCGAGCCACGACAGAGAAGGTCCAGATCATCCAGGAGAGGATGAGGACAACTCAGAGCCGACAGAAGTCATATGCTGACAGGAGGCGGAGGCCACTAGAGTTCGAGGATAGCGACCACGTCTTTTTGCGTGTCTCACCTCGACGTGGTTTACGGAGATTTGGCCGAGGCGGCAAGTTGTCTCCACGCTTCATCGGGCCTTTCCAGGTCCTCAGCAGGATAGGAGAGGTGTCTTATCGCCTGGCTCTACCACCTCAGTTGCACCGGGTGCACGACGTCTTCCACGTGTCTCAGCTGAGGAGATACGTGCACGACCCGACGCACATCATCGACTTTGGGGAGCTGGACGTGGACGATGGGGCGACTTTTGCGGAGGTCCCAGTGGAGATCGAGGATCGACAGGAGAGGGTCCTACGTGGGCGGTCGATTCCTCTTGTGCGCGTCAGATGGCAGCACGGGAACCTCCAGGAGAGCACTTGGGAGCGGGAGGCTCAGATGCGTGCTCAGTACCCCCATTTGTTCCCCTAGTTTTTGATGTATCTTTACGGGGACGTAAAGCCCTGAGGTGGGAGTAATGTAAAGACCCGCAAATTTCAAGGAAATTTTTTTCTTAATTTTCTTTGGAATTTTGCAAGAGCGCAGCTTCAGACGACACCTGATTCTGAGGCCCGGTGTGCCCGGAATCAATTTCCGAAGTTTGGCTCGGGTACGTTCAGTGAACGGACGAGCGGGTTTTTCTATCTTTTGAACCGGTGCCCGGAATCGAATTCTGAGGGCACCGATGAAATCGCAGTGCCGGTATTTGCTTAGAAATGCCTCTTCCGGAGTTGCGTTTGCTCAACCGTGGTTTTTAAAATTTTGGGCTTTAAGTCGGAAATAAAATAAAGGTTGTGCGACAACTTTATTTTATTTCACTTAAGCCGCTTGGAAGTCACTTGGAAGCCACTTGAACTGAGTTAAAGCGGATAGGGTGCTATCTGGAAATACCCTACCCCTTGGTAGGATATTTGTGAGGTGGGGCCCGCACGAGCCCCGCCGTTTCTTTCGCTAAGTAACGCACCCGCGAAAACCCGTCAAAGTAACTAAAAAGTCAACCAGCGCGTTTTCTTTAATTTCTTAACAGACCATTTAATTGGGCGGTTTATTTCGTGAATTAAATGGGCTGTTTCATTCGTTGAATTAATTCAACGAATTTAATGGGTCGTTACTTACGCGTTTGTGTTCGTTGGCGATTTAATAAAATAGACCAACGTGTCTATTTTGGAGGATTACTCTTTATTATCTGGGCCTCCACCCTCCCCGCGAAGAACGCGAAGAACGCGAAGAACGTGAAGAACGCGAAGAACGCGAAAAACGCCGGAACCAAAATTCGACGACGCACACCGTGATCCGCGACGTCGACAAACTTTTTCCGCGACCTTCTTCTTCTTCTTCGGCACTTCTTCTTCCGCGGCAAACCTACGATCGATGGTTAAAGGTGAGAATCGAATCTTCTAAATTCTCCCTTTTTATAATTCGATATCAACGGATTTAAATTAATTAAATCCATTTGATCTTGATCCAGAGATCGTCGGCGCGACTCCTTCCCGCGGTGCGACGAGCGTCTCTTCCGCGACGATCACCAAATCCGCGACGACCTCTCGTCCGACGACGACGACAAGGTAGGGATTAATTTCTTGATGATTCATTCCCGTGTTTTTATTTCTTTTTGAATAAAGAACCGGAATGAATATTTTCAATTAATTAAAATTGAATTGCCGTTTAAAAGAAAAAGATGTGAACAATTTTTATCTTGATTAAAAATTGTTGTAGCCCCTTTCTCCCGTTGTTTATGACTAACGCGGAGGGTGCGGGTCTAACGAACAAGACCCGACAACCCTCCGCCGATCCTTTTCGTGTGCGGTTTTGGCAAGCGATGACGAACCGTGCGGCAAGGGCGATCCGTTGATCCCGCAGTGAAGATCGGCCCCCGGGAGGAGCAACGGCGCAGACGGGAGAGGAATCGGTCCACCGGAGCAACTTCTAATGATATATCTATGTTAATACCTTCAGAGTTGGAGTTCAGTGACATAACTTCTAATCCTAGTCCTACTTCATCTTATCAAGTTGTATATACTCCACCTAAACCAACTGTTACTACTTCTTCCCTTGTTATTACTTTAGGTAGTTTTATCAAGTTCAATAATGATCCTCTAGATTTATTGAAAGAAATATTTCCAAGTATAAACAGTGAAAATGAATATGATAGGTAGGAAGATGTTTCTTTTACCATTAAAAGTGTGGTGGCTCATATATAGCCTAAGATTTTTCTCAAGTTAGATCATGATATTTTGAGTTTTAAAACTCAAATGGAATATTTTTAGGGATAAATTAAAGATCTTCAAGTAGGTATGATATATATACTTGATAAGATGGATAATAGATATCATTATGTAATCACCAGTCCTTCTAGACCTTTTTCTTCTGCTCCTACATCTATTTCTATTGATGAAGATCTTATTAGAAGTATTATGATTGAATAAATACAAAGTCTATTATATAATTTTAAATACTTTTGGAATCAAGTTCAAATGGATGTTACTGCCAATGGTGAGAAACTTTATGAAATTATTAAGGTAGAATCGGTAAAGACTATAAAGGACAAGTATGTAATTAAGGGAGATATAAAGTATTATCTCAGTAGGATTTACACCAAGGCATACTTGAAGAATTAGTTTCTATCTTTGTCTAAATACCTCAAAAATTCCTCCTTTAACCATAGATTTCAAATCTATTTTCAAAAATCTATTTATTATGGTAGCTCTATTGGATCAATTTTTTTGAGAAGGATGAGTTCATGTAGGGCATAGACCATGAGTCTAGGGTTGTGACAAACATTACTAGGCTCTTGTATCCCTACATGTATGTTTTAAATACTTCTATTCTAGCACATTCAGCTCTTCTTGTACCCATAATATCTTCTCCTCCTTCCCAAGTGTGATATTCTTCCTCTACTCTATCTTCTATAGTTACTTCTTCTCTAGCTTCCACTGCATCACTTACACCTCCTACAGAACCTTTTGGTCTCAACTCACCTCAATCCCTTTATCAAATTACACATGTTTCTAAATCTCTTATGATTCTATAAGATACTTCTACTCATATACCTCCTCCTCCACCTACTCCTCTTATTGGAAAAGGAAAAGAATCCATTTATACACCTACTATTATAGACTCTGATGATTTAGATTCTAATTAGGGACTATGATAGTGATTATAGAATAAATTATTTATTTTTTGAATATCAATGAAATCATTTTTTATTCATTGTTTTGTCACTTTATTTTCTATACTTTATTTATTTAATGTTTACTATTACTTTCTCATCCTTTCTATATTATTTTTTGATAATCCCAAAAGGGGGGTAAAATTATGGAATATTTGAATGATTATATATTATTAAATATTTTCATATTTATATATTCATAGTTCATTAGTGAATTTTGTGTTGTTATTTATTCCATGATTTATGATCATCAAAAAGGAGGATATTATTGTCTTATTCCAACAATTCCTTATTTTAATAATCAGAAATCATCTTTATATGTTTCTAATAAAGTATTTGTCTTATGGAAGTTAAATATTTATCTATAAAATTTGGGAATTTTCCATAGTCTGGGGGTGACCATAAATCCAATCAATCCAAACTATTGACCATGAGTTTGAAGGAGCGAAATTTCACCAAGTTCTCAAGAAACCATAAGGATAATTCAATATACCATATGAAGGAATTTGGATAGACTAAATTTCACAAAAGTACCAAAGTGACTATATGGAAAATGTATCGACCGTATGAACATTTGATCGACCATGAAGGAAATCTTGTAAAGTCCTCAAGAAACCACAAAACCAATTAGAGTAACCATAACTATATTGTATTTTCACAAATGGATGAAGTGATAGAATGCAAATTGAAGTGACCACTCGACAATTGGATCGACTTCATACCTATTTTATCGACCATAGAAGATCTATCTATAATTCTTTAATCAACTCCACGAGTAACTAAGAGACTACGATGCCAACTTGAAGTGACCACATGGATTTTCTATTTGTCTGAAATCTTGATAAGAGTAAGATCAACCATGCACTGCTTTCCAATTGAATGCATGATGTATAAAAATTTACTATGAAAATATTGATTTGTTTGCTAACTGTTGGAGCTATTATGAGACTTAATGATATTACATGATGAAGTAAATCAACAACATGATAGGGTTGGATTTTTTCTGAGTGATAAAGTGATCGGTTTCTCAGTTGAATTGATTACATCAGGTCGTAAGAATTTTTGAAAGTAGTAAACTGAATTCAAGTTCAAAATAATTGATCATACATCTTATCAAGGAATACAATTAGTATTTTTGCTAAGTGTTGGAGCTACCGTGGATAATCTAACATGGAACACTTCATGAAACTGTGTTTAAAAGTGGGAATTATATTTTAATATAATTTATTCAAACAAATATTTTCACCAAATTAAATGAAAAGTTATAGATATTTATTACTCATGGATTTAATATTGAGTATGAGGATTCATAATGATGTATTTTCAGTATCTATTTTTAGAGGAATATTTATTTTTATAGAATACTAAGTTCATAGAAAATAAATGAATTTGATGAGGAATTTTTAAGAGTGTAGAAAACAAGAACTTCTCTATTCTCCAAGATACTATGTTTTAATAATAACTTGATTGTACGATCTAAGAACATCATCCTTTCTTCACATCTCATATCTAAACTAAAAGAAGACATCGAGATGAGAAGATACATCTACAGAACAACTGAAATTCAATATTTTACTGCATCAAATTATTTTCACTTCTATTTCTATTATTTTTATTAATTTTTGATTTGTGACTGAATTTTAAATATATATATTAAATTAAATACTTCTATAGAGAATATAAGAGTACTCATATACTCTTAATCTATTTTTCATTCATATTTTTACTCTCACAAAAACTATGGAAAAGGTTGTGCATTATCCTGGACAGCCCCGTGTGCTGTTGTGTTCTATACCCCATCCAAGTTGTGGATCTTCTATTTATTTTTAATAAACATGCATGGTAGTGGGTCAATTTAAAGTGGATGGGATTAGTTCTCATATTGATATTGGACCTCTTGTTTTTTTGTATTTTGTTTTGTGTTTCAAAGTTTTTCTTTCTCTCTCTTAAAATGATTTTTTAAAAAATCTTTTGTGAAACTGTACTTCGATAGTTAGATTTTACATGTGATAATTCTATAGTTTGATGTAACTAGAGTAATATCAAAAAATTATAATAATCATAAGATCATTATAATTAGGTTTTAATCAAACTTATTATAGGTAATTCAATGGAATTAAATTAAATATACCTATTATATTAATTAACTTGGTGAATTTCAAACAGGGGGATTTTGTTTTATAATTTTTTTAATAAAATTATTAGATACTCAATTCACCCCATCCTGAGTAATCTAATCTGACCAAAAAAGGTTTTTAGAATTTTTAATTTAAACTTACATCATGATGATGTCATAAAAGTTATAGTATTTGTAAAAAATATATTTTTAACCATTCACTTGAAAAACAACCATTTTATAAAAATCCCAAAAATTCACCCTAAGAAAAATTGATATTATAATTCCAAAAATAAATTCCATTTTATAAAATTAAAATTTTAAAATCAATAATTTTAACTTTTAGATAAAACAATGTAATACATAGAAAAAAATTTAGTTAAATAAAACTAGCCCTTTTCGATTGAAAAATATATATAAAATTATTTATAAAACTATGATGAATATGAATCAATAAAATGAATACATATAAATAATAAGATTTATTTATTTTTAGTATTACATAGGTTATAACATTCTTCCCCCATAAATATATTTTTTCCTCATAGTTTTATTCATTTATTAAATAAGTGACAATATTTTTCCCTCATAGATTTTTCTAATTCAAATGTTGCTTCATCAATCATTTGATTATTCCATAAAACATTTACCTAGTGGATCACCTTATTCTATAATAACTAATCACTACAATTCAAAATATAAACTAGTCATTATTTATAAGTAAGATTCTCTTCCAACTGTACCACCTCAGGGCTCAAAATATGAGAAGCATCAGGTGCATATTTCATTAACAATGAAACATGAAACACATCATGTGTCTGAGAAAAACTCAGAGTCAAAGCTTCTCAATAAGAAACTAATCCCAAATTTTCTAGAATTTCATATGGTATACTAAACCATGGACTTAACTTTACCTTTTTACCAAAGTGTATAACACCTTTCCATGGAGTTATTTTATGAAAGACAAGATCACATACCTCAAATGAAAGATCTTTCCTCTTATTGTCTGCATAACACTTATTTATTATATGAGTTGTCCTCATGTTCTACTAAATCATATTTACCTTCTAAACCATTTCTTCTACTAGTTTTGGTCTCAATAAATTTATTTCATTGAATTCTTCCCAATATGTTGGAGCCTACCACCATTTTATATATAATGCCTCAAAAAGTGCAATATGTATACTGGAATGAAAACTATTATTATAAGAAAATTAAACTAATGAAAGATATTGATCCCAAATTCCCAGGTAATCCAATGAGAAATCCTAAATCATATCCTCCAAATTCTAGATCATGCACTTCAACTATCCATTAGATTTTTGATGAAAGGTTATGCTGAAATTTAATTTAACACCCAATGACTTTTTAAGACCTTTCCAAAAATTTGAGGTAAATCTAAGATCACACTTAGATACAATAGAGATAGGTACTCTATATAATATAACTATATCTTTAAAAAAATCAATAAAGATGATGAAAAAACATACTATCTCAAATAGGAATAAAATTCACTAATTTAGTCAATCAATAAAAATAACTTAAATATCATTATTACCTCAAGATATATTTGGTAATACCACTACAAAATCCATGGATATATTATCCCATTTCTATTTAGGAGCTGGTAAAGGCTTAAGTATCCCCTCCATTATTTATTTATTAACTTTAACTATATTGAAAAGTAAAACATTTCATGGTAAAATCAATAATATATTTCTCCAATCCGCCCCCACCAATAATATTTCTGAAGGTCTCTATACATTTTAGTGTTACTAGGATGAATAGAAAATAGAAAATTATGAGATTCGCTAAATAATTACTTCTTAAAATGGGAATTAATTGGCACACACAAACTCTTTACAAATCTCATAACACTTTCTTTTTCAATGTTAAATTAAGGAAACTTACCCTTTTTAACTAATACTACCATTTCTTTTAAATCATAATCTTACTTTGGATCATTCTTATTCTTTCTAAAAAAGATGATTTCACTAAATCTGGAAACAAAATATATAGAATTCCTATATTCACAATTTATAGGTTAATATTCATTAAATCATTAACCAAAGGATTGTGATCTAATCATGGAATAGTTAATGTTCCATTATATTTTCTACTCAAGGCATCATCTACTTTGTTTTATTTTCTTGGATGATAGTAAATTGTGAAATCATAATCCTTTATCAGTTACAACCATCTTCATTTCCTTATGTTAAACTCTTTTTGAGTGAATATATACTTTAAAATTTTATTGTTAGTATATATTTCACATTTTACCCCATATAAAATATGCCTCTAAATTTTTAAATTAAAAACCACTGCTACAAGATCAAGATCATTCATAGGGTAACTATTCTCATGGAGTTTCAATTAACATAAATCATATACAATTACCTAATCATTGTTAATCATGACACAACCAAGTCCTTTCAAAGAAGCATTGTTATAAATAAAAAAATCATCATTTCTTATTACAAATGATAAAACTAGATCATTAACTGATCTTATTTTTTAATTCATAAAAAAATTATCAGTCTTTTTTTCAGATGAATTTAACTCCTTTTTGAGTTAACTGAGTTAGTGTGCTAGATTACCAAACAAAGTTTTCAATAAATCATCAATAGTAACTCGTTAATCTAAGAAAATTTGAATCTGAGTGACATTTATATGTATTTAATACTCTTACACCACTTTAGTTTTAGTAGGATCAATTGTTATACCATATTTAGAAACAATATGCTCAAGTAATTGAATCTACTATAACCAAAATTCACATTTTATAAATTTTCTATATAAATTATTTTATTTTAAAGTATATAAAATAATCCTTATATATTTCTCATGTTCCTCATAACTTCTATAATAAACTAAAATTTCATCAATGAAAGAAACCACAAATTTATCCAAATACTTATAGAAAAATTTATTCGTAAGATCCAAAAATGAAACGGGTTCATTTTTTAACCAAAAAGGAATAGCTTAAAACTCATAATGGCCATAACTAGTATAAAACATTATCCTTGGAATGTATTCCTCCTTCATTTTTAGCTAGTGATACCTAGAATTGAGATCAATCATTGAAAAATACTAATCTTCATATATTTGATAAAAAATCACCAATATTAAAGGATCACATGAAGGGTGAAACACACTAAGATAGGGGTGAATCTGTGTGTATGAAAAATTAAAATCCTTTCCACTTTTATACTTATTTAGTACCTCTCTTCAATATTTTCACTGATATGGTAAATAAATAAACAACATAATTTTTAATGAAGTTTGTCTTCTTGTGGATGACTATGTATCCAGTGTGTCATAGATATTATCCCACACGCAGTCCCATTTTTATTATTGAAAGTAACTTTAGAAAGGGTATGACCTTGAACTCATAAAATCTTTGGAACTAACAAGTTGCACTTACACATCAATAGAAAAGAATAAATTCTATGAAGAATCAACACTATTGATAATATTAGCCTCTACATAGACTCCAAACAATTATCTTATTCCCCTTAATCTTCCTTTAACAATAGTCTCTATGGCCATTCTCAGATGATTTTTCTTTGATACAGTTGTGTATCAGTTCTTTCACAGACAATATTCTCTAAAGAAACCTTAATAATATTTTTTAACTTATATATATATATATATAACAGTTTCATAAGAATCAGATCTTTCTCATATTTAAACTCTCATAAATCTCATTCTTTTAATTCACAGAATCTTGGCACCAAATCCTCATTCAAAAACTTCCTAAAAATTCAACTCAAGACTCAAGTCATTTCCTTATTATGATATTTTAAATATTACATTCTTTTTTCAATAAAATTTTCACAAAAACCATGAATTTTAGTTCTCTTAATATTTCCACATAGACATTGTGTTGTGGAATCTCATTTTGTGTCATGGAACTCATCTCAGCACTCCATCATTTTCCTCTAGCTGGAATTTCTTTAATTTTATCAATAATCATGATCATGTGTTTGATCATGATGTTTGATCCATGAAATAAATTTCATAGGCATTGTAGGATTTATTTATTCATTTTCTATTACAATATTCAAGTATGAATATATCTCATTTTATTTTACTCCACATATATCTTGATTCTGGATTGTTATAATTTTAATTACATCATCGTACGTGATCAACGTAATTGAAATATCTTATGTAGCTCAAAATCTTTAATTCATAAGAAAAATTATCTTAAAATTCCCTTAAATATATTATATTCATAAGATAAATCCATTTACTAAAATATTACAACTCATAATTCGTTTGGCATGGATAAATTATCTTATTTTTATCCCTATAAGATAATTTCCTTTGTTAGTTTTCCATCAAGCTTTGGCCATGTAAATGAATTATCTTACGGACATTCAAAATATGTTACATGGTCTAAAATATCTTACATGTGTAAGATAAATTCCATTTCCAAATTTTTAACTCCTTCTATAGGTATGCATAAAATAATTATCTTATGACATAAATGGATTTACTTATGTGGGTTTTTGTAAGATAAATGACTTTGTCATTTTTTTAACTTTAGTACAACACTTCCAAAAAATATTCAAATCAACTCTAAGATTATAAAGATAAATTATAGATATTCTAAATCACTTAAAAATATCATCCAAGATGTATTCATAGTTTCTTTCAAGTGTAAAAAACCATGGATGGATTCTTTATATCCTCAACTCATTCCAATTCCAATCTATTATAGACATGGATTCCTCAGTTTTAGAACATTTCATATATCTATGAAGATCAGTATAAAAAATCATTACACTTAAACAGGTTTTGTCGAGAAATAAAAAACCATCACCAAAGGTGAAAAAATATCCCCCTTTGGATTTGTTTACAATACCATTTACTATTCTCCCCCTTATTGACAATAAAACTAAAGTGAGTAACTATTATAGATCAATATGTCCCCATGAAAGAAAATTAATCAAGATTTAATCATATCAAATCTTTGTGAGATAGATCTTTGTATAAAATAATTGTGATTGAATCAATCATAAATATTGTCCCATAAACACATCACATCATAACAATTGTTTTTCAAGCTCATAAAAAATACAGATCTATTTCCTATATAACTCAAAACATGCATCAAAATAGTTCACAAATAGGGAGGAAAACTTTCTCCCCCTTTAAAAAAAATCTCTGAAAGAATGATCAAATATAAATAGAGGAGGAGACTCAAATTATTTCATGCCTCAATTAGAAGAAATGAGTTTCACTCTCATTTTTAGACTTAGCTTCTCAAATTGTTCAATTTGAGAGGTTTGGTCAAAATATCAGCAACCTATTCTTTGGAGGAAATAAATTACAGTATCAAGATTGCCTCTTTAACTTTATCCTTCATAAAATGATACTTAATCTCAATGTTCATTGGATTGGAATGTTATACTGGATTTTTTATAGGTTTATGGCACTCTGATTATCATAAACTATAATCATAGGATAAGTTTCCACAACACTTAGGTTTTTCAATTGTGTCTTTATCCATATCATCTGGGTAGATACTTTTGATGCATCCATGCATTCATAATTAGTATAGATTAATGTTATTGATGTTTTATTCATTTAATATCAAGACACACAACTTATTCTAATGAAAAATAATCCTATATATATGGATTTTTGGTCATCTATTTCTCCTGCCCAATCTACATCAGTAAAACCTTTTAATTCTAGCTCACTTGTCTTCTTATACATTATCCCATAATTTTGTGTGTTTGAGAAGTATCGTGGTGTCCTATTTACTTCCAAAAGACGTGTTTCCATTGGATTTTATTTAAATTTATCATAAAGGGTGATGGAATAAACAATTTCAGGTTGTGAAGCCTTAAAATACAGAAGACATCCATTAAAACTCTGAATTATTTCTTATTAACAGATTTCCCTTCACCATCCATAATTATCTCCATGCCCACTTGAATTATTGTGTACAATCCTCTAGGATTCAGCATGTCAAACCTCTTTAATATATCTCTTGTATATTTTTCTTGTGAGAAAAATATATACCTTGTTGTTTTCATAATTTTTAGCCCCATGAAAAATATCATTTCTCCTCACATTGAAATTTCAAACCTTGCTTTCATGTGCCTAGATAATTCCTCACATTAACTTTCTTTATTACTATAAAATATTATATCATAAATATATACAATCATAAAGAGTGATTTTGTGTTGGTCTTCTTCATATATAGATTGTTTCCCACCCACTCTTTCTAAAACTCCATGCCTTTCAAATACTTATCAAGCTTAAAATACCAATCTCTTAGATACTTTTTTAAGACATAGAGATATTTATTCAACTTACATACCTTTTCCATTGAATCTTGAATAAATCCCTAAGAATATTCCATTTTTACTTCCTAATCAAGTTCACTATTTAGAAAATTTTATTTAACATCCATCTAAATTATCTTGAAACATCTCTATGCTACTTGGAAATAAATATTCTAATGGATTCATGTCTGAGAATTGGATAAAAGGTTTTATAAAATTAAACCCATTAAATTTATGATTATCCTTTGAAAACTATCTTAGATTTGTTTCTAGTTACTTTACCATTATCATCAATCTTATTTATGGAAACTCATTTGGCTCAAAAAAAATTATGGGTCTAGAAACAAGTTCCGAGGTTTTATTCTTTTCAATCAGGTCAAGTTATTCATTCATGATTTGAACCTACTCCTTATGTTTAAAGGCTTCCTCAACTAAAAAAATCATTTCATTCTTAAACACCTTATAAACACAACCCATTATTTTATTATCTTGACTATGCATCAATTTTTACTAAAGAAAGCCTAGTTTTTTACATTACACGGTTATAATACCCTCAACAAGTTGTGCTTTAGGACATCCAAAAACAACACATTATTCAAACTGATTTGACTTTTAGCAATATTTTTTAACCCAATAGCATTAATCATAATATAAATTTCATTACCAAATTTGATAGCACCTCATTTATATTTTTCAATTTGTTCAGATCACCGATCATGTGAGATGAACATCCATTATCCACAATCCATTTTTTCTCAGGCTTACAAGCTTTAAAAGAAACTTTAACATCATTTTACCATCACCTAATTTTTATTTTATTCTGATCATTCCCAAACCTTTGAGAAATACTCAGAAAATCAAGAATAAAAGAAATACATGTAACTGAAGTATGTCCTTATTAATCACATGTTCACACAGTTCTTATAAAGTATTCAAAACTATTTTTTACTTCAACTTTCTTTTCAAACTGTTGATGTATTGGTTGATTTCTCACCTATGTTGGTTGTATCCCCCTTGATTCTTTCTCTGTTCAAAATCCAGGAATATGTAAGTGCCCAGTTAGGATAATTATATCACTGAGAAGTGGAGGGTTGAATCAGTTATATCCTTTTCTTTTATGTTTCCTTGATATTAAAATAACCTTTACATCCTATTAAAGAATTATTCCCCGGCTGAAAAACAAATCAAACACACATCCATAGGAACACAATAATTTACAAGATTCACTATTAAATAAGAATAGCTATGTCCTTGGTATGGTTTGAAAATTATCCAATACCACACAATCCACTAGAATACAATACCTTTTTGTGGAATACAATGAGAAGGATATTCCCTTTCACTCATATAGCACTATGTAAACAATCCAATAGTGTGTTTTCTCTTCCTAGCACAAATGATGAAATGAAAAGTTTTTATAAAAAAACATGTTACCTATTCTTATTTATCAACTTCCACAAATGTATTCTTTTAAAAACAATTCTCCACTTTATTACCTGAAAGCTGGTAAGAACTTCAAGGAATTTTATATGAAACTCATACTGATTTCCCAGTCTGATTCCCCCAATCTGATTTCCAAATATAAAAATATAACTCTGTTAGAATATGATTGAGAAAATTCTAAATGCTTTATTCCCTGGTCCGAAAATTCCAATATGAAAACCCTATTCTGATTATTCAGCCTGATATGTTGACCAACCGAATATGATGACAAGAAGAATATGATAATCAGTTGAATATGAAGATCCACTGAATATGATGATTATCTGAATACGTTGCAATATTGTCTCTTATCCTTTTACTTTTTTCCATTGAAACTTATTCAACAGAACTCAATATGAAAACTTCTTCTCTCCCTAGAAATATGGATCTTCTCTCTCTTCCTCTCTAAATAGTACTTCGGTTAGAAAAAGTATGATGTACTTCTGGCCTTTTATAGGTGACCCAAAAGTGGTTTGGGTGAGAATCTGAAATTGTTTCTTACTCAACCAAATTTCCCAAATTTGAATGCTTCCTTGAATTTCGGGAGCATTTATGACTTCATCAACTCTTCTTGATCCTTCTCAAATATTATAACAACTTCAACTCTCTTCATAATTTCTTTTCAAACATCAGTATGATTCCAGTTCTTCTTTCAATTTTCTTAGTCTAAATTTTCTATTATGATGCTCCATACCAGTTTGAATTTATAAATAAATAGACAGATTTTATCTTCTTCAAAAAACTTCAATCTGATTCTTCACTCTGATTTCTTTATTACATTTCTCTACACCATATGAAGAGAAAAAACATATTATTCTTTGAATTTAAAGATCCCTCTTTGAAAATACATCTAACCATCTCTAAGTGGTATTATTCCTATTATTTCCTTCAGACCCACTTGATATTAAAACAAGATACAAAACAATTCAACCTTATTAATAGTTTACTACCTTGTTGATCGGTCTCATTTCTTTTGAATATGATACTAATGATCTTTCTACACAAACAACATCTTTCTATTTTCTAATTATTATTCCCTTCAACTTCTTTCTCTGGAGATTTATATATTTTGGATTTTAGTCTAACTGAAAACTAGTACCTTGAGTTTCTCACATTTTACACAAAACTTCTCATCCTTTAAAAAAATATGAATCCAATAAACTCATTATGATGATCTTGAGTTCATAAATATCGGGATTCAATAACTTTATTCATTCACAAACTTCAGCTTGTATCATACCTTACTTCATGACTTTGATTTCATTGAGGATTGGATTTAGCATCATTTGACTTACAATGGAAAGAATTGTGACTTCCAATTTCTACAATAATCAGTATTCTTTCTAACTTATCGAGAATATGATTTTCATGATTATTATTATCATGATTATTATTAGGATGAATATGATTTTCATCACCTCTTATTGCTTTCTACCAAGATACGATTAATCCGAGTATGATTTGAAACACCTCTTCTACCCCTTTCTTTCATCAAGATTATATCACAAATTTCACAACTTACTTATGATTTTGAGAAATAAAAAATAGAAAAGTATATTCAGATTTAATATCACATTCATGCAGTCTCTGATTCTCCACCATTATGATCACTCCTATACCAAACTCAGTGCGAGTTAGATGGACCTTTAATTCTAGCAAGATTCTTCCTCAATACGATCAAACCTTTCATTATGGATTCACTGTGAATCTGATAAACCTTTTCTTCCAACCAACTTCACCTAAATATGATGGATCTTTTCAAGAATTGTGAGTCTGATTTCTTGAATATGATGGAAATTCCTATTTTTATTATATACAAAGTGAGGTGATTTTCCTTTCTTCTTAAACTTCCTTGAGAAAAAAATACAATACATGAATAAGATCAATTTCCTTATCAGCTTGGTCCTAAAAATATCCCCCTTTGGATTTTGTTGTCAACCAAGGTTCATAAATCACTAAACATTGTATGCTCAAGAAATGGATTACTTATCAAAAATTCTAATCCTATATGTGATAAATCATTATGGGAAACAAGAATTATGGACAACAAATCCATGATGTCCAAAAGTAGTGATCATGATAATATTCTCATATTCACCTCCTTGGCCTCTCTTCACTTCATCAACTTTCCTGGAATAAAAAAATTTGTTTCCTATATCCACTCCAACAAACAGTTAGAATAGTTCACATATAATACAATGTTAAATTCATAACATACACACAACTCCCCATTGGTACATGCTTCCATAAGGATAGATTTATTAAATGATTTTTACCCTTTAAAACTCTATCCAAATGTAATATGAGAGGGGGGAAAAACATACCTCAACCATGATGAGAAATAGGTTGGACACCCATGTTCAACCTCAATTTATAAAAGAATTAATTCTGTAAAGGTTTTGTGAAAATGTCAGCAACTTGTTCTGATGTAGGAACATACTCTATCTTTCAAAATTAATTATGACCAACTTCTTTTCCTTCTCCATATTTATACATCTTTGTTCCCACTAAAATCGATGTATAAACTTGTTTTGATTTTTCCATGTTGAACCTCTTAAGAAGTTCCTTAGAATACTTTTCTTGAGAAAGAAAAATGTTTTTCTTATTTTGTAAAACTTGTAATCCAAGAAAGTATTTCATTTCTCCCAGCATGAACATCTCAAAAAAATCATTTATTTATAAAATATTTCACAATTTTTTTCATCATTCCTATAAAAGATAATTTCATCAACATAAAAAATTATGATGATATAATACCATTAACTTTATTTGATGCAAAGATTTTTATCAACTCTTTCTTTCTTGAAACTCATCTTTCTTAAGAAAGTATCCAATTTATAATGCCATGCCCGTGGAGCTTGTTTTATCCCATACAATGCCTTCTTCAATCTGTATACATAACTTTCATATTTCCCAATAACAAAGCCACAAGTTTGTTCAATATAAACTTCCTCATCAAGATCCCCTTTCATAAATATGGACTTTACATCCATTTAAAAGATTTTATAACTTCATTTTATAGCTATTGCACGATTTTTTTTGATTTTTTCAAATATTTCCATCAGAACAAAGGTTTTATCAAAATAAATACCTACAAAATTTGAACATCCTTTGTAAAAAAGTCCTTCCTTATTCCTTATCACTTCATCTTATTCATTCATATTGTTCTATAAAACCCACTTTGTGCCAATAATATTTTTGTTATCTGGCTTGGGAAGGAGTTACCATGTATCATTATTTTCAATCTGATCCATCTCTTCATTCATGTATTGGACCCATTCTAGATACTCAAAATCTTCTTTTATACCATTCATATCAACTTTTGAATACAAATAAGTATGTATAATAGAATTTGTTTTTATTCTTTAATAGGATTATAACTGTTTATATCCTTATTAAAAATGTTTTCCTTATCCTATTCAACTTTCATATCTGTATGAGTATTTTTATCTTCTTATTTATTTTAAATAACCTTCAAATCACAATAATAAAAAATTATTATTATTTATTTACTAAATCATCTATATCCTCTTCCTTCTAGATCATAGCCAAGAAAAATTCTATCTTCACCTTTCTGCTCAAACTTTCTAGAGTTTCCACCTTTCTTCTTTATAATCTATGGACTCCCAATAACTCTTAAGTGTTTCAAATTTTTAGTTATGCCATAAAACAAATCATATGGTATCATATAGGAATTATTCCCATATAAACATCATTTATGAATATATACAATAGTACTGAAGGCTTGCCTCTAATATTAATGAGAAATATCATGTTCAAGTAACAGATTTCCCCCCATTTCCACCAAACTTTTATTATTTATTTCAGAAACTCCATTTTATTGAGGAGTGTATGGAGGACTATACTCATGTCTAATTCCATGATTCTCAAGATAAATTTCAAGTTATTCATTTCTTTATTCACCACCATTTTCCATTCTTAACTTCTTCACTGAATACTCACATTCTTTCTCATCTTTCCTCTTGAAACTTTTAAAAAAATTCAGAACATCTGATTTATGTTTCATATATATAACACAAGTAATGTGAGTAAAGTCATAAATAAAAGTGATGAAATACTTATATATATTTGTCTATTGTTTTCTCATTGGCCCACATATATCATAATGGATAAGTTCCAAGGGTTGTTTTGAACTAATATCAGCTTATGCACTGAATTTTTAATATTTCCATTCTTACAAATATTTCCACACCAATCTCTTCTTCTTGGAAAATTAGGAATGTCTCAGATACTATATCTCTTTGATAAATTTATCATGTTTCTATGAAACATGTTTCCCTACCTTTTATTACATAATTAATTCTCTTCCACCATACTCAAGTAACAAGAGTTTTGTTCCTTACCAACTTGAAAAAAGTTTATATTTGTCCGTTATCCTCTTGTAACTATCTTTACATCCTTCTCAATTTACACAAAAAATACATCTTTCTAGAAATTAAATTTTTTAACTTCATCACATAATTTTTAAACACTCGGAAGGTTATGTTTTATCCCATCAACATATAAAGCTTTCTTGGATTTCAAATTTTCTTTCCCAATGATAGCTAATCTAACACCTTTGATTCTTAGTGATTCATCATTGTTGAATGTCACAATCCCTTATTTGAAATATTTTACATTCTTTAACAATGTCAAGTCTTCTTTAAGATGATAAGAACACCCACTACCAAGAATCCAAGGTTGTTCTCCTTTTATATCTTTCAATGTAGTTTCAACAACAAGAACTTTTTCTTCCCCCTTTTCTTTCCTCATTTCCATCTTCTGGGAATTTTTAAGAATTTTTTTTATATCGGTAACAAAAAAAAGATAAACCTTATCAACATGATATGGTTGTTCACATCTTTGAAAAATTATTTCCAAAGTTTGAAACCTATTTTCAACTTTCACACCAACCTTCTCGGATTTTTTTTGAACTTCCCTTCCAAATTTATTCTTTTGAGAGAATTTAATTCTCCTCAAACTTTGTCTTTCAGAACTTGTGGAATAACTGTAATATTTTTTGTTGAACCAACACATATTTTTCATATGTCTAAATCCACCACAATACCAGCAGTTTCTATATAAAGAGTATTTTCCTCTAAAACTTCTATACTGATTGAAGTTGTAAAAATGTTTCTCAGAAACCTTCTCATCTTTCATATCTAAACCACAAACCGTTCTATTATTAATCAGAATCTTTTTTTATTTTTAGCCTTATCAGAACCAAAATAAACTTTTTCATATTTATAATACTTTAAAACATTTTCAAAGTCAGGGTATTTAATGCTTTAGAATTCTCCACGTTCTTAATCTTTACCACATACATAACATTCCTAGCTTTCTTATTTTCAGAAACAATTCCATATTTTTTCTCACCTTTTAAAGATAAATTTTTTTGAACCATATTATGTTTATCATTATGAGAAATTTCACCAACTTTGGATATAGAGTTTTTGAAACTTGTGCCTTTCTATCCGGCTTTAGAATTTTTTTTGATAAGTTCCAACTCTTCTTCTTTTTCATTCAACTTCACTTATATATGTTCATTGCGATTATTTTCTTCCTCAAGATATTTCTTTAAATCACCAACCTCCACCAGCATACTATTATTTTCTTCTAAAAATATTTCTTGAATTTTTTAGGAACATTCATCTTTCAAATTCTTATTTTACTTTTCAACCCTCCTAATCATTCTTAAGAATTCTTTCAATTCCTCTTTAAAATGAATTTCAATTTGAGTTTCGTCTTCTTCGGAACTACTACTTCCAAAATATTTATCATTCACTAATGCAATAATAATATTCTCCAAGCCATACTCAACAAATTTCTTGTATTCATCACCAATATCTTATTTTTATTCATGTTTATATAAGAAACTTATTTTTTTGGATTTGAATAATTTTCTATCTTTCCTTATGGAATATGATTTTCCTTTATCTCCATATTTCTTCCATGACCTTCTTGGCCTCATTTTTTATTCATAGATGTCTTCTTATTTCTTTCTTCATGGACAGTTTTCCAAAAATTTCCCAACATCTCCACATTCAAAACATTTCAAGGGAATTTTCCCTTTATAATTCCCTATACCTCTTTTCACATTTTTAGAAAACAAGGATAAAATTTGATCAATATTTGTACATTCCTCATTTTCAAAATTAGAATCACTATATTCGTCTTCAATAAGAATATTCTTTTACTTTTCTTTCTTAGCATACTTAAAATACATTTCTCTATCAAATTTTATTTTTCTTTTCATAGATTTCTCCCTTCTCATTTCATAAGTGACGAGAGTGCTATAAAAATCATCTAGAGATAATGTTTTAGGATCTATGTCTTCTAATGAAGAAACTTTTGCATCAAAATTGTCGGGAAGGATTCTCATGATCTTTTCAATAAATATATAATATTCTCACCCTTCACTAAGACATATGATAGTGATGAAAATTTCATTCACCCAGGTAAAGAGGTCCGCAACATATTTATACTCATCCATTTTCAAATCTTCATACTTTAATATCCAGATTTTTAATTTTTTCTTATTCACTTTTGTATTGACTTCGTATATGTTTTTAAATTTTTACCATATATCTTTGGATGTGGAAACACCTTTCACAATTAGGAATCCACTTTCGTAAAGTTATTTTCACTAACCAACCTGAGTCAACCCCAAACCGATCACCTAAGTCAGTCTGCGGAATGGCCCGAAGGGCGTTCCTGATCCCCACAGGCTGGCAGCTAGGGTCAGGCATCAAAACTAAACAGGGGGAGAATTATTTGTCCTATAAATGAAAGAAAAATAAATAAAAATTACTGAAAAATAGGTAAACACTATAGTGGAAATAAAATAAATTCACATAACCAAACGTACCTCCGAGTGACCTCATGGGTCACCACCTGACACAGGACCACATATGCTACAAGAGAGATAAAAACTATAACCTAAAACCAAAAATATAAAGTATGAGTGAGCACCAAAATTATTAGTAGGAAATAACCACAGAGACCATACATTTACTTTCCCAAAAATAGTCCATTAATGCTACTTTGAAATACAGTTATAAAAAAAAGTTTTTACACTTTAATAAACAAAAAAATTTCTTTTAAAACAACCAACACCACACTTCCATTTTTGAAATATAATTTTACAATTTTAAAAAACAAAACCACAAATAAGGAAATATTGGCTAAGTAAGAAACAAATAAATAGGGAAATCTGAAAATGAATTGACATATTCTGAAAATAGACTAGCAGTGTGATCAGAAAAACCAAAGCAGAGAGATACAAACAAGAAGAAAAATAAAGTAACCATGGGTGATCCTAAAAATCCCTAGAATACCCCTCGATGTTCTCAATTCATAACCACCTTTAGGTGTGTGTTTAATCCCCTAATTAAATAAATATTGGCTACCCTAAACTAACTAATCTAGTGGCACATCCCACCTGGCATATCTACGATCCAGGGGGTATCAACCCGTCTAATTGAAGTTGATCAGCAACCATCACTTGACCCTATTAAAGATTCCCAGGAAACCATGGTATAGTAAAATATGTAAGTGGGAGGCCCTCACACACATGACTCACCTTACCTACCGCCACCACACTTTCCTACCCCAAATATGGACAATAGCTATATGATAAGCCTTAAAAGGGAAATCCTAGATAGGGGTGCCCACTATATACGTAAACATATATATATCACTTCATTTAAAGTGCCAATTGGGATGTCATATCATATAAATATCAAAAGCATTTTACAAAACACTTTTAGTTTCCAACTAGGAATTCAAACTATTTAGAAACCGAATTTATTTTGTACAACACCAAACACTACTTTTATGCTTAAAATTCCAAATGGGCCCTAATGGTTTCCAAAACCAAATGCATTTATGAACCATTTCCAAAAACAACATTAAACACCATTTTAATATTTTTAATACCAAATGAGCCTTTAATATCTCCCAATCCAAATACATTTACAAAACCCTTTCCAAACTCTGAATAAATATTACAACCTCATGAAATGTACCCAGCAGTCCTTTATACAAACATTTACCAAAACATGTATCGATTTCAAAAAAGACTAAGTTTTAAATAATGCATTCAAAACCACATGACATGCCACACACATTAATTTTTGAAATTAAGGTACCATTTGAGAAACCAAGGTGCAAGAAGAGCATTATTTTAAAGTGCCATCTTCATTTGAAATGCACATCCAATGGCATACTTTATTACCGATGAGAGCACCCAAAACCCATTTTCAAAATCACCACCTACTTTCAAACCAAACCCAAAAATTTTACATAATCTCAAAACGTGAAAATGAACATTTTAGACACAATGAGAGATTTCCAAAACAACTTACAACCCATCCCACAAAAACACCATATTTTACATAAAAGCCCAAACCATAATCCAACCATTTTATCACAATAATTCAAAGGGGAAAGCACCACAAAAATCACATAATTTCACTATTATACCCCAATTGACATTTAACCAAGAACATTTGACACCTACATTTAAAGGTATAATTGAATATTCACTTAAAATCTATTTTTAACAAATTATACTATCAATAAAACACCACAATAAATTCACTAAGTTCATTACCAAGGTGAAAATAATATATAAAAAAATTATTAAAACAATATTTTTCATTTAATCAAACACGTTGGGCATAAGTATTCTTTAACATAAACTAAGTAACACTTAAAAATCTATTTTTAAACAGTTCTAAATTTCTATAAATGCCATAATAAACTAATTAGATATATAATGAAGTAGCGAATCGAGTAAAAAAATAATTGACGCAACATAAGCACCAATAGATTTCTCTGGAACAGAAAGGGATGGAAACTCCTACCTTAGTGGTGTGAAAATGCGATGAAACCTTGATGGAAGAGTGAACAATACCCCATGAACAATTTGAAATCCCTAAAACCAAAAGAAAAATGAATAACAAGATAACCCTAGCATCTAGGGTCATTCCTAGAGAAAAGATCCCAAAATTTAGAGGAAAAATTAACCAACAGAGACACTGTCAGTAAGAGGAGGTGCGTCTGGAGGAAATGGCACCAGTGAGGTAGAAGGTGGCCAAAGGCAGAACTACACAGGGGGGTCATGCTACTGGAAGTAGGCTGGAGGAGGAAGGTTGCGCCGGATATGAAGGAGGCATCTTGCAAGCTGAAGGAGAATGGGGAGGGTGTTGTCGCCGGTGGAGGAAGATGCGGCCAGAGGTGAGGTCATTCAGAGCACCGACGAGGGAGTGGGTCTAGTCTGGGGGTGGTCGTGTGCGTATAGGGGAAGCAAGAGGGGGTCGGGCCTCACCATGGAAGGGAAATAGGGGTGCGTGGCGCCCACTAGGGTTTCTCCCCCAAAAAAACTAAACTAAAATTAAAAAAAGAAACACAACAACAACAACAACAATAATAATAATAATAATACCAATAATATAATAATAACTATAATCATCATCATCATCGTTTTTCTTAATTATAATAATAATAATCATCATCATCATCATCGTCATAATCATAATAATAATAATATTATTATCATTAATCATTCCTCGAATTTTATTTTTATTTTTCAACTAATTTTATTATTTTTAGACACTGAGTATACTGTGTGGTTTGGCTGCATGGTCTTCCAGACCGTGCGCCAACCGTGCACATGCCAAAAACTCTCCCATAAGTTTTAAAATCTGAAAATTTTATCGGGGACTCAACCCGAACATCAACCAGGAAAAATTCAAATCCAAATAATAATAAAATTGAATAATTTTAATGTTCAGGGTGTTAAAATTCTCCCCACCACGTAATCTTTCTTCTCGCAGAATGTCACCCAGCTGAAAGATAGACAAAAATTGAATCCATGCCCAATTAAAACCAAAAGAAACCACAAACCTTGGGGTGACCATTCACTCCACCAGTTACACCTGACCAACCTAGAAGAAAAAAAAACAAAATAGAATGATAGAACATGAGAGGGTTCTCTCCACTACAAGAACTCAACTAGCATAGAAATTTAAAACCCAAACATACCACCTCTAGGAGGGGGATAATGCAGGAACTCCCAACCGATCTGAACCAACTTCTATAGCATGAGTGAGGAAACACCTCCACTGAAACTTGTAACTCTTAACCCAACTCAAAAACCCCCAACACTAGGTAAAGATATAGAGAAAGAACTTAACCTAATCATAAAACCCAAGCACAAATAGAAACATAGATTCTTCCAAAGACACTTACATCTCCAAACGAGCATAGCTAAACCAAGATCAACCCATACAAGGTCCAAACATACTTTAAGAAAAATGCACTATTTAGAATACTATATTCATAAAAACATGACTTTTGGATTATAGTAGAACAAGTTCATCATAATCTCACAAGGAAATGATGTACTTATAATGGTTTAAAAACCTCAATAGTAGGAAATAATAATGAAAAATATTTAAATGTTCTAATCCCAGCATGGAACACAAAAACTAGACTGAGGCTTCACACCCCCTGACAACTCCTAACTATGTGTGAGCTTCACCCTAAGACT
The DNA here is from genome assembly GCA_963277665.1 of Viscum album. NCBI lineage: Eukaryota > Viridiplantae > Streptophyta > Magnoliopsida > Santalales > Viscaceae > Viscum > Viscum album. Next base: position 1,148,647,592 of record OY728128.1, read on the forward strand.
TGTGGCTAGGTCTCTAATGGCTGAAGAATCTCCTGCCTCGTAGTCAGGCACTAGAATTGTCCGGTCACAGCGCATTCTTTAGGCAACGCTTCCTGCAAAACTTCTCCAAGTGACCCAGAAAGTCGCAACGATGACATGTCTTCATAGGGATGTGACAATATGGATTTGAATGCCCGAACCGGCCACACTGGTGGCACACAGCTGAATGGTATGATGGACTGAAATCTAGGACCAATGAAGGTGACTCTTTAGGAATAGTTTCCTCTGAAACGCACTTCTCACCAGATGGGGAACCTTCACGAGCAACTAGATACACCATATTGCCAACCACCTGCGCTCTGGAGACCAACTCATCTAGGAACTCTTCATCTGCTAGCTTCTCAAAATAATGGTCCTTAGAAGAGAGAACCCACTCCTTGATCTCTATACAAAGACCCCCATGAAGATAGAAGTCTTCATGAGATCATGTGATTATACCTCCTGAGAAAAGGAAATCAGTTCCTTGAAATGGTCAACATATGCTTTCACCGTCCGCTGGCCTTATTGAACACACATGATATCCTCCCTTTTCTTCTTCTTCACCTCTTTAGGTATGAACCATCGGACAAAGAAAAACTTAAAAACTTTCTATGCCATCTTGACTTGCAATGATGGTGGGGCGAACAGCTCCCATTTGTCCAAAGTTGTACCTTCAAACAACCCCAATACAGCTCTAACTCGAACCACCTCAGGAGTTCACAACATCCTGAAAATGAGCTCTATGTATTCAAGTCACATAACTACCTCTAACATACCTCAATCACCACAAATAATAGGCAACGCCAGAGAAGAATTGGAAATTGGGCATGAATCAATAGAAGCATTGGGAACCTTTCTGGGTGGAATTTTCTGAAAAACATGATAAAAATAAAATCAAATCCAACATCAATATGAAATACAATCAGAAAGAATATCTCAAGACAAAACTATAGGTTATTAAGACAAACACATACAAGCATAACCAAAAATACATCTTTCAAAAGCCCAATTTCTGTTTTAATTTTCAAAATATCCTCATTTAAAAGTCACTTTCCAAACACAAAACCACTTTTACAAAAACAAACCCATATTCTAAAACAAAAATCAAGTTTCTTAAGCCATTTTACATTCTCAAAAATCACTTTAGAAAATGAGGATAATCCTTTAATCTCAAACACACACCCAAGTAATCCCATTAATTGTTGCTCATGTGTTCATCCAATTCCATCCATACACACCAACATGAACTTTACATACACACCCTCACATGTGAAAATGTTTATAAGGAGTACCCAAGGTTTCTCCCAAACCACTTCTTTTCCAATTCCAAACAAACACCAGATTTTTAGACCAAGCTCTTTCAATTTTAAAACCCATATTACGAATTTAAAGTCACTTATAAGAAAACATTTTCATTTCAAAACCATTTTTATTTTCAAAAACACACTTACATCCAACAAAACCAAGACAAAGCACCACTTACACCAAACTTCCAGAGAGAGAGGGACTAGTGTTTGTGCCCAACTCAGTGACATGGTAGTGAGCCATGCCCTAGGTAGGAAATAACACTAAGAGGAACTTGAATCGGGAACTTGGATATCACATGGGTCACTACTCCATGTGAAATCACAATATGAAACTGACTCTCCTCCATTGTCATACCTCAATCCAAAACAAAATAAGAATATTCAATTCTCGAACTACCCCTGGAAACTTGAGGATTAATACGAGAAAGGGTTCACGATGCCCTTCCCGTACTAACCTACCGAGTCCCGATAGTCCTAATATCCAAATATAAGACACCATAAATAACAAGGTCCACCTCTGATAGCATTTTTTCATGAACCAACCTGGTTTGACCCTGAACTGGTCACCCGAGTCAGTCTGCGGCATGACCCGAAGGGTGTTCCCGATCCCCATGGGCTAGCAGCTAGTGTCGGTCATAAAAACTAATAATGGGGGAATTATTTGGCCCATAAATGAAAGAAAAATAAATACAAACAACTAAACAAAATAGATAAAAACTATAGTATAAATAAAATAAAGTCACATAGCCAAAAATACCTCCAAGTGACCTCATGGGTCACTACTTAACACATGACCATGCACGCTGCAAGAGTGATCCAAAACTAGAACCTGAAACTGAAAAGATAAAGTAGGGGTGAGCACCAAAATTCCCAGTAGGCAGTCACCAGAGAGTCCATACCTTTCCTTTCCTGAAAATAGTCCATTAATGCTAGTTTAAAATACAATTATAAAAATAAGTTTTCACAATTTAATAAATGACAAAGATTTTCTTTTAAAATAATCCACATCCAACTTCCATTTTCAAAATATGAGTTTACCATTTTAGAAACAAAAACCCCAAACAAGGAAATTATGGCTAAGTAAGAAACAAATAAATAGGGCAAGCTGAAAATGAACTGACAAATGCTGAAAACAGACTTCCAATGTGATCAGAAAAACCAAAGTAGAGGGATACAAAAAATCCAAAAAATAAAGTAACCATGGGTGATACTAAACATTCTTAGAATACCCCTAGACCAACTCAATTTGGAACCGCCTATCTTCATATGGTGAAGACCCTAAGTCAATAACCACTGCCACCCTAAACTGAACAATCTAGTGTCACATCCCACCTATATTATCGGTGATCTAGGGGGTACCAACCAATCTAATCAGGATTGATCAGCAACTGTCACTAAACCCTCTAAAAGATGCCTAGGAACACATGATATAGCAAATGTGTAAGTGGGAGTCCCTCTCATGCGTGACTCACCTTACCTGCCACCACCGCACTTTCCAACCCCAAACATAGACATCACCTATACAATAACCCTTAAAATGGAAATCATAGATAGGGGTTCACACTATATACATAAACATATATACATAACTTCATTGAAAGTTCCAACCAGACCATCATATCATATAGGTATCAAAACAATTTTACAAAACACTTTGAGTTTCCAAATAGGCATTCAAACAATTTAGAAATTGACTTTCTTTTGTACAACACCAAACAATACTTTTATGCTTAAAATGCCAAATGGTCCCTAATGGTTTCAAAAACCAAATGCATTTACGAACCATTTCCAAAACAACATTAAACACTATTTTCATATTTTCAAAACCAAATGGGACTTTAAGATCTCCCAATCCAAATATATTTACAAAACCCTTTCCAAACTTTGAATAAATCTTGAAACCTCATGAAATGTACCCAATGGTCCTTTATACCCACATTAACCAAAACATGTGTCAATTTCAAAACAGAACAAGTTTTAAATAATGCATTAAAAACCACATGACACGCCACACACATGACTTTTTGAAATTAAGGTACCATTTGAGAAACCAAGGTGTAAGAAGAGTGTTATTTTAAATTTCCATCTTCATTTGAAATGCACATCCATGTGTACACGTCATGCACCCATGGACATTCCAACATCCAATGGCATAATTTAGTACCAATGAGAGCACCCAAAAACCATTTTCAAAATCACCACCTTCTTTCAAACCAAACCCAAAAATTTCACATAATCTCAAAACGTGAAAATGAACATTTTAAAGATAAGGAGAGCTTTCCAAAACAACTTACAACCCATGCCATAAAAACACCATATTTTAGATAAAAATCCATACCAAAATCCAAACATTTTATAATAATAATTTAAAGTGGTAAACACCACACAAATCACCTAATTTCACTATTATAACCCAATTGGAATTTAACCAAGCACATTTGACACCTGCGTTCATAGGCATAATTGAAGATTCACTTAGAAGTCTATTTTTAACAAATTATACTATCACGAAAACACCACAATAAATTCACTCAGTGTGTTACCAAGGTGCGAATCGTATGTAAATTTTTTGTTAAAACAAGATTGAGCATTTGATCAAACACATTGGGCATAAGCATGCTTTAACATAAACCAAGTAACACTTCAAAATCTATTTTTAACTAGTTATAAAAATCTATAAACACCATAATAAAATAATTAGCTATATCATGAAGCGGTGAATCAAGTAAAAATAATAATTGAAGCAACAAAAGCACCAATACATTGATCTGGAATGGAAAGGGATGGAAACACCTACCTTGGTGGTGTGAGAACACAAAAAAACCTTGAAAAAGGAGTGAACAACACCCTAAGAAAAATCTGCAAGCCCTAAACCCCCAAGAAAAATGAATCAAAAACTAACCCTATCATCTAGGGTTTGACCTAGAGAAGAGATCCCAAAATTTGGAGGAAAAATGCATCGGAGAATATACTTCCAGTGAGAGGATGCGCGACCAGAGGAAATGGCACCGACAAGGGAGGAGGCGGTCGGAGGAGGCGCTGAATAGGGGGTCATACTACCAGAAGTAGGCCAGAAGAGGAAAGTAGTGTCGTATAGGAATAAGGCATTATGCAAGATGAAGTAGAAGGGGGAGGGTGTCACCACCGATAGAGGGAGATACGGTTGGAGGGTAGGTTGGCCGGAGCATTAGTGAGGGTGGGGGTCCGAGATGGGGGTGGTCGCGTGCACACAGGGGAAGAAAGGGGGGTCGGGCCTCGCTGTGGAAGGGAAAGATGGGGGGTGTGGCACCCTCTAGGGTTTATCTACCCACCCCTCTAAAAAACTAAAATAAAATTAAAAAAAAGTAAAATCAATAATAATAATAATAATACCAATAATTTAATAATAATAATCATCATCATCATCATTTTTATTAATAATAATATTAATATTATTATTATTATTATTAATCATTCATTAATTTTTATTTTTATTTTTATTTTTCAACTAATTTTATTATTTTTAGACACTGAGAAGGCTACATGGTTTGGCCGCACGGTCTGCCAGACCGTGCACCAACCGTGCGTAGGCCAAAAACTCTTCTGAAAGTTTTAAAATCTGAAAATTTTACTCAGAACTCAACCTAAAACTCAACCGTGAAAAATTCAAAACCAAAAAATAATAAAATAAAATAATTTTAAAGGTCAGGGTGTGACAGTGATGATAATAAAGCATTCTTGGCCCTTCAATCATTCTCAAGATTCTTCTTATCAACAGATGTGAAGGGAACTTTATCATCAATAGGAGGAAATCCATCTGTTGCGGCTTTAAGAATATCATATACAATAGACATAAGATAAAGTAACACTCTATCTTTCTAGAAATGATAATTCTTACCATCGAAAACTGGAATACCTTTATTGTTCATGCAATTTAGATTCTCCATCAACTTCTCTTCAAAACTTCAGCAAAGAATAAGTGAGGGGAACCTTGCTCTGATACCAGTTGTAAGTTCTCAGTCAGGATAATTGTATCACTGAGAGGGGGAGGGGTTAATCAGTGGTGTCTTTTTCTTTTATGGTTTCTTTCTATTGAAACAACCTTCACCTCCTGTTAAAGAATTATTTCCCTACTAAAAAAATAAAACACACATCCACAAGAACATAAGAATTTACAAGATTCGCTATTTAATAAGAATATGTACGTCCTTGGTATGGTTTGGAAATGATCCAATACCACACAATCCACTAGTAAATAATCCCTTTTGTGTGGAATACAATGATTAGGATATACCCTTTCACTCATTTAGCACTGTGTAAATAATCCAATAGTGTGTGTGCTCTCCGTAGCACAAATGATGCAATAAAAAGCTTTTGTAACAAAACATGTTACCTATACTTGTTTATCAACTTCCAAAAATGTATTCTTTTCAAAAACAAAATATTCATTTTCTTACCTGAAAGCTGGTAAGAACTTTGAGTACTTTGATATGAAACTCAGTTCGATTACCCAGTATGATTTTCCCAATCTGATTGCCCAACATAAAAATATAACTCTGTCGAAATACGATTGAGACAATTCTGAATGCTTTCTTACTCGGTTTATAAATTCTAATAAGATAACCCCATTCTGATTATTCATCCTGATACACTGACCAACCAAATATGATGACAAGCAGAATATGATAATCACCTGAATATGATGATCTAATGAATACAATTATTAGTTGAATACATTATAGTATTATCTATTTTCCTTTCACTTATTTTTGTCGAAACTTCTTCAATAGATCTCAATACGGAAACTTATTCTCTCCCTAGAAATATGGATCATATCTCTATTCCTCTTTGAACATTACTTCAGTCAAAAAAAGTATGATGTACTTCTCTCATTTTATAGGTTCCCCAGAAGTTTTTTGGGTGGGAGTCTAAAATTATTTCCTGCTAAAGTGAATTTCCTGAGTTTTAATGTTTCCTTGAATTTTGGGTGCATTTATGACTTCATCAACTCTTCTCAATCCTTCTTGAATATTATCACAACTTTAGCTCTCTTAATAATTTCTTTTCAAACACCAGTCGAATTCCAGTCCCTAATTTTATTTTCTCAATATCATTTATTTATCACATAGCTTCGTACTAGTTTGAATTTATGAAGAAATAGATAGATTTCATCTTCTTTGAAAAACTCCAATCTGATTATTCACTCTGATTGCTTGATATGATTGCTTCATTACATTTCTCTACACTAGATTAAGAGACAAAACATATTCTTTTTCAAATTTTAAGCTCCCCCTTTGACAACACATCCAACCTTATCTAAGTGGGATTATTCCTCTTCTTTCCTTTAGAACCACTTGATATAAAAACAAGAGATAAAACAATTAAACCTGATGAATGGTTGACTACATTTTTTATTGGTCTCATTTATTTTGAATACGATACCAATGATCTTTCCAGATAAACAACTTCTTTATCTTTTTTTATTTTGTTTCCCTTCAACTTCTTTCTTTGAAGATGTATAGGCTTTTGGTCTGACTGAAAACTAGTACGTTTGGTTTCTCACATTTTCCACAAACCTTCTCAACCTTTAAACAAATATGAATCCAATGAACTCATTATTATGATTTTGAGACCAAAAATATTTATCTTCACCCGCTTTCTTCATTAATAAACTTCAGGTTGAATCATGACTTACTTCATGAATTTGATTTCGTTGAGGATCGGATTTAACATCATATGACTTACAATGGAAAGCATTGTGACTTCACATTTCTCCATCAATAATAATTCTTTCCAACTCATCCTAAATATGATTGGAATGATTATTATTATCATGATTATGATCAGGTTGAATATGATTTTCATCACCTTTTATTCCTTTCCACCCAGATACGATTAATCCAAGTATGATAGGAAACACCTCTTCTCCCCCTTTCTTTCATCAAGCTTGTATCACAAGTATCACAACATACTTATGATATATGAGAAATAAAAAACAGAAAAGTATCATTAGATTTAATGTCACGGTCATACATACTCTAATTCTTCACTATTATGATCACTCCTTCCATACTGAACTCAGGGCAAGTCCAATGACCCTTTACTTCTAACAATATTCTTCCTCAATATGATCAAAATTTTCATTTAGGATTCACTATGAATCCAATAAACCTTTTCTTCTATCCATATTCACCTGAATGTGATGTACCTTCTCAATCATTGTGAGCCCAATTTCTTGAATACGATGGTCAGTCCAATTTACATCAAATACAAAGTGAGGTGATTTTCCTTTCTTCTTAAACTTCCTTGAAAAAAAAGACAATACATGAATACAATCAATTTCCTTATTATCTTGGTCCTAACAGAAGATACATATTATACTAGAAGTTATAAGTCATGTGTTTAGATAGTCCATAGCATCAGCAATACACCTAAAATATTCTGCTCTAGAAAAAATTCGGCTATTGAACCAGTTATTTCCTTTCTCTATTTTCAGATCTTAAATGAGTGGATCTCTCAATGTACTTTTGTAGAGTTCCTCCTTTAATATTCATAACTAATCAAGGACACTTTTTAAAATTTATTTCTTTATATATTTGATAAGTATGAAGTTTCTATGTAGGGAATTCAATCATTCTAGATTGTAACCTATAATGGGTTTCTTTAGTATAAGTGATCTCATTTTTTACAAGAACCATTATAGCCTTTCCTTTTTCATAACTTTCATTTTTCATATCTTTCATTTTTCTTGGAGTATATATTTACTATATCCTGCTTAAAACATTCCCCCATTTCCGTAACAACCTTATTCTTATCACATTTGATTTTTTCATTATGCTTCTTGGCCTTATAATTTGGTCTCCTAAGTTTATCAATTGCAATATATCTGAAGATAATAGTGTCGTTCATATCATTAATGGTTTTGTACTTCTTTTCACTATCAAGTTTTAGCATCTCAATTTATTTTATCATATTGTATTTTTCTTCCAAAAGTTTCCTTTGCTTGTATGACCCCATTTTCAGTCGAGTATTATCTTCTCTCAACTTGTATATTTCTTTAAGACACATCTTGATCTCCATTCTCATTATATATTATTTAGTAGTCTCTCCTTCCTATGTTGCATTCTCACTATTTTATTAATATTCATATTTAGAAGGGTTTTCCTCTTATTTTTATTTTGTAATGAGAAACCTTTTAGAGACATCTCTCTAAGTTTCCTCATCACCACTTTCTTTACTATTAGACACACCTTCTTTTATAGACAATAAATTTCTTCTGAAGGAACTCTAAAAAAACTTATTCTTCCCTTTTGATTGAGTTGTTGAGAATCCTATAGAATTTTTTTCCTAGAATCTTCCTTATTAACATTTTCTCTTTAGAATCTAATAGGATGGCCAATATAGAAATGAAAAAACTTCCCATAGTTAAAATATTTAAAAGGAATCTTACCTCTATACTTTCTTCTTCCTCCTCTTGTAAAGTTTATTAATATTAGAGAAAGATTATCAGCATAGTATTCTATGTTTTCCTCTTCATTTGAGAAATCTTGATTCTATTAAATATTTACACCTTTAAAGGATTTAAAGGAAATTTATTTTTCCTTCTTACCTTTTCTCTTAAGAGTATATCCTCTTCTCATGTTACAATCAATGAGGTTTTTGTGAAGTTCGTCAATGGTGAAGTCATCAAGATATCTCTCTTTAAGTTATGATATATTGGCATCAAATTTATCTAGAATAATTCTCATCAACTTTTCTACTACATTATAATATTAAAGAGTTTCTCCAATCCCTGTAATAGTGCTCACAATCAAATTTAACCTGTTAAATAATTCATCAATAGTTTCATCCTTGTACATTTTGAAATCTTTAAACTGTTTTCAACTTATCTATAATTTTTCTTATTTAACCTTCTTATTTCATTCATATATATTATAAAGTTTCTTATAAAAATAATTATTAGTTATAAAGACCTTTAACTCAGTTAGTTATTTTTCCTATAATGAAGATAAAAGGGAATTCCTAGATTTCCCTTCATTTTCAATGTTTCTTCTGCCTATCATAGACCATGTTGAGTTTTCATCTGAAAAATAGAATCTATATTGAACATAATCAATAAAATTAATCCCATGAGAAAGAATGTAGGGTACCATTCTTTCTTTCCAATTGTGAAACACTTTTCCATCAAATATTGGGATGCCTTTACTATTAACAGAATTGTGTTGATCCATATATAGTACTTGATATAAAGAGAACAAACCTATACTTAGATACCAATTGATGTATTGAACAAATGGTGAAACAAAATGGGGGTGAATTAGCGTGTATACTAAATTTAAATCCCTTCCGCTATCATGATTCTTCAGAACCTCTCTTTAGGATTTTCACTGATGCAGTAAATAAAGACACAAAAAAATTATTAACAAGGTTCCTCATATTGTAGATGAATACAACCCTAGAGTAGCATGGTTATTATCTCATTCACAAATTCCCCTTTTTATTATCTAAAAGAACTCAAGCATGGGTATGACCTTAAAATCATAAAATCTATTGGCACCAACCATACACATTCATATCAATATAAAAGAAAACACCTTCAATAAAGAATGGTCACTGTTGAGAATATGAGCCTCCGCATAGACTCTTGGTGATGATCTTATTCCCCTTCCTCTTTCGTGTGTTGTATTATTCTATGGATGTTCACATATGATTTTTCTTCGATACAATTCTGTATTAGTTCTCTCAAGTACAATCTTATCTAAAAAACCACAACAATCTTATTCAAAAAGTAAATATATATATAATACTTGTAGAAGTATCAGATATTTATCATATTTTAATTGCATTAAATATAAAACTTTTAATTCATGGAATCTTCATGTTAAAGCCTCATTTTAAAACTTTCTAAAAATTCAACTCAATTTTCAGCTCATTTCCTTCTTGAAATATTATTGCACACTTCCTTTTCATTAAAATTTTCTAAAAAATCATGCCTTTTAGTTCACTTGGTATTTCCACATAGACATGGTCATGTGGAATCTCATTCTGTGATGTGGAACTCATCTCAACACTCCATCATTTTCATCCAACTAAAATTTCTTTTATTTTAGCAAGAATCATGATCATGTGTTTGATCATGATGTTTGATCCATGAATAACATTGCAAAGGAATCATCAGATTTGTTTCTTCTTTTTCTATTATAATATTCAAGTCTAAATATATCTCCTTTTATTTTACTCCACATATATCTCAATTATGTATTCTCATAATTTTATCGTATGAACTAAGAATAACTGAAATATCTTACGTAGATCAAAATAATCTATGTGCAAGATAAATTATCTTATAGGACCCTTAAATATCGTATGTGTGTAAGATAAATTCATTTATTGAAACAAGCCAACTCACAATTCTTCTTGAGTAGCTAAATTATCTTAGGAAACTCCCCATAAGATAGTTTTCTTTGTCAGTTTTCCTTCAAGATTCGGCTACATAGATGAGTTATCTTATATAAATTAAATATATCTTACATGGTATAAAATATATTACATGTGTAAAATAAATTCCTTTACCAAATTTCTAACTCTTACTCCAGGTATGCATAAAATAATTATATTATGGTGTAAATGGATTTACTTATGTGGGTTACTATAAGATAAAGGACTTTTTCATTTTTCTAACTTTGGCACAATACTTCCAGAAAATATTCAAATCAACTCTGAGCTTCTTGAGTGTGATGTTTTCCATTCTCAATCACTTCAAAATATCATCCAATAGGTATTCATAGTTTCATACAATTTCAACATGCCATAGATAGATTATTTATAGCCTCAACTCATTCCTCTTCTAATATTTTATATAAAGTGATTCTTTGGCTATAACACAAGTCATGTCTCTATCAAAATCAACACAAACAATCATCTCACTTAAACAGAAATTAACGATAAATAAAAAAACATCAATAAAGGTTCAAAAAATATGAGGAAAAAACACTCATTCTTAATAGTGATATTATTGAGTTCTCGATAGTCAATGAAAATCCTTATGTGACCATTACTTGTTTTTTTAAAAAAAAAACAGGATCACCCCAAGGTGAATTTATAAGATAAATAAAACTCATATCAAGAAACTCTTGTAATTTATTTTTCAATTCCATAAGTTCTAATAGATCTATTTGATGAGGGCGTTTAAAATTAGATTATCATCAGGAACTAAGTCAATAGTAAATTTAACCTCTTGGTTAGGGATAACACTAGAAAAATCATCCAGAAATACATCCACATGTTCATTTACTACTAACACATCACTCATTTGAACAATTTTTCTATTTTCAACAATATATGCAAAATATTCACTCCAGTATATAATCAATTTCACAGCTTCTTGATATATTATCAAAGGTATGAATTTGTTCTTATATACAATATAAAACTCATTATGAAAAACAAATTCTTTATATTTACAATATATCTTAGAATGATAAACTAAAATTCAATCCATACTTAGAATAACATCAAACTCTACAATGGTTGTGAGATGGTATGTTAGTATGATATAATCTATAATACCAAATGTAGGATCGAATATGTAAACATGAGATGCTCAAATACAAGAGGGGGGTGAATTTTACTTTTAAAAATTCCTTTGGAACTTTTAAAGATAGGTATGTTTAACAAGGTTAAACAAGATAATTCACAAGACCTATAAGTTATAACAACTTACTTGAATCTGAAAAAGTGATTCTAGAAATGAAACTTAACAAAAGTTTACAACAACTAATATTCTACCTTAAAGCGTATAGAATCTAACTATATTAGAGTAAAAATGTGAGAGAGTATATGAAAGTTTTACTTTCTTCAACAATACAAAAGCACAGTGGAAAACAAAGTAGTAACGCTACAAGTAACAAACAATAACTCTTTTAACCCAAAGAGAAGGGTATCCAATAACCCTGGATAAGAGGTCCCTTGATTTATACTTTCAAGAAATTTTGTCTTACCCACACCAGGGTAATCCCTCGATACAAAGATCAGAGTCTATCTTGCTATCCCCGCAAGCCCTCAACTATCAGGTAGTCGACACCTCTGTCTTCCTATCCCCAGAAGCCCTCAATTGTACACAGCAACAATCAGAGTCTCACGAAGCAAATCTGCATGAAGCAAAGTCTGAACAAGCCGTTCAAACTTTCTTCACGAAGCTTGAGAGTTTGTAAGAGTCTCTCTCTCTAGAAATCACTTCAACATCATGTAAGCATATATGTCAAAGATGTTTTCAAGTGTCTTTAGCTCTTTTCAAATGAGATCCTATTTATAGGCACAGCTCCAACGGTCAGCTCCCTCATCTAACAGTCATATTCTTCCTTGAATTTCGAAGGGACCTGTACACATGTCACTCAAACAACGGTTAGTTGATAACTGAAGGCATGACATAATTTTATAATAGAACAAGTTATATCAAAACCAAAATATGATATTCAGAATGTGAGAAAATATGAAAGTTCGGAGTCAACCAAAAATGAATTCAGAGTCTATAATACAAGGATATTCATATTTTGTTTTTTCGGAATTCGAAACCTAAATTCTATAGAATTCTGGAGTCTGAATTTCAAGGAAATTCAGAGTCTGGTTTCTCCAGAATTCGGAACCTAAACTTACAGAGTTCGGAGTTGGAGTTCATGAGAATTCGGATCCAGAACTTATAAGAGTTCGGAGTTTGTATTCAGAGAAGTTCGTATCCAGAATTCGTAATCAGAATTCGTAGACGAACTTTACATAAGTTCGTAATCAGAATTCGGAGTCGAACTTCATGAGAGTTCGTATCTAGAATTCGGAGTTGAACTTCATGAGAGTTCATATCCAGAATTTGGAGTTGAACTTCATAATAGTTCGTAACAGGAATTCAGATTAGAACTTCATAAAAGTTCATAATAGGAATTCAGATCCTAAAACAGAATGCTTCATATCTAAGTTTTATATGATTCTGAGGTTTTAGACATGACACTGAATTTTAAACTTAGAAGATTTATGATATAAACAATAAAATCTAGGTAAGGATAAATTTCCTTGGGTAAGGAAATTTTCCTTAAGAAGTAAATCAAGGAGTAAAATGAGTTTTTCCTTGAAATAAGGTGTTTGTGATTTTCAAAATAAGAGGAATCATGAAGTCATAAGGAAACCTTAATGACTCGACAATCTCCCCCTTGAAAGAAGGAATGGAAAATTTATAAGGAAAACCTTATTGAATCAACAATCTCCCCATTTTTGGAAAGCACAAACATCCTTACAAAAAAGAATATAGGGACTTAGCAAAACTTTTCTCAACTTATAAAAAAAACTTATCTCCCTTTTCATATTGGCAAAGATGAATACGACTAACTCCCCCTTAGGCTTTGGAACTCTAAGGATTGTATTCTAGATTTCCGGAATGAGAATTTTCATTTGAATTTGGAAATATTCATAATGGGAAAATCCCCCTTAGATAAACTCCCCCTTACTTAGGGATATATCTTCTTATACTTAGAAATATTTTTTCCTTCTCTCCTTTAGAATTCTTTTTCCTTCTCCCCCTTTGTGATTTTCAAAAAGAGTTTGAGGGAATGGAAAAATATGGTACCTGAAATATTAGTATAGACATCAAAACAGGATAAGCAACCAAAATTTTATTACGATTGGAAGAATTAGTACAAGGGAAAAATTACAAAAAAAGATCAGATTGGGTCTATTTTGTTTCTTTTTCCTTGGGAATTAGCATCTTTACAATTATCTTCAACTTTTTCAGCTCTTTGTGATCCTCCTCAGCTTGCTTTTCTAAGGTTGTGATTCTATCTTCTTGAACCTTCGGAGCCTCTGCCTGAGCCTTTAGCAATTCCTCTTACTTCACAAGCCTTTCTTCCATCTCGGTCCGGAGATCCTTCTCTATTTTCCAACTTTGGTCAAAATAACTCAGCTTCCCATTCATATCTTTTACATCCTAAATCCGAACATTCTTCTCAAGGGTTAACTTTTTCTCAAAACTATTTGTAAGATTCTTGATTTTGGAGTCTTCGGTATCAAATGCTTCTTTGACATCTTCTTGGAACTGATCAAGCTCACTCAAATCTTCATTGATTTTCTTCGACCAGAGAGTCATTTTCCTGCAAGATTTTCTGTGGGCCTCATAATTGATAAGGAAATTTTTGTGTTTTGACTAAATCTTAACACATCTTTCCATCACCATAGATACGAATTATGATTTCTGATTCATGGTGTGCTGAAGCATCTGGAATCTAGAATCAATTGTAGGAAAAATTGGAATGGTATCTACCAACTTCTTCCGAGATTGAACAACAAAATCATTTCCTAATACAGATGACTCCGAATCAGACATTTTACTTGGAGATGGTTCTTACTCTAACTCTACCAGCTTCCCCTTTGAAGTTCCTCCAGCTTCTTTCTTCCTCATAATTTCATTCGTTGGGGTATCGGCAACCACTTGTTTTCCCTTGTCAGTTTTCAGTACTGCTTCCTCATTAGGAGATTCCTGCTCACTTCCGGATAACTGTACAATTTTATCTTCATCAACTTTTTTCTTCTTAGCTCAAAATTCAATATCCTCAGGTAGAATAAAGTCGTGATTGTGAATCTCTTCCTCAGATGGCTTTTTGACTTCCTCTTCACCCTTCTCATCATCTCTAGGTGTAAAAAGTTTAGAATATTTGGCTTGAGAAGTCCGGAGTGAAAATTTCTCAGAAGCACTTTCCCTTTCCTGAAATTCTTCTACTTGCTTTAGAAAATCGACTGCCTTTTCAGAGCTTTGAGCTTCCTGGACTTCTTCTATAGTTTCTATCTCAACTTCCTTCTCTTTGACTTTTTCTGGAGACATAAACTTCTTTCCTGGAGTCTCAGGCAATTGTTCTACTAGGAAGGTTTTCGGTACGGGGATTTGTTCGGATGAAACCTCAGTGGCCTTCAAAAGATATTGGACAATCTATGCCTCATACATATTATTCTTCGGCTTCTTTTCCTTGGCTTGCTTTTCTAGTTCATCAGCTGCCTTTTCTTTCAAGTCCTTAGCCTCAGCAGGATCCAAACCGAATTGTGGCTCCCCTTCTTTTCTATTCTTCTTATCCTCCCTCCATTTTGCTACAACTTCATCTAGGTAGGATTTCTGCTTCTTTGGTTTAGGAGGTGCGGGTTGAGGTTCTTTAGCTTTGGGGGTTTTATCTTCTACTTCCACTTCCTTCAACTTCCTTTTCTTTCTGACTTTCTTTGATGGTTCAGCTTTTTCAACATTTTCTGGAACAACTTCTGCCTCTTCCTCAGGTAGATCATAAAATTCTCCTGACTCCTTGGAGAAACCAACATTCATCCATTTTAGGGTATCATCACTGATAAGAATAACTTTGCAATTTCTTACCTTGGAACTGCATGGAATCTTGAAATATTCTAGGCACCGAACTATCATCTTGGAAAGTAAGGCCGGATACATGATAATATGAGCTCTTAAATTCCCATTTCTGATATTCTCAATCGTAATGAGGATATGTCTCATGATATTGACCTTCCTTAGATTTACTAAATAGTCCAGGATATACATGTCACTTTTCTTAAGGGTGTCCTTATCACCCTTTCTCGGTATGATGAGACCTTGCACCCATAACTGTAGAATCCGATTGTTGGTAGATAGATGGTAAATCTTGGTTGTCTTGAAATCTTTGAGCCCAATTAATTCCATAGCCTTTTCCTTAACAAAAATTACTTGAACCTTTGGCAACTTGTGTGAACAGAATTCATCTTCACCTTCATATGAAATCCCTACCAAGCTTGCAGCTTTGGTGTAAGAGAGTTTATATGTCTTGCCATAACTCTTGAATGAGAATTTTTCTCTACCCTCTTCCTTAAAGAAGCAAACTGATTCATAGAATTCGATGAGAAGATATGGATAAACTACATCTTGAGCTGCTATCTTAGAAATAGCTACACTTTCCCACCCATTGAGCTTTATGTTCTTAGAAATAATGGAGTCATACTTGTTGAAAAATTTTGGGTGTACCAACCTCTCCCTGTATATTTTCCACTCTGGAACTGTAGACATATCCTGAGAAGGAGCTTCTGCAGTCATTTAGACTTGAGCATTTCTGAAGAATTCATATCGGGATTTTGTAGAGAGGCAGGGCTTCGGTATGTAAGAGCTTAAGAACCGATGTGGGACAAGTACTGGGGGTCCCCTTTATATAGGTGGTGGAAGTGACCTTTCAAATTCCAATTTGAATCTAATGGTTGGGAAACATTCTGATCTGATCTAACGGTTGAAATAATATCCATAAGGAAAAATTTGGTTGAATCCGATCTTTTGAGGTTTTAAAAAGAAAACATTCGGATTTAAGGAAACTTGAATCTGAGAAAATTTAAAAACAAAAGAAACTAACAGAAAGTTAAAAAGTGATTACGAAAAACTAAAGAAAGAATCATACCTTTTGGATTTCTAGGAAGATTATTCGTATTGAGGAATATTCTTTTTGAAGAACTTTGGATTCCAAAAAAACTTGAATGTGAAAAAAAACACTTCACTACGAAAATTTCAAATCCGAAAATTTCCATTACAAAAATTTCAGGTCAGAATATTTTCATTACAAAAATTTCAGGTTTGAAGATTTTTCATTACGAAAATTTCAAGTCTGAAGATTTCTATTACGAAAAAATATGAAAACTTTATTACAAAATTTTTTGAACAACTTCATTACGAAAATTTTTATTACGAAATTTTTTGAAAAAAATTAACTACGAAAAATTTTCATTACAAAAAATTTGAAAAACCAATTATGAAAATTTTTATTACGAAAAATTTGAAAAACCAACTATGAAAATTTTGAAAAACTTTAATAATAGATGTACTCCCCCTATGAAAAGGAGTTTATTACTGTAAAGAGATTGGTTCAACAGAAAGTTAATAGAGGAAGATTACCTCATAGTTATCATTCCTAACTTCTATTTAATGTATTCAAATCTATCGAAAGGTAATGATTTTGTGAAAATGTCAGCAAGTTGATCTTGCATTCTGATAAATTGAAGAATGATATCTCCTTTTTGTGTGTGATCCCTAAGAAAGTGATGGCTAATATCTATGTGCTTTGCACAAGAGTGATGTGCAGGGTTTTTACAAAGGTCAATGGAACTTGTGTTATCACACATAATTTGAGTCTTAGTAAAACTCAAGCCATAGTCTGTGAGTGTGTGTTGCATCCACAATACTTGAGCACAATAACTTCCAGCTACTACATATTCAGCTTCAGCAGTGGAAAGTGCTACAAAGTGTTGCTTCTTTCAAGACCAAGAAACTAATGAATCTCCTAATAAATGACAAGTTCCGAATGTACTCTTTCTTTCCATTCTACATCCACCAAAGTCAGCATCTGAAAAACTTTTTAAAACAAAATCATTTCCAGAAGTATAAAAGATTCCTAAATCCATGGTTCCCTTTAAGTAGTGAAAAATTATTTTCAATTCCTTTAAATTAGATTCCTTAGGATTGGATTGATATCTTGCACATAAGCATACTGAAAACATTAATTCTGGACGACTAGCTGTCAAGTAAAGTAGACTTCTTATCATACCTCTAAAATATGTTTGATCTACTAGTTTCCCAGCTTCATCAAGATCAAGTGTGTTTGAGGTACCAATATGAGTACTTATACTCTTAGTGTTGTCATATCCATACTTTTTAAGAAGATATTTAATATAATTATGTTGGGATATATAGATTCCTTCTGGTTTTTGAGAAATTTTAAAACCAAGGAAAAATGTTAACTCACTCATCATACTCATTTCAAACTCAGATTTCATTAGATCCGTAAAGGAATCGGTTAACGATTGTTGAGTTGAACCAAATATAATGTCATCAACGTAAATTTGAACAATCAAAAAAAAATTCTTATCTTTCTTTATAAAAAGGGTTGGATCTGCATTTCTCATAACATAGTTATTTTGAAGAAAAAATCATGTAAGTCTATCATACCAAGATCTAGGGGCTTGTTTAAGTCCATACAGAGCTTTAGTAAGTCTAAAAATATGATCAGGATGTTTTATGTCTTCAAATCCAGGAGGTTATTCAACAAAAACATCATATTGAACATAACCATTAAAGAAAGCACATTTCACATCTATTTGAAAAAGTTTGAAATTGAAGAATGCTGTAAAGGCAAGTAAAATACGAATATATTCAAGTCTAGCTACTGGAGCATAGGTTTATTCATAGTTTATTCCTTCTTGTTTATTATAGCCTTTTGATACTAATCTATCTTTATTCATAATAATGATTCCATTTTCATCACAGTTATTTCTGAAGACCCATTTTATTCCAATAATAGAAGTTTCCTTAGGTCTTTCAACCAAGGTCCATACTTTATTCCTTTTAAATTCATTTAGTTCATCTTGCATGGATTTAATCCAATAATCATCACCTAAAGCTTCATCAGTGATTTTTTGTTCTAATTGGGAAAGGAATGCTAGATGTTCTACTTTATTTCTTAAGGAACTTCTAGTCCTTACAGGTTGATTAACATCACAAATGATACTATCACTGGGATTATTCTTTAGAAACAGCTGGTTTGGGTTTTGTAAAACCTGTTCATCAACATAGGGTCGGAAATCTTTCGGGGTAAATGTTTCAGTAGTATCTTCTTGAACATTTTCCTTATCAGAAGTATTTTCTATCAAAGGTTGATAATCAGTTTTTGAAAACACATCCAAGGATGTAGATAGGGGTTGTTTAAAAACAAAAGAATCAGTTTCATCAAATTTAACATGTATTGTCTCTTCAACAGTACGAGCTTTTTTATTGAAAACTTTGTATGCCTTAGAAGTTGTGGAGTAGACTAAGAAAATTCCTTCATAAGATTTTAGTGCGAATTTATGTAGATTATCTTTGGTATTCATAATGAATACTTTACAACCAAAAATCTTAAAGTATGAAAGTCTAGATTTTCTACCATTCCATAACTCATAAGGAGTTTTATTAAGAAAAGGTCTAATCAAAACACGATTTATAGTGTAACAGGAAGTACTTACAGCTTCAGCCCAAAAATGGTTGGCTATAGAATACTCACTCAGCATGGTTCTAGTTATTTATTGAAGAATTATATTTCTTCTTTCAACAACACCGTTCTGTTGAGGTGTTCTGGGTGCTGAGAAGTTGTGAGTAATACCTTTTTTACTACAAAAAGTTTCAAAATCAGAATTTTGAAATTCTCCTCCATGATAACTATGAATAGTTTTCAATGGAATGCTTTTCTCATTTTTAACTTGGGCCCTAAAACTTTTGAAATAAGAGAAGGCTTCAGATTTATTTTCTAGAAAATAGACCCATGTAAATCTAGTGAAATCATCAACCAAAACAAATACATAGTACTTTCCCCCAATTCTTCCAGTTTGTGTTGGACGAAAAAGATCCATATGCACTAGCTGTAATGCATCAGTGGTTAAGACTTAACCGATTGATTTAAAACTTGATTTATGTTTCTTTCCATATTAACAAGGGTTATAGACTTTTGAAGAATCAAATCTAAGCTCTAGTAGATCCTTAACTAATCCATTATTAGAAGGTTTTCATAGGTTCCTAAGGTTACAGTGTCCTAACCTTCTATGCCATAACCAAGAGTGATCTTCCATTGCACTAAGGCAAGGAAACTCTTAGCTCCTAAGGTCTTCTAAGTTTAGTGTGTAAACATTCACTTGCCTATTGGCAGAAAGAATAAACTCTTCCTTGGAATTATGTACTCAGCACTTGTCATTCCTAAAGTTCATAAGGTAGCCTTCATCACATAAATCGCTTATGCTAATGAGGTTGTGCTTAAGACCCTTAACAAATAAAACATTTGAAATCAAAGTTTTTCCAAGAAAAACGATGTTACCTATACCAATAATTTCTCCCTGAGCATTATCTCTGAAAGTTACTTTTAATCCTTTCATCTTGATAATATTTTCAAAATAGTTTCTGTTACCAGTCATATGTCGGGAACATCCACTATCCATGTACCACATATTGCTATTGGTACTTTCCCTATTTTTCTGAAAATAAGAAAAAGTTAGACTTTCGGAATCCAAAATTTCTTGGATCCAGAATTGTTAGACAACAAAATTTTGGGTATCCACATTTGTTTAGAAAAATAAGATGTATGAAACCCAAGGGATTGAACTTCATTCAAGGAGAAATTTTTCTTCCAATGCCCACCACTTTGACATTTAGTGCAAAAAGGGGCTCTAGAAGGAACAAAATAGTTGTTTCTGAAAACCAGTTTTTGGTGAGTATAACCTACTCCAGTAGTGTTTCCTTTAGGTTTAATTTGAGAATACATCTTGTCAAAATTTTCCTTCCCAGAGGTGAATTTTTCAAGAAGCTTCTTAAGATAAAATATTTCGGATTTCAGTCTGATGACTAAATTCCTATCCTCAGGAATCATTTCCTTATAGTTAGATTTTTCCTAAAAAACTTTTATCTTTAAAATATAATTCTTAAGATCTTTAGAAAGTTCTTCTTTATCATAATTTGATTTCTCAAGGTATTTAGAAAGTTTTACTAAAAACTCTTCTTTATCTCTAAGATCTCTATAAAGATCTGAAATCTCTTTTGTAAGAATTTCTTCCCTAGTATTTTCCTTGTCTAATTTCTTAGAAATTTTACAATTTCTCTCTTTACGTAATTTTTCAAATCTAGAAACTTCTTTATATGAAGGTAATTCTTCATTTTCTTAGGATGACGTATCTTCATTAGAAGTATTATTTTTGGAATAGTAATTATTATCAAGAGATAAATTTGTTAAAGCCACGGCAGAGCATACCTTGGACATAAGACATATATTGGGGAAAGAAGTAGTAGTAATGAATCCCATATTCTTATGTGTTGATGAATCATATTCAGAAGATTCGCTTTCTAAAGAATCTCCATATCTAGCACTCCAAGTATCATTAGATTTAAGGCTTTTCTTGTGCTTTGATCGATAGAATTTATTCCTATTCCTTTCTGAATTCCTTTCCTTCTTTTCCTTATTTTTCAACAAGGGACAATCAGGTATTATATGACCTATTCTTTTACATTCATAACATGTAACTTCTCCATCTTTCTTATCACTGTAGTATTTCTTCTTTTACTTACTCTGATGATTCCTTTGAGCTACAATCTTGTTCATTCTCTGAGAAATATTAGCTAATTCATTCTCAGACTTTTATGTGTCACTTGATTCTGACTGAATAATAACTTTCTCTGTCTTTGATCTAGTTACTCTTTCTGAGGTCTTGGAATTCATATGTTTAGAAGTGTTTATAAAAGCAACTCCTCCATTTCCATTCTTCTTCCTGACATTCTCAGCATCTCTCTTCATTCTGGTTTTATGGTGAAAAAGAGTTCCAAAAAATTCATCTAAGGAAATATGAGTGACTTTCCTATTATCATCAATAGTTGTCCTCTTGGACTCCCATTCATTTGGAATAATATCTATGATCTTATCTAAAATATCCTCATCATCTAAACCTTTTTCTCCCATAGATTATAATCTATTCATGATAGTCATAAACCTTTGTTGTAATTTGCTTATAGGTTCTCCATAAGGAAAGTTAAAGCTATGATATTCAGCTCTCAACATAGCTCTTCTGGTCTCTATGACTTTAGATGTACCAAAATTTGTAACGTCAAGTTTCTTCCAGATACTGTTTTTAGCTTCACATGATGATATTTGATTATATATGTTCCTAGTCATGGAACATAACAAAGTATTTCTGACTCTGAAGTTTGATTGATATTCTGATTTCTCCTAATTCGTAAAGGTTATCAAATCCTTATCTAGAATCTTATAATCTCCAGTCAGAATTAGATAGTTATCAACTCCAGTATTGATAACGAAAGTCTTCATCCTATCTCTCCAGTACTCATAATCATTTCCATCGAAAACAGAAGGTCTGGTAGGATTTAGGTTATCAATAGAACCAACATTTAAACCTTCCATCCTTAAGATAAACTTTGGCATAAAAACTTGTTAGTAGTATGAGTTTGTAAACAAGATAAAATATCCTAAGCAAGGAAAATATAGAAAAAAAACAAAAATGAATCCGAACTATGTGATTCTGAAAAACATATTCCGAAAAAGTATGAATCTGGAAGTTCAAATCTGAGAATTTTCTTCTGAATATAATCATGAGATTAATTCAGATTATACCAACCCTCTGATACTAATTGTGAGATGGTATGTGAGTGTGATATATTGTATAATAAAAAATATAGGATTGAATCTATAAACATGATATGCTCAAATACAAGAGGGGGGTGAATTGTACTTTTAAAAATTCCTTTGGAACTTTTAAAGATAGGTATGTTTAACAAGGTTAAACAAGATAATTCACAAGACCTCTACGTTCTAACAACTTGCCTGAATCTGGAAAAGTGATTCTGGAAATGAAACTTAACAAAACTTTACAACAACTAAGATTCTACCTTAAAGCGTATAGAATCTAACTATATCAGAGTACAAATGTGAGGGAGTATAAGAAAGTTATACTTTCCTCAACAATAAAAAAGCACAATGGAAAACAAAGTAGTAACACTACAAGTAACAAACAATAACTCTTTTAACCCAAAGATAAGGGAATCCAACAACCCTGGATAAGAGGTCCCTTGATTTATACTTTCAAGAAAGTATGTCTTACCCACACCAGGGTAAGCCCTCAATACGAAGATCGGAGTCTGTCTTGCTATCCCCGCAAGCCCTCAACTATCAGGTAGTCGACACCTCTGTCTTACTATCCCCGGAATCCCTCGATTGTACACAGCAACAATCGGAGTCGTACGAAGCAAATCTGCATGAATCAAAGTCTGAACAAGTCGTTCAAAATTTCTGCATGAAGCTTGAGATTTTGTAAGAGTCTCTCTCTCTAGAAATCACTTCAATAGCATATAAGCATAGATGTCAAATATGTTGTGAAGTGTCTTTATCTTTTTTCAAATGAGCTCCTATTTATAGGCATAGCTCCAACGGTCAGCTCCCTCCTGTAACAGTCATATTCTTCCCTGAATTTTGGAGGGACCTGTACATGTGTCACTCAAACAACGGTTAGTTGATAACTGAAGGCACAACATCATTTTATAATAGAACAAGTGAAAGCATAACAAAAATCTGATATTCGGAATGTGAGAAAATATAAAAGTTCGGAGTCAACCAAAAATGAATTCGGAGTCTATAATACAAGGATATTTGGATTCTGTTTTTTAGGAATTAGAAACCTGAATTTTATAGAATTCTGGAGTCTGAATTTCAAGGAAATTCAGAGTTTGGTTTCACCAGAATTCGGAACCTGAACTTACATAGTTCGGAGTCGGAGTTCATGAGAATTCGAAGCCAGAACTTATAAGAGTTTGGAGTCTGTATTCAGAGAACTCGGATTCAGAACTCAGAGAAGTTCGTATCCAGAATTCGTAATCATAATTCATAGTCGAACTTTACATAAGTTCGTAATCAGAATTCGGAGTCGAACTTTATGAGAGTTCATATCCAGAATTCGGGGTTGAACTTCATGAGAGTTCGTATCCAGAATTCGGAGTTGAACTTCCTAAGAGTTCGTAGCAGGACTTCAGAGTATAACTTCATAAAAGTTCGTAACAAGAATTAGGATCCAAAAATAGAATGCTTCATATCTAAGTTTTATATGATTCTGAGGTTTTAGACATGACACCGAATTTTACACTTAGAAGATTTATGATATGAACAATAAAATATAAGTAAGGATAAATTTCCTTAGGTAAGGAAATTTTCCTTAAGAAGTAAATCAAGGAGTAAAATGAGTTTTTCCTTGAAATAAGGTGTTTGTGATTTTCAAAATAAGAGGAATCATGAAGTCATAAGCAAACCTTAATGACTCAACTATCTCCCCCTTGAAAGAAGGAATGGAAAAGTCATAAGGAAAACCTTATTGACTCAAAAATGGTAAAGATAATATGGTTTACCAGAAAAACCATTCCATGTATGATAACAAAAAGATTTATATAAATTATTATTACCTTAATACAACCCCAAAGAGTTTTTGCTAAAAAATTAACTTTTTTATTGATATGTTACTTCTATTATACTTTAAAATTTCTTATAAATAAAATAATGTGTGGATCCTAAATCAAATAATACATTAGAATAATCTGAATAAAAGGTAATATACTTATCACTAATTCATTTGAGGGTGTAAAATTCTTCATGGTAGTAGAAAAAGACTTTGTTACACCTTTATGCTTTCGGTATTTATGATTCCTACCTTGAGTAACTAATTTCAAACATGTATTATCATAATGACCTAACTCTTCATAATTAAAACATATTACTGATGGATAATATTCTTTTTTCCATTATTGTTATGATCAGAACTATTTTCCTTAAAGTCATGAGCCAAATGACTGAGCTTAACTCATTAGTAACACTTTCACGGTCCTATCATCCATTATTAAAATTTATTTTACTACATTTGGGACATGTAGAGATCTTACCTTTCTTGGATGATTGATTCTCTGTTATTTAACACCTATATTGCTTCACACCCTTATTTACATAAAGTACATAAGTGTCAGAAAACTCCATCTCAACTTTCTCATTACATCAAAAACTTTCCTCATAAATTTTAAATTACAAGATTTCAATGCTCTTCATAACATTAGTTATACACCTATGTAAAATATATAAATTTTCTCTTATAGTACAAAATGAAATTTGGTTCATGCCTATCCATTCTGGTGAAATTTTCTTCATAAGCGGCTACTGAGTCTTATTCATTTTTCTTCAACTCCAAGAATTTTCTTTTCATTATAAGTCTAAGAACTTTAAGAAAATACTTATCAAGAAATGGATCTTTAAAGTAAATCAACTTTATGTCATCAATCTTATCATTTTACTTAGTATTCTTAATCAGAGGCCACCATTGATTCACTACACCTTTAAAACAATAAATAACAATAGATACCTTTTATGTTTTATACATACCAAAACTTTAAATATCTTCTCCAATGCATTAATACATCTTTCAAATTTCACTGAGTCTAAATATCCATTGAAATCCAGATGGTGTCATTTCATAAAATGCTCCATTGTATACATGTTTATCTATAGATAATTTGTTCAATCTATTTCATGGGTGCCACCATTAATTATCTATTCCAACTGAGTTAACAGTACCACAAACTACTAATTCCAATCATTATAGGTTACTAATTTAGAAGTTTATTATCCCCTTAATGTATTATTACTTTAGCTACTATGTTTTCTCTATATAAGACCATTTAGAAAAAACATGTATTAGATGAAAAAATATGGGAATATTCAAAAGTTACCTCATAATAATATATCCATAAATTAGAATCTCCTTAAATTGTCTTTTAACATCACTCTAACCTCTAAATTTATCTAAACCTTTGATTTGATACTAACTATAACACCATGTATCAAAAAACATCATAATTATATGATTTATAATAAGGTTTGAAATTTATTACATTTCTAGGATCTTTTAAGTTTATATTTTTAGAGTAATAGGAAAACCATTACATAAAAAAGTGGACACTTCCTTATAGTGTACATTTTTTCCACAAAAATAGGTTCTTAAATTTATACCCATGTTTCATTCAAGACACTTTTTTTCATTTAAGATGAGTCACCATAGTAGTAATATAGACCTTGTTATAGTCCATACACATGCTTAGATCCTATGAAAAACATTTGAAATTTTGGGAAGAGTAAAACAAATCTCAATAAGAGATATAAAAATAAAGTAAAGTCATTAGTCCAATTAAAAACATTAAATCCCATGAAAATGTTTACCTTTTTCACAATAAAACTTTGAACAAATAAATAAACATATCCACATGATAAAATCAAAAATTAATCAAAGAAAACAATAAAAACCCATTATAAAGAAAAATAAAACTAAGTAATTATGAAGAACATGAGAACTCATGAAAAAATTTATTTGAAAAATAAACCTTTAATATTTAAAAGTTCATAAACTTTCCTTAAATCGTGAAATCAAATGATCTCCATAAAACTCCTTAGAAAGAATAAAATAGGTATCTTAGATAATTATATTCATAACTTGTGTCCACTCATGTTTAACCTATATTAGAATAACTAATACCCAGTTAATTCCATAGGAGTAACCAACCATGTTATCTCAATCATTTTTCACCTTAGAAGACTAAATCATTACTTAATTCATTGGAGAGCTATATGAGGCTCACCCATCTTCAAGAGGTATATCAGGATCACCTATCATCATCTATGATTATAAAGTACCATATCATGAATGAAACATTTATAATATTGTTCTTTTCCATCTTAAAACCCTTGAAACCCCATTTTAACTCATAAGTAAATCACTATCCATTTTTACATAAGAATAAGGAGAAATATCCTTTTCATTTGAAAACTCTTAAAATTGAAAAATTAATAAAAGAGTGATAATAGGATATTATTCAAAATACCATATAAAATTACATAGTAATATTGATCATTAATAATGGATATGATGTTGTGAAAAGGAAAATAATGTAACAAACATTTAAAAAAATTCTTTTTCAGTTATATAAAGAAATCCTATATTAGTTATATAGAAAATGTAAAGAATATTCCTTTTTAAAAATTTATAAATAAAATAAAATGGATTTCAAATTTTTATTTAAAATTATTTCAGGTATAAAAATAATATTCTTGTAACATTTTTGAAGAACATGGATATGGAGTATAAATATTATAAATTAATGATTTAAAACAAGGTTTTAAATAAAAAGCTCTTACCTTAAGTCTCGTCTAGTTTTTTACATTCAATAAATACTAAAAAATAAAATTATATTAGTTTTTTACTTGATTAAGAACATTTTTAATGTTAATTACATTATCATTATTCATTTTAATTCATTTATTTCCATGTTTTATTTCATTACTAAATCAGTTAAGTTTATGTTAAATGTTTAGAGGTCTTTTGGTCTTTAATTTTTATAACAACCATTATATGTTGAATGTGGTCAAGGGTTCATGATTTTAGAATATTATTCAAATCATAATTATCATATTCATACATTAAATTAAATTTAAAAAAACAGAAATGTAATGAGGTCATGAAAAATGAAAGACATCATTTTATAGAGGCGATAGTTCACACATACACACGAGCAACGTTTTCATTCTTCTACTGGGAGGAAAATAAATATGGTAGATAATATTATAGTTTTAAAAAATAAAAAAAAATATAAAATTCATATATATTCATTAGTTCCAACCTTATGACTATCCATGTGATGTGGTAGTGAAAAAGGAATCACATCGCTTTATAGAGGTGGTAGTCCACACGTACACATGAGAAACGATATCAATTTCCAACAGATGTGAGGGTAAGAAGGTAAGTAATATATAATATTTACATAATTATAATTATGTCATAAATATCATATATTTTTATTTTATCTATCATTTTAACCATCCATATGAGACGGTGATGAAAAATGAAACACATTACTTTGTGGAGGTGGTAGTCCACACATACGCCTGAGAAAAATTTTCATTTCCATAGGATGGAAACAATGTATAAAATAGTTGTGAAATAAAAATAATAACATTTAAATATATTGAATATACTTATTTAATTATATTTTAATTCTTATAATCAATTTTTAAGGAGGTAAAAGAAGACATAAACTTGAAATAGTTTGGTTGGGGATTATACCTATTCCTTGGATAACCTCTTTGGAATACACATTAAGACTTCAAGGGTGGGTATTTAGAGGATACTAGTCCATCTAGTATGTGGGGAGGGTATTTGGGGAGTGATTTGGGAAGTTCTTTGTCAGTTTATAGTACTCAAAGTTAGTGGATAAGTGAGAAAAGGAGGTGTTATTTTATAAGTGAAGGGAGTGGCACTCTTGTAAATACTTAAAACTTTTAAATATAATATATGTATTTCTAAAGTAAAATGGAACCCAAACTCTCAATTTTCAAAGATAGGGTTAGGGAGGTAGAAATAAAGTCATACTATGATATTTAATCAAGTTTTTTATGTTTCTTTAAATCCTTATGCCTTTATTTTAACCCTTTTAAATCATTTTAGACTTAACCAAGATGACTAATTTTTACCTAGGTAATTGATTTATATGACCAAAAATAAAATAATTATGATTAAAAATTTTGGAAATGTTGATTCTAAATATGTAATAAATTTTACCATATTTAATTTATAAATGTGGAATAAATTTATTTTAATATAATTATGTAAAATTCATGAAAAATAGTTTTTATAAAAACGCATGTTTTGAGCATAAAAATGATTTTAAATTAAAATTATACATATAATTGATTATAATGACTTTAATTTGATTTTAATTAAAAAATTAAAGTTATATTACATTTGTACCATGTCAAAATTGAATGGAATCTTTCAACCACACTATTAAATGTAAATATCCAAAAATAGTTTTTAATTCGAATAAAATATAACTTATGTTCCAAAAAAATAAAACATGGGTTCCCAAATTAAAAATAATGTTTTTAAATTCTTTAGTTTACTCATAAAACACATATTTTGTATATATAATGGTTTTAATAATTTCTAATTCAACATTACACCATGATGATGTCATAAAAGTTATAGAATTTTTTAAAACGGCATTTTACACTATTCATTAAAAATCAAATATTTTAGAAAAATCCAAAATTTTAATCCAAATAAAAAATTGATATGATAAATAAAAAAATTAATTCCTTTTTTAAAATTATAATTCTAAAATTAATAAAATTAAATTTTAAATAAAACCATGTAATACATGGAAAAACAATTTAGTTAAATAAAACTATCACCTTTTCAATTAAAAATTGTATAAAACTATTTATAAAAATATGATGAATATGAATCCATAAAATTAATACTTATAAATAATAAGATTAGTTAATTTATAGGATTATTTGGGTTATCACAATTTTTATGTTGAAATAATCTTGAGTGGAAGCACATGAAGAATGAACAGGGAGTTCATATGAAGAGAATAGTGAAGAATATAGGTTGAAGCACTTAAGGTAAAATGTGTATGAGTGATTTGGATTTTTCATATGTGTGTGTTCATGATTCATTGGATTGGTACTACATATAGGTTTATTTATGATTCATTGGTTGGTAATTTCATACGAGCGTGTGCATGAGTGTGTGTATGAGTGAGTTTCAGTGATGCATGTACAAGTGATTTTAGATCTAGATGTTTCTAAGTTGTGTGTTCAAATTCAAATATTATGATTAATTTAATCATGATACCAGTATTTGGAAAGAATAATATTTGTTAAGACTCTTTTTATTATAAAATCAGGAGCGATCACAAATGAAATATACATGGACACATTCATACATGGAAACTATTTATGATACAAATTTTATGGAATAAATAGAGGCCATGATGTTTCCAAGTTGTGAAGGAAGAATATTGATTCATCGTGTGAAATTTGAGGAGGTTTTAAATTAAAAAAAATTATAGTAATTTGAAACTTAATATTATCATGGTACATGTAATGTTTGGAGAATAAGGGAGAAGAAATCTAACATTGAAACTATATATAAAAATATATATTGCAGGTCGAAGAAACATATAGAGAGTAGATAAAACTACACCCTTATTGAAGAATCTTTTTGTATCGAATAAAAGAAAATATATGAATACATACATTTAGAGAGTCAAAAAAGAAAGGTAATATCCTTTTTAATTTATCTACACTGAAGAAATAAGAATAGGAAAGAGGCGTAAGAAAGTTATATGCACTCCAGTTCATACAAAAAAAGGAATAAGAAGTGAAAGAAAGAATAAGAAGTGATTTTTCAATATGGTTCACATAGAAAGAAGAAAAGTATTACATATATGAAAAAAGTTTGACTAAGGAGTAGTATTCTATTTGGATTCCACTATGAATAAGATATAATAGTGCTCAATTTACTATTGTGCAGTAGAAGGTGTGTGTGAACTACTGTGCACACAAAAGAAGGAGAGGTGCTTGCATGTTGTTGTAAAAGTGATAGGGTAAGAATAAGAAGACCCAAGAAACGCATTGATTATACACTATTATAAATTAGTATAAAGACCTAGAGGGATGCTGAAGAGGTACAAGATTCCCTATGCATTGTTCAGAGACTAAAGTACATCACAAGTTCATGAATATTTCCTTCTTGTTGTAGCTCACAAGTTTATTACTATTGGGTTATGAGATCATGTGTTTTTTCCATTCACCCTAAGGATTAACTACTATTATTGAGTAGTAAATTTAATGACCCGTCCTAAAAAACCCTTCCAACTAGGTTCCTAACTAGATCATGGAAAGACCCAAATGGCGTTCCCAATCCCCACGAGCTCGAGACTAGAACCCGGGCATCAAAGAAAAAATAGAGAGAACATTTTCACCCAAATTGAAACAGGATACATGGAATATATACACAAACAGAAGGAATTATTTGAAAGGATAAATATCATAATCAAAGAAAGATTGCAGTAGCGATATAGCCGAAAAGAAGAAAAACTAAAACCCAAAGTACAAGTCCAATAACTACCAAAAAGAATAACTAAAATTGGAAATAGATTCTCCATTTGATATGTGTGTCCCATGTCCCACCATATCACCACTATCTACCCAAACCCAACAAAAAGAAACCTTTACACCTTATTATGAAACCCTTCCATTTCCTACATCATAAGATAATACAAGGTCTACATGCCCCCAAGGGAGTGTGCAGAGTGTGAGTTAAATGAGATTAATATGATCCAACCTAGGTGTTCCATATCATGTATCTGCAAAAAATCCCAATATTCTTGTATTAATTGAAAATAAGTCATGATAAGCATTTAAACAGTTTTATATCAAAATCATGGTAAAACATTCCCCCTTCTTCCATAGTTCTAAAATAAACTGAATAAAATAGTTTCAGAGCATAATTACAATAGCCATTTTCATCAGTCAATGAATTTATGTCAAATTAAAAATAGTATAAAGCCAAAACACAAGGGTAAAAGTGAATAGGATCAAAAAAATATTGTTCTATCTAGACCACTCATATTTTAATCAAAGACTAGTTCACACATCAAGTCCCTATAACCCATGAATCAAGTCTAAGGAATAAAGGAACACTCCAAAAAGTGAACCTCCTATAATTTCTATCAAGTCCTAGATTCCATGAATCGATAGCCTAGGAATGAAACACCACCCCTAAAAGTGAACTCCCTTACAATACCAATGTATAAATCCCAATTCTACATCCTCTACCTAAGTACTCAAGTCTACCATGTGCGGAATTTATCAAATCATTTCAAAGGGGCTTGTCTCATTTCACAAACAATTCCAAACAGTCCTTTATTCATCAAGAGCATACTTCGAGAACCCATTTCCTAATCCATTTTACAATGATTTGAAAAACAACTTTATTTTACCAAAATGATGGGAAAATCCATCTTTTCTCAAAAACCTGTTTACACACACAAATAAACTAATACTAGGATCATTCCATTTCATTTAGAAAACCATTTAATAAATCAGTATTGTTCAAGGTTCATCCAATATAGGCTAGAGACGGAACCACCTACCTCAATCATGGGTCTCACACCAAATATGATGAGATCTACAAACCAAGAGAAGAAAGGGAACCTAGGAGTAATGGATGGAAACCCTAACATCAATTATCACATATTTTTATCAAATTCCATAAGAAAAAGGGTTAGTAAATAGGTTAAATCAACAAAAACCTTGAGAATATCACATGATGCACCACAACCAACACAAGATCCGGCTTTCAAAATAAAATCACACAAAGGATCTAGAAGGTATTGGATAAGTATAATCATATGATAATAGATCCCATAAACATAGCCCAAAACTATTTTCAATTTTTAAATAAACAAAAAAAATGGAAAGATAATGATCACTCTTACCAAAGGAGGAGAAACCAACCAACTCAGAGATCAAAGTGAAAATTGGAGAAGCCCAGAAGGGATAGAATCACCCAAAATCACCTAAAGCGGCCCCGGGGTTCAAGGGATAAGGTAAAAAATTAAATTATAGGGTATTTAGTCATGAATAGCATTAAAATTTATGGGCATGGATGATTCACATCGTGAATCACTTATTCATGATATGAATCTCCAGATTTTCATGTATTCCAAAAAAGATGTCACCTTGGGTTAAAATTCAGAATGACCATTTCATTAAGTGAATATAACTTTAATTCAATTTTTTTTCACATCCTAAACTAAACAAACATGGATTATTCATTGGGATAATTCAAATCATGAATTGAAAATCCATGGCGTGAACTAGCTCCTATAGCCAGCGCTCATCCTGAGTCCTCTAGAAAACCACCAGATGACCTTTGGCACCCCCTAAACTTAAAGTAAAACCTATTAAGAATTAAAAAAGAGAGAGTAACTTAACCAGGATGTTAAATTTGATTTTTATCCCCATAAAGTCACACAGAGGAATAAAACTCTAAAATTAGGTGATGTCATTGCCCCCTCACTGATGATATGTGCTCCCAAGTCTTATAAGAATATGATCTATACCTACACAAAACTTTGACCAATTTAATAGACCTCCCATGAAATTATTTCATTTAAGAATCAATAATATCCACTGGTTTATTCACAATGAAAATATATGGCTCCAACTCAATCTACTCCCAACTCAGAACATGGGAAGGATCGGGATAGTACTTCTTAACCTGAGAAATGTGGAAAACATCATGAATACCCATCAAATGAGCTAGTAACATAAATCTATAAAAAACTTGACCAATTATTTCAATTATATCGAATGGTATAATATATCTCAAATCCATCTTCCCCGGTTTCCCAATCCGACCGTTACCTGACCGAGGATAAATTTTCAAGAAAACTCAGTCACCAATAGAAAACTCCAAAGGAAAGTGTCAACAATCCACATATGATTTTTCCAACTTTGATTTTTAACCAAGCATCAATGTATATCTTAAATCCTCTTTGATGTCTCTAGAATGATACTCATTCCCCCAAGAGAGGCCTTTCTAACCTCTACCCAACAAAGAGGTGACTTACATAGGAAACCATACAAAGCCTTTGAGGGAGACATTCTGATCGACAACTTTTAATTTTTATTATAAGAAAACTCAACCATACCCAGATAGATATACCATGATCAACTAAAATATAATATACAAACACAAATCATATCCTTCATAATCTATATAGCATGCTTTGTCTGACCACACACCACTGGATGGTAAGTGATACTCAATCTAACCTGAGACTGCATCACCTCTTGGAGAATATTCCAAAAATGGGAGTTGTACCTAAGATCCCTATTAAAAAAAATGTTATAGGGAACTCCATTAAACCTAAAAATCTCTTGTTCATAAATATTACCCAAATCTTCAACCTTGGTGGTGTCCCTAATCAGAATAAAATGAGCTGATTTTGTCAACCAATCAATCACCACCCAGGTAGCATTATTTTCTTGGAGAGCATGTGGAAATACAATGATCAAGTACATGTACACCTTATCCTATTTCCAAAACAGCACTAAAAGAGGCTGGAGTATACCAAAAAACTTCAAGTGCTCTGCATTTATCTTCTAGGAGATGTAACTATGATACATATAATCAATAATGTCACGCTTTATACCCAGCTAAGAAAAACTTCATCTCGTGTCATAATGAATATTCATAGTGCCAAGGTGAATGGACCATAAAAAAATATGACAATCATGAAAGAAAAATTTTTTAATAGAGGATGGGATGACAAACTGATCCCAAAAATAGAGAATATTATCCAAAGGGAGAGACCAACCAGAAATGGTCTCCCCACCATATAAGGGTTCCTGAATTTCTAGGAACTCTTCATCTTGTTGTTGGCTCTATAGAATTGACTCAAGGAAAGATGATGATAACTAAAAATTGGTCAAAACCATACCTGAATCATCCTATTGTTTTTCTAGATGCAATTGGGAAAAAAGATCCATAAGGTCCCATTAATCCTAATATTCTAAGATAGCATGTGGTTGAACCTTCCTAATGAGAGCATCAGTAATGAAATCCCCCCTTCCCAAGGTGTAGGAAATTTCAAAGTTAAATTTCTAAATATATTCCACCCACTAACTATGTTTGAGATACAAGTCATTTTGAGAAAATATATAGCTCAAACTATTATGATTAGAAAATACTTTTAACCTCTCCAAATCATGAGTGGGGTAATTTTTATCATGTGGCCAAAGTTAACGAGAGATTTAGTTCATGGCGTGATTATACTGTATAAGCATTAAACCTACACCAGCACCAAAAGCATCATATTACATGACATAACCCTTGCCAGGCTTAGGAAATATAAAAATATGATTTATTATTAGAATCTTTTTCAATCCCTTAAAAGAATCCTAACATTTAGAATCCTAATTGAATTTCAAACATTTCTTGGCAATAGAGGTCAAAGATGATGTTATCTTTGAGTAATATTTGATAAACCACTAATAATATCCATCTAGACCTAGGAATATTTGGATCTCTAAGATGTTACACGGTTCCTCACATAACAAGACAACCCTCACCTTCTCAAGATTGATTAAAACTCCATGTTCTAAAATCATGTTCCCCAAGAACTTCACTTCTCATATCCAAAAAATGAATTTTAATAACTTCCCATATAGGTAGTGACTCCTAAATATTTTCAAAACCATATTCATATGGTGTTCATACCCATGATCGTATCTCAAATAAATCAGGATATCATCCATAAACACCATGAAAAAGGTGTTAAGATACTGATGGAATATCCAGTTTATCAAATCCATAAAAATAAAAGATCATTGGTTATGCCAAAAGGCACCATAATATATTCATAATGTTCATACCTTCTCTTAAAAGTAGTCTTTAGAATATCATAATCTCAGACCCTGAGCTGATAATATCTTGACCGAAGATCTATTTTTGAAAACTACCTTTCCCCCTTTAATTGATCAAACAAGTTATCCACATTGGCCAAAGGGTACTTATTCTTAATAGTAACCTAGTTCAACTTCTGATATCCTACATAGAGATGTAAAGAACAATACACCTTCGTGTAAAATATCATAGGGTATTTCCATAGTGAAAAACTAGGGTGTATGAATCCTTTCTCCATCAAATAATCTAACTATTTCTTAAGATATTTCAACTATGTTGGTTCCATATGATAAGAGGGTATATAAATTATCTTCATGCCCATCACCAGATCAATCATGAACTCCAACTACCTTTTTAGAGAAAGACTAGAAAAGACACCTGGGAACACATCAGGGAAATCATTAACATTAAAGCGAAGATCAACAATTGAGAAAACATCATTGAGCTCAATTTTAATTGTATAAAACAAACTGCTGAGGTCTATGCAGGAAGGTCCTTCATGACCAAACCTCAAATCCCACTCTACCTAAAATTCCCAAGAGTTCCCATTAATGGTCGATAACGAAACCTGATGATGATAACAATAAATCTCAACATGATGAGAAACTATCCAATCCATCCTGATGATGATTTTGAATAGATCCATATTGAGAACCAAGAAATCCCAGGCCAACTCTGCATAAGAAATCGATAAAGAACATGTAGGATAATAAAACCCCTACTCCTTCCTCTTTCCAAGAGGTGCTTCTAACTCCATGAAAAATGAAATGAGATTCGTTGAAAGTTTTAACACATCAAAAAAATGGGTAGATATGAATGAGTGTGAGGAACCTATATCTAGTAGAGTTTTTACTATAGAAGTTTCAAAAAAATATAGTACCTCTCATTATAGCCAATTCCACATCAACCTCCACTAAAAACCCATACACTGTGTAAAGGTGATTCACTCCTAAGGACTATGGTTGGATCCCTATAGACTTTGAATCATCTGAATTCACAATAGTTTCCTTTAGAACTGAAGATCCCTAAACATGAAGGGGAATAAATAAAGTGTATAAGAACCTCTACATATGGAACCAACATCCACAAACACTGAAAATATTCATGGGTATGGGACAAGAATGTTGGGTATGTCCTGACTTTTCCACATTGATAGAAAGTTATAGGAACACTACTTTATGTTGATGATGGTAAAAAGGAGGAACTCATGTGAGAACTACCTCTACTACCCTTGTGATTATCGTTCCACTTCTTATTTTTTTCCCTATGCACCACTAAAACTGTTAATGGGTAGAAGGGAAGAGGCGGGTTAGCCAATATTTCCCACCATTTCTATCTCTGCCATCATTTACATGTCTACCATCTTAACATAGGTGGAAAGATTCAGTATATATACCAGTGATAGAATGTTTGGTCGCAAACCTTTTAGTCATTTCTGAGATTTCAGTTGATCGTTCATCACCACCTTCAAATAAAAATAGGTCATCTTCACAAAATGGTTGGTGTACTTCAACACCAAGAACTCACCTTATTGAAAATAGGGGAACTCTAGAGAGTTTACTATCATTTAAGACTCTGGGTAGAACTGTTGAAATAAGAGGGTCTTGAAATCCTTATAATCCAATACCACATGATGATTTTACTATACTAAATAATCCCACCACATCTTTTTAGGACCCTCAAGTTTAAAGGTATCACATTTCACTTAGAAATCCTTAAGTGTCTCCAAGAAGTTAAAGACCAGGTAAATCTTTTCTAGATAGTCCTCCACCTCTTGGGGTTCATTCATACCCTTAAAGGGTAGATGTTGTCATATAGAAACTCTCTAGATCAATCCCTATCTTCCTCATCTCTGGTTTTCACCTCAACAACTTGATTTGGAACCCATGTTATATTTCGGTTTATGGCATGAACTGCCTGAATGATAGCTTCTAAAATATTTTGATCCAAAGGTGGATAACCAAGAGGAGCATATCTTGTTTCACCCTCTTGAGTAACCCATGTAAGATAAAATGAAACCAATATCATAAAATGAAACAATCATAATTTAAATAAGAAGAAAATAAGATGAAACCAAGATCAAGGACAAAACTCAACATAGGAGACACACGTCCTAACATCTTGTGGTGACTTAAGGATCTTCATGGAAAGATCTATCCAGAAACTCATTGAAACTTACCTCTCAAGTACTGAAAATCCTATCTCATGTGTACCAACTTCCCAGGACTGAGCATAACAGTGATATGAATCACAATTTTCATGACCCAACCTTGAAAACACATCCAACTAGGTTCCAAACCAGACCTTGGTAAGATTAAAAGGGAATTCCTAATCCCCATGTGCTGGTGACTAGCACCCATGCATCAAACAATGGATAGAAATTGTTTTCCCAACCTAAATCAAGATACGTAGAATATATACACAACTTCATGGAATGATTGGAACAGATATAAGCCATAAACAAAGAAAGACAACGATAGCAATACAACCCAAAATCATGAAAACCAAAACTCATAGTACAAGCCCAACAATAACCAAAAAGGAAAAATAAAATTAGAAATAGATACTCCATGTGATATTTGTGGACAAAATCCCACCATCTCACCACCAGCTACCCAAACCTAGCAGACATAAACTTTATCGCATCACTGTGGCACCTTTCCCTTTCTTATATCAAAACAAAATACAAGGTCTACACACCCCCAAAAGAGTATGCAGGGTGTGATCTAAATATTATTAGTAGAATCCCACCTAGGTTTTATATATAAATTATTTAAACAATAATCCCAATATTCTCATATGAAAATAAAACAAGGCATGATAATCAATTAAATAGTTTTACATCAAAATCATGGTAAAACATTTCACCCCTTTCCAAAGTTCTAAAACAAGACAGGTAAAATGATTTTAAATCATAATTCCAATAACCATTTTCATCAGTCAAAGCATGTATATCAAATCCAAAATAGTACAAAGATCAAGCACAGTGCTAAACATGCCTAGGATCACAAAAGTTCAGGCTATCTAGACCACTCGTACCTCAATCAAAGATTAATGCACACATAAATCCCTATAACCCATGCACTAGGTCTGGGGAATAGAGTAACACCATATAAATTAAACCCCCTACAATGTATATCAATTCCTAGATCCCATTCATCTATAGAAGAATTCCCTATAAAGTAAACCCCCTTAAAATACCAATTGACAATGCCAAGTGCTACACCCTTCACCAAATTACCCAAGGCTCTCATGTACTTTGATTATCAAATCATTTCCAAAGGTCTTTTCACATTTCAAAAACAATTACAAACAAACATTTATTCATCAAAATCATGCTTTGAAAACCCATTTTGCAATCTATTTCACAATTCTTTGAAAAATGCCTTTCTTTTACCAAATAAGGGGAACCCCATCTTTTCTCAAAAACCCATTTAAAAAAATATAACAATACCAAGATCATTAAATTTAATTTATAAAACCATTTAATAAATAAATATCATTCAAGGTTCATCCAATATATGCTAGAGACAAAACCACATACCTCAAACATGGTTCGCACACCAACTATGATAGGATTCACACACTAAGAGAGAAAAGGGAACCCTAGAGTAATATAAGGATGATCTAACATAAATTATCACATCTTATAATAAAATCACATAAGAAAAATGTTTGATGTAGAGGTTATATCAACACACACCTCTAGAATATCATGTGTCACACCACAACCAACATGAGATCTGGCCTTCAAAAGAAAAGCACACAATGAATCTAGAAGGGATTATAGATGAATCATCATATGATCATAGATCCCATAAACTCATCCCAACACCATTTCCAATTACCATAGAAATGGATAAAATGGGAAGAGAATGATTACAGTTACCATAGGAGGAGAAATCAACAAACCCAAAGATCAAAGTGCCAATTGGAGAAGCCTAGAAGGGTTAGAATCTCCCAAAATCATCTGGAATGGCCTTAGGGTTCAAGGGAGAAAGTGAAAAGATGAATAAAAATGGATTTAGGTGTGTAAAACATTAAAACTATTGGTAAAGGATGATTCACATCATGAATCATTGATTCATGATGTGAATCTTCATATCATCTATGTTCAAAAAGGTATTGCCTTGGTTTAAAATCCCAAATGACCATTCCATGACACGAATATATTCAGTCCTAAATTGAAAATTCATGGCTTCTACCAAGGGATAATTCACATCATGAATTGAAAATTCATAGTTTGAACCAACTCCTATAGCCATTTCTTATCTCGAGTCCACCAAAAAACCACAAGATGGCCTTTGACACCCCTAAACCCTAAGTACAACCTCTTAAGTATTAAAAAGAGTGTTTACATTAACTAGGATATTACAATGAACATTGTAAATAATTTTCCTTATTGTGTGTGTGTTTGGATGTGTTGCATGAATAACTAAATGATAGAAGATAAAATAAGATATTAATTTCTTTTAACATTGATAGAGGTAAAATATAAAAACGATTAAAAGGTTAAAATTGGATAAAGTCACCAACACTGAGTCACCCCCTAGTTTTCATCACAAACTGGTCCTTTCAAGAATTTTTTAAATGAATAACATCACAATATAAGTTTAAATAATGATCTTATGGTGATTCATCAATTATTCCAAGTATTAATCCTTATACTAAGATAATTTGGTATCTTCCTATAATTCCTCATTTCAAGTGTATATTTATAAATTCAAATGATGAAAAAAGGTTATGATGACATATAGATGAGAGAATATCTGATGGAAAACTATATAATATAGTATATTCCCTATAATATAATAAAATTGATCAATAATTTCCTATATTCATAACTAAAGTTCAAAATATTAGACTTGGACTATACATATATGGAATGAATCTATATCAGATCCTCAATAACAAACATAGTTCATGGTATGATATGTTGGCAATTTATAACTTTTCCCCATAAATTTTATGAAGCAGAATAACCTATAAATAACCTAGAAATAATTTATGAACCAAAAAAACTTGAAATAATATTGATATTTACTTATCATCATTAATTTATGTTTTTAAACTGCTTTGGGGGTAAGGTAACAAAGTGTTTGATTCTTATAAAAAATGATTTTTTTTAGTTTCATTTCATGATATTGTTCACTATAAATGATTTTTTGATATATGGAAAAAAATTGGATATAATGTTAAGGGACATAAATCATGCATAAATTATATAAAATGGACTTCATATCACCAACTACAACATGGGATAAAAATGTACATGGGGTGTCAAAGGTTTATGTGTATGAATCACTCTTATCTAAGATTCAAAAAAACATTGAAAAAATAATGCAAGAACGTTTTTACTTCTTGAATAATACCATTAAGGTTTATTCATGTATAATATAATATATTAATTCACTATAACATTAACTAAATACGAAATATATTTCAATAATAAATAAACATAAAAAAATATTTGTCACATGGTTCAAGGAGAATGTAACTAGTGATTCATCTATGACAAAAACTTTGAGATATTTAGCAAGCGGTTCATGTTTAAATGTGGTAACATGGTATGGGTATGAAATTAATGGTTATACATTTTATATGAAATACCTGGGAAAAAAAATTGTAATGACTTTAGCTTTGTTGGATTATTTATTTTAATATTTCTATTTATATCTGTGGATTTTTCCATAGAGTCAGAGTTGTGTTTGTGTGTCGTGGGACCCTAGGATTAATATAATAAAAATATTAATATATATTAAATAATTTAAATGAATATTTTGTGAATAAATAGATCAAATATTGATGGGATCTCAGATGGAAAATCTAAGATCGTGGTTGATTTCAGGATGCGGGGTTTACCCTAGGCGTGATAGAAAGTTGGTCAGTGTCAGGCATCTGATTGAAGGAAACTATTTCCAGGTGTGTTAAGTAATTAAATAATTTATTTAACTGACTTAATCAACCTAAATACTTAATCATATTTATAAATAGGTTTTCATAGAAAATATATAGGGTTAGCTGCATAACTCGGGGAGATTAGATAGGAGTAAAAAACTTTCTTCATTGACATTGGTAGATCAGGATCAAGGATTGATGACGAATGGATTAAATTGAATCAGGAGATGCACACCGAATGTAGTGGTATCATCATATTCATCAATAAAAGATGCATTATTCACAAATTATTGATCCAAAATCAAGGTAGGGATCATTATTTTTTAGATTTTATAATCTTGATTAAATTTATAAGCACGAATTTGAATCTTCTTTTCTTTTCTAGGTACTGTCATTATTTACATGATCCTAGGTATTTAACTTATTCATTATGCCCCTGATTTTACCATGTA
Source organism: Viscum album (assembly GCA_963277665.1). Taxonomy (NCBI): domain Eukaryota; kingdom Viridiplantae; phylum Streptophyta; class Magnoliopsida; order Santalales; family Viscaceae; genus Viscum; species Viscum album. Next base: position 1,148,689,161 of record OY728128.1, read on the forward strand.
TTCTATGATTACATAATCGTTGGTCAATAACACATCAATCAAAAATGGTTTCAATTTTTAATTTGATTTTCCCTCATTGTTCTTTGCATTCTTCATTGTTTTCCCATGGGGCCACAGTTTGACATTGTCGGGCCAGATTCATGCGCGATCAAACCCCCAGATTCATGGTGGATGTGTGCATGATGTACAGATCAATTTTTTGTGGATGGATTGTGGTGAAATGTAGGATTTGGGTGTTGGTGACAAGTATTGGAGGTTAGATTGTGGGATTAAATCCATGGGTGAGGTGACACAATGGCACAGTGCAATAGGAATAAACCGCACAAGGTCCAGGTGGATGGAATCTGGCCACCGATGATGGATCAGGTGCGGTAAACCCTAGATATGAGTTTGTCGGTATGATTTATGGCATAAAAGGTGGTGGTGGTGGCATGGATGATACACATGAATAGATCCCTAAAGTTTAGAAAATCTTAACATACACGACGGTGGTCCAGGAACACATGCTATGTAATCCCATTTATATGGCGGATAGGGTTTAGGGTGAAGTTAAATATCACATGTCATGTATAACCCATACATGTCATGTGACCCAGTGCTGGTGGATCAATATGTACCCCAAGGGTACATGGGCATGAACATGGCCAGGAATATGGGAACATCCAAACTACACGAGCATGTCCATGTACTCAAACATGCCTAGGGTACCCAAACATGGCTATTGTACACAGGCATGGGCTGAAGTACACGGGCACGGGTCGAAAGGACACGGGCAGACCCCGAGCAGCAAATACATTTCTTGTACAACATGTACACTCCATATAGTACTATATGTCTAGAAAATTCATATGAAATATAAGATGCACCTGGGTGTCTAGGAAAAGTCACATATCATGTGACCCAATATACACATCATGTACTTTCCTCAAGAATTTCCACCTCATGTATCTTCTTCTTTGGGACTCAGATTTGGGCATGTGAGTAGCCTATAATGAGTATTTTTTTTCCTAAAATGTGATGGTGGTATTTTTTTGGAATCAAAGATATGGAAAAAGGTGTTATGATAATGAAACTTCTTTCAGTGATAATTGGAAAATGGTAGTGATCGGTTGTGATCATCAAAGTGTTACTGGGGTTGAAAACCCCTTGTCGCACCAGGGAATTATTCCCCCATACTTTTTTACAAAGGTAGAGTTCAAAACACCCCATACCGCATAGGTAGTGGTTCCTCTATCTAATAAGTATACCCCCCCCCCCAATCTTAAATCTCCAATGAGGAGCGAGTCCTCCACTGGATATTGTTCCCCATCAGCTGTGGAGTGTTGTGGTGAGGTGTGGGCCCTCCACATGGATTCTCATGTATTTATTCATAGTATTGGTAATTGTAGAGGTGAATTTATATCTTTAGGTAGAATCATCATTCTTAGATGGTGTGTGGATATGGATATCCCCTTCCTCTCTCGCTTAGGTTTCTTTATAAGCATATGTGTTGGGTTTCATTTCACTTTTTTCTTATGGGTTGAGCTGACTATTGTATCTTTATATTTCTCTCTTCTTGGTTTTTAGAGAATTATATTGGGTATGTATATACTCACCCTTTCATGGGCTTCCCCCACACATGTTATATTTTATACAGATGATAGGAAAATTGGCGGTGATATTGGTGGACCAATTTTCAGAGGAGCATATTTGTACCTAGTGGAGCTAACCGTATTCAGTGGTCGGCATTGGAGATTGTGATTTTTGCACTCTTTAGCCTCCATTTTTCCTATTTTTTGGAGATGGGACTTAATTTTTGGTTGGACGTGTATTTTTTCCCTTTATGATTTTACAGTACACTATTATACTTTTATGTTTTCTTATAGGTTGTTGTATGCATGTTTTACACTCTATATGTTCAGTATTTTATTATATATCTTCATTGTTTCATAGATAATTGTCACAACCCATCCCCTAGAACTCGTTTTTTGAATACCCCAATCCCACCTCCAATAGGCCAGGGGCTGGTGACTAGTGTTGAGTAGTCATATCCCGCAAATGGGAGGCATTTTTTTTAAAACCTATACACACACACACCAAACTAAAATCCACAAGGATAGAGAGTGAAAACACTAAGTAAATAAAATTCATTCATACCAATACACCCCAACAATAGAGTAAAACATAAAGTAAAGTAATAAAGTACAACCAGGTTTGAATATAATCCCACTAAAAGAAAGACAACTGCAAAGCCCGACCCGCAAACAAGGGTACTGAAGCTACTGTAGGAAGCTTCCAGAAACACCTCGGCTCATTAGATCTCACAAGGCACTGCCTGGTCCTAGTCCTGGTCCTTCTCTATCTAAGACTCCACCAAAGCATCATTCATATACACAAGACACAACATGTGAGGGAAAATCACGTGCAGGGGTGAGTAAAACAATTATCAGTAGGGGACCCCCAAAACTACAAAGAAAAATATCACAAAGGAAAACACCACCAAGAAGATACAGTCAGCTCAAAATAGTTATATTTCATCAACACATATAACAAGAACATTCAGGTATACTCACAAAGGATTCTAAGACACAACGTCTCATCCCCTTCTAGCCATATAGTTCTGTGTGTAGCATGCTCGATTCTAGGAGATCCCACTCCTCGAGCTATCTGATAGTAACCAAGTAAAGAAATTCTACCAAAAGTATCCAAGAGAAAATTTGGTCTTGATACATCATAAAGTTTCCTAGAGATGTTTAGTCTCACTGAGACAAGGAGTCTTGATATCATAACCAATCCTTCATCACAGGATTCTGATCAAGGCGCGCTCATCCTGGGAGGACTCAATCCTTGAGCCATTAGGTCATTAAAGACCAACGCAAAGAGGTACCGCTTATTTGGGCCCCATCCAAAGAGAACACACTGAGAACTACCTGACGTACACTAATTCAGTCATAATGCTAAAAATCTTGTACTACTGAGGGAATCATCCCCAATGAGTCACTAAGGTCTGATCGTTTTTCAGGCCAATGAGGTCCACTCGGCTACCAGTCCACTGAGTTCCACTCAGCTACCACTCGTATGTTAGGGCACTAAGGTCTACTCAGCAAATACTTGTCTGTCAGGCCACAAAGTTCTTCTTGTCTACTACTTGTATGTCGGGCCACAAAGGTCTGCTTGCCTAATGCTCATCTACTGGGCCATCGAGGTTCACTCGGCTACTGCTCGTCTACCAAGAAAATGAGTTCTTCTCAGCTACTCCTCGTATTTTGGACTGCTAATATCCTCTTGGAAACAAGGCCACTGAGTTCTGCTCATCACTTCCTTCTCATCACAGCCAACCACAGGATTTCCACTCGTAGCCTGCTTGATTTCAGGATAATCAACTCCTCAGGCCATCGATCATATATCAATCTACACAGAAACTCACTTGGAGTATTTCAAAAGGACCTCATTATTACGAGGGTCCCAACTCCACAAAAATCTCGTCAATCAGACATACAGTTTACAAGTTATGATCATTTTAGTAAAAAGGGGGCCAGTTGGGTATGGTCCCAATCCGACCCGGTTGGACCGACCCGACTCGACCCGACCAGGGGTTCACTGACCCGACTTGGGTTTGACCTGACCTGGATCCAACCCAGTCTATTAGGCTCTACCCGGACCGGCTAGGCCAAGCCTGGACCAGTTGGGCTGGGGGTCCGGCCCGATGGGCCAGGCTGGTCTGGTCAACCCAGGACGTGGCAGGCGTCGCGGGTCAGCGTCATGGTCCAACTGGACCGCGGCCTCCATCTGCGTGATGCAGTGCGGTTGTCGCATATACGTGTGTTGACACCACTATCCATTTCTTATGGCCCATTACACTGCCCGCAGCTGATGATGTGGGCCACCTCGATGCCGCAGCAAGCCATCAGCACACACCTATGTGTGCCACTGCCATCATTGATCTCTTCCGCAGGCCACCGAGTCCGCTCTGGTGGTCCGTTTTCTTGTCCGCGAGCGTATTTCAGATCCTAATATCGTCTCCGTCCCTCCTATGGTTTCAAAGTATCCTTGTCATCGATATAGGGGTTCAGTCATGAAGAACACAAGAATGCCCACAATGGCGAGATCTGACCTTGTTCGTGTCGGCCTGATTCCTCCGCGTTAGAATAAAAGGGAGATGATTAACACTAAGTTTCTATCCCTTCGAGCCCGAGATAAACAAATCCACCCCACAAGAACAAATGACCTGCATATCCACCTCTTAGTGGGTTAATCTGTATTCGTTGTTTAGAAAGAAAGAATGGGGAGACAATTTCATCAAGAACAAACCCCTACCTTGAGTTGGATCACTTGTAGACATAGATTGAATTCATGTCGTCATGTCGATCCTTGTTTTTTCGATGTTCGTTGATTCATCGCTTCTTGATTGAACCCTGACCTCCAATCCATCATCACTGGTGAGAGAGCCTCCTCCCCCTTGCCTTAGGGAAAATCCATAGTTCCAGTGGAATTCTACAGCATTATGAATTCTAATGTTGTACCATTTCCACGATTAATGGAGGAAACGCATTAACACGTTTTAGCATTATTGTTTCACTTTGAAACAGTGTCACCACATTGCTTCATTTTTGAAAGGATAATGGGTCGCTCTGTCACCATATCAAGTGTCTCCATGCTGTGAAACATTAAAAGGAAATCAAATAAACTTCTTTTAGTTTATTTTATTTTCCTATAAAAAGTCCAAAAAATAAATTTCACCCTCGACCCATGTCGATCAAGGTTAAGTCCTTCTTAAGGACAACATCTCATTACCAACTCAACAGTGGTCTCTAATTTTTAATCTAAGTTACCATTTTTGAGTTATGAGGATTCAAAAATAAAATAATTTTTATTTAAATTATTTTATTTATAGCTACGTCCCAAAAACCAACTTTCACAGTCGGACCACACCGACGAATGTTAGGCTCCACCTAAGGAAATCATGACCTCACGAGCTCAATGGTGGTCTTGTATTTTCAATCTGAGTTACCGTTCATGAGTTATAAGGACTTGAAAAATAAAATAATCTTATTTAATTATTTTATTTACGGTTATGCCATTTTCTGGTTTTCTCACTGGAGACCCACGCTGACTGAACTTAATTCGTTCCTAGGGTAAACCTACTACTATGAACTCAAAGGTTCCCTCGGATTTCTGATCTGGGCTCCCATTTAAGATTTATTCCATTTTTTCAAAAAAACTACTCATGCGTGCTATTTAAAACATAAAAATTTTCGATGGATCATTCTGAGCACTCTGGGCCTTGGAATCACACACCGTCTCAGCGCTTAGTCTTGTAATTTTCCCAAGAATTTTCTAAAAATAGAACCGTGAAAATATGATCCATTGAATTACCCCCACCTTAAGGCTTTACATTCAGGAAACCCAAACCAATGGATTCCCAAACAGATGAGGGTACAAGCACGAACCTAATCCTTACACTCCCACGTACTCTCTTAGAGATTCCTCTATTTCCACCGAACACGAACTAGAGGAATCGATAACCCATGGAGGGTACTCTCTTTTCGATCCTCAATCTCTACCATAAAATCCTAAAAATGTTTCTCGTCATCAACATCCAACTCTCCCTAGTCAAATCTTCAGCACATAGAGGCATCTGATCCCTCTACTAAACTCTTCTCCTGGGGGTACGGGGAAGGAAGTTCTATCATGAACCGTCCCCTAGAAAGAGAAATAACAACCCATGAAATTGATTCATACAAGCTTTAATATTTTTATCTCAATGGGTAAGCCCAACTTCAATCCATTCTGTCATCCTCGATGTCTTCCTTGACACCCACACACATACCCCGATGCATCTCCCCACTCTAGGAATCACTGCTATAATAGTGCATCCTCTGAAAATAAAAATGTGCTCCACACATTTCGAATGTCTATCAGGGATATTCCCTATAAACAAATGAGCACCTAAATACACTTAGTCAGTTTCACTGATTTGTGCTTCCCTGAATCATTTAAGAGTGGATGGGTAACAACCAACAACAGGAGAGAAGCTGCTTCATACTCATCCATGAAGGATAACTGTAACAAGGCCAACTACTCAGTTTCCTCATTCATCAACTACGAACTAGATCTCCTACTAATAGCATCTACTACCATGTTCCCCTTACCAGGAGTATAGAATACTTTGAATTCATAGTCCTGGAGGAACTCCGACCATCAGATTTGTCTCAAGTTCAAATCCTTTTGAGAGAAGATATAATTGAGACTCTTATGGTTAGAGTAGATAGTAAACCATTCTCCCATAGAGGTAATTTTTCTATATCATCAATGCGGAGACTATTGCTACCAACTCAAGATCGGGTCACTCATCAAACTCTGTCTCAGGTGCTAAAAAGCCTACGAGCACCTCTCCATCCATGTGAAAGGCCTCCCCTTTCAAATAATCGATGTTTTCATCGTCCCTTTGGTAGTGGGTAATTTTTTTCCATGGACACTTGGTTAAAGGGTTGGTAATCCACATATAACCTCAAAAACTAGGTCTTATTAATCCCTTCCTCAGGAATTCTCCCACCTACACACTTAGCTCACGAAGCTCTATGAAATCCATCTGATATATTAATGCTGATATCGGTTCCATATCAAGGTGTAGAATGATTCAGGGGTCCATCTCTCTATGGGGAGTTAATCTTGGAAACATCATTTGGAAAGACATCCCCATACTCTACCACTACTCTTGGTAACTGAAAAATCAAAACATCCACTGCCACGTGGGTAAGGATGGCTGACTCAAGTGTGATCGATTGCACCCATCGATGCATGATTTTATCCCTTGACTCTTGGGTTTCCTTTTTCATCGACCAAGGAAACCCCCATTCAAATGTTGTGAACATACCACATCATTTTTCCTAAAACAGTTAATATGAGTATGAACTATGGATGACCAGTCCATACCCAAACTAACGGTGTAAGGCCTCAATGCTACCTCTAAGAGGTTCCAACCTAAACTCTCACCTCAAGGGTCAGATCACACCATCAGCATAAGTGTGATTATCAAGTCTCCTCCCATAGGTATCTCCTGACGTAAGTGTAACAACCCAAAGTTTCATTAATGGAAATCCATCTTGATATAATTAAATTTCTCTTTATGTTTATATAAAATGTAAACCTCATTGGTTTTATGTTAAGAATTTTGACCATTGCTAATATATCCGTTGAACAGTGATCACATGATTAGTATAAATATAGGGCTTTAACACATCCAATTTTACTTACACAAAAGAAGCGATGGCCTCGTCCAGTAGAATTGCTCCGTACGAAGACCATTTGTCGGAGCTCAGAAAAGAGGTGGCGTATTTGGGCTTCTCCCTTGACCAAGCCCAAGCTGAGCTTCATCTTGTCAAGCTCAAACGTGACCGTCTACGGTAAAAGTGGAAGTTGATTGAAATTACCACTCGAGCGATGTTATCCGAGCCACCCCAAGAGTCTGTCACCATCGCACACCTTACCCTTAGGTCTTATGCAGCTGTTTTAAGGGGTTATGTAACAAATAAGTAGTATTATGATCATGTACATTATTTTTTTTGTATATAATAATAAATGTAATTTCTAGTCATTTTTGATACATTGTAAATATTTTTTAAAGTACAAATAGTATTTTTAGTTATTATTTTACTAAGAATTCTATTTTATTAAATTAATGGATTTTTGAATTAAATAATATTTTAATAAAATATTATTAATATTATTAAATTAATTTTTATTAAATATAAATGATCTTATAATTTTATGAATGCAATTATAATTTTTATTAAGGTTTGAAAGCCATTTCTGTCCAAACCTGTGAATTTTCGATAAATGTCGGTTTTTATTTTAAAAGTGAAAATTAACATATTTAGAAAATTATTTAGATAAAATAAATGTTATTTTTGGAATCAGGACGTCGAAATTATCCAATGGTTAATTTTTCATAATTTTCTGAGACAGTCAAATTTTTGAGTAAAAATTAAATACCGTTTAAATATATAATGTGTTTTATGGAATCATAATGACCCAATAGTGATGTAATAAAATACTATAATCTTTATGTTCGTCCAATATATTTTTTAAAATTAAAATAATGTGATTTTGGGTTTGTTTAACTTGCTTTTCAAAGCATTAATGGACCCCTCAAGATTCATTCAACACCTTGCCTTTTTAAATTAATTTTCATGGGAGTGTGACTCACCTCCACATAAGAAACCCTACTATTTTAAGAATTTAGGACTTTGGACTTAGAAAATATTGTTTTCCTCTTCCCTTTTCCAAAAACCATGTGCAAAAACCATGGGATGGTTTGTGGTTTGGATTAATTTAATGTAAGGGGTCCCAAACCTAAATAATAAAGAATTCCCTCACCTTTCCTATATAAACCCACCCAAGCTCCCACTTCCTCCTCACTAAAAGCCTTTGGAGTTCGTCCAACCTCTGATATACTCTCTCTAGAATACTCCCAAGGTGCCCCAAGCTCCCAATAATCCTCTCACAATCCTCTCTCTATCCTTTGGAAGCACACATCCAAGTAAGGGTTTTTTCTTCCTTTCTCATTTTTGTCCAATTTTCTTTAAGTTGTTTTACCCTTTTAATTTCAATTATGAATGTTGTGGTATGGTTTCACACCTCCATAATACTTCCCTCTTTATGTTTGAATGATTGGATACCCCTTTCTCTCTCATTAAATTCTTCCCATGTACACCCGTTACTATGCCGAAATTCCGAAAGGAACTTCTCTCTCTTCTTTTACATTCAAGAAATACCTTTGTATCATGAATCTAAATTCCATTACAATTGTTTTTACATGTATCTATATGACCCCCTTACTTTCCATTTAATTTAAATATGATGAGACACCCTTTCTCTCTCATCAAACCATTTTTATGAATTCTTATGTCACGTCGTTACGCTGCCGAAATCGCATCGATTTTCTAAGCCAATGCCATTGTGTAGTGAATACCATGCCCATTTCTCCATCAAGGGTATTCACCTTTATGAACATTTACTTATTGTTTATAAAGTTTCATGTATGAATTCCACATTTCTTTATCGTTGAATAAATGATTATGTTTTATGAATCCATGTTTTATGATCCATGTGGCACACTTATACATTAAATGAAATGTTTAAGAAGGGTACACCCTTATAGCGCTCCAATGCATTGGGTAAAGTATAGTATCATGATACGTCATGTACAATGAGTGTTGACTCATGCTAATTCAAGTGAAACGAGGGTTTACTCGTGCTTTATGTACAATGAGGATTTACTCATGCTCCATGTGCAATGAGCATTGGCTCATGCTAATTCCATGTTAAGTGTTGTTGCCACATTTCCATGTTATGATTATCATGCTTTATCATGCCTTTATGTTCATGTTTCTTATATTCTCTTTTGATATGCCTATTGTCTAACATGTATTTTACTCCTCATGTTATTCCATTTGTACTCCCTTACTGGGCTTTATAGCTCACCCTTTTCTTATGCATGTCCTCAAGTTATCCCATGCAATGCTAAGTACGAGGGAATGTAGTGGTCATGTAAAGGAAGTTTTCAATAAAGATGTTGTATTTCATGTTTTAAGTTTTTATGTAATGGTCCTAAGCCCCAAAGACACTAAAACTCTCGATCTTCTTTGTTGTATCAAGTGAAGTTTTATGTAATAAATCATGTTTAAGTTTGTAATAAAAGCAAGGTTGTCATAGTAAGGGTCAAGTCAATGGTTTAACCGAAAACTCTAGGTATTAAAAAAGATTCATGAAAATAAGGAATGGTTAACACCTTTGTCTATTAATACGGAAGCTAAGAGTATACACATATCGTACCTCTAATTATCCCTAGAGCCCTTGGGACATATTCATTGACCGCATGCAGCTACTCTCTTCCTCTATCCTCCAACTCTCTAAGCATGGTGTGGACCACATTGGGTTGTTGGTTGTAACATGTCAAAATGTATACCACCTATTGTTGCTCTCCCAGCTCCTCTTCTACATCTTTTTCTCTGAAGATTCATTTATTCCTATCATTGTCTCTGCCCTGGTGGCCCATCCACCATTTCATTATCATCACGACAGGCTGGACAATCTATACAGAGATGTTCCCTCCCATCTTTTGAAAATAATTTCCTCTTCCTAGGCTGACTAGACTCACCTTATGAGCCCTGAGCTGTAGATCACTTGTCTTGGGACCTCTTCTCAGAATGTCTCACACATCCAAATCTCTGAGACTGACATCGGCTTCCTGCTTTCCCACTGCTGACATCCACTGGCTATATCTTCTCATCCAAAGGACTTTCAACAACGAAGGTTCTCTATAGCACCCTAGCATAAGTAGGAATGCATAAAGGAATAGTGTTGACTCGAATGTCCCTAAACACATCTCGCTCAGAGGTCTGATCCCTGAAGCACTGGTCCTGTCATATTCATCGAGTACCTAGAAAGGTCTATATGCCTCGATGAATACTCAGATACCGAAATGTTGTCCCACTGAAGCTGTAGAAGCTCTTGGGAATGCATATCCCATAGCTTTTATGGGAAGAGCCCCTTATCTGAGAAAGGTTATCAAGATTTGTCCATGGAAAAGTCACCTCATCATAAGATTGGGTAATCTATACCCTATCATCGCCCTGCTGAGCCACATAGAAGGATCATTGTCAGGACCACAATCTGATATAATGGTGCCCTGACTAGAGAGAAAACTATATCACCACCTCAAGCTAGTCCTTAGATTCTTGTGAGTTGGGCTCACCTTAGAACCTGAGGGGTCACTGTCACTGAAACTCGCGAAGTGCACTTAGCCCACACATATCATCTACTGATACTACGAGTACCAAGTGCTACTCCACAGGTGGTGGCATAGTTGGTACACCACCTGGTGGTGTTGTCTCTGGTATGAACCCATGTACCCATCTCATCACCCCACAGATCATCCCCATGATCACGTAGTGGAATCCTAGATGGATATCTACGTGGAAGCATCTTGAAACAAAATAAGATGTACCATGATCAATAAAGTATAACTGGTGAGCTAACTCAAGAAGGACATGGAAAAATCAACCCATTCCTATATGATACATGTACCATCGTTTTTTCCTCCAACTATTGTTTTCATGTACCGAGTCAAAAAGTAGAATTCAGGGTCCTAGTGTATGGATACATTGGTCACCGCACCAACACTATATTTCCTTTCCTGAAATCCAAACTTGAAACACTTAGCACTGTTTTTCCAAACCAGACTCATTAACTTTGGGTTCTTAAGGTAGAACTGAACCCCTATGATACCACTCTATCACGACCTGTCCCCCAGGGCTCGTGTCATGACTACCCCAAGCTTGCCTCTGATAAGCCAGGGGATGGGGGCCGACGACTAGAACTGAGTAGGCATATCCCACAAATGGGAGGCATTTTTCTAAGAACTTGTACACACACACCCAAATGAAATCCACAAGGATGGAGAGTGAAAAAACTATGTAAAAAAAATACAATCATACCACTACAACCCAACAACATAGTACGAAAGAAAGTAAATCAGTAAAGTACAACCAGTCCAGAATACAAGCCCACTAAAAGAAATACAACTGCAAAGCCCAACCAGTAAACAAGGGTACTAAAGCTGTTGTAGGAAACTTCCAAAAACACCTTGGCTCATATGATCTCACAAGGCACCGCCTGGTCCTGGTCCTAGTCCTACTCTATCTAAGACTCTACTAAAGAATCGGTCATCTGCACAAGACACAACACGTGCAAGCAAAGCCCATGCAGGGGTGAGTAAACAATACTCAGTAGGGGACCCTGAAAAACACAAACTAAAAGACCACAAAAGAAAACACCACCAAGAAGGTATATTCATCTCAATAGAGTTATATTTAATCAAAAAATATAACAAGAACATTCAGGTATACTCATAAAGGATTCCAAGACGTAACGTCTCATCTACTACCATCCATATGGTTCTGTGCATAGCATGCTTGATTCCAGGAGATCCCACTCCTAGAGCTATTTTATAGTAACCAGTTAGAGAAAGTCTACCAAAATTATCCAAGAGAACATTTGGTCTGGATACATCACAAATTTTCCCTAAGACTTCTAGTCTCACTGAGACAAGGATTCTCGATATCACATCCAATCCTTCGTCACACGATTCTACTCAAGGAACACTCATCCCGGGAGGACTCGCTCCTTGAGCCATAAATTCACCAAAGAACTACACAAAGAGGTCCCACTTATTAGGGCCCTACCCAAAGAGAACGCAATGAAAACTAACCAAATTACACTGCTTCAATAATAATGTTGAACATATTGTACTCCTGAGGGACTCATCCTCGATGAGTCACTGAGGTATGCTCGTCTATCGAGCCACTAAGGTCCAATCGGATACTGGGCCACTGAGGTCTGCTCAGCTTCCGCTCTTCTACCAGGCCACAGAGTTCCGCTCGGATACTACTCATATATCGGGCCACAGAGGTCTGCATGGATACTACTCCTCTATCGGGCCATTGAGGTATGCTCGGCTACTACTCATCTACCAAGCCACTAAGGTCCACTCGGCTACTACTCATCTATAAATACACTAAGGTTCACTCAGCTACTACTCATCTATCGGACCACTAAGGTCTGATCTGCTACTGGGCCACTGAGGTTCTCTCATCACTTCCTTCTCGGCATATCCATCCATAGGATTTCCGCTCGTAGCGCGCTTGATTTTGAGAGAATCTAATCCTCAAGTCATCGAACATATATCAATCTCCATAGAAACTCACTTGGAGTATGTCAAAAGTACCACCTTGTTGTGAGGGTCTCAATGCTACAAATAGCTCATCAATCAAATGTATGGTTTACAAGTTATGGTCGTTTTAGTAAAAAGGGGGTCGGTTGGGTTCGGGTCCCGGTTGGACTGACCCGACCCAACCCGGCCCAGGGTCAACTGACCCAACTCAGGTCTGACCTAACCTGAATCTTACCTAGTACACCGGGTCCATCCCGAACTAGTTGGGTCGTGGGTCCAGCCCGTTGGGAGGCCCAGCCCGATGGGGAAGGCTGGTCCGGTCCACCCAGGACACGGCGGGCACCGCGGGTCGCTGTCGCGGTCCAGCTGGACCATGGCCTCCAACCACGTCAGCATGTGCCGCTATCATCAGCCATTGCTGGTGGCCAGTTCTACTGCCCACTTCAAATTTGGCGGGCCTCCTCGCTACCGCGGTGTGCCGTCGCCGCTAGAGATCTCTTATGTGGGCCACCGGGTCCGCTCCGGTGATCTGTTTTCCAATCCACGAGTGTATTTTGGATCATTGGATCATCGTTGTCCCTGCTACAGTTTCAAAGTAGCCTTGTCGTCGATCTGAGGGTTTAGTCACGAAGAACACAAGAATGCCCACAACGTAGGGATCTGTCCTTGTTCGTGTCATCCCGATTCCTCTACGTTATAATAAAAGGGAGATTATTAGCACTAAGTTTCTATCCCTTTGATCCTGAGATAAACAAATCCACCCTACAAGAACAAATGACCCACGGATCAACCTATTAGTGGGTTTATCCATGTTTTTTGTTTAGAAAGAAAGAATGGGGAAACAATTTCATTAAGAAAAAACCCCTACCTCGAGTTGGATCGCTTGTAGAAATAGATTGAAGTCACGTCACCACGTCGATCCTTGTTCTACTGGTGTTCGTTGATTTGTCACCACTTGATCGAAACCTGACCTTCGATCCATCGTTGATGGTGATAGAGCCTCCTCCCCCTTGCCTTAGGGAAACTCCATAATTCTAGAGGAATTATTCAGAATTATGAATTCTATTGCTAGACCTTGACCCTGATTAATGGAGGAAACATGTTTCAGTGTTACTCTTTCGCTTTGAAACATCATCGCCACACTTCTTCATTTATAAAAGGAGAATGGGTTACTCTGTCATTGTGTTGCAATGTCACCATGCTGCGAACGTTAAAATGAAATAAAATAAACTTCTTTTAGTTTATTTTATTCTCCATTAAAAAGACCAAAAATTAACTTTTACCCTTAACCCGTGCTGGTCAAGGTTAATTCTTTCTTAAGGATAACGTCTCATTACAAACTCAATAGTGGTATCGGATTTTTAATCTGAATTTCCATTTGTGAGTTATCAGGATTCAGAAATAAAATAATTTTTATTTAAATTATTTTATTTATGTCTACATCCTAAAAACCAACTTTCACAGTCAGACTGCACCGACAGATGTTATGCTCCACCTAAGGAAAGCATGGCCTCATGAGCTCAATGGTGGTCTCGTATTTTCAATTTGAGTTACTGTTCATGAGTTATAAGGACTTGAAAAATAAAATAATCTTAATTAATTATTTTATTTACGGTTATTCCATTTTCGGGTTTTCTCACTGGAGACCCGCACTAACTGAACTTAAGCCGCACATAGGGTAAACTCACTAATCTGAATGAAAATGTGACCTTGTATTTTTTATTTGGGAACCCTTTTAAGAGTTATTCCATTTTTTAGGAAAACTACTCACTCGTGCTATTTAAAACTTAAAATTTTTTATGAATTATTCTACGCACTCCAAGCCTCGAAATCGTACACCATCTTAGTGCCTGGTCTCGTAATTTTCCCAAGAATTTTATAAAAATAGAATCAAGAAAATCTGAGTTGTTGCATCACCCCCGCCTTAAGGCTTTACGTCCCTGAAAGCCAAACCAAGGGATTCCCATACAAATGAGGGTACGAGCATGAACCTGAGCCTTCCACTCTAATGTGTTCTCTTATAGATTCATGTGTTTCCATCGAATGCATACTAGAGTAATCAATCTCCCACAGAGGGTACTCTAATTTTGATCCTCAATCTCTACCAGAAACTCGCAAAAGTCACCCCGTTGTCAACGTCCAACTCACCCTAGTCAAATCTCCAACATGTAGAGGCATATTGATCCCTCTACTAAACTCCAATCCTAGGGGTACGGGGAAGAAAATTATGTCATGACCTTTTCTCCATAAAGAGAAATAACAACCCAAGAAACTAATTCATACAAGCACTCATATTTTTATCTCAACAGGCAAGCCCAACTTCAACTTGTTCTATCATCCCTGGTGTCTGCCTTGACACCCACACACATACCCTGATGCATCTTTCCACTCTAGGAATCACAGCTACAATTGTGCATCCTCTGAAAAGAAAAATGTGATCCCTAACTTTTTAATGTCCATCAGGGGTATTCTCTATGGACAACTAAGTGGATAAAGACTCATAGTTAGTTTCATAGAGTTGTGCCTCTCTGACTCATTTAAGAGTGGACGGGTAACAACCAACGACTGGAGATAAGTTGATTCATCTCCATCCATGAAGGATAACTATAACATGTCCAACTACTCTATTTCTTCATTCAGAAACTACAAAATGGATCTCCTACTAAGATAATCTGCTACCATGTTCCCCTTACCAGGAGTATAGACTACATCGAAGTCATAGTTCTGGAGGAACTCCGACCAGTGTCTTTGTCTCAAATTCAAATACTTTTGAGATAAGATATACTTGAGACTCTTATGGTTAGAGTAGATGGTAAACCGTTCTCCCATGGAGGTAGTGTTTCCACATCATCAATGTGAAGACTACCTATTCCAACTCAAGATCAGGGAACTTGTCAAACTCTGTCTCAATTTCTGAAAATCCTACAAGCACCTTTCCATCCACACAAAAGGCTGACCCTTTCAACTGATTGATGTGTTCATTGTCCCTTTGTTAGTGGGGACTCGTTCTCCATGACCATTTGGTTAAAGTTATGATAATCCACACATAACCTTGAACACTGGGTCTTACTAATCCCTTCTTCTCTAAGTCTCCCACCTATACCCTCAGCTCGTGAAGCTCTGCAAAAGTCATCCAATATATTTATGCTGATATCAATGCCATATTGAGGTGTAGAATGATGCAGGATTCCATCTCCCTACGGGGAGGTAATCCTGGAAACATCTTCTGGAAAGACATCCACGTAATCTAACACTACTACTGGGAACTGAAAACTCAAATCATTTATTTCCCCATGGGTAAGGATAGCAAACTCAAGTGTGATCGGTTGCACCCTTATATACATGAGTTTATCCCATTCTACCTGGGTTTCCTTTTTTTCCAACCAAGGAAAACCCCATTCCAAAACTGTAGACATATCTCATCCTTTTTCCTAAAACAGTTAATCTGAGCATGAACTTTGGATGACCAGTCCATACCCAAAAAAACATCATAAGACCTTGAAGATTCCTCTAAGAGGTTACAACTGAAACTCTCACCTCAAGGGCCAGATCACACCATCATCATAAGTGTGATTATCAAGTCTCCTCCCATAGGTATCTCCTTACATAAGGGTCAAGTCAACAGTTTGACCATAAAATCTAGGTCTTGAACAAGATTTATGACAAGAAGGAATGATTAGCACCTATGTCTATTAATACGAAATCTAAGAGTAGACATAGATCGTACCTCTAATCATCCCTAGATCCCTTGGGTCATATTCCTTAACCGCATGCAGCTAGTCCCTTCCCTTATCCTCTAGCTCTCTGAGCCTAGTGTGGACTGCATTGGGGTGGTGGTTGTAACATGTAAAAATGTATACCACCTCCTAATACTCTCCAAGATCCTCTATCATGTCTTCTTCCCTACTGATTCATATGTTCCTATCACTGTCTCTACCCCGGTGGCTCATCCACCATTTCACTGTCAGCATGAAGGGCTGGAAAATCTATAGTGAGATGTCCCCTTCCATCTTTTGAAAAGAATTTCTTCTTCCTAGGACAAATGGACTCACTCTATGATCCTTGAGCTATAGATCCCTAGTCTTGGGACCTCTTCTCAGAATGTCTCACATGTCCAAGTCTCTAAGACTGACATTGGCTTCCTACTTTCTCATTGCTGACATCCATTGGTTGTATCTACTCAGCCAAAGTACTTTCAACCATGAAGGTTATCTCTAGAAACCTATCATAAGTAGTAATGCACAGAGGAATAGTGTTGGCTTAGATGTCCCTAAACACATATTGCTTGGAGGTATGATCCCTAAAGCACTGGTAATATCATATTCATCGAGTACCTAGAAAGGTTAGTATGCCTTGATGAATACTCAGCTACCGACATGTCATTCTATCGAAGCTATAGAAGCTTTTGGGCATTCATATCCCTTAGATTTTATGGAAATATCCCCTTATCTGATAAAGGTTCTCAATATCTATCCATGAAAAATTCACCTCATTGTAAGATCAGGTAATTTAAACCCTACCATCGCCCTACTAATCCACGTATAAGGCTCACTTCCAGGACCTCCATCTGATATAATGGTGCCTTAACTAGAAGGAAAACTCAGTCACCACCTCAAGACAGTCCTTAGATTCTTGTGAGTTGGGATTTCCTCAGAACCTAAGGGGTCTCTGTCACTAAAACTCACAAATTGTTATCATCACACACATCTCATATGCTGGTACTAAGAATACACCATGTGATACTCCACAGGTGGTGGCATAACTAGTACACCACTCAGTGGTTTTGTCTCTGGTACGAACCCATGTACCCATCTCGTCACCCCGCAGATCATCCTTGTGATCACGTGGTGGAATCTTGGATGGTTGTCTACCTGGAATCATCTTGAAACAAAACAATATGTACCATGATAAATAGAGTATACCTGGTGAGCTGACTCAATAATGACATGGAAAAATCAACTCATTCCTATATGATAAATGTACCATTGTTTTTTCTTGCAACTAGTGTTTTCATGTACTAAGTCAAAAAGAAGAATTCAGGGTCCTGATGTATGGATACGTCAGTCACTGAACCAACACTAGATTCCCTGGCTTGAAAGTCGAACTCGAAACACTTAGCACTATTTCCCCAAACCAAAGTCATAGACTCTAGGTTCTTAAGGTAGAACTGACCCCCTCTAATACAACTCTATCACGACCCATCCCCCAAGGCCCATGTCGTGACTACCCTAATCCCGCCTCTAATAAGCCAAGGGTTGGGGGATGGTGACTAGCGTTGAGTAGGCATATCCCAAAAATGGGAGTCATTTTCCCAAGAACCTATACACACACACACACAACTAAAAGACAAAGGGTTGTAGAGTGAAAAAACTAAGTAAAGAAAATGCATGCATACCACTACAAACCAACAACAGAGTATGATAGAAAGTGAATAATTAAAGTAAAACTGGTCCAGAATACAAGACCACTAAGATAAAGACAACTACAAATACGGACCCACAAACAAGGGTATTGAAGTTGTTGTGGGAATTTTCTGGAAACACCTCGGCTTGTCTGATCTCACAAGGCACAACCTGGTCTTGGTCTTGGTCCTGCTCTATCTAAGACTCCACTAAAGCATCAGTCGTCTGCACAAGATAGTACATGTGTAGACAAATCCTGTGCAGGGGTGAGTAAAACAATACTCAATAGGGGACCTCGAAAACCACAAACAAAAGAAAAAAAAGTAAAATACCACCAAGAAGTTATAGTCAGCTCAACACAAGTATATTTAATCAAAACATATAACAAGAGAATCTAAGTATACTCATAAAGGATTCTAAGATGAACATCCCATCCACCGCCATCTATATGGTTCCGTGCATAGAACGCTTGATTTAGGGAGATCCCACTCCTCGAGCTATTTGATGGTAACCAGGTAGAGCAAGTCTACCAAAAGTATCCTAGAGAACATTTGGTCTCGATACATCACAAAGTTTCCCTAAGACTTCTAGTCTCACTGAGACAAGGAGTCTCAATATCACATCTAATACTTCATCACATGATTCTTCTCAAGGCATGCTCATCCTGGGAGTACTCGCTCCTTGATCCATCAAGTCATCAGATACCTATGCAAAGAGGTCCCACTTATTTGATCCCTACACAAAGAGAACACACTGAGAACCACCCAAAGTACACAGATTAATTTGTAATGATGAACATCTTGTAATGCTAAGGGAATCATCCCTGATGACTCACTGAGGTCTGCTCGTATGTCGGGCCACTGAGGTCCACTCGGCTACCGGGCCACTGAGGTCTGCTCGGCTACCGTTCGTCTGTCAGGCCATAGAGGTATGCTCGACTACTACTCATCTATCGATCCATAGAGGTCTTCTTGGCTACGAATCGTCTTCCAGGCCACAGAGGTTCGCTCGACTACTACTCATATGTTGGGCCACTAAGGTCTGCTTGGCTACTGCTCATCTATCAGCCCACTGAGGTCCGTTCGTCTATTGTTCATCTTTTGGGACACTGAGGTTTTCTTAGCTACTACTCGTCTGTCAGACCAATGAGGTCCGCTTGGCTACTGGGCCACTAAGGTTCGCTCATCACTTCCTTCTCATCACAGCTATATGTAGGATTTCTGCTCGTATCATGCTTGATTTCAATAGAATATACTCCTCAATCCATCAGTCATATATAAATATCCATGTAAACTCACTTGGAGTATTTCAAAAGGACCGCCTCATCACAAGAGTCTTAATGCTACAAAAAACTCGTCAATCGAACGTACAGTTTACAATTTATGACAGTTTTAGTAAAAAGGGGGTCGGTTGGGTCCGGGTCCCAGGACTGACCCAACCCGGATCCGACCCAGTCTGCTAGGTTCAGCCTGCTGGGGCAGCCCAGCCTAATGGGGTGGCTCGGTCCTATGAAGATGCCCGGCCCGCTGGGGCAGCCCGACCCGCTGGGAGGCCTGGCCTGATGGGCCGAGATGGTCTGGTCTTCTTGGGACGTAGTGGGCGCTGCGGGTCACCGTGTCCCCATGTGTCACCGCCATCGTCTGTTGTCGGCATCCCATTACACTGCCCGCTGCTGATGTTGCGGCCCACCTCACTATCACAGCATGCCGTCAGCATGCGCTGGCGGTCTCTTCCATAGGCCACTGAGTCCGCTCTGGTGGTCTATTTTCCAATCCATGATCATATTTTGAATCTTCGAATCGTCATCGTCCCTACTATGGTTTCAAAGTAGCTTTGTCGTCGATCTGGGGGTTCGGTCACGAAGAACACAAGGACAAACACAATAGAGGAATTTTTCCTTTTTCATGTTGGCCTAATTCCTCCATGTTAGAATAAAAGGGAGATGATTACCACTAAGGTTCTATCCCTTCGAGCCCAAGATAAAAAAATCCACCATGAAAGAACAAATGACACGTAGATCAACATGTTAGTGGATTGATTCTCTTTCTTTGTTTAGAAATAAAGAATGGGGGAAAAATTCATCAAGAACAAACCCCTACCTCGAGTTGTATTTCTTGATGACGTAGATTAAAGTCATGTCTCCACGTTGATCCTTGTTTCACTGGTGTTCGTCGATTCATCACATCTTGATTGAACCACGACCCTCGATCTGTCATTGATGGCAAGAGATCCTCCTCCCCCTTGCCTTAGGGAAACTCCAAAGTTCTAGAGGAATTATCCAGCATTATGAATTCTAACGTTGGACCTTTTCCCCAATTAATGGAGGAAACACAGTAACGTGTTAATGCGTTTCAGTATTACTATTTTTCTTTGAAACAGCATCACCATGCTGCTTCATTTATGAAAGGAGAATGGGTTGCTTTATCACTACATCACAGCATCACCATGCTGCGAAACGTTAAAAGGAAATAAAATAAACTTCTTTTAGTTTATTTTATTCTCATTTAAAAATTCCAAAAATTAAATTTTACCCTCGACCCATGCCAGTCAACGTTAAGTCCTTATTAAGGAGAACATAT
Source organism: Viscum album (assembly GCA_963277665.1). Taxonomy (NCBI): domain Eukaryota; kingdom Viridiplantae; phylum Streptophyta; class Magnoliopsida; order Santalales; family Viscaceae; genus Viscum; species Viscum album. Next base: position 1,148,709,857 of record OY728128.1, read on the forward strand.
CATTACAAACTCAATGGTGGTCTCAGATTTTTAATCTGAGTTACCATTTGTGAGTTATGAGGATTCAAAAATAAAATATTTTTTATTTAAATTATTTTATTTACGGCTACATCCCAAAAACCAACTTTCCCAGCTGGCCCGCACCGACCGATGTTAGGCTCCGCCTAAGGAAAGCTTTCCCTCGCGAGCTCAAAGGTGGTCTCAGTTTTTCAATCCGAGTTAGCATTCATATTTTATTTATGGCTATGTCATTTTCAGGCTTTCTCACTAGAGACCCGCACTGACTGAAATTAAGTCACGCCTAAGGTAAACCCACTACTCTGAACACAATGGTGCCCTTAGATTTTTGATCTATGAACCTATTTAATAGTTATTACATTTTTTCATGAAAACTTCTCACGAGCACTATTTAAAACTTAATATTTTTCAACTGATCATTCCGGGCACTCTAGGCTTCGAAATCACACACCATCTCAATGATTGATCTCATAATTTTCCCAAGAATTTTCTAAAAATAGAACTAGTAAAATCCGATCCGTTATAGAATTTTCTGTGTGTATGCACATTTACATAGGCTAAGGACTCCCATTTTATTATTTTTTACTTGGCGCTTGTCGCCAGCCCCTAACCTATTAGAGGTGGGCTTGGGGTTGTCACACTCGGATTACCTCCAGACGTGTGGGCCCTGATGGGTTGCTTTGTGATAGAGTGGTATAAAAGGTGGTATTTCCTTATGTAAATTTTTAAATTTGGGCACTGTTATGAGGTTTGGTTTGGGAGTTTAGGGAAATGGTGTTAGAGTTTCTTGAGTGTAGTTTTCAGGTGAGGGAACCCAATATTGGTGTGGCGGCCGATGTATCCATACAACAGGACTCTGACTACCTATTTGTCAACTTGATATACCAAGGCATCAGTTATATGGATTAAATAGTACATGAATCATATAGGATTGGGTATTTTTACTTCCATTTCCTTCTTGAGTCATCTTACTATATATGCCCATCTAACTGGGGTACATCTTTATAACTTTCTAGATGCCTCTATGAAGATATCCATCTAGGATGTTGATACATGATTGTGATGAATATTAGTTGAGTGATGAGGCCTTGGTTTAGATGCCTTCTTATGAGGTGTTTCCTCCAGCTGGTTGTAGAGTAGTATCATCACCTGTCAAGTGGTGGATAATTTCAATAGTTCAGGATGGAAATGCATGTAGGCTTAACACATTACGTGAGTTCTAGAAATAGTGACCGATGAGGTTTTTTAGCAATATAGACCCACATGTAATAGAGGATTGGCTCAAGTCAGTGGTCTGATTCTTCATGATTTTTTAGAGCCTAGCCAATGAGATGGTGAGGCTTGCATCTAGCCTTCTTCACGGAGTAGCGGGGCACTAGTGTGGTCTGATTACCCACACTCATGTTAAGGTGGTGTTCATATGTTTATACTTATAGAAGTTGTTCCTCAATGAGTACTACCCTTAATCCTTTTGCTCTATGCAGATTCAGGAGGTTCTTGAGCTATAGTAGGGTGATATGTCAGTTATTGAGTACACCACAGGGTATACTGACCTCACACATTACTCTCTCAATATGATATGAGATGGATAATTCTGAGCATGGAAGTTTTAGTATGGTTCATATAGAAGATCTATTCATCCATGAGAGGGTGGATGTTATGATTATGATAGGAAAGATCACCTAGAAAATGTTTTCTTGACCCAACATGTTGAGGAAGGTAGACAGAAAGTGGATGGACCTTTATGACAAAGGCAGTATCATGATCTGAGATCTCTCAGGTGTGGTCAGGGCGACCCCCATGGAGGCGGTGATGATAGAGGAATAGGTGGATATCTAGAGGGTGTATCTTATAGTGGAGTAAAATGCTACAAAATAATCCCACCACCACCAACAGGTGGCCCATTCTAGGCTTAGGGGGCCAGCGGTCGAGGTCACGAGAAGTTGTAGGCTATGGAGGGGTACGACCAAGCTATTCATGAGATTATTCAAGGTACGATATATGTATTTTCTACTCTTTATCCAGTGATAATTTACATATGTTTGATTCATTCCTTTATCTCCATATCCCTTGTGCAATATCTAGAGATTGAAGATGATTCTTTAGCCTAGTAGTTATGGTTATAAGTTCCAACAGAGAATGATTCTTCCATATATCCCACATATATTGATGGTGAAAGTTTGTGATCAATGGATAAAATTTATCATGGTACCTATAGTTCATCATGATAAAACCTTATGAATTATCTTGGGTATGTACTAGTTTTCCATGGTTCATGTCTAGATAGACTATCCTCGTAGGAGAGATATATTTCTTTGTACATATGGGATGAGATTCTTCTTTATGAGTGAGAGAGGTCTTATGGTCAATTGAGTGGTGCTTTCGAGTAGGAAGCTACAACCTATCACCCATAAATTGGTGAGTTTATCCCTTGGTGTAGTAGGATCTTCATCCATCTGGATTTCCACAGTAGTGAAGGATTATATGGATTTATTTTTGAAATATGTTTCAGGACTTCCTCTGGGGCAGGAGATAGAGTTCCTCATTTACTTGCATCATGGGATTGCAAAGATTTATTCTACGGTATATCGGATGGACCCTACTGAGCTTTGGAAGATAAGGGTGAATTTTGAATATATATAATTCCAATATTTTTTCACATATTATTACAAGATTTTAAGTATAACTATCCATCAATTATAAACCAAGGATCGTAATGTTTAGTGTCTTTGGAATATTAGGTACATGATTAGAAAGCATGAAACCAAAATAAAAACATATTTTTTTAATCTTGATAATGATATCATAACATCATTTGAGATCTTACATTTTCATAGAATAACCTAGGGAATACATATACAATTGGGATGATATAAAAATACTACTAAGGGAATTAATATATAAATAAATCATATAACATGGGTTAGAAGGCATACCATGATGACATAAAAAGGCACAGAACATGAATAAACATATAGAAGAATAAAATATAGATAACGGAATCATGTAATCATAGTAACATAGAAATGTGGAAAAAATATACAACATGACATAAACATGATTCAAGGATAATTTACCAAGACTATTTCACATGGTGGACAAAGTCCTATTAAAGGAATTAGGTTCACTCCCTGTCTCAACATGACATCTCATGAGACTAAAAATTACCCAATGAATTGGAGCGCTATCTGGACACACCCATCATAACATGTTCAATAATATGTGTTTAATTTTAAGAATCAAACATAAGGTATAAACATAAATGTTACCCATGAAAAGAAATGGGTATCATAATCATATCATAAGTCATAAAAAATGGGTGTATCATAATGATGTTCATGAAAGAATGGATTTAAAACATACATGGACATTAATAAGGAAAATTAGGCACAAATAATGATAAATAATTCCCAACTTAAGTGAAAACATGTAAAAATAGTGCTTAAGAAACATTAGAAATGATCCACTTTGGTGCAGTTTAAGGAAAAATATAAAAATTCTTTAAAGAGGAAAAGACGCAATTGTTTGTATAAAACTAGAAATTAACTAAGATATATTTTCATGATGAAATTATTGATTTTAGAAAAAATAATGGTGTCTTAAAATATATTATGTATTGTACTTGAAAATGGGTATGAAATTAGGAAGTTCCTTTTAATCGAACGTGCTTATCGGGAGAAATTAAGAAGGAAACCTTATAAAACGGGTATTTCCCAAACAAAGAAAGAATAATTGAGATAGGTGCATGTGTTTGTAACATAAAAAAATAATTTATGAGGATTAAATAATAATATTTAATAATTACATTGGGTTAAAGAGACGGAAAGTGTAACCCAAAGGAAAAAATGGGGGTTCCAAGAGAGTCCCTTATCATATGTCTGAAACTGTTCTGCACTTGTACTTAATGTCTTGGATAATAAAATTAAATCCATTAATTAATTAATTAATATATATGTATTTTATTTATTATTATTTTATTAAGTTCATTTATGGACTTTTTTATTTGTTATAATATTCAATTTGTTGTTCTAGGAGCGTTCATTTTTTTGGTTTTCCCGATTGGTTCACTTGTATACAAGTATGGAAGTTCATGTAAAATGGGAATAATTATATAGAAGTGAATTTATATGTAATTAATGAACTTTAATAGGTTTAAATGATCTTATATATCATTTTTTTATATGGTATGATGATGTTTTGTTAGATAAAATGTTAATGAAAATGATTTAATTTATTTTGGTTGTTTCTACGACCTTCATGAACTTATATCATTTTATTTAATATCATGTTTATATATTGGTTCCAAAACATTATATGACTTATAATATGTATGAAAAAAATATTATTTAACCATAATAATGGTTTTATTACCATTATTTAAGGTGGTAATGGAAAATGAAAATGTATCATCCACGATGGTGGTAAATCGACACACAACGAACGATGTTTTCATTCTTAGAATAAAAGAAAGAGGGAAGATATTTGATAATTGATTTTTCCATTAACACAATAAAATTACAATATATAAAAGATACTAGAGTTATCATTCCAATTTTTTATAGGTATGTTAGAAGAGGATAAGAAAATAAAATAAATTGAAAATAAATTAAAATAAAATGAAAGAGGATTTTACCTCTTAAGTTTCTTCTCTTTAAGAACCTCCTTAGGGAAATTGGGTTTGGTATTTTGTTGAAAAAAAAGTCTCTTGGTCATGGGGGAGAGACTTGGTAAGAGGATTAGGCATAATTTGGAAGATCTTCATGGTTTGGAAGGTGTGAGGATAAGAGGTGGTGAGGGGTGGTATTTATAGGGGAGGAGAGGAGTGTTTTTTTATTATATTCGTTATTTTATTATTTTGGACCAAGACTATCAATAGTGTTGAACCTTATCACTAAATATATTAAATAATGAATAATATTTCAATATTATGGTATTAAATCATCCATGATTCATCCATGATTCAAAAGTTCATGTGTTTAGATTACATTGTAAATTATCGTATTTCACTATTCACCAAAAAATTAACTATTTTAGAAAAATCCCAAAAATTCACCCTAACCATTTTTAGATGTTTATAATTTAAAAATGGACTAAATTTTATAAAAATAATTTTCTAAATATTATAAATTTAATTTTTAATTAAATTCAACATTTATTCCAAAAATACTGATTTTAAAATTATGACTGATTTTATGACACTTTGAAAAATTAATTAAGGTCTTATAAAATTATCTTATGATAATAAGATAACAAAATATTAATTTTTGAATATATTTTATGAAAATAAATTTTCTTTTAAATCATTATATTAATTATAAAATTGTGAATAAATATTTACAGCTTACAAAAATACAAAAACTTAATTTATCATTTTTAAAACATTTATTTACTTATACAATGATATAAATATATCATACTTTCATTCATAATATACCTAAGTTTTATTTATACTTTCATAGGTGAGGTTACTATTCTATTGGACTGATTACTATTCTTAATGGTCACATTACTTTTACAATGGTGAAGTTACTATTCCATTGGTATAGGTTCCTCAATACCACTTATTTCATTCTTATTTTAAGAAAATAATGTTTTTATTAGGTTATATATGTGATGTATGTGTTTTATACTATATAAAATAATTAAAAGAAGGGAAATTTCATTGATAAAATTTTGGGTTGTTACATTCTTCCTCCCTTATGAAATTTCTCCCACAGAATTTTGTTTTGACAAACTAAGGTGAAAACAGGTGAGGGTATTTCTCCTTTGTTACTTCCTCTCATTCCCATGTTGCATCTTTGTACTTATGATTCTGTCATAGTACTTTGACCAGGTGAGTATTCTTGTTGTGTATAACTTTATCTCTATGGTCCAAGATCTTCATCAGATGCTCCTCATAAGAGAGATCATTTTCCAACTTTACCACATATGAATTCAGTACATGTGAAGGATCTGGTATGTACCTCCTCAAAAGGGATACATGGAACACATCATGTACTTGAGACATGGTAGGTTGAAGTGTTAGTCAATAGGACATATCTCTAACATGATCATTAATCTCTAAGGGGACTATGTACCAAGTACTTATCTTTCCTTTCTTCACAAATCTCATGACTATATTCCATAGAGATATGTGGAGGAATAACATGTCTCTAACTCTAAGTCTCATCAACGATTCTCTGCATATCTCTTCTATCAACATTGGGAATCCTAGATATTCTGCTGAATGGTTTTCACCTTTTCTACCATTTCTTTGACCATTTTAGTTCCTAGAAGCTTTAATTCACCAACTTCATCCCATCATGTAGGTGTTCTGCATCTTTTCCCATAAAGGGTTTTATATGGAGCCATTTGGATGTTTGAGTGGAAACTATTGTAGTAAGAGAACTCGAATGGAGATAGATTTTGGTCTCATCCTCACTTAAAGTCCATATAACATTCTCTCAACATGTATTCCATTGTCTAAATAGTCTAAATAGTTTACTCAGATTGTCCGTCAGTTTGAGAATGATAGGACGTACTGAAGTTCAACTCAGTATTTTGAGCATGTTGGATAATTTTCCAAAACTTAGAGTTGAATCTCAGATCTAGATCATATATAATCGATAGTGGTACTCCATGAATCCTTACCACTTCTCTGATGTATATTTTTGTAAGTTTATCCAATTATAATTCCTATTAAATTGCGATAAAGTGATCTATATTTGTAAGACGATCCATAACAACCCATACAGCATTGTTTCCTATGGATTTCTTTGAAAGCCTGGTGAAAAATTACATGGTGATGTTTTCCCATTTCCATATTGGTATGGGTAATGGTTTCATCATCCCCTTATACTTTTTCCTTTTATCCTTCAATTGTTAACATACTAGGCACTTTGATGTATATTCAGCAATATCCTTCTTTATATTTTCCCAATAACAATTCTCTCGGAGATATCGATACATTTTTGTGCTCCCAAGGTTAATAGAGAAGGTATAGCTATGTGAGTCATTCAGAATCTCTCTCTTTATATCTTGATTTTATGTACACATAGTCATGACCCAAATCTTACAACTCCTTCCTTGTTAATTTTTAACTCTGAGGATTTCACCGTTCTTATAGCTTCCACCTTTTTTTGAATTTCCTCATCATTTCTTTGAGCATCCTTTATTTTCTCCATAAGTAATGGTTGACCAATCATTTGAGAAAGGATTTATAATGTTCCTTCATTAATTATTTTCATGTCCATACTTGTTAAATCTAAGAAGATTGGATCCTTTTCAATTATCATCATTGATAAAGCTATAGGATTCTTTATACTTACAGAATCTGACAACTTATTTTCCTTACCAGGATGGTAGCAGATTGAGAAGTCATAATCCCTGAGGAGATTTAACCATCTTCACTAGTGTATATTAAGATACTTATATGTGAATAAATATTTTAGTTTCTTATGATCAGTATTTATCTCACGCTTCTCCCATATAGATAATGCTACCATATTTTCAACCTGAATGCCACTGCTGCAAACTACATATCATGTGTAGTATAGTTTTTCTCATAAATTTTCAAATGCCTTAAGATGTAGTCTATCACTTTTTCATTTTTCATTAGTACATTTCCTAGTCCCTTTATTGAATAATTTCTATATACTACAAAGAGTTCCCCACTTTTTGGTACTATGATTACTAGTGTAGTGATAATCCTTTTTTCAACTCTTAAAATCAGTCTTCACATTCACTAGCCCAAACAAACTTTTCTCCCTTTCGAGTCAACTTGGTTAGTAGTTTTTAAAATCATGAAAAGTTTTTCAAAAATCACTTTAATACCCTTCTAGAGTAATTAAACTATAGATCTCCATTACATATGTTGGTCTAGGCCACTCTTTGATTTCCTTTGTCTTGGAAGGGTCCAAAAATATTCCTTTACTAGTGATAACATTACCCAAGAATGATACTTCCTCCATCCAAAACTCACATTTGATATAAATTTTACAAATTTTATCACTTATCAAAGTATTTAGCACAGTATTCAAATTCTCCTCATGTTCCTCCTTGCTCTTGGAGTATATTAGAATATCATCAATAAAGAATACCACTAATTCGTCAAGGTAATATCTAATGAATATATTCATTAAGTCCGTGAAACTTTTTGGAGCGTTATTTATTTTGAAGGGAATCACTATGAACTCATAGTTTCCATACCTTGTTCGAAAGATAGTCTTGGTAATATCTTCCATCTCCACCTTTAATTAGTGATATCCTGACCGAAGGTCTACCTTAGAGAAATACTTGGCCCCATGTAGTTGATCAAAGAATTCATCTATCCATGGAAGGGGATACTTATTCTTTATCCTGATTTTTTTGATCTCATGATAATAAATGCATAGGTGCATTGATCTATCCATCATCTTAAGGAAGAGGGATGGATCACCCCATGGTGAAACACTCGGGTGTATAAAACCCTTGCCCATATTCTCTTATAACCGATTATTTAGTTCCTCCAACTCAATGGTGGTAATTCTATAAGTTGTATTTGATATATCTAGATATCCAAGAATAAGTTCAATTAAGAACTCAACCACTTGGTCTAGAGGAATACTAGGCAATTCCTCGGGGAACTGATTAGTGTAGTCCCTCACAGTGGGAATGTCTTTGATCATGATTCTCTATTTTGTATCAATAATTTTAGCTAGATATACTTGCTAATAAGTCCATAATATCCACACTTGAGATTATTATTATGAAGGAGATTCATCCTCATCCTTACACTAGCATAGAATTGGAGGATGCCTTGGGATGTGAAGAGTGATCTCCCTTTCCTAAAAATTAATGTTAGATTTGTATAAAGATTTCCAATCCATGCCTAATATAGAATAAAACTCAAAAAAGGATTTAAGATAATATTTTATAGGAGTTTAAGTCCATAAAAATTAATCAAGTATGAGTTATATACTTTGGATGCAATAATTTTTCCATTTTTTGTTCTCATAGATAGCTCAAACTCCATATTTTGAGGTGGTATTTGAAGAGTTCTGCTAAACTTTCAAAATATGAAAGAATGTGTAGAACCATAGATGATAATCCTACCTTTAACTATTTTATTTTGGTTATAATCATTTACTTCATCCAAAATAGACTTTGGGAAGATAAATTTTAAATTGAAAACACATAAAATGGAAATTTATAACATTAAAGGTATAACTTATAAGTGAAAATTATATCATCACTTGTGATTCCCTAAGTTTCATTCTAGGTTATCCATGATGATATAATTATCCCTAGGGTTATTACTAAAGTTTTCTAGTCCTAATCCCCAAAAATAACTAGATCATTCTCTAATACCAACTATAATGACCCTATCTTTTTTCACATATTATTACATGATTTTAATCATAATTAGCCATCAATTACAATCCAAGGATCATAAAGTGTAGTGTATTTGGAAGATTAGGTACATGATTAGAAAGAATGAAACCAAAATAAAAACATATTCTTTTTAATCTCCATAATGAGATCTTAACATCCTTTTAGAACTTAAATTTTCATAGGATAACCTAGGGAATACATAGACAAAAAGGATGAGATAAATAGCCCAATAAGGGGATAAACATATAAATAAAGCATAGAACATGGGTTAGAAGGCATAACATGAAGAAATAAAAAGGCATGGAAAATGAATAAACATATTTAAGCATAAAATATAGAACATGGGATCTTGTAATCATGACATCATAGAAATTTTTAAACAACATACAACATGACATAAGTATTAGTTAAGGCTAATCTTCCAAGACTATTGCACATGGATGAAAAAGTCCCATAAAGGAATTAGGTTCACTCTGTATGCCAACATGATGTCTCATATGACTAAACATTGTCCAATTAATTGTAATTCTATCTATGTGCACCCATCACAACATGTTCATCAATATGTGTGCCACATTAATAATCAAACATAAGTTATAAACACAAGGGTTACCCATAAAAATAAATGGATATCATAATTATATCATAAGGCATTTAAAATGGGTGTATCATAATGATTTTCATGAAATAATGGTTTTAAAACATAAATGGAAATTTATAAGTGAAATTAGGCATATATAATTACAAATTATATCCAACTAAAGTGAAAACATGTAAAAAACGTTTTTAAGAAACTTTAAAAATGATCCACATTGGTGTAGTTTAAGGGAAAATATAATAAGTATTTAAAGAGGAAAATGTGTAATTGTTTTCATAAAACCAAAAATGAACTTAAATAGTTTTTCATGATGAAATTATTGATTTTAAAAAAAATGGTGGCTTAAAATATATTATGTAGTGTACTTGAAAATGGGTATGAAATTAGGAAGTTCCTTTTAATCAGACTTGCTTATCAGGAGAAATTGAGAAGGAAACCTTATAAAAAATGTATTTCCCCATAAAATAAAGAATAATTGAGATAGTTACATACTTTTGGAATATAATAATAGAATATATGATGATTAAATAAGAAAAATTAATAATTATATTGGGGTAAAGAGAGATAAAGTGTAACCCAAATGAAAAATGGGGGTTCGGAGAGAGTCTCTTACCTTATGTCCAAAAGTGTTCTTCACTTGTACTTAATGTCCTAGATAATAAAATTAAATACATTAATTAATTAATTAAGAAACTATTATACATGTATTTTATTTATTATTATTTTATTAAGTTTGTTTATGGACTTTTTTATGAGTTATAAGATTCAATTTTGTGGTTCTGGAAGCATTCGTTTTATTGGTTTTCATTATCAGTTCGCTTGTATACAAGTATGAAAGTTCATGTAAAATGGGAATAATTCTCCAGAAGTGAAATTATATGCTATTAATGAAATTATAGAGGGTTAAATGATCTTATATATCATTTGGTTATATGTTATGAGGATAATTCATTAGATAAAATGTTAATGAAATTGATTTAATTTATTTTGGTGGTTTTTACTACCATCATGAACTTATATCATTTTATTTAATATCATGTTTATATATTGGTTAAATAACATTATATGACTTATAATATGCATAAAAAACTAATTTTACCATAATAATGGTTTTATTACTAGCCATGAAGGTGGTAATGGAAAATGAAAATGCATCGCCCATGATGGCGGTAAATCGACACATCACGGATGGTGTTTTCATTTTTAGAATAAAAGGAAGAGGGAAGATATTCGATGATAAATTTTTTCATTAACATAATAAAATTAAATTATATAAAGGATAATGGATTTATCATGAAGCTTTGGTATAGGTAGGTAAGGATAGGATAAGAAAATAATATAAATTGAAAAAAAAATGAAATAAGATTTTACCTCTTGAACTTCTTCTCCTTGGGAACCTCCTTAGGGAAATTGGTTTTAGTATTTTGCTAAGACCAAAGGATCCTAGAAGTGGGGTAGAAAATTAGTAATAGGATTGGGTATAATTTGTATAGGTTTCAAGTTTCGGAAGGTGTGAGGAGAAGAGATGGTGTGGACCGATATTTATAGGGGAGGCGAGGAGTGTTTTTTTATTATATTCATTGTTTTATTATTTTGGATCAAGACTGTTAATAGTGTTGAAAATTATCAATAAATATGTTAAATAATTAATGAGAGTTCAGTATTATTTCCTTAAATCAGTCATACATTAGACATTGTTCAAAAATTCATGTGTTTAGCTTATATTGTAAATTACAGTATTTCACTAACCACCAAAAATTCAACTATTTTAGAAAATTCCAAAAAATTAACCATAACTATTTTTCAATGTGTATAATAAAAAAATGGACTTAATTTTATGGAAATATTTTCTAAATATAATAAATTTAATTTTTAATTAAAATCATCATTTATTTGAAAAATACTGATTTTAAAATTATAACTGGTTTTATGACACTTTAAAAAATTAATTAATGTCTCATAAAATTATTTTATAATAATAAGACAACAAAATATTAATTTATGAATCTATTTTATGAAAATAAATTTTCTTTTAAATCATTATATTAATTATAAAACTATAAATAAATATTTACGACTTACAAAAATATCAACACTTAATTTATCATTTTTAAAACATTTATTCACTTATACCATGATATAAATATATCATATTTTTATTCATAAGATATCTAAATTTTATTTATACTTTCATGGGAAATATTACTATTCTATTTGATATGTTACTATTCTTAATGGTCACATTACTATTCCAACGGTCAAGTTACTATTACATTGGTATAGGTTTCTTAATACCACTTATTTCATTCTTAATTTATGAAAATAATGTTTTTATTAGGTTATTTATGTGATGTATGTGTTTTATACTATATAACATAATTAAAATAAGGTAAATTTCATTAATAAAAGTTTGGCTTGTTACAGAAGACCTTTGAGAGAAGGTTTTTATCAGACCTAGTGTGTCCCCTTGGGCAGCTCTGGTATTGTTCTTAAAAAAGTTGGATGGGGGTTTGAGGATTTGTGTTGGATTTAACCACCTAAATTAGGTAATGATAAAGAAAAAGTACCCATTTACAAGTATTTAGGACCTTTTAGACTAGTTGAAAGGTTTGAGTTGGTTCATAAAGATCAATCTTAGGTCCATTTATCATCGATTGAGGGTTCGTGAGGATGATATTTTGAAGATGGAATTCAAATGTCTCTATGGACATGATGTGTTCCTAGTGATACATTTTGGTGTGACTAATTCCCCAAAAATTTCCATAGATCTTATAAACCATATCTTATAGATGTACTTTTACTGATTCATAGTTGTCTTCATCAATGACATACTCATTTACTATGCGTTAGAGGAGGAGCATGCAGAGCATTTGAGGATGGTCCTAGACTTTCTCTGAGAGCGCCAGCTATATAGTAAGCTCTCGAACTACTATTTTTTTATCTTTTAGATTCAATTTCTAGGCAATGTCATATCTGAGAATGATTTAGTTATGCATTCATTTAATATTGATGCAATACTTTCTTGGGATCTACCCAAGAGTGTCAGAGGTACGCATTTTCTTGGTTTGGCAGGGCACTACCAGTGGTTCACAATAGAATTTTTCAGGATATCATTCCCTTTGACCACCTTTACATAGAAAGGGTATCCATTTACCTAGTCCAAGTATTTTTTGGGAGCCTTCGAGGAGTTGAATCTAAGGTTGACCAGTGATCCTGTTTTGAGACTACCAGAGGAGGGACTTGAGTATGTGGTGTTTTGTGATGCCTCTAGAGCTAGGCTAGGTTATGTATTGATGAAAATGTGGTAACTAATTTCTTATGGGTCAAGGTAGTTGAGAAACCATGATAAAAACTATATGAATCCTAACATAGAGTTGGTAGTGGTAGTATTTTCTCGAAATATGTGGAGGCACTAACTTTAGGGAAAGTGTTTCATTTTTTACTCAAACCACCAAATTCTTAGATACATCTTCACTCGGATAGATATCAACCTGATATAGAGGAATTGGTTTGAGTTTCTAAGGGACTGTGACTTCTAGATAGTCTATTCTCTATAGAAGGGAAATGTAGTGGAAGATGGCCTTAATAAGAAGTCTCGTTCTAATTTAGTGGAGGAGGTGTTTGAGTAGTTGTCTTTGTTATAGCTGACCCTGGTGGAGGAGAGGGGTGCATCTTATATTCAATTTATGGTGATGAATCTGCCAATTATTCAGTATGTGGGAGAAAATCAATTGATATACAATGCATTTATACTTCTATATGGCAGATAACCTTAGGATATACACTAAATGAATTTTATAAAGGAGGAGAGTATGTCCTTATTTTCTAGGGATGGATGGTGGTTTCGACCACATTGTGGGATGAGGTGTTGAGGGAGTTCCATACTTCTCCCTTGTTTGTACATCCTGGTGTGGGAAATATATATAAGTATCTTCAATAACACTTTTGGTGGGTTGGAATGAGGTGGAGTGTTGTTGAGTTTTTCTCTATGTGTCTCACATGTTAGTAGGTAAATGTTGAACATCAGGTACTATCAGGTTTGACTCAACCTTTTAAGATCCCATAATATAAGTGGTATAACATATAGATGAATTTTATATTGGGGATTATACAGAAATCAAGTGGCCATGATGCAATCTGGGTGATTATTGACTAATTCTCCAAGTTGGTGCACTTTGTTTCCATCAGGGAGTAGATTTTGGAAAATATTTTAGGTAAATTGTATGTGTGGGATATCATTAGGCATAATGGGGTACCCATGATGATCATCTCTAGGTATGATTCCCATTTTACATCATGGTTGTAGAGGGGTCTATAGGAGGATTTTGGGCCCCAGTTACACATGATCATGGCATTTCACCCCCAAAATTAAGGAAAGGCTAAGGGGACTATCCAAGTATTAGAGGATATGCTAAGAGAATGTGTGTTAGACTTCGGATGGATCTAATCACAAACCAGCCCGAGTTGACCCTGAACCGGTCACCCAGGTCAGCCTGCGACAAGTCCCAAGAGGTGTTCCCGATCCTCCCAGGATAGATACAAGCACCAAGGGCATCAATATAGTACACAAGGGAATTATTTCTCCCATATATAAACAATCAAAAAATAGAGGAAAGAAATGGACAACCCAAAATACATTTATATAAAAATTGAACGGAACATTATTTGTACAAGAAACTGAAAGTACAATTAAACCAACAAATCAACTGACCAAACCTGATAACCAACTAACTCCATGTGACCCCGCTGGTCACTCTCCAAAAAAATGATCACATGTCGCCCAAGGTGATCGAACTCAAGCTGAAACTTGCACAAGGTCTAAAAACAGAAGAAGACTATAGGCGTGAGTATTAAAACTCAGTAGGTTATCTCGATATTCTATTCACAATTCAAATCCTTTAAAATAAAAGAAACATCAATTTCAAGTTTTAAAAACAAATATAAAGTTTTGTTTTCCAAATGAGATCTCATGCTATAAAAAAAATTACCAGACAAAAACATGCATGTTTTATAAACAAGAATGCTAGTAACAATTTTCAAAGAGGTGCAACTTAAAAATGGAAATAGTTTTCAAGAGGGCTACTTTAAAGAATTTAAACTTTTAAATAAATCACCCAAACTTCTAAATTTACCAACCAAACACACTGTATGTCGACGGTGAGTACTAATTATCCAATGAGAACAAGTCATGGGAACACTCCTAGGCACTAGTTAGTTGTGAGCCCCAGGTACCTCGTATCTCGGTGAAAGTAACCATAATAAATATCCCTTCTCGTGCACACGAGCCACTAGTAGGGATCATACACGTAACCTAGTGGTACCCCATCATCATCATCATCATATTTTAGTTAGTGTTTTCATCGTCAAACTTGTTACATGAAATAGGGGTCAAACCCCACAGGATCACTAGCATACTAGTACAAGTCCGCCCACCTAGATACCTGGGATTCCCTTTAGTGCTCAATCAGGTTACACATATTATCAAATACACATTTCACATCAAAATTTCATTCCCAAACCATAAACACACAAAAATATCACAAACATTCTTCCCATTTCTTTCACGAATCAATAAACCACTGAAATTTTTTTGTAAAACAATTTCAAGGAGTGTATTGAGGCTTTGCACATAAAACTCATTCAAAAACACTCTTTTAATTATAAACACACAACAAAACCATACCCAACCATATTTTTCAACACTAAAAACATTTAATAAAATCATTTCATGGACCATAAAACAATCCCAATTGACACCACATGGTATATACAAGTAAAACACTCATTCTTCATTTTTGGGAAAGGCCAAACGGGCCTTTAAACATTTTCTCAAAGCTAACATTTGAAAAAGTTATGCATTTAAATTTTATTAAGGAGGTGTATAAACACTATTTACATCATCAAACCACATTCATAAATCCCTTAAAACACTTAGGTTACATATTCAAAACACAACCATTTTCATAAGAATGTGAAACGGGCCATTTTCCGGCAAATCGGGCCAAAACATGTTGTAAACCAAAAACTATTTGTTTGTAAAACCAAATCCAAATTGGAAATACATAAAAGGATCCCAAAATAATTTTTTTACATGCTTACAATGTATTTATAAATCCAAACAAATCATTTTAAATTTCACTAGACACATAAAATCCAACCTGGCATTTTACCGAACACATGGAATGTACTCTTTAACAAAACAACTTATGTTAAGCACTTAAAAAGGGATAAAATACTATCTTCATGACATAAAGTTATTCAAGATACTGAAACATATTTAAAATAACATAAAACAAGTGAAAACTCTCATGTAATAATTTATCAAACAAGAGGAGTGCACATTTATACCAAAACAACTATATTTTTAACAAAATAAGTCATAAAACATAATTTGCACACAAAACCTTTAAAACCAAGGTTTCACATCAGAACATATCATATAAATAGGGTTATAAAAGAATGATGATGATGAAACTTAAATGATAAAGGCTTATTCAAGGGATATCCTACCTCAAATCCTTGGCGTAATGGAAACGCACACCCAAAATCACCATCCGAGGGTTTACAAACCCTAAACCTAAGAAGACCAGCCCCAAACGAACAAAAACCCATCATAAATCATGGGATAACAGAAACCTAGGTATATCATGATTAGGGTAGATTATAAAACCAAGAAATAATGAAAGGAGGAAGAAGAGGGAGGATAAAGGAGAAGGAATCTCACCTTTTTAACTAGAAAACTCTTCATATTCCTTCAGATATGCACCCATATAGAAAGGTTAATGGATTAAAAATTCTTGGAGATTATCCTAAGGTCTGGAAGAACTAGGTAAATAATATTTATGGGAAAAAGAGTACGATTTTAATGATTTATTTATGAAACAATTTACCTTCTCAATTCTGGATGATTTGAGGAAATCTGAGAACGTTCACCCAAATATGTGATTCAAATGAGATCCAAAGAGGAAAATTAGATAATAGGGGTAATTATAGAGATTTTTTATTATATTTGGAGGTGTAATCACCTAAAAATATTAAAAAATTAAAAATATATAAAAGAAACAATTTTTTTAACTAGAAATGGGCCCACAAGCTGGCCCAATACCTAAATAAGTAACCAAAATTCAACATGATTATGAATTCTTAAGGGGTCCAAAAGGATATGGTGGTTTTAATGTGTTAGTTTAGGAAAATTGGGAAGTGTAATGAATGAAAAATTTTGAAAAATGAAGAAGTTATAAAATAAATAAATTTGGTTTTTAAATCTGAAAATGGGCTCACAGTTGGCCCAAATCAAGAAAAAACCACCCTTTCTCCAAAAAATCCTAAACAAGAAATGGGGAACACAAATTAGGGTGATCATACATATATGGAAATTTAAAACTCAAAATTAATCTCACCCAACACGTAAGAAAAGGATCAGTATTTTCAATGAACAGGATCAAAACCATGACATGAAAAGAAAAAAAATGGGTGTGACAATTTAAATTGTTCCCTTGTGTAATCTACTGATGCCCTTAGTGCTTGTCTCCATCTTGGGAGGATCAGGAACTTCTCTCGGTACTTGTCGCAGGTTGTCCTGGGTGACCAGTTTAGGTTCAACTCGGGCTGGTTCGTAACAAAATGGTATCAAAGGAGGTCGGCTCTTAGCAGACCTTTCTTTTTAGAGCACCCTTGTTATTTGGGATATGTCAAGGTAGGTGGAGTAGGATTATTGGGACATTAGGGGTAAGTGCGGTAAGAGCATTGCGAACTCTTTCTCGTTCTAATCCTCGGGTTTTCATGGGAAGTCCGGTTTTATTAGTGTCTTTTGTTCTTGTTGATTGTTTGGTGTTGGGATATGACAAGGGGAGTCTGACTAATAGCCTCTGTGAGCTCGCAGGGCCTGGAAAGCCTTGTGGAGCTGGGGCATGGTCCTAATAAGTCTCTTCGTGTTGGTTTTGTGTTTTACATATGGCCTCCAACTATATGGTCAAGTCACCCACCGACACTTGTTCCCTTTTGGGGGTTTCTTGGACCTTTCTTGAATTCTGAATTTTTTTTTGAAAATCATTGTGTGAGAATGATGGAAATGGGTTTTAAAGGAAGGATTGGATTTGTAAAATTGGAAAAGTGGTTTTCAAAAATTAAATATAAGAATGTTTTTGGGAAGTTTGTGTTTTTTTAAACAAATTTTGGGAAGGAAGTGGAAATGATTTAACAGGATTGTATTTTCCCTAATATAAACTTGTGGTTTGTTGAAATAAAATGTTTTGAAAGTGTGAATAATTTTAAATTAATTCTAAAACTTTGTTTTAAATGGGGTGTTTTGGGCTATTGAAAAGTTTTTGAATCTGATGAATTGGTTTTGGAAGTTTGGTTTTGAGCGGTTGGGGTTTTCTGGAAAGGGGTTTTGGCCTTTGTGGTTGTCGGATTATGAAAAGAGACCTTGCTGAATTTTTTTAAAATGGGAAAGAGATATTTGGAATATAATGGTTGTTTTTATAAGTTCTATTAAATGAAATGGATTTTTTTTAATCAAATGGCTCTTGATGAAGTGTGGATTTTCTTGTAAAATCTGAAAATGGCTTTTGATTTGGTGGTTAATGTGCCTTTGGAAGGTACATGATTATTTTTGTAATGATGATGTTTTGTTTTTTCATTCGGTGTTTTCATGGGTTCTCACATGCAAGGTTTTGTGAATATATGGATGAATGGCCGGTATGGCATGGTATTTGAGTGCTTGGGGTGGCACGTAAATGTTCATGTGAGTGAGACTTTATAAAACACCATTGGTGAATGTGGAAATCCACCAAGTTAGTTTTTTTCTTCAAAAGTGTTTTAGCTAAAAAAATTTGGTGTTTGTTTTGAACTAATGGTTATGTGGATGGTTTATCCTATGTATTAGAAGTTTTTTCTATTCAGTATGCTCCCTTATGATCTAAAAGTCATACTCTTGTTACATCTTGAGATGGGATCTTGTTGGTGGCTCGGTTTTGGGGTAATGTTCAGTGGGTTTCTAAAGATTTGGATGTTGTGATGTGTCCATGGATGGTTCTCCATTGGTAATATTTCTAGTTGATCAACCTAAGGATTTGTTTCAAATGTTAAATCCTCCTCTTAGAATGATACCTCAGCCCGTTTATTGAAATAGAGATATGTTTGGGCTCGATTTAAAGTGTCTTCCCTTTGTGGTGATTCTCTCGGTTGTAGTAGTTGTGCTCGGTGATGTTTAGTGGGTGGATTTTTCTACCTTGTTAATTCTTCTCCCCATTCAGAGTGATAGAAAATAGTGTTGTGTATCTCCATGTTCTTGTTTGGGTAAAAATGTGTTGTTAAGGAAGAGAGTTTCATGGTGTCTCTTGATCTATTGTTTCTTACTGGGAGTGTTATGTGGTACTATGTAGAACTAAGGGATTGAGTACAAGTTAGGGATTATCAAAGCCTAGCTATGAGGCAAGAGATGCTTCATCCATCATAGCTCCATCCATAGGTTTATGAGTGAAGCTAGTGCGTAGTCAGGAGTCCTAGGATTATGGGTAGTATTGCTAAGCTCATACCTATACCATTTCATTGAGGTAGTTCCATTGTTTATTTTGTGGTTTCAATGGCCCAATGATTGGGTCCCCTTCCCTCCCCTCCCTAATTGGTGGGGGTTTGGATCCGTGTAGAGATTGTTGGCCCAGTTCTTGATGCCTCCATTAGAGAGTGGATGGCTTAAATGTTCATGTTTTGTTCCTCTCAACTTGGGTTTTTAGGTTGTTGTGGGAGAGTTTTGGTGGTCCTGTGCAGGTGAGTCCCAATTCTAGTTCATTTTGAATTCTTTTTTTTTGTTCACTTCTAGTTGGTCTCTAATGGTGGGGAGATCCACTGCGGGTCTCGAAGATCTTTCCTTTAGGATTTGTCAGATGGTAGTTGTGATTTAATGGTGGGGATCCCATTCCGGCCTCCACCAAAATTCATTGGATTTTTTGAGTGAACTATGGTTTGGGGTGATCTTTGGGTTCATTGGAAGAAGGCCCAATAATCTAGTTCTTGGCTTGGTTGTGATGGCGGTGGCTTGATCTTTCTGTTGATTCTCCGAAAGTGGTTGTGAGTTGGTGTTTTGTTTGGTCAAGAGTATTAAGTTAAATTGTTGATGAATGATATTTCCTTAGCTTTAGAGGCTGTATTATGTTGATAAGTTGTCCTTAGGTGTTGATCAATCGGCTAGAATGTGTTGTGTCTTTCCGAGGTCGGAAAACCTTAATGGTGGGGAGAATTGTCACACCCGTTTTTTTTTCTTTTCATGTCATGGTTTTGATCTGATTCATTGAAAATACCGATCCTTTTCTTGGGTGTTGTGTGGGATTAATTTTGAGTTTTGAACTTCCATATATTTATAATCACCCTAATTTGGGTTCCCTATTGCTTGTTTAGGATTTTTTGGAGAAAGGGTGGTTTTTCCCTAATTTGGGCCAACCGTGATCTCATTTCTAGATTTAAAAACCAAATTTGTTTCTTTTATAACTTCCTCATTTTTCAACATTTTTCATTCATTCTACTTACCACTTTTATTAAACTGACATATTCAAACCACCATATCCTTTTTTACCCCTTAAGAATTCATAATCATGATGAATTTTGGTTACTTATTTAGGTATTGGGCCAGCCTGTGGGCCCATTTCTAGTTTTAAAAAAAATTGTGTCTTTTATATATTTTTCATTTTTTAATATTTTTTCGGTTATTCCACCTCCCAATATAATAAAAAATCCCCATCCTCGCCCCTATTATCTATTTTACCTCTTTTTAGCTCATTTGAATCGCATATTTGGGCGAAAGTTCTCAGGTTTCCTCAAATCGTCTAGAACTGAGAAGGTAAATTGTTTCATACATAAATCATTCAAATCATACTCTTTTTCTCATAAATATTCTTTCCCTGGTTTTTCTAGACCTTAGGATCCTCTCCAAGAAGTTTCAATCCATTCCCTTTTATCTATGCATGCAGATATAATGGAATACGAAGAGTTTTCTAGTTGAAAATGTGAGATTCCTTCTCCTTTATCCTCCCTCTTCTTCCTCCTTTCATTATTTATTGGTTTTATAATCTCCCCTAGTCATGATCTACCTAGTGTTCTGTTATCCCATGATTTATTATGGGGTTTTTGTTCGTTTGGTGCTGGTCATCATAGGTTTAGGGTTTGTAAACCCTCATATGGTGATTTTGGGTGTGTGTTTCCATTACGCCAAGGATTTGAGGTAGGATATCCCTTTCACAAGCCTTTATCATTTAAGTTTCATCATTATAATTATGTTATAACCTTATTTATATGATATTTTCTTCTGTTAAACCTTGTTTTTAAAGCTTTTGTGTGCAAATTATGTGTTATGACTTATTTTGTTAAAAATATAGTTGTTTTGGTATAAATGTGCACTCCTCTTGTTTGATAAATTATTTCATGAGCTTTCACACTTGGTTTATGGTATTTTAAATATGTTTCAGTATATTGAATAACTTTATGGAATTATTGTGGTATTTTATCCCTTTTTAAGTGCTTAAAATAAGTTGTTTTGTTAAAGAGTGCATGTCATGTGTTCAGTAAAATGCCCGGTTGGATTTTATGTGTCTAGTGCAATTTAAATGATTTGTTTGGATTTATAAATAAATTTTCAGTATGTAGAAAAATTATTTTGGGGTCCTTTTATGTCTTTACATTTTGTATTTGGTTTTACAAACAAATGGTTTTTGGTTTACAACATGTTTTGGCCCAAGTTTCCGGAAAATGGCCCGTTTCACATTCTTATGAAAATGGTTGTGTTTTGAATATGTAACCTGAGTGTTTTAATGGATTTATGAATGTGGTTTGATACTCTAAATGGTGTTTATACACCTCCTTAATAAAATTTAAATTCATAACTTTGTCAAATTTTAGTTTTGAGAAAATGTTTAAAGGCTCGTTTGGCCTTTCCTAAAAATGAAGAATGAGTGTTTTACTTGTATATACCATGTTGTGTCAATCGGGATTGTTTTATGGTACATGAAATGATTTTATTAAATGTTTTTAGGGCTGAAAATATGTTTGGGTATGGTGTTGTTGTGTTTTTATAATTAAAAGAGTGTTTTTGAATGAGTTTTATGTGCAAAACCTCAATACACTCCTTGAAATTGTTTTACAAAAAATTTAAGTGGTTTATTGATTCGTGAAAGAAATGTGAAGAATGTTTGTGGGATGTTTGTGTGTTTATGTTTGGGTAATTTAATTTTGATTTTAAATGTTTATTTGATAATATGTGTTACCTGATTGAGCACTAAAGGAAATCTCGGGTATCTAGGTGGGCGGACTTGTACTAGTATGCTAGTGATCCGGTGGGGTTTGGCCCCTGTTTCACATAGAAAGTTTGACAATGACAACACTA
Source organism: Viscum album (assembly GCA_963277665.1). Taxonomy (NCBI): domain Eukaryota; kingdom Viridiplantae; phylum Streptophyta; class Magnoliopsida; order Santalales; family Viscaceae; genus Viscum; species Viscum album. Next base: position 1,148,732,200 of record OY728128.1, read on the forward strand.
ACTAAACTATGATGATGATGATTTTGGGGGACCACTAGGTTATGGTTATACTATCTACTAGTGGCTCGTGTTCACGAGAACAGATATTTATTATGGTTACTTTCACCGAGATATGAGGTACTTGGGGCTCACAACTAACTAGTGCCTAGGGGTGTTCCCGTGACTTGTGCTCATTGGCTAATTTGTACTCACCATCAGAATACGGTGTATTTTTTTGATAAATTTAGCATTTTTGGTGATTTATTTAAAATGTTAAATTCTTTAAATTAGCCCTCTTGAAAACTATTTCCATTTTTAAGTTGCACCTCTTTGAAAATTGTTACTAGCATTCTTGTCTATAAAACATGCATGTTTTTGTCTGGTAATTTTTTTTATAGCATGGGAACTCATTTGGAAAACAAAACTTTATATTTTTATTTAGAACTTGAAATTTATTTTTCTTTTATTTTAAATTATTTACATTAGGAATAGAATAATGGGCTAACGTACTGAGTTTTAATACTCACGCCTATAGTCTTCTTCTGTTTTTAGCCTTTATGTAGGTTCCAGCTTGAGTTTGATCACATTGGGTGATGTGTGATCATTTTTTTGGAGATTGACCAGTGGGGTCACATGGAGTTAGTTGGTTATCAGGTTTGGTCAGTTGAGTTGTTGGTTTAGTGGTACTTTTAGTTTCTTGTACAAATAATGTTCAGTTTAATTTTTATATAAATGTATTTTGGGTTGTCCATTTATTTCTGATGTTTGTTTTATTGTTTATATATGGGCGAAATATTTCCCTTGTGTACTCTATTGATGCCCTTTGTGCTTCTCTCCATCTCGGGAGGATCAGGAATGCCTCTCAGGACTTGTCGCGGGCTATCCTGGGTGACCTGTTCAGGGTCGACTCAGGCTGGTTCGTGATAGAGCTGGGAGGATCACTTTTCAATGGTATAGTGTGCCAATAATAACATCTATAACCCTATTATTGGAATGGATCCTTTCAATTAACTGTATGGGAGCCCCTACAGGTCACCCTTATATTGTACATAGATCCATGATACATCTCTTATTGGGCTAGAGATGGTGCATGAAATGACAGAGAAGGTTTAGGTGGTCTATGAGAATATGAGGATAGTCCACAGCTGATAGAAATATTATGTTGATTGATGTTGTAAAACTTTGGAGTTCATGCCAAAAGAACATGTTTTCTGAGAGTATCCTCACGATGAGGATTATGAAGATTTAGTCAGAGAAGCAAGTTATCCTTGAGGTTCATCAGGACATTAGAAATCCTATGAAGGGTTGGAAAGGTTTCTTATTGATTGTCCATTCCCCCACAATTGGACCAAGTACATGACATCTTTCATGTATCATAGTTGAGGAGATACATGCATGGACCAACACACATTACTAACTAGAGTGAGTTAGACATCAAGGATGGAGCCACCATTGCAAAGTACCTGGTGGAGGTCAAGGACTTATAGGAGAGGACCCTATGTGAATGAACTATCTCTTTGGTTTGAGTGCTTTGGCAGTATGGGAGTGTGGAGGAGAGATCCTAGGAGTGTAAGAGTCACATGTGGACTCAGTACCCCCACCTTTTTGTCAAGCTTGTGATTTTTAGGGTGAAAATCCATGAAGGAGGGGAGAATGCAATGACTCTAGTTTTATTGAATTATCCATTTAAATATTTCTTTGTATATCTATGTATTTTTTCACAGATTTAGCGTTGTGTTTGGGTGTCGCAGGACCCCAAAGTTAATATATTATAAATATTAATATATATTAAAGCACATACATGCATATATTGAGAATAAATGTTTTTTCTATTGATTAAGAATTTGAATGGGAAATTCAAGACCACGGTTGATTCTGGGATGCAGGGTTTACCCTAGGAATGACATAAATTTGTTCGACATTGGGTGTTTGGTTGAAGGAAACTATTGGTGGGTTTATTAAGTAATTAAATAATTTAATTTACTTAATTGAACTAAATACTTAATCCTCTATATAAATAGGCTATCATGGAAAATATCCAAGGTTAGCACATAACCCTGGGAGATTATAGTGGAGGAGAAAATATTCTTCATTGTCATTGGTGGACTAGGATTGAGGATCAACGGTGAAAGGATCTAGGTGAATCATGAGACGCATGGCGAATGCACTGGGATCATTGTCTTCATCGCTATTGGATGCGCTCTTCACCAATTATTGATCCAAAATTGAGTTAGGGATCATTATTTCTTATATTTTCTAACCTTTTTTAAATTGATAATCAAGGATTTAAATTTTCTTTTCTTTTCCAGTAATCATTATTCTTATCATGAGCCTGAGTATTTATTTTATTCATTGCGCCCCTAATTTCACCCTGATTTCTGAAATTATATAATCATTAGTTGAAAAAACATCATCCAATGATAGTTTCAACTTTTTCATATTATTTTACCCCATTATTCTTCATGTTCTTCATCATTGGATCATGGGGTCATGGTTCAACATTTCAAGGCTGGATTCAAGCGTGATCAAACCCCCGGATTCATGTAAGATACATGAATGATGTAAAAAATCAGTGTTTTGCAGATGGATTATAGTGTGATGTGGGATGTGGGTGTTGGAGTTAGGGATCAAAGGTCATATCATGGGATTATGTCCACAGGTGAGGTGATACAACGGCACGGTGTGACGAGAATGAACCACATGGAATCCAGCAACCGGTGATAGATTGGGTGCAATCAAATATTTTTCCCACATGGACAGCCATGCAGTGTGTAGGGGAGGACATATACGTGTGTTGAAGCAAGGTCACATTTCATGTAACCCTATATACACATTGTATACATTCCTTAGGAATTTACACCTTGTGTATCTCCTTCTTTAGGACTCAGATTTAGGCCCTTGAGTATCCTATTCCAAGCAATTTACAACACAAAATGAAATGGTGTCCTTAATTTTAGAATTATAGAATATATAGGAGGTGTTACGACCATGATTCTTATTTCAGCAACACTTGTCTGATTGTAGAGATTGGGAGTGATCATCGGAGTGTTACTGAGGTTAGAAACCCCACTATCTCACCTATGCGTGGGTCCCCCATACTCTTTACATAGGTAGATTTAGAAACCCCCCATACTACAGAGGATGTGGTTCCTCTATTTACAGAGTAGACCCCCCCCCCCCCTCCCCACGGGTCATCTATCTATAGAGTATCACCCCCATCTTCAAGATATGGTGGGGAGTGAGTCCTCCACTGAAGATTATTCCCCCTTGGCTGATGAGTATAGTGGATAGGTGGGGGCCCTCCATCAAAATTCTTGTGTGGTTACGTGTAGTGTTGGGAATCAAAGATATACCTTTGGATTTACAGGAATAATCATCATTATTAGATGGGGTGTGGGGATGGATATCCCTTTCTCTTTTTCTTAGGTTTCTTTATGAGCATATATGTCGGGTTTTATTTCCATTTTTACTTATGGTTGAGATGACTATTGTATCTTTTCATTTATCTCTTCTTGGTTTTTGAGGTGTCCTAATGGGTATGTATATACTCACCCCTACATGGGCTTCACTTGCACATGTTATGTATTATGTAGACGATAGGCATATTGGAAGTGATATTAGTAGACCATGTTTAATAGGAACATAGTTGTACCTAGCAGAGCTGACTATGTTTGGTGGTCAGCCTTAGAGATTGTGAGTCAGGCTCTCTTCAGTCTTCATTTTCCCTATTGTTGTCTAATTGGGACCTCATTTATGGTTGGGTGTGTATTTTTTTCCTTTTAACCTTTAACACTATGATGTTGTACTTTGATTGTTTCCTAGAGGTTACAGAATGCATGGTTTACACTCTATATATTTAGTCTATTATTATATCTCTGCACTATTTCATAGAGCTAGTTGTGTGTGTCTGTATAGGTACTTAGGATAAGGCCTCCCATTTTATTATTTCCTACTCGACACTTATTTCCAGCCCCTAGACTATTGGTGGCATTCTTGGTGTTGTCACGCTCATATTATTTCCAACCAGGCCGACATTGGTGGGTCTATTTGTGATAGAATGGTGTCAAAGGTGGTCTTTCCATGGGTCGATGTTTGGAGTTGGACCATGTTGTGAGATTTGGTTTGGGAACTTAGGGAAATGGTGTTGAAGTGTCTTTATTGTATCATTTAGGTCATGTAACTCATTTTTGGTGTGGTGGATGATGTATCCATACACTAAGACTCTGAAAACATGTTTATTGACTGAGCTTAGCTCATTAGCAACACTTTCTTGGTCCTATCAGTCATTATTTAAAATGTATTTTACTAAATTTTTATCATGTGGAGAGCTTACCTTTATTGTTTGATTGTTTCTATATTATTTTATACCCATATCACTTCACACCCTTGTTGCCACAAAGTACATAAGTGTTAGAAAACTCCTCAAATTTCTAATCACATCAAACAATTTACTCAAAAAAAATTAAATTCACAAGAGTTCAATGCTCTTCATAACATAAGTTTCATGCCTATGTAAAATATATCAATTTCTATATTATATTACTAAATTAAATTTTGTTCGTACCTATCCATTCTGGTGAAATTTTCTTCATAAGTGGCTATTAATTCTTATTTATTTTGCTTCAACTCCAATAATTTTCTTTTTATTCTAAGTCGAAAAAATTTAAGAAAATAATTCTCAAGAAATGAATATTTAAAGGAAATTCACTCTATGGAATCAATCTCATCATTTACCTTAGTATTATTAATAAGATACCATCATTGATTTACTTCACCTTTTAAATGATAAATAGAAAGAATTGCCTTTTTATGTTTCATACATGCCAAAACTTCAAATATCTTCTACAATACATTAATCCATCTTTCAAATTTCATTGAGTCTAAATATCCACCTAAATCTAGAGGGTTTTATTTCATAAAATACTCTACCATAGACATATTTATCTATATAGAATTTGGTCTCTCTATTTCATGTGATCCACTAATAAGTTTCTCCTACAACTGAGTTAATACTACCACAAACTACTCTATTCCAATCATTCTAGGTTATTAATTCATATGTTTATTATCCCATTGATTCATTCTTACTTAAAATACTATGTTTACTCTATGTAAAACCATTCAGAACAAACATGGATTAGATGAAAAAAATGTAAATATTCAAACTTTTCCTCATAATAATATAACTATAAATTATAATCACCTTAAATTGTCTTTTAACATCACCCTAACCTCTAAATTTATCTAAACATTTGCTTTTATTCCGACTATAACACCATGTATCGTAAAAATAATAATTACTTGATTTATAATAAGGGTTGAAATTTATTAAATTTTGAGGATCTTTTAGGTTTATATTGTTAGATAAATAGGAAAACCATTACAAAAAAAAGTGGACACTTCCACAAAGTGTATATTTTTTTCCACAAAAATAGGTTCTTAAATTTATACTCAGTTTTCATTCAAGATACATTTTCTTATTTTAAGAAGAGTCACCATAGTAGATATATTGACCTTGTTATAGTCCTTACACATCCTTATATCCTCTTAAAAACATTTGAAAATTTGGGAAGAGTAAAACAAATATCAGTGATAGATATAAAAATAAAGTCATTAGTCCAATGAAAAACATGAAATCCCATGAATTTTTTTACCTTTTTTACAATAAAAATTTAAACACATAAATAAAACATATACATAAGATAAAATAAACCATTTCTCAAATAAAACCTTCAAAACCCACTAGAAAGAAAAATAAAACCAAGAATGCATCATGAAGAACATGGTAACTCATGAAAAAAAATCTTTGAAAAATAAACCTTTCACCTTTAAAAGTTCATAAACTTTCCTTACCTCATGAAATCAAAAGATTTCCATAAAAACCCTAGTAAAAATAAAATAGGTATCTTGGAGAATCATATTCCTAACTTGTTTCCACTCATGTTTAACCTATTTCAAAATAAATAATACCCAATTAATTCCATTGGAGTAACCTACCCTTCTATCTCACTCATTTTTCACCTTAGAAGACTAAATCATTACCTAATGCATTGGAGAGATATATCAGGATCAACCATCATTATGAGATATATTGGGATCACTTATCATCATATATAATTATCAAGTACCATATCATGAAGGAAACATTTATAATATTGCACTTTTTCATCTTAAAACCCTTGAAAAACTCATTTCAACTGATAAATAAATCACTTTACATTTTTACATAAGAATAAGAAGAAATATCATTTTCATTTGAAAACTCTTAAAATTGAAAAATTCATAGAAGAGTTAGAATGGGATATAGTTTACGTCAAATGTTTAGAGGTTGTTTGGTCTTTAATTTTTAAAACAAACTTTATAGGTTCACTATGGTAAATGGGTCATGATTTTAGAATATTATTAAAATAATATTTATCATATTTATACATTAAATTCAGTTTAAATAAATAATAATGTAAGGATTTCATGAAAAATGAAAGACATTTTTTCATGGAGTCGACAGTTCGCACATACACACGAGCAACATTTTTGTTTTTCTACTAGGAGGAAAATAAATGTGGTAAATAATATTCTAATTTTAAAAAATCATAAATATATTATACATGTAATATCTATTCATTAGTTCCAAACTTATGACCATCTATGTGATGTGGTAGTGAAAAATGAATCACATCACTTTGTGGAGGTGGTAGTCCACACGAACACATGAGCAATGTTATCATTTTCCAATAGATTTGAGGGTAAGAAGGTAAGTAATATATAATATTTAAATAATTATAATTATTTAATAAATATAATATATTTTTATTTTATATATCATTTTAACTAGCCACATGTGGCAGTGATGAAAAATGAAACACATCACTTTGTAGAGGCGGTAATCCACACGTACGCACGAGTGAAGTTTTCATTTCTCATAGGATGGAAAGGATGTATAAAATAGTTGTTACATAAATAGAATAACATTTATGTATAGTGAATTTATTTATTTAATTATGTTTCAATGGTTATAATAGATTTAGAATGAGGTAAAAGAAGATATAAACTCAAAATAGTTTGGTTAGGGATTATACCTCTTCCTTGGATAACCTCTTTGGATTACACCTTAAGACTTCTAGGATGGGTATTTAGAAAATACCATACCATATAAGATGTGGGAATTGGATTTTGGGATAGATTTTGGAAGATATTGGTCAATCTAGAGTACTCAAAGTGAGTGGATAAGTGGGAAGAGGAGGTTCCCTTTTATAAGTGAAGGGAGTGGAACTCTTGTAAATACTTAAAAATTGTAAATATAATATATGTCTTTCTCAAGTAAAATGAAACTCAAACTATAAATTTTCAAATATAATGAGTGGTAGGTATAAATATATTCATTATATAATATTTAATAAATTTTTTTATTTTATCTTAAATCCTTATCCCTTTATTTTAACCCTTTTAACTCATTTTAGACTTAACCGAGATGACAAATTTTTACCCAGGTAATTGATTTATATGAACAAAAATTAAAGAATTATGATTAAAAATTTTATACATGCTGATTCCAAATATGGAATAAATTTTATCATATTTAATTTATTAACATGGAAAAAATATATTTCAATATAAGTATGCAAAATGCATGAAAAAAAAAGTTTTTAGAGAAACACATGTTTTAAGCGTAAAAATGGTTTTACATTAAAATTATGTATATGATTGATTATAATGAATTTAATTGGATTTTAATTTAGAAAAAATTAAAATTAAATTAAATTTGGACCATACCGAAATAGAATGGAATCCTTCAACCACACTATTAAATGAAAAGATACAAAAAAAGTTTTTAATTAGAATAAAATATAACTTAAGTTCCAAAAAAAATAAAACATGGGTTCCCAAATTAAAAATAATGATTTTAAATTATTTAATTTACTCATAAAACACATATTTGGTCTATATAATGGTTTTAATATTTTTTAATTTAATAGTACATCATGATGATGTCATAAAAGTTATGGTATTTGTAAAAACAACATTTTTTACTATTCACTCAAAAATCAACCATTTTAGAAAAATCCCAAAATTTCATCCAAATTCAAATTTGATATGATGAATACAAAAAATAATTTCTTTTTTAAAATTAAAATTCTAAAATCAATAAATTTAACATTTAAATAAAACCATATAATACATGGAAAACAATTTAGTTAAATAAAACTATCCCTTTTTCAATTGAAAAATTATATAAAACTATTTATAAAACTATGATGAATATGAATCCATAAAATGAATACTTATAAATAATAAGATTGATTAATTTATAGTATCACTTGGGTTATCACGGTTTTCATGACAGAAGAATCTTGAGTTGAATCACATGAAGAACAAATAGGGAGTTCATATGAAGAGAATAGTAAAGAATGGAGGTTGAAGCACTTAAGGTAAAATTTGTATGATTAATTTTAATTTTTCATATGTGTGTGTTCATGATTAATTTTATGGGTACTACATACAATTCTATGTATGAATCATTGGATGACTATTGTGTATGAGTGTTCGTACGAGTGTGTGTATGAGTGGGTTGCAGTGATGCACGTAAAAGTGATTTTAGATCTATACATTGATAAGTAATGTGTTAAAATTCAAATATTATGATTCATTTAATCATTATATCAGTATGTGGAAATAATAATATTTGTTAAGATTCTTTGTACTATAAAATTAGGAGTGATCATGACTGAAATATGCATGGGCACATGCATACATGGAAACTCTTTATGATATAAATTTTATGGAATAAATGGAGGTCATGATGTATCCAAGTTGTGACGAAAGAATGTTGAATCGTCATGTGAAATTTGAGGAGGATTTTAATTAAAAAACATATTAATTCAAAATTTAATATTCCCATGTTACAGGTAATTTTTGTATAATAAGGGAGAAGAAATCTAACATTGAAACTATATATAAAAATATATATTACAGGTCAAAGAAATATATGGATAGTAGATGAAACTAAACCCTTATTGAAGAATACTTTTATATAAAATAAAAGAGAAGATACAAATATATACATTAAGATATTTAAAGAAGAAAGGTAAGAGCCAGTGTAGTTTAGTTACACTGAAGAAATATGAAGAGGAAAGAAGGGGAAGAAATTTATATGTACTCCAGTTCATACAAAAGAAGAAAGAAGAAGTGAATGAAAGAATAAGAAGTGGTGTGAAATATAGTTCGCATAGAAAGAAGAAAATACTTTCATATATGCAAGAAGTTAGAATGATAATTATTAGTATTCTATCTAGATTCCATTACGAAGAAGGTATAATAGTTCTCAATTTACTATTGTGGAGTAGAAGGTGTGTGTGAACTATTGTGCATACCAAAGGAGCAGTGCTTGCATGTTGTTGTGAAAGTTATAGGGGAAGAATAAGAAGACCCAAGAAACACATTGATTATACACTATTTTAAATTAGTATAAATACCCAGTGGGATTCTATCCTATAATGGCCCTAAGGCCTTCATTTTTTATTTATTTTGATAATCCACCTTTCAAGGGGTGAGGTGGAACCCTTACAAGGCCCGTAAGCGTAAGTATTACATGGCCCGTAGGCCTTAGAAGAATTAATTGCCCGTAGGATTCAAACATTACATACAACCCAAACTAACTACTTGGAACTGCTCCTCCCCAGCATCTTCATCGTGAAATTAGCTCTCCACCTTCGCATTGCTGTTCGGCTAGGCATTCTCGTGCATGCACAGGCTTGTCCCGATGGCAGGTGTCATACCCTCTCATTCTTGCAATTCGTTTAGCTCGGTTGTGGTGAAGGCTCCTTGCTCATCCTCCTTGTAGAGCTTGTTCCTTGTAGGTTGTCTGGTTTGCATCTGCAATAAAGGTGGCCCGAAGGCCTTAAGGTGTCCCTAAGGCCTTACTGACCCGAAGGACTGGGTGGCCCGAAGGCCTTAAAGGACTCAGGGACCAAATCGGTGGCCCGAAGGCCCAAACAGGGGCATATTCTCGGCTACTACAGTGCCAAACAGTGCTTGCTACAGTGCCTGCTACAGTGCTGCTACAGTACCCTAGAAATTCTTCCATCGCCTGGATTTGATCCCTGGTCGCTTGGATTCACTTACGGAGTCCTTACCAACCGGGCTAAGGCTCATGTGCGTGGGATTCTATAGACGTACAAGATTCCCAATGAATTTTTGAGAGACTAAAGTTCATCACAAGTTCGTGGATATTCCCTGCTTGTTGTAGCTCACAGGTTTATTTTTAGTGGGTCATGAAATTATGGGTTTTTTTCATTCATCCTAAGGATTAACTGTTATTATTTAGTAGTAAATTTCATGACCTGACCTAGAAAATCCATCCAACTAGGTTCCTAACCAGATCATGGAAAGACCCAAATGGCGTTCCTGATCCCCACAGGCTGGAGACTAGCACTCGGGCATCAAACAAAAAATAGATAGAACATTTTCACCCAACATGAAACATGATACATGGAATATTTACATAATTAGAAGGAATAATTGGAAAGTATATATTCCATAATCAAAGAAATGTTGTGGTTATGATACAACCTAAAAGCAAAAAAACTAAAACCCAAAGTTCAATCCCAATAACAATGAAAAAGGACAACTAAAATTGGAAATATATACTCCATGTGATATGAGTGGACCATGTACCACCATATCACCACTAGCTACACAAATCAAACAGACAGAAACCTTACCACCTCACTACACTACCCTTCCCTTTCCTACATCATAAGATAATACAAGGTCTACACACCCCCAACAGAGTGTGCAGGGTGTAAGCTAAATGATCTTAGTAAGATCCCACCTAGGTGTTCCATATCATGTATCTACACAAAAATCCCAATATGATCATATTAAATGAAAACAAGGTATGATAAGTAGTTAAATAGTTTAATATCAAAATCATGGTAAAAAATTCCCCCTTCTTCCACAGTTCTAAAATAAGTCAGATAAAACAATTTTAGAGCATAATTCCAATAAACATTTTCAAAAGTAAATATGTCAAATTAAAAATAGTACAATGCCAAAACATAATGGTAAATGTTCCTAGGATTACAAAAGGTTGGGATATCTTGACCAATCATACCACAATCAAATACTAGTACACACATCAAGTCCCTAGAACCCATGCATCAAGTCTAAGGAATAAAGGAACACTCCAAAAAGTGAACCTTCTGAAATATCTATCAATTCTTAGATCCCATGCATCTACAACCTAGGAATGGAAGAACACCCCTGAAAGTGAACCCCCTTATAATACCAATTTATGAGGCTCAACACTACACCCTCTACCTAAGTACCCAAGTCTCTCATGTGCTGCATTTATCAAATAATTTCATAAGGTATTGCCGTATTTCACAAAAAAATCCAAACAGTCATCTATTCATCAAAAGAATACTTTGAGAACCCATTTCCTAATCCATTTTACAATGATTTGGAAAATACCTTTATTTTACCAAAATGATGGTAAAATCCTTCTTTTCTCAAAAATCTATTTATACACACAAATAAACCAATACCAAGATCATTCAATTTCATTTAGAAACCATTTAATAAATCAAGAGTGTTCAAGGTTCATCCAACATAGGCTAGAGATGGAACCACCTACCTCAAGAATGGGTCACACACTAACTACAATGGGATATACACACCAAGAGCAGAAAGGGAACCCAAAAGTAATGGATGTAAACCCTAACATCGATTATCACATCTTAAAATCGAATTTCGTAAGAAAAAGGATTGGTGGAGAGGTTAGATCAACACATACCTTGAGAATCTCACATGCTACACCATAACCAACACAAGATCCAGCCTTCGAAAGAAAATCACACAATGGATTTATAAGTGATTAGAGAAGTATCATCATATGATCATAGATCTCATAAACACAGCCCAAAACTATTTTCAATTTTTATTGAAACAAACAAAATGGGAAGATAATGATTACACTTACCGAAGGAGGAGAAACTAACTAACTCGGAGATCAAAGCACCAATTGGAGAAGCCCATAAGGGATAGAATCACCCAAAATCACTTGGATAAGACCTAAGTTTCAAGTAAGAGGGTGAAAAAATAAATGATAGGAGATTAAAGAATGAAATAAATTAAACCTGTTGGGAATGAATGATTCACATCGTGAATCATTGATCCATGGCATGAATCTCCATATTTTCATGTATGTCAAAAAAGGTTCCATATCAGGTTAAAATTAAGAATGACCATTTTATGAAGTGAATATAATTTGCATCCTAGATTTATTTCAAATCCTAAACTAAACATACATGGATTATTCCTAGGGATAATTCTCATCATGAATTGAAAATTCATTGTGTGAACTAGATCCAATAGCCAACTCCCATCCCAAGTCCTCTAGAAAACCACTAGATGGCCTTTAGCACCCCCTAAACCCAAAGTACAACCTATTAAGCATTAAAAAAGAGAGTAACTTAACCAGGATATTACAATTTACTTTTCATCCCCATAAAGTCATGTAGAAGAATAAGGCTCTGAAATGAGGTGAGGCCACTTCCCCCTAACCGATGATCTATGCTCCCAAGTCTTATGAGAATCTTATCTATGCCTCCACAACACTTTGACCAATGGAATAGACCTACCATGAAATGATTTCATTTAAGAATCAATAATCTCCACTAGTTTCTTCACAATTATAATATATGGCTCCAACTCAATCTCCTCCCAACTCAGAACATGGGAAGGATCGGGATAGTACTTCTTGACATAAGATATGTGGAAAACATCATGAATACCCATCAAATGAGTTGGTAACATTAATCTATAAGAAATTTGACCAAGTAGTTCAATGATCTTAAATGGTAAAATATATCTCTAATCCATCTTCCCATATTTCCCGATCCGACTGTGACCCAACCGAGGAGAAAATTTCAATAGAAATCAGTCGCCAACAGAAAACTCCAAAGGATGGCATTGAAAAACCACATATGATTTATGCTGACTCTAAGTTGTAACCAATCTTTAATGTATATCCTAAATCCTCATTTATGTCTCCTAAATGAGACTCATCCCCCAATAGAGGACTTTCCCACCTATTCCTAACAATGAGGTGACTTGAATGGGAAACCATACAAATCCTCTAAAGGATCCATTCTGATCGACGACTGGTAATTTTTATTTCAAGAAAACTTGACCATCCTAAGATGGATATTCCATGATCAACTAAAATATAATACATAGACATGGATCATATCCTCTAGAATTTATATAGAATTATTTGTCTAACCATCCACCAATGGATGGTAAGTTATACTCAATCTAACCTGAGTCCCCATCGCCTCTTGGAGACTCTTCAAAAATTGGGAGTTGTACTTGGTATCATTATTAAAAACAATGTTAGAGGGAACCCCATGAAACATCACAATCTCTTGTTCATAAATCTCACACAGATCTTCATCCTTGGTGGTGTCCCTGATCAAAATAAAATGAGATGATTTTTTCTACCAATCAATCACCACCTAGATAGAATTATTTCATTGGGAGGTCTATGGAAATCCATTGATGAAGTACATGGACACCTCATCCCATTTCCAAACCATCACAGAAAGAGGATAGAGCAGACTATAAATCTTCAAGTGCTCTACATTTATCTACTTGGAGATGTAATAGTGATATATGTAATCAGTAATATCATGCTTCATACATAGCTAAAAAACATCATCTCATGTCACAATACATCTTCATAGTTCCAAGGTTAATGGATAATAAAAACCTATGACAATAAAGCAAACAAAAATTTTCTAATAGATTATGGGATGACAAAACAATCCCCAAAATATATAATATTATCCAAAAGGAGAGACTAACCATAAATGGTCTCCCCACCATATAAGAATTCCCTAATTTATCTGAGCTCTCCATCTTTCTACTAGATCTATAAAATAAACTCAAGAAAAGATGGTGATAACTGAAAATTGGTCAAAACCATACCTGAATCATTCTCTTGTTTGTCCAGATGAAACTAAGAAAAAAGACCCATAAGGTCCCATTACTCCTTATATTCCAAGATAGCATGTGGTGGAACTTTCCTAATGATATCATCAGCAATGAAATTCCCCCTTCCCAAGGTGTAGTAAATTTAAAAGTTAAATTTCTAAAGATATTCCACCCATTTCCTCTGTCAGAGATACAGGTCCTTCTGAGAAAATAGGTAGCTCAAACTCTTATAATCATAAAAGCATGTGAACCTCTCCAAATCATGAGTAGGTTATTTTTTCTCATGTGGTTGAAGCTAATGGGAGATTTAGTCCATGATGAGATTGTCCTATATAATAATTAAACCCATACAAGAACCAAAATTATAATAGTACATTACATACACCTTATTGGGCTCTATAAAGATAAAAATAGAAGTTAAGGTTAGAATATTTTTCAATTCCTTAAAACATTCCTAATATTTAGCATCCCAATTTAATTTCACCCCATTATTGATAAGAGAGGTCAAAGGTGACGTTAGATTTGATAAATCCTTGATAAAGCACTGATAATATCTAACTAGACCTAATAATGTTCATATCTAGAAGATGTTTTGTGGTTCCTCCTATGAAAATATAGCCCTCACCTTCTCTGGATTGACTGAAATTCTATGTTATGAAATCACATTCCCCAAGAACTTCAATTCTCATATCCAAAAAATTAATTTTAATAGATTCCCATATATGTTGTGACTCCTCAAGACTTCAAAACCAGATTCAGATAGTGTTCATACTCATGCTCTAATCTCAAATAAATCAGGATATAATCCATAAACAACATGACAAAGGTGTCAAGATACTGATGGAATATTCAATTAATCAAATCCATAAAAAATTCAAGAGTGTTGGTTAGGAAAAAAGGAACCATATGATATTCATAATGTCCATACCTTCTCTTAAAATAGGTCTCTAGAATATCAGACTCTTAGACCATGAGCTGATAATATCTTTACAGAAGATCAATTTTCTAAAACCACCTTTCCCCCTTTAACTAATCAAATAAGTTATCTGCATGGGCCAATGGGTACTTATTCTTAACAGTCATCCATTTCAACTTATAATAGTCTACATAGAGACATAAAGAACCACCCACCTTCTTGGAAAATAGCATAGGGTATTCCCATATTGAAACATTAGGGTGTATGAAGCCTTTATCCATTAGATCATCTAACTAGATCTTAAGATCTTTTAGTTTAGTAGGTTCCATATGATAAGAGGGTATAGAAATCAGATTCATCCCCAACACAAAAACAATCATGAACTCCACCTCCCTTTTTAGAGGTAGACTGGAAAATTCATCTGGGAACACGTTAGGGAAATATTTA
Organism: Viscum album; assembly: GCA_963277665.1. NCBI lineage: Eukaryota > Viridiplantae > Streptophyta > Magnoliopsida > Santalales > Viscaceae > Viscum > Viscum album. The sequence continues at coordinate 1,148,747,534 of OY728128.1, forward strand.
ATAGTCAAGGGAAAATCAAAAATTAAGGAAACATTATTGATATCAACTATAATGGTAGAGAACAGACTTATGAGGTTTATGCAGGAAGGTCCTTCATGATCAAACCTTGGATCCCACTCTCCCTAAAATGCCTAATATATCCCATTAATGGTTGAGAATGAAACATGTTGATGATAACAATAAATCTCAGCATGATGAGAAAATTTCCAATCCATGTTAATTATGATGTTGAATAGATTCGGATTGAGAACCAAGAAATCTCATGCCAACTCTACATAAGTTATTGATAAAGAACATGTAGCATAATAAAATCCCCACTCTTTCCTCTTTCCAATAGGTTCTTCCAACTCCATGAAAAAGGAAATGAGATTCTTTGAAAGTTTTAACACATAAAAAAATGGGTAGATATAAACGAGTGTGAGGAACCTATATCAAGCAGAGTGGTTGCTATAGAAGATGCAACAAAGATAGTACATCTCATTATAGCTTATCCCACATCAACCTCCACCAAAAACTCATCCACTATGTGAAGGTTATTCACTCATAAAGACTATGGTTGGGAACCTATAGACTTTGAATCATATGACTACACCATAGTTTCCTTTGGAACTCAAGATCCCTAACCATGATGGGGAATAAATAAAGCCTATAAGAACCTATGCATATGGAATCAATAGCCACAAACACAACAAATATCCCCAAGTACGGGAAAAGAATTTTGAGTATGTACTACCATGCCACATTGATAGCAAGTTAGAGGAACACTACTTACTACTGATGATGGTGAAAAGGAGGCCCATAGATGAGAACCACCTCTAATACCCTTGTTATTATCATTCCACTTCTTATTTTTTTCCCTACACACCATTAAAACTACCAATGAGTAGAAGGGAATACATGGAGTATCCAATCTTTCCCATAATTTCCCTTTATACTATCTTAACATAGGTAGAAAGATTCATCATATATACCTATGATTGAATGTTTGATAAAAAACCTTATAGTTAAATCTGATCTTTCAGTTGATCATTCATTAACACCTTCAAAGAAAAATAGGTCATCTCTATAAAATGGTTGTTGTACTCCAACACCAAGAACTCACCTTACAGAAAAGAGAGGAACTCTAGAGAGATTTATATAATATAAGAATTTGGGTAGAACTACTGAAATAATAGGGTCTTTAAATCCTTCAAATACAAGAACAAATGATGATTTTACTATACTATAGAATCCCACCACCACTTTCTAGGACCCTCAAGTTTAAAGGTATCACATTTAACTTTCAAAGAATCAGTTGTCTCCAGGAAGTTGAATACCTAGTTGATCTTTTCCAGATAGTCCTCCGCCTCTTGGGGTTCATTCATATCCTTAAAGGGAAAGGGTTTCTCATAAAGAAACTCTCGATATTGATACCTATCTCCGACATATCTTGGTTTCACATTAGCAACTTGGTTTTGAACCCATGGTGCATTCTCATCCATGGCATAAACTTCCTGAATGATTGCTTCTAAAATATTTCGATCCAAAGGTGGATAACCTTGAGGAGAATCTCTTGTTGCACCCTCATAAGGAACCCATGGAATATATCTTAGTGGAATGTTTCTATATACGAAAAGTAGAAATAAATGATCATAAAATGAAACAATTGTAGTTTAAACTAGAAGAAAACAAGCAGAAACCAATATCAAGGGAAAAACTCGACATAGAAGACACACATCTTGACATATCATGGTGACTTAATGATATTCATGGAAAGAGATATCCAGACACTCACTAGAACTTACCTCTCAAGTCCTAACAATCCTGTATCATGTCTACCAACTTCCCACAACTGAGCATACCCATGCTCTGTAACCAAATTTCCACAACACAAGCTGGAAAACTTATCCAACTATTTTCCAAACCAGACCATGGAAATAATTAAAGGGAATTTCATATACCCATGGGCTCAATACTATCACCCATGAATCAAAAAATAGAAAGAATATTTTTTCCTAGCCTAAAATAAGATACATGGAATATATACATAAGTGCAAGGAATGACTAGAATGAATATATTCCACACAAAAAAAGAAAATGGTGGAAATACAACCCAAAAGCATCAAAAAAAAACTCAAAGTACAAGTACAATAACATCCAAAAAGGACAAATAAAACTATAGACATCTACTCCATGTGATATGTGTGGACCACATCCCACCATCTCACTACTAGCTACCCAAACTCAACAGACATAAACTTTGTCACCTCACTGTGGCACCTTTCCCTTTCCTATATCAAAAGAAAATACAAGGTATAAACACCCCTGAAGGAGTGTGAAGGGTGTGATATAAATAATATTATTATAATCCCACCTAGTTTTTCCATATCAAGTCTTTATACAAAAAACCCAATATTCTCATATCAAAATAATACAAGTCGTGATAAGAAATTAAATAGTTTTATATCAAAAGCATGGTAAAACATTTCCCCATTTTCTAAAGTTCTAAAACAAGATAGGTAAAATAGTTTTAAGTCATAGTTTCAATAAACATTTTCATTAGTCAAATCATGTTAATCAGATCAAAAATAGTAAAAAGATAAATCATAATTCTAAACATTCCTAGGATCACAAAAGTTCAGGCTAGCTAGACCACTCGTACCTCAATCAAATAATAGTGCACACATCAAATCCCTAGAATCGGTGCACTGGGTTTAGGGAATAGAGGAACACACCATAAATTTAACCCTTTACAATGTATATCAAGTCCAAGATCACATTCATCTATAGAAGAACACCCCATAAAGTTAACCCCCTTACAATACCATTGGACAATACCTAATACTACACCCTTAACCTAAGTACCCAAGGCTCTCATGTATTGCATTTATCAAATAATTTTCAAATGGATTGTCACATTTCACAAAAAATTCCAAAAAAACCTTTATTCATCAAAATCATGCTTTGAAAACCCATTTTTCAATTTATTTCACAATGCTTTGAAAAACACCTTTCTTTTACCAAAACAAGGGGGAAATCATCTTTTCTCATAAACCCATTTAAAAAAACAAATAAACCAACACCAATATCATTAAATTTAATTTATAAACCCATTTAATAAATAAAATCATTCAAGGTTCATCCAACATAGGCTAGATATAGAACCACCTACCTCAAACATGGTTCGCACACCAATTGTAATAAGATCCACACACCAAGAGAATAAAAGTAACCCTATAGTAACATAAGGATGCCCCTAAATAAATTATCACATATTATAATCAAATTCCATAAGAAAAAGGTTCAATGGAGAGGTTATATCAACACATAACTTGAGAATCTCATTCGTCACACCACAACCAGCATGAGATCCAACCTCCAGAAGACAAGCACACAACAGATCTAGAAGGGATTAGAGAAGCATCATCATATGATCATAGATCTCATGAAATCATCCCAACACCATTTACAATTCCCATATAAATTGATAAAATGGGAAGGTAATGTTCACGCTTACTATAGGAGGAGAAACCAACCAACCCAGATATCAAAGCGCCAATTAGAGAAGCCTAGAAGGGCTATAATATTCCAAAATCATCTGGAGTACCCATAGGGTTTGAGGGAGAAAGTGAAAAACAAAATAAGAGGGGGTTCAAGTGTGTAACACATTAAAAATATTGGTAAATCATGATTCGCGTCATGAATCATTGATTCATGACGTGAATCTTCATATTTTCATGTATGCTAAAAAAGGCATCGCCTCGAGTTAAAATCCCAAACGAACATTCCATGACATGAATATATTCAGTCCTGAACCAAACATTCATGGATTATAAATAGGGATAATTTTCATCATTAATTGAAAATTAACAGTGTGAACCAACTCCTATATCTAGTTCCTATCCCGAGTCCTCAAAAAAACCATGATATGGACTTTGATGCCCCCTAAACCCTAAGTACAACCTCTTAAGCATTTTAAAGAGAGTTTACATTAACTAGGATGTTACAGTGAACCTTATAAATCATTTTCCTCATTGTGTGTGTGTTTGGATGTGTCACATGCATAATTGGAGGATAGAAGAGAGAACAAGAGATCAATTTCTTCAAAAATGATAGAGGTAAAATAGAAAAAGGATTAAAAGGTTCAAATTGGATAAAAGGTCACCAACACTGATTCACCCCCCCCTAATGTTGAATATATCCAAAACTAGTCCTTTCAAGACTATTTTAAATGAAGTACATCGCAATCTAAGTTTAAAAAAGGATCTCATGATAATTCATCAATTATTCCAACTATTAATCATTTTTCTAATATAATTTTGTATCTTCCTATAATTCCTCATTTAAAGTTTTTATTTATAAATTAAAATGATGAAAAAAGGTTATGATGACATATAGATGAGAGAATATCTGATGGAAAACTATATAATATAGTAGATTGCCTATAACAAAAGAAAATTGATCAACAATTTCCTATATACATAACTAAAGTTATGAATATTAGACTTGGACTATGCATAGATGGAATAAATCTATATCAAAGCCTTAATAACAAGCATAGTTCATTGTATTCAATGTTGGTAATTTATAAATTTCCCCCGTAAATTTTTATAAAGAAGAATAACCTATAAATAAACTAGAAATAATTTGTAGACCAAAATAACTTATAAATAATATTGATATTTACTTATCATCAATAATTTATGATTTTAAACTACTTTGGGGGTGTGGTATTAAAGTGATCAATTCTTATAAAAATATATTTTTTTTAAATTTTATTTCATGATATTGTTCACTATAAATGATTTATTGATATAAAAAAATGGGTATAATGTTAAGGGGAATAAAGCATGTATAATTTATATGAAAATGGACTTCATATCACCAACTACAACATGCGAGAAAAAAAATGTACATTGGGTATCTAAGGTTTATGTGTATGGATCACTCTTATCGAAGATTCAAAAAATCATTGAACAAATAATGAAGGAACATTTATTCTTCTTGAATAACACCATTGAGGTTAATTCTTGTATAATATGATATATTAATTCACTATAACAGTAAATAAATAATAAAGATATTACATTAATGAATAAACATAAAAAAACATTTGTCACATGGTTCAAGGAGAATTTAACTAGTGATTCATCTACATCAGAAACTTTGAGATTGTTAGAAATTGGTTCATGGTTAAATGTGGTAACAGGGTTTATGTATGAAATTAATGGTTATACATTTTATATCAAATACCTGGGCAATAAAATTTTAATGAATTTTGTTTTTTGTATTGTTTATTTGAATATATTTATGTATATCTATAGATTTATTCACAGAGTTGGAATTGTGTTTGGGTGTCCCAGGACCCTAGAATTAATATATTAAAAATATTAATATATATTAAAGAACATGCATGAATATTTTGAGAATAAATGGATTTAATTTTTATGGGATCTCAGATGGGAAACCTGAGACCACGGTTGATTTTGATTGCGAGGTTTACCCTAGGTGTGATATAAATTTGGTCAGCATCAGGCATCTGATTAAAGGCAACCATTGGTAGGTGTGTTAAGTAATTAAATAATTTACTTAATTGACTTAATTGACCTAAAGACCTAATATTCTCTATAAATAGGTTGTTATAGAAAATATCTAGGGTTATCTGCATAACTTGGAGAGATTAGATAGGACTACGAAACTTTTTCATTATCATTGGCAGATCGGGATCGAGGATTGATGATGAAAGGATTAAGGTAAATCAGGAGATGTACGATGAATATAGTGGGATCGTTGTATTCATCACTAGAATATGAATTCTTCACCAATGATCAATCTAAAATCAAGGTGGGGATCATTATTTTTTAGATTTTATACTCTTGTTTAAATTTATAAGCATGGATTTAAATCTTCTTTTCTTTTTTGTGATTGTCATTCTTTGCATGAGCCTAGGTATTTAATTTATTTGTTGCACCCATGATTTCACCCTGGTTTCTGTGAATACATAATCATTGGTCAATAACACATCAACCAAAAATGGTTTCACATTGTTCATTTGATTTTCCCTCATTATTATTTTCATTATTCTTTTTTACCCATGGGGTCACAGTTCAACATTGTCGGGCCATATTAGAGCGTGATTGAACCCCCAAATTCATGGTGGATGTGTGCATGATTTATGGATTAGTGGTTTTTGGATGGATTATGGTGAAATGTGGGATGTGGGTGTTGGTGACATGTATTGGAGGTCGTATTTTTGGATTTCATCCATGTGTGAGGCAACGTAGTGGTGCGGTATGATAGGAATGAACCGCACAAGGTTTGAGTGGCCGGAATACATCCATCGATGATGGATCGGGTGCAGTGTACCCTATATATGAGTTCATTAACATGATTTATGGTAAAAATGATGGTGGAGGTGGTATATATGAGATTAGTGAAAATATCCCTAAATTTTATAAAATCCTAACATACAAGACATGTGATCCAAGAACACACGCTATGTAATCCCCTAGTTGTGGCAGCTAAGGTTTAGGTCGAAGTAAAATATCTCATGTTGTGTATAACCCATACACATCATGTAACCCGGTACTAGTGGATCAATATGTACCCCAAGGTTACATGGGCATGGAAATGGACAGACACATGGGAATATCCAGAGTACATGAGCATGGCCATGTACTCAAACACGGCTAGGGTACCCGAACATGGCTAGTTTACAAGGGCATGGGCTGAAGTACATGAGCACGGGCCGAAAGGATACAAGAAAACCTCAAGAATCCAAGACATGTATTATACAACATATACACTCTATATATTTCCATATGTCTAGCCAAGCCATATGAAGGAGAGGATGCGGCTAGGTGTCCAGGAAAGGTCACACGTCATGTGACCCAATATACACGCCATGTACTTTGTTCAATAATTTACACCTTGTGTATCTCCTTCTTTGGGACTCATATTTTGGATTACAAGCACCATATATTGGGGTAGTTTTTTTGAATAGAACATTATGGTGGTATTTTTTGTGAATAAGAGACATGACATAAGGTTTTATGATAATGACACTTCTTTCAGTGATTTTTGGTTGATGGTAGTGATTGGGTGTGATCGTCAAAATGTTACTGGGGTTGGGAACCCCTATCACACCAGGGCGCGGGTCCCCCATACTCTTTACATAGGTAGATTTTTTAACACCCCATACTACATAAGGCATGGGTCCTCTATCTAAGAAGTAGCCCCCCCCCCATCTTCAAGCTCTAGTGGGGAGCAGGTCCTCTACTGAAGATTGTTCCCCCTCAACTTTGGAGTGTAGTGGCGAGGTGTGGGCCCTCTACAGGGATTCTCGTGTAGTTATGCATAGTATTTGGAATCATAGAGTGAACTTTAGAGATTCAGAAAGACTCATTATTCTTAGTTGGGTGTGTGGATATGGAGATAGCCTTTCTCTCTCTCTCTATTAGTTTTCAGGGAATCCTACTGGGTATGTATATACTCACCCTTTCATAGGCTTCTCCCACACATGTTATGTTTTATACAAATGATAGATATATTGGTGGTGATATTGGTGAACCAATTTTCAGAGGATCATAGTTGTATCTAGTGGATCTAACCTTGTTTGGTGGTTGACCTTAGAGATTGTAATTTTGGCACTCTTTAGTCTCCCTTTTTCCTATTTTTTGGTTTGGGATTTCATTTTTTGTTGAGCATATATTTTTACCCTTTATACTTTTGTATTGCATTATTGTACTTTAATGTTTTCTTAGAGGTTGTTGTATGCATGGTTTACACTCTATATATTCAGTATTTTATTACATCTATGCACTATTTCATAGATAATTTTATGTGTGTGTGTGTGCAAGTAGATAGTCTAAGGAATACCATTTTATTATTGTCTACTCGATGCTTTTCACCAACCCCTATCCTATTGGAGGCAAGCTTGGGGTTGTCACACTCGGCTTACATCTAGCTAGGTGGGCCTCAATGGGTCAGTTTGTGATAGATTGGTATCAAAGGTGGTCTTTCCTCATGCTAATTTTTAAATTTGGGCCTTTTTGTGATGTTTGGTTTTGGAACTTAGGGAAATGATGTCGGAGTTTCCTGAGTGTGTATTTCTGGCGAGGGAACCCAATATTGGTGAGGTGGTTGGCGTATCCATACAAAAGGACTCTGACTGCTTGTTTGTCAACCCGACATACCAAGGAATCAGTTTTAGGGAATAAATAGTAAATTAATTATATAATATTGGGTCTTTTGACTTCTATTTCCTTCTTGAGTCATATTCCTACATATTCCCATCTAAATATGGTATATCTTTATAACTATCAAGATGCATCTATGAAGATAGACAGATAGGATTCCAATACAGAATCATGATGACGATCATTTGAGCAATGAGTCCTTGGTTTAGATACCTTTTCATGAGTTGTTTTCTCTAAGTGGGTGTAGATTAGTATCATCTCCTATCAAGAAGTGGATAGTTTCAGTAGTTCAGGACGGCGATGCATGTAGGCTTAACACGTTACATGAGTTTTAGTGATAGAGACTGATGAGGTTTTATAGTGATGTAAAACCTCGGGTAGTAGAGGATTGTCTCAAGTTAGTGGTCTAGATCTTAAGGTTTTTTTAGAGCCTAACCAATGAGATGGTGGGGCTTGCAGCCAGCCTTCTTCATGGAGCAGTAGGGAACTAGTGTGGTCTGATCACCCACACTCATGTTGAGGTGGTGCTCACATGTTTATACTTCCATTAGTTGTTCCTAAATGAGTAATACCCTTCATCCTAGTGCTATATGAAAATTTAGGAGTTTATTTAACTATAGTAGGGTGATATGTCAGTTATTACCATGAGGTATACTGACCTCATGAATTACTCTCAAGATATGATATGAGATGGATACTTCCATCTGTGGAAGTTTGACCAGGGTTAATGTAGAGGATCAAGTCATCCAGGAGGGGATATATGTTATGATTATGATAGTAAATCTCACCTGGCTCATGATTTTCTAACCCAATATGTTGAGGACAGTAGACAGGCAGTGGATGAACCTTTACAATAGAGGCAGTACCATGATCCAAGATTCTCAAGCATGGTCAGGGTGGCCCCTAGGGAGGTGGTGATGATATAGGAATATGTGGATCTCTAGAGTTAGGTGATTCTAGTGAAGGAAGATACTACAAAATACTCCCTCCACTACCAATAGGTGTCCCATTATAGGCTTATAGGGCTAGCAGATGAGGTTGTGGGCAGTTGTGGGCTATGGAGGGGTATGACCAAGCTACTCATGAGATTATTTAAGGTATGATATATATATTTTATACTCTTAGTATAGTGATAATTGACATAGGTAAAATTCATTCCTTTATCTCCATATCCCTTGTTCAAGATATAGGTATTCTAGTTGATTATTTATCCTAGTAGTTATGGTTATAGGTTCCAATAGGGAGTTATTCTTCCATATCACACATCTACTGATAGTGAAAGTTGATTCTCAATGGAGAGAATTTATCATGGTACCTCTAGGTCATAATGATGAAACCTTATGAAATTATTTTGGGTATGTACTATTTTTCCATGGTTCATGCCCAGATAGGTTTTCATCATAGGAGAGTTATATTTCTTCATACATATGGGATGAGATTTTCCTTAATGGATGAGAGAGATCTTATGGTTGAGTGAGTGGGGAATCCAAATAGGAAGCTATAACCTATCACCCATCAGTTGGTGAGTATATCCCTTATTGTAGAAGACTCTTCATCCATCTGGCTTCTAGAAGCAGTGAAGTATTATATGGATGTATTTCCTAAATTGTTCCACAACTTCCTCCAGAGTGGGAAATAGACTTCTTCATTTACTTGTATCCCAAGACTGTAAATATATATTCTATGGTATATAGGATATCCCCAATCAAGATTTGGGATCTGGGGGTGAAGTTGGAAGATATAGAAACCCTAGCCTTTTTCACATATTATTACATGATTTTAAGTATATTTATCCATCAATTAAAAACTAAGGATCATAAGGTCTAGTGTATTTGGAAGATTAGGTGCGTGATTAGAAAGAATGAAACAAAAATAAAAACATTTTATTTATAATCTCCATAATGATATCATAACAACCTTTTAGATCTTTCATTTTCATAGGATAACCTAGGGAATACATAGAAAAAATGTATGAGCTAAAAATCCCAGTAAGGGGATAAACATAGAAATAAATCATAGAACATGGGTTATAAGGCATACCATGATGACATAAAAAGGAATGGAACATAAATAAACATATGGAATCATAACATATAAAAAATGGGATCATGTAATCATGAAATCATAGAAATTTGGAAACAATATACACCATGATATAAGCATGAGTCAAGGCTAGTCTTCCAAGACTATTGCACATTGTGGGTAAAGTCCCATAAAGGAATCGGGTTCACTCCCTCTCCCAACATGACATGTCATGAGACTAAACATTACCCAATGCATTGGAGCACTATCCAGGAACACCCACCATAACATGTTCATGCATATGTATTCCACATGAATAATCAAACATAAGGTATAAACATAAAGATTACCCATGGAAATAAATGGGTACCATAATCATATCATAAGGTATAAACAATGGGTGTATCTTAATTATGTTCATGAAAGAATGGATTTAAAAAATAAATGAACATTCATAAGGGAAATTGGGTATATGTAATGATAAATGGTGTCCAACTGAAGTTAAAACATTTAAAAATAGTGTTTAATAAATATTATAAATGATCCACTTTGCTACGGTTTTAGGGAAAATATAAAAAGTATTTAAAGAGGAAAATGAATAATTGTTTGGATAAAAGAAAAAATGAAATAAGATGTTTTTTCATTATGAAATGAGTGATTTTATAAAAAATAATTATGTATTAAAATATATTATGAATTTTACTTAAAATGGGTATAAAATTGGGAAGTTCCTTTTAATCAGACTTGCTTATCAGGAGAAATCGATAAGGGGACCTTATAAAACATGTATTTCCACAAAAAAATAAGAATTGAGATAGGTAAATATGTTTGGAACATAAAAATATAATTTATGAGGATTAAATAATAATAATTAAGAATTAAATTGGGTTAAATAGAGATAAAGCGTAACCTGAAGGAAAAAATGGGGGTTCGAAGAGAGTCCATTACCTTATGTCTGAAAGTGTTCTTCACTTGCACTTAATGTCTTGGATAATAAAATTAAATCCTTTAATTAATTAATTAAGAAAATATTATAAATGTATTTTATTTAATATTATTTTATTAAGTTTATTAATGTACTTTTTGATGAGTTATAATATTCAATGTTGTCGTTCTGGGGGTGTTCTTTTTCTTGGTTTTTATGATCGGTTTGCTTGTATAAAAGTTTGGAAGTTCATGTAAAATGGGAATAATTATTCAGGAGTGAAAATATATGTTATTAATGAAATTAAATAGGTTTAAATTATATTATATATATTTGGTTATATGTTATTAGGATTATTCATTATATAAAACGTTAACGAAAATGATTTAATTTATTTTGATGGTTTTTACGACCATCGTGAACTTGTATCATTTTATTTAATATCATGTTTATATATTGGTTCTAGAACATTATATTAATTATAATATGTATAAAAAATCTTAATTAACCGTAATAATGGTTTTATGACCATCCTTGAAAGTGGTAATGTAAAATGAAAATGCATCATCCATGATGGCGGTAAATCGACACATCACGAATGATGTTTTCATTTTTAGAATAAATGGAAGAGAGAAGAAATTTGATGATGTATTTTTACATTAACACAATAAAATTAAATTATATAAAAGATAATTGAGTTATAATTCCACTTTTGGATAGGTATGTGATGAGAGGATAAGAAAATAAAATAAATTTAAAAAAAATTAAAATAAAATGAAAGAGGATTTTACCTCTTGAACTTCTTCTCGTTGAGAACCTCCTTAGATCAATTGGGTTTGGTATTTTATTGAAACCAAAGGCTTATAAAAATAGGGGAGAGACTTGGGAATATTATTGGGTAGAATTTGGACAAGCTTAAAGGTTTTAAAGGTGTGAGGAGAAGGGGTGGTGAAGTGTGGTATTTATAAGGGAGGAGAGGGGTGTTTTTTTATTATATTCATTATTTTATTATTTTGGCTCAAGACTATCAATAGTGTTAAACTATATCAATAAATATATTACATAATAAATTATAGTTTGATATTATGGGCTTACATTATCCATACATCATCCTTGATTCAAAAATTTGTGTGTTTAGCTTACATTGTAAATTATCAAATTTCACTATTCACCAAAAATTCAACTATTTTAGAAAAATATCAAAAATTAACCCTAACCATTTTTCAACACATAGAATTAAAAAATGGGATCTATTTTATGAAAATAATTTTATAAATTTAATAAATTTAATTTTTAATTAAAATCACCATTTATTAAAAAAAATACCGATTTTAAAATTTTGACTGATTTTATGACACTTTGAAAAATTAATTAAGGTCTCATAAAATTATATTATTATCATAATACAACAAAATATTAATTTACGAATCTATTTTATGAAAATAAATTTTCTTTTAAATCATTATATTAATTATAAAATTGTAAATAAATATTTGTGACTTACAAAAATACCACCACTTAATTTATCATTTTTAAAACATTTATTTACTTATACCATGATATAAATATATCATATTTCCATTCATAGGATACCTAAATTTTATTTATACTTTCATAGGTGAGGTTATTATTATATTGGACAGGTTATTATTCTTAATGGTCACATTACAATTCTAGCAGTGAAGTTACTATTCTATTGGTATAGGTTTCTTAATACCACTTATTTCATTCTTAATTTATAAAAATGATGTTTTTATTAGGTTATAAATGTGATGTATGTGTTTTATACTATATAAAACAATTAAAATAAGTAAAATTTCATTGATAAAAGTTTGTGTTTTTATATTCTTCCCCCCTTAGGAAATTTTTCCTTGAAATTTCATTTTAACAAACTAAGGTGAAAATAGGTGAGGGTATTTCTCCTTCATCACTTATTCTGGTTCTCATGTTGCATCTTTGTACTTATGGTTCTTCCATAGTACTTTGACCATGTGACTAGTCTTTTTGTGTAGAACTTTGTCACTATGGTCCAAGATCTTCATCAGCTGCTCCTTATAAGAGAGATCATTTTCCAACTGTACCACATCTGAATTCAGTACAAGTGAAGGATCTGGTATGTACTTCCTCTAGAGGGATAGGTGGAACACATCATATACTTCAGACATGGTAGGTGGAAGTAATATTCTATAGGCTACAGCTCTGACACAATCAAGAATATCGAAATGGATGATGTACCTAGGAATTAGCTTTCCTTTCTTCGCAAATCTCATGACTATCTTCCATGGAGATATGTGGAGGAATACCATGTATTAAGCTCTATGTCTCATCAACGACTGTCTGCATAGATCTTCTATCAACTTCGGTTAGTCTGGATATTCCACTAAATATTTTTCACCTTTTCTGCCATTTCTTCAATAATTTTAGGTCCCATCAACTTCTGTTCACCAACTTTGTAAATATCTGGATTTTCCATGTAATTTTTTTTATTATATGGAATTATTAAGAGTCTTCAAAAATTGACGATGCATGATTCTGAGGCCCGGTGTACACGGAATGAATTTATGAACTTTTATTTAAGGTACGTTCAGTAAACGCATGAGTGGCATTTTCTAAATTTTGAACTGGTGATCGGATTAAAAATCTAAGAGAACCGTTGAATCCATAGTGTTGGGATTCGCTTAAGGGAGGCATCAGTTCAACTACAGTATGTCGGGAGAAAAAGATAGATTTTTTAATTTTAAAAGAATAATAAAATAACAAAGTTATTTTTTTCTTTTTTTTCTTTTCCTCCAACGGACAAGCGGCGGTGGCAGGACCATTAATTGGCTTGACACCTCAATGTTTGTAACCATACCATTGGAATGAATTAGGAAGGTTCATTATTAAATGAACCTCATAAATTCCCAACGGTGTTACTCACCCTCCCCCTCTCCTATTTATATGGAGCTTGGGGAGGGGTGTTGGCACGACTTCACCAAGCGACGAAGCTCTGGAAAAGTACTGCAACACCAACCACTTGGAGGACAAAACCGGTTCCAGCAAGCGGTGATGAGCGCCACCGAATCACGAACCGACGAACACCGACTCCTCAAGCACGGATGTTCTTCAAAAAATCTTAAGGTAGGGATTTATCTTGTTTTAATTTCAAGATATTGTTGAATTCCATTCTTCCCTCATGTTATCAAGCTAACGCAGAGGGTGCGGGCCAAACGAACAAGGCCTGAACCCTCCGCTACCTTGTTGATCTATGCGTTCTTCATGGACTTTTTACTCGGGTTGGACGGAACCCATACGGAGGGCCAAGCAGTGAAGAGGGCATCCCAGGGAGGACGTTGGTACCTTCGGATGAAAAAATGGGCCACAGGAGCTCACCCGATGACCCGTGGAAGACCGTCGGTGTGGCACCAGTGCGGCAGCACCAGCGATCGGCGCCGACAGGTGATGGCGGCGGCTGGCAACGGTCAGCCATAGAAGAGATGGCGACGCGCCGCCGTGCGCTGCCGGTGGAGAAGGTCATGACTGTAGCTGTAGCAGACAGCGGCCGTCGGTACCGGCCGGTCACGGGCGGAGGTGGAGCGGTGCTCCGTCACGCGCCGCTGAAGATGGTCGCGGCTCGAAGCCGCGACGGAGTAGGGACCCACCCCTGCGTCTCCCGTGATGACCTGGCAGCACCACGTAGCACCTCCTCTTTTATTACGAATAGTTGTGTCATTCGGAAACCAAGCTGTAAATGCCTCCCCCCAGTGCCAGCTAGTGCGGGCCCCAGCCAGTAGGTCATGCCCCTCTGCGGGTCGGGCCGCGCAAGCCCTACAGGTAGAACCCTTCACAAGTCGGGTCGCATGATACCAGTGGGCCGCAACCCTCCACAGGCCAGGCCACGCGAGCCTAGCGGGTCTCTCCCTTTGCGGGCTCTACCGCATGAGCCAGCGGGTCGCGCCCCTCCCCGGGGCGGGTCGCGTCAACCCAATGGGATGAAATGACCAGGTGGGATGGGTCGGTCCACGGCCCAGCAGGCTGAGACCACTGTGGCCCAGGCCGGTTCGGGTCGGGCTAGGTCATACCCCAACCAGGTCGGGCTGGGTCGGTCCAATCAGGTCAAACCAAACCCAGACCCTTCCAGGCCCAGTTTCGCTAAAAGAGCCATAAATTGTGAATCAGGCGTCCATTTGACTGACCGTTTGTGGAGATGGGATCTTTAGAGAGAGATGGTCCATTTGGTACACTCCACTTGAGTTTTGGATAAAGTTTGATTATGGACAGGTTGGATCGAACCCAAATCTAATCAGGCCCTCGGTACTAAAATGCTTATAAGTCACAGACCGAGCATCCGATTGACACGCCATCTATTGCGTTGGAACCCATACGACATGGTGGTCCTTTGGGATACTTCTTCATAGAACTTTGTGTTAGTTGAGGTATGAATGATGGCTTGAGGATCGGATCCTCCTAGAATCAAGTGTGCTTAGTTTTGGAATCTCATGGTTGGCTGTAACGTGAAGAAAGAACATTGATCCTATGTGGGTCAGCATCAATTAATCCTATGTGGGTCAGCACGTAGTGATTCTGTGTGGGTCAGTGTCTATTGATACTATGTGGGTCAACTCCTAGTGATCCTATGTGGGTCAACATCTATCGATCTTGTGTGGGTCAACAGCAGAGCCTCTCGATAGAATAAGATGATCTAGTTTTACGACTAATCATTTGTACTACTATAATTATGTTATATACCTAGTGTGAGATGGGTCTTTTACCTTTATGGTGTTACCTTCGTGGTGTTACCTTTGTGGTACTTTTACCTTCTTGGTGTTACCTTCGTGGTGTTACCTTTATGGTAATTTTACCTTCATGGTGTTACCTTTGTGGTATTTTTACCTTTGTGGTGTTACCTTCGTGGTATTACCTTTGTGGTATTCTTCCCTTATGGATCAGTTGTGTAAATGGATTAAAAGTTGTATCCTTATGTTTCCTCATGTATTATAAAATTATATTTTGATAACTTAGGAATATGTATGGTTGTATACTTAAGTGGATTTGATGACTACTACTTCGTGCTTTGTGATTGAGGTCTTACTTTGTGGTTTTTCCTTTGTGGAACTCTGGGAGACCTTCGGGGGTCTCGGGGTCCCCACTGATTATTTTTATACTCACCCCTACATGGGTTATTCTCGCACCTTGTTGTGTATTGTGAAGATGACAGACAATGTTGATCGAGGTTGAGGGATCCAGGACTGGACGGTGCTCAGAGGTGGACCATTTGACGTGACGTGACGCAGTGACTAATGATCATGAGTTGTACCTACCCTTCAGGTAGGATCCTCAGTGGATGTTCTAGGAGTTTTTTCACTTTCATTTGTACTTATACTTTCCAGTTGGGCTTGTATTCCAGCCCCTTTACTTTTAGTACACTTTTTACTACAGCAGTTTACTTCGTGGTTTCTTCTTGTTGTGTTCTTGGATTGTGTGTTTGTATAGGTTTAAAGGCAATTCCTTCCTATTATGGGGATACGCCTTTCTGGTGCTAGTCACCATCTCCTGGCCTATGGAAGTTGGGCTTGGGGTAGTCACAGCACAGGCTTTGGGGGACGAGTCGTGACAAAGTGGTATCAGAGGAGTCAGTTCTACCGAAGAACTATGACTCTGATATTTTCAATGTGGCAATAGTGTTAAGTGATATGATTGTGGTTATCAGTTTGTGGAATCCAGTTTTGGTGCGGCAGCTGACGTATCCATACACCAGGACGCTGAATTCTAATTTCTGACTCAGTGCACAAAAACACGAATTACGTGTGTTTTGAAAAGTTTTTATTATGATTTCTTTGAGTCAGCTCACTAGGTATAACTTATTGACCGTGATGCACCTATTTTATTTCAGGATACCGCCACATAGACAGCCATCCAGGATTCCTGAGAGAGTACATGCTGATGTCCCATCGAGTGATGAAGCCTCAGTGTAGGGCCCTCTTACGGTGTTAGCATCTTTGGGTGGTGTACCAGAAGCACCATTACCTGTTGGACAGCCATTGCCACCAGCCCCACCAGTAGAGGGTGCATGCCGACTAAGTGCATTTTACGAGTTTCAACAAAAGAGGCCTCTGAGGTTCCAAGGTGAGATGGATCTGTAGGCGGCTGAGGACTGGATGGAGGTTGTGGCCAGAGTTTTTTACTTAGTTGGGACACCAACTGATCTAATGGTGATCCTAGCTGCCAGTCTCTTCCAGGGAGCAGTTGGGAGATGGTGGAGTCTAACACTCTAGTTACACGACTAGGAGACCCTCACATGGGCAGTCTTCGAGGGTATTTTCAGGGCAGAGTTATTCCTAGTGACCCTATGCTCAGTACGTATACAGGAGTTGTTGCACTTACAGCAAGGCAGTATGATCATGTCCCGATACTCGGTGAGGTTCACTGATCTCTCCCACTACTCCATCGACATGGTACGAGACCCTTTCTCCGGGGCCCAAACCTTTTAGCAAGGTCTCCAATGGGAGATCAGAGCATCGATGATATCAATCAGCATTCCGACGCAGGCTGGGGTGCTAGAGCGAGCACTTTTTTTGGAGAGCTTACTAGCTGAGCAGGCACTGACAGCGAGATCCACCACTGGACGTCAAGTAGCAGAGTCATCCACTATAGGCAGTAGACATATGGTGTAGGGGCCCAAGTGGGCCAGAACTTCTAGTGGATGACCTTAGGATACAGGTTTGGTGGTGCAGGGCTCACGAGACAGATGAGGAGCAGGAAGTGCTACTCGTGCAGCGGGTAGGGTCACATGGCTCGCGACTACCCGAATCGTCGTACAGACGACCAGCAGATGGTCGAGGGACCACTGAGGTAGAGGCAGAGGTTTGAGTAATGAGGTACATAGAGTGGAAGACATAGAATAGGAGTTGGTCATGCAGTAGGTGGTGGGCGGTGATTCAAGGTTATACCGCCACCACCTCCAGGTGGTCTGCCCCGACCATAGGGGGCAGGTGGATAAGGACGAGCTCAGCACTAGGCAGTTGAGGCCTATAACCACGGTGCTCCAAAGATGATTCGAGGTATGATATATGTCTACTCCACCCTAGCTGCAGTACTTATAAACACAGGTGCTAGTCACTCTATTATTGTTGTGGCCCTCATTCGGAGCTCAGAGATTCCGATGGAGCCGTTAGCTCGATCATTGCGATTATAAACTCCTACGGGATAAGATTGAACGATGACACATCGGTGCCGGAAGTGTGAGATTACTCTAGGAGGTGAGAGCATCGACTAGTATCTTCTAGTAGTTTCATTGAGGCCTTACGATTTCATCTTGGGTATGGAGTGGTTATCCACAGTCCATGCTCAGATTGATTGTATTAGGGGCAGTGTGGTGTTTCCATGAGGATGGGACCAGGTTTTCCTTCACCGGCGAGAAGGGAACCTTTGCAGCATAGGATGGACTTACCCAGAGGAGGGTGCAGCTGATCACACATTAGTTGGCTAACATTACCCTTGGAGCAGTTGATGTTGAGAGTCTGAGTTATTCTGTAGTGGTGGACCAATATGCTGATGTCTTCCCTAATGATGTTTCGGGACTACCTCTACATAGAGAGGTAGACTTTTACATCGACCTATTCCCTAGGACGGCATCGATATCTACACCAGCATATCAGATGGATCTTGTAGAGCTTCTTGAGTTATGGGTACAGCTGGAGGACTTGTAGAGGAAGGGGTTCATAAGGCTTAGTGTTTCCCCATGGGCAGTCCCGATTTTTTTCGCCAAAAAGGAAGATGGGAGTTTAATACTCTGTGTGGATTATTAGTGCCTAAACCAAGTGACTGTGAAGAACAAGTATCTACTTCTGAGCATTGGTGATATCTTTTATTAGTTGAAGGGAGATCGATTGTTTTTGAAGATATAACTCAGATCAGTCTATCATCAGCTCAGGGTATGAGATGAGGATGTGTAGAAGATGACCTTCAGATATCGGTATGGCCACTATGAGTTCTTAGTTATGCCATTCGGTGTGACCAACGCCCCTTAAGTGTTCATGGGAATCATGAACAATATATTTCAGCCATACCTCGATCACTTTGTGGTGGTCTTCATTGACGACATCTTGATATACTCAGTGTTAGAGAAGGAGCATGCCTATCATCTGTAGATAGTTCTGGATACACTCTGAGATCACCAGCTTTATGGTAAGCTCTATAAGTGCTAGTTCTGGATACAGGAGGTCCACTTTCTGGGACACGTTATCTTGGAGGCTAGAGTTGTGGTAGAGCTGGCGAAGATAGAGGCAGTGCTTGCTTGGGAGCCACCCAGGAGTGTAACCAAGGTGTGAAGTTTCCTTGGATTGGTTGGGTACTACTGAAGATTCATACCCGACTTTTCCAGAGTTGCAGCATCCTTGTAATCATTGACAAAGAAGTGACAACCCTTCGTATGGATGAAGAGATTCCATTAGAGTTTTCAGGAGTTGAGGTAGAGACTGATGAGTGCCCCCATCTTGAGGCTACCAGAAGAGGGCGTTGGGTATGTAGTCTACTGCGACACATCAGGGATAGGACTTGGATGTGTCCTGATGTAGGAGAAAGCAGTGATCGCTTATGGTTCATGATAGCTGAGACAACATGAGCAGAACTACACTACCCATGACCTGGAGTTAGCAGCAATGGTCTTCGCCTTGAAGATGTGGAGACACTACTTGATGGGCGAACGGTTTACTATTTACTTTGATCATAAGAGTCTCGGGTATATCTTCTCATAGAAGGACCTGAACCTGAGACAGCGACGTTGGCTAGAGTTCCTCTAGGAATATGACTTTGAGATAGTCTATACTCCTGGGAAGGGGAACGTAGTGGAATACACACTCAACAGGAGGTCTAGTTTATAGCTATTGAGTGAGGCGACAGAGTAGCTAGCTGCGTTGTAGATATCCTTTATGGATATAGATGGAGTAGCTTACCTCCAGTCTATGATTGTCACTCCCCCACTTCTTCAATGAGTTCAAGAGGCACAACTTGGGGACATTGACTATGACGATAGGCATGCTCAGATATCCTCAGGACAGGCACCTGATGGATTTTCTAAAGGTGGGGAGCACGTCATTCTATTTAGAGGATGCACTATGGTACTAGTGGAACTATAGGAGGAGGTGTTGAGGGAGTTCCATACATCCCCTCTGGCGGTGCATCCTGGTGTGGAGAAGATATACTAGGACCTCTGGCATTAGCACTGGTGGCCAAGTGTGAAGAAAGCAGTGGCAGATTTTGTTTCACGATGCCTCACTTGTCAATAATTGAAGGTTGAGCATCAGGTTCCCGCAGGCTTAGCACAACCACTAGAGGTGTCGAAGTGGAAGTGGGATTGTATCTCCATGGAATTTTTGATAGGGCTTCCACGTACGTACATGGGACATGATTCCATCTGGGTGATCATTGACTGACTCACCATGTTGGCCCACTTCCTACCCATCTGAGAGCAGGTATTAGTAGAGGGCTTGGGACGCCTCTACATACAGGAGAATGTAAGACTTCATGGGGTGAAATCGATGATAATATATGAATATGACACACATTTTACATCATAGTTGTGGAAGGGATTATAGGTGGAATTCAGGACTCATCTAAGTTTGAGCACCGCCTTTCATCCTCAGACAGATAGTCAGACGGATCAGACCATACAGACACTCGAGGACATGATTCGTGCTTGCGTCCTAGATTTTGGTCGTAGTTGGGAGGATCACTTTCCCTTAGTGGAGTTCTCATACAACAACAAATATCACTCCAATATCGGTATGGCACCATTTGGGGCCTTGTACGGTTGACCTTGTAGGTCACCTCTATGCTGGACAGACCCAGGGGAGTCAGCACTTATGGGACCAGAGTTAGTATGAGCTACCACTGAGAAGGTGCAGATCATCCAAGAGTGGATTAAGACTACACAGAGCATACAAAAGTCTTATGCTAATAAGAGATGGAGACCTTTGGAGTTCGAGGAGGGAGACCATGTCTTCCTACGGGTCTCACCTCGATGAGGTTTGCGGAGATTTGGCTGGGGCAGCAAGTTATCTCTGAGGTTCATCAAACCTTTTTAGGTTCTCATCAGAGTTGGCGAGGTGGTGTATCACCTGGATCTTCCCCCACAGATGCACCAGGTGCATGACGTTTTCCACATGTTGTAGCTGAGGAGGTACGTGCATGATCCAACACACGTCATCGATTGAGGTAAGATGGACATCGAAGATGGGGTAACATTTATAGAGGTTCCGGTAAAGATTGAGGATCGACAAGATCGGGTCCTTCGTGGATGATAGATCCATCTGGTGTGCGATGGATAGTAGCACGGGAACCTCCAGGAGAGCACATGGGGATGGGAGGCTCAAATTCGTGCTCAGTACCCCCATTGGTTTCCTTAGTCTATGTTGTGGATTTTGGGGACAAAAATCCCTAAGGTGGGGAGAATATAAAGACCCAGATTTTCCATGTAATTTTTTTTTAATATATGGAATTATTACGAGTCTACAAAAATTGAAGGCACGTGATTCTGAGGCCCGGTGTGCCCGAAATGAATTTCTAAACTTTTATTTAAGGTACATTCAGTAAATGCACAAGCTAACTTTTGAACCTGTTCTCAGATTAAAAATCTGATAGCACCGTTGAATCCGCAGCACCGGGATTCGCATAAGGTAGGCTTCACTTCAACCGTAGTAGGTCGGGATAAAAAGATATATTTTGAACTTTTAAAAGAATAATAAAATAACAAAGTTATTTTTTTTTTCTTTTTTTCTTTTCCTCCAATGGACAAGTGGCGGTGGTGGGACCAACAACATGTCAAGCCATTAATTGGCTTGACTACTCAATGTTTGTAACCGTACCATTGGAATTAAGAAGGTTCATTATTAAATGAACCTCATAAATTCCCAACGGCGTTACTCACCCTCCTCCTCTTCTATTTATATAGAGCTTGGGGAGGATTGTTGGCACGACTTCACCAAGCAACGAAGCTCTGGAAAAGTACAATGATGCCAACCACTTGGAGAACAGAACTGGTTCCAGCAAGCAGTGACGAGCACCACCGAATCACGAACCGACGAACACCGACTCCTCCTCAATTGAGGACGTTCTTCAATGAATCTTGAGTTATGTATTTATCTTGTTTTAATTTCAAGATATTTTTGAATTCCATGCGGAGGGTGCAGGCTAAACGAACAAGGCCTGAACCCTCCTCTACCTTGTTGATCTATGGGTTATTCATGGAATTTTTACTCAAGTTGGACAGAACTCAGAATGGAGGGCCAATAAGCGAAGAGGGCATCCCAGGGAGGTCGTTGGTACCTTCGGACGGAAAAATGGTCCACCAGAGCTCACCCGGTGACCTGCGGAAGACCGCCGGGGTGGCATCGGCACGGCAGCCCCAGCGACCAGCACCAGCAGGTGACGGCGGTGGCCAGCCGCGGAAGAGATGGTGATGCGTCGTCGTGTTCTGCCGGTGGGGAAGGTTGTGGCCATAGCCACGGAGAACAGCAGTAGCTAGCACCGGCCGGTCGTGGGTGGAGGCGGAGCGGCCCGCCGTTGCACGCTGCTGGAGATGGTCGCAGCTCAAAGCTGCATTGGAGGAGAAGGGACCCGCCACTTCAGGTCCCGCGATGACCTGGAAGTGCCACATGGCGCCACCACTTTTATTCTAAATGGTTTTTACATTTGGAAACTAGGGGAAACGCCTCCCCCCTAGTGCCAGCTAGGGTGGCCCCCATCCAGTAGGTCGTGCCCCTCCGCGGGTCGGGCCGTATCGCACCCCTCCGCAGGTCAGGATGGGTCGCGCCCCTCCATGGGCCAGGTCAGGCTGCACGAGCCCAGCAGGCCATGCCCCTCTACGGTTCGGGCTGCGTGAGCCCAGCGGGTCACGCCCTTCGCAGGCCAAGTCGCGCGAGCCAGCAGGTCGTGCCCCTCCGCGGGCCAGGTTGTTCCCCTCCGTGGGTCAGGCCGCGTCAGCCTAGTAGGTAGCACCGCCCAGGTGGGTCGGGATGGTTCGTGGCCTAGTGGGCTAGCCCAGGCCGGTTCAGGCCAGGCCGGGTTAGACCCAGACCAGGTTGGGCTGGGTCGGACCAGACCCGGACCCTTCTAGGCCCAGTTTCGCTAAAAGAGCAATAACTTGTGAACCGATCATCCATTTGATGAACCGTCTACATATCTAGGATACTTGGAGCGAGAAGGTCCTTTTGGTACACTCCACTTGAGTTTTTTAGAATGTTGGAGTATGGATGGGTTGGATCGAACTTGAATCCAACCTGGCCCTCTGTACTAAAACGCTTATAAGTCACAGACTGGGCGTCCGATTCACGTGTCATCTGTCGCATTGGAACCCTTAAGACATAGCGGTCCTTTGGGATACTTATTCATGGAACTTTTTGGAGGTTTAGGTATGACCGATGGATTGAGGAGAGGATCCTCCCGAAATCAAGCATGCTTAGTGCGATAATCTCATGGCTGGCTGTAATGTGAAGAAAGCACATCGATCCTATGTAGGTCAGCATCTATCGGTTCTGTGTGGGTCAGCGCCTAGTGATCCTGTATAGGTCAATATCTATAAATCTTATGTGGGTCAGTGCCTAGTGATCCTATGTGGGTTAGCATCTATCGATCTTGTGTGGGTCAGTAGTAGATCCTCTCGACAGAATAAGATGATCTAGTTTTACGACTAATCATTTGTACTATTGTACTTAAGTTATATACCTAGTGTGAGCTGAGTATTTTACCTTCGTGGTGTTACCTTCATGGCATTACCTTTGTGGTAATTTTTCCTTCGTGGTGTTAGCTTCATGGTTTTACCTTTGTGGTACTTTTACCTTCATGGTTTTACCCTCGTGGTGTTACCTTTGTGGTGTCACCTTTGTTGTAATTTTACCTCCATGGTGTTACCTTCGTGGTATTACCTTTGTGGTATTCTTCCCTCGTGGATCAGTTGTGAAAATAGATTAAAATTTAGATCCTTATGTTTCCTCATGTATGAGATGAGTATATTTTTATAACTTAGGTATATGTATGGGCATATACCTAAGTGGATTTGATGACTACTACTTAGTGCTCTATGATTGAGGTCTTGCTTTGTGGTTTCTCCTTTGTGGAACTCTAGGAAACCTTCGGGGGTCTTGGGGTCCCTACTGAGTATTGTTTTACTCACCCAGGCATGGGCTATGCCCGCACCTTGATGAGTCTTGTGCAAACGATGGACATCGTTGATCAAGGCTGAGGGAGCCAGGACTGGACGGTGCTCAGAGGTGGACCATTTGACGTGACGTGACGCAATGAATACTAATCATGAGTTGTACTTACCCTTTAGGTAGGATCCTCAATGGAAATTCTAGTAGTTTTTTTCTCTTTTAGTTGTACTTATACTTTCTAGTTGGGCTTGTATTCTGGCCCCTTTACTTTTAGTGCACTTTTTACTACAGTTGTTTAATTCGTGGTTGCTTCTTGTTGTGTTCTTGGATTGTGTGTTTGTACAGGTTTAAAGGCAATGTCTTCCCATTATGGGTATATGCCTTTCCGGTGCTAATCTTCAGCCCCTGGCCTATGGAAGGTGGGCTTGGGGTAGTCACATCATGGGCCCCGAGGGATGGGTCATGACAAACTTCATCCTAGTATGTTATTTTTCTCTATCTTTTCCCGTATAGGGCTTCATATGGATCCATTTGGATTCTTGAGTGGAAACAATTATTGTAAGAGAACTCAACTAGAGGAATATGTTGGTCCCATCCTCCCTTAAAGTCCATAGAACAAGCTCTTAACCTGTCTTCCAATGCCTGAATATTTCTCTCATATTGGCCATCAGTTTGAGGATGATATGACATACTAAAGTTCAAATCAGTGTTTAGATCATATTGGATACTTTTCCAAAACTTATAGGTGAATCTCATATAACAATCAGATACAATCGATAGTGGTACTACATGCATCCTTACCACTTTTTTGATGTATATCCATGCAATTTGATCCACTGAGAAGTCTTCTTGAATTCCGATAAAGTGAGTTGTCTTTGTAAAACGATCTATGACAATCTATATAACATTATTTTCTCTAGATATATTTGGAAGTCTAGTGACAAAGTCTATGGTGATGTTTTCCCATTTCCATGTTGGTATGGGTAATGGTTGCATCATCCCCTTATAATTTTTTCTTTCAACCTTCACTTATTGAAATACCAGGTACTTTTATGTGTATTCAACAATATCCTTCTTCATATTGTCCCACCAATAGTTCTCTTAGAGATCCCAATACATCTTTGTGCTCCCTGGGTGAATAGAGAAGGTAGAGGTATGTACATCATTTATAAGCTCTCTCTTTATCTCTTGATTGGATTCTACACATAGTCATGATCTAAATATTACAACTCCATCCTCATCAATTTTGAACTTTTAGGATTTCCCATTTCCTATAGCTTCCACCTTTTTATGAATTTCCTCATCATTTCTTTGAGCATCCTTTATTTTCTATATAAGGGATGGTTGAGAAATCATTTTATAAAGGATTTCTAAAGTTCCTTCCTTAATTATTTCCATTTCCATACTTTTCAAATATAATAAGATTTTAACCTTCTAATTCTCATCAGTGATAAAGTTACAAGATCCTTTATACTTAGAGCATCTGACACCTTAATTGCCTTACTAGGATAGTACTGGATTGAGCAGTCATAATACTTTATGAGATTAAACCATATTTTTTGGTTCATATTAATCTTATTCTATGTTAATGTATATTTTATTCTCTTATGATCAGCATATATCTCACACTTCTCCCATAGAGATAACGCTACCATATTTTCAACCTGAATATCACAGCTGCAAACTATAGATCATGCGTAGTATAGTTTTTCTCATGAATTTTAAACTTCCTTGAGGTGCAAGCTATAAATTTATAATTTTTCATTAGTACACAGCCTAATCCCTTTATTGAATCATTGATATATACCATAAAGAGTTCCCCACTTATTGGTACTCTAAGTATCAGTGCAGTGATAAGCCTCTTTTTCAACTCTTTGAAGCAATCTTCACATTCACTGGTCTAGAAAAACTTTTATCCCTTATAATTAAGTTTTTTTAGTGGGTTTTACAATCATGATAAGTTCTTCACAAATCACTGTAATACCCAGTTAAACTAAGGAAACTTTCGATCTTCATTATAGATGTTTACCTATGCCACTCTTGATTTCATTTGCCTTGGAAGGGTACACAAATATTCCTTTACTAGTGATAACATGCACCAATAATGATACTTCCTCCATCAAAAAGTCTCATTTTCTATAATTTTCATAAATTTTATCCCTTCTAAAAGTCTTTAGCACAGTATTCAAATGACCCTCATGTTCTTCCTTGCTCTTGGAGTATATCAGAATATCATCAATAAGGACCATCACAAATTTTTCAAGGTAATATCTAATTACTCTTTTCATTAAGTCCATGAAAATTATTAGAGCATTAGTGAGTCCTAAGGTAATTAATATGAACTCATAGTTTCCATACCTTTTTCGGAAGGCATTCTTGGGAATATCTTCCTTCTTCACCTTTAATTGGTGATATCTTGACCGAAGGTCCACCTTAGAAAAATACTTAGCCCCACATAGCTAATCGAACAATTCATCTATCTATGGAAGGGGATACTTGTTCTTTATCATGATTTTATTGAGATTATGATAATCAATTTATAGGCTCGTTGATCCATCCATCTTCTTGAAAAAGAGGACTTGTATACCCCAAGGTGAAGCACTCAGGCATATAAAACCCTTGTCCATATTCTCTTGTAACTGCTTCTTATGTTCCTCTAACTCAATGGTAGAAATTATATAAGGTGTCTTTGATATAGGTAGAGATCCAAGAATAAGTTCAATTTAGAACTCAACCTCTCAGTCTAGAGGAAGACCAGGAAATTCCTTAGGAAAAGATCATTGTAGTCCCTCATAATGGGAATGTATTCAAGCATGATTCTCTCTTTTTTCACAATAATTTGAGCCAGATATACTTTCTCGTAAGGAAATAATATCCACACTTGATATGATGATTCTGAATGAGATTCATCCTCATCCTTACACTTGTAAAAAATTGGAGGATGTCTCGAGATGTGAAGAGTGATCTCCCTTTCCCAACAATTGATGTTGGGTTTGTATAAAGATAGTCAATCCATGCCCAATATAGCATCAAACTCCATCAAAGGAAGTAAGACAATATTTTATAGGAGGTTTAGACCAAAAAAATTAACTAGATAGGAGCTATATACTTTGGATGCAATAATTTCTCCATTTTCTGTTCTCACATATAACTCAACCTCCATATTTTGAGGTGATGTTTGAATAGTTATACTAAACTTTCAATATATGAAATAATGTGTGAGACCATATATGATAATCCTATATTTTACTATTTTATTCTAGTTCTAATCATTTACTCTATCTAAAATAGACTTTTTTATGATAATTTTTAAACTTTAAAATACATAAAAGGGAAACCAATAACATTAAAGGGATAACTTATAAGTGAAAAGTATATCTTAACTTGTGATTCCCTAATTTTCATTCTAGGTTATCCATGATGATAAAATTATCCCAAGGGTTATTACTAATTTTTTTAGTCCTAATCTCCAAAAATAACTAGACCATGCTCTGATACCAACTATAATGGACCTAGCCTTTTTTACATATTATTATATGATTTTAAGCATAACTAACCATCAATTACAAACCAAGGATCATAAAGTATAGTGTCTTTGGAAGATTAGGTATGTGATTAGAAAACATGAAACAAAAATAAAAACATATTCTTCTTAATCTACTTAATGATATACTAACATAATTTGAGATCTTACATTTTAATAGGATAACCTGGAGAATACGTAGACAAAAAGGATGAGCTAAAAAATCCAGTAAGGGAATAAACATATAAATAAAGCATAGAACATGGGTTATAAGGCATAACATGATGACATAAAAAGGAATCGACCATGAATAAACATATGGAAACATAACATATAGAACATGGGATCATGTAATCATGGAATCATCGAAAGGTAGAAACACCATACAACATGAAATAAGCATAAGTTAAGGCTAATCTTTCAAGACTATTACACATGGTGGAAAAAGTCCCATAAAGGAATTAGGTTCACTCATTGTTCCAACATGACGTTTCAGGAAACCAAACATTACCTAATGAATTAGAGTTCTATATGGGTGCACCCACCATAACATGTTCATGTATATGTGTGCCACATGAATAATCAAACATAAGGGTTATCCATGTAAATAAATGGGTATCATAATCATATCATAAGGCATAAACAATGGGCGTATCATAATGATGTTCATGAAAGAATGAATTTAAAACATACATGGACATTAATAAAGTAAATTAGGCATATATCATGATAAATGATGTCCAAATGAATTGAAAACATTTAAGAATAGTGTTTAATAAATTTTAGAAATGAGCCACTTTGGTGCGGTTTAAGGGAAAATATAAAAAGTCTTTAAAGAGTAAAAGGTGTAATTATTAGCATAAAAAAATTAACTCTGGTAGTTTTTCATGATTAAATAAGTGATTTTTTTAAAAATGGTGGATTAAAATAGATTATGGATTGTACTTTAAAATGGGTATGAAATTGGGAAGTTTCTTTTAATCGGACTTGCTTATTAGGATAAATTAAAAAGAAACCTTATAAAACATGTATTTCCCCATCAAAGAAAGAACAATTGAGCTAGGTACATATGTTTATAACATAAAAACAGAATTTAGGAAGAGTAAATAATAATAATTAAGGATTATATTGGTTTAAAGAGATAAAAATCCTAACCTGAAGAAAAAAATGGGAGTTCGGAGAGAGTCTCTTACCTTATGTTCGAAAGTGTTCTGCACCTATACTTAATGTCATGGATAAAAAAATTAAATAAATTAATTAATTAATTAATTAAGAACCTATTATAAATTTATTTTATTTATTATTATTTTATTAATTTCATTTATGAAATTTTTGATGAGTTATAAGATTTAATTTTTTTTCTTCCGAGAGCGTTCATTTTCTTGAGTTTCATGATCGGTTCACTTGTATACACGTATGGAAGCTCATGTAAAATGGGAATAAATCTCCAGAAGTGAAATTATATATTATAAATGAAATTAAATAGGTTTAACTGATCTTATATATCATTTGTTTATATAGTATGAGGGTGATTTATTAGATAAAATGTTAATGAAAATGATTTAATTTATTTTGGTGGTTTTTACGACCATCGTGAACTTATATCATTTTATTTAATATCATGTTTATATATTGGTTTCAGAACTTTATAAAACTCATAATATGTATAAAAAATTATTTAACCATAATAATGGTTTTATGATCATACTTAAAGGTGGTAATGGAAAATGAAAATGGATCGTCCACGATGGCGGTAAATCGATACATCATGGATGATGTTTTCATTTTTAGAATAAAAGGAAGAGGGAAGATATTTGATAATAAAATTTTTCATTAAAATAATAAAATTAAAATATATAAAAGATACTAGATTTATCATTCCACTTTGGGATATGAAGGTGAGGAGAGGATAAGAAAATAAAATAAATTAAAAATAAATTAAAAGAAAACGAAAGAGGATTTTACCTCTTGAACTTCTTCTCCTTGAGAACCTCCTTAGGGAAATTGGGTTTGATATTTTGTTGAGACCAAAGCCTCATTTAAGTGAGGTATAGACTTTTAAATAGGATTGTTCATAATTTGGACAAACTTCAAGGCTTGGAAGGTGTGAAGAGAAGATGTGGTGAGGGGTGGCATTTATAGGGGAGGAGAGGGGTGTTTTTTTATTATTATATTCATTGTTTTATTATTTTGGCTCAAGAATATAAATAGTATTGAAAATTATAAATAAATATATTAAATAATAAATAAGAGTTTAATATTATAGGATTATATCATCCATACATCATCCATGGTTCAAAAATTCATGTGTTTAGCATATATTGTAAATTATCGTATTTCACTATTCACCAAAAATTCAACTATTTTGGAAAAATCCCAAAAATTAACCCTAACTATTTTTTGATGTGTAGGGTTCAAAAATAGACTAAATTTTATGAAAATAATTTTCTAAATATGATAAATTTAATTTTTTATTAAAATCTTCATTTATTTGAAAAATACTAATTTTAAAATTATAACTGATTTTATGACACTTTGAAAAATTAATTAAGGTCTCATAAAATTATATTATAATAATATGACAACAAAATATTAATTTATGAATCTATTTTATGAAAATAAATTTTCTTTTAAATCATTATATTAATTATAAAATTGTATATAAATATTTACGACTTATAAAAATACCAACACTTAATTTATCATTTTAAAAACATTTATTTACTTGTACCATGATATAAATATGTCATATTTTCATTCATAAGATATCTAAATTTAATT
The DNA here is from genome assembly GCA_963277665.1 of Viscum album. Taxonomy (NCBI): domain Eukaryota; kingdom Viridiplantae; phylum Streptophyta; class Magnoliopsida; order Santalales; family Viscaceae; genus Viscum; species Viscum album. The sequence continues at coordinate 1,148,778,092 of OY728128.1, forward strand.
TATAATTTCATGGGTGAGGTTACTATTCTATTTTATGGGTTAATATTCTTAATGGTCATATTATGATTCCAACTATCAAGTTACTATTCCATTGGTATAGGTTCCTTAATACCACTTATTTCATTCTTAATTTATGAAAATAACATTTTTACTAAGTTATCTATGTGATGTATATATTTTATACTATATAAAATAATTATAATAAGTGAAATTTCATTTGAAAAAGTTTTAGGTTGTTACAGAAGATCTTCGAGAAAAGGGTTTTATCAGACCTAATGTGTCCACCTAGGTAGTTGTGGTATTGTTCTTGAAAAAGGTAGATGGGGGATTTGAGGATTTGTGTTGACCATCACCACCTAAATCAAGTAACAATAAATAAAAAATTACACATTTATAATTAATTATTATGTTTTATACTAGTTGAACGGTTCGAGTTGGTTCTCAAAGATCAATCTCAGGTCTGGCTACCGTCGATTGAGGGTTTATGGGGATGATATTTTGAAGACAGAATTATAATGTTGCTATAAAAATTATGAGTCCCTAGTGATTCCTTTCAGTGTGACAAGTTCCCCCACTTTTTTCATGGATCTTGAAAACAGATCTTATAGATGTACTTGTATTGATTCATAGTTTTCTTCATCAATGACATGCTCATTCACTCTATGTTAGTGGAGGAGCATACAAAGCATTTGAGGATGGTTATAGACTTTCTCTGGGAGTGCCATCTATATGGTATGCCCTCGAAGTACTATTTTTTGAATTGGTATATTCTCTTTCTGGGAAATTTAATCTTTGAGCATGGTTTAGTTGTGGATATGGTGAAATTGATGCAATGCTTTCTTAGGATCCACCCAAGAGTGTGTCAGAGTTGTGGAGTTTCTTGATTTGGAAGGGCACTACAAGGGGTTTATGATATAATTTTCTAGGATATCATCCCCTTTGACTACCTTAACATAGAAAGGGCATCTATTTACCTGGACTAAGAAGTGTCTAGGATCCTTTGAGGAGTTGAGTCTAAGGTTGATCAGTGCTCTTGTTTTGAGACTATCAGAGGAGGGAGTTGAGTATGTGGTGTTTTGTGATGCCTATAGAGCTAGGATTGGTTGGGTATTGATGTAGATGTGGGAAGTGGTCACTTATGGGTCAAGGTAGTTGATACCCCATGAGAAAAACTACATGAATCATGACATAGAGTTGGTAGTAGTAGTCTTTGCTCATAATATGTGGAGGTACTACCTTCTAGGAAAGTGTTACATTATTTACTCAAACCACCAAATTATAATGTACATCTTAAATTAGAGAGATCTCAACCTGAGACAGATTCATTGGTTGGAATTTCTAAAGTACCATAACTTATATATAGTATATACTCTAGGTAAGGGAAATGTGGTGGCAGATGACCTTATTATGAAGTCTCGTTCTCATTTGGTGGAGGAGGCGTCTGAGCAGTTGGCTTTGTTATAGCTAAACCTAGTGGAGGATATGGGTGAATCTTATCTTTAATTGATGGTGGTTACTCCACCACTTATTCAGTATGTGTAAGAGTCTCAATTGAGATACAATGATTGTATGGTTCTATGTGACCATATATCCTTAAGAGATACACCATATGTATTTTCTAAAGGAGTGTAATATGTCATTATTTTATAGGGATGGATGGTGATTCTGACCACATTGTGTGAGGAGGTTTTTATGGAGTTCCACGCCTCTCACTTGTTTGTACATCTTGGTGTGGGAAATATGTATAAGGATATTCGAGAGCACTTTTAGTGGGCTAAAATTAGGTGGAGTGTTGCTGAGTTTGTCTCTTTATGTATCACATGCCAGTAGGTAAATGATAAACATCAGGTGCCATCAGGTTTGACTCAACCTCTTGAGATCCCATAATATAAGTGGGATGGTATATCGATGGATTTTATTGTGGGGATTATACATAAATCAAGTGTCCATGATGCAATATGGGTGATTATTGACTGACTCTCCATGTTGGTACAATTTCATGCCATCATGGAGCAGATTTCAGTCAAGAGTTGTACATGTGGGATATCATTAGGCTTCATGGGGTACCCATGATGATCATCAATTCATGTGATTTCCAGTTTACATCATGATTATAGAGGGGTCTGTAGGAGGCTTTTGGGACCCAGATATGAATGAGCATGGCATTTCACCCCCAAAAGGATAGGAAAATTGAGCGGACTATCTAGGTATTATAGGATATGATGAGACGATGTGTGTTGGACTTTGGATAGAACTGGGAGGATCACTTTTCATTAGTAGAGTGTGCCTATAATAACAGTTATCACTATATTATTGGTATGACACCTTTCAAGGAACTTTATTGGATCCCTTCCAGGTCACCCTTATACTGGACAGTGATTGGTGAGACATCTCTTATTGGGATAAATATGGTGCATGAAATGATAGAGAAGGTTTAGGTGATCAAATATCATATGAGGATAGTCTATAACTGATATAAATCTTATGAAGATTGATGTCATAAGCCTTTGGAGTTCAATCAAATAGACCATGTTTTATGAGAGTCTCCTCATGATGAGGATTATGGAGGTTTGGTTAGGGAAGCAAGTTATCCCTAAGGTTTACCAGGTCATTCGAGATCCTATAGATGGTTGGCAAGGTTGCTTAATGATTATCCATGTCCCCACAGTTGGACCAAGTACATGAAATCTTTCATGTATCATAGCTTAGGAGATACATTCATGACCTAACACACATTATTGACTAGGGTGAGTTAGATATCGAGGATGGATCCACCTTTGTGAAGTACCTGGTGGAGATCAAGGATTGGTAGAAGAGGACCCTTTGTGAATTGACCATCCCTTTGGTTTGAGTGATTTGGAAGCATGGGAGCATTCATGATATATCCTAGGACCATGAAATTCATATGTCGACTCAGTACCCCCACCTTTGTGTCTAGATTGTGGTTTTTAGGGTGAAAGACTTGAAGTCGGAGAGAATTAAATGGCTCTAGTTTTGTTGGATTAGTTCTTTAAATATTTATATGTATATCTATGGATTTTTTCATAGAGTTAGCATTGTGTTTGGGTATCACGGGACCCAAAAGTTAATATATTAAAAATATCAATATATATTAAATCACACACATGCATATTTTGAGAATAATTTTTTCCTATTGATTAGGACCTCAGATGGGAAATTCAAGACCATGATTGATTCTATGATATGGGGTTTACCCTAGGAATGACATAAAGTTAGTCATCATTGGGAATTTGGTTCAAGGCGATTGTTGGTGGGTGTGTTAAGTAATTAAATAATTTAATTTAATTAATTGACCTAAAGATATAATCGTCTCTATAAATAGGCTATTATGGAAAATCTATAATGTTATCACATAACCCTGAGAGATTAGAGAGGAGGAGTAAATATTATTCATTGTTTGGTGGACCAGGATCGAGGATGAGGTGAATCATCAGATGCATGGAGAATGCACTGGGATCATTTTCTTCATCGTTGTTGGATGCGTTCTTTACAAATGATTGATCCAAAATCAAGGTGAGGATCATTATTTATTGTATTTTTTGGACTTTTTAAAATTGATAATCATGGATTTAAATCTTCTTTTCTTTTCCAATGATCTTCATTCTTCACATGAGCTCGAGTATTTATTTTTCTTTGTTACGCCCTTGATTTTGCCCTGATTTCTAAAATTCTATAATCGTTGGTTGAAAACACATCATCCAATGATGTTTTTACATTTTCTGTATTCTTTCCCCCCATCGTTCTTTGTTTTCTTCACTATTGGATCATGGGGTCGTGGTTTAACATTTCCAGGCTGGATTCGAGCATGATTGAACCCCGGGTTTCATGGAATATGCATGAACGATGTACATATTAGTGTTTTGTAGATGGATTATGGAGTGATGTGGGATACGGGTGTTAGAATAATGGATCAAAGGTCATATCATGGGATTTTATCTACAAGTGAGGAAACATAATGACATGGTGTGACAAGAATTAACCACACATAATCCATCCACCAGCAATAGATCAAGTGTATTCAACCCTATATTGAAGTTCATTGGTGTGGTTTATGGTGGAAACAGTGGTGGAGGAAGTGTGGGAGAGACACTTTAAGTGATCCTTAGATTCTATAAAATCCCAGCAAACATGGTTTTTAGTTCAGGAACACACACCATGTAGTCCCCTGGTTATGGCGACTAGGGTTTTTGGTGAAGTTAAATATCACATGTCGTGTATGACCCATACACATTGTGTAACCTGGTTTTGGAGGCACTGTGTATATCCCAAGGGTAAAATGGTATGGATATGGCCAAACACACACATATAGATAGATTACATGGGTACTACCATGTACTCAAACATATATAGGGTGCCCAAACACGACTAGTGTACATAGGCACAGGCCAAAGTACATAGGCATAGGCCGGAAGGACATGGGAAAACCTCGAGCATCCAATACATGTTGTGTTCCACATGTACATGCCATTTAGTCCCACATGGAAAACCAAGCTATGTAGAGGATAGGACAAACCTAGGTTTCCAAGTGAGGTCATGCATCATGTAACCCTATATACACACTATGTACATTCCTCGGGAATTTACACCTTGTATATCTCCTTCTTTGGGACTCATATGTGGTCCCATGAGTATCCTATTCCAAAAAATTTTCTACACAAAATGCAATGGTGTCCTTCATTTTTGAATCAGAGAAGCGATAGGAGTTTTTACAATCATGATGCTTCTTTCAGGGACACTTGCCTGATGGTAGAGATTAGGAGTGATCATCGGAGTGTTACTAAGGTTGGAAACCCCCTATCTCACTAGGGAATGGTCTACTGTACTCTTTACTTAGGTAGATTTGGAAAACCCCATACCACATAGGACGTGGGTCCTCTATTTACATAGTATCACCCCCCATGGGTCCTCTATATACGGAGTATCACCCCCCATCTTTGGGATCTGGTGGGGAGTGAGTCCTCTACGAGAGATTGTGCCCGCTCGGTTGGGGAGTATAGTGGAGAGGTGTGGGCCCTCCACATAGATTCTTTTGTGGTTACGTGTCATGTTGGGAATTGAAGAGAGACCTTTGGATTTATAATAAGACTCATAATTCTTAGATGGACTGTGGAGATGGATATCCCCTTTCTCTTCTTCTTGGGTTTCTTTATGAGCATATATATTGGGTTTCATTTCCATTTTTTCTTATGGGTTAAGCTGACTATTGTATCTTTCTATTACTCCCTTCTTAGTTTTTGGGCTGTCCTACTGGGTATATATATACTCACCTATGAATGGGATCCACCTGCACATGTTATGTCTTATGCAGACGATAGGAAGATTGGTGGTGATATTGGTGGACCAGGTTTCAAAGGAGCATAGTTTTACCTAGCAGAGCTAACCATGTTTGGTGGTTATCCATGGATATTGTGTTTCAGGATCTCTTTATTCTCAATTTTTCCTATTGTTGTCAGGTTTGGACCTCATTTCTGGTTGGGTGTATATTTTCCCCCTTTATCCTTTTACACTATGACATTTTACTTTGATTCTTTCCTATAGGTCATTGAATGCATGGTTTACACTCTATATGTTCAGTCTGCTATTATATCTCTCCAATATTTCATGAAGCTATTTGTGTGTACATGTATAGGTACATAGGATAAGCCCTCCCATTTTATTATTTCCTATTTAGAACTTGTCTCCATCACCTAGCCTATTGGTGGAAATCTTGGGGTTTTCACACTCAACTTATTGCCAGCCAGGTAGACCTTAGTGGGTCGAGTTGTGACAGAGTGGTGTCAAAGGTGGTCTTTCCATGGGTCAATGTTTAGAGTTGGACCATGTTGTGAGATTTGGTTTGGGAACTTAGGGAAATCATGTTGGAGTGTATTTAGTATATAATTTATGTTAGGGAACTCATTGTTGGTGTGGCTGATGATGTATCCATACACCAAGGCTCTGACAACCTATTTATTGATTGAGCTTACCGCATTAGTAACACTTTCTTGGTCCTACTAGTCATTCTTTAAAATGGACTTTACTAAATTTGGAACATGTGAAGATATTTCCTTTATTGTATTATTTTTTCTCTATTATTTTACACCTAGATCACTTCACTCCCTTATTATCACAAAGTGCGCAAGTGTCGGAAAACTCCATCTCAACTTTCTCATCACATCAAACAATTTCCTCATAAATTTTAAATTCACAAGAGTTCAATGATCTTCATAAAATTACTTTTAGACCTATGTAAAATAAATCAATTTTTATCTTATATTCAAAAATGAAATTTGGTTTATACCTATCAAGTTTGATGAAATTTTCTTCATAATCAGCTACTGAGTCTTCTTAATTTTTCTTCAACTCTAAGAATTGTATTTTAATTCTAAGTCTAAGAAATTTAAGAAAATACTTATCAAGAAATGGATATTTAAATTAAATACACTATTTGGAATCAATCTTATCATTTTACTTAGTATTATTAATCAGAGACCATCATTAATTGATTTCACCTTTAAAATGATAAATGAAAAGAGTTACCTTTTGATGTTTCATACATACCAAAACTTCAAATATATTCTCCAATGCATTAATCCATCTTTAAAATTTCAATGAGTCTAAATATCCATCGAAATATAGAGGGTTATATTACATAAAATCCCCCACCATAGACATATTTCTCTATAGAGAATTTTGTCACTCTATTTCATGGGTGCCACCATTATTTGTTTGCACCAACTAAGTTAACACTACCACAAACTAATCTATTCCAATAATTCTAGGTCACTAATTCAGATTTTTATTATCCCCTTGATTCCTTATTACTTCTGCTACTATGTTTACTCTATGGAAAAACACTCAGAACAAATGTGGATTAGATGAAAAAATATGGAAATGTTCAAAAATTACCACATAATAATATAAACATAAATTAGAATATCCTTGAATTGTATTTTAAAATCACACTAACCTCTAAATTTATATAAACCTCTGCTTTGATACCAACTATAACACCATGTATCATAAAAAATCATAATTATATGATTTATAATAAGGGTTGAAATTTCTTACATTTCTAGGATCTTTTAGGTTTAAATTTTTAGAGATATAGGAAAACCATTAGATAAAAAAGTGGACACTTCCACATAGTGTACATTTTTTCCACAAAAATAGGTTCTTAAATTTATACCCATGTTTCATTCAAGACACTTTTTCTTCTTTTAAGATGAGTCACCTGTTGGTCGGAGAGTGATGGCAAGAGGGGGGGGTGAATTGCCTTTTAAAAAATAATTAATCAATTTAAAATCAAAGTTAAAAGTGCAGCGGAAATAAAAGAGGCAAGACACAAAACTTGATAACGGAGTTCGGCTTAAACCAAAGCCTACGTCTCCGCTCCCAACTCAACCGTTGAGAGATTTACTACCGCTTGCTTTTCAATTGTTTTAGCAATAAACCCACTAGACTTTAAGGTATTCTAGAACCTATTACATCTTGCTTTTAATGGTTGAGCAAGAACCCACTTGCTTTTAATGGTTGAGCAAGAACCCACTAGCCTTCTTACAGGTGAAGGCTAGCTCACCTATGACTCAATCCTTTTAAAGGGAAGGCTTGACTAACCTCTTCACACCTTGAAGGTGGTGTGAAAACCCAAAAAAAGAGAGGATGAGAGAAAGAGGGGTTTGTAGGCACAAACCCAAATTGATGCTCAAAATAAATAAAACAAGAAAAACCATAATGTGGAGAAGTCTTGGGCGCCAATGGATTGATTGAAGTTGATGAAGAGCACTCCCAAGCTTCTTTGATGGTGCTCCTTGGATGTGGAATTGAGTTGGAGCAAATGGGGATCTTTGAGGGAATGCACCGGAGGTTCGCCAAATAATGGAAAAATGTTCCTGTGGGCTACCGTACGTTTCCGGGGCTTCCTAGTCCTTTATTTATAGAGGGGGAACCCTCAAATGGACTTTGGGGGTCTTCGGAGCCGTTGGAGAGGCCTTCGGAGCCGTTGGGGGTCAAGTGGACAAGTCTGGTCAAAGCCCAACGGCTAGTTTGACTGGCTCCACCGGCTGACCGGTGCTTGGCCACCGGTTGACCGGTGCTTTGGAAATGGCAAGGCCTTCTGCCCAGGCACCACCGGCTGGCCGGTGAGGAGGCCACCGGTTGGCCGGTGCTGAGACAGTAGGTGTCACTATTTGACTGGGTTCCACCGGCTGGCCGGGGATGGGACACCGGTTGGCCGGTGGTCTGGACAGAGGAGATGCCTTCTGCCAAGACTCCATCGGCTGGCCGGTGGTCATCCACCGGTTGGCCGGTGGACTGAAAATCAGTCCACTTTCAGTCCTTTTTGGCCCAATTCCTTGGCAACCTTTTTCCTATAAACAAAAACACTTAAAACAAGATTAGATAAAAAAGAGAGTGATTGTGATCATGAAAATTAAACCACGAGGGGTACGAGAGGTACAACAATCTCCCCCTATTTTGATGATCACAATCACCAAAACAAGCAATGTAAAAGACTGAAATGAAAGACATGCTTTAAAGGATAAATTGAAAAGTAAAGCAAAGCATGAGAGAAAGATTTCTCCCCCAATCAACCAAGAATTTCTCCCCCTTTGTGATTATCAAAATAGCACGGGGCATAAAACTTGATTGAGGGAAAGGATGAAAAACAAGATAGAGTTTTTTAAACCAATTGAAATTTTTGAAATTTGAATTGAAAGTTTTGAAAAAAAGTTTTGAAAAAAAGTTTTGAAATTGAAAGTTTTGAAAATGAAAGTTTTGAAAATGAAAGTTTTGAAAATGAAAGTTTTGAAAATAAAGCAAAAAGGCTTAAACGATCCTAACTCCCCCTAAATAAAAACAATAAATCACCGGGGAGAGGATTTTAGAACCGAGACAAATTTTGGTCCGGTGAGACTCGCTAAAAGGGATTTTTCAATCCAAACTTGTCTTGTGGCGGGTCTTCTCCTAGGAAATTCATCATTAAAGAAAATGGTTTTGGGCCTTCCATACCGGGCATTTTTGCAATTGCACTCATAAATTAAGTGCCCGAGTTTTTTACAATAGTTTCAAAATTTAAATTGGGAGCTCCCCCTTACAAAAATAGTAGGATCATGGGAAGAGGAAGCTTGCTTGGAATAGCCAAGCCCTTGGGTGGTTCTAGATACGCATTGGGAACCAAGGAGCTTCGAAAGGTTATGTTCACCTTCGGTGAACTTAGCTAGGGATTCCCTTAAATCCTTGATTGTTGATTCCATAGAATCAATATCGGGAAGGTTTTGGATCTTGAGGGACAAGTCCTCCTTTTCTTTGAGAAGTTGTTCCTTTTCGGAAGAAAGTTTTTTGAAATTCTTTTTTAAAGCAATAAATTTGGAAGAAAGTTCGTGAAAACCTTCCTCCAATTGATCTCTAGCATGTTGGAGATCCTCATAAGATAAATGGTTGAAAGAATTTGAAGAACAAGAGGATGAGGAGTCGGAAGAGGATACCTCATGAAATTCCATTAGACATTTTTTACCGTTGTCACTTGAGGAGGAGGAGGAGGAGGATGTGGAGCTATCACTCCATGTGGCCTTGAATGCCTTTTTCTTTTCCTTTTGCTTGGCCTTTTTCTTGTTGAGTGGACAATCGGGCTCGTAATGGCCTTTCTTGCCACACCCGTAACACGTTACCTCGGGCTCGGATTTTTCGTTGGGTTGAGCCTTGCGGGATTTCTTCTTTTTGTTCTTCTTCATGAATTTGTGCATCTTGCGGGAAAGATTCTCCATTTCTGAATCGCCGCTTGAAGAGGAAGACGATGAGGAGGAGGATCTTTCTTCTTTTTGAACTTTGAAGGCGATGTTCTTTGGAACTTTGATCGGTTTGCCTTCCTTTTCAGCTTGCCTCCTCATGGTGATCTCGTAGGTCATGAGGGATCCGATGAGCTCTTCGACCGGCATGTTCTTGATGTCTTTTGCTTCTTGAATTGCCGTGACTTTCGGTGCCCATGTGCTTGGTAAGATCCAAAGGATCTTCTTGACCATCGTTTCTGCAGACACATCATCACCAAGGGACTTTCTCCCATTGAAAACATCAGTAAAATGTGTAAACATATCAGTTATATTTTTAGATGGATGCATGTTAAAAGACTCAAAATCTTGACGGTACATGTCCAATAGAGTATCCTTGACTTTGTTGGTCCCCTCATGGGTAACCTCCAATAGTTTCCAGATTTCATGAGATGAAGTGCATGTGGAAACTCGATTGAATTCATTACGATCAAGGCCGCAATGTAGAGCGTTCATGGCTTTGCCATCAAGCTCGAAATTTTTAATATCGGCTTGGGTCCATTTGGATTCATCGGGAGAAGAAAGAGAATAACCATGCATGACAATTTTATAAATAGGATAACCAATACTTCTAAGAAAAGTGGTCATGCGGGTTTTCCAATAAGTATAGTCGGTTCCATCAAAAAATGGAGCACGACCCAATGAATAACCTTCGGGGGCAAAAGAAGATGAAGCCATCACAATGGATCTTGAATTTGAAACCGGTTAAGGTATTACTCAAATTTTGCCTCTGATAGCAATTGTTGGTCGGAGAGTGATGGAAAGAGGGGGGGGTGAATTGCCTTTTAAAAAATAATTAATCAATTTAAAATCAAAGTTAAAAGTGCAGCGGAAATAAAAGAGGCAAGACACAAAACTTGATAATGGAGTTTGGCTTAAACCAAAGTCTACGTCTCCGCTCCCAACTCAACCGTTGAGAGATTTACTACCGCTTTCTTTTCAATGGTTTTAGCAAGAAACCCACTAGACTTTAAGGTAGTCTAGAACCTATTACAGCTTGCTTTTAATGGTTGAGAAAGAACCCACTTGCTTTTAATGGTTGAGCAAGAACCCACTAGCCTTCTTACAGGTGAAGGCTAGCTCACCTATGACTCAAGCCTTTTAAAGGGAAGGCTTGACTAACCTCTTCACACCTTGAAGGTGGTGTGAAAACCCAAACAAAGAGAGGATGAGAGAAAGATGGGTTTGTAGGCACAAACCCAAATTGATGCTCAAAATAAATAAAACAAGAAAAACCGTAATGTGGAGAAGTCTTGGGCGCCAATGGATTGATTGAATTTGATGAAGAGCGCTCCCAAGCTTCTTTGATGGTGCTCCTTGGATGTGGAATTGAGTTGGAGCAAATGGGGATCTTTGAGGGAATGCACCGGAGGTTGGCCAAATAATGGAAAAATGTTCCCGTGGGCTACCGTATGTTTCCGGGGCTTCCTAGTCCTTTATTTATAGAGGGGGAACCCTCAAATGGACTTTGGGGGTCTTCGGAGCCGTTGGAGAGGCCTTCGGAGCCGTTGGGGGTCAAGTGGACAAGTCTGGTCAAAGCCCAACGGCTAGTTTGACTGGCTCCACCGGCTGACCGGTGCTTGGCCACCGGTTGGCCGGTGCTTTGGAAATGGCAAGGCCTTCTGCCCAGGCACCACCGGCTGGCCGGTGAGGAGGCCACCGGTTGGCCGGTGCTGAGACAGTAGGTGTCACTATTTGACTGGGTTCCACCGGCTGGCCGGTGATGGGACACCGGTTGGCCGGTGGTCTGGACAGAGGAGATGCCTTCTGCCAAGACTCCATCGGCTGGCCGGTGGTCATCCACCGGTTGGCCGGTGGACTGAAAATCAGTCCACTTTCAGTCCTTTTTGGCCCAATTCCTTGGCAACCTTTTGCCTATCAACAAAAACACTTAAAACAAGATTAGATAAAAAAGAGAGTGATTGTGATCATGAAAATTAAACCACGAGGGGTACGAGAGGTACAACATCACCATAGTAGAAATATTGACCATGTTATAGTCCCTACAAATCCTTAGATCCTCTGAAAAACATTTGAAAATGTGGAAAGAGAAAAACAAAGCTCAGTAAGAGATATAAAAATAAAGTAAAGTTTTCAGTCTAATTAAAAACATAAAATCCCAGGAAAATATTTACCTTTTTCACAATAAAACTTCGAACACATAAATAAAACATATCCACATGAGAAAATCAACCGTTGATCAAATAAAACCTTTAAAACCCATTAGAAATAAAAATAAAAACAAGAATGTATCATGAAGAACATGAGAACTTGTGGGAAAAAATCTTTTGAAAAATAAACTTTTCACCTTTAAAATCTCATAAACTTTTCTTACCTCATAAAATCAAAATATTTCCATAAAACACCTTAGAAAGAATAAAATAGGTTTATTGGATAATCATATTCATAAATTGTGTCCACTCATGTTTAACCTATGTCAAAATAATTAATACCTAGTTAATTACATAGGAGTAACCTACCTTGTTATCTCACTCATTTTTCACCTTAGAAGACTAAATCATTACCTAATGCATTGGAGAGATATATCAAGATCACCCATCATCATGAGCTATATCGATCTCACCTATCATTATCTATAATTATAAAGTACCATATAATGAAGTAAAAATTTATAATCTTGTACTTTTTCATCTTAAAACCCTTAAAAAACTTATTTGAACTCATAAGTAAATCACTTTCCATTTTTACATAAGAATAGGGAGAAATATCCTTTTTCATTTGAAAACTCTTAAAATTGAAAAAATAATAGAAGAGAGAGAATAGGATATTCTTAAAAATTCCATGTAAACTTATAGAGGAATATTGATTATTAATAATGGATATGATGGTGTGAAAATTATGATCATGTAGAAAACATTTAAAAAAATCTTTTTTCATTTCTATAAAGAAATTCTAAATTAGCCATATGGAAAATGTATAGAAGATTCATTTTTAAAAATTTATAATGAAAATAAAATGGATTTGAAATTGGTATTTAAAAATATTTGAAGTATAAAAATAAAATCCTTGAAACATTTTTTAATAACATGGATATAGAGGAAAAATATTATAAATGAATACTTTAAAATAAGGTTTTAAATAAAAATATCTTAACTTAAGTCTCGTCTAGAATTGTACATTCTCTAACTACTGAACAATAAAATTATATTATTTATTTACTTTATTAATAAAAAATTTAATGTTAATTCCATTATCATTATCCATTTTACTTCATTTATTAACAATTTTTATTTAGTTATTAAATCAGTTAAGTTTACATCAAACGTTTAGTGGTCATTTGGTCTTTAATTTTTAAAATAGCCTTTATAGGTTGACTGTGGTCAAGGGTTCATTCTATTATAATATTATTCAAATCATAATAATCATATTTATACATTAAATTCAATTTTCAAAAAAACAACCATGTAATGAGGTCATGAAAAATGAAAGACATCGTTTCATGTAGGCGATAGTTCATGTATACACACGAGCAACGTTTCCATTTTTCTACTGGGAGGAAAATAAATATGGTAGATAATATTATAGTTTTAAAAAATTATAAATTTATTATACATGTCATATTTATTCATTAGTTTCAACCTTATGACCATCCATGTGATGTGGTAGTGAAAAATGAATCACATCGCTTTGTGGAGGTGGTATTCCACGTGTACACATGATCAACGTTATCATTTACCAACAGATGTGAGGGTAAGAAGGTAAGTAATATATAATATTTCCATAATTATAATTATGTCATAAATATTATATATTTTTATTTTATATATCATTTCAACCATCCATATGTCGTAGTGATGAAAAATGAAACACATCACTTCGTGGAGGTGGTAGTCCACACATACACACGAGCGAAGTTTTCATTTCCCATAGGATGGAAAGGATGTATAAAATAGTTATTGCATAAACATAATAAAATTTCAGTATAGTGAATATAATGATTTAATTATGTTTTAATGGTTATAATATATTTATAAGGAGGTGAAAGAAGACATAAACTTGAAAGAGTTCGGTTAGGGATTATACCTCTTCCTTGGATAACCTCTTTAGATTACACCTTAAGACTTATAATATGGGTATTTAGAGGATAACAGTCCATCTAGTATGTGGGGAAGTGATTTGGGGAGTGATTTAGGAAGATTTTGGTCAAGTTATAGTACTCAAAGTGAGGGGAGAAGTGAGAATAGGAGGTTCATTTTTATAAGTGAAGGGAGTGACACTCTTGTAAATACTTAAAACTTTTAAATATAATATATGTATTTCTCAAGTAAAATGGAACCCAAACTCTCAATTCTCAAATATAAGGCGGGGGTTTAGAAATATATTCCTAATATGATATTTAATCAAGTTTTTTATACTATCTTAAATCCTTATCCCTTTATTTTAACCCTTTTAACTCATTTTAGACTTAACTATGATGACAAATTTTCACCTAGGTAATTGATTCATATGACCAAAAAAATAATTATGACTAGAAATTTTGGACATGTTGATTTCAAATATGGAATAAATTTTATCATATTTAATTTATAAAGTTTTAATAAATCAATTTTAATAAACGTATGCAAAACACATGGAAAGTAGTGTTTAGAAAAACACATATTTTAAGCATAAAAATAATTTTAAATTAAAATTATGCATATAATTTATTATAATGACTTTAATTGGATTTTAATTAAAACAATTAAAGTTATATTACATTTATACCATGTCAAAACTTACTGGAATCTTTCAACCACACTATTAAATGAAAAGATCTAAAAATAGTTTTTAATTAGAATAAAATATAACTTAAGTTCCAAAAAAATCAAACATGGGTTCCTAAATTCAAAATAATGTTTTTAAATTATTTAATTTACTCTTAAAACACATATTTGGTTGATATTATGGTTTTAAGAATTTGTAATTCAATCTTACATCATGATGTTTTCATAAAAGTTATGGTATTTGAAAAACGACATTTTTCAATTTTCACTCAAAAATCAACCATTTTAGAAAAATAACAAAATTTAAACCAAATAAAAATTTGATATGATGAATAAAAAAATGAATTAATTTTTTTTAATTCAAATTTGAAATCAATAAATTTAACTTTTAGATAAAACCACGTAAATTATCCCTTTTTCAATTGAAAATTTATATAAAACTATTTATAAAACTATGATGAATATGAATCCATAAAATTAATAATTATAAATAATAATATTGATTAATTTATAGGATTATCTGGGTTATCACATTTTTTATGTTGAAAAAATATTGAGTTTAATCACATGAAGAACAAATAGGGAGTTCATATGAAGAGAATAGTAAAGAATGGAGTGTGTGTACGAGTGTGCGTATGAAGTGAGTTGCATTGATGCATGTATAAGTGATTTTAGATCCATATGTTTCTAAGTTGTGTGTTCAAATTAAAATATTGTTATTAATTTAATCATGACCCAATAGGTATAAAGAATAATATTTGTTAAGATTATCTGTACTATAAAATTAGGAGTGGTCACGACTGAAATACGTACAGACACATGCACACATGGAAACTGTTTATGATAAAAAAAATATAGAATAAATGGAGGCCATGATGTTTCAAAGTTGTAAAGGAATAATTTTGAGTCTTAATGTGAAAATTGAGGAGTTTTTGAATTACCAAAAATCATATTAATTTGAAACTTAATATTATCATGGTATAGATAATTTTTGGAGAAGAAGGGAGAAGAAATATAACATTGAAACTCTATATAAAAATATATATTGCAGGTCAAAGAAATATATGGAGAGTAGACGAAACTACACCATTATTGAAGAGTCCTTTTCTATCAAAGAAAAGATAATATATGAATATATAAATTTAGAGAGTCAATGAAGAAAGGAAAGATCCAGTTTAGTTTAGTTACACTGAATAAATAAGAAGAGGAAAGAAGCAGAAGAGAGTTATATTCACTCCAGTTCATACAGAAGAAGGAAGAAGAAGTGAAGGATACAATAAGAAGTGATGTACAATATGGTTTGAATATAAAGAATAAAAATCTTGAATATATTCAAGAAGTGTGAATAATTAGTATTATTCTATCTGGATTCCACTATGAATAAGGTATAATAATGCTCAATTTACTATTGTGAAGTAGAAGAAGGTGTGTGTGAACTACTGTGCATACCAAAGAAGGAGTAGTGCTTGCATGCTGTTTTGAAAGTGATAGGGGCAGAATAAGAATACCCAATAGAAATATTGATTATAAACTATTTTAAATCATTATGAAGACCCATTGGGATGCTGTAGAGGTACAAAATGCACCATTCATTGTTGAGAGACTAAAGTACATCACAAGTTCATGGATATTCCCTGCTTGTTGTAGCTCACAGGTTTATTATTATTGGTTCATAAGATCATGGGTTTTTTAATTAACCCTAGTAATTAACTACTATTATTGAGTAGTAGATTTTAAGACCCAACCCAAAAAAACCCATACAGCTAGGTTCCTCACCAGATCATAGAAAGACCCAAATGACGTTCTCAATTCCCACGGGCTAGAGACTAGCACCCGGGCATCAAACAAAAAATAGAGAGAACATTTTATCCCAACCTAAAACAATATAAATGAAATATATACACAAGTAGAAGGAATAAATGGAAAGTATATATTCCATAATCAAAGAAATATTATAGTAGTGATACAACCCAAAAGCAGCAAAACTAAAACCCAAAGTACAAGTCCAATAACTACCAAAAAGGAAAACTAAAATTGGAAATATTTACTCCATGTGATATATGTGTACCATGTACCACCATATAAACACTAGATACACAAACCCAACAGACAAAAACCTTTCCACCCCACTATAGTGCCCTGCCCTTTCCTATATCACAAGATAATACAAGGTCTACACATCCCTAAGGGAGTGTGCATGGTGTGAGCTAAATAGGCTTAGTGCGATCCCACCTAGGAGTTCCATGTCATGTATCTAAACAAAAATCCCAATATGGTCATATTAAATAAAAATAAGGCATGATAAGCAGTTAAATAGTTTTATATCAAAATCATGGTAAAAAATTCCTCCTTCCACAGTTCTAAAATAAGTTGGATAAAATAGTTTCAGAGCATAATTCCAAAAACCATTTTCATCAGTCAATGCATGTATGTCAAATTAAAAATAGTACAAATCCAAAACACAATTTTAAATGTGCCTAAGTTCACAAAATGTTAGTCTATCTAGACCACTCATACTATAATCAAATACCAATGTGTACATGAAGTCCCTAGAACCCATGTATCAAGTCTAGGGAATAGAGGAACACTCTAGAAAGTAAGCCTCCTACAATGTCTATCAAGTCCTAGATCCCATGCATCTATAGCCTAGGAATGAAAGAACACCCCTGAAAGTGAACCCCATTACAATACCAATGTACGAGGCCCAATACTACACCATCTACCTAAGTACCTAAGTCTCCCATGTGTTTCATTTATCAAATCATTTCAAAAGCACTTGTCGCATTTCACAAACAATTCCAAATAGTTCTTTATTCATTAAAAGCAAACTTTGAGAACCTATTTCCTAATCCATTTTACAATGATTTGAAAAACACATTTATTTTACCAAAAATGATGGGAAAATCCATCTTTTATCAAAAACACATTTAGACACACAAATAAACCAATACCAAGATCATTTTATTTCATTTAGAAAGCCATTTAATAAATCGAGAGCATTCAGGTTCATCGAACATAGGCTAGAGATGGAACCACCTACCTCAATCATGGGTCACACACCAATTATGATTGGATCTACACACCGAGTGTAGAAAGGGAGCCCAGGAGTAATGGATGGAAACCCTAACATAGATTATCGCATCTTATAATCTAATTCCATAAGAAAAAGGGTCATTAGAGAGGTTAGATCAACACATACCTTGAGAATCTCACACACTACACCAAAACTAACACAAGATCTAGCCTTTGAAATTAAATAACACAATGGATCTAGAAGGTATTAGGAAAGTATAATAATATGATCATAGATCCCATAAACACAACTAAAAACTATTGTCAATTTTTATAGAAACAAACAAAATGGGAAGTGAATTATCACACTTACCAAATGTGTAGAAACCAACCAACTCGAAGATCAAAGCACCAATTGGAGAAGCCCATAAGGGATAGAATCTCCCAAAATCACCTGGAGAATCCCTAGGGTTCAAGGGAGAATGTGAAAAAATTTAAGGAGAGGGGATTTAGGCATGCAACACATTAAACCTGATGGGTATGGACAATTCACATCATGGATCATTGATTCATGACATGAATCTCTAGATTTTCATGTATGCCAAAAAAGGTGTCACTGAGGGTTAAAATTAAGAATGAACATTTCATGAAGTGAATATAATTTTCATCATAAATTTTTTTCACATCCTAAACTAAAAATCCATGGCTTATTCCTATAGCTAATTCACATCGTGAATTGAAAATTCATGGTGCGAACTACTCTTGTAGCTAGAGCCCATCTCGAGTCCCCTAGAAAACCACCAGATGGCCTTTAGCACCCCCTAAACCCAAAGTACAAACTATTAAGAATTAAAAAGAGATATTACCTTAACTAGGATATTAAAATTGACTTTTTATCCCTAAAAAGTCATAAGAAATAATAAATCTCTAAAAGGAGATGAGACCACTGCCTCCTCATCGAAGTTCTGTGCTCCCAAGTCTTATGAGAATATAATATATGCCTCCACAACACTTTGAAAAATGTAATATACCTTCCATTAAAGGATTTCATTTAACAATCAATAATATCCACTAGTTTATTCACAATGAAAATAAAGGTCTCCAATAAAATATCCACCCAATTCAAAACATGGGAAGGATCAGGATGGTACTTCTTGACCTGATATATGTAGAAAACATCGTGAATACCCATAAAATGAGCTGGTAACATCAATCTATAAGAAAATTTACCAATTAGT
Organism: Viscum album; assembly: GCA_963277665.1. Taxonomy (NCBI): domain Eukaryota; kingdom Viridiplantae; phylum Streptophyta; class Magnoliopsida; order Santalales; family Viscaceae; genus Viscum; species Viscum album. Next base: position 1,148,796,890 of record OY728128.1, read on the forward strand.
TAAATTATCTCAAATGGTACAATATATATCAAAGCTAGCTTCCCCTATTTCCCAATCTGACTGTGACCCAACTGAGGAGAAAATTTCAAGAAAACTCAGTCGCCAACAGAAAACTCCAAAGGACAACATTGAAAATCCGCATACAATTTTCTGCCAACTTTGAGTTGTAACCAATATTAAATTTATATCCTAAATCCTCATTGATGTCTCCTGAATAAGACTCAGTCCCCCAAGAGAGGCCCTTCCCACCTATTCTTAATAAATAGGTTACTTTCATGAGAAACCATACAAAGCCTTTAAGGGATTCATTCTGATCGATGACTGGTAATTGTTATTATAATAAAACTTAACCATCCCCAGATGGATATCCCATGATCAACTAAAAACTAATACATAAATATAGATCATATACTCCAAAATATATATATAATGTTTTGTCTAACCATCCACCAGTGGATGGTAAGTTATACTCAATCTAACCTGAGTCCCCATCGACTCTTGGAGAATCTTCCAAAACTGGGAGTTGTACCTAGGATCCCTATTAAAAATAATAGTATAGGGAACCCCATGAAACCTCACAATCTCTTACTTGTAAAGATTACTCGGATCTTCAACCTTGGTGGTTTCCTTGGTCAGAATAAAATGAGATGATTTTGTCAACCAATAAATCACCACCCAGATAGAATTCTTTCCTTAGTGAGTCTATGGAAATACAATGATGAAGTACATGGATGCCTCATCCCATTTCCAAACCAGCACCAGAAGAGGCAAGAGTAGACCATAAATATTCAACTGCTCTTCATTTATCTACTGGTAGATGTAATATTGATACATATAATTAGTAATGTCACACTTCATACCCAACTAAAAAAATGTCGTCTCATGACATAATACATATTCATAGTGTCAAGGTGAACAACCCATAAAGAACTATGAAAATTATGCAAAAAAATTCTTGATATATAATGGGATGAAAAACCAATCCCTAAAAAATAGAGAATATTATCCAAAGGGATATAACAACTAGAATTGGTCTCCCCATCATATAAGGTTTCCTAGATTTCTATGAAATTTCTATCTTGTTGTTAGATCTATATAATAGACTTATGGAAAGATGATGATAACTGAAAATTGGTCAAAACCATACATGAATCATCCTCTTATTCATCCATATGAAACTAAGAAAAAAACACATAAGGTCCCATTACTCCTTAAAATCCAAGATAGAATGTGGTGGAACTTTTCTAATAAGAGAATCAGCAATGACATTCCCCCTTCCCAAGCTGTAGGAAATTTTAAATTTAAATTTCTAAAGATATTCCACCCACTACCTCTGTATGAGATATAGGTCATAATAAAATATGTATCTCAAACTCTTAAAATCAAAAAATATTTTGAACCTCTCCAAATCATGAGTGGGTAATTTTTCTCATGTGGATGAAGCTAATGAGAGATGTAAACCATGAAGTTATTATTATGCATAAGAATGAAACTCATACCAACACCAAAATCATTATAGTACATGACATACCCCTTATCAGGCTTAGGAAAGATCAAAGTAGGAGTTAATGTTGGAATATTTTTTCAATTCCTTTAAATAAGCCTAACATTTGGCATCCTAATTGAATTTCACCCCTATCTTGGTAAGAGTGGTCAAAGGTGATGTTATATTTGAGAAATCCTTGATAACCCACTGATAATATCCAAAAAGACCTAGGAATATTCATATCTTTAATGTGTTCCATGGTTCCTCTCATGAAAATACATTCATCACCTTCTAAGGATTGATTTAAATTCCATGTTTTGAAATCATGTTCCCCAATAACTTCACTTATCGGGTCCAAAAAATGCATTTTAATAGCTTCCCTTATAGGTGGAGACTCCTCAAGATTTCCAAAACCAAATTTAGATGGTGTTCATACTCATATTGATATCTCAAATAAATCAAGATATCATCCATAAACACCATGAAAAGGGTGTCAAGATATTTATGGAATATTCAGTTCATCAAATCTATAAAAACTATAAGAGTGTTAGTTAGGCCAAAAATCTCCATAATACATTCATAATATCCATACCTTATCCTAAAAGTAGTCTTCGTAATATCAGACTCTTAGACTATGAGCTAATAATATCATAACCGGAGATCGATTTTTGAAAACCACCTTACCCCCTTTAACTAATCAAACAAGTTATCTACATTGTTCAAAGGGTACTTATTCTTAATAGTCACCCAGTTAAACTTCTTATAGTCTACATAGAGTCATAAAGAACCATCCACCTTCTTGTAAAACATTATAGGGGATTCCCATAGTGAAACACTAGGGTGTATGAAGCCGTTATCCATAATATCATCTAATTAGATATTAAAATCTTTTAGCTCAGTAGGTTTCATATGATAATAGGGTATATAAATCGACTTTATACCCAACACTAGATCAATCATGAACTCCACCGCCCTTTTTAGATGAAGACTAGAAAATTAATCTGGGAACACATCAAGGAAATATTTAATAGTCAAGGGAAGATCAATAATTTAGGAAACATTATCGATATCAACTATAATAGTAGACAATAGACTTCTTAGGTCTATGCAGGAAGGTCCTTCATGACCGAACCTCAGATCCCACTCTCCCTAAACATCAAACAGATCCCATTAATGGTTGATAATGAAACATGATGATGATGATAATAAATCTCAGCATGATGAGAAACTATCCAATATATCCTAATGATGATGCTAAACAAATCCAGATTGAGAACTAAGAAATCCTAGGCCAACTCCTCATAAACTATCGATAAATAACACGTAGGATAATAAAACCCCTACTCCATCCTCTTTCCAATTGGTGCTTCTAGCTCCATGAAAAGGGAAATTATATCCATTGAAAGTTTTAACGCATCAAAAAAATGGGTAGATATGAATGATTGTGATGAACCTATATCAAGCAGAGTGGTTGTTATAGAAGACACAAAAAAGATAGTACCTCTCACTATATATGATCCCACATCAACCTCCACTAAAAACTCATCCACTATGTTAAGGTGATTCACTCCTAATGACTTTGGTTGGAGCCCTATAGACTTTGAATCATCTGACTGAACCATAGTTTCCTTCAGAACTAAATATCCCTAACCATGAATGGGCATAAATAAATCCTAGAAGAACCTAAATATATGGAATAAACAGCCAAAAACATAGTAAATATTTACGGGTATGAGACAAGAATTTTGGGTATGTCTTACCTTTCCACATAGATTTCAAGTTAGAGGAACACTACTTGCTGATAATGATGGTGAAAATGAGTCCCACAACTAAGAACCACCTCTAATACCCTTGTGATTATCATTCCACTTCTTAGTTTTTCCCTATACACCACTAAAACTACCAATAGGTATAAAGGAAGAGGTGGAGTATCCAATATTTCCCATCATGTTCATCTCTACCATCATTTCCTTGTTAACCATCTTAAATTAGGTGGAAAGATTCAGCATGTATACCTATGATCGAATGTTTGGTCTCAAACATTGTAGTCATTTTTAATCTTTCATTTGATCATTCATCACCACCTTCAAAGAAAAATAGGTTATCTCTACAAAACTATTGGTGTACTTCAACGCCAAGAACTTACCTTTCTGCAAAGAAAGGAACTCTAGAGAGTTTTCTATCATCTGAGACTCTGGGTATAACTACTAAAAGAAGAGGGTCTTTAAATCCTTCCAATACAATCCCACATGATGATTTTACTATGCTATAGAATCCCACCACTTCTTTTTAGGACCCTCAAGTTTAAAGGTATCATATTTCACTTTGAAAGCATTAAGTATCTTCAGAAATTTGAAGACCTGGTCAGCCTTTTCTAGTCAGTACTCTACCTCTTGGGGTTCATTCATACCCTTAAAGGGAATGGGTTTCTAATAAAAAAACTCTCAAGCTTGATCCATGTCTCCCTTATCTCTTGGTTTCACTTCAACAACTTGGTTTGTAACCCATGGTACATTCTGGTTCATGGCATGAACTGTCTACATGATAGCTTCTAAAAGATTTTGATCTAAAGGTGGATAACCTTGAAGAGCATCTCTTGTTATACCCTCCTAATGAACCCATGGAAGATATTTTAGTTGAATGTTTCTATATAACAAAATTAGAAATAAATGATCATAAAATAAAACAATCATAGTTTAAACTAGAATAAAATAAGCAAAAACCAAGATCAAGGACAAAACTCGACATAGGAGACACATCCTGACATCTCATGGTGACTTAAGGATCTTCACGACAAGAGCTATCCAGACACTCACTGAAACTTACCTCTCAAGTCCTAAAAATCCTATCTCATGTCTACCAACTTCCCAAGACTGATCATAACCATTCTTTGAAACCAAATTTTCACAACCCAACCTGGAAAACTCATCCAACTAGGTTCCAAACTAAACTGTTGCAAGACTTAAAATGCATTCTTGATCCCCATGGGCTGGATACTAGAACCCATGCATCAAACAATAGAGAGAAATTTTTTCCCAAACTAAAATAAGATACATGGAATATATACAAAAGTTTAAGGAATAATTGGAATGGATATATTCAATAAATAAATAAAGAAAATGGTAATAATACAACCCAAAAGCATTAAAACCAAAACTCAAAGTACAAGTCCAACAATAAACAAAAAGGACAAATAAAACTAGAAACATCCACTCCATGTGATATTTGTAGACCACATCCCACCATATCACCACCAGCTACCCAAACCCAATAGATATAAACTCTATCGCCTCATAGTGGCACCTTTCCCTTTCTTGTATCAAAAGACAATACAGGGTCTAAACACCCCCAAATGAGTGTGTAGGGTGTGATCTAGATAGGATTAGTAGAATAACACATAGGTTTTCCATATAAAATCTTTATACAACAATAACAATATGTTCATATCAAAATAAAATAACACATGATAAGCAATTAAATAGTTTTATATCAAAAGAATGGTAAAACATTTTCCCCTTTTCCAAATTTCAAAAACAAGCTAGGTAAAATAGTTTTAAATCATAATTACAATAACCATTTTGATTATTCAAAGCATGTATATCAAATTAAAAATAGTAAAAAGATAAATCACAATTCTAAACATGCCTAGGATCACAAAAGATCATGCTATCTAGACCACTAATACCTCAATCAAAGACTAGTGCGCACATAAAATCCCTAGAACCCATGCACCAAGTATAGGGAATATAGGAACACCCCATAAATTGAACCCCTTTCAATTTATATTAAGTCTTTTATCCTATTCATCTATATAATAACACCCCAAAAAGTGAACCCCCTTACAATACTAATTGAAAATTCTTAATACTACACCCTTTGCCTAATTACCCAAGGCTCTTATGTAATATGTTTATAAAATAATTTTCAAAGGGCTTGTCACATTTCACAAAAAATTCCAAACAAACCTTTATTCATAAAAATCATTATTTGAAAACCCATTTCACAATCTATTTCACAATTCTTTGAAAAACACCTTTATTTTACCAAAATAAGGGGGAAACCATCTTTTCTAAAAAACCCATTTACAAAAAACAAATAAACCAATAACAAGATAATTAAATTTCATTAATAAAACCATTTAATAAATCAAGATCATTCAAGGTTCATCCAACAAAGTCTAGAGACAGAACCACCTACCTCAAACATGGTTCGCACACCAACTGTGATAGGATCCACACACCAAGAGTGAAAAGGGAACCCTAGAGTAACATAAGGATGCCCTTACATCAATTATTACATCTTAGAATCAAATTACATAAAAAAAGGTTTTATGGAGAGGTTATATCAACACATACCTCGAGAAGCTCATGCGTCACACCACAACCAACATGATATTCGGACTCCATAAGACAAGCACGCAATGGATATAGAAGGGATTAGAGAATCATTATCATATGATCATAGATCCCATAAAATAATCCAAAAACCATTTAAAATTCCCATATAAATGGATAAAATGGGAAGATAATGATCACACTTACCATAGGAGAAGCAACTAACCAACATAGAGATTAAAGCACCAATTGGAGAAGCCTGGAAGGGCTAGAATCATCCAAAATCATCTGGACTAGCCTTAGGGTTCAAGGGAGAAAGTGAAAATATGAATAAGAGAGTATTAAGGTGTGTAACACATTAATTTTTTTGGGAAAGGATGATTTACATAATGAATCATTTATTTATGATGTGAATCTTCAGATATTCATATATACTAAAAAAGGCATCGCCTCAGGTTAAAATTCCAAACGATCATTCAGCGACATGAATATTTTCAGTCCTAAACTGAACATTCATGGATTCTACTTAGGGATAATTCACATCATGAATTTACAATTCATAGTGTGAACCAACTCTTATAGACAGTTCCTATCCTAAGCCCACAAAAAAACATGAGATGTCCTTTGACACCCCCTAATCCATAAGTACAGCCTCTTAAGCATTAAAAAGTGAGTGTACATTAACTAGGATGTTATAGTGGACCTTGTAAATTATTTTCCTCATTGTGTGTGCATTTGGATGTGTTGAATTTATAACTAAAGGATATAAGAGAGAATAAGAGATCAATTTCTTCTAATAATAATAGAGGTAAAATAGAAAAGGGATTAAAAGTCTCAAATTGGATAAAATGTCACCAACACTAAGTCATCCTCCCACCCCCTAGTGTTGAATACATCCCTAAATGGTCCTTTTAAAACTATTTTAAATGAATTATATCATGATATAAGTTTAAATTAGGATCTCATGATGATTTGTCATTTATTCCAAGTACCGATCCTTTTATTAAGAAAAAATGGTATCTCCCTATAATTCATCATTTCAAGTGTTAATTTATAAATTAAAATGATGCAAAAAGGTTATGATGAAATTTTTATGAGAGAATATCTGATGGAAAACTATATAATATAGTATATTCCCCATAATAGAATAAAATTGATCAACAATTTCCTATATTAATAACTAAAGTTCTGAATATTAGACTTAGACTATGCATAGATGGGATGGATCTATATCAGAGCCTCAATAACAAACATAGTTCATTTCATGCTATTTTGGTAATTTATAACTTGTCCCCATAAATTATTATGAAGAATAATAACCTATAAATAACCTAGAAATAATTTATAGACTAAAATAACCTAGGAATAATATTGATATTTACTTATCATTATTAATTTATGATTTTAAACTACTTTGGGGGAGAGGTATCAAAGTGTTTGATTCTTATAAAAAAGGAAATTTTTTAATTTCATTCCATGATATTGTTCACTATAAATGATTTCATGATATATGAAAAAAATTGGATATAATGTTAAGGGACATAAAGTATGTATAATTTATATAAAATGAACTTCATATATCCAACTACAACATTGGAGAAAAAAATGTACATTGGGTATCAAAGGTTTATGTGTATGGATCACTCTTATCAAAGATTCAAAAAAATATTGCACAAATATTGCAGGCACATTTATACTTCTTGAATAACACTATTGAGGTTCAGTCATGTATAATATCATATATTAATTCACTAGAACATTAACTAAATAATAAAGATATTACAATAATTAATAAACATAAAAAAACATCTGTCACATGGTTCAAGGAGAACATAACTTGTGATTCATCTACATCGGAAACTTTGAGATAGTTAGCAAGTAGTTCAAGTTTAAATTTGGTAACATGGTATGGGTATGACATTAATGGTTATCCGTTTTATATGAAATACTTGGCCAACAAAAGTTTAATGACTTTAGTTTTGTTGAATTATTTATTTTAATATTTCTATATATATCTATAGATTTTTCCACAGTGTCGAAGTTTTGTTTGGGTGTCGCAAGACCCCAGAATTAATATATTAAAAATATTAATATATATTAAATCACATGCATACATCTTTTGATAATAAATGGATTTACTTTTTATGGGATCTAAAGTGAAAAATTTGAGACCACGGTTGATTTTGGGATGTGGGTTTTACCCTAGGCATGATATAAAGTTGGTCAGCATCAGGCTTCTGATTGAAGGAAACCATTGGAGAGTGTGCTAAGTAATTAAATAATTTAATTAATTGACTTAATTTACATAAAGACCTAATATTATCTATAAATAGGTTGTTATAGAAAATATCTATGGTTAGTCGCATAACTCGGGGAGATTATATAGGAGTATAAAACTTTATTCATTTCCATTGATGGATTGGGAATGAGGATTGATGACGAAGGGATCAAGGTGAATTAGGAGACGCGTGATGAATGTAGTGGGATCATCATATTCATTACTAGAAGATTCATTATTCACCAATGATCAATCCAAAATAAAGTTAGGGATCATTATTTTTTATATTTTATACTCTTTTTTAAATTTATAAGCATGGATTTAAATCTTATTTTATTTTCTAGGGACCACCATTCTTCGCATGAGCCTAGGTATTTAATTTATTCATTGCACCCCTAATTTCACCATGGTTTATATGATTACATAATCTTTGGTCAAGAATACATCAACTAAAAAAGGTTTCATCTTGTTCATGTGTTTTTTCCTCATTATTATTTGTATTATTCATTGTTTTCCCATGGGTCATGGTTCGACATTATCAGGCCAAAATCGAGCATGATCGAAGCCTAGGATTCATGGTGGATGCATGTATGATGTAAAGATAAGTGTTTTGTGGATGGATTATGGTGAAATGTGGTATGTGGGTGTTGGTGACATGGATTGGAGGTCGTATTGTGGGATTCCATCCATGGGTGAGGTGATCTGATGGTGTGATGTGATAGGAATGAACCGCGCAAGGTTTGGGTGGCTGAAATACGACCACCGATGACGAATCGGGTACGGTAAACCATAGATATGAGTTCGTCTACATGATTTATGGTAGAAATGGTGGTGGCGGTGGCATAGATGATATTCATGAAGAGATTCCTGGATTTTCAAAAATCCTAACATACATAATGTGTGGTCCAAGAACACATGCTATATAATCCCCTGGCTGTAGTAGCTAAGGTTTGGGGTGAAGTTAAATATCACATGCTGTGTATAACCCATACACGTCATGTAACTCGGTATTGGTGGATCAATATGTACCCTAAGGGTACATGGTCATGGACATGGTCAGGCACATGGGAACATCCAGAGTACATGATCATGACCATGTACTTGAACATGACTAGGGTACCTGGACATGTCTAGTGTACATGGGCATGGGCTGAAGTACACGGGCACGGGCCGAAAGAACACAGGAAGACCTTGACCAACCAAGACATGTCTTGTATAACATGTACACTCAGTATAGTTCCATATGTATAGAGAATATATATGAATTATAGGATGCACCTAGGTGTCCAGGAAAGGTCACACATCATGTGACCCAATATACACGCCATGTACTTTCCTCAAGAATTTCCACCTTGTGTACCTCCTTCTTCGAGAGTTGGATTTGGGTCCACGAGTAGCCTATACTGAGTAGTTTTTTTCATATAACATGATGGTGGTATTTTTTTTGGAATCATAGATATGAAATAAGGTGTTATGATAATGAAACTTCTTTTATTGATGCTTGGTCGATGGTAGTGATCGGGTGTGATCATCGAAGTGTTGTTGGGGTTGGCAGCCCCCTGTCGCACTAGGGAATGGGTCCCCCATACTCTTTACATAGGTAGATTTTTCAACACCCCATACCACATAAATTTTGGGTCCTTTTTCTAAGAAGTATCACCCCCCCCATATTCAAGCTCTGATGGGGAGCGGGTCCTCCACTGGAGATTATTCCCCCTCGAATTTGGAGTGAAGTGGTGAGGTGTGGTCCCTCCACATAGATTCTCGTGTAGTTATGCATAGTATTGGTAATCAGAGAGGGGTATTTAGAGCTTCAAGAAGAATCATCATTCTTAGATGGGGTGTGGATATGAATATCTCCTTTCTCTCTCTCTTAGGTTTCTTTATGAGCATAAGTGTTGGGTTTCATTTCCCTTTTTTCTTATGGGTTGATATGACTATTGCATCTCTATATTTATATCTTCTTGGTTTTCAAGGAATTTAACTGGGTATATATATACTCACCCTTTCATGGGATTTTCCCACACATGTTATATTTTATACAGATGATAGACAGATTGGTGGTGATATTAGTGGACCAATTTTTTGGAGGAGCATAGTTGTGCCCAGTGAATCTAACTGTGTTTAGTGGTCAACCTTGAAGATTGTGATTTTGGCACTCTTTAGTCACCCTTTTCCCTATTTTTTGGGTTGGGGTCACATTTTTGGTTGGGAATGTATTTTTCTCCATTATACTTTTGTAGTACACTATTGTACTTTTATGATTTCTTAGAGGTTGGTGTATGCATGGTTTACACTCTTGATGTTCAGTTTTTTATTATATCTTTGCATTGTATCATAGATAAGCTTGTGTGTGTGTGTAAAAGCACATAGGATAAGGCCTCCCATTTTATTATTGTCTACTCAGCACTTGTCATCATCCCCTAGCCTATTGGATGCAGGCTTAGGGTTGTCACACTCGGCTTATCGCCTTCCAGGTAGGCCCTAATGGGTCAGTTTGTGACAGAGTGTTATCCAAGTTGGTCTTTTCTCATGTTAATTTTTAAAGTTGGGCCTTATTGTGAGGTTTGGTTTGGGAACTTAGGTAAATGGTGTTGGAGTTTCTCAAGTGTGGATTTCAGGTGAGGGAACCCAATATTGGTGCAGCGGCTAACGTATCCCTACACCAGGACTCTGACTACCTGTTTTTCAACTTGACATAATAAGGTATCAGATGTAGGGAATAAATAGTACATGCATCATATAGGATTGGGTATTTTGAATTCCATTTAATTTTTGATTCATCTTCCTATATATTCCCATCTAATTGTGGTATATCTTTATAACTTTCAAGATTCCTATGTAAAGATAATCGGCTGGGATGCCGATACAGGATCATGATGATGATAAGTTAAGTGATGAGGCCTTGGTTTAGAGAACTTATCATGATTTGTTTAATCTAGGTGGGTGTAGAGTAGTATCATCACCTATTGAGTGGTGGATAGTTTCAGTAGTTCAGGATGGTGATGCATGCAGGCTTAACACATTATGTGAGTTCTAGCAATAAATATTGATGAGATTTTTCAGTGGTCTAGACCCTCAGGTAGTAGATAATTGGATCAAATCAGTGTTCTAAGTATTTAATATTTTTTAAAGCCTAACCAATGAGATGGTGGGGCTTGCAGCTTGCCTTCTTCGTAGAGCAGTAGGGTACTAGTGTGTTCTGATTACCCACACTCATGCTAAGGTGGTTCTAGCATGCTTAGACTTCTAGAGGTTATTCCTGAATGAGTACTACCCTTCATCCTTGTTCTATGTACATATTCAGGAGATTCTTGAGCTGTGGTAGGGTGATATGTAAGTTATTGAGTACACCATGAGGTATACTAACATCATGCATTGCTCTCTTGAAATGATATGAGATGAATACTTCCAGGCGTGAAATTTTGAGCAGGATTCATGTAGAGGATCTAGTCATCCGGGAGAGGGTAGAAGTTATGATTATGATGGGAAAGGTCTCCTAGCTCATTATTTCCTTACCCAGCATACTGAGGAAGGTATATAGGTAGTGTATGGGTCTTTAGAACGGAGGCAGTACCGTGATCCAAGATCTATTAGGTGTGGTCAAGGTGGACCCCAAGGAGGCGGTGCTGATAGAGGAACAGGTGGATATCTAGAGGGAGGAGCTTTTGGTGAAGGAAAATGCTAAAAAATACTCCTACCACTGTAAATAGATGGCCCGTTCCAGGATTAGAGGGCTAGCAGTCGAGATCGCAGGCAATTGTAGGCAATGGAGGGGTACGATCAAGCTAATCATGAGATTATTCATGGTATGATCTATATATTTTATAGTTTTTATCTAGTTCTAATTGAAAAGGGTTTGATTCATTCCTTTATCTTTATATCCCTTGTGCAAGATCTAGATATTCTAGTTGAGTCTTTAGCCTAGTAGTTATGGCTAGATATTCCAACAGGGAGTGATTCTTCTATATCTCACATCTAATGATAGTGCAAGCTGGTGCTCAATGGAGAGAATTTATCATGGTACCTCTGGGTCATTGTGACAGAACCTTATGAAATTATCTTGGGTATATACTAATTGTCCATGGTTCGTGCCTAGATATATTTTCATCACAGGATTTATCCATATATATGGGACAATATTCTCCTTCATGGGTGAGAGATATATTATGGTTGAGCAAGTGGGGCTTGCAAGTATGAAGCTACAATCTATCACCCATCAGTTGGTGAGTTTATCCCTTGGTGTAGTAGGCTCTTCATCTATCTGAATTCTAGTAGTAGTGAAGGATTATATGGATATCTTTCCCAAAGATGTTTCAAGACTGCCTCCGGGGTAAAATATAGACTTTCGCATTTACTTGCATCTTAGGACTGCAAAGATATGTTCTATGGTATATTGGATGGCCCCTACCGAGATTTGGGAGATGAGGGTGAAGTTGGAGAATATATAAACCCTATCCATTTTAATATATTATTACATTATTTTAAGTATAACTCACCATCAATTACAAACCAAGGATTTTAAAGTCTAGTGTCTTTGGAAGATTAGGTACATGATTAGAAAGAATGAAACCAAAATAAAAATAAATTCTTTTTAATATCCATAATGATCCCATAACATCCTTTGAGATCTTAAATTTTCATAGGATAACCTGGAGAATACATAGACAAAAGGGATGATCTAAAAATCCCGGTAAGGGAATAAACATAGAAATAAAGCATAGAACATGGGTTAGAATGCATACCATGATGACATAAAAAGGCATGAAACATAAATAAACATATTAAAGCATATCATATAGAACATGGGATCATGTAATCATGGCATTGCATAAATGTGGAAATAACATTCAATGTGATATAATCATGATTCAAGGATAATCTACCACGACTATTTCACATGGAGTACAAAGTCCCATAAAGGAATCAGGTTCACAGCTTGTCCCAACATGATGTATCATGATACTAAATATTATACAATGCATTGGAGTGCTATAATAGTGCACCCATCATAACATGTCCATGAATATGTGTTACACGTGAAGAATAAAACATAAGGTATAAATATAAGGGTTACACATGGAAAGAAATGGGTATAATAATCATATCATAAGGCATAAACAATGGGCATATCATAATTATGTTCATGAAAGAATGAATTTAAAACATACATGGACATTAATAATGGAAATTAGTCATATTTAATGATAAATTATGTCCAATTGAATTGAAAACATGTAAAAAGAGTGTTTAAAAAACATTAGAAATGATCCACTTTGGTGCGGTTTAAGGGAAAATATAAAAATTATTTAAAGCGGAAAAGGCATAATTGTTTGCATAAAACCAGAAATGAAATAAGATAGTTTTAATTATGAAATTATTTATTTTAGAAAAAATAATTTTGGCTTAAAATATATTATGGGGTGTACTTGAAAATGGGTATGAAATTGAGAAGTTCCTTTTATTCGGACTTGATTATCAGGAGAAATTGAGAATGAAACCTTATAAAACATGTATTTATATAACAAATAAAGAATAATTGATCTAGTTAAATATGTTTGAAACATGTAAGAATAATTTATGAGGATTAAATAAGAATAATTAATAATTAACTTGGCGTAAAGAGAGAGAAAGCGTAACCCGGAGGAAAAATGGGGGTTCGAAGAGAGTCACTTACCTTATGTCCAAAATTGTTCTTCACTTATACTAAATGTCATGGATAATCAAATTAAATCCATTAATTAATTAATTAAGAACATATTATACATGTTTTTGATTTATTATTATTTTATTAGTTTAATTTATGGATTTTCTAATGAGTTATAAGATTCAATTTTGTCATTTTGGGAGTGTTTGTTTCCTTAGTTTTCATGATCGGTTTGCTTGTATTCAAATATGAAAGTTTATGTAAAATGGAAATAATTCACCAAAAGTGAAATTATATATTATTAATTAAATTAAATAGGTTTAAATGATCTTATATATCATTTTTTTATATGTTATGAGGATTATTTATTAGATAAAATGTTAATGAAAATGATTTTATTTATTTTGGTGGTTTTTACGACCATCATGAACTTATATTATTTTATTTAATATCATGTTTATATATTGGTTCCATAACATTATATGAATTATAATATGTATAAAAAATCTTATTTAACCACAATAATGGTTTTATGACCATCCTTGAAGGTGGTAATGTAAAATGAAAATGCATCATCCATGATGGCGGTAAATCGACACATCATGGACGATGTTTTCATTTTTAGAATAAAAAGAAGATGGAAGAGATTTGATGATCAATTATTCCATTAATACAGTAAAATTTAAGTATATAAAAGATACTATAGTTAACATTCCACTTTGGGATAGGGAGGTCAGGAGAGGATAAGAAAAGAAAATAAATTGAAAAGAATTTAAAATAAAACAAAAGAGGATTTTACCTCTTGAACTTCTTCTCCTTGAGAACCTACTTAGAGAAATTGGGTTTGGTATTTTGTTGAAAACAAAGGCTCCTATGAATGGGGGAGAGACTTGGTAAGAGTATTAGGTAGAATTTGGAAAATCTTCAAGGTTTGGAAGGCGTAAGGAGAAGAGGTGGTGAGGGATGGTATTTATAGGGGAGGAGAGGGGTGTTTTTTTATTATTATATTCATTATTATATTATTTTAACTCAATACTATTAATAATTTTTAAATTTATCACTAAATATATTAAATAATGAATTATAGTTTGATATTATGGGATTACATTATCCATACATCATCCATGATTCAAAAAATCATGTGTTTAGCTTACATTGTAAATTATCGTATTTCACTATTCACCAAAAATTCAATTATTTTATAAAAATCCAAAAAATTCACCCTAACCATTTTTTGACAAGCTGAAATAAAAAATGTAATCTGTTTTATGAAAATAATTTTCTAAATATGAGAATTTTAATTTTTAATTAAAATCATCATTTATTCAAAAAAATACCAATTTTAAAATTATGACTAATTTTATGACACTTTTAAAAATTAATTAAGGTATCATAAAATTATATTATGATCATAATAAAACAAAATATTAATTTATAAATCAATTTTATAAAAACAAATTTTATTTTAAATCATTATATTAATTATAAAATTGTAAATAAATATTTATGACTTTCAAAAATACCAACACTTAATTTATCATTTTTAAAACATTTATTTACTTATACCATGATATAAATATATCATATTTTCATTCAAAAGATACCTAAATTTTATTTATACTTTCAAAGTTGTGGTTGCTATTCTATTGGATGGGTTGCTATTCTTAATGGTCACATTACTATTCCAACAATGAATTTACTATTCCATTGGTATGGGTTCCTTAATACCACTTATTTCATTATTAATTTATGAAAATAATGTTTTTATTAGGTTATCTATGTGATGTATGTGTTTTATATTATATAAAATAATTTAAAAAAAAGTAAAATTCATTGATAAAAGTTTAGGTTGTTACATTCTTCCCCCTTATGAAATTTAGCCCTTAAATTTTTATTTTAAAAAACTAAGGTGAAAATAGGTGAGGTTACTTCTACTTCATCACTTCCTTCGGTTCCCATGTCGCATCTTCATACTTATAGTTCTGACATAGTAATTTGACCAGGTGAGTAGACTTATTGTGTAGAAATTTATCTCTACATTACAAGATCTTCATCGGTTGCTCCTTATAAGATAGTTCATTTTCCAACTATACCACCTCTGAATTCAGTACATGTGAAGGATATGGTATGTACTTCCTCAAGAGGGATATGTTGAACACATCATGTACTTGATACATGGTAGGTGGAATTTTTAGTCGATAGACCACATCTTTGACATGATCAAGAATCTCTAAGGGGTTGATGTACTTGGGACTTAGCTTTCCTTTCTTCAAAAATATCATGACTATCTTCCATAGATATATGCAGAGGAATACCATGTATCCAACTCTAAGTCCCGTCGACGATTGTCTTCATAGCTCTTTTTTCAACGTTGGGCATCCCGAATATTCTGCTAAATGGTTTTCACCTTTTTTACCCTTTCTTCGACCATTTTAGGTCCCAATAACTTCCATTCACTAAATTCATCCCAGCATGTTGGTGTTCTACATCTTTTCTCATGAAGGGCTTCATATGGAGTCATTTGGATGCTTGAGTGGAAACTATTATTGTAAGAAAACTCGACCAAAGGTAGATGCTGGTCTCATACTCTCTTGAATTCCATAGAACATTATCTCAACATTTCTTCCAATGTATAAATAGTTCAATCATATTTTCCATTGGTTTGAGGATGATAGGACGTATTGGAGTTAAACACATTTTTTAGAGCATGTTGGATACTTTTCCAAAACATGGAGGTGAATATCATATCTTGGTCGGATACAATCGATATTGGTACTCCATATAGCCTTACCACTTATCTGATGTATATCCATGCAAGTCCTCTTAAATTGTGATAAAGTGAGTTGTCTTTATAAGATGGTCCACAACAAACCATATAAAATTGTTTCCTTAGGATGTCTTCAGAAGTCCAGTGACAAAGTCCTTGGGGATGTTTTCCCATTTCCATGTTGGTATGGGTAATGGTTGCATCATCCCCTTAGACTTTTTTCCTTTCATACTTCACTTGTTGAAATACCAGGCACTTTGATGTATATTTAGTAATCTCCTTCTTCATATTCTTCCACCAATAGTTCTCTCAGAGATCTTGATACATCTTTGTGCTCCTTGGGTGAATAGAGAAGGTAGAGCCATGTGCGTCATTCAGAAGCTCTCTCTTTAAATCTTGATTGGATGGTACAAATAGACATGATCCAAATCTTACAACTCCTTCTTCATCAATTTTTAACTCTAAGTATTTTCTCTTTTTTATAGCTTTCAAATTTTTATGAATTTCCTCATCATTTCTCTGGGCATCCTTTATTTTCTTCATAAAGGATGGTTGAGAAATCATTTGAGAAAGTATTTATGACGTTCTATACTTAATTATTTCCATGTACATCCTTTTAAAATCTAATAAGATCATATCCTTATCAATTCTCATCATTGATAAATTTACAAGATCCTTTATACTTAGAGAATTTGAAACCTTATTTGCCTTACCAGGATAGTAGTAGATTGAGTGGTCATAAACCTTGATGAGCTTTAACCATATTCACTGACGCATATTAACCTTATTTAGTGTGAATATATATTTGAGGCTCTTATGATCATTATATATCTCAAACTTCTCCCATAGAGATAATGTTTCCAGATTTTCAACCCAAAGATCATAGCTTCCGATTACAAATTGTTCATAGTATAGTTTTGCTCATGAATTTTCAACTTCATTGAGGAATAGGCTATCAATTTATCATTTTTCATTAGTACACAGCCTAATACATTTTTTTAAACATTTATATATACCATAAAGAGTTCCCCACTTGTCAGAACTATGATTATTGGTGCAGTGATAAGCCTCTTTTTCAACTCTTTGAAGCAGTCTTCACATTCACTAGTCCAGATGAACTTTTCTCCCTTTCAAGTTATCTTGGTTATTGGGTTTCAAAATCATGATAAGTTCTTCAAAAATCACTATAATACCCTTCTAGACCAAGGAAACTAAATATTTCCATTATATATATTGTTTTGGGCCACTCTTTGATTGCCTTTATCTTGGAAGGGTCTATAGATATTCCTTTTTTGGTGATAACATGCCCCAAGAATGATACTTCCTCCATCCAGAACTCACATTTTCTATACTTTTCATAAATTTTCTCACTTATCAAAGTCTTTAGAATTGTATTAAAATGCTCCATGTGTTTATCCTTAATCTTGGAGTATATCAGAATATCATCAATAAAGACTATTGCAATTTTGTCAAGGTAATATCTAATGACTCTATTCATTAAGTCCATGAAAATTGTTGGAGAATTAGTAAGTCTGAAAGGAATAACTATTAACTCATAGTTTTCATAACTTGTTTGAAAGAAATTCTTGGGAATATCTTCCATCTTCACCTTTAGTTTTTGATATCCTGATTAATGGTCCGCCTTAGAGAAATACTTGGCCCCATGTAGCTGATCGAATAATTCATTTATTTGTAGAAGGGGATAATTATTCTTTATCATGATTTTTTTGAGCTCATGATAATAAATTCATAGGTTCATTGATCCATCCATATTCTTGATGAAGAGGATCGGTGCACCTCAAGGTGAAGAACTTGGTCATATAAAACCATTGTCCAAATTCTTTTGTAACTTCTTCTTCTATTCCTCCAACTCAATGGTGGTCATTTATAAGGTGTATTTGATATAGGTAGAGATCCAGGAATAATTTCAATTGAGAACTCAACCTCTCGTTCTAGAGGAAGACCATGTAATTCCTTAGGGAATAGATTAATGTAGTCCCTCACGATGGGAATGTCTTCAAGCATGATTATCTACTTTGTCTCAATCATTTGAGCAAGATATACTTGCTCATAATTCAATAATATCCAAACTTGAGATGTTGATTATAAAGGATATTCATCATCATCCTTTCACTTGTATAGAATTGGAGGATGCCTCGAGATGTGAAGATTGATCTCCCTTTCCCGGAAATTGATGTTGGATTTGTATAAAGATGGCCAATCAATGCCCAATATAGAATCAAACTCTACTAAAGGAAGTGAGATAATATTTTCTAGGAGGTTAAATCCAAAAACATTAACCAAGGAGGAGTTATATACTTTGAATGCAATAATTTATCCATTTTATATTCTCAAATATAACTCAACCTTTATAATTTGAGGTGGTGTTTGAATAGTTCTACTAAACTTGAAAGATATGAAAGAATGTGTAGAACCATAGAAAATAATCGTACCTTTAACTATTTTATTCTGGTTATAATCATTTACTTCATCTAAAATTGACTTTGGAATGATAATTTTTAAACTTTAAAATGCATAAAAGGAAAATTGATAACATTAAAGGGATAACTTACAAGTGAAAAGTATATCCTAACTTGTGATTCCCTAAGTTTCATTCTAGGTTATCCATGATGATAGAATTATCCCAAGGGTTATTATTAAAGTTTTATATTCTTAATCCCCAAAAATAACTAGACCATTCTCTGATACCGACTATAACAACCCTATCCTTTTTCACATATCATTATATGATTTTAAGCATAACTAGTCATCAATTACAAACCACAGATTATAAAGTCTAGTTTCTTTGGAATATTAGGTACATGATTAGAAAGCATGAAACCAAAATAAAAAAATATTCTTTTTAATCTTCATAATGATATCCTAACATCCTTTGAGATCTTACATTTTCATATGATAACATGGGGAATACATACACAAAAAAGGACAAGCTAAAAATCCAGGTAAGGGAATAAACATAGAAATAAAACATAGAACATGGGTTAGAAGTCAGTACATGATGAAATAAAAAGGAATCAAACATGAATAAACATATGGAAGCCTAAAATATAGAACATGGGATCATTTAATCATGGAATCATAGAAATGTTACAACAACATACAACATGATATAATCATGAGTTGGGGCTAATCTGCCAAGACTATTGCACATGGCGGACAAAGTCCCAAAAAGGAATCACATTCACTCCTTGTCCCAACATGATGTCTCATGAGACTAAAAATTACCCAATGCATTAGAGTGTATTTGGTTTCACCCATCATAAAATGTTCATTAATATACGTTCCACATTAATAATCAAACATAAGGTATAAACATAAGGGTTACCCATGGAAAGAAATGGGTATCATAATCATATCATAAGGCATAAATAATGGGAATATCATAATGATGTTCATGAAATAATGAATTTAAAACATAAATGGAAATTAATAAGGGAAATTAGGTATATATCATGATAAATTATGTCCAATTTAAGTGAAAACATGTAAAAATAGTGTTTAAGAAACTTTAGAAATGAGCCACTTTGGTGTGGTTTAAGGGAAAATATAAAAATTCATTAAAGAGGAAAAGACGTAATTATTTTCATAAAACAAAAAATGAACTAAGATAGTTTTTCATGATGAAATGAGTGATTTAAAAAAATGTGGCTTAAAATATATTATTGAGTGTACTTGAAAATGGGTATGAAATTGGGAAGTTCTTTTTAATAAAACATGTTTATCAGGATAAATTGAGAAGGAAACCTTATAAAATATGTATTTACCCAAAAAATAATGAATAATTCAGCTAGGTAAATATGTTTGGAACATAAAAATAGAATGTAGGAGGAGTAAATAAGAATAATTAAGAATTATATTAGGGTAAATAGATAGAAAGCGTAACTCTAAGGAAAAATGGGGGTTTATAGAGAGTCTCTTACCTTATGTTTGAAAGTGTTCTGCACTTGTACTTAATGTAATGAATAATCACATTAAATACATTAATTAATTAATTAATTAATTAAGAACATATTATACATTTATTTTATTTATTATTATTTTATTATGTTCATTTATAGACTTTTTTATGAGTTATAAGATTTAATTTTTTCATTTCGGGAGCATTAATTTTCTTGGTTTTCATGATCATTTCGCTTGTATACAAGTATGGAAGTTCATGTAAAATGGGAATAATTCTCCAGAAGTGAAATTATATGTTATTAATGAAATTATAGATATTTAAATGATCTTATATTTCATTTAGTTATATGGTATGAATATGATTCATTAGAAAAAATGTTAATGAAAATGATTTAATTTATTTTGGTGGTTTTTACGACCATCGTGAACTTATATCACTTTATTTAATATCATGTTTGTATATTGGTTCCAGAACATTATATGACTTATAGTATGTGTAAAAAATATTATTTAATCGTAATCATGATTTTATGCCTATCCTTGAAGGTGGTAATAGATAATGAAAATTCATCGTCCATGAGGGCGGTAAATTGACACATCACGAATGATGTTTTCATTTTTAGAATAAAAGGAAGAGGGAAGAGATTTGATAATCAATTTTTTCATTAACAAAATAAAATTTAAGTATATAAAATATAATGTATTTATAATTCCACTTTTGGATAGGGAGGTTAGGAGAGGATAAGAAAAGAAAATAAATTTAAAAGAAATTAAAAGAAAATGAAAGAGGATTTTACCTCTTGAACTTCTTCTCCTTGAGAACCTTCTTAGGGAATTTGGGTTTGGTATTTTGTTGATAAAAAAGGCTCTTGGAAGTGGGGGAGACACTTGGGAATAGGATTAGGTAGAATTTGGACAAACTTTAAGGCTTGGAAGGTGTGAAGAGAATAGGTGGTGAGGGGTGGTATTTATAGAAGAGGAGACATGTATTTTTATTATTATTATATTCATTATTTTATTATTTTGGATCAAGACAATCAATAGTGTTGAACCTTATCACTAAATATATTAAATAATTAAGGAGGGTTAATATTATGGTCTTCCATCAGCCATATATCATCCATGATTCAAAAATTCATGTGTTTAGCTTATATTGTAAATTATCGTATTTCACTATTCACTGAAAATTCAACTATTTTCGAAAAATCCTAAAAATTAACCCTAACCATTTTTCGATGTGTAAAATTAAAAAATGGACTGAATTTTATGAAAATAATTTTATAAATATGAGAAAATTGATTTTTAATTGAAATCATCATTTATTTGAAAAATACTGATTTTAAAATTATAACTGATTTTATGACACTTTAAAAAATTAACGGAGGCCCCATAAAATTATCTTATAATCATAATAAAATAAAATATTAATTTATGAATATATTTTATGAAAATAAATTTTCTTTTAAATAAGTATTTTAATTATAAAATTATAAATAAATATTTACGACTTACAAAAAATACCAATACTTAATTTATCATTTTTAAAACATTTATTTTCTTATACCATGATATAAATATTTCATATTTTCATTAATAAGATATCTAAATTTTATTTATAATTTCATAGGTGAGGTTACTATTCTATTGGATGGGTTACTATTTTTAATGGTCACATTACTATTATAACAGTCAAGTTACTATTCCATTGGTATAAGTTCCTTAGTACCACTTATTTCATTCTTAATTTATGAAAATAATTTTTTTAGTATGTTGTAAAGACCCAGATTTTTCCATGTAATTTTTTTTAATTATATGGAATTTTTATGAGTCTTTGAAAATTGACGGCATGTGATTCTGAGGCCTGGTGTGCCCGGAATGAATTTCTAAACTTTTTTCGGGTACATTCAATAAACGTGCGAGCGATGTTTTGTAACTTTTGAACCGGTGCTCGGAATTGAAATCTGAGGACACCGTTGAACTCGTAGTGTCAATATTCTCATAAGGATACCTTCACCTCAATCGTGGTAGGTTGAGGGTGAAAGTTAGTTTTCGTACTTTTCGTGGGAGAAAATAAAATAAACATGCTTTATTTTATTTTTTAAATTTAAACCTCCCATTTGAAACATGAAGGTGGGGACCACACGAGGGTGGTCGGAAATTTAATGCTAGACATTAAATTCCCAATTACACAAAATGTGTAACTACATTCCACCTTAATTAATAGGATTCATTAATTCGGAATTAATTAATCAACTTTAAACTCTTGGATTTTTCCAAATTAAATGTGCCAACTTAATTTAATTAATGTACAGACTTTAATTAAATTATTGATTAAGCTTAAAAAATTTGGCACCTCACCTCTCGCGGTAAAAGGATTAGAAAAGGAGGGGAGGGATTTGGAGAGTTGGGAAGATCATTCTCCAACAAAGGAGGTCCTCCAACGAAGAACGACTTCTGGAATCGAAGAACGAGGAACCAACCTTGGAGCGTCTTATGGGAGTGACGAACTCCGACGTCAATCTTCAACAATTTCTTCTTCTTCCTCGCACCACCTCCAATGGAAAACGAGGTAGGGGATTTAATTTTATTATGATTAAATCTATTTTTATTGATTCTTCATATTATGGTTTCAGAACGACAATGGCCAAACTAACATGGCCATCGTCCCGCACTTAAACCTTGCCCCCTTTTTTTTGTTCTTCGCACGTTCTTCGTGTGTTCATCAACGCCAAATATTTAATGATGCTGGAAAAACCAAGTTTTGTCGAGCACGACATATGGGCGCGGAGTCCTCGACATGAGGATCATGAATATGCGAACGATGTATTTTTTGGGCTTGGAATGAAGCCGCAATGCCTCGTAGAAGAAGGCGGCGGCCGGCACCCGGCCGACCGCGAGGAAGGAAGGGTGGTACACGTTAGCGCTACCAGATGATGAGGAAGTTGTGGCCCATTGGCCGCGGCGGGGCAAGGTGGCGGTGACATCCAACCGGCCGCGTGGTGGAGTGGCGGCGCGCATCCGCGCCGCCAGAGGAGCAGGAGTCCGCGACCACTTGGCCGCAGCGGAGGCCGAAGAGTGGCCAGTCGTGCCAGCCACAGTGGAGCAATGGCGCGCGACCGCACCATTGAGAGGAAGTCTGGCCGGAACACCAGCCGGCCGTTGCGGTTCGGTGGGACATGCTCGGGTCCCGCGGTGACTTGGCAGCGCCTAAAGGCACTGCACGTTGCCATTCCGAACGGAAGGGGGACGCTCCCCCTTCGGCGGCAGCTCGGGCGGACCGTGCCACTGGGTCGCGCCGAGCGCAGGCCGAGCCGGGCCGCCCCCTTCACGGGCCAAGCCGGACCACGGCCCAGCGGGCCGGGCCCGTCGAGGTCCATGCCAACCGGACCGGACCTGGGTCAGGATGGGTCGACCCGAACTATGTTGGGTCGGTCCAGGAAGGGTCGGGCTATGTCGGTCTGATTGGGTCGGACCGGACCCGGGCCCATTCGGACCCAATTTCACCTTTGTGGTCATATCTTGAGAACCGGGTATCTGTTTGAAGAACCGTCTGTGGAACCAGAATACTTGGATAGATATGGTCCTTTTGGTATACTCCACTTGAATTTTGGATAAAGTTGGAGTATGGCCAGATTGGATCGGACCCCGAATCCAATCGGGCCCTTGGAGCGAAAATTCTAATAACTTATAGACCTGGTGTCTGATTGACGCGTTGTCTGTTGCGTTGGGTCCCTTATGGCATGAAGGGCCTTTGGGATACTTCTTTGTGGAACTTCGGGGTAGTTGAGGTATGACCGATTGCTTGGGGAGCGGTTCTCCCAAGTGCGCTCCGTACGGAACCCTGTGACTAGCTGAGACTTGACGACTGCTAACCGTTTCGAATTGGAATGACTCGACAAGCCCAGTGGGGAGCGCCTCTGTGTGATGCGGCATACCCACGGTGGGGAGCGCCTCTGTGTGACATAGAAACCCCATGGTACTTTATAGGAGGAGTACCTCAGTAGGCCATGAGGGGGAGTGCCTCTATGTGACGCGGCAGACCCATGGTGGGGAGCGCCTCTGTGTGACGCGGCAGACCCATGGTACTCGACAGGAGGAGTATCTTAGCAGTCTAGACATGGAAGGCCCACTATACTCCATAGAGGGGGAGTTCTCTAGCATCCAAGGTGTTTGACGTTGTGACTAGGGATGTTACTTGTTATTATCCCTAGAGAATCATGTGGCTGACTATCAGCTTTCATAGCGATCTTGTGTGATTCAGCATCATAAACCTATTTCTCAGAGTTGTATACCTAGTTTAAGTTTAGTCTTATATCTTCATGTTGTACGTGTGTGGTCCTTTATCTTCATGGTGATACCTGTGTGGTACTCCTACCTTTGTGGTATTACCTGTGTGGTATTCTTCCCTCCTGTGTGAGGTGTGTTGGGCGGAGAGTGATGGAAAGAGGGGGGTGAATTGCCTTTTAAAAAATAATTAACAATTTAAAAACAAAGTTAAAAGTGCAGCGGAAATAAAAGAGGTAAGACACAAAACTTGATAACGGAGTTCGGCTTAAACCAAAGCCTACGTCTCCGCTCCCAACTCAACCGTTGAGAGATTTACTACCGCTTGCTTTTTAATGGTTTTAGCAAGAAACCCACTAGACTTTAAGGTAGTCTAGAACCTATTACAACTTGCTTTTAATGGTTGAGCAAGAACCCACTAGCCTTCTTACAGGTGAAGGCTAGCTCACCTATGACTCAAGCCTTTTAAAGGGAAGGCTTGACTAACCTCTTCACACCTTTAAGGTGGTGTGAAAACCCAAACAAAGAGAGGATGAGAGAAATAAGGGTTTGTATGTACAAACTCAAAATAAAGATCAAAATGATAAAATAATAAAAACCGTAAAGAGGAGAAGTCTTGGGCGCCAATTGATTGATTGGAGTTGATGAAGAGCGCTCCCAAGCTTCTATGGTGATGCTCCTTGGATGTGGAAATGGGTTGGAGCAAATGGGGATCCTTGAAGGAATGCGTCGGAGGTTCGCCAAATGATCGAACAATGTTCTCGTGGGCTACCGTACGTTTCTGGGGCTTCCTAGTCCTTTATTTATAGAGGGGGAACCCTCAAATGGCCTTTGGGGGTCTTCAGAGCCGTTGGAGAGGCCTTCAGAGCCGTTGGGAGTCAAGTGGACAAGTCTGGTCAAAGCCCAACGGCTAGTTTTACTGGCTCCACCGGCTGACCGGTGCTTGGCCACCGGTTGGCCGGTGCTTTGGAAAAGGGAGAGGCCTTCTGCCCAGGCACCACCGGCTGGCTGGTGAGGAGGCCACCGGTTGGCCGGTGGTGAGACACTAGGTGTCCCTTCTGTCTGGGTTCCACCGGCTGGCCAGTGATGGGACACCGGTTGGCCGGTGGTCTGGACAGAGGGGATGCCTTCTTCCCAGGCACTATCGGCTGGCCGGTGGTCATCCACCGGTTGGCCGGTAGACTCAGAGAGTCCACTTTCAGTCCTTCTTGGCCCAATTCCTTGGCAACCTTTTGCCTATCAACAAAAACACTTAAAACAAGATTAGATAAATAAGAGAGTGATTGTGATCATGAAAATTAAACCATGAGGGGTACGAGAGGTACAACAATATCCCCCTATTTTGATGATCACAATCACCAAAACAAGCAATGTAAAAGACTGAAATGAAAGGCATGCTTTAAAGGATAAATTGAAAAGTAAAGCAAAGCATGAGAGAAAGATTTCTCCCCCAATCAACCAAGAATTTCTCCCCCTTTGTGATTATCAAAATAGCACGGGGCATAAAACTTGATTGAGGGAAAGGATTGAAAAACAAGATAGAGATTTTAAACCAATTGAAATTTTTGAAATTTGAATTGAAAGTTTTGAATTGAAAGTTTTGAAAATAAAGCAAAAAGGCTTAAACAATCCTAACTCCCCCTAAATAAAAACAACAAATCACCGGGGAGAGGATTTTAGAACCGAGACAAATTTTGGTCCGGAGAGACTCGCTAAAAGGGATTTTTCAATCCATACTTGTCTAGTGGTGGGTCTTCTCCTATGAAATTCATCATTAAAGGAAATGGTTTTGGGCCTTCCATACCGGGAATTTTTGCAATTGCACTCATAAATTAAGTGCCCGGGTTTTTTACAATAGTTGCAAAATTTATATTGGGAGATCCCCCTTACAAAAATAGTAGGAGCATGGGAAGAGGAAGATTGCTTGGAATATCCAAGCCCTTGGGTGGTTCTAGATATGCATTGGGAACCAAGGAGCTTCGAAAGGTTATGTTCACCTTCGGTGAACTTAGCTAGGGATTTCCTTAAATCCTTGATTGTTAATTCCATAGAATCAACATCGGGAAGGTTTTGGATCTTGAGGGACAACTCCTCCTTTTCTTTGAGAAGTTGTTCCTTTTCGGAAGAAAGAGTTTTGAATTTCTTTTTTAAAGCAATAAATTTGGAAGAAAGTTCGTGAAAACCTTCCTCCAATTGATCTCTAGCATGTTGGAGATCCTCGTAAGATAAATGATTGAAAGAATTGGAAGAACAAGAGGAAGAGGAGTCGGAAGAGGTTACCTCATGAAATGTCATTAGGCATTTTTTACCGTTGTCACTTGAGGAGGAGGAGGAGGAGGATGTGGAGCTATCACTCCATGTGGCCTTGAATGCCTTCTTCTTTTCCTTTTGCTTGGCCTTTTTCTTGTTGAGTGGACAATTGGGCTTGTAATGGCCTTTCTTGCCACACCCGTAACATGTTACCTCGAGCAAGATTCTCCATTTCTGAATCGCCGCTTGAAGAGGAAGACGATGAGGAGGAGGAGCTTTCTTCTTTTTGAACTTTGAAGGCGATGTTCTTTGGAACTTTGATCGGTTTGCCTTCCTTTTCAGCTTTCCTCCTCATGGTGATCTCGTAGGTCATGAGGGATCTGATGAGCTCTTCGACCGGCATGTTCTTGATGTCTTTTGCTTCTTGGATTGCTGTGAATTTCGGTGCCCATGTGCTTGGTAAGATCCAAAGGATCTTCTTGACCATCGTTTCTGCAGACACATCATCACCAAGGGAATTTCTCCCATTGAAAACATCAGTAAAATGTGTAAAAATTTCAGTTATATTTTTAGATGGATGCATGGTAAAAGACTCAAACTCTTGACGGTACATATCCAATCGAGTATCCTTAACTTTGTTGGTCCCCTCATGGGTAACCTCCAATAGTTTCCAGATTTCATGAGATGAAGTGCATGTGGAAACTCGATTGAATTCATTACGATCAAGGCCGCAATGAAGAGCGTTCATGGCTTTTCCATCAAGCTTGAAATTTTTAATATCGGCTTGAGTCCATTTGGATCATCGGGAGAAGAAAGAGAATAACCATGCATGACAATTTTATAAATAGGATAACCTATACTTCTAAGAAAAGTAGACATGCGGGTTTTCCAATAGGTATAGTCGGTTCCATCAAAAAAAGGAGCACGACCCAATGAATAACCTTCGGGGGCGAAAGAAGATGAATCCATCACAATGGATCTTGAATTTGAAACCGGTTAGGGTATTACTCAAATTTTTCCTCTGATACCAATTGTTGGGAGGAGAGTGATGGCAAGAGGGGGTGAATTTCCTTTTAAAAAATAATTAACAATTTAAAAACAAAGTTAAAAGTGCAGCGGAAATAAAAGAGGCAAGACACAAAACTTGATAACGGAGTTCGGCTTAAACCAAAGCCTACGTCTCCGCTCCCAACTCAACCGTTGAGAGATTTACTACCGCTTGCTTTTTAATGGTTTTAGCAAGAAACCCACTAGACTTTAAGGTAGTCTAGAACCTATTACAGTTTGCTTTTAATAGTTGAGCAAGAACCCACTAGCCTTCTTACAGGTGAAGGCTAGCTCACCTATGACTCAAGCCTTTTAAAGGGAAGGCTTGACTAACCTCTTCACACCTTGAAGGTGGTGTGAAAACCCAAACAAAGAGAGGATGAGAGAAAGAAGGGTTTGTATGCACAAACTCAAAATAAAGCTCAAAATGATAAAATAATAAAAACCGTAAAGAGGAGAAGTCTTGGGCGCCAATTGATTGATTGGAGTTGATGAAGAGCACTCCCAAGCTTCTATGGTGATGCTCCTTGGATGTGGAAATGGGTTGGAGCAAATGGGGATCCTTGAAGGAATGCGTCGGAGGTTCGCCAAATGATTGAACAATGTTCCCGTGGGCTACCGTACGTTTCCGGGGCTTCCTAGTCCTTTATTTATAGAGGGGGAACCCTCAAATGGCCTTTGGGGGTCTTCGGAGCCGTTGGAGAGGCCTTCGGAGCCGTTGGGAGTCAAGTGGACAAGTCTGGTCAAAGCCCGACGGCTAGTTTGACTGGCTCCACCGGCTGACCGGTGCTTGGCCACCGGTTGGCCGGTGCTTTGGAAAAGGGAGAGGCCTTCTGCCCAGGCACCACCGGCTGGCCGGTGAGGAGGCCACCGGTTGGCCGGTGGTGAGACAGTAGGTGTCCCTTCTGTCTGGGTTCCACCGGCTGGCCGGTGATGGGACACCGGTTGGCCGGTGGTCTGGACAGAGGGGATGCCTTCTGCCCAGGCACCATCGGCTGGCCGGTGGTCATCCACCGGTTGGCCGGTAGACTCAGACAGTCCACTTTCAGTCCTTCTTGGACCAATTCCTTGGCAACATTTTGTCTATCAACAAAAACACTTAAAACAAGATTAGATAAATAAGAGAGTGATTGTGATCATAAAAATTAAACAACGAGGGGTACGAGAGGTACAACAAGGTGGGTATATTCTGATAACTTAGGTATATGTATGAGCATATATCTAAGTAGGGTTGACTGTTGTTTCTATGTTTTTTGGTTTATCTTTTGTGGATTTGAGAGACCTTCAGGGGTCTCGGGGTCCCTACTGAGTATTGTTATACTCACCCTCGCACGGGCTACGCCCGAACCTTGTTGTGTCTGGTGCAGACGACAGATAGCACTGACTGAGGATGAGGGTACCTGGACTAGAGACTGCTCATAGGTGGACCTTTGACGAGGTGATCTGCATAGACGATCGTTCAAGGGCTATACCTACCCTTCAGGTAGGATCCTTGGCGGGTGTTCACAGGAGTTGTACACAGTTTTACTTGTACTTTCTAGTTTTTCTTGTACTTTCTAGTTGGGCTTGTATTCCCGTCCCTTTACTTTTTGTACACACCCTGAATACTATATAGTTTACTTTGTGCTTGTAACTGGTTGTGTGCATGGTTTGTGTGATTTTACAGTTTATAAAGGCAACGCCTTCCCGTTTTATGGAATACGCATTTTGGTGCTTGTCGTCATCCCCTGGTCTATGGAAGGCGAGTTTGGGGTAGTCACGGCATGAGCCCTAGGGGACAGGTTGTGACAAATTGGTATCAGAGGAGTTTGGTTCTACTGAAGAACTAGGACTCTGATTTTTTCTGTGAAGCAATAGTGTTAAGTGTTATGAGTGTGGTTTTCAGTTTGGGGAGTCCGGTGTTGGTGCAGCGGCCGACGTATCCACACACCAGGACCCTGACTTCTGATTACCGACGCAGTGCATGAAAACACTGATTGCGTATGTGTTTTTGAAAAGTTTTCTTTGTGATCTCTTTGAGTCAGCTCACTAAGTATAAACTTAATGACCATTGCACACCTGTTTCTTTTCAGGATTCCTCCACGTAGACAACTAGCTAGGATTCCAGTTAGAGTACGTGATGACATCCCACTGAGTGAAGAGGCTTCGGTGTAGGGCCCCCTTACGGTAGTTGTGCCATCAGGTGGTGTACCAACAGCACCATTACCCATTGGGTAGCTGATGCCACCAGCCCCAGTAGTAGAGGGTGCATGCCGCTTGAGCAAATTTTATGAGTTTAAGTGCCAGAGGCCACCAAGGTTATGGGGTGAGACAGATCCACAAGCAGCTGAGGACTGGCTGGAGGTTGTGGTTAGAGTTTTCCGACTAGTAGGGGCACCAGCTGATCTCGTGGTGATCCTTGCCGCCAGTCTTCTTCAGGAAGCAATGAGCAGATGGTGGATCTTGATGCTCCAGGTTCATGATGAGGTGACTCTCATCTGGATGGACTTCAAGAGCCTTTTCAAGGAAGATTTCGTCCCAGCAACCCTATGCTCAGTGCGTATATAGGAGCTTCTTCACTTGCAGTAGGGTAGCATGACTGTAGGTCAGTATTCAGCGAGGTTCACCGACCTCTCGTACTACTCCACTGATATGGTGTGGGACCCTTTCTTCAGGGATTGAACCTTCGAGCAGGGGCTCAAACGGGAGATTAGAGCTTTGATGGTTTCTCTCAACATCCTGATGCAGGAGAGGGTGTTAGAGCGAGCGCTCTTAGTGGAGAGTTTCCTTGCTGAGCAGTCACCGGCAGCGAGACCCACCACCGGACGACACATAGCAGATTCATCGGTATTTGGAAGCAGACAGATGATGCAGAGGTCCAAGGGGACCAAACCTACAGGTGGACAACCACAGGATACATGGTCGGTGGTGTAGGGCTCTTGAGGCAGAGTAGGACAGGCGAGGATCATGCAGTGTTACTCATGTGGTGGTCAAGGTCACATGGCTCATGACTGCCTGACCTTCCATATAGACAACCAGCAGATAGTCGAAGGACCACCTGGGCAGAGGTGAAGATTTGATCGAGGAGGTTCGTAGGCAGGAGGCGTACGTGGCAGAGGAGTAGGTCATGAAGCAGGCAGTGGGTGGCGACTTGAGGTTCTACCTCCACCACCACCAGGAGGTCCACCCCGACCACAGGGAGTAGGTGGATAGGGACGAGCTCAGATCCAGGCAGCTGAGGCCTATGACCATGGCACTCCAGATATGATACGACGTACGATCTGTGTCTAATCTACCCTAGTTTCAGTACTTATAGACACAAGTTCCAGTCACTCTTTCAATGCCTCAGCCCTCATTCGGAGCTCGGAGATACTGGTGGAGCCGTTGGCTCGATCCTTACGGCTAGAGACTTCTACATGAGCATATTAAATGATTACGCACTAGTGCCGGTAGTGTGAGCTTACTCTAAGAGGTGAGACCTTCGGTTGGGATCTCTTAGTAGCAGCATCGAGGCCTTACGATGTCATCTTGGGTATGGACTGGTTATCCATAGTCCATGATTAGATTGACTATATTAGGTGCAAAGTGCAGTGTTTCTGCACGGATGGGACCAGGTTTTCCTTCACCGGTGAGAAGGGAACATTTTCAATGCAGGATGGACTTACCCGAAGGAGGGTGCGGCCGATCACACATCAGTTGGCTAGCCTTACCCTTGGAGCGGTTTATGTTGAGAGTCTGATCTATCCTATAGTGGTGGAATAGTACACTGATGTTTTTCTTGATGATGTTCTGGGTCTACCTCCAGGAAGAGAGGTGGACTTTTACATCAACTTGTACCCTGGGACAACACCGATATCTACTCCATCATATCAGATGGCTTCCGCAGAGAGCTACAGGTACATCTAGAGGACTTGTAGAGTAAGGGGTTCATTAGGACCAGTGTTTCCCCTTGGGCAGCCCTGATTTTGTTCGCCAAGAAGGCGGATGAGATTTTGACTCTGTGTAGACTATCGGTGCCTGAACTAGGTGATCGTGAAGAACAAGTACCCACTACTAAGAATTGATGATCTCTTTGATCAGCTAAAGGGAGAGTGATGGTTTTTGAAGATATACCTCAAATCAAGCTATCACCAGCTCAGGTTACGAGATGAGGATGTGTAGAAGACGACCTTTAGATGTCGGTATGGCCACTATGAGTTCTTGGTTATGCCATTTGGCGTGACCAACTTTCCAACAGTGTTCATGGGACTCATGAACAGGATCTTCCAGCCATACCTCGATCCCTTTGTGGTGGTCTTCATCGATGACATCCTGATATACTCAGCGACAGAGGAATATCATACCTATCATATGTAGATAGTTCTGGACACACTCAAAGAGATCCATCTTTATGGTAAGCTCTTGAGGTGCCAATTCTGGATACAAGATTTCCACTTTCTAGGAAATGTTATCTCAGAGGCTGGAGTTGTGGTGGATCCAGTGAATATTGAGGTTGTTCTTTCTTGGGATCCACCCAGGAGTGTGACGAAGGTGAGGAGTTTTCTGGGTTTGGTCGGTTACTACTGGAGGTTTGTGCCTGGCTTTTCCAGATTTGCGTCACCCTTATCAGTGTTGACGAAAAAGGGGAAACCCTTCGTGTGGTCGGAGAGATTACAGCGGGGTTTCTAGGAGCTAAGGAAGAGACTGAAGAGTACCCCCATATTGAGGCTACCGTAGGAGGACGTTGGGTACATAGTATACTACGACACATCAGGGACCGGGCTTGGATGTGTCCTATTGCAGGAGCGAGAAGTGATCGCATATGGTTCTTGATAGCTGAGACAACATTAGTAGAACTATACTGCCCATGACCTGGAGTTATCAGCAATGGTCTTCTCCTTGAAGATGTGGTGACTTTACTTGATGGGTGAACGTTTTACAGTCTACTCTGATCACAAGAGTCTCAGGTATATCTTCTCTCAGAAGGACCTGAACCTGAGACAGCGGTGTTGGATTGAGTTCCTCCAGGACTATGACTTCAATATAGTCTATAATCCTGGTAAGGGGAACTTAGTAGCAGATGCACTCAGTATTATATCTGGTATACAGTTTCTAAGTGAGGTGATGGATCAGCTAGCCACTTTGTGGATATCCTATGTGGATTGAGATGGAGTAGCTTATCTTTAGTCTTTGATAGTCACTCCCCCACTCTTTCAGCGATTTAGGGAGGCGCAGCTTGGGGACGCTGACTACAGGGCTCGACATGCTCATATATTCACAAAACATGCACCTGATGGATTTTCTGAAGGTAGGGATCACGTCATCCACTTCAGAGGGAGTATTATGGTATCGATGGTGCTACAGAAGGAATTGTTGATGGAGTTCCATACATCCCCTCTAGAGGTATATCCAGGAGTGGAGAAGATGTATCAGGACCTTAGGCGTCATCATTGGTGGCCGGGAATGAGGAAAGCAGTGGCTGAGTTTGTTTCACAGTGTCACTTGTCAGTAAGTGAAGGCAGAGCATCAGGTTCCAGTAGGCTTAGTTCATCCACTAGAGGTGCCAAAGTAGAAGTGGGATAGAATTTCCATAGACTTCATGACGGGACTTCCACACATGTCCAGGGGTTATGATTCTATCTGGGTGATCGTTGACCGACTCACCAATTTGGCCCACTTCCTACCTATCAGAGAGCAGGGATCAGTAGAGAGCATGAGATGCCTCTACGTGCAGGAGATTGTACGGATTCAAGGAGTTCCATTTATGATTGTCTCTGATTGTGATGCATGTTTCACTTCCCAACTATGGAAGGGGTTTTAAGAGGCGTTTGAGACACAGCTTCGGTTGAGCATTGCCTTCCATCCTCAGACGAATGGTCAGACAGAGCGGACCATTCAGACCCTCGAGGACATGTTATGTGCTTGCGTCCTTGATTTTGGCCGCAGTTGAGAGGATCACTTGCCTTTGTTAGAGTTTGTGTACAACAACATCTATTACTCCACTATCGGTATGGCACCATTCGAGATGTTGTACGGGCGACCTTGCAGATCACCACGGTGCTGGACTGACCTAGGGGAGTCAGCACTCGTGGGACCAGAGATGGTACGGGCTACCACGGAGGAGGTGCAGATCATCTAGGAGTGGATGAAGACTGCACAGAGCAGGCAGAAGTCCTATGCTGACAGGAGACAGAGACCTCTGGAGTTTGAGGATGGTGACCATGTCTTTCTACGGGTCTCACCTCGACGAGGTTTGTGGAGGTTTGGTCGGGGCGGTAAGTTATCTCTAAGTTTTATCGGACCCTTTCAGGACCTTAGTAGAGTTAGTGAGGTAGCTTACCAGTTAGCTCTTCCACCTCAGTTGCACCAGGTGCACGACGTTTTCCACGTATCCCAGCTGAGGAGATACATACATGATACTTCGCACATCATTGACTAGGACGAGTTGGACATCGACGATGGGGGGACGTTTTCGGAGGTTCCAGTGAAGATTGAGGATCAACGAGAGCGGGTCCTTCATGGGTGGTAGATAACTCTAGTGCACGTTTGTTGGAATCATGGAAACCTCTAGGAGAGCACATGGGAGAGGGAGGCTCATATTCGTGCTCATTACCCCCACTTGATTCCCTAGTTTGTGTTGTGGCTTTCGGGGACGCAAAGCCCTGAGGTGGGGAGAATGTAAAGACCCAGATTTTTCCATGTAATTTTTTTTAATTATATGAAATTTTTACGAGTCCGTGAAAATTGACGACACATGATTCTGAGTCCTAGTGTTCCCTGAATGAATTTCTGAATTTTTTTCAGGTACGTTTGGTAAACGCGCGAGCGGCGTTTTGTAACTTTTGAACTGGTGCTCGGAATTGAAATCTGAGGACACTGTTGAACTCATAGAATCAATATTCACTTAATGAGACCTTAATCTCGACCGTAGTAGGTCGATGTTGAAAGTTAGTTTTCAAACTTTTCGTGGGAGAAACTAAAATAAACATGATTTATTTTATTTTTAAAATTTAAACCTACCATTTGAAACATGAAGGTGGGGACCACACGAGGGTGGTCGGGCATTTAATGCTGGGAATTAAATGTACAGTTACACAAAATTTGTAATAACATTCCACCTTAATTAATAGGATTCATTAATTCTAAATTAATGAATCAACTTTAAACTCTTGGATTTCTCCAAATTAAATGTGCCAACTTAATTTAATTAATGTAAAAAATTTAATTAAATTATTGCTTAAGATTATATAATTTGGCACCTCACCTCTCGTGGGAAAAGGATTGGTAAAGGAGGGGAGAGCATTGGAGATTTGGGAAGATCATTCTCCAACAAAGGATGTCCTCCAATGAAGAACGACTTCCGAAATTGAAGAATGAGGAACCGACCTTGGAGCATCTTGCGGGAGTGATGAACGACGACATCAATCTTCAACAATTTCATCTTCTTCCTCGTGCCACCTACAATGGAAAAATATGTAGGGGTTTTAATTTTATTATGATTAAATCTGTTTTTATTGATTCTTCGTATTTTGGTTTCACAACTATAATGGCCAAACTAACATGGTCATCATCCCACACTTAAACCTTGCCCCTTTTTCTTTTGTTCTTCACGTGTTCTTCATGCATTCATCAACACCAAATATTTAATGACACTGGAAACACCAAGTCTTTCTAAGCGCGACATATGAACGTGGAGCCCTCGACACGAGGATCGTGAATATGTGAAGAACATATTTTTCGGGCTTGGAATGAAGCCGTAATGGCTCGCGGAAGAAGGCGGTGGCCGACACCTGAACGGTTGCAAGGAAGAAAGGGCGGCGCACGGACGCACCTCCAGATGATGAGGAAGCCATGTCCTGTCAGCCGTGGTGGGGCAGGGTGGCGGTCGTCATCCGGATGTCCACATGACGGAGCAGCGGCGCTCGTCCACGCTGTCGGAGGAGCAGGAGGCCGCGGCCGCTGGGCCGCAGTGGAGGCCGAAGAGCGACCGGCTGTGCTGGCCGTGGTGGAGCAGTTGTGTGCGACTGCACCACTGGGAGGAGGACCGTCCAGAACAATGGACGACCATTGTGGTTCGGTGGGACCTGCTCGGGTCCCGTGGTGACTTAGTAGTGCCAAAAGGTGATGTCCATTTCCATTCTGAATGGAAGGGGGATGCTCCCCCTTCAGCGCCAACTCGGGTGGACCGCACCAGCGGGCCATGCCCAGCACGGGCTGGGCCCGCTGAGGTCCATACCAACCAGGCTGGACCCGGGCCGGGTCGGTCTGATCTGGTCGGACCGGACCCGGGCCCATCGAGACCCAATTTCACCTTTGTGGCTATATCTTGAGAATCGGGCGTCCGTTTGACGAACCGTCTGTGGAAATAGAATCCTTGGATAGAGAAGGTACTTTTGGTATAATCCACTTGAGTTTTGGATAAAGTTGGAGTATGGACAGGTTAGATCGGACCCTGAATCCAACCGAGCCCTCGGAGTGAAAATGCTAATAACTTACAGACCATGCGTATGATTGATGTGTTGTATGTTGCATTGGGTCCCTTATGACATGACGGACCTTTGGGATACTTCTTCGTGAGACTTCAGGGTAGTTGAGGTGTGACCGATGGCTTGTGGAGTGTTTCTCCCAAGTGCGCTACGTACGGAACCCTGCGACTGGCTGAGACTTGACGACTGCTGATCGTTTCGACTCGGAGTGACTCAACAGACCCAGTGGGGAACACCTTTGTGTGACGTGGAAGACCCACAGTGGGGACTGCCTCTGTGTGATGTTCCAAACCCATGGTAATCTATAGGAGGAGTACCTTAGTAGGCCATGAGGGGGAGCACCTCTGTGTGACACGATAGACCCACGGTGGGGAGCGCCTCTGTGAGACATGGCAGACCCACGGTACTCGACAGGAGGAGTACCTTAGCAGTCCAAGGTTAGTAGGAAGTGCCTCTATGTGACACGGAAGGCCTACTTTACTCCATAGAGGAGGAGTTCTCTAGTATCCGAGGTGTTCGACGTTGTGATTAGGGATTTTATTTGTTATTATCCCTAGAGAATCTTGTTGTTGGCTATCAGCTTTCATAAAGATCTTGTGTAGGTCAGCATCATAAACCCGTTTCTTAGAGTTGTATACCTGGTTTGAGTTAAGTCTTATATCTTCATGGTGTACCTGTGTGGTGATTTATCTTCGTGGTGATACCTGTGTGGTACTCCTACCTTCGTGGTATTACCTGTGTGGTATTCTTCCCTCCTGTGTGAGGTGGTTATATTCTAATAACTTAGGTATATGTATGGGAATATACCTAAGTAGGGTTGAATGTTGTTTATATGTATTGTGGTTTATACTTTGTGGATTTGAGAGACCTTCAGGGGTCTTGGGGTCCCTACTGGGTATTGTTATACTCACCCCTGCACGGGCTACGCCCGCACCTTGTTGTGTATGGTGCAGACGACAGACTGCGCTGACTGAGGACAAGGGTACCTGGACTGGATACTACTCATAGGTAGACCTTTTAAGAGGAGATCCATAGAGATGATCATTTGAGAGTTTTACCTACCCTTTAGGTAGGATCCTTGGAGGGTGTTCACAGGAGCTGTACTCAGTTTTACTTGTAATTTCTAGTTTTTCTTGTACTTTCCAGTTGGTCTTGTATTCTGGCCCCTTTACTTTCTGTACACACCATGTTTACTATATAGTTTACTTTGTGCTTGTAACTGGTTGTGTTCTTGGTTTGTGTGAGTTTATAGTTTATAAAGGTAACTCCTTCCTATTTTATGGAATACACCTTTCGATGCTTGTCGCCAGCCCCTGGCCTATAGAAGGCGGGCTTGGGGTAGTCACGGCACGGGCCCCGAGGTACGGGTCATGACATATGTTATCTATGTGATGTATGTGTTTTATATTTTAATAAGGGAATTTTCATTGATAAAAGTTTGTGTTTTTACAAAAATACCTTTGAGAGAAGGGTTTTATCAGACTGAGTGTTTCCCCTTGGGTAGTTATGGTATTGTCCCTGAAAAGGACATATGGGGGTTTGAGGATTTGTGTTGACTATCACCACCTGAATCAAGTAAATATAAATAAAAAGTACCCATTTACAAGTATTTATGACCTTTTAGACTAGTTTAAAGGTTCGAGTTGGTTCTTAAAGATCTATCTTAGGTATGACTACCATCAATTGAGGGTTTGTGAGGATGATTTTATGAAGACGACATTCTAATGTTACTATAAACATTATGAGTTCCTAATGATGCCTTTCTGTGTGACTAATTCCCACACTATGTTCATGGATCTTGTAAACTATATCCTATAGATGTACTTATAATGATTCATTGTTGTCTTTATCAATGACATACTCATTTACTCTATGTTAGAGGAGTAGAATGGAGAGAATTTGAGGATGGTCCTAGACTTCCTCTAGGAGTACCATCTATATGGTAAGCTCTTGAAGTGCTATTTTTTTATCTGTGAGATTCACTTTCTAGGTAATTTTATCTCTAAGCATGGTTTAGTTGTGGATCTAGTGAATATTGATGCAATTATTTCTTGGGATCCACCCAAGAGTGTGTTAGAGGTGTAGAGTTTATTGGTTTGGCAAGGCACTACAAGAGGTTCATGGTATAATTTTTGAGGATATCATCTCCTTTGACTACCTTGACATAGAAAGGCTATCCATTTAACTAGACTAATTGGTGTCTTGGAGCCTTCAAGGATTTGAGTCTAAGGTTGACTAGTGCTTTTGTTTTGAGACTATTGGAGGAGGGAGTTGAGTACATTGTGTTTTGTGATGCTTCTAGAGATAGGGTTGGTTACGTATTAATGCATATCTAGGAATTGATCACTTATAGGTCAAGGTAGCTGAGGCCCCATGAGAAAAACTACAAGACTCGTTACATAGAGTTGGTAGTGTTAGTCTTTGCTCGGAATATGTGGAGGCACTACCTTCTGGGAAAGTGTTTCGTTGTTTACTCAAACCACCAAAGTCTCAGGTACATCTTCACTTAGAGATATCTCAAACTGAGACAGAGGCATTGGTTTGAGTTTATAAAGGAATATGACTTCTAGATATTCTATACTATAGGTAAGGGAAATGTGGTGGCATATGACCTTAATAGGAAGTCTCATTATCATTTGGCGGAGGAGGTGTCTGAGAAGTTGGCTCTGTTTCAGCTAACCCTGGTGCAGAAGAGGGGTGTAGCTAATCTTCAATTGATGGTGGTGAATCTACCAATTATATAGTATGCAGGAGAGGATTAATTGATATAAAATTATCATATGGTTATATATGACCAAATATTCTCAAGAGATACACCAGATGTATTTTCTAAATAAGGGGAGTATGTCATTCTTTTCTAGGGATGGATGGTGGTTTCGACCACATTGTGTGAGGAGCTGTCGAGGTATTTCCACACTTCTCCCTTTTTTTACATCTTGGTGTGGGAAATATGTATAAGGATCTTCAAAATCACTTTTGGTGGGTTGGCATGAGGTGTAGCATTACTGAGTTTGTCTCTCTGTGTCTCACATGTCAGTGGGTAAACATTGAACATCAGGTACCAGCGGGTTTGACTCAACATCTTGAGATCCCAGAATTGAAGTGGGATGGAATATCGATGGATTTTTTAGTGGGGATTCTGTAGAAATAAAGTGACCATGATGTAATTTGGGTGATTATTGACTGACTCTCCAAGTTGGTACACTTTTTTCCATCAGGGAGAAGATTTTAGTCAAGAGTTTAGGGAAATTGTGTGTGTGGGAGATCATTAGGCTTCATGGGTTACTCATGATGATCATCTCTAGGTGTGATGCCTAGTTTACATTATGGTTGTAGAGGGGTTTGCAGGAGGATTTCGGGACCCAGTTACGGATGAACATGGCATTTCACCCTTAAAAGGACGGAAAAAATGAGCAGACTATCTAGGTATTGGAGGATATGCTGAGAGAAAGTGTTTTGGACTTTGGAAAAAGTTGGGATGATCACTTTTCATCGGTAGAGTGTGCCTATGATAATAGTTATCGCCTTATTATTGGCACATATCCTTTCAAGGAACTATATGGGATCCCATGTAGGTCACCTTTATACTAGACATAGATTGGTGATACATCTCTTATTGGGATAGAGATGGTTCATGCAATGACAAAGAAGGTTTAGAATCCATGAGCATATTAGGATAGTCCACAATTGACAGAAATCTTATGTAGATTGATCTCGTAATCCTTTGGAGTTCAATCATGGAGACCATGTTTTCTGAGATTCTCCTCACGATGAGGATTATAGAGATTTGGTTTGGGAAGCAAGTTATACACAAGCTTTATCAGGCCATTTGAGATCCTACGGAGGGTTAGAAATGTTGCTTACTGATTATCCATGCCCCCACAGTTGGACCAAGTACATGACATCTTTCATGTATCATAGCTGAGGAGATATGTGCTTGACCTGACACACATTATTAACTAGGGCGAGTTGGACATTGAGGATAGATCCACCTTTGCAAAGTACTTGGTGGAGATTGATGACCGGTAGGAGAGGACCCTTTTTGAATGGACCATCCCTTTGGTTTGAGTGCTTTGGAAGCATGGAAGTGTGTAGGAGAGATCCTGGGAGTGTGAGAGCCACATGTGGACTCAGTACCCCCACCTTTTTGTCAAGATTATGCTTTTTAGGGTGAAAATCCTTAAAGGATGGTAGAATTCAACAACACTAGTTTTATTGTATTATTCCTTTAAATATTTGTATGTGTATCTATGATTTTTTTCACATAGTTGGTGCTGTGTTTGGGTATCATAGGACCCCAAAGTTAATATATTAAAAATATTAATATATATTAAAGAAAACACATGCATATTTTGTTAATAAATGTTTTTCCTACTGATTAGGACCTCATATGGGAAATTCAAGACCATGGTTGATTTTGGGACACATGTTTTACCCTAGGCGTGACATAAATTAGGTCGATGTTGGGTGTTTGGTTGAAGGCGACCATTGGTGGGTGTGTTAAGTAATTAAATAATTTAATTTGCTTAATTGACCTAAATACATAATAATCTCTATAAATAGGCTATTATGTAAAATCTCTAGGGTTATCACATAACCCTGGGATATTAGAGAGGAGGATTAAATATTCTTCATTGTCATTGGTAGACTAGGATCGAGGATCGAAGGTGAACAGATCGAGGTGAATCATGAGACGCATGGAGAATGAACTAGGATCATTGTCTTCATCGCTATTGGATGCGTTTTTCACCAATTATTGATCCAAAATCAAGGTAGGGTTCATTATTTCTTGTATTTTCTTCCCTTTTTTAAATTGATAATCATGGATTTAAAACTGCTTTTCTTTTCCAATGATCGTCATTCTTCAATTGAGCCTGGTTATTTATTTTATTTTTTACACCCCTAATTTCACCCTAATTTATGAAATTATATAATCGTTGGTTGAAAAAACACCATCCAATGATGGTTTAAACTTTTTCATATTCCTTTCCCCCATTGTTCTTTATGTTCTTAACCATTGGCTCATGGGGC
Source organism: Viscum album (assembly GCA_963277665.1). NCBI lineage: Eukaryota > Viridiplantae > Streptophyta > Magnoliopsida > Santalales > Viscaceae > Viscum > Viscum album. Next base: position 1,148,838,379 of record OY728128.1, read on the forward strand.
CACAGTTCGACATTTCCAGGACGGATTCGAGCGTGATCGAACCCCTGAATTCATGGAAGATGCATGAATGATGTACATATTAGTGTTTTTTAGATGGATTATAGTGTGATGTGGGATATAGGTATAGGATTCATGGATCAAAGTCTGTATCATGGGATTTTATCCATAGGTGAGGTGGCACGACGATGTGGTGTGATGAGAATGAACCGCATGAAATCCAGCCATCGGTGACGGATCGGGTGCAGTCAAACCTAGATCGGAGTTCATTGGTGTGATTTGTGGTATAAGTGGTGGTAGATTAATTCTATGAGAGAGGTGATAATTGATACTTGATTATGGAAAATCCCAACATACACAGTGTGTAGTTCATGAACACATGTCATGTAGTCCCCTGGCTGCAACAACTAGGGTTTTGGGTGAAGTTAAATATCATATGTCATGCATGACCCATACACGTCATGTAAACCGGTTTTGGAGGCTTGATGTATACCCCAAGGGTACATTAGTATGGACATGGACAAGCACATGGTCATGGAAATATTACACAATCATGGTCATGCACTCAAACATGGCTAGGGTACCCAGACATGACCGGTGCACACGGGCATGAGCCAAAGTACATAGGCACACGCCAGAAGGACATGGGAATACCTTGAGCATCCAAGACATGTCATGTGCCACATGTACACTCTATGTAGTCCCACATGGCTATCCAAGCTATGTGCATGATATTATACACCCAAGTGTCCAAGCGAGGTCACGCATCATGTAACCCTATATATACACTATGTACATTCCTTAGGAATTTACGCCTTGTGTATCTTCTTCTTTGGGACTCAGATTTGGTCTCATGAGTATTTTATTCCAAGAAGTTTTCTATATAAAACACAATGATGTCCTTAATTTTTTAATTAGATAAGATATAGGAGGTGTTATGATCATTATTCTTCTTTTAGCGACACTTGGTTGATGGTAGAGATCGGGAGTGATCATCAGAGTGTTACTGAGGTTGTCAACCCCCTATCTCACCAGAGCATGGGTCCCTCATAATATTTACATGGGTAGAGTTGTAAACCCCCCATACTACATAGTATGTGGGTCCTCTATTTATAGAGTAGCCCCCCCCCCCCATGGGTCCTCTATCTATGGAGTATCACCCCCCATATTTGGGCTCTGGCAGGGAGTGAGTCCTCCACTGAAGATTATGCCCCCTTGGGGAGTATAGTGGTGAGGTGTATGCACTCCACATATATTATTATGTGGTTAAATGTGGTGTTATGAATCGAAGAGAGACCTTTAGAGTTATAGGAGGACTCATCATTCCTAGGTGGGTAGTGAAGATGGATATCCCCTTTCTCTTTCGTTTGGGTTTCTTTATGAGCATATATGTTGGGTTTCATTTCCATTTTTTCTTATGGGTTGAGATGATTGTTGTATATTTCTATTTATACCTTCTTGGTTTTCAAGGTATCCTACTAGGTATGTATATACTCACCCCTGTATGGGCTTCGCCTGCACATATTGTTTCTTATGCAGATGATAGGCAGATTGGCGGTGATATTGGTGGACCAGGTTTTAGAGGAGCATAGTTGTACCTGGCAGAGCTAATCGTGTTCAGTAGTCAACCTTAGAGATTATTATTTGGGCTCTCTTTAGTCTCAATTTTTTCCTATTTTTGTTAGGTTGGGACCTTATTTCTGGTTGGGTGTGTATTTTTTCCTTTAACCTTTTACATTATGATTTTGTACTTTAATTATTTCTTAGAGGTTATTGAATGCATGGTTTACACTCTATATGTTCAGTCTGTTATTATATATCTACACTATTTCATGGAGCTTGTTGTGTGTGTGTGTGTAGGTACTTATTCTAAGGCCTCCCATTTTAGTATTTCATACTCGGCACTTGTAGCCAGCCCCTAGCCTATTGGTGGTAGGCTTGGGTTTGTCACACTCAGCTTATTGCCAGCCAGGCGGACCTTAGTGGGTCGAGTTATGACAAAGTAGTGTCAAAGTTGGTATTTCCATGGGTTAATGTTTGGATTTGGTCTATGTTGTGAGATTTGGTTGGGGAACTTAGGGCAATGATGTTGGATTATCTTGAGTGTGGAATTTAGGCCAGGGAACCCATTATTGGTGTGGTGAATGATGTATCCATACACCAAGACTCTGAAAAACTATTTATTGAATCAATATACTATGGCATAAGTTGCAGGGTAAAATGGTACATGAATCATATAGGGTTGGGTCTTTTGACTTTCATGTCCTTCTTAAGTCATCTCCCCATATATACTCATCTAATTGTGGTACATTTTGATAACTTTCAGGATGCCTCTATGATGACACCCAATTAGGATATTGATACAGGATCATGACGATGATTAGTTGAGCAATGAGGCCTCAGTTCAAGGACCTTCTCATTATGTGTTTTCTCCAAATGGACATAGAGAAGTGTCACCACTTTTTGAGTAGTGGATAGTTCTGATAGGTCAGGATGGTGATGCATACAGGCTTAGCACATTATGTGGATTCTAGTGATAGAGACCATTGAGGTTTCATAGTGAATTATACCCTAGAGAAATAGAGTATTAGGTCGAGACGATGGTCTGAGTATTTATTCTTTTTCATACCCCAACTGATCAGATGGTGGCACTTGAAACCATCCTTCATTATGGAGTATCAAGACACTGGTGGAGTTAGATTACCTAGGCTCATAATGAGTTTTCGTTCACATGGTTATACTTCTAATAGATATTCCTAGATGATTATTTCCCTTTTTGTTTTACCTCTATGTGGATTTGGGATATTTTTGAGATTTAGTAGGGTGATGTGTTGATTTCTGAGTATGTTTCAAGGTTTACCAACCTCATGCGACACTCTCTTAATATAGAGAAATATGGATACTTCTGAGCATGGAAGTTTGAGTAGGGTTCACACAGAGGATCCGGTTAGCCAAGAGAGGGGGGATGTTATGCTTGTGATGGGTGTGGTCACATGGCTCATCATTTCCTAACTCAGAGTGCTGAGGAAGGTAGATAGATAGTGGATAGACCTTCACAATAGAGGTATCACTGTTATCAGAGATCTCCCCAGTGTGGTCAGGGAAGCCCCCCAGGGAGGTGGTGCTGACAAAGGAATATGTGGAGAACCATAGGGGGATACTGGTGGAGGATGATGATACAAGCGACTCCCACCACCACCACCAGGTGGCCCATTCTAGGCTCAGAGGGATGGTGTTTGAGGCTGTGAGAAATTGTAGGCTATGTAGGGGTACAACCAAGATTATCATGAGATGATTCAAAGTATGGTCTGTGTCTTTTCTACTCTCTCTCTGGTACTTGTATACATAGTTGTGAGTTAACTGTGGATATAGCCCAAGTAAATTGTGTCTATAGTTCAAAAATAATGTGTGCCCAACCAGATTCGATCTATGTACCTCTGTTATGTGCACCATCCATCTTTCCACTACACCACAGACGTCTTTGGGTATATATATATATATATATTGTTATATATGTTATTAAAAACCATGGATATGGCATATAAATTGTGGCTATAACCCTTCCCACCATTTTTTTGCGAGTTAATTTTTTTTCTGCACAAGGGTGGGATACCTATAGCCATATTTTTGAGGAACCTTGGCTATATAAAATGAAAAAAATACTCTATAGCCATGATTTTACACAAACCATGGCTATAGACCATAAAAAATACTCTATAGCCACAATTTTACCAAAACTATGGCTATAGCCCTTGGAAAAAGACCCTATAGCCACAGTTTACTAGAACTGTGGCTATAGACCTTAGAAAAAGACCCTATAGCCATGGTTTTACCCAAACCATGGCTATATCCCTTGTAAAATGAACCTATATCCATGGTTTACCCAAACCATAGTTATAACTTCCAGAAAAAATCCTATAGCCATGGTTTAGTGAAATAGTGTCTATAGCCTTCGAAAGTATACCCTATATCCACAGTTTTGCATAAAACTGTGGCTATATCCTTGGTATAAAAACCTATAGCCATTGGAAAACCGCAGCTATAGCCCAGTTTTCCAGTCATGTGATTCTTCCATATCACACATTTTTCGGCAATTCGAGTTAATGCTCTATGGAGAGAGTTTCACATGGGACCTCTAAGTCATCGTGATGAAACCTTATGATGTCATATTGGGTATGGACTAGTTGTCCATGGTTCATGCCAAGATAGGATTTCATTTTAAGAGAGTTGGATTCCATTGTACAAATGGGATAAGATTCTTCTTCATGGTCGAGAGAGATCTTATGGTCGAGCGAGTGGGGATTGCGAGTAGGAAGCTAGAACCTATCACCCATCAGTTGAATAGTTTATCCTTTAGTGCAGTTGTAATTTCATGCATCTAGATTCTAGTAGTAGTGGAAGATTATATGGAAGTTTTTACTAATGATGTTTCGGGACTACCTCTATAACAGGAGATATATTTATGCATTAACTTGCACCTTGAGACCACACTGATATCTTCTATGGTATATAGGATGGCCTCTTCCAAGCTTTAGGAGATGAGGGTATAGTTGGAAGACCTTTGAGATAAGAGTTTTATCATACCCAATGTGTTCCCCTATGCAACTTTGGTGTTGTTCATGAAAAAGGTGGATGGGAGTAGGAGTCTTTTTGTTGACTATCATCACTTGAATCAGGTAATGATAAAGAATAAGTACCCATTTCCAAGGATTTATATCCTTTTCAACTAGTTAAAAGGTGTGATTTGGTTCTCAAAGATCGATCTCAGTTTTAGCTACCATCAATTGAGGATTCATAAGGATAATATTTTGAAGATGACATTCTGATGTCACTATGGACACTTTGAGTTCCTAGTGATGCCTTTTGTTATGACTAATTCTCCCATTGTGTTCATGAATCTTATGAATTGGATCTTTCGGTTGTACTTGGACCGATTCGTAGTTGTCTTCATCGATGAAGTACCCATTTACTCTACATTAGAGGAGGATCATGCAGAGCATTTTAGGATGGTCCTAGACTTACTTTGAGAGAACCAACTTTATGGTTATCTCTCTAAGTGCCAATTTTTGATACACATGGTTCACTATTTGGGGAATGTCATCTATGAGCATGGTTTAGCTATGGATCTAGTGAATATTGGTATAGTTATTTCTTGGGAGCCACCCAAGAGCATGTGAATGGTGCAAAGTTTTCTTAGTTTGGTAGGTTACTACAAAAGGTTCATGGTATACTTTTCCATGAGAGAACCCCCTTTGACTACCTTGATGCATAAATGGAAACAGTTTACCTAGACTAATAATTTTCTAAGATCCTTTAAGGAGTTGAGGTTGAGGTTGATTACTTCTCCTATTTTGAGACTGTCAGAGGAGGGTTTTGAGTACATGGTGTTTTGTGATTCCTCTGAAGCTTGGATCAGTTACGTGTTAATGTATAGGAAGGAAGCTATTGCTTATAATATTAGGTAGTTGAGACCCCGTGAGTATAACCATTTGAATCACAACTTAAATTTGGAAGTGGTAGTCTTCACTCTAAAGATACGAAGGCACTACCTTCTGGGTTAGCATTTCATTGTTTACTCAGACCACAATAGTCTCGAGCACATCTTCTCTCAGAGATATATTAACCTGAAATAGTTTATTTGGTTGGAGTTGTTATAGGACTATGAATTTGAGATAGTCTATACTATAAGGATGGGTAATGTGGTGGAAAATTCCCTTAGCACCAAGTCCCATTCTTACTTGGTGGAGGCATATAAATAGTTGGATTCATTTCATATGGCCTTGGTAAAGGAGAGGGGTGTATCTTATCTTTGGTAAATAGTGGTGACTCCACTGCTTATTTAGAATGTGAGAGAGAATCAGTTGGGATAAATCTACTACAATGTTCTACATGACCAAATATCCTCAAGAGATACACTAGATGGATTTTCTAAAGGATAGGAGCACATGATCCTTTATCAGGTATGAATAGTTGTTCTAGTCATGTTGTATGAGAAGGTGTTGAGGGAGTTACACACTTCTCTCTTGGATTTGCATCCTAGTGTGTAAAATATGTAAAAGGAACTTTAAAAACACTTTTTGTGGGCTAGTATGAGGTGGAACATTTCCAAGTTTGTCTCTCAATGTATCACATTTCAGTAGGTAAAGGTTGAACATTAGGTACCGGTATGTTTGACTAAACCTCTTGAAATCTTTGAATGGAATTAAGATGGCATGTTGATGGATTTTGTGATGGGGATTCCCCAAAAAGTGATAGTCCATGATGTTATATGGGTGATTTTTGACCAACTCACCAAGTCAACACACTTTATTTCCATCGTGGAGTATAGTTCATTCAAGATTTTAGAGCAGTTGTATATGTGGAAGATCATACGAATTAAGGGGGTACCCAAGATGATCATCTTTGGTTGTGATACTTAGTTTACATCATGGTTTCAGGGTGGTCTGTATGAGGCTTTTGGGACCCAATTTTGGATGAGCATAGTGTTTCACCCTCAGATAAATGGGTAAATCGAGCAGACTATCCAAGTGTTGGAGTATATGTTGAGATCCTATGTGTTGGAATTTGGCTAGAGCTGGGAGGATCACTTTTAATTGGTATAGTTTTTCTATAATAATAGTTATCACTCTACTATTTTCATGACACCTTTTGAGGAACTATATGGTAGACCCTATAGGTCACCCTTATATTGGAAATAGATTGGTGAGACATTACTTGTTGAGCTAGAGATGGTATAAGCAATTGAAGATAAGTTTTAGATGATTTATGAGCATATAAGGATAGCCCAAAACCGATAAAAATCTCATGAAGATCGACGTTGTAGGCCTTTGGAGTTCAAGTAGGAAGATCATGTTTTCCTAATAGTCTCTCTATTATGATGATTAATGAGATTTAGTCTAGGAAGAAAGTTATACTCAAGTTTCATCAGGACATTTGAGATCCTAAGGGGGGTTTGTGAGGTTTCTTACCGCTTAGCCTTGCCCCCACAGTTGGACAGAGTACATGACATCTTCCATGTGTCACAGCTGAGGAGATACATGCATGACCTAGTGCATGTTATTGATCGGGGTGATCTAGACATTGAGGACAGAGCTGCCTTTGTGGAGTACCCAGTGGTGATAGAGGACTGATAGGAGAGGACCCTATGTAGATGGACCATACTTTTGGTGTCACGACCCGTCCTCGGGGCCCGTGCCGTGACTACCCCAAGCCCGCCTTCCATAGGTCAGGGGCTGGCGACTAGCACCAAGGCGTAAATCCCGGTAAAAAGGGAAGGCATTGCCTTTGTAAAGTAAACAAACACCACAGAGCAAGAAAGCATTAGAAGTAAACACTAAGTAAGAACTGGGTACAACAGTAAGTACGGAAAAGTAAGTGGGCCAGTACACAAACCCAAACTGAAAGTAAAGTACAACTGGAAAGGGAAAACAGCAACTGAAAAGTAAAGCCGCAACGTCGAGCTATCCACTAGAAATCCCACCTGAAGGGTGGGTACAGAAAGCCTCCATTGCTCCTCGGGTCCAGCCGACCGCTCCGAGTACGTCCCACCCAGTGGTCTACCTCCAGGTACCGTCCTGCTCCGCAAGCCTCCACCACGATCAGCGTTGTCCGTCGTCTGCAACAAACACAACGTAGTGCGGGCATAGCCCGTGAAGGGGTGAGTATAAGCTACTCAGTAGGGACCCCGAGACCCCCGAAGGTCTCCCAGAATCCACAAAGGATAATCCACAAAGGAATGATACAATCACGAAGTAACATCTGACACTGCTTAGGTATATGCCCATACATATACCTAAGTCATCAATTATCGTTCGGCTCCAACATCCGAACCCAAGTACAACCCAGTCCACACAGGAAAGAAAAATGTAAATCCACACAGGATATCACAACACAATCCACATAGGAAAGTAAAACAGGATTCAGCTCACACAGGTATATATCTTCGTATGACAATAGAGATGATCAGATATATCCACTGATTCATCTAAGTCGTCGGACCCACAAAGGGTCGATAGGTACTAACCCCCGCAATGACCCAGGAAGGGTCTGACCCACACAGGATCGATAGGTAACTAACCCCCAAAATGACCCAGTAAGGGTCTGACCCACACAGGATCGATAGGTAACTAACCCCCGCAAAGACCCACACAGGATCGGACCCACACAGGATCAGTAGCACTGATCCACGTAGGATCGCTGAGTGCTGTAGTCTTCGTCGTCGAATCCACTGAAGATCTTTGTACAATCGCCGTTGTCGTCACAGTCGCAAACGCAGCCAGCTCAAGGGGTTCCCACACACAGCAAGCTCGTTCGGGAGGGTCCGCTCCACGAGCCGAGAGGCTGATACATCAACTAACACATAGTCCAGATTTTATGTATCCAAAAGTTCTGTATTGTCAACAGGAACTCAACGTCGCAGACGGCGCGTCAAACGGACGCCCGGTCTGGGAGTTATTGGCTTTTTCGTCACAGGGGCCCGGTTGGTTTTTAAGGCAAAACCAACCCGACCATACTCTACCTGCATCCAAACCTCGGGCAGAGTATGCCAAAATATCCGTCTCACTTAGAGGAATCCAACAAAGTCGACGACACGTCAATCGGACGTCCGGAGGTTAAGATATGAGTGTTTCCGCTCCGAGGGCCCGGTTGGTTTCGTGTACGAACCAACCCGGCCGAACTCAAAGTATTCTGAAACCTTGATCACGATATACCGAAACGACCGTCTCGATCCAAGGATCGCATCGCCGCTGACGGAGTGTCGATCGGAGGTCCGTAGCCCGAGATATGGGAAAAAACCAAAAAGGTTCCGAAAATGGGGGTTTCAGGCCCGGTCCGTCCCGGCCGAGACCCCCTGGGTCGGCCTGAACTAGGTCGACCCGACCCAGGTACGGGTCGTCCCGGATGGGCGTGGCCCGGCCCGGCTTTCGGCCTGGCGGTCCGACGCGCTGGCGCGCAGTGCCAGTTGGCTCGGCCGAACGACCGAGCTGTTCGGTGTAGCTGGGGGGGGGGGGGTGCTACCCCCCGCGATTTGTAACCGCAACCCCCCTTAATGGGGGCCGCTTGCTGGCCGGCTGGGGGTTTAAACCCCCGGTTGTTCTCCTGTCCGGCCGGTTTCTGCCACCACGGGACCAGCGTCGGTCGGTCCCCTCCCTGCTCCGACATCGGCGGCCCGGAACCGGCCCCCGGTATCCTTGCTCTGCCGCGGCCCGGAACCAGCCGCGACCTTGATTCGTCCGGTGCGGCGCGACGGCACCGCACCCCTCTACCGCGGCCCCACTCCGGCCACGGTGTTTTTGCGGTTCTCCAGCGCGGCGCGACGGCGTCGAGTCCTTGATCGATTTCACGGCGCGGTGCGACGGCGCCGCGCATTCCTTGTCGCACGATCCCGCGTGGTGCGACGACACCACGCCATTTCTTTCCAACCACATTAGAAACAACATCAATAATGGAGGAGGGTCGGCCGTGTTTGTGCGGTCTGGCCCCCTCTCGTTTGTCGTTAGCAATTGTTCGTATTTTCACGAAGAACGACAAGATAGTATTCACGAACGAAATAAATAAATAAATCCCCTACCTCATGTGAGCTTGAACGGAGGTTAGTCAAACGAGGATTCATCGTGGAAAAACCATCGCGGAAAGAGACGTCGCGGAAGGAGGAAGTCGCGTCGGCGTCATGGTACACGGCGTCGCGTAATCGGTTTCCGAGAACTCGGCGTTCTTCGTCGGAGACCGATGTGTTCTTCGCGTTCTTCGTCAAAGACAAAGAAGTTCCTCAAATCTTTAGTCTTTTCTCCAAAAAAACTCCACCACAAGGTTCCAACCCCAAATAAAATAAGCTCACCTCTTATTTTATTAACATAACATAACTTTTGAATTTCAAGAGTTTGAAATTCAAACATCCACACTTAACTCACTTAATTAATAACATAAGTTTTCAAAAATTAATGGTGAGTTGAGGGGGTTTAAGAAAATGAAGGGGTGGGGTTCGTGTGGGCCCCACCACCCTTATAACCTCTCTTGGGAATTTGGGTAGTTACCCAACTTCCACCCAAATCCTTAAACCACAAAAATAAAAATAAAAATTGTAGTTAAATTATAAATTAAACTTCCACAATTTTTATCATCTTCTCTTGTGCAAATACAACTCCGGAAATGGAGTTCATAAGCAATTACCAGCACTACGGTTCCATCGGTGCCCTCGGAATTCGATTTCGAGCACCGGTTCAAAAGTTAGAAATTCCCGCTCGTTCGTTTACTGAACGTACCCAAGCTAAACTTCAGATAGAAATTCCAGGCACACCGGGCCTCGGAATCAAGTGCCATCAGAAACTGCGTTCTTGTAAAATCCCAAAGAAAATTAAGAAAAAAAATTATTGAATTTTATGGGTCTTTACATTACTCCCACCTCAGGGCTTTACGTCCCTGTAAAGATACATCATAAGCTAGGGAAAAAAATGTCGGTACTGAGCACGCATCTGAGCCTCTCGCTCCCAATTGCTCTCCTGGAGATTCATGTGCTGCCATCTGATGCGCACTAGAGGAATCGACCGTCTATGTAGGACCCGCTCCTGTCGATCCTCGATCTCCACTGGGACCTCTGTAAAATTCATCTCATCATCAATGTCTAGCTCCCCATGGTCAATGATATGCGTCGGGTCGTGCACGTATCTCCTCAGCTGAGATACGTGGAAGACGTCGTGCACCCGGTGTAACTGAGGTGGTAGAGTCAGGCGATAAGCCACCTCGCCAATCCTGCTGAAGACCTGGAATGGTCCGATGAAGCATGGAGACAACTTTCCACCCCGGAAAAATCTCCGTAATCCACTTTGAGGTGAGACACGCAAGAAGACGTGGTCGCCATCCTCGAACTCTAGTGGCCTCCGCCTCCTGTCAGCATATGACTTCTGCCGGCTCTGAGCTGTCCTCATCCGCTCCTGGATGACCTGGACCTTCTCTGTCGTGGCCTGGACCATCTCTGGTCCCACAAGTGTTGTCTCCCTAGGGTCTGTCCAGCACAAAGGAGATCTGAAAGGTCGGCCGTACAACGCCTCGTATGGTGTCATCCCGATGGTGGAGTGGTAACTGTTGTTGTACACAAACTCCACCAAGGGTAGGTGGTCCCCCCAGCTGCGACCAAAGTCGAGGACACATGCACGAAGCATGTCCTCGAGAGTCTGAATGGTCCTCTCCATCTGACCATCCTTCTGAGGGTGAAAGGCTGTGCTCAGACGTAGCTACGTCCCGAACGCCTCTTGCAACCCCTTCCAAAGCCAGGAAGTAAAGCGTGCATCTCGATCAGAGACGATAGATGATGGAACACCAAGAAGCCACACAATCTCCTAAACGTAAAGTCATCCCAAGCTCTCCACTGAGCCCTGCTCTCTAATGGGTAAGAAGTGTGCCGACTTGGTGAGTCGGTCGACAATCACCCAAATGGCGTCGTGACCTCTGGAAGTGCGTGGAAGTCCAGTCATGAAGTCCATAGATATTCCATCCCACTTCCACTCCAGGACCTCCAAGGGCTGTACCAAGCCTGCTGGTACCTGGTGTTCTGCCTTCACCTGCTGGAAGGTGAGGCATCGAGAAACGAACTCTGCCACAGCCTTCTTCATGCCCAGCCACCAGTGTTGTCGTCTGAGATCCTGGTACATCTTCGCCACTCCAGGATGTACTGCCAAAGGAGAAGTGTGAAACTCTCTTAGCACATCCTCCCATAAAGCAACTGGTACCAAGGTACGTCCTCTGAAAAGGACGCCGTGCTCTACTCCAAAGAGGAAACCATCAGGTGCCTGTCCTGAGGATATCTGTACACGCCGCGTCTCACAGTCAGCATCCCCACGCTGTGCCTCTCTGACCCGCTGCAGTAGTGGAGGGGTGACTATGAGAGACTGAAGTAAGGCTGCTCCATCTCTATCCACGAAGGATATCTACAAAGAGGCTAGCTGCTCTGTCGCCTCCTCAAGTAGTTGAATGCCCGTCCTCCTGCTGAGAGCATCGGCTACCACGTTTCCCTTCCCAGGAGTATAGACTATCTCAAAGTCATAGTCCTGGAGGAACTCGAGACATCACCGTTGTCTCAGATTCAGGTCCTTCTGAGAGAAGATGTATCTGAGACTCTGATGGTCAGAAAAGACTGTAAAGTGCTCGCCCATCAGGTAGTTTCGTCATGTCTTCAGAGCGAAGACCACTGCTGCTAACTCTAGGTCATGGGTAGCGTAGTTCTGCTCATGCGGCCTCAACTAATGTGATCCATAGGCGATCATGGCCCGCTCCTGCATCAGGACACATCCGAGTCCGGTCTCTGATGCATCACAGTAGACTACGTACCCTACTCCCTCCTTAGGAAACCTCAAGATAGGCGCACTGGTCAATCATTGTCTCAACTCTTGGAAGCTCTACTGACAACTGTCTGACCACACAAAGGGTTTCCCCTTCTTCATCAAAGCTGAGAGTGGTGTCGCAACTCTGGAGAAGTCTGGCACAAATCTCTGGTAGTATCCAGCTAGTCCCAAGAAACTCCGCACCTCTGTCATGCTCCTGGGTGGCTCCCAAGCTAGCACCGCCTTGATCTTCACAGGATCCACTGCAACTCCTGCCTCAGAGATGATGTGTCCCAAGAAGTGGACCTCGCGTATCCAGAACTGACACTTTTAGAGCTTGCCATAAAGCTGGTGCTCTCAGAGTGTGTCTAGCACAACCCGCAAGTGGTAGGCGTGCTCCTCCTCAGTCGTCGAGTAAATCAAAATGTCTTCGATGAAGACCATGACGAATTGATCGAGGTATGGCTGAAATATCCTGTTCATGAGGGCCATGAACACTACTGGAGCATTGGTTATGCCGAATGGCATAACCAAGAACTCATAGTGGTCATACCGACACCTGAAGGTCGTCTTCTTCACGTCCTCATCTCGAACTCTGAGCTAATGATAGCCTGACTTGAGGTCTATCTTCGAGAACCACCGTGCTCCCTTGATCTGATTGAAAAGGTCATCAATCCTTGGTAGCAGATACTTGTTCCTCACTGTCACCTGGTTCAGGCGACGATAGTCGACACAAAGTTTCAAGCTCCCGTCCACCTTCTTGGCGAACAAAATCGGGGAAGCCCAGGGTGAAACACTGGGTCGGATGAATCCCTTGCCCTGCAAGTCCTCCAACTGTACCTGTAGCTCTCGAAGCTCAGCGGGGGCCATCCGATATGCTGGAGTCGATATCGGGGTTGTCCCGGGGTACAGGTCGATATAAAAGTCTACCTCTCTACGAGGAGGTAGCCCTGGAACGTCGTCGGGAATGACGTCCGCATACTGATCCACCACTGCAGGAAAACCAGGACTTCGTACATCAACTGCTCCTAGGATGAGGCTAGCCAACTGATGAGTGATGGGTTGTCCTCTCCTCTACGAGAGTCCATCATGTGCTGCAAAGGCTCCCTTTTCGCCGGTGAAAGTGAACCTGCTCTCGTCGGTGCATACACATCGCACCTTGTGCCTAATACAGTCAATCTGTGCATGAAATGTGGACAACCAATCCATGCCCAAGATGACGTTGTAAGGCCTCGATGCCGCTACAAGAAGATCCCAGCCGAAGCTCTCGCCTCCTAGAGTAAGCTCACACTGCCGGCACTAGTGCGTAATCATCGAGTCTGCTCCCGTAGGAGTCTCTAGCCGTAAAGATCGAGCCAACGGCTCTGTCGGAATCTCCGAGCTCCGAACAAGGGCAGCGGCTATAAAATAATGACTCGCTCCTATGTCTATAAGTACTGCAGAAAGGGTGGAATAGACACAGATAATAGCTCGAATCATCTCGGGCACACCGTGGTCATAGGCCTCCGCTGCCTAGAGTTGTGTCTGTCTCTGCCCGCCAGCTCCCTGTGGCCGGGGTGGACCTCCTGGTGGTGGTGGTGGTAGAGTCTCAAAGCGTCGCCCACCACCTGCTGCTCATCCTGCTCCTCTGCCTCGTCCGCCTGCTCCCTGCGGACTGCCACGGTCGACCCTCTACCTCTACCTGGGTGGCCCCTCAACCGTCTGCTGCTCCTCGGCACGGCGGGTCAGGCAGTCACGATCCATGTGGCCCTGCCCGCCGCACGAGTAGCACTGCCTGCCTCTCGAAAGACTGGCTCCACGTTGTGTGCCCCGCACTGCTGAGCCAGTATCCTGAGGTCGTCTGCCTGAGGGTATGGTCTGCCTGGACCCATGTGTCATCCGTCGACTGCCTGCTGCAGAATACTCTGCTACCTGCCGCCCTGCGGTGGGTCTCGGCGCTGATGAAGGCTCAGCAAGAAAGCTCTCGATCAAAAGGGCTCGCTCCAATACTCCTGCCTGGGTCAGAATGCAAAGGGAGATCAGCGATGCCCTGATCTCATGCCTCAATCCCTGCTCAAAGGTCCGGGTCCGGAAGAATGGGTCCCGTATCATGTCTATCGAGTAGCGCGAGAGATCGGTAAATCTCGTTGAGTACTGGGCGACCGTCATGCTGCCCTGCCGCAGCTGTAGAAGCTCCTGGATGCGCACCGCACGGAGAGTGGCTGGGACGAACTCCGAGTGGAAGAGGCTCTCAAAGTCTGTCCAGAGAAGAGATGCCTCAACGTGCACCTAGAGCATCAAGCTCCACCATCGGCCCGCTGCCGCGTGCAGTAGGCTCACTGCGAGGATCACCATGAGGTCTGCTGGTGTCCTCACTAACCGAAAAACTCGTACCACTGCCTCCAGCCAGTCCTTGGCTGGCTGGGGGTCCGTCTCCCCGCGGAACCTGGGCGGTTGCTGGCATTGGAACTCATGCAGTGCACTAAGGCGACGTGCATCGTCAGCGGCTGGGGCTGGAAGCATCGGTGGCTCGGCGGGTAGAGGTACCGCTGGTGCCTCAGCTGTCAGAGGTCCCTGCACCGAGGCCTCGTCGCTCGGTGGGCTGTCGTCACACTCAACTCTCGGAACCCTAGCTGGATTCCGTCGTGGGGCCATCCTGAAAAGGAAACAGATGTGCCACGGTCAGAACAGTATACCTGGTGAGCTGACACAAAGTAATCACAAAGAAAACTTGTAACACACATGCAATCAATGTTTTCGTGCACTAAGTCGGAAATCAGAAGTCAGGGTCCTGGTGTACAGATACGTCGGACGCCGCACCAACACTGGACTCCCTGGACTGATAACCACACCCAATATGCTTAACACTATTGCTTCACATAGAAAAGATCAGAGTCCCAAGTTCTATGGTAGAACTGAACTGCTCTAATACCAATTTGTCACGACCCGTCCTCAGGGCCCATGTCGTGACTACCCCAAACCCGCCTTCCATAGGCCAGGGGCTGGCGACTAGCACCAAGGCGTAAATCCCGGTAAAAAGGGAAGGCATTTCCTTTGTAAAGTAAACAAACACCACAGAGCAAGCAAGCAGTAGAAGTAAACACTAAGTAAAAACTGGGTACAACAGTAAGTACGGAAAAGTAAGTGGGCCAGTACACAAACCCAAACTGAAAGTAAAGTACAACTGGAAAGGGAAAACAACAACTGAAAAGTAAAGCTACAACGTCAAGCTGTCCACTGGAAATCCAACCTGAAGGGTGGGTACAGAAAGCCTCCACTGCTCCTCGGGTCCAGCCGACCGCTCCGAGTACGTCCCGCCCAGTGGTCCACCTCCAGGTATCGTCCTGCTCCGCAAGCCTCCACCACGATCAGCGTTGTCCGTCGTCTGCAACCAACACAACGTAGTGCAGGCATAGCCCGTGCAGGGGTGAGTATAAGATACTCAGTAGGGACCCCGAGACCCCCGAAGGTCTCCCGGAATCCACAAAGGATAATCCATAAAGTAATGATACAATCACGAAGTAACATCCGACACTGCTTAGGTATATGCCCATACATATACCTAAGTCATCAATTCTCGTTTGGCTCCAACATCCGAACCCAAGTACAACCCAGTCCACACAGGAAAGAAAAACGTAAATCCACACAGGATAGCACAACACAAACACATAGGAAAGTAAAACAGGATTCAGCTCACACAGGTATACATCTTCGTATGATGATAGAGATGATCAGATATATCCACTGATTCATCTAAGTCGTCGGACCCACAAAGGATCGATAGGTACTAACCCCCGCAATGACCCAGGAAGGGTCTGACCCACACAGGATTGATAGGTAACTAACCCCCGCAATGACCCAGGAAGGGTCTGACCCACACAGGATCGATAGATAACTAACCCCCGCAAAGACCCACACAGGATCAGACCCACACAGGATCTGTAGGCGCTGGCTCACATAGAACCGTTGAGCGCTGACCCACACAGGAGCGGTAGCACTGATCCACGTAGGATCGCTGAGTGCTGTAGTCATTGCCGTCGAATCCACTGAGGATTTCTGTACAGTCGTCGTTGTCGTCACAGTCGCAAACGCAGCCAGCTCTAGGGTTCCCGCACACAGCAAGCTCGTTCGGGAGGGTCCGATCCACAAGCCGAGAGGCTGATACATCAACTGACACATAGTCCAGAGTTGATGTATCCAAAAGTTCTGTATCGTCAACAGGAACTCAACATCGCAGACGGCGCGTCAAACGGACGCCCGGTCTGGGAGTTATTGGCTTTTTCGTCCCAGGGGCCCGGTTGGTTTTAAAGGCAAAACCAACCTGACCATACTCCACCTATGTCCAAACCTCGGGAGGAGTATTCCAAAAGATCTATCTCACTTAGAGGAATCCAACAAAGTCGATGTCACGTCAATCGGACGTCCAGAGCTTAAGATATGAGTGTTTCCGCTCCAAGGGCCCGGTTGGTTTCATGTACAAACCAACCCAGCCGAACTCAAAGTATTCTGAAACCTTGAGCGTGATATACCAAAACGACCGTCTCGATCCAAGGATCGCATCGCCACTGACAGCGCGTCGATCGGAGGTCCGTAGCTCAAGATATGGGCAAAAGACCAAAAAGGTTCCGAAAACGGGGGTTTCAGGCCCGGTCCGTCCCGGCCGAGACCCCCTGGGTCGGCCCGAACCGGGTCAACCCGACCCGGGTACGGGTCGGCCCGGCTGGGTGCGGCCCGGCCCGGCTGCCGGCTTGGCGGTCCGACGCGCTGGCGCGCGGCGCCAGCAGGCTCGGCCGAACGGCCGAGCCGTTCGGTGTAGCGGGGGGGGGGGGGGTGCTGCCCCCCGCGATTTGTAACCGCGGCCCCCCTTAATGGGGGCCGCTTGCTGGCCGGTCGGGGGTTTAAACTCCCGGCTGTTCTTCTGTCCGGCCGGCCCGCCCCGACCGGCCGGTTTCTGCCACCACGGGACCAGCGTCAGCCGGTCCCCTCCCTGCTCCGACACCGGCGGCCCGGAACCGGCCGCCGGTCTCCTTGCTCCGCCGTGGCCCGGAACCGGCCGTGGCCTTGATTTTTCCGGTGTGGCGCGACGGCGCCACACCCCTCCGCCGCGGCCCCGCTCCGGCCGCGGTATTTTTGCGGTTCTCCAGCGCGACGTGACGGCGTCGCGTCCTTGATCGATTTCACGGCGCGACGCGACGGCGCGGCGCGACGGCGCCATGCATTCCTTGCCGCACGATCCCACGTGGTGCGACGGAACCACGCCATTTCTTTCCAACCACATTAGAAACAACATCAATAATGGTGGAGGGTCGGCCGTGTTTGTGCGGTACGACCCCCTCTCGTTAGTCGTTAGCAATTGTTCGTATTTTCACGAAGAACGACAAGATAGTATTCACGAACGAAATAAATAAATAAATACCCTACCTCGTGCGAGCATTAACGGAGGTTCGTCGAATGAGGATTCGTTGTGGAAAAACTGCCACGGAAAGAGACGCCGCGGAAGGAGGAAGTCGAGTCGGCGTCGCGGTACACGGCGTCGCGTAATCGATTTCCGAGAACTCGACGTTCTTCGTTGGAGACCGATGTGTTCTTCGCGTTCTTCGTCGAAGACGAAGAAGTTCCTCAAATATTTAGTATTTTCTCCCAAAAACTCCACCACAAGGTTCCAACCCCAAATAAAATAAGCTCACCTCTTATTTTATTAACATAACATAACTTTTGAATTTCAAGAGTTTGAAATTCAAACATCCACACTTAACTCACTTAATTAATAACATAAGTTGTCAAAAATTAATGGTGAGTTGAGGGGGTTTAAGAATATGAAGGGGTGGGGTTCGTGTGGGCCCCACCACCCTCATAACCTCTCTTGGGAAGTTGGGTAGTTACCCAATTTCCACCCAAAGCCTTAAACCACAAAAAGAAAAAGAAAAATTGTAGTTAAATTATAAATTAAACTTCCACAATTTTTATCATCTTCTCTTGTGTAAACGCAACTCCGGAAATGGAGTTCATAAGCAATTACCGGCACTACGGTTCCATCGGTGCCCTCGGAATTCAATTCCGAGCACCGGTTCAAAAGTTAGAAATTCCCGCTCGTTCGTTCGCTGGACGTACCCGAGCTAAACTTCAGATAGAAATTTCGGGCACACCGGGCCTCAGAACCAAGTGCCGTCAGAAACTGCGTTCTTGTAAAATCCCAAAGAAAATTAAGAAAAAAAATTCCTTGAATTTTACGGGTCTTTACATTTTTTTTGGGTGTTATGTCGGTATAGAAGCATGTAGTAGAGATCCTAGGGGCATGAGATATATATTTGGACTTAGTGGATCCACCTTTTTGTGTAGATTATGCTTTTAGAGGTGAAAATCCTTAAAGGTGGGGAGAATGTAATGACTTCAATTTTTTGGATTTGTCCTTTGAATATTTCTATGTATATCTATAGATTTTTTCACAGAGACGGAATTGTGTTTTGGTGTCGCGAGACCCAAGAATTAATATATTAAAAATATTAATATATATTAAATCACACTCACATTTTTTATAATAAATGGTTTTTTTATTTATTAGGTCCTCAAATAGGAAATCTGAGACCACGGTTGATTCTAGGACATGTGGTTTACCCTAGGTACTACATAAAGTTGTTCAGCATTTGATGTTTGGTTGAAGGCGACCATTGGAAGGTGGGTTGAGTAATTAAATAATTTATTTAATTTACTTAACTGAAATAAATACCTAATCCTCTATATAAATATTTTTTTTATGAAAATTATATAGGTTTAGTTATATAACCCTTAAAGATTAGAGAGGCATAGGAAATGTTCTTCATTGTCGTTGGTGAATCGGTATCGAGGATTGATGAAGAATAAATCTAGGTGAATCATGAAACGTATGGAGAACATAGTGGAACCATTGTCTTCATCGCTAACAGATGCATTCTTCACTAATGATTGATCCAAACTTGATATACAACTCATTATTTCTTGGATTTTCTACCCTGGTTTAAATTGATAATCATGGAATAAAAAATCTAGTTTTCTTTTCAGGTGATCGTTATTCATTGTATGATTTTAGGTATTTATTTTATTCTTTATGCCACTAATTTCACCCTGGTTTCTGAAATTATATAATCATTGGTCGAGAAAAATTAGTCAATGATGGTTTCACCTTTTTTGTGTGATTTTCCCCTATAATTCTTTGTGTTCTTCATTATTGGCCCATAGGGTCATAGTTCGACATTGTCAGGTCATATTCAAGCATGATCGAACCCCCAAATTCATGGTGGATACATGAATGATGTACGGATGAGTGTTTTTCAT
This sequence comes from Viscum album, assembly GCA_963277665.1. Classification (NCBI taxonomy): domain Eukaryota; kingdom Viridiplantae; phylum Streptophyta; class Magnoliopsida; order Santalales; family Viscaceae; genus Viscum; species Viscum album. The sequence goes on from OY728128.1 coordinate 1,148,857,983, forward strand.
ACATATTATGGTGTAATGTGGGATGTGGGTATTGGAAACATGGATCGGAGGCTGGATTGTGGGATTTCATCTATAGGTGAGGCAATGTGGTGGTTCGATGTGATAGAATTGAAGCGCACAAGGCCCGAGTGGCCAAAATTTGTCCACCAATGACAAATCGGGTGCGGTCAACCCTTTATCCAAGTTCATCAACATGATTTATAGTGTAAATGGTGATGGAATCGGTGTGGGTGATACACATGAAGGGATCCTCAGATTTTGGAAAATCCTAACATACATGACGTGTAGTCTAGGAACACACACTATGAAGTCCACTAACTATGGTGGCTAGGGTTTTGAGCGAAGATAAATATCACATGCCATGTAAGACCCATACACATTGTATGACCTGGTGCTAGTGACTCAGTGTGTACCTTGGGGGTAAAAAAACATGAACACAACTAGGAATACAAGCACAACCAAAGTACATTGGCATGTCTATGTACTCAAACACGGCTAGGGTACCTATACATGGCCAGTGTACATGGGAACAAGACAAATTATACAAACACAGATCATAAGGACATGGGCAAACCTCGGGTAGCTAAGACATGCCATGTACCACATGTATACACCATGGAATCCCACATGGACAGTCAATCTATGTGTAGTAGAGGATATGCTCAGGTGTCCAAGCAAGGTCACACATTATGTGACTCTATATACACGCCATGTACTTTCCTCAAGAATTTTTACCTTGTGTAAATATTTCTTTGGGACTCAGATTTGGGCCCACGAGTAGCTTATCCTGAGTAGTTTTCTATATAGAACATGATAGTGAACTTCATTTTGTAATCAGATATATGACATGAGGTTTTATGATCATAGTGATTCTTTCAACAATGCTTGTTTGATGGTAGTGATCAAGTGTGGTCATTAGAGTGTTACTAGGGTTGGAAACCTCCATGTCGTACAAGGGAATGTGTCCCTCATACTCTTTACACAAGTAGAGTTGGAAACCTCCATACTATATAGGGAGTGGTTCCTCTAACTACAGAGTGCCACCCCCTATCTTCGATCTCTAATGGGGAGTGGGTCCTCCACTGGAGATTATTCCCCCTCGACTATGGAGTGTGGTGGCAAGATACGGGCCCTCTACATTGATTCTCATGTGGTTTCATGTGGTGTTGGGAATCATAGAGGGACATTTGGAATTACAATAAAACTCATAATTCTTAGATGATTTTTGGAGATGACCATCCCCTTTCTGTAACACTCCAAGATTTCATAGTACGTTATTTCTTCAAAGTAATTCAATAACTTATACTACACACAACACCGAGTTCAAGCGCACCACGACTTACCAAACTAGATGTTAAAAAGTGGTTATGAATATTATTAACTAAATTTTGAACTTTATATAATCCTTATAATTTTATAATCCATATTATGAGTTTCTTAGACATAATGAAAAAAAAACAAATTCTTTTTTTTCAGATAAAAGAAGTATTTTTAAAAAAAATGCAATTTTACCGCCTTTTAATGGCGAACACTTTTAAAATCCAATATTTGAAACTTTTATATATTAAATTTTACAAAATAAACTTCTTATTTAGAATCAATACATAAGAATTTAGTTTCAATAAATTTTTGGTGTTTTTCTGATAACTTTCAAATTTGGGTGAATAGTGAAAAATACTATATTTTAACTGAAAACAACTTTTTTAATCATAATAATTTATAGTGTTAAATTATAAATTTTAATGGTTTGTAAGTATAAATAGATTTTATTTTTACCATTTAATCCAATTCTGGTCATTGTATGTAATTTCACTTTGAAATTGGACATAAATAAGTGTCAATCTTTTGATAGTTATTGTTTCTTAAAAATACGCCTTTTGGTTTTGACAACGGGAATTAATTTTAAATTAATAAATGCAACTTCTATGTTTTTAATTTGGTAAAATATACTTCATTTTTTAATTCATAATATCAAAATTAGCTTAGGGTGAATTTTTGGTATTTTTCTGAAAACTTTCAATTTTTGATGAATAGTGAAAAACACTGAGTTATTGTTTAAACCCGACTTTTTATTTAAATAAGTATTTATTTTATTTAAATTTATTTTAGGTCAAAATAGATACATAATACCTATATATATTAAATGTAATTCATTGGATTAATTTTTTAATAATATTAGATATATAAAATTTTATTGAACTTTTCACTGTCTTTTACCCACCTCCTCGGAGAATTTGCAAATTCGCATAAAATTTAATTTTACCGCTTCTGTGTGTGGAATTTCAAAAATCTGAGAGACACGGTTGATATCAATAAGAAAAATTCGGTTCAATAAGATAAAAATAATTTTTGGTGAATAGTAACTTTTTACTTTTATTTACCACGATTAAAAGTAAAAAGGGTAATTAAGGGTAAAATGATATTATTCTTACCCTAACACATGTCCTAATTCTATTGTATAAGTGTAATTAGAACAAAAAACCTTAGGAATAAAATATGATCCTTTAGGTACACTTGGAGTAGATTAGGACATTTATTATTATTTAATTCAAAGAAGAGTTAAAAGAGTTAAAATCAAAGTTTAATAACTAAAACATTTTTAATATAGGGTTATACATAAGATAAATTAGACTATAATTATTCATTAGAAATATAAAACTATTTCCTACATAATCGTATTTTATTTATAATTTTTAGACATTAAATAATTAAATTTATTTATGACACAATGATGATGCAGTAATTACCGTATTAATGAAAGATTAAAATAATTGACATTATAAATATCCAAATAAATGTAAATTGAGACTTTTTATAAATTATACCAATTTTCTAGGTTATTATAACATGTTAGGGTTGGTTATATCAATTGTTTTTGAAGTAATTATGATGTTATGATTTAAAAAAAACAAATACCAAATAGTGTCAAAATTGACATAAAATAGTTTTTAAAACAAATATTATATTATTAATTGATATAATGGTCCTAAAAATCTAAGGTTCGTCCAAAAAACTTATATAATAATATATATGACACTAATGAACCAATTGGGGTTCTATTGACATTTTATAGTAAGTTTATTAACCATATAATATATAAATACAAAGAGACATGGTAAATATAAAACTATTTAACTAAAAGTTAAATCTAAAAGTTAAGGTTAATATAGTGACCTAAACCTGTCTAAAACCTATTGGTTGAGTTATTTTCGACCCATCCACACCTTATACTTTAAATAATTCATTTTGGAGCTATTATAAACCGAAAATTAATTTATTATAAAATAATATTTTAAGTTTTTCCTAAGGTGCCCCTCACCCCTCTTATAAAAGGGCACTTCTCCTTATCTCAAATTCACACCTCCAAATCAATTTAGATCAGCTAAACCCTACCCAAATATACTCCCAACTATCCTAACTTCATCCTATAGTCCTTCCTTTGGTCAGAAATCCAACCTAAGGATCCCTTTTGATGAAATCAAAAGGAAGAACCCAAAGAAGAGGTAATGATTTCACCACCCTCTTTTAAGTTCTCTTATTATTCCACTTACTCTTTCTTTGTTGTTTCAATTATAAAATAATAACTCCATTATCTTATATATATTTTGATGTTATTATAAATATGTCACAAATATATTCATTATTCTATCCATATTATGAATGATAATGTCACCATGCGTGCGTACGTACGGCTTACCGTCTCCACGTCATGGTGTAATTTGTTATTCAACACTATGTTATTTGGATGGATATAATGATGAGTAATATGTATATAAATAATGAAAATAACATTATAATTTCTCTGTAAAATTAATATACCATCCAATTCCACACCTTTATGGAAAATGATATTGTCGCTCGTGCATACGTACGAATTACCGTCTCCATGACGTGATGAGATTCATTTCCACGTTCACCATTCATCGACGATTATAAAAATATATATTACTAATAAGTATGTAATATATGACATAATAATGATACTGGATATATATATATATATATGTACTTACATATATCTTATTCACTAAGTTTCGTTCAATACGATATGAAAACAGAAACAACGTTTATGCGTACGTACGGACTACCGTCTCCATGAACGGTGTTTTTCATTTCATATATATGTTTATTATACATATTTATATTGTAAATATATATGATATATAAATCATGTTTTATATTCTGGAATTATTTAAATCTTTATCTAAGTGATACAATCAAGAGTAACAAGTTAAAACACGTACGATAAAAAAAAGCGATTATTACCCGAAATGTTAATTTAACATGGAAATTATTATTAAATGGGTAGTATATAAGTCATAAACGAATCATGTATGATATCATAAATATTAATATGGTTCTCGTATAATTTAATAACATACTAAGATCTTCATACATTAGGTCAAACGTACCCTCGACTAAAGGAAAGTGCAAGGTAAGGGTTAATTCCTCAATCTCATTATTATCCGAGATTGTTTATGTGTAAGTATTTACTGGGAAATTTTTATCATCCATGTCCATATTTTATAAAAATGATTTCAAAATGAATATTTTAAATATTTGTGAAAGGTACTCTTTATCAAGATCATAATTTTAAATGTTTTAAAGATTTATCTTTCTAAATCTTTTTAATTAATGTCCATGTTTTTAAAATGATTTTAAGGATTTATTTATATGGACATGAATGTTTTGAAATGATAATTCTTTTAAAAAGTTTCAAAGTGGTATAGGAAACTTTTATTCAAAAATCTATTTTAAATTACTTTCTTTATAAATGTGTGACTTTTAAATGATTTTACAAAAAGGATATTTCTCTCAAAAAGTTCTACTCATCATTTCCAACTATGTCAGCATCCTTTACTAGATATTATTTTTGATTGAGGTTGATTTATTATAATACAATATTCCATATTGTATTGAATGAGTTATGATATGTTTGACTGTGGATGTTCTATTTTTATACTATTCATGGTTTATGTTTAATGTATTGACATTTCGTATGCTAGTTTTAATACGAATGTTTATTTTATGTTTCAACTTTTCATATGAGGAATGAAATGGACTTAGTAAGTGACAGGTGGAGCCCACTATAGCTCCTCGATGCATCGGTAGGTCTCATGAGACAAACTAGTGTCTTGACACATGGCCTTGAAAAAAAAATTATTTGTAGTCTTGGCACAAGTCCTTGACTATATGGTAATGATGTACGGCGTTAGGCATTCTCTCATTATGAAATTAGTTATTACATGTGATTATTAGACTAGTAGAGTGTCCATGTGCATGTTTATATGGTAATGTTTGATTTATTTTTTCCATATTATGTTCAATTTTATGTTTAAAAAGGCTGTTGTTTTTATCACACATCTTTACTTAAAATTTTATATCTTTCACTAAATTATTTACCCTTACTGGGAATCTGAGCTCACCCCTTTCTTATGTTTTATTTTCCCAGGATTCCAAGAAGTGTATTATGATTGATATGCAGGGTTAAGCTAAAGGGAATAATGGTGTTCTCAAAGAAATATCTATATTGTGTTTTATGTTTGAAATTGTAATGTAAAGTTAATGTATATAATATATTTTCCAAGACTGCTAAACTGATCGGTGCTTCAGAACTTGATTCCTTGTAATCATGACAATGTATTGAAATAATGCACCGGCTCTGGGTAACTGGGGTCGGGGCGTTGCAGTTAGTATCATAGGAAGTTTATCAATAACTTTGGAAACTAGATTTAGACAAACTCTGATTAGAGAACATTACCCAAAATATGAACTTTAAGGATTGGTATAGAAGAACTTCCTAGAATTTTGGTAATGTAGATATTTTGTGAGTTTTCCAAGAAAATACATCCATGTCAGGATACGAGCAGGTAGAGGTGACTCTGACACAGATGTACCTAGAGGTAAAACCCGAAAACACCGCTTTGATCTAGACTTGAACGGGAACTGGTGCACGACAACGGGCCTTGCTGCACTCTTGGTTACGACACTCCTGAGGGATATGCTTAGGATAATTCTCATTTTCTTTACAAATCATTATGAAGGATTTACGAGTATATACCTTCTCAAAGAAAATATTTTTATGGATTATATCTATAAACTGTTCAATTTACATTAGGTATTTTACAAGTTTGGAATTATTCATAGCAATTCATAAACTGACCTAGTGTATGCCATTGTATTGAAATGGCACCCAGTAAAAGGAATGTGAACTCCAATATTACGTATGATCCAAAGAGTAAGAAGGATCATATCTTTCATGGTATTAAACCAACATTTATAAGGTAAATAGTCTCCCATGTATTCTCAACATATGAAGAAATAGTATCATGTGTTAATAAGATAATTAAAGAATTCTATGAGTCCTATGGCTTTGAAGGGAAGCAAGAGAAGAAAAGGATGGAAGAGTGAAAGATGGATAAAGGGAAGAGGGAAAAGAAGAATTTTTTCATATGTGATAACTGTGGAAAGAATCACCTTGGTAAATGCTTAAATAAAATGAGAGTTTGTTATAAGTGTGGAGAAAAAGGACACCAAGTACGTGATTGCAAGGGTAAGAAAAAAGTTTCAAATGTACAATGATTCATCTGTAAGGAGTTGGGACACTAAGCTAGTCAATGTCCAAATCATAAGAGTATACCACAAATGGTGTTATTGGATAATAATCATGTTATAATACTACCTCAGGTGAAGAGAAATGACTAGTGTTCTTATGTTGTTATTATAGAATTATTTCATTTGAGTATTGTATCAACAATATACTGGTTATATGAATTGTGGAGATAAATAAGGATTGTACTGCAGTACTATTTTATTAAGGATTTGAGATTATATGGTTCTAAGAAAAGTGACTTAATAGTAAGCTACACTTTTTGGAAAATAAATGGTTGAAGGAAATGTAATCCTTAATATGGTCCTGATAATGAGGTAGTGATTTTGGAATAAGAGATGGTTGATTTGGATAAATTATATTTAATATTCTTGACTTCCTTGAAACTAATTAATGATTTGTATATTCCACCATTGTTGGAGTTTATAACATTTTTGGATAGAAGGAGTATATCTAGAATTCTATAAGGAATAAGGGATCATGGATGTAATCAATAAGGTTTTATGGTAATTTAGGATGATGCAGTGTTTTAAAAGAATACATGATGAAGGCGTTCACATGTTATTACCTAGAAAAAATGATCTTCATTGTGGTTAAATTCTATATAAATTTTGGACTGAGAGTTTGGAGAGAAGTATTTTGGATAAGTCTAAAGGTTGGAATGGATTAAGTATGAAATTGGATACTATTGTTAAGGTTATTTTTGGATTGTTATAAAAAAGGACAACCCAGAGGTCAGGCGGCAGCTAGTCGCGTTCGGCAAGGCCGCAAGACTTGAACCCACAACCGAAGAGCGACAAGGGTGCATTACCTACAACTGGACTACGTGATGTACTAGTTTGTATAATTTAGTTTTATTTAAATAGTCTGACAAATGAATTATAAATTCATTATTTTTTGAACCCTATACGATTAGGATAAATAGAATTTTTTTTTGAAATCTTTTGGAGTGAAAAATGAGTTTGTGGTAGGAATTAGTTGAAAGATGAAACTCTACTTGTCAATTATATATATATATATATATATTCCTCTTATTAAGACTAAATTTTATTAACCCAATTTCTGATGTGGGTTTTCCCAAAAAAGTATTTTCAATTTTCAATCTTTTATTTTCAAAGAACAATTTCAAATTGCGAGGATGCAATTTATTGAATGAGGTAAGAATGTAACAACCAAGATTTCATAGTACGTTATTTCTTCAAAGTAATCCAATAACTTATACTACACACAACACTGATTTCAAGCGCACCACGACTTACCAAACTAGTCATTCAAAAGTGGTTATGAATAGTATTAACTAAATTTTGAACTTTATATAATCCTTATAATTTTAGAATCCATATTATGAGTTTCTTAGACATAATAAAAAAACAAATTCTTTTTTTCAGATAAAAGAAGTATTTTTTTAATGCAATTTTACCGCCTTTTGATGGCAAACACTTTTTAAATCCAATATTTGAAACTTTTATATATTCAATTTGACAAAATAAACTTATTCTTTAGAATCAAGACATAAGTATTTAGTTTCAATAATTTTTTGGTGTTTTTCTGATAACTTTCAAATTTGGGTGAATAGTGAAAATACTATATTTTAACTGAAAACAAATTTTTTAATCATAATAATTTATAGTGTTAAATTATACATTTTAATGGTTTGTAAGTATAAATAGATTATATTTTTACCATTTAATCCAATGATGGTCATTGTATGTAATTTCACTTTGAAATTGGACATAAACAAGTGTCAATCTTTTGATAGTTATTGTTTCTTAAAAATACGCATTTTAGTTTTGACAACGGAAATTAATTTTAAATTAATAAATGCAACTTTTATGTTTTTAATTTGGTAAAATAGACTTCATTTTTTAATTCAGAATATCAAAATTATCTTAGGGTGAATTTTTGGTATTTTTCTGAAAACTTTAAATTTTTTATGAATAGTGAAAAACACTGAGTTATTGTTTAAAACCGACTTTTTATTTAAATAATTATTTATTTTACTTAAATTTATTTTAGGTCAAAATAGATACATAATACCTATATATTTTCAATGTAATTAATTGGAGTAATTTTGAAATAATATTAGATATATAAAATTTTATTGAACTTTTCACCGTCTTTTACCCACCTCCTAAGAGAATTTGCAAATTCGCATAAAACTTAATTTTACCGCTTCTGTGAGTGGAATTTTAAAAATCCAAGAGACACGGTTGACATTAGTAAGAAAAATGTGGTTCAATAAGATAAAAATAATTTTTGGTGAATAATAACATTTTACTTTTATTTACCACGGTTAAAAGTAAAAAGGGTAATTAAGGGTAAAAATAATATTATTCTTACCCTAACACCTATACTAATTCTATTGGATAAGTTTAATTCGACCAAAAACAACCTTAGGAATAAAATATGTTCCTTTAGGTCCACTTGGATTAGATTATGACATTTATTATTATTTAATTCAAAGAAGAGTTAAAAGAGTTAAAATCAAAGTTTAATAACTAAAACATTTTTAATATAGGGTTATACATAAGATAAATTAGACTATAAATATTAATTAGAAAGATAAAAAGATTTCATACATAATGGTATTTTATTTATAATTTTTAGACATTAAATAATTAAATTTATTTATGACACAATGATGATGCAGTAATTACCGTATTAATGAAATATTAAAATAATTGACATTATAAATATCCAAATAAATTTAAATTGAGAATTTTTATAAATTAAACTAATTTTATAGGTTTTTATGAAATTTTAGGGTAGGTTATATCAATTTTTTTCGAATTAATCACGCTGTTATGATTTTAACAAAAAAAACAAATATCAAATAGAGTCAAAATTGACATAAAATAGTTTTTAAAACAAATATTATATTATTAGTTGATATAATGGTCCTAAAAATATAAGGTTCATCCAAAAGAATTATATAATAATATATATGACATTAATGAACCAATTGGGGTTCTATTGGCATTTTATAGTAAGTTTATTAACCATATAATATAAAAATACAAAGAGACATGGTAAATGTCAAACTATTTAACTAAGAGTTAAATCTAAAAGTTAAGGTTAATATGGTGACCTAAACCTGTCTAAAACCTATTGGTTGAGTGTTTTTCGACCCATACCCACCTTATCCTTTAAATAATTTATTTTGGAGCCATTATAAACCGAAAATGAATTTATTATAAAATAATATTTCAATTTTTTCCTAAGGTTCCCCTCACCCCTCTTATAAAAGGGCACTTCCCCTTCTCTCAAATTCACACCTCCAAATCCATTTGTATTGGCCAAAACCTGACCAAATATCCTCTCAAATATCCTACCTTAATCCTAGGGTAATTCCTTTGGTCATAAATCCAACCTAAGGATCCCTTTTGATCAAATCAAAAGAAAGAACCCGAAGAAGAGGTAATGATTTCACCACCCTCTTTTAAGTTCTCTTATTCTTCCACTTACTCTTTCTTTGTTGTTTAAATTATAAAATAATAACTCCAGTATCTTATATATAATGTGATGTTATTATAAATATGGCACAACTATATTCATTATTATATCCATCTTATGAATGATAATGTCATCATGTGTGCGTACGTACGACTTACCGTCTCCACGTCATGGTGTAATTTGTTATTCAACACTATGTTATTTGTATGGATATAATGATGAGTAATATGTATATAAATAATTAAAATAACATGATAATGTCTCTGTAAAATTAATATACCATCCAATTTCACACCTTTATGGAAATGATATTGTCGTCCATGCGTACATACGGATTATCGTCTCCACGGCGCGATGAGATTCATTTCCACGTTCACCATTCATCAACGATTATAAAAATATATATTAATAATAAGTATGTAATATATGACATAATAATGTTATTGTATATGTGTGTGTGTGTTTGTGTGTGTGTACTTACATATATCTTATTCACTTAGTTCTGTTCAATACGATATGAAAATAGAAACAGCGTTTATGCGTACGTACGGACTACCGTCTCCATAAACGGTGTTTTTCATTTCATATATATGTCTATTATAAATATTTATATTCTAAATATATATGATATATAAATCATTTTTTATATTCTGTAAGTATTTAAATCTTGATCTAAGTGATACAATCAATAGTAACAAGTTAAAACACGTACGATAAAGAAAGCGATTATTACCCGAAATGTTAATTTAACATGGAAATTATTATTAAATGGGTAGTATAAAGTCATAAATGAATCATGTATGATATCATAAATATTAATATGGTTCTGGTATAATTTAATAATATACTACGATCTTCATACAGGAGGTTAAACGTACCCTCGACTAAAGGAAAGTGCAAGGTAAGGGTTAATTCCTCAATCTCATTATTATATGAGATTGTTTATGTGTAAGTATTTACTGGGAAATTTTTATCATCTATGTCCATTTTTCATAAAAATGATTTTAAAATTAATATTTTAAAGATTTTTGAAAGGTACTCTTTATCAAGATCATAATTTTAAATGTTTTAAAGATTTATCTTTCTAAATATTTTTAATTAATGTCCATGTTTTCAAAATGATTTTAAGGATTTATTTATATGGACATGAATGTTTTGAAATGATAATTATTTTCAAAAGTTTCAAAGTGTTATAGGACACTTTTATTCAAAAATCTATTTTAAATTACTTCCTTTATAAATGTGTGACTTTTAAATGATTTTACAAAAAGGATATTTCTCTCAAAAAGTTTTAATCATCATTTTCAACTATGTCAGCATCCTTTACTAGATATTATTTTTGATTGAGGTTGATTTATTATAATACAATCTTCCATATTGTATTGAATGAGTTAAGATATGTTTGACTTTGGATGTTCTATTTTTATACCATTCATGGTTTATGGTTAATGTATTGACATTTCGTATGCTAGTTTTAATACAAATGTTTATGTTATTTTTCAACTTTTTCATATGAGGAATGTAGTGGACTTAATAAGTGACGAGTGGAGCCCGCTATAGCTTCTCGATGCATCGGTAGGTCTCATGAGACAAACTAGTGTCTTGGCACAAGGCCTTGAAAAAAAATATTTGTAGTCTTGGCACAAGGCCTTGACTATGTGGTAATGATGTCTGGCGTTAGGCATTATCTCATTATGAAATTAGTTATTACATGTGATTATTAGACTAGTAGAGTATCCATGTGCATGTTTATATGGTAATGTTTGATTTATTTTTTTCATATTATGTTTAAGTTTATGTTTAAAAAGGCTGTTGTTTTTATCACACATCTTGCCTTAAAAGTTTATAGCTTCCGCTAAATTATTTACCCTTACTGGGCATCTGAGCTCACCCCTTTCTTATGTTTTATTTTCCCAGGATTCCAAAAAGTGTATTATTATTGATATGCAGGGTTAAGCTAAAGGGAATAATGGCATTCTCAAAGAACTATCTATGCGGTGTTTTATGTTTGAAATTGTAATGTAAAGTTAATGTATGTAATCTGTTTTACAATACTACTAAACCGATTGGTCCTTTGGGACTTGATTCCTTGTAATCATGCCAATGTATTAAAATAATGCACAGGCTCTGGGTAACTGAGGTTGGGGTGTTACACTTTCTCTCTCGCTTGGGTTTCTTTATGAGCATATATGTTGGGATTTGTTTCTATTTTTTCTTATGGGTTGATATGACTATTAAATCTTTCTATTACTCTATGCTTGGTTTTCAAGGCATCCTATGAGGTGTGTATATACTCACCCCTACACGGGCTTCACCTGCACTTATTTTGTCTTATTCAAATGAAAAACAGATTGGCAGAGATATTAGTGGACCAGGCTTTGGAGAAGTATAGATTTACCTAGTAGAGTAGACCATGTTTAGTGGTCAGCCTTAGAGATTGTGAGTTTGGATCACTTAAATCTCCCTTTTTCCTATTGTTTTCAGGTTGGGACCTCTTTTCTAGTTGGGAATTTATTCTTCCCATTTATACTTTTTCACAACACTATTGTACTTTTATGCTTTACTAAAGGTTTTTGCATGCATTGTTTATACTCTATATGTTCATTATTTTATTATATCTTTGCATTGTTTCATGGATATAGTTGTGTGTGTGTAGGTACTTAAGATAAGGCCTCCCATTTTAGTATTTCTTACTTGGCATTTTTCACTAGCCCCTAGCCTATTGGAGGTATTCTTGGGGTTGTCACACTTGGATTACCAATGACCAGACAAGCCCCGATGGGTTGGGTTGTGACAAAAAGTGTAGTTCAGAATAGGAGTAATTATTTTCACTAAAGTATTGCATTTTTCTAGTACAAAATACAAAAACTCAATCTCTACATCAATTTCATATTACAGAGTTATTGAGAATTTATGATAAATTGATTGCATTAAATTTTGAGTATATATATTCAAGTATAAATGGGTTGATGGTAAAAATAGTATTAAACATGTTGATTTTTTATTTATAATAGTATGTTTGAATATATTAAGATGTACATATGACTCTTTTATCATGAAATGCATGAAAAATAAAATTTATTTGTTTTCAATCCTTTAAATGATCGGTGGTATATCATTTTTTAAGGAAAAAATATTATTTTGTCGATGAAAATTTTGATGGTTTTGGCATCTTATATGAGATTCCTACATCTATGAAACAATTTTCAAAATATACTAATGGCCAAGATTTATACATAGTTCATTCTATACGAAACAATTATGATGAAGGAATATGGGGGGAAAATCCTTTGATAATATTTTAATACTTTAGGTATTATATAACTATTTTAGTTTATAGTTTTCAAAATATGAAAAATGTAAAGCATAATATTTTTATTAGTATTACTAAGTTAACTATTTTAACAACTATACTAAATTGATTCTATAATACTAAGAATTTCATTATATATATAGATTAATTTTATTACTATTTTTTTAATTTGAATATTGCTTATGTTTAGCTTTATTCTTTTTATACCATTTAATGTCTAATAAATATTGTCAAAATTTCAGTTTTTAATTTTTAAATTATACAAAATGCAAAGTGTAAAATTTTTATATCAATTTTAACAACTATACAAAATTGATTTTATAATACAAGGAATTTAATTACATATTATTATTATTTTTATTTCAATTTTTATATCAATTTTAATATCACTTATGTTTACTTATCTTTTATCTATACCATTTTATGTCTTATAAATGTTTCAAGTTGATTATATATTATTAATATAGTTAAAATTTAATTTTTCATCATTTTTAATTTTATTTATTATAAGTTTTTAATTTTATATTCAATGTTATATGGAAAATATTTATTTAAATGCATTTAATGTTATTTTGTACCAATTGTTTATTGAACTGATTTGTAGGAACATGTCTGATCCAACTACTAAGTCATCTCATTCTTCTGTATGGGAGCCTCTTGATTCTTCTGCACATGATATTACTACTTCTATAGGGTAGGATAATATTTCTAGAGTTTGTAAACATGGTTTTACATGTTTACTTGGTTTATCACTTACTCATGGAAAGGATTAGAGGACACCTATTGATTTTGATGGTAAGGGTAATCTCATTGGTCCAAATACAAACAAATTTAAAATATTTGTGGAATTAAGATCTTGAGAAAAAAAAATATCATTACTTTTAGATTGAAAGAGTGTCGACCAAATGACATGAGATTATATATAAGAAACCATAACAGTAAAATTATCCATTCTTATTTTATTTTTTATGACAACTATTAACTAGTTTAAATATTCAATTTTATTTTCTCTCTCTTTATAATGACATTTGATTCACTTGATATAAAAGAAGTCAGGTGGTGATGTTTTTATTTTACTATAAAAAGATGAATATATTATAAATCAATGTTAATTTTAGATTTCATTTTTAGGGAAAAAATGAAAATCCATGCCAAATTTATGAATTTTTAGATGAAGATTCATGGAATTTTTTTGTTGAAAGTTGATAGTGGGAATCCTTTTTGGTAAGTATAATGTCGTCTATGTAAAGTGAGTTTTTATATAATTATTAAAAAACACATTATTAATTATTTGTTTGTTCTTAAAGAACATCCATTAAGGAGATCTCACTATGAGATCTAGGAAAATAACGTATACCCTTATACTTTATCTTAGGGAGGGTATGCGTTATTACAAGAGAAAATGGTTGTAAAAAAGTTTAAGAAATTAAGAGTTGAGAGTAGATTGATTCCCCTTCTCCCATAGCTCACCATGAAAAATGGAAAAGGGTGTGAATGATGAAAAAGCGGAAATATATTACCAAAGAGTCATATTGAGTAGCTGATAAGATTGTAAGAAGAAGTTTACATATTTTATTGAATAAGTTTAAATTTTCTTACATTAATATAATTTTTAAATATTATTTATAGTATGAACTTCAGTAGAAGATCACACAGGGGACCTTCATACCAAAGGTTAGGAAGGACATACTTAAGACTGCATTCACTATAAAATATTTAGTTTTTTCCAATAAAGATATAATTGTTGGTGAAGGTATATTTTTTATTGGTAAAGATTTTTACCAACACATACGTCTATGTCACTAAATTATTGGTAAAAACTCTATTGTTAAATGTTATTGTGACAAATAAAATAATTTTATTACAATTATGATAATACCAACATATAATATATATATTGGTCAAAATGTTTAGTAACAAATTCATAAAGCAGATTTATCTATTGATAATATTATTATGAACATTTATCTTTCCATCTGTAATATTATTAACAATATTATTTCATTTTTTATTATAAGAAATAACAAAAATTAATATTTTTTTGTAAATCATATTTTAAATAAAATATTATGTGTAAGTATTCCAATATTTATTGACAAAATTTTATATTATATTTATTAATATAATGATATATAATATATTTATTATATTTATTATATTTATTTTAAAATTAGATTATATAAAACTCTAATAAACCAAGGATTTATTTGAAAAAACACATTCAAACATAATTTAAAAACATGTTAAAACTCCAAGAAAAGGCATTACAAACATGTTTAAATATGCCCAACTCTGACAGACTTTATATGAAACTCTATCAAAATACATATGTAATATGTTTTTCTCACAAATTAACCATCATTATCATGGTTCACACCGGCGGTGATGTCCACGCATGCAGTTCACCCACCCAGTCATGACATGGCCATAATAATGGAGATCATCTACAGTAGGATCACATTGGAAGCATAAAGCAGGTTATCACCAATCCTAGAAACATGTGGCTGGAAGTTGCTCATCATCCCCATTAAATAAATGCTTCACAAAATCTAATACAAAACTCTATAAAAATTAAATATAAAACAACTTTTGTCTCAAACTTCAAATCAAAATCCAATTAAATCAATTAAAGTCTTTCTATTCCAACAATAGAAGGGTAACATGAATGAGTACCTCGTCAATTTTTATAAGAGACAATGGATGCAGTCTTGTGAAATAGTTGAGACTCCTTGCAAGCATTTGATGCCTGGAAATTGTGGAGGATTTTTTTGAGACTTGTGAAGAATTAACCAACTTTTTTATCCAATAATCAAATACTTTTATGTGTTTTGATAGAATTCAAATCATAATAATGCTTTCTTGTTCCTACAAGAAAGTATAAGGGTGCAACTATAGTACAGTCAAAGAACCAAATTCATTTAGAAATGGGGTCTTCATGCTAACCATTGACACACACAACACTAGTTTTGATCAGAGATTCCTACAAGATTAAAAAAACTATGAAATTTTAAAACAAATCAAGGAATACAAGAAACATCACAAATAAATATCTATCTTCATTACTGAATAGATTGATCTCGTCAAAGGAATACATCATCCAGAACTGTGTTCTTCTTTTTTATCATGAACCGAGAGAATCCATGGCCAATACGCTTACATTTTATAATAAATATAATTTTCCAATATGCTTACTTTTCATAACAACTAGTATTTTTCCAATACATTAGCACAAGACTCGAATGGAAGTATAATCAAAGAAGTCAATTGTCAGTTGAAATTTAACCATGCATATGATTGTGAGGAACTTATTGTGTCATATTAAAAAAATCTAATATTGAAATAAGTTTCTTTGTGAATCCATCACAGATATAAAATGTGAGACACATAAGAGAAATTCAACTACGAATCATAATGACAATCAATTTTGGAAGTCTTCATTCAGAAGACTTCTAAAATAAAATTTCACTAGGTTATAAATTATAAGAATTCTCTTCAATAATACTTTTTTTTATAATTTTAGGAGATTCTTATTCATCAAAGTCTCACAATAAATTATTTTAGAGGAAAAACTATCAGTATATTGAATATAAATAAAGGATAAAGAGACGAAGCTATATTTAATGGTAAAATAGAGGTTGTATCCCATTTAAATAATGTAGAGTTTTTATAAATAAATATACTGGAAAAATAAAAATTCTTACAAAAATTGATAGTAAATCATTAATGGATACATTAAATTTTATATGTTATTAAAATGAAAAAAGAACCACTTACTATCTACTTAAATAATGAATAACATTTGGTTTTTAGAATTATTATTGAAGTTATAGCTAGAAATTTGAATCGTAGATGGTATATTGGATCTTTATGCCCGACTAAAGGAATTCCTTCATCTAGAGAATCAATAACCTAATGTGGTACTTTTTTGTGAAATTATATCTACTTGAAGTTGCCTACCTAGACCAAAAGTCAACCTATAAACCTGAATGAACTACTTGGAAGCAAATCTAATGAAAATAATGTTTTGTACTAAATAGATGTTGCATGATTCATGTCATGGATATGTTGAAGTATTCATCTTCTTAATGAATAGGAAATTAACAACTGCATCGATCACCAAAACCTAATTGAATAGAGCACCAACTATAATTAACCAAAAGGAAATGCATATATGAACTTGGAGATACAACTAAAGTAATAAATAATAAATCATGAGATAAGGTAAAGCATTTTGAATTTATGACAAAACTACACCTAAAGCTTTTTGAATTAAAATGGTTGAGTATTTGATTGGAAAAACATGTGTTTTAAATATAACACCTTATATATATATAATGATTTTACACAAGAATGATAGAATGTGTTTCTACCTGAATTCATGCAAAACATAAAATATGAACAATGTTATCCTAGAGTTGAATGGTGTTATATTTGATACTAAACTTACATAGTGCCAAAATATAAATCTGACTAATGTTTTTCTGGTAAATATATAATTGAATAGCAACTAAAATTTCAAATTGAATCATTGAAGTTTATAATAGGTGCTAAAATCATCTGGAAAACTGATTTTTCCCAATGTGAATAAAAAATGAAAATATAGAAATTTGATTCAAATGAGTCATGTGAGCTTGTAAATAAAAATATGAATAATTGGTTCTACATTTCACCCCTTCCTAAATTTAAACTATATTTGGTCACTTAGAATTGGATTCTTTAGATAGACATTGATATTCAACATACCAAACGTGATTAAAATATATAGTTGCAGTTGCAGTAGCAATTCAAGATACAAAAATTCATTCATTCATTAATGTGTAGAGAAGGATCCCGGATAAAGTAAAGCACATTACACTGAGACATGAACGTGATCCATAGTTGATACTTTTTAGTAAAAAAATTGTTTAAGAATTTCATTGACATTGAAATATGTAATTGTGTGCTATATTAAATAATTCCTATTATAGATTGATAATTTATATTTTATCAAATTGTAATGTCTTTACTAGATAATTTTATCACAAATGAACAAAAAATCAGAACTGTTAATAAAACTCGATACTTAGGTTTTATGTCATTCGATTTGGAATCAGCATTCCAAATCATCATCAATATCTTGTATAAATTAATTTATAATAAAAAATATGATCAATGGTTAAAAGGTGAATAATATAGTAGAATGTAATGATATGTACTCTAGGTATTCTATTTAAAGAAAATACACCGTCATTATATAGTATTTTAATATTGTAATTTAATTTTGCACTATATTCAAGCTTCTAGAAATTAGTAACATGAGTTAGAACTTGACAATCACAACACTAACAAAATTCCATGATTGGATCTAAACACTAAACTTTTCATGTGTTTAACATGAAAACAAATAATGGAATAGTCAAACACAATCAAACATTGATAAATGTCTGGGTTCTATTTAAAATGCAATTAAACGTGGATATCTGTAGCCAAAGTAACATGCAGTTAAAAACCTGAAAATCTGAGATAGAAAACATGACCATATATACAAATGATATAGGTAAAATTAATACATAGTTAAAATTATAAATAATTGAAAATGAATTACCTTTCTTAAAGATAAAAAATAGAACACACATATTAACAATGTATGTAAAATAAAAACATAATTAAAAATATGGAAATTTAATATGACCATGAAACTGGAATTATTTAACATATTACAAAGAATATATAAGATAAAGGTATATTTATTGATAAAATATCTGGAAGAGTTATTATTTTTTCTAAAGTTTGTACAAAAAATTTATCGAATAGAAAATACCAAACAACCTCAAAGGAACAATGTTTAGTGCTCTTATTATAGGGTGTAAATGTAGAAAGTGAATGGAAAGTAAAAAAATAAAAAATGTCATATTAATACCACAATTTATCCATTAAGTATTGGTTATTATTTCTATCTATACCATGGTTTACCCTAAAATAACACAAATAACATATTAAGGGGGAAAATGAGGAATATATAATAGAAAACCACTATCCAAAGATAAATAGCATTTAAAAATAATAATAATACTGAAAAGGGAATATAAATTAATAGCGTATCATAGATATAAATAAATATAACATACTTAATTATATGTTCATCAGTTATATTGGGAAATACTAGGGTGAAAAGGTATAATTTGAAAGCGAAGGAGATGCCTTGGGTAATAAGAGATGGGTTTTGAATCACTATTCTTAGTGATATATTTCAAATCCTTTGTTTTGATAAATCACAATACAAGGAAATCAGGATATTTGAATTATACTCACTCTGATCAGAATTCCTACCAAAATATCAATATACCATGAATTAATGTTATGAATATAGAAACCTATGAATCCATTCCAAAGTAGTGTAAATAGAAAGTTCAATTTAAAGAGATTCTAAAATGATTTTGGATTCAATGGTCAATCTAAAAAATATAGGTGAGATGTTCGAAGATAGATAGCATCTGAGATTTATAAAGCAAAAATTAAAATAGTAAAAAACCTCATTACTTATAAATAGAAGATAAAGCTCAATATTGAGAACAGTTGTTGATCAAAAACTCTATGATTCTGGAAGAGTTATTTGTTTCTTCCATTTTTAGTTCATATTTTTTTGTGCTAATTCTATTTTTTGCATTATAAAGGCACAAAAATTTCTGTTATAATAATTTTATTACTACTAATCTTATTTATTGAAGAATTAGTAGTTTAAGGACTTGGTTTATGCTGGTCATGTTGATCAAAGAAGTCCTAGGGATAAGGAAATCTCACTATTGATATTTATGATCAAAGAAGATTTTTATTAGAGATTTGGTTATATAAATATAGTCTAGATTATCCTACCACATTGGATCAAAGGTGAATAAGTTCTATGGTTTATAACATGGATGTGCTTCTTAAAAAAACTAGGGATTTCTCATCTAGAATCCATCTTATTTTCTTTATTCATTCTGTACTTTTTTCAATAATAATATTATTTTAAATCCATTTTTTATATTATAGATTTGGGTTTACATTCAAATAGACTTTTTATCCACTATATTATGATAATTTGAATCATATAGTTTGTATTACTTTTTTCAAGCTATTCAGAACATAACCTTCAAAAATATATTCTTCTATAGGGTTTTATACTTGAATAATATTTAATTCTTCAATTCACCCCCTCTTGAAGTTGCTTTTAATAATACATAATTTTGTATTAGAGTGAGTCTTTATATTTTCATTATACAAATGTATAATACTAAAAAAGGATTTATGGATGCTAATATTCTCATAATAACTCTTGAAGGTTTAAATTAGAATCTACCACCATTTTTTGAAGATATAGATTATGAGAATTTCATAGATAATTTTGTGGTGTATATTATCTACACTAAAGTTGAGTACTATTTGTTTTTATATACTAAATATAAACTTCCAGAGATAACTCTTTCTAATTTTACTCATGATAAGAGAGATGGGATTTAAATGAATTACATAGTTTTGAATACTTTACTATGTAAAATGACAATAAATAGAAATAGTTTCCATTATTCTTGCAATAAAGGTAATGAAATATTGAAGAAGTTTCAGATTACTTATTTTGGAACAACTAATGTTTTGGGAACTAGAATAGTTACGTTAAGTGTTAAATATTAAGGTCTTGATTTTCTACTAGGATAACCTATTATATAAATGTATCAAAGTTTAATGACTGTTGAGAATGATTTATAATATTTGAGAGAGACTAATATTATAAACAAGAAAATGGCTGAGAAATTTATTGATAATCTTTCTAAATAATTAGATTTTAAAAGAACATATTTGGAAAACACAAAGTATATTTACAATTTAAAAGTTAGTGAGTTTTTTATAATATTGATGCAATATAAGATTTTCATTAAGAAATATTAATTAAAGAATAATAATAATAAGAAAGGAGTTTCATTTAGTACTACAATTAAAAACATTTTAGATGAAAGTGATGTTCATCTCGGTGAAGATGAATTTACTCATGATGAAAGGAATAGAATAATGTATAATTTTATGAATTCATTAAATTGGGGAATGTTAAAATATAATTTCCTAGGTTAAAGAATAAGGAAAATGATTTAAGAAGATAAAATAAATATAAATGAAAGAATGTTCTGAAGGAATCTGATACATGGAGTGTTAGTGAAGATTTTTCTTTTGAAAGTAGTTTATATGGTGATGATAGTAGAAAGATATTCATATTTATATCTAATACAAATCTAGAAGATGAAATGTACTTTTGGGATAAGGTCATTCATGATTTTACTACCAAATTCTTAAATTATTTTGATTATAATAATGTACAAGATTGATTATCATTTATGGATGATATGGATGAATGTGTGGGGAAATTATAAATTCCCTATAAAATGTTAGATTTTAAATACAGAGGCCAAATTAGAGAAAATTGTGGTTAATGAAAGTATCATTAAATTAACTTCAAAATTAAATACCAAACCTATTATTTATATGAATGTTTATAATCATAAAGAAGTTGTAAAACCTAAGTATGAAATAGAAATCCTAATCAAGGACTTACCCAACTTTATGTTAGGAATGAAGAATCTATATAAAATTCTTGATTAATAGAAACTATAAAACCCATTGTCTATAGTGGAATTCTCCACTTAATATGAACCATTTTTTAAATCAAATAATTTATTTCCAATAATTGTACCTTTTTCACTAATTTTCAAATTAGAAGAAATTGAAGAAACATATACTCCTTGAGAAAGTCTCAATCTTTAAATACATAAAAGGATTTAATAATAAACATTATACTATTATCCAAGTTAAAAAACATATAAAATCATAAGATACATACCACCATAAACCCACTTATGTGAAATGGCATTTGAATGGAGGGACTTAAAATAAACATGTATGTATCATTTATACCTATGAACAAAAAAATGAGCATCATTAGCCATGTAATTTCTAATATTAAGTTGTTGTAATGGGAAGAATATCATTCAACTATAAAGACCAAAAATCACAGTAATGTAACCACATAGTTATAATGTAGGATTATACAAACAATTTTGACACTCATGGATTACAAAAAATGAAAATAAATTATAAGACTGTATCCATGTTAAAAATAATTATGGGATCCAATTTAATATTTTCATGATGTGATGATAGTTTCTTGAAAAAATAATGCTTGAGGTTTTCCTAAATTCTTTATCATTTTCTTTAAGGGCCTCATAATTGCTTTTTGATAAATATGGGAAGTAAGAACCAAGCACTGGACACTAAAAAACATGCATAAATAATTACCTATCATTGGAAATAAATTTTGTGTGGAAGGTGAAAGAGGGAATGATCATAAAACACACAAGTCAAGGATGGATGGAACATAGAGAAGGGGTGATTGCAACAAAATGAAGTGGAGGTCAACAAGATGAAATCTGGGATAGCATAGCAGCAAATTGGTGGGTATGAACAGGTGAAGAGGAATGGAAAGTTGAGGAAAAAAAACTTAGGTAGTGATGAATGGAATTTCATCAAACTCATTTATTCAAACTGGTGGCAACAAATGGTGAACAAACAAGCCAAAGATCGATTTCAATTGGTTGTTTTAGGGTTTTCAAGGAATCAGATTGGGGGAGGATTTCATGCGGTGATTAAAATCGGAGGTAGGGGATATTTTCACTAGGATGAAATTGATATAATAGAAAAGTATTTAGAATTTATAAATGTAATAAATAATTAAATGTTATAAAAAATATTTATTTCTAAAAAATTACTTATAATTCGTACACTTTCATTTTTTGAATTTTTGAATTTAGAATTCATATGGTTTTTAAATCATTTATCAATAATTTTATATTATATTTATTTATTTTATAAAATAACATTAAATTATTAATATTATAAATCAATGTTTAAACATGTGTTTTTTATTTAAAAATATGTTTTGGCACTAGATGATTAATAAATATATATTTAATAATTGGTGAAATATTTATTATTATTATATAATTTATTACAACGTATTTTTCAATGATAGATTTATTTTTTGGTAAATTTTTTTTTTGGTATTAACATGATAAAATAGCAGATTTAACTGTTGGTGAAAGATTTTTTGGTATTGAATGATTAATATTAATGGATATATTTGATGGTAAAAAAATGTCAGTACCTAAAAATAATACTAACATAACTTAATATATGTTTGAATTAATCGTTTTTACCAAAAAATATATAATTTTTCACTAAATTTATGTTGGTAAATGTCAATTATTTTGCAGTTATTGGGAAAGGAAGAACACTCGGGTCATGTATGAGGATACAGGGAGGGTTTTTCTCTTAGAAAATTTTTTGGTCATCCTATTACTTCTTCAAGGGAGGGAACATATAAGAGAGAAATAGAAAGTTCAAAAACTTAGGTTTGGGAGTTGGGTGAGTCGATGGAGGGTATAATTAGATCATTAGTGCAGTCGATGTTTGCCAAAATATAGAGTTATTTTCATTCTAAATATCTCACCCTTCCACTTCCCCCATAGTCGACCATCAACTATGAGTTATATATTCACGATCTCCCACTACTGGAAAACTGACCTATGCCAACAATTTGTACCCATGATTTGGTCAAATTGTTGTTAAAGGTGTGGTCCATGACCACCTATACCAACAACCCTTTATAGAATTTTTTCACTACCCAACCACCTCTTCACCTACGCCCATTCTTGGACTCGATCATGTGACTTCCCTTGTGCATTTTTAACCCATTTACCACTTCTCCTAGCTTGTTTAGTTCTATATTTTACGATATTTCTATTTATTTATATATATTTACAAATATTTACATACATATTTTTTATTCATATATTTATATAATTATTTTTAAATACATTTATAAATATATATGTTTGTGTGTGATACACACACACACACACATGTTTATTTAATTGTATTATATATTAATATTCATTTATATATATTGGAATATAAATATATATATATATATATATATATGTGTGTTTATTAATACATACACATATGTATATATAAACATTATATATGCATTTGCATAAGTATATATATTCATATATTTTTATAATGTAAAAAATAGTTAGATATCGTTCTAAATAAAATGGATAATAATTATTTCCGAATGATTTATACAATTATTTATAAATACATTTTTAAAATATGTTTATATAGTATATATTTAGATATATATTTTTTATAATGTATTTATAAATATTTATCGCAAATGTGTTTATATGCTATATTTAATGATAATGATATATTTATAAAAATACATTTATATATGATGTATTTACACAATATTAACACACACACACACACATACACACATATTTACACACACATGTACACATTTATATTTCACATATACACGCTCAAATATTTATATATATGTATTTATTTACATATATTAGAATACACACACACACACACACACACATATATATATATATATATTTATTGCCACGCACATATTTATATACAAAAATTACTTGTATAGGTGTGTGTGTGTGTGTGTGTGTTAATGCATTTTTATAAGGTAAATATATAGATAATTTTTTATTTTAAATAAAATGAACAATGAATATTTATTTCCAGGTGGTTTAGATATTTAAAAAATACATTCTTATGTAAATATGTTTAAATGTTTATTTGTATAATTGATTTATTATATGTAAATATAAGCAAATATGTATATATTTAATTATAAATAAAACTACAATATGAAAATCAATAAAAATTAAAAACTATAATATCAATATGAATGTAATTCTTGAGAAGAAATTCAGTCTTCATTGAAAAAGACTTGAAGTTATGGCTCAAACAGACTCCTAGATCAAAATTTATGGTTGTATGAAGTTCAAGTCATGTTTTAAACTTATCTTAGATCATTCATTAATTTTTGAATTTTTATTTCATATAATTATTATTAGATGACTATTTCTCATTAATAATTAAAAAATTATTAATTAATATTATTTTTAAATTATTTTATAAGTCATTTTTACTAAATATAATGTATATTAAGTGTAAATGCATATTTAGAATTCTATAAATCATATTTAGTAAAATATATTATATTTATATCAATATATATATATATATATTAATATGTGATTTTTAATGATATATAATTTTTTTATGAAATGTACATTTTATCAGCGTTAGCAAAAAGTGCTAATAAATGGTACTTTTATTAGTGCTACTTTATCAACACTTTTGTTTTAGTACTGATAAAAACACCATTTATGTAACGACTCGGTTTTTGTCATATAAGATTTTGAAATATTTCTAGAAATATTTTCAGAGTGAGGTGCTGAAATGTTGTGAAATATTGGGGCCTAGTGAGCTCGGTTTTGTATATTAAAAATATTAAAATATATTATATCACGTGCATACAGTTTTCTTAAAAAATGGAATAAATCTCGAATGAAGTATTGGATTGGAAATATGAGATTACAGTTATTTTCAGAATGTGGGGTTTACTCTAGGAGTGGCTTAAGGTTGGTCAGGGCAATTCGTTCACTTGAGGCAGTCGTTGGCAGGTATGTTAGGTGGATTAATTAATTAATTAATTTAATTAATTCATTTATTACTCATAATCTAATTCTCTCTATAAATACCCTTTTATAATGAATCGGTAGGGTTAACCGCATATCCCTTAGAGTATTTGAGAGGAGGAAATTGGGCGTTATTCATCAGTGAATCGGGATCAGATGATGAATGGTGATTAGATCGAGGTGGATCAAGAGACGATCAATGAATGCAGTGAGATCATCGTCTTCAACGCTACTAGATGTGTTTTCACCAATGATTAATCCAAACCCCAGATAGGTTGTTTGATTTTGTGATTTTATCCCCGTTTAAAATTTGAGATGAACGCGAATTAATCCTCTTCAAAATTAATTCACAGACCGGTCTTTGTTGGTTGCCCAACATTTGATTTCTCTTTCTAAATCTAGAAATTTGAGATTTATTTATTCTCATCGAATCTTGTTGATCTCATAACCCCATTTGTTGGATTTTGTCGACGATGACCAAATGAACACAACCATCAATTGAGGCTCACTTTGTGTTATGTGTCTGTCTTCCTCTGTTATTGGTGTTCGTTATCAGTAATTAATTAACCGATGATTCAATGATATCTGGGAATACTGCATATTATGTGTTTGTTCATTGGCACAACGAATCACAATCACGGGTTCAGATTTGGATTTTGGAGACATGATATAGGTGTGGCGAAGACTATAGGAACCCGACTTTGGATCGAGTATTGGTGTTTTATGAGTTGGATTTTAGATCTGGATGTTCTCAAGCAAATAATAGATCTATGTAGGTATTCATTGCTAGGTCGTATCTCTTATGAGAAGGGTATGAAATCCTAATCCTATACAAATCTAAAGGAACACATATCTCATTGCTGGAATGCTTCGAAATGGAGATTGATCTCAATAGGCAAGGGTTGCTTCCACATCATCCTAGAAAAACAAGAGGATCTCGATGCGGCATGGCGTGTTGGTAACTTGAATCTCAAACTAGGGTTTTTTAGACTCTCCAAATGGGATGCTAACTTCAATCCATTCATGAAAAATCAAACCTTGGAACAGGTTTGGACTAGGATCCATGGACTCCCATGGGTTTATTAGCATCCCAAAATTCTCAATGACCTGGCCATTGAAATCGGAACCCCCTTGAAAATTTATCAACATACCATCAATGGAGACCTTGTCTTATATGAAATAGTGCTAATCTAAATTGGAATGAAATCCTCTCCACCAGGGTGAATTTCACTGGCTACAAATGACCACAACTTGGAGATTAAATTTGAATTTGGTAATCTTCCTCGTTTTTGTGATCATTGTAAGATGGTGGGTCACACTTTTTAGAACTATAGGGTGGTTTAGAAGTTGGTTAATCAAACTCCCAACTCCAATTCTTTGAAGGAAGTCTCAAGAAACAAGAAGATTAATCTAGATATTTATAGGAAAAAGGAATGTATTGATACTCTGAAGGGAATTTAAGGCAACTTCTCTATGCCCACAACTTCCTCATG
Organism: Viscum album; assembly: GCA_963277665.1. Lineage (NCBI taxonomy): Eukaryota > Viridiplantae > Streptophyta > Magnoliopsida > Santalales > Viscaceae > Viscum > Viscum album. The sequence goes on from OY728128.1 coordinate 1,148,885,430, forward strand.
GGTATCCTTAGCTGAGGAAGAAGAGAAGAAGCCTGTGAATCCTGTGAGCTCAATCATCACATCTGAAGGCTGCAAAATGGATGATCCATCTGATGAAGCTTGGATTCTTGATCTTTCAACATAGGTTGTTTCCACTGCCTTATCCTCTCAGATATAGAAATATATCCTTGAAACTATCTCCTCAAACATTGATACATCCATTCAAGTGGAGGATTCACTGGACATTCCCGTAGAAAATCAGCATAATCTGGAAAATCAAGGGGCAAAGGGTGTGGTACCTCCCAAAGGCACAAATGACACTCTCAGTGTTAAAACTCCTATCTAAACTCCAATAAATAATGATATTAGTGATTCTAAATAGTTTTATATTGTTGATGACTCTAAGGAACCCATAATGACCACACACTCCATGAAGTAAGCGACATCCAAAAAATCCAAAAGGCAAATAGATAGGAATGAAAAAGGGGGACTCACCCCCAAACCAAATCCCAAATGAGGATTCTTTTTTGGAACTGCTAGGGAATAGTCAACCCCAGCATGGAAGGTTCCCTTAGGCTCCTTACAGGTAGGTACAAACTTGAGATTATTGGTATTTCTAAACCAAAGGTCATTTCTTCAGATCAAAATGCCTTATTCAATAGTAGAGGTTACTCTAATATGGGTACTGCTCAGACTACTTTATGTTTTGACAGAATCTGGCTCTTAGTCCATTGTAGGGTTGAAAATCCTATCATTTTTCATGAGGATAATCAGGTTTTAACCTACGGCTTTGAAATCTCTAGCTAGAAAATCTAATGCTCAGTTATTTATGCTCTTAAAAGTTATATGGATAGTAGAATTATTTGGATGAAAATAAAGGATTTGTCTAATGGAATCATGGATCCTTGGACTATTATCAGTGACTTTAATGCTATTCTTCATGCGGATGAAAAATGGGGCTGATTTATAGCTCTATTTCTATGAGGGGCTTTAGATATTATGTTGAGGATGCAAGATTAACTGAAATTAATATTATTGGGGACAAGTTTACATGGTATAGGAAACATATTAATGGAATGAGGGTAAGAAAAATTGGCAGGGCGTTTGTCAATGATGCATTGTTTGACAATTGGAAATCAACATCACGTGTCACCCTAGTAAGACACAATTTTGACCATCATCCTATATTGGTCTTTTTTGTTGAAAATGAGAGACAATAACTGCTTCCCTTCAGGTTCAACAATGCATGGGTTGCTCCACCCAAGTGCTTCAAAATTATTCAAGATTCTTGGTCCTCAAATGTTAGCAATACAGACCCCTTAGTCTATATATCCAAGATCAAATCAATTAAGGTAAGGCTGAAGGAATGGAGAAAATTTAAATCCAGTTTGCTTGACTCAAAAATAAATTCCCTTGAGTGATATTTACATGATATTCAATAAGACATTACCAGGAGAAATTTTTATGGAGTCTCTGCCCATGAAACTGAGATAACTTCCAAGTTGCAATATCTCGTCATTCTTAGAGACAACATTAATAAGGATATTTTTAAAATAAATTGAATTGATGGTGGTGATATAAACACAAATTTTTTCCATGATTTGCAAAGGACTCGATGGGAAAACAGACCTCTCTCCTTACTCAAGGATGGGGACCAAATTCTTAAGGAAAGGCAGGAGCTCTCAAATCACGTTGTTGGTTTTTATAGGAATCTTTTCAATGGGTCATCAAGGACTGTGGTGATAATGGAAAATATTATTCTCAAGATGATAACGGAGTATGAAAAATCATTTCTAACTTCTCCACTTCTGGACATCGAAATTAGGGAGGCACTTTTTGGCCTTAATAAAGATAACTCACTTGGACCGGATGGATTCACTAACTTATTCTTCCAATCCTTTTGGGAAATTATCTAGAATGATGTGTATAAGATTTTAAAGAAATTTTTCAAGGGAGGATCCTTCACCCAAGTTTTCAATTCCCAATTCATTAATCTAATTCCCAAAGTAGAGAATTCTAGTGATATTAGTCAATTCATACTAGTGGCCCATGTAAACACAATTCATAAAGTCATTACAAAGATACTTTCCAACCGACTTTCTTGAGTCTCAAACAGAATTATATCCTGGAATCAATTCAGATTTTTGAAATGAAGGAGAATTTATGATTGTCTTCTCACTGCCTTAGAATGTGTCAAGCTCCTTCGGAAGTCCACCATGGGTGGTAACATTGCTCTCAAACTGGACATCAAAAAAACCTTTGACACAATGGACTGGAATTTTATAAGTAATGTACTCCATGTCTTTGGCTTCAACATATAGTTTATTCACTTACAACACTTCTTGGATCTTCTCACATTTCCATTCTCATTAATGTTTCCCTCCAAGGGTACTTTAAATTCTCTAGAGGGGTTAGACCGGAAGATCCTCTTTCAGCTATAATTTTTTCTATTGTTGGGGATTACTTGAGTAGACTTTTTCTTCATATAGTGGACACGGGTGATATGGAAACCATCAGAGCAGCCATAAGTATCTCTGCTCCCTATCACTTATTTTTTGTTGATGACATTATCATTTTTACTCAGGGTGGCAGGATTAATATTAACAACATCAAAAATGAACTCGTGTACTATGAAAGTGTTTCAGGCCAATACACGAATTGGAGTAAGTCATTCATCTACTTTGGAAAGAATTCCCCAGCTTCAAGAAAGATCTCCATTATCAATTATTTGGGCATAAGGGAAGGCTCAAACCCCTTTATTCATCTTGGAGTTCCAATGTTTTGGGGTAAGCCTCGTGCTTCTTATTTTTATAATGTAGTGAGTGAAGTTAGAAGGACCCTAGCATCTTGGAAAGGAAAGTCTCTTTCGATAGCTGGACGAATTGGTCTTGTTAAGCATGTTGTGCTCTCAAAGATGGTTTACTCTTTCATAGTTTACATATGGCCCACTGCTGTCATTAAGTTTATCAATACCATGATGAGGATTTTTTTGGAGTATAAATGTGCAAGAAAGGAAGATTTTAACAGCACCTTGGAAGCAATATTGTATGCCCCAAGCTATAGGTGGTCTTAGCATCAAGAACTTGAAATTATTTAACCAGCCTCTCCAGGATCAATTTATCTGGCAGTTAATCAACAAGAAATCAATTTCATTAGAGTTCTTTAAAGTAAGATTCTTCGAAAAACTTATTGCTGGAAAAAAAATTACATGGAATCCTCTATTTGGACTAGCTTGAGAACTATTTTTCAAAAAATATACATTCATTCTCATTGGATGGTCAACATGAATTCCTCTATTAACTTCTAGCATGTTAACTGGACTGGAGAACCCTTGGTAAATCGGGCTAGCTCCTCGAGCACCAATCAGAAAATTTTGATCAAATACCAATTGGATGATATGAATTTGCAACCTGAAGACATTGCTTAAGTTGTTACAAATTATGAGTTCATTAATCAGGATGACATGCTGATATGGGATCAGTCCCTAAATGGTTAACTCGATTCTAAGGATTTCTACAAACACATACTCCAAGGTAATCAACAATGGATCAGACTCTTTAACAAAAAATGGCTTTCCCCTTCACGATTCACCCTACTTTGGAGGATATCACTAAATAAGATCCCAGTTGATAGAAACCTGCAATGAGTTGGTATCTTTCTTTTCTCCAAGTGTGTGCTTTGTCACCAACATCAGGAGGACGTCGACCATCTTTTCCTATCTTGTAAAACTGCTGCATCTTTATGGAGGGTTGTTTTTGAGATCTTTGAGACTTGCATACCTCAAGCTGCCTTAGTACAACAATTTCTGTCAGAAATTCTGCAACTCCAGTTCTCCAAAAATATCTCTATTCTCTTCAAGGTTTCTTGTGCGGAATTAATCCATGATATTTGGAAAGTTAGAGACATATCCTTCCACTCCCATACATGCTTCAACATCAAGCATGATATATCCACTGTAATCACAGTAACTCAAACTGCAAACTCGATGCAAGGAATGTCGTACCAACTTGATAAGGGAATTTACTATCCTTAAATGTCTGAACCTTACAGGTAATTTCCCCAAACCATATGGAACATTTGAGGTTTTTTAGTTTACACCATTTGTTGGTTGGTTAAAGTGCAACAATAATGGTACCTCGAGGGGAAATCCAAGCCTATCGGGAATCCAAGCCTATCGGGATATGGGGTCACTTTTCATTATCATAACAGTGATGTTGTGGATATATTATATGGTTCTTGTGGCCGTGTCACTACTCTAGAAGCATAAATGGTGGGATTTATCAAGGCATTTTGTTGGTCAAAGTAGATGACTCAAGAGGGGGGTGAATTGAGTATCTATAAAAATTTCTATTAAAATTGGTTCTTTAAAAATAACACCCCCAAATTAAAAATATAATCAAAGTTAGTTTATAGTGAATTTATAAAAGTCCTGAATGTTCAATTAATTTCTCAAAAGATTGATTACTTCTCATCTTTACCAATCTATAGATTAGTCAAACTTTTGAAACTAATATAATGATTCAAAATAGATATAAACACTTTCTAAACTAACTATCAAAGTTCAATTTATCTTAATGTGAAATGAATTAAACACAGATCAGAATAAGACACAAGACAAACTACACAACAGATAAAAACAAGAGGTTCAGTCTCAAGCTGAGACTTAGTCCTCTCCACTTGGTGATCACCTGCCACCAAGCAGTTTATATTAATGAAATTTTGATCCACACCCTAGACCGGGGTTCACAATAGTGCACAGGGCTATCCAGGTCACACTTGACCTCTACCACAGTTATTTTTGGGAAAACTAACAAACAAATCACGCAGGATCTCTTCCACTGTTCTATGTGTGATACAAAAGTAAAATGAGATTGAGTGTGAGGATATTTTAGTATCCTTCAGTTATGCTCAGGAGATAGTGTGTGACACAAACATATTCTCACACTACTCAAAAAGTAAACACAATATCACAACAGATTTATAAAAGAAGAATAGAGTTTATAAATCTATGTGTGTTGTGCAGTAAAGCTCTGGACTTATTGGATGTATAAAAAATGATATTCGAGCCCTTTTTGGAATTTGGATCCAAAAAAGAGTATCATAGTCTCTGTAATCTAGGTTCCAGGTGTGAAAAGGTTCATCTCCTCTATGTCAGGATGTTCAGTGAGCTTCATCAGGTTGCTGCTTGTAATATTAAACTCCTTGTGTACTCAAGCTTCGATTTCTTCTATTTGCAATATCTTTCATATTCGCATAGCCTTCCCTTTTTGTTTTTACTAGTGGGTTTCGAGTAGAGATTATTTATGGTTGAGCTTGTAATCCTTTTATACTTCAGGGTCCAGTAGGCATGAATATCCACCTACGTGCATGTACCTCGTACTGTCTATGAATAGTCCTACATAGAACATTAAATAATGTCAGAAACATTAATTTGTCTAAATATGACCGTTAGAAATAAATTTGAATTATTAAAAATGAAACAGTTATTTATAACTATTGGTGAGTCATAAGTATCAGTCTGTCATCATCGGTCTGTCACCATTGGTCTGTCACCATTGGTCTGTCAGCATCGGTGTGTCATCATCGGTGTGTCATCATCGGTGTGTTATCACCAGCCTGTCATTATTGGTGTGTCGAACATCGGTGTGTCGAACATCGGTGTGTCGAGAATCGGTGTGTCGAACATCGGTGTGTCGAGCATCGGTGTGTCGAACATCGGTGTGTCGAGCATCGGTGTGTCGAACATTGGTGTGTCAGAAAATCTGAGAAACTTATGAAGTGTCTGTCGTACACATAACATTACTAGATTAAGTGACATCCAAAAATACATGTAAATATACACTTGTAAACATATGGATTCATAAATATAGTTTATTGACTTATTGAAATATATTGTTTTGTATGACATAATTTATTTACTTAGATATATTAAATGGCATGAAATAGTAGAATATGTAGATTGACATTATTTGTGATTATGAAAACCACTATAGCATAGAGGGTCCAACACATTTGATATTTCTTTCCAAAGAGGTTGAAAAAACATATGGTTTGAATGTGACTCCACCGCCATTTTTCAATCCATTAGAATGGGAATGATTCATCTTTCATGGAACTTGACTTCCAAGTGGGTGAATTTTATTGACAAACTTTCTTCAATGAGCCACGTCATCACTCACACATATCGGGAAGCCAACTGCTTTACTGATGGCCTTGCAAATAAAGGTGTTACTGAAGAGGGATGTGCATGCTCTACTACTCTCCCTTGTGACATGTTTCCAACTTTCTTAAGAGACAAATGTAAAATGCATTCTTTCAGGCTCTAGTAACCTTTATTTTCCACTAATAAAGAGCCTCTGAGCTCAACTTTCTTAAAAAGAACATGTGATATTTAATAATAGTAATAATAATAATAATTTTGAAGGACGTTTGTGGAGGGATGTGTGTTATTATTATTTTTAGTAATAACAACATGTGATATTTATTATTATTATTATTATTATTATTATTATTATTATTATTATTATTATTAATTTTGAAAGTTAAGGGAGGTGCGTGGGGGATAGCGCCTTTCTCTCTAGGTGGAGCTCTTCCCGAGCTCTAGGGTTTCTCCTACCATCCCCCTCCCTCTTTCTCACTTGTTATGGTTCTCATCACTGATTCTCCTTGCATCGGTCATCATGATGCCCGGTTCTCCGTTCTGGTCTTCTCATTCATTGGGTTTATTTTCAATTTTGGATTTCTTTCCTCTCCTTGCTTTCCATTTTTCTTCTACTGCTGTTATGTGACGCTCTGTTGCCCGTCGTCGATTCGTGTTCCCAGAAGGTCGCTACCATGCTCTTATCGTTGGAACCATCATGCCAAAACCCCACTTTGGTTTGACTTGAAGGTTCTCTGGTGGTTTGGTATTTGTTGTTATTGATGTTCGGTGGATTTCTTGTTGTCTCGAATGCCCATCTTTGCTCTTGCTACCTTTCCCAGTGTACTGGACTCCATTTTTTTTCTGGTATGAAGGTGTTTGTGGCAGTTTTGGGATGGTATTGGTGGTAGCGTTTGGCATCAAGGGCGCGTATCAGCAGTGTGGCTCTGGTGCTTGGTCTCGGCAGTTGCATCTCATGTTGGTTCTCTTTTGTTCTTGGGGTTATTTTCCCTTGTTTTTTTCTCAGATTTCTAATGGCCCTTCGATCTTGGTGATGCATTTTGGCCTTAGATGTTGTTTCTCCTGGTGAATTTTCATATTGGATGATGGTGGATCCTATGACGGGTTGCTTTTTTTATCAGTTTTTCATGATGTTCTGGTTTGGTTTCCTTCCTCGCGACATCAATAGATCTAGGTGAAGATTTTTCTGTTCGACTCCTATGTTTTTTTGGGCTTTTTGGTTTCGATTTTTTTTGGTTTGTCCCCATCTGGTTTGACGGTTTCCGGTGGTGTTTGGCATGCGTGTGTTGTTTGGGGCGGCGACGACGACAATGTTGTTTGGGGAGACGGTGAAGACTTCCGGTGGATGGTTCTTGAAGGTGTTCTAGCGGAGAATGCTGTGACGTACGTGACACGTGATGGCAGTGGACGTCGGAGATGGTGACGGCAGTGATGAGTGACATGTTGATGTGAAGACGGTGATGGTTGGCCGACGATGTGATGATGTTGTGTCTCGAATGACAGGACAACCATCATGATGGGTGTGTGTCTCAAGGCATATGCGTGAATCATGGGTGATGATGACTTTAAATTTGAAATTATAATTTTTTGGTTTTTTGGAAGTCGGTAGTGGCGGTACTTGGTTCAGGGGTGAAGTTGGATTTTGAATTTTGAATTTAGTGTATGTTGATTGTCTAAGTGGGTAATTGGGGTTTGTACGGGTGGTTTGTGGAGGTTTTTGTATATTTATCACTTAACCAAAAAGTGACTTCTTATAGAAATGAAAAAATGGATTGTGGCAAGGGAGGTGTGCGGAATATTGCTTGAGGCGTGAAGGATGATGATTTCCGCCCGTGTTCGTTGGTAGGAGATAAGTGATGAATTAATAAAAAAATTAAATGATATTTAATTTTATATAAGAAAAGGGAAAAAGGGGGAGCCACATTGTGCATGGATAGAGGGGAGTTTGGGCATGGGTTTCCTCATTTGAGTAAAGTTTTATAATAATAACACCATAAATTATTATTATTATTATTATTATTGGTCATGGAATCTTGTTTCAGTTGTATCTTTATATCGAGACATTTGATCGATGAACTAACTACAACATCATGACCCTAATATCGAGGCATTCAATTCAAAATTAATGTTGAATATTCAATTCAGATTCGTGGCTCGGGCTCATGAACCGTCGTACGCACATGCTACGATAAAAATGCATTTTTTTGTCAGACATCTGTTTTGGGAAAGTGAATATTGTCCATCCATGTTCGTTTGTGGTGATATATCAGTGAATTTACGTTTTAGTCTATCGGACCGACGATGGGCCTCATACGTTCGTTAGGCTTTTGGCCAGACACGTCGTGCATTTAAAGAGTACACAGGTACACCTAGGGGTACACAGGCATGACCCGATACCCGGGCATGACCAGGTAAACAAGCACAACCCGAAGTACATGAGCATGAACAGTTGTACACGAGCAGGCCTCGGGTGGCCGAGACACACCATGTACCACCCATACACGTTGTGTATTCCCTCCTCTGACTTCTTTCTCTTGTATCTCATTCGTTTGAACTTGGATTTTGGACCTCAAGTATTCTATACTGAGTAGCTTTTCACGTAGAACGCACTGGTGGTCTTCGTTGTGGCACGCAAGATACGATGCAAGATGTTCCAAGCATGACACTTCTTTAGGCGATGCTCGACGATGACAATGATTTGGGAAAGATCATCAGAGATATGTCAGGGTCAGTACTGCTCTATCGCACCAGGGTGCGGGTTCCCCATACTAACAAAGATATGCAGGGATCAATACTCTCATGTCACACTAGGGCGTGGGTTCCCCGTATTCTTTATACAAATAGAGATGATACTCCCTTGCACTAAGTGTGAGTCCTCTATCTACGAAGTGGTACTCCCCTGTCATTGAGCTTTGGTGGGGTGTGTCCTTCACGGAAGTTGTGGCTCCCTCGGCTATAGAGCGCAATTGCGAGGTGCAGATCCCTCCACTCATATTTTGGTGAGGTCAAGCGAGATACTTGGTTCAGAGTTGTGGCTCCCTCGGTTGTGGTGCATAGTGGCGAGGAGTGAGACCCTCCACATGAATTCTTGTATGATTGTGCATGATGTTGGGCATCAGAGATGGACCTTTAGAGTTGCAGGCTGACTCGTCATTCTTAATTGAACTATGGAGATGAAGATCTCATTTCTCTCTCGTTTGAGCTTCTTGTTGATCATATATGGGTTATGGATGTTCTGGGGTTATTATTATTATTGTTATCTCATATTCTAATTAACATGTCTTCATTGTGATGAGCTAATTACTCTCTCTTGATACTTTGTGCTTGGTGATTTCGGGGTGTCCTATTGGGTGTATATATACTCACCCCTGCATTAGTTTTACTTTTATGTATTGCATCTTATGCAACCGATAAATAGTTTAACAGTGACCATGGTGGACCTAGTATCAGTGAAGCTTAGTAGTACGTGGTGATGCTAATCATGTTCGGTGGTCGGACTTTGGGATTTTGAGTCGGACTCTCCCTTGCTTTGCCCTTCACCGTTATTGTCAGTTCGGGTCCCCCCTTGTATTTCTAGTTGGGCGTGTATTTTGCCCATTTATATCATTTGTATTAAGTTGTCGTACTCTGTTGTATTTCCCTAGAGGTTATTTCATGCATGTTCACACTCTAAATGTTACTGCCTTTTATATCCATTTGCAATTTTGCATGAAGATTGTTGGGTGTGTGAGTACGTGTACATTAGGCAAAGACCTTCCATTTCATTTATGTCTTCTCGACGCTTGTTGTCATCCCTTAGCCTATTGGAGGTGGGTTTGAGGTGGTGATGGCTCGACCTTCCGCCGGCTAGGTGGGCCCCGGCATGTCGAGTCGTTACATTTTATCAGCGTTTTTTGTCAGCGCTGATAAATGGAGCATTTATCAATATTTTGTAGCATTGATAAAGACACCATTTATCAGCGATTTTTACTAGCACTAATAGAGACACCCCTTTATTGGTACTTTTAACTAATGCTGAATTTCACGCGATCTTTAGTAGTGATGGGTTATTTATCAGATTCGCATAATGCATTATCACAAACTGGTTATGTATTCACGGTTGGAGGTACTGCCGTATATTAGAGGACACAAAAGCAAACACTCATTTAACCATCTTCAAATCATGTAGAAGTAATATCGTTGCATAAAACATATTAAGAATGTGTTTGGTTGCGCTCTATGACTCAACATATTCGAGCGGCAAATGAATTGTTTATGGATTGTAGTCCAACAATATTATTCGAAGATAATACGGATGTGTCATACAATTAGAGGAAGGTTTCGTAAAAAATGATCAGACAAAACACATACTGTAAAAAATTATCTCCTTCACACAAGAGTTTATGAAGAACAAAGATATCAACATGTAATATGTTTGATCCAACGACAATGTCGTTGATTTATTTATAAAGACACTACAACCGTTATCTTTAGAAAGCTTGTACATGATATGAGGATGCTTAAATTGCAAAATTTGTAATTTCTTCATGTAATGTAACTTTCAAAGAGAGTTTACGTGATTGTATTTTTTTCCTTATTCCGTTTTTTATCCCATTGGGTTTTTTTTGAAAAATGTTTTTAATAAAGCCGTATTAAAACGCTCATGACATTGAAATCAATGTATATTTCAAGGGGAACGTTAGACAGTCACTGAATGCGGTTGCAACTTTCAACGAAGGTGAGCTACCCACCCCCACCGACCCCACTTCCACCTACCATCGGCTGCATTGCCTATAGAAGGGCATCAAAACCATGAAACTCTACGATAAAATGCACGTATCTCCTCAATTTTCTTCTATTTATCCATACTCAATTTATCTATGTTTTATTATTGGTTTTCATAACAAAATAATCATTCAATTTGATGGTAAAAATAATAATTTAAAAAAATATAGTTATCTGAATATTATCCAAAACGGATATTCGATCCCCTCCTTCGACCTATTAACTAGTCGAGTCACAGTTCGAATCCCACTGTTTCCGGCCATGTCTGTCAACTCCATGCAGATATCTGTTCAACCCTTACTGTCAAACGCAAACCCTGAGCTCCCGTTTTCTCTCCGAATACCCTCCGGTCTTCCTTCCAACCCTCTGCGTATTATCTGTGCCAAGAAGCTGCGTAGAACCGAGAAGCGGAGGTATCCATCAGAGAAGAAGAAGCTCAAGCTGTTGCACCAACCCATTCTCGATGTCAAAAACAAGTGCGAAGGTTTTTGGAGGCTTTCCAACCTCGGCGTCTTGGTCGAAAAAGATCCCGGTAAAGATTTTATGGACATCTCCGACGCTTTGCTCGAAGAAATCGCTAAAGTTCTTAAATTCCCGGTATGTCTTCCCATTTTTATCATCTATGATTCTAGCCCGCTTCTTGAGAGATAGGTTTTCTTCCATGCGGAAAATGGATATTATCTGACGCCTTACTCACAAGGATTCCTGAAGTTCTTAAATTCCCGATACTTTCTCGGATAAATCTTATTTAGGAATATAGACAGGGTTTTAAGAGTTCCCAGGGGAAATTTTCTGTGCTCTGATATTGGAAAACATGGTGGAAATTTGCGTTCCGGGAGTGGGTTCAGAGATGTTCCATTAAGTAGAATACAACAGACGGCAATTTCAATTTTGAACTTGTGCAAGCTAGCTGAACTGGTAAAACTATACGGATACATGTAAAGATCAATAATTTGTATTAAAATTACTTTTGCAATGACAGAAAATATGTTCCAAGCACATAATATGAACTAAAAAAGGCATCTAAGCAAAAAACAAACAATGAGGTCGATGATGATAAATATGTGCAAGGCTCCTCTATTTCATCAAAATTCCAACTTTTCACAGAAAAATAAAGAAATTATCCAAATGGCACCGACTCCTTTCGGGATATGAAGGACACACTATTTCATGATTTGAGGAAGTGTAGACTTTTGTACCCAGCCTTCCCGGTCAATCTTGATGTTCGTGCCACCCCTTTCAGGATATTAAAGTTTGAAATTTTCAGCATTTCACCAGAAAGTTAAATAATAATTCAAACGGAACTTCTTCTATTTTCTTTGTCTTTGATAAAATGAGCCAAAGGCCAAACTGCCCATTACAAGGAATCATCCACATCTACAACCTCTAACAATTTACAAGGAAATTTAGAAAACCACACTTTGTTTGACCCAAAATCAATTGCAAGCTTGGCCAGAAAATCAACTACATAATTAGCTTTGCGACAAATCAGAAAAAAAAGCACAAAGCGCAAACCCGTGATTTGGAATTGTTGAAGTTGTTGTATTTGTCGTCAACCTTATGATTAAGAATGCATTTGAGTTGAAGGTGAAGATGAAGTTGTAAGTTCCTGAGGTCCGAATCCGGAAGATGTAATCCGAGGTGATCTGATTTTGTGTCCGTAAGTTATCATGTTCCAGATGCTTGAAGAGGCTGCTCATGAAGGCTTGCAGAGAGCTCTGGAAGTTATTGTCCGGTAGCTACTTGATGAGCCGTAGAATGCTGAGAAGAGGTGCGTCCAGAAGTTCAGAAGTTGATGAGTGGTGACGACCGAAAGTTTGGTGTTCAGAAATTAGTGGGGCTGAGAAGTGTGTGTTAGATAGCGACGAAGGCATGGAACGCGTATGAGTAACTCCAGTGAATCCGTAAGAGTCATTTCAACAGCTTGAAGTGAAAATCAGTAAAGTGTCGGGAGATTTCGTAGGAGTCATTTGCCTATTCGCAAGAGTCATCTATGAGCCAAGTTATTTGACAAAGGCATGAAACTCATAGAGAATCGTAAGTGTCATCTACTCTTACGAAAGTGTCGGCAGTCCTGAAACTCACAGTGATTCATAAGGGCAACTTATTCTTACGAAAAGGGTAACACATTATATGAAGGAGTTCATCAGTTGGTCGAATTTGAGGATGCTACATTGACCTTTCATTGAATCAAACATCATGGTTATTGATGAGATCAACTATGATTCAAGCCGAGCTAAATTAACAAATCCAAAGGGGGAGTGAGACGGCTGATCCTGAAGGCGTTTAGATGATATATCAAGGAGCTGAAACAAAAAAAGTTAAGCAGACTGGTGCTGAGAATCAGAGGTTTTGTTGTTGATGAAGATCAGGAGCTGGAGTAAAGTTCGGTAATTGATAAGATCAACTCTGATGTTTTAGAGTTACGGAAGATGGCGCTTGAGCTGAACCTAGAAGGCATTCCAAGATATGAAATTGTCTAAGTCCACAAGGCCAGAAGTTATGAAGTTTAGGGGTGCGAAAGTTATAGATCAAAAGCCGCAACGGTCGCAAGTTGAGTCAATAGGAAGTTATGGCGATTGAGAGATAAAGATGTTCAAAGGTGAAGACAACTAGAGGTTATGAGGATCGAAGATTATGAGAACTGTTTGTGCGGAAGTTGAGATGCCGGATGCCAGGGTTCAAACATGCGTTGAATCAACGGAAGTTTGAACACCGGAAGTTCAAAAGCTATATTAGACTATGTTTGGAGGATTCAAAGGCTGCGTAATTTGGGGATTAGAAGGCAAGGCAGAACCAAAGATGAAAGCAATGTAATGTTTGTTTCAGGGTTAAAGACGAAAGCAATGTAATGTTTGTTTTAGGGTTATCGAATGTTGAAGAACCAGAAGATGTCTAAGCTTTCAGTGATTTCACTTACTCTTTATGTCACGACCCGTCCTCGGGGCCCGTGCCGTGACTACCCCAAGCCCGCCTTCCATAGGCCAGGGGCTGGCGACTAGCACCAAGGCGTAAAATCCCAGTAAACAGGGAAGGCATTGCCTTTATAAGTAACAACCACACAGAGTCAGCAAGCGGAAAGTAAAGTGCAGAAAGTAAAGGGGGCCGGAAATACAAGCCCAACTGTAAAGTACAACTGAAAAGTAAAGTACAGCAACTGAAGAAAAGACGGCGGCCTCGTGTCGTCCACTGGCAATCCCACCTGAAGGGTGGGTACAGATAGCCTCCAGGCTCCTCGGGTCCCACGTCCGCTCCGAGCACGTCCCGCCCAGTGGTCCACCTCCAGGTACCGTCCTGCTCCACGCCCCAACCGTGATCAACGCTGTCCGTCGTCTGCAACCAACACAACAAGGTGCGGGCATAGCCCGTGCAGGGGTGAGTACAAGCTACTCAGTAAGGACCCCGAGACCCCCGAAGGTCTCCCGAAATCCACAAAGGATATAGCACAAAAGAAAGATGCAATCACGAAGTAACATCTGACTCGACTTAGGTATATGCCCATACATATACCTAAGTCCCCAATTCTAGCTCTGCTCACGAGCTCAAGAACAACTCAATCCACAAAGGAAAGCAAGACTCAAATCCATAAGGAGAGTAAACGGTAAATCCACAAAGGATAGTTCAACACAATCCACAAAGGAGAGTAACATACGATTCAGCTCAACCAGGTATACTTTTTCAGATGACGTCAAAGATGATCACTGATCCATCTAAGTCGTCGGACCCACGAAGGATCGATAGGTACTAACCCCCGCAGAAGACCCACACAGGATCGGGCTCACACAGAACCTGTAGGCAGTGGCTCACACAGAACCGGTAGTAAGGACCCACATAGGATCGGGCTCACACAGAACCTGTAGGCAGAGGCTCACACAGAACCGGTAGCACTGATCCACGTAGGATCGCTGAGTGCAGTAGTCGACGCAGTCCACTGAGGATCTCTGCACAGTCGTCGCCGCAGTCCACGAAGGATCTCTGCTCTGCCGTCGTCGCAGTCCACGGAGGATCTCTGCTCTGCCGTCGTCGCAGTCCACGGAGGATCTCTGCTCTGTCGTCGAAGTCACAGCCAGCGCTAGGGTTCCCGCACATAGCGAGCTCGTTTAGGAGGGTCCGCTCCACGAGCCGAGAGGCTGATACATCAACTGACACGTAGTCCGAAGTTGATGTATCCAAAAGTTCCGTATCGACAACAGGATCTCAACGCAACAGACGGCGCGTCAATCGGACGCCCGGTCTGAGAGTTATTGACATTTTCGTCCCAGGGGCCCGGTTGGTTTTTAGGGCAAAACCAACCCGACCGTACTCCGCCTGTATCCGATCCTCGGGCGGAGTATGCCAAAAGTTCCGTCTCACTTAGAGGAATCTACCACAGCTGACGGTACGTCGATCGGACGTCCGTAGCTCACGTTATGAGCGTTTCCGCTCCGAGGGCCCGGTTGGTTTCGTGTACGAACCAACCCGGCCGAACCCAAAGTCTTCCGAAACCTTGAGTATAATATACCGAAACGACCGTCTCGATCCAAGGATCGCGTAGCCGCTGACGGTTCGTCAATCGGAGGTCCCAGGCCCAAGATATGGGCGAAAGACCGAAGAGGGCCCGAAACGGGGGTTCTGGGCCCGGGGCGACCCGGCCCGAACCCCCCCTGGGGTTCTGGGTCCGGGGCGACCCGGCCCGAACCCCCCCTGGGGCCGGCCCGAACCGGGCCGGCCCGAACCGGCCCGAACCGGCTCGGCCGGGTCCGGTTCGGCCTGGGCGCGGCCCGGCCGACCGGACCGGCCGGCTCGGCTTCGGCCGAGCGGCCGAACAGGCCGCCGCCGCGGGTTTGACCCGCGGCATTTGAAGAAACGCGGCCCCCGCGGGGGGCCGCCTGTCACGCGGACGCGGCCGGGCCGCCGCGTCCGTTCCCGGTTCCGCGCGGCCGCGGAACCGGCCGCCACCGCCGCGGCTTCAGCCGCGGCGGAAGATCTCCACGGCGGCGCGCCGGGCGCCGCCGCCTCCGGTCGCCGGCGCCGCCGCGCCGGCGACCCGCGCCGCCGCTGCCTTCCGCGGGCCGTCGGAGATGCTCCGGTGGCCCGTTTTGCCTCCCGTCTGCGCCGATGCCTCTCCCGGATGCCGACCTTCACTGCGGAATCAACGGATCGCCCCTGCCGCGCGGTTTGTCGTCGTCCGTCATATCCGCACAACAAAAGGGATCGGCGGAGGGTTGTCGGGTCTTGTTCGTTAGACCCGCACCCTCCGCGTTAGCCATAATCAACGGGAGAAAAGAAAAAGGATGATCAACACATGATCCAACAATTTTATTTAAAGATAAAATTGTTCGTTTGAAACCGACTTTTTAAATTTTCAAGAACGTTCACGAGAAAATTTAAAAAGGGGTAACTTTTCCAAAATAAATCCCTACCTCGAAGTCGTCGTCGGACGAGAGGTCGTCGCGGAATCGCTCGTCGCGGAAGAAGGAGATCGTCGCGTCGTCGCGGTATCCGGCGTCGCGTCGCCAATCTCCGGATCAAGAACAAACAGATTTAATTAATTAAATCCGTTGTTGTTGAAATTAAGAAGGGAGAATTTAGAAGTTTCGATTCTCACCTTTAACCGCCGATCGCAGGTTCGCCGCGGAAGAAGAGGCACCGAAGAAGAAGAAGAAGAAGGTCGCGGAAAAGCTGTTGACGTCGCGGATCGTGCGTCGTCGGATTCCGGTTCCGGCGTTCTTCGCGTTCTTCGCGTTCTTCGCGTTCTTCGCGGAGAGGGTGGAGGCTCAGAGGAATTGCACAACGATAGCAATCCTCCAAATAGACAAGTTTGTCTATTTTATTATTTTGCCAACAAACGTAAAACGCGTAAGTAACGACCCATTTAATTCGTTGAATTAATTCAACGAGCGAAACAACACATTTAATTCACGAAAGAAACAGCCCATTTAAATGGTCTGTTAAGAATTAAAGAAACGCGTCGGTTGACTTTTCAATTTCTTTGACGGGTTTTCGCGGGTGCGTTACTTAGCGAAAGAAACGGCGGGGCTCGCGCGGGCCCCACCTCACAAATATCCTATCAAGGGGGTAGGATATTTCTGGATAGCATCCTATCCAGTTCAACACAGTTCAAGCCGCCTTTAAGTGGCTTCAAGTGGCTTCCAAGCAGCTTAAGTGAAATAAAATAAAGTTGTCGCACAAATTTATTTTATTTCTGACTTGAAGCCGCAAAATTTAAAAACCACGTCTGAGCAAACGCAACTCCGGAAGAGGCGTTTCTAAGCAAATACCGGCGCTGCGATTTCATCGGTGCCCTCAGAATTTGATTCCGGGCACCGGTTCAAAAGATAGAAAAACCCGCTCGTCCGTTCACTGAACGTACCCGAGCCAAACTTCGGAAATTGATTCCGGGCACACCGGGCCTCGGAATCAGGTGCCGTCTGAAGCTGCGCTCTTGTAAAATTCCAAAGAAAATTAAGAAAAAAAATTTTCTTGAAATTTGCGGGTCTTTACATTACTCCCACCTCAGGGCTTTACGTCCCCGTAAAGAT
This sequence comes from Viscum album, assembly GCA_963277665.1. Taxonomy (NCBI): domain Eukaryota; kingdom Viridiplantae; phylum Streptophyta; class Magnoliopsida; order Santalales; family Viscaceae; genus Viscum; species Viscum album. The sequence goes on from OY728128.1 coordinate 1,148,902,854, forward strand.
ACATCAAAAACTAGGGGAACAAATGGGGGTACTGAGCACGCATCTGAGCCTCCCGCTCCCAAGTGCTCTCCTGGAGGTTCCCGTGCTGCCATCTGATGCGCACAAGAGGAATCGACCGCCCACGTAGGACCCGCTCCTGTCGATCCTCGATCTCTACTGGGACCTCCGCAAAAGTCGCCCCATCGTCCACGTCCAGCTCCCCAAAGTCGATGATGTGCGTCGGGTCGTGCACGTATCTCCTCAGCTGAGACACGTGGAAGACGTCGTGCACCCGGTGCAACTGAGGTGGTAGAGCCAGGCGATAAGCCACCTCTCCTATCCTGCTGAGGACCTGGAAAGGCCCGATGAAGCGTGGAGACAACTTGCCGCCTCGGCCAAATCTCCGTAAACCACGTCGAGGTGAGACACGCAAAAAGACGTGGTCGCCATCCTCGAACTCTAGTGGCCTCCGCCTCCTGTCAGCATATGACTTCTGCCGGCTCTGAGCTGTCCTCATCCTCTCCTGGATGATCTGGACCTTCTCTGTCGTGGCTCGGACCATCTCTGGTCCCACGAGTGCTGACTCCCCAGGGTCTGTCCAGCACAACGGTGATCTGCAGGGTCTGCCGTACAACGCCTCGTATGGTGCCATCCCGATGGTGGAGTGGTAGCTGTTGTTGTACGCGAACTCCACCAAGGGTAGGTGGTCCTCCCAGCTGCGACCAAAGTCGAGAACACATGCACGGAGCATGTCCTCGAGTGTCTGTATGGTCCTCTCCGTCTGACCATCCGTCTGAGGGTGGAAGGCTGTGCTCAGATGGAGCCGCGTCCCGAACGCCTCCTGCAACCCCTTCCAAAGCCGGGAAGTGAAACGAGCATCTCGATCGGAGACGATAGACGATGGCACACCGTGAAGCCGTACGATCTCCTGGACGTAAAGACGTCCCAAGCTCTCCACTGAGCCCTGCTCTCTGATGGGTAAGAAGTGTGCCGACTTGGTGAGTCGGTCGACAATCACCCAAATGGAGTCGTGACCTCTGGAAGTGCGTGGAAGTCCAGTCACGAAGTCCATAGATATGTCATCCCACTTCCACTCCGGGACCTCCAAGGGCTGTACCAAGCCTGCTGGTACCTGATGCTCTGCCTTCACCTGCTGGCAGGTGAGGCATCGCGAAACGAACTCTGCCACAGCTTTCTTCATGCCCGGCCACCAGTGCTGTCGTCTGAGATCCTGGTACATCTTCGCCACTCCGGGATGCACCGCCAAGGGAGAAGTGTGAAACTCTCTCAGCACCTCCTCTCGTAAAGCGACTGGTACGAAGGTACGTCCTCTGAAAAGGATGTCGTGCTCTGCTCCAAGGGAGAAGCCATCAGGCGCCTGACCTGAGGATATCAGTGCACGCCGGGTCTCACAGTCAGCGTCCCCACGCTGAGCCTCTCTGACCCGCTGTAGAAGTGGAGGAGAGACTGTGAGAGACTGAAGAAAGGCTGCTCCGTCTCTATCCACGAAGGATATCTGCAAGGAGGCTAGCTGCTCCGTCGCCTCCTCAAGTAGCTGAATGCCCGTCCTCCTGCTGAGGGCATCGGCTACCACGTTCCCCTTCCCAGGAGTATAGACTATCTCAAAGTCATAGTCCTGGAGGAACTCAAGCCATCTCCGCTGTCTCAGGTTCAGGTCCTTCTGAGAGAAGATATACCTGAGACTCTGGTGGTCAGAAAAGACTGTGAAGCGCTCGCCCATCAGATAGTGCCGCCAAGTCTTCAGAGCGAAGACCACTGCTGCTAACTCCAGGTCATGAGTGGCGTAGTTCTGCTCATGCGGCCTCAACTGACGTGATCCGTAGGCGATCACGGCCCGCTCCTGCATCAGGACGCACCCGAGTCCAGTCCCTGACGCATCGCAGTAAACTACGTATCCAACTCCCTCCTCAGGCAACCTCAAGATAGGTGCGCTGGTCAACCTCTGCCTCAGCTCCTGGAAGCTCTGCTGACATCTGTCTGACCACACGAAGGGTTTCCCCTTCTTCGTCAACGCTGAGAGTGGTGCCGCAACTCTGGAGAAGTCTGGCACGAATCTCCGATAGTATCCGGCTAGGCCCAAGAAGCTCCGCACCTCTGTCACGCTCTTGGGTGGCTCCCAAGCTAGCACTGCCTCGATCTTCGCGGGATCCACTGCAACTCCCGCCTCAGAGATGACGTGTCCCAAGAAATGGACCTCACGTAACCAGAACTGGCATTTTGAGAGCTTTCCATAAAGCTGGTGCTCTCGGAGTGTGTCTAGCACAACTCGCAGGTGGTAGGCATGCTCCTCCTCAGTCGTCGAGTATACCAAAATGTCGTCAATGAAGACAACGACAAATCGGTCGAGGTATGGCTGGAAGATCCTGTTCATGAGGCTCATGAACACTGCTGGAGCATTGGTTACGCCGAACGGCATAACCAAGAACTCATAATGGCCATACCGACACCTGAAGGCCGTCTTCTGTACGTCCTCGTCTCGAACTCTGAGCTGATGATAGCCTGACCGGAGGTCTATCTTCGAGAACCACCGCGCTCCCTTGAGCTGATCGAAGAGGTCATCAATCCGTGGCAGCGGATACTTGTTCCTCACTGTCACCTGGTTCAGGCGACGATAGTCGACACACAGTCGCAAGCTCCCGTCCGCCTTCTTGGCGAACAATATCGGGGAAGCCCAGGGTGAAACACTGGGTCGGATAAACCCCTTGCTCTGCAAGTCCTCCAACTGTACCCGCAGCTCTCGAAGCTCGGCGGGGGCCATCCGATATGCTGGAGTAGATATCGGGGCTGTCCCGGGGTACAAGTCGATGTAAAAGTCTACCTCTCTACGAGGAGGTAGCCCTGGAACGTCGTCGGGAAAGACGTCCACGTACTGGTCCACCACTGCAGGAAAAGCCGGACTCCGCACGTCCACTGCTCCCAGGATGAGGCTAGCCAACTGATGAGAGATAGGCTGCACTCTCCTCCGCGGAAGTCCATCCTGTGCTGCAAAGGTTCCCTTCTCGCCGGTGAAGGTAAACCTGCTCCCGTCGGTGCGAACACATCGCACCTTGCGCCTAAAACAGTCGATCTGGGCATGAACCGTGGATAGCCAATCCATGCCCAAGATGACGTCGTAAGGCCTCGACGCCGCTACAAGGAGATCCCAGCCGAAGCTCTCGCCTCCTAGAGTAAGCTCACACTGCCGGCACCAGTGCGTAATCGTCGAGTCTGCTCCCGTAGGAGTCTCTAGCCGTAAGGATCGAGCCAACGGCTCAGTCGGAATCTCCGAGCTCCGAACAAGGGCAGAGGCTATGAAAGAGTGACTCGCTCCTGTGTCTATAAGCACTGCAGCAAGGGTGGAATAGACACAGATCGTACCTCGAATCATCTCTGGCAAGTCGGGGTTGTAGGCCTCCACTGCCTGGAGCTGGGCCTGTCTCTGCCCGCCAGCTCCCTGTGGTCGAGGTGGCCCTCCTGGTGGTGGTGGGGGTAGAGCCTGGAAGCGTCGCCCACCACCCGCTGCTCGGCCAGCTCCTCTGCCTCGTCCGCCTCCTCCCTGCGGACCGCCACGGTCGACCCTCTGCCTCTGCCTGGGTGGCCCCTCCACCGTCTGCTGCTCCTCTGGTCGGCGAGTCGGGCAGTCACGAGCCATGTGACCCTGCCCGCCGCAGGTGTAGCACAGCCTGCCTCTCGGAAGGCTGACACTCCGCTGTGTGCCCTGCACTGCTGAGCCAGTGTCCCGGGGTCGCCTGCCGGAAGGTCTGGTCCGCCTGGAACCCTGGGTCATCCGTCGGCTACCCGCTGCCGAAGACTCAGCTACCTGCCGCCCTGCGCTAGGTCTCGCCACTGAAGAAGGCTCTGTCAGGAAGCTCTCGATCAGGAGGGCTCGCTCCAGCACTCCCGCCTGGGTCGGAATGCTGAGGGAGATCAGCGACGCCCGAATCTCCTGTCGCAAGCCCTGCTCGAAGGTCCGGGCCCGGAAGAAGGGGTCCCGTACCATGTCGGTCGAGTAGCGAGATAGGTCCGTGAACCTCGCCGCGTACTGAGCGACCGTCATGCTACCCTGGCGCAGCTGGAGAAGCTCCTGGATGCGCACCGCTCGGAGGGTGGCCGGGACGAACTCAGAGCGGAAGAGGCTCTCGAAGTCCGCCCAGAGCAGGGATGCCTCATCGTGAACCTGGAGCATCAGGCTCCACCATCGTCCTGCCGCCGCCTGCAGGAGGCTCGCTGCGAGAATCACCATGAGATCCGCTGGTGTCCTCACTAGCCGAAAGATCCGTACCACCGCCTCTAGCCAGTCCTCGGCGGCCTGGGGGTCCGCCTCACCGCGAAACCTGGGCGGTCGCTGGCCCTGAAACTCGTGCAGTGCCCTGAGGCGACGTGCATCGTCAGCGTCTGGTACTGGCAGCATCGGTGGCTCGGCGGGTAAAGCTACCGCCGGTGCCACTGCTGGCAAAGGGCCCTGCACCGAGGCCTCGTCGCTCGGTGGGCTGCCGTCGCGCCCTACACTCGGAACCCTAGCTGGCTGTCGTCGCGGGGCCATCCTGAAAAGGAGAACAAGAGCACCACAGTCAGAACAGTATACCTGGTGAGCTGACACAAGTAATCACAAGGAAAACTTGAGACTTTCATAAAGCAGATCAGTATACCCGGTGAGCTGACACAAGTAATCACAAAGAAAACTTGAAACACACACGCAATCAATGTTTTCATGCATTAAGTCGGAAATCAGGAGTCAGGGTCCTGGTGTACGGATACGTCGGCCGCCGCACCAACACTGGGCTCCCTGAACTGATAACCACACTCAATACACTAAACACTATTGCTTCATATAGAAAGAAAGGACGATCAGAGTTTGCGGTAGAACCGACCACCTCTGATACCAATTTGTCACGACCCGTCCTCGGGGCCCGTGCCGTGACTACCCCAAGCCCGCCTTCCATAGGCCAGGGGCTGGCGACTAGCACCAAGGCGTAAAATCCCAGTAAACAGGGAAGGCATTGCCTTTATAAGTAACAACCACACAGAGTCAGCAAGCGGAAAGTAAAGTGCAGAAAGTAAAGGGGGCCGGAAATACAAGCCCAACTGTAAAGTACAACTGAAAAGTAAAGTACAGCAACTGAAGAAAAGACGGCGGCCTCGTGTCGTCCACTGGCAATCCCACCTGAAGGGTGGGTACAGATAGCCTCCAGGCTCCTCGGGTCCCACGTCCGCTCCGAGCACGTCCCGCCCAGTGGTCCACCTCCAGGTACCGTCCTGCTCCACGCCCCAACCGTGATCAACGCTGTCCGTCGTCTGCAACCAACACAACAAGGTGCGGGCATAGCCCGTGCAGGGGTGAGTACAAGCTACTCAGTAAGGACCCCGAGACCCCCGAAGGTCTCCCGAAATCCACAAAGGATATAGCACAAAAGAAAGATGCAATCACGAAGTAACATCTGACTCGACTTAGGTATATGCCCATACATATACCTAAGTCCCCAATTCTAGCTCTGCTCACGAGCTCAAGAACAACTCAATCCACAAAGGAAAGCAAGACTCAAATCCATAAGGAGAGTAAACGGTAAATCCACAAAGGATAGTTCAACACAATCCACAAAGGAGAGTAACATACGATTCAGCTCAACCAGGTATACTTTTTCAGATGACGTCAAAGATGATCACTGATCCATCTAAGTCGTCGGACCCACGAAGGATCGATAGGTACTAACCCCCGCAGAAGACCCACACAGGATCGGGCTCACACAGAACCTGTAGGCAGTGGCTCACACAGAACCGGTAGTAAGGACCCACATAGGATCGGGCTCACACAGAACCTGTAGGCAGAGGCTCACACAGAACCGGTAGCACTGATCCACGTAGGATCGCTGAGTGCAGTAGTCGACGCAGTCCACTGAGGATCTCTGCACAGTCGTCGCCGCAGTCCACGAAGGATCTTTGCTCTGCCGTCGTCGCAGTCCACGGAGGATCTCTGCTCTGCCGTCGTCGCAGTCCACGGAGGATCTCTGCTCTGTCGTCGAAGTCACAGCCAGCGCTAGGGTTCCCGCACATAGCGAGCTCGTTTAGGAGGGTCCGCTCCACGAGCCGAGAGGCTGATACATCAACTGACACGTAGTCCGAAGTTGATGTATCCAAAAGTTCCGTATCGACAACAGGATCTCAACGCAACAGACGGCGCGTCAATCGGACGCCCGGTCTGAGAGTTATTGACATTTTCGTCCCAGGGGCCCGGTTGGTTTTTAGGGCAAAACCAACCCGACCGTACTCCGCCTGTATCCGATCCTCGGGCGGAGTATGCCAAAAGTTCCGTCTCACTTAGAGGAATCTACCACAGCTGACGGTACGTCGATCGGACGTCCGTAGCTCACGTTATGAGCGTTTCCGCTCCGAGGGCCCGGTTGGTTTCGTGTACGAACCAACCCGGCCGAACCCAAAGTCTTCCGAAACCTTGAGTATAATATACCGAAACGACCGTCTCGATCCAAGGATCGCGTAGCCGCTGACGGTTCGTCAATCGGAGGTCCCAGGCCCAAGATATGGGCGAAAGACCGAAGAGGGCCCGAAACGGGGGTTCTGGGCCCGGGGCGACCCGGCCCGAACCCCCCCTGGGGTCGGCCGAACCGGGTCGGCCCGAACCGGCCCGAACCGGCTCGGCCGGGTCCGGTTCGGCCTGGGCGCGGCCCGGCCGACCGGACCGGCCGGCTCGGCTTCGGCCGAGCGGCCGAACAGGCCGCCGCCGCGGGTTTGACCCGCGGCATTTGAAGAAACGCGGCCCCCGCGGGGGGCCGCCTGTCACGCGGACGCGGCCGGGCCGCCGCGTCCGTTCCCGGTTCCGCGCGGCCGCGGAACCGGCCGCCACCGCCGCGGCTTCAGCCGCGGCGGAAGATCTCCACGGCGGCGCGCCGGGCGCCGCCGCCTCCGGTCGCCGGCGCCGCCGCGCCGGCGACCCGCGCCGCCGCTGCCTTCCGCGGGCCGCCGGAGATGCTCCGGTGGCCCGTTTTGCCTCCCGTCTGCGCCGATGCCTCTCCCGGATGCCGACCTTCACTGCGGAATCAACGGATCGCCCCTGCCGCGCGGTTTGTCGTCGTCCGTCATATCCGCACAACAAAAGGGATCGGCGGAGGGTTGTCGGGTCTTGTTCGTTAGACCCGCACCCTCCGCGTTAGCCATAATCAACGGGAGAAAAGAAAAAGGATGATCAACACATGATCCAACAATTTTATTTAAAGATAAAATTGTTCGTTTGAAACCGACTTTTTAAATTTTCAAGAACGTTCACGAGAAATTTTAAAAAGGGGTAACTTTTCCAAAATAAATCCCTACCTCGAAGTCGTCGTCGGACGAGAGGTCGTCGCGGAATCGCTCGTCGCGGAAGAAGGAGATCGTCGCGTCGTCGCGGTATCCGGCGTCGCGTCGCCAATCTCCGGATCAAGAACAAACAGATTTAATTAATTAAATCCGTTGTTGTTGAAATTAAGAAGGGAGAATTTAGAAGTTTCGATTCTCACCTTTAACCGCCGATCGCAGGTTCGCCGCGGAAGAAGAGGCACCGAAGAAGAAGAAGAAGAAGGTCGCGGAAAAGCTGTTGACGTCGCGGATCGTGCGTCGTCGGATTCCGGTTCCGGCGTTCTTCGCGTTCTTCGCGTTCTTCGCGTTCTTCGCGTTCTTCGCGTTCTTCGCGGAGAGGGTGGAGGCTCAGAGGAATTGCACAACGATAGCAATCCTCCAAATAGACAAGTTTGTCTATTTTATTATTTTGCCAACAAACGTAAAACGCGTAAGTAACGACCCATTTAATTCGTTGAATTAATTCAACGAGCGAAACAACACATTTAATTCACGAAAGAAACAGCCCATTTAAATGGTCTGTTAAGAATTAAAGAAACGCGTCGGTTGACTTTTCAGTTTCTTTGACGGGTTTTCGCGGGTGCGTTACTTAGCGAAAGAAACGGCGGGGCTCGCGCGGGCCCCACCTCACAAATATCCTATCAAGGGGTATGATATTTCTGGATAGCATCCTATCCAGTTCAACACAGTTCAAGCCGCCTTTAAGTGGCTTCAAGTGGCTTCCAAGCAGCTTAAGTGAAATAAAATAAAGTTGTCGCACAAATTTATTTTATTTCTGACTTAAAGCCGCAAAATTTAAAAACCACGTCTGAGCAAACGCAACTCCGGAAGAGGCGTTTCTAAGCAAATACCGGCGCTGCGATTTCATCGGTGCCCTCAGAATTTGATTCCGGGCACCGGTTCAAAAGATAGAAAAACCCGCTCGTCCGTTCACTGAACGTACCCGAGCCAAACTTCGGAAATTGATTCCGGGCACACCGGGCCTCGGAATCAGGTGCCGTCTGAAGCTGCGCTCTTGTAAAATTCCAAAGAAAATTAAGAAAAAAAATTTCCTTGAAATTTGCGGGTCTTTACACTTTAGGTGAAGTCAAACCAATTGTGATGATGCTGAGCTGGACGTTAAAGATATGATGTTCATGAAGTTTAAGTTGTGATTCTAGCTGAGATTTGTGGAAACCTTGAAGATCATTGACGCTGAGTTTTGCGGGAGTGTTGATGAAGCCAAAATCTGATGTTTTCAGAGATATTGAAGTCGGTTGACTGAGAATCGAAGAAGGCGGAAGATATGAAGCTTGAAGGCCGATTTGATTGGAGCAAGTTTGGTTATATAAAGGGTGAGTTCATTATGAGCTTGGTGCAGAATTTTTGTAAGAGAAATATAGAGATCCCGACTCGCAAGTTCTGGAAGACACGTGAGGTAGAAGTAGTAGAGTCGATATTCCAGTGAATTTTAGAGCATTGAAGATAGCGCCTAATTTTCGGAAGATCGATGTGTTGAGGCTGAACGTTGAAGTTCCTGTCGTTGGAGTCCCATACGACTAAGTTCCGAAAATTGAGTTTGTGAGCAGGTGCAAATTTAGATCATTATGAAGGCTTGGAGGATGATCAACTATTTGTTGCGGAAGCAAATAGAGTTAAAGTGATCTTTTTGGCTACGTTGTGTTTCCATTGTAAACTGGCGGGAGCCAGTATAAAGATCCCGTCGGGAGACAAAAGAGGGCTTTTCAGTAAATACCCATTTGTATTCACTTGCGTCATACAATGAATATCTGTATCTCATGTTAATAACCAAAAACAACGAGTATGTACCCACATTGGAACCAAACCTTGTAAAAATCCTGTATGCCTTGCATTTAGTTTTACTACTACGACGTATGGGTAAGGGTGAGATATAGAGCTGAGAGGATCGAAATTCTAACAAGTTGCAGAGGTCGATTTCAAGATAAAGAAAATTGTAAAAGAATACCATTGATTCAACCCCCTTCTTAGTGGTATATTATATTCCTTGGCACTTCAAAGGACACATTATTTCATGATTTGAGGAAGTGTAGACTTTTGTACCCGGCCTTACCGGTCAATCTTGATTTTCGTGCTACCCCTTTTAGGATATTAAAGCTTAAAATTTCCAGCATTTGACCAGAAAGTTAAATAAATAATAATTCAAATGGCACTTCTTCTATTTTCTTTTTCTTTGATAAAGAGAGCCAAAGGTCAAACAACCCATTAAAAGGAATTATCCAAATCTATAACCTCTAACAATTTAAAAGGAAATTCAGAAAACCACACTTTGTTTGACCCAAAATCAACTGCAAGCTTGGCCAAAGAATCAACTAAGGAATTAGCTTCAGCGACAAATCAGAAAAAAATCACAAACCTCAAAACCAACAGTAAGACTGCTGACATGCTGCAGCAAAGGAAAAAAGGATGCCCAACTACGCTGAAGGTGATCGAACTCTTATAGGACACCAACAAAATCCGACAAAAAAATCACCCTTGAACAGCCCAGCTGCCTCAGCAAACGCACCCTCACCAAAAGTGCACGTCCCTCCAATTCATGGACATCCACCCTGTACCCAACACCCGACGCTGCTGCTACCACCTCGCCATTAAAATCATGGGCCACAGCCACAATACCATTCCACCTTGCCAACCTGCACCAAAACATCAACATTAATCTTGATAAAACCTGGAATAGGTCGTGTCCAAATCATCATCTTTGAACAATGCCCTCTGATCCGAGCCACGTTAAATTCCCGCCATAGCTCCAAAGCCGATGACACTGAAATAGAATGATCACCCTCCTTGGCAGTAAACCGCAACACATTTCAGTTTACTCAGTTTTTTCCATGCAACTATCATAGTTTGCTCCATTAATAAGAAGTCATTTTGACATAAGAGAGTTCAAAGCCGATCTTTAAAACCCCTCAATTTACTTGGTTGCTTGTCAAGAACCCACACGATTCTAGATATGCTTAGCTTGAGGACAACAGATGAACACATGATTTGAGCCTTAAAAACTTCAACACCACGGGTAGTGAGTCTCCAAAATAGTACCTTGTTGAACCAGTGAGCGTCCAATGGGCAACGCATCGCGAAGAAGACGCCAAACAAATATCTTTATTTTTTCAGGAATCACTAGGCGCCACAATCTCTTTCAAGTTGGCGAAGGGGATGCTCGGTTTGACAACATGATTATCCCTTCTAGATTCACAATAAGGAATTATTTTGCCACCTTGTATGCCGATCTCATTGAAAAACAATCGAGGCGTTAGAATGCTAGATAATGATATCATCAATACAATTAAGGTAATGGAATTGAGAGAATAAAAACAACCTCATGAGGCAAAACAATTGTCGTATAAGCCCCTTGTTCCATCCCCTATCCTCCGAAATCAACACATCTCAAACTTTAAGATCAATATCAGCTTGAACCCTTGGCGATGCCACCTTAAAAGTGGAAGGTGTAGCAATCCAACAATCCTTCTATTTCCGTATACTCCCGACCCTACCTGCCAACGAAGACCCTTCTCTAGAACTTGTCGAGCCTCTAAGAGATCTCTCCATATGTAAGAGTCTCCTTCCCATCTCAGTTGACAGAAAGTCCCCATTTGGAAAGTATTTACCTTTCAACACCCTACAACATAATGAACCGGGTTCATGTACCGAACGTCATCTTTGTTTAGCCAACATGGCAAGGTTAAGTGCACTTAGATCTCTAAATCCAAGACTGCCATTGTCTTTATCCAAACACAATGTCTCCCATTTCATTCAATGAATGGTTCTCTTCTTGGACCCCCCCATTAACTTTCCCATCAAAGAATTTAGCATATCGCAGACACTCTTTGGAATGCACATGCAACTCTTAACAAACACAGGTAAAGACAACACCACGATATTAATGAGGATCCCTTTACCTGCCTTAAAAAACATTTTCCCCTTCCACCCTTGGAGCCTCCTCGTCACTTTTTCTTTAAAATTTGCAAATGCAAGATAAGGAGATCTACCAATAGTAGGGGGAAGACCGAAGTATTGATCATTGTTAGAATGAAGGGGCGCTGATCCAATGCTCAAGATGCCTTCTGAGGGAGGCCTTGGTGTTTATTTATAATGAATTATAAGGATGACATGTTACATAAAGTCTCAGACTTGACTTAACTTAACCTTTAACACCCCCCTCAAGCTAGGTGTACCTAGCTTGGATATATAAGAAAACAAAAAACATCCCCTAATACTCCCTCTCAAGGTGGATATGCCCAACTTGCAATACAAATTTTAAAAACTTAAAAAAAGAAACGCACTTGCAAAGAAGCCTGACGGTGGTCCTGGCAGCCGGACGAAGATCCAGGCAGTGGTGAAGAAGTCCGACGGTGATCCGGACAACTTGACGGTGATCTAGGTAGTCCGACAGTAATCCAGGCAGTGATAAAGAAGCCCGAAGGTGATCTAGACTGCTCGATGGTGATCCGAACGATGATAAAGAAGCCTGACGGTGATCCGGGCAGCCTGACAAAGATCCAGACAAAAGTAGATGAGCCTGACGGAGATCCAGACAATGGTGAAGAAGCCTGATGGAGATGAAGACCGACGCAACAAGGGCTGCTGGGAAGATGCGACAAAGCACGCTGAAAAACTGATGCACGCTTGTTGGAGTAGTTCTAGGAGGGTGGCCAAGAGAAGTGGCCCAAAGGCTCCCTGTGTCCGGCTGGGGTGCGCAAAAGGGGAGGGGCGCGTGTTTGTGCGATTTTGTTGGGGGAAGGGGGGTTCTGCGTCTTACATGGCACACATTTGGGGAAGGGGCGGCGATGGAAGGACCAGCGTGGCAGGGGGCATTGACGCAGAGGGAGGGGACGAGGTTTAGATGTGGCTAGTCGAGGTAGGGGAGCTACGCCTGGAGGTGCTGCCCGGGAGCGCGCGTCACAGGAGGAGGCGGAGTTGTGGGGGATGCAATTGGCATAGAGATGGCAGGGGGCGACACTGCTGTTACGATGGACTTTGGCCCGAGAGCCCCCCCCCACCCAAGCGGGGGTATATCGTAGGGTTTCTCTAGCAAAAGAGAGGGGGAGGGGACAGGGTTAGGGTTTAGGATCCTGCTTTGATACCATATTAGAATGGAGGGGCGGTGATCCAATGCTCAAGATGCCTCTTAAGGGAGGCCTTGTGTTTATTTATAGAGAATAATAAAGATAACAAAATACCCAATCTTCAATGTGAGACTCACATCCTTTGACAATCATGATATCCGACCTTCACTTCCACCAAACATTTTATTTCATGCTTAATAGTTTGATCATTGTTTGGACTGAAAAAAAAATTCTGATTTCCCAAAGTTGACTTTCCGCCCAGAGATTCGTTCGTAAAATCCAAGCAACTGCAACATATTTCTGCATTCCTGAACTGTAGTTCGAGAGGCAAAAAAAGCCTCATCTACAATAAACAAATGAGAAACTCAAGGCCCAAATCGGTTGTTCCTAGCCCCCTGAACCAACCCTTCATTTCTTGCACGTTCCATCAAAGAATCCAAAACTTCCATACACAAAAGAAATAATGTGAAAGAGGGTCGCCTTGGTGGCGACCCCACTCTAGCCTCACAGAACACGAACTTCCCGGTTCATGATAAAAGAGTAGGAGACAGGTAATACAAGGCATAATAAGATTCATAAAACTATGGTTGAAACCAAACCTTCTCTAAAAAATCTCATTCCACACAATCATACGCCCTTCAATGTTATTTTTTCCCCTGTCCTCAACCCCTTAAAAGCACACTTCGAAGGAGCGATAATCTCTAGGGGAACCTTTTAAGGCAGTTAGCAATAGCCTTTGTGCGAATTTTATAAATGACATTGCACAGACTAATTGTATGAAAAATCTCAGCCCGAACAGGAATTTTAATTTTGGGATTTAAAACAAGATCATTTGATTAATATTACCATTAAAAACATCTGAATTTAAAAAACCAAGCGCCGCAGATAAAGCGCCCCGACGATGTGCCAATTTTTTTGAAAAAAGAATGTCGACATACCATCATGTCCAGGAGCCTTTGCTGGGTCCATCTAGAAAAGTGCTGCCTGAACCTCTTCCTCTAAAAAATGATCAACAAGAAAAGCATTCATATTCTCGGTCACCCTTGCCTCTAAAAAGTCTAGCTCCTCCCTCAATCCGTTAGGATGCTCAGAAGTGAAAAGATTGTCAAAATGAGTAACAGCCAATCTTTCAATCCTTCCAATAGCATTAATCTAGCAGCCAGCCTCATCTTCAAGCCCTCAAATAAAATTATTCTGCTTTCTTTGGGTTGCCTTGGCATGAAAAAATCGAGTATTAGAATCACCTTCCTTCAACCAAAGTGCATTAGTGCACTGTCTCCATAAGACCTTCTCACCCTCCAATAAATTCCTAAGCTCAGCTGCAAGTCCCCTTCCAAAGAAGCTGCATCCTCCGCTTATTAGCTGACTTAATTTGCTCCTGCTTCTTCATAATCTGTTTCTGAATATTGCCCGCTGAGAATTTATTCCACCTGAAAAACCAACCTCCTGTAGCCCTGATACACCTTGCCACCCCTGAAGATTGGGAGGCCAACTTCCGCCAAGCCTGCCTGATTATGGATTCACAGTCCGGTCTCCATGCCCAAAAATGTTCAAACTTGAATCTTTTCATTCACTCATTCATCCCACTCTTTTCAGCTTTGACCAACCACTGCTGGTGGTCTGAAGAAACCCGCGACAAATGATTGACTGCTGTAAGAGGGAAAACCGATCTCCAAGATGACGATGTTCAAGTGGCCCGGTCCAACTGAGCTAGAATCTGATCATCAACCTCCATTAGACCAAGTAAAAGGATCACCCATGAACCCCCAGTCATCCAACCTGCATGTCTCCAACACCTCCTTGAATCATGCAAAATGAGAATGAAGACCGATGCTTCATTCTACCCCCCCTGCTTCACCTCACTTCCAAGAATTTCATTAAAATCCCTCACACAAAGCCATGGTATTTGATTCCAAGAGCCCAATAACTGCTGCAGATTCCGTGACCCAGAATGCCTTCTGGAATCAGGATGCCCATGAAAACTGTTGATTCTCCAAAAATCGGTTTTCTGCAACTAACGACTGAGAAAAAGATTGGAGATGGATATCAGTATCCTGCCTCCACTTTAGAGCCAGACCTCCTAATCTTCCTTTAGATGGAACACATATACCAAAAGGCCAACCCGACTTGCCTGGAAACCGCTCAAATTCAACTTGCATCAACCTAGTCTCAATAAGAAAAATAATTGCGGGATCTTCCTTCTTCACAAGAAGAAGCAAATCATGAAATGTCTAGGAGTTCCCAAGTCCTCTACAGTTCCAACTTACGATCTTCATGAGCTGCCCGGCAGCCTCCACTGCTAGATTCACTAATAATACTGCAGAATCCTCCTGCACTGAACATGCCTGCATTGCTTTTGGGGTTATCAACTCTAGAAGATTTGGTTCATAAGAAACCCCCTTTTTTCCGACCTCACGAACCAACTACTTGATCTTTGGCCCAAACCTACGCCACTTTCTAAAAGATGCCAACTCAACAGAACCCCCCTTCATTCAGACTTCTCTCTGGAGGTGCAAACCCATCCGCCGAAAAACCAAACAAATGCGAAACCGGGCTAAAATGGAATGGCAGATTTCTAATATCAAAAGATTCCGAATGCCCCCCCTCTTTCTGTCTTTGTGAAGCACATCCAGATCTGCTAAAACGATTTCCTTCCCTTTTGTCCTTTTGAGTCTTTCCCTTGACTGATATTGTAGAATGATAAGAGTGGTGACCCAATCCCCAAGATGCCTCTCTAAGAGAGGCTTTGAGGTTATTTTATAATCAATAATAAAGATCACATAAAATCATAAGTTCGATGTGGGACACAGACTCCAACATTCCCCCTCAAGCTAGGTCTACCTGGCTTGAATACATAATTAAAGAAGACAAATCAAACCAAAACAAAACAAAGACACTTTTAGCACTCCCCCTCAAGCTGGACATACCCAGCTTGATGACATGACAAGACAAAACAAAAGATAAACCGTCATGACTGCTGCTCCCCCTCAAGAAGTTGATAGATGATGCTGCTGAAAAAGATTGCCAACCAACAAACAAGAAATCATCCGCGATTGCAGCTCCCCCTTGAGATGAAAATTTTAAATGACGAATTCTCCTTATCTCAATGTGAGGTGGAGATACTCTTTTATAGATGAGTAATATAAATTACAAGGAGGGATATTCTGATGTGAGACTCGGAAATACCCATTATAATAAAATGGGGTTCAACACTCCCTCTTAAACTGGACATGCCCAACTTGGACCAAGAGTCACAAAAAGAAAGACGACATCGAATAAGACCATATACACTCCCCCTCAAACTGGGTCGTGGAGGCTGTGAATACCCAGCTTGGTAGTGAGAGAGTCCTGACGAGCTCTCGGGAGGCTTTTTGTGAAGATGTTTGCAAGCTGATTCGCCATCGGAATATGACCGAAACTGATATGGTTTTGCTCGAGATAATGGTGAAGAAAGTGACAGTCCACCTCAGTATGCTTCGTCCGTTCATGGAAGACGAAATTCGATTCAATTTTTGTGGCGGCCTGATTTTTACACTAGATACGAGTAGATGTCTGCGGCGGGAAGCCAAACTTGTGGAGGAGATGACGAAGCCAGAGGATCTTAGTGGTGACTGTGTCCATGACAGGGTATTCAACCTCCGTATTAGATCTGAAGACGACAGTCTGGTTCTTGCTGCGCCATGAGATGGGGTTACCGGCTAAGAAGACGACAAATCCAGAAGTAGACTTGCGGGTAGCAAGACAACCGACATAGTTCACATCACAGAAAGCATCAACATCCAAATGAGCGTGAGCGTGATGTGAGTAGCGAAGACCACGAGCATGGTCTTTCTTTATGTATTTGGCAATGCAGAGCACAACATCCCACTGAGATCTGGTCATATGCTCCATGAACTGACTAACTTTGCTTACTGCGCAGACAATGTCTGGTCGTGTCATGGTGAGGTAATTGAGTTTGTCCACCAGACGACGGTTGCTCTCTGGGTGAGGAAAGGGTGTCGTGTCGGCATAGAGAGAGCGTTCCCCAGACTCAAGAGGAGTGTCCTCGACAGTCGCCTGACTCAACCCTGCATCTTGCAAGATATCCAGGGCATATTTCTGTTGGCAGAGAAAGATGGTGTCCTCAGAGCGGGCGACCTCGATGCCCAGGAAGTAGGTGAGAGGACCAAGATTTTTGGTGTGGAAGTGGTGGTGAAGGTGCGCCTTGAGTTGGGTGATTCCAGTGGAGTCGCTCCCTGTGATAATGATATCATCAATATATACCACCAACAAGATGCAACCGTTGGGTGTCGTACGGTAGAAGACGGTGTGGTCCTTCATACTGCGAGAGAGACCAAAGGCGGTGACGACGGTGCTGAAGTGACCAAACCAAGCACGATGAGATTGTTTGAGGCCATATAGAGATCGACAGAGTCGACAAACATGGGAGTCGGCTTCGGAGACCCGAAATACGAGGGGCTGCTGCAGATAGACCTCTTCGTCAAGAAAGCCATGGAGAAAGACATTCTTGACATCGAGTTGATGAAGCGGCTAGTGATGATGAGCTGCTAGAGAGTGCGCTGTAGGAGGTGGGCCGGGAAGCTCCGCAGGAGGCGGTTCCGGGAGGCCGCGAGTCGGGAGGTTGGGAGTGCGTCGTGGGGAGGGATGACGTTGGAGGGCCACGGTAGCTGTGTCGGGCGGGAGCCGTGTAGGTCGGGAGCCGGGAGTTGCGACAGACAGCGGGAGGCGCGCCGAGATGTCGTGGGAGGAGGCGGGCCGGGATGCCGCGGGAGGAGGCGGGCCGGGATGCCGCGGGAGGAGGCGAGTCGGGAGTCGCGACGGGAGGTGCGACGGGAGGTGCGACCTAGGCGGGAGGGCCGGGAGCTGAAGGGCGTCGAGAATCTGTCGGGAAGAGCGTCAGCGAGCGAGAGCCACGCATAGGGAGCCGCGCAAGGAGGCGGGAGCCGGACAGAACCGGGAGGGCAGGGGCCGGGCAGAACCGGGAATCCGCAGGAGATTTTCTTGCAACCCTAGACAGGAGAGAGAAAAGAAAAGGAGGGAGGGTTCGGGTTAGAGAGTACCCTTTGATACCATGTAGATGGCGAATTTCCCTTACCTCAATGTGAGACGGAGATACTCTTTTATAGATGATTAATATAAATTACAAGGAGGGATATTCCGATGTGGGACTCGGAAATACCCGTTATAATAAAATGGGGTTCAACAAAAATGATGGATGATTGAAGATGTCGCTGAAAAGGATGGGTCACTCAACCGCACAAGCGGGGCCAGGCGATGGAGCGTCGGGAAAGCTGCACAGGCGGGACCGGTGGACGGAGCACCGGGAAAGCCGCACAAGCGAAGTCGGTCGATGGAGCGCTGGGAGGAGCCGACAACGGCAGGTCAGGTAACGGGGCGTTGCAGAGGAGCCGCGCAGGCTGACGACCGAAGAGGTGCGAGAATGGATGCTGCGTTGCACAAAGATGGGCGACAGGGATGGGTGCCGTCACGTAGGGAGAGGCCGACGCACAAAAGGCAGAGGCACCAAGGGGTGCCGCGACCGACTAAAAGGGGTGACGAGAAGGGAGCCGACGCTGTGGTAGGGCCGTCGCGCATGGGTCCCGCAGGGAGGAGGGCAAGCAGGGGAGGCGACGCCGCAGGAGGGAGGAGGCGGGATCTGGCCGGCGGTCGGAGCTCATGGTGGTTGGGACTCCCAGATCTGGTCGGGATACAGTAGCGCATGAGGGAGGAGCGGCGCAACACGGACGTGAAGAACGGAGGCGCCTGCTGGAGCTAGGATCCGTCGCGAGAAGAGGTTGGGGCCGACTGGATGAACGAGGACCGTCGTGAGGAGAGGTCGGAGCCGCCAGGGACCGTCGTGCGTAGAGGGAGGGAGCCGCCGATGATTGGAGGGCGACTCACTGGAGGTCGTCGATGGTGGAGCTCCCGCGGAGGGGTCGTTGCACGGGAGTGGCGGAGGAACCGCGTAGGAAGCAGCCGACGAGATGGGGCACGAGTCCAGGCAGAGGAAGGCTCGTCCCGCAGGGAGGGCTGCACGCAAAGACGGAGAAGGGGGTGGGGGTGTGGGGGGGGGGGCGACCGACTCATTCGGTTGGGAGTTGTCGCCCCCGACGGAAGGAGAAGTCCTCCGAGAAAAAAAAGACGGGAGGGTGGGCTAGAGTTGAATAACCTCCTCTGATAGCATGTAGAATGATAAGAGTGCTGACCCAATCCTTAAGACTCCTCTCTAAAATAGAATGACATATTTCTAATATCAAAAGATTCGGAATGCCCCCTCTTTCTGTCTCCGTGAAGCACATCCAGATCTGCTAAAACGATCTCCTTCCCTTTTGTCTGTTTGAGTCTTTCCCTTGACTAATATCAACTCCCCTGTGTCTGAAGAAGTAACCCCATCAGTCTCTTGTTTCTTACACACCATTAAAGTAAAAGATCAACCAAACACCCTGAAATCTCTTGCAGAATCCACCACCTCTTTGAAGTTACCCCCTTGTACATTGTCATCGCACCCTCAGCCCCTGGAAAAGCCTCCTTAGCCACCAAATGTGAGGAAGATGTGTAACGTCCCAGTTCCGGGTGCCACTCAACGGGTGCTCCGAACCCGGTTCGCCACATGACCTCAAGCGCATTTCCCCAAACGCCAGAGGCTGCCGACTAGCAGCGAGGGCCCAGGTCTGATAGTAGGGAAACTATGCCCTCATTTGTCAAAGTGTAGCGCAGCGGAATATAATATAAACATACAACAACAACGGAAGCAGTAACGGTATATATAACTGAAATGGATAACTGATAATAAAAAGAGAAACCAGCGGTCACATATATATGAAGATGCAGCATGTCACTATTCTATAAAACAGTCAGAACATGTTACACAATCAATACAATACAACTGAAGTACAGATACAGAAAAGCAAAACAGAACAGCCCGTGACATTGCGAGCCAACGCTCGGTCCCATGCTCTCCTACACCTCAGTAACAATCAAGTACCTGTATAGGGACTCTTGCCCCTATCCACACCTGCAACAACGTAATCTGTTTGGGCCGAAAAGCATGACCCAAACAGGGTGTGAGAAATAAATCTCAGTAGGCACCCCCAAAGGCCCGTGCCCAACTGTGTGAAAATATGCAACAACCATATGCAGTAGTAAAATGCAATAAACTAAGCAGTACTCAAAAGTAACTAACTTAATAGTTAAATTGCCATTTAATTATTTATTTAATCCATTTAATATAAGAAAACACCACAGTGCATTTCTAAGTAAACAGTCAGCGTCCTCAGACAACCAAAATCTCACCTTCAGGTAATCAGAATCCAACCCGCAGGTAATTGCCCACAGGCATACAGATTTTTCCCTCAGGCGTAGGTAGTGTTGCCCTCAGGCACAGAGTCTATTGCCCTCAGGCACGAAAGAATTTGCCCTCAGGCTAGGATAACAACTGCCCTCGGGTTAAGCAAAACAACGCCCACGGGCTAAGTAAAACACTGCCCTCAGGCGCAAGTAAACGGGCCATGCCCAACATGTAAATAAACATTCACATTCAATTCCTCTCAAGACAATTCTACAATCAATACTTTAAAGGCATACCCTCGGGTATCCCGGCCAAACGGCTAAACAGAGGAACGCACCCCCGGGGTGGTCCTGAATCCAAGCACTGATCCCAAACAACATTTTAATATCACATTTAATTACCTATTCAATTTTAGGTATTAAAAATAGCTATGGCCTCAGCCACACGACACCCCAACATGGGTTCGTAGCATAAAAATACACACAAACGCACAACAGTTGGAAATTAAACACCAAACCACCTACCTTTAACACCAACGAGCGGTATACACGATCGTCGATCCCAGAAACGCCCAAATATGACGTAGATATGAGGTAAAAGATAAATCGTTCAAACCCAAATAACTCCCGTTAGGAGAAGAATTGGTAAGAAGTACCCAAGGAGAAGGAAGCCCTTACCCGTGCGGTTCCAACGAGACCGTCCGAGGCGGAAACGGATTCCCGGTTCGCGATCAACGGATCTCCGAAGGTTCGGCCGTCCACTTCCGCTCCTTCCTCCGGTTCTAAGCCTTCCCTGTGAACAGGGGAGGCTACTGCCCATTTTAAGCGAAAAAAATAGAGTACACGGCGTGTACTTCCCATTTTTTAAACTGTTCACCTGGCGGCTTCCCGCCAGCGTGGCACTGTTCACCTGCCGACGTGACTACACGGCGTGTCTTCATGAGTACACGGCGTGTGCTGCCCCACAGCCGGCCACCGCCTTACTTTTTGCCTGCCGACTGACTACACGACGTGTAAGGGACCACTACACGGCGTGTAGTCGGTTCCTACACCCTTCATCGCCGACATGGCCACACGCCCTGTGTACTCATTCCACACGGCCAGAAGTACACGACATGTGGAAAAGTATACGGCGTGTACTTCCAAAATTTGGGATTTTTCCCCATTTTCCATATTTTCTCAAAAACACTTAAGGAAAAGGGAAAAGAAGAAGCCCGTACCTCAAAACTAAGAACCGGGTTCTTACAAACTTCCCCCCTTAAAGCAATTCGTCCCCGAATTGCCCTTCCAATGGTGGCGAAGATATAACTCAGAACAGCTCTGGCCACTGAGCACGTACATCGGTCTCCCGCTCCCAGGTTTCGTCCTGCACTCGGCCATGCTGCCGTAGTACCCGTACGAGAGGAACTGACCGGCCTCGGAGAACCTTCGTGCTCCTATCAACGATACGAATCAGATGCTCTTCAAAGGACGCATCAAACTGAAGCTCAACCTCCTCTGGCTGAAAGGTGTGAGACGGGTCTGAATGATAGCGGTGCAACTGAGATACATGGAAGACGTCGTGCATGACTCGGTACCTCTGCGGCAACTGCAGCCGATAGGCAACCAGCCCGACTCTCTCCAGAATCTCAAATGACCCCTCATACCTCGGTGAAAGTTTACCCTGTCTCCTGATCCGCCTGTGTCCCAGCCTCGGCGAAACACGCAAGAAAACCTGATCCCCGACCACAAACTCCAAAGGTCGTCTGCGGCGATCAACATAAAATTTCTGACGAGACTGCGCGGTAGCAATCCGCTTCTGAATCAACTGGACCTGCTCAGTAGTCTCCTGTACGAGACGTGGTCCCAGTAAAGCTGCCTCACCTGCCTCTGACCAGCACAAAGGTGATCGGCATGACCTACCATATAAAGCCTCGTAAGGTGCTATCTCAATAGTCGCCTGAAAACTATTGTTATAGGCAAACTCGACTAGGGGTATATGCTTCTCCCAAGAGCCCCCAAAGTCCAGGACGTATGCACGCAACATGTCCTCTAGCACCTGTATCGTACGCTCTGACTGGCCATCGGTCTGAGGGTGGTATGCTGTGCTCAGAAGCACCTGTGTACCCAATGCCCTCTGAAAACTCTGCCAGAAACGAGACGTAAAGCGGGCGTCCCTATCTGAAACGATAGAACGAGGAACCCCATGAAGACGTACGATCTCTCGGATATACAACTTCCCGAGCTCGTCAACACAGAAGGTCTCCTTGATCGACAAAAAGTGAGCTACCTTCGTGAGTATGTCCACAACAACCCACACGACAGTATTTCCTCTAGGTGATCTCGACAACCCTGTCACGAAGTCCATCGCGACATCATCCCATTTCCACTCCGGAATGGGTAACTGCTGTAACAGTCCAGCTGGTCTCTGATGCTCCGCCTTCACCTGCTGACAGGTGGAACACCTCGTAACAAAACCAGCCACATCTCTCTTCATACCCGGCCACCAGTACTGACGTCTCAAGTCTCGGTACATCTTGGTAACCCCGGGATGAACTGCCCAAGCTGAAGCATGAAACTCCCGCATCAGCTCCTCGCGTATATCCCCTGGAACCCATACTCGCCCATGGAAACGCAGAACCTCATCACCGCCTATCGCCCAACCGGGAGGAGGGTTCTCACTTGCCACCGACTCCCGCAGAACTAGGCCTTCCGAATCAGATAGTTCTCTCATCCTCACTCTGTCCAGGAGGGTAGATGTCACAGCTAACGAGGAAAGATAAGTCTGCCCCTGACTGTCGTGCACCTCCAGATGCATCTCAGAGAACAAGGCCATAAGCCGCCACTCACCACTGGCCTCCTGCACTGCCTGTATCTGAGTCTTCTTGTTCAGTGCATCAGCTACTGCATTACCTTTACCAGGTGTATAGGCAAGCTCAAAATCGAAGGACTGTAGGTATTCGACCCACCTCCTCTGCCTCAGATTCAAGTCACGCTGAGTAAATATATACTTGAGGCTTTTGTGGTCGGTGAAAACCACAAAATGCTCTCCCAATAGATAATGTCTCCAACAGCGCAACGCATGCACAACTGCAGCCAACTCGAGATCATGCGTCGGGTAATTCCTCTCATGTGGCCTCAACTGCCGAGACCCGTACGCAACAACTCGATCGCCCTGCATCAACACTGCTCCCAGCCCAATACCTGATGCATCACAGTAAACTGTATAGCTCTTCCCCTGCTCTGGGAGTATCAGGATCGGTGCTGATGTCAACCTTCCTTTCAGGTTCTGAAAGGCTGTCTCGCAAGCTTCCGACCAAACAAACTTCACACCCTTCTTAGTCAAACCCGTCAACGGCGCTGCTAAGCGGGAGAAGTCTTGTATGAAGCGTCTGTAGTAACCGGCCAGCCCTAAGAAACTCCGTATCTCAAACACGTTCTTAGGCTCCTCCCAGGAAACTACTGCTCTCACCTTCTCTGGGTCTACTGCAACTCCTGCCTCTGAGATAATGTGACCCAGGAAGTGAATCTGGTCCATCCAAAAGTGGCACTTTGAGAGCTTATCATATAGCCGATGCTCTCTCAGTGTACTCAATACGATCTCAAGATGGGTGGCATGGTCGTGTCGAGTGTGAGAGTACACCAAGATATCGTCCACGAATACTACCACAAAAGAATCAAGATATGGATGAAACACACGATTAATCAGAGCCATGAAAATTACTGGCGCGTTCGTGAGTCTGAACGGCATAACCAAGTACTCGTACAAACCATATCTGCTCCGAAAAGCTGTAAGCGGTATATCCGATGGTCTCACGCGCAACTGGTGATATCCGGATCTCAAGTCAATCTTCGAGAACACTCGTGCTCTTCGAAGCTGATCAAAAAGATCATCTATCCTCGGCAAAGGATATCGGTTCTTGACCGTCAACTGGTTCAGCTTTCGATAATCCACGCAAAGTCTGAGGGTACCGTCTGCCTTCTTCGCAAAAAGGACCGGCGAACCCCACGGAGAAGTACTGGGTCAGATAAAACCCTTTGCCTGTAACTCCTCTAACTGCCTCTTGAGCTCCTGCAACTCAGGTGTAGCCATCCTATAAGGAGGAATGGACACCGGTGCTGCTCCTGGCACAAACTCGATAGAGAAATCCACCTCTCGCTCCGGAGGTAGACATGAAAAGTTGTCCGGGAAGACATCCCTGAAACGATCAACGACTGGAAGGAAATCCGTCTGACAAGTCCCCTGATCATCCAGATATAAACTCGCAATCTGGGCTGTGACTCCACCTCGCCCACGATGCTCTGGTCCAGCTCGACTCGCCTGAACATCTCATTCGCCCTTGTATAGAAACTCTCCGCCCTCTGGTGACGTGAAACTCACCCTGCGACGATAGCAGTCTACAAAGGCTCGAAAGGGAACCAACCAGTCCATCCTGAGAATGACGTCATAAGCTGTCATCTCTAAGTCATAGTGGTCCCAAAGAAAGTGACACCCTCCAACCACTAGGGGGCACTCCCTGCACTGACGCACACCAGCCGTTCTAGTTCCCAACGGAGTGTCTAGCGTCATGATATCAGAAGAAAGAGAAACACCGAGCCCAAGACTCTTCACAACGGGTACAAATATGAAACTATGCGCAACACCCGTATCGAAAAGTACTGAAGATAAGACATAAGTTACTAGAATAATACCTCTGACTGTAGAAGGTCCGGGATCTTGCTCCTGCTGGATCTGTTGCATTGCGTATGCCTGCCCAGTGCCGTGGCCCTGCGACACAGCCTGGCTACCCTGAGCTGTCCCGCCCTGCTGCCTCTGAGATCCTGGTGTCTGGCTACCACGGCCACGACCACTATCTCTGCCTGCACGCCCTGACGCATTCCAGTTCCCCGACTGGTAAGAAACCACTGGTCCTGCTCCCGCACGTGGAGTCTGCACAAAACCCCTCTCACTAGCCACTGGTGGAAACACCCTACAAAAGCGCTGCAGATGACCCATCTTGCCGCAAGCTCGGCACTCCACTGGATCACGTGGACACTGTGGCCTCTTGTGCCCCCTCTCTACCACACTGGTAGCACATGACCTGACCACCTGAAGCAGCTGCCTGGCTGGTACTGCCTCCCTGAGAGAAATCCATCTGTCTCTTCCTATTGCCAGTAGAAATAGTACCGGTAACTGGTGCTGAACCGCCCTGACCCGCACCACTAGATTCTCGCAGGTTCCTTTCTGTAATCAGCGCCTGATTTACAATAGCATGTACTGGAGGCAACCTGAAAACATTCACCAGCGCTCGAATGTCATAACGAAGACCATCCTCAAAACGTCTAGCTCTCAACGTCTCATCACCCACCAGAACGGGTGCAAAACGCTGAAGCTCGGTGAAACGAGCAAAATAGTCCATCACCGACATAGCGCCCTGCTGCAGATTCATTAACTCTCGAGCTCTATCTGCCCTCAGCGTCTCCGGGAAAAAGAAGTCATAGAAGACTGCCTGAAAATCTTCCCACGCCATGTCTCTGTGATGCTCTGACTGGGTGGTAACATCCCACCACCTCTTGGCGGAATCACGCAACATATATGTCGCGAGCTTGACCCTCCGCCCTGGAGGCGTCTCAAGATGCTCGAAAATAGTCTGCATCGACCCCAGTCAAGACTCTGCAGCCTGTGGTCCGCCATCCCCTGAAAACGTAGGCGGATGCTGCTGCTGGAAGATACGCGTCAGCTCGGCCATAGATGTAGCGGCCTGCGGTGCTCCCTGAAAGGTCTGCATGAACCGCATGAAACCTTCACGGAACTGCGCCTCCGCGCCTGTGTCCGGTATAACAGCTGGCGCTGCATCTGGCTCTGCTGGAGGATCCACTGGTAGCCCATGGCCCACCATCTCTGGAGTATAATCGTTGCCGCTCTCCTGGCGAACAACGCGCGGTCGTCTAGGCGGCATGACACTACAAGGTCAAAACACGCCTTAGATCAAGATTTATCAAAGACTGGAAGCGAAAGAATCACAAAGGGAACAAGAGGAAGAAGACATTTCAAGATTTGCAAAATAAGACTACACGACGTGTACAATGACTACACGGCGTGTACTTGACTTCCCTTTCCCCTACTCGGGCCCTTCTACACGGCTAAGCCACACGGCTCCCGTTGAACAAAAACTACACGGCTTGTATGGTGTTATTTTCCAACTGCCCGTGTTGTTTGTGACACGACCGACTACTCGGCTTGAAAACTACACGGCGTGTTACACCCGCACACGACGTGTACACCACCCCGTTTCCCTGCCACACGGCTAAACCACACGGTCTGTCCTCGGACAAGACTACACGACGTGTCCCAGAGGCACACGACGTGTTTAAGGAGAGGTGACATCGACCCGTGTTGTTAATTGCACTGCCGAGTCCCCAGGCAACACTACACGGCGTGTACATAATTGACACGACGTGTATGTCTTATGGTTTACTCCGTCCGTGTTGTTAGTTACACGGGTGGACTCCGGGTCAACACTACACGGCGTGTACATTCGGTACACGACGTGTTTTTTCCCCCCAAACATTCCCTACCCCGTGTCGCCACCCACACGGTTTGTGACACGGGAAGAGACTACACGGCGTGTACTCGGGGTACACGGCGTGTACTTAAAAAGTTTATTTTTCTTCCCGAACAGAAGGCCATACACGACGTGTTTAAAGTACTACACGGCGTGTATACTGGGTTTCCGAACAGTATGCCTCAGAAACTTCCCCGGAACCCAGAAAATACCGAAAAACAACACCGAAGTGTAAAATTCCGACCCGTGAGGGCCCATACTCCCCACGAATCAAAGTTTGACATCTTATCTGTGCTATAACTACTAAACAGCTAACGATCCACCAAATTCCGGTCAATGGGGGCCCATACTCCCCAAAAACCAAAGTTTGACGTCCATTCTATAAACAGGCTCACACAAGAAAATACCATATCACAAAGCAAGTATTTATCAAGCAGCTATCACAACAGCATGCTTTTCTAGCACAACAACTATCACAACAACATGCAATTTCTAATGCACCTACATGACATGGAAACTATGCATGACATACGATATCTAGCATGTGCCTATATGATGCATGAGACGGCATACCCTCATCTCATCGGGTTGCAACTAAATAGAACCCACAGATAAATTATAATCAACACAATCTCAAGTGCGTCACCCAACGGTGAAAACAAATCAACTGTAAATTGCAAAATCAGTAAAATTGCAACACGAGGTAAATTGGGTTTTCCCTGTACACGGGTTAGCTACGCCCGGGCACAACTTATTACCAACTACCGTTCGTCCTATCCCTGACTACGACTCCAAATAGTAAGTCAAAGAAAAGAACCTCCTCTGATACCACTTTGTAACGTCCCGGTTCCGGGTGCCACTCAACGGGTGCCCCGAACCCGGTTCGCCACATGACCTCAAGCGCATTTCCCCAAACGCCAGAGGCTGCCGACTAGCAGCGAGGGTCCAAGTTTGATAGTGGAGAAACTATGCCCTCATTTGTCAAAGTGTAGCGCAGCGGAATATAATATAAACATACAACAACAGCGGAAGCGGTAATAGTATATATAACTGAAATGGATAACTGATAATAAAAAGAGAAACCGGCAGTCACATATATATGAAGATGCAGCATGTCACTATTCTATAAAACAGCCAGAACATGTTACACAATCAATACAATACAACTGAAGTACAGGTACAGAAAAGCAAAACAGAACAGCCCGCGGCATCGCGAGCCAACGCTCGGTCCCATGCTCTCCTACACCTCAGCAACAATCAAGTACCTGTATAGGGACTCTTGCCCCTATTCACACCTGCATCAACGTAATTTGTTTGAGCCGAAAAGCATGACCCAAACAGGGTGTGAGAAATAAATCTCAGTAGGCACCCACCAAAGGCCCGTCCGTGCCCAACTGTGTGAAAATATGCAACAACCATGTGCAGTAGTAAAATGCAATAAACTAAGCAGTACTCAAAAGTAACTAACTTAACTGTTAAATTGCCATTTAATTATTCATTTAATTCATTTAATATAAGAAAACACCACAGTGCATTTCTAAGTAAACAGTCAGCGTCCTTAGACAACCAAAATCTCACCCTCAGGTAATCAGAATCCAACCCGCAGGTAATTGCCCACAAGCATACAGATTTTTCCCTCAGGCGTACAGATTTTGCCCTCAGGCGTAGGTAGTGTCGCCCTCAGGCACAGAGTCTATTGCCCTCAGACACGAAAGAATTTGCCCTCAGACTAGGATAACAACTGCCCTCGGGCTAAGCAAAACAACGCCCACGGGCTAAGTAAAACACTGCCCTCAGGCGCAAGTAATCGGGCCATGCCCAACATGTAAATAAACATTCACATTCAATTCCTCTCAAGGCAATTCTACAATCAATACTTTAAAGGCATACCCTCGGGTATCCCGGTCAAACGGCTAAACAGAGGAACGCACCCCCGGGGTGGTTCTGGATCCAAGCACTGATCCCAAACAGCATTTTAATATCACATTTAATTACCTATACAATTCTAGGTATTAAAAATAGTTATGGCCTTAGCCACACGACACCCCAACATGGGTTCGTAGCAAAAAAATACACACAAACGCACAACAGTTGGAAATTAAACACCAAACCACCTACCTTTAACACCAACGAGCGGTATACACGATCGTCGATCCCATAAACGCCCAAATATGACGTAGATCTGAGGTAAAAGATAAATCGTTCAAACCCAAATAACTCCCGTTAGTAGAAGAATTGGTAAGAAGTACCCAAGGAGAAGGAAGCCCTTACCCGTACGGTTCCAACGAGACCGTTCGAGGCGGAAACGGATTCCCGGTTCGCGATCGACAGATCTCCGAAGGTTCGGCCGTCCACTTCCGCTCCTTCCTCCGGTTCTAAGCCTTTCCTGTGAACAGGGGAGGCTACTGCCCATTTTAAGCGAAAAAAACAGAGTACACGGCGTGTACTTCCCATTTTTTAAACTGTTCACCTGGGGGCTTCCCGCCAGCGTGACACTGTTCACCTGCCGACGTGACTACACGGCGTGTCTTCATGAGTACACGGTGTGTGCTGCCCCACAGCTGGCCACCGCCTTACTTTTTGCCTGCCGACTGACTACACGGTGTGTAAGGGACCACTACACGGCGTGTAGTCGGTTCCTACACCCTTCATCGCCGACATGGCCACACGCCCTGTGTACTCATTCTACACGGCCAGAAGTACACGACGTGTGGAAAAGTACACGGCGTGTACTTCCAAAATTTGGGATTTTTCCCCATTTTCCATATTTTTTCAAAAACACTTAAGAAAAAGGGAAAAGAAGAAGCCCTTACCTCAAAACTAAGAACCAGGTTCTTACAAGATGGACTGGAAAAACCACTCTGTACTCCCCCAACCACTTTCCCTGATAATTTGCCAATCTTTGTGCTCAATTCTGCTTGCAGCCACTGTTCAAAACCTTTACCAGGACTAAACGACGCATCGGGATAAGAAAAAACCCCGGTTGAACAATCTCTCCATGAGTGGCTGAGTCGTCCAGACTGATAACAAAAACCAGACTACTGGAGGTGCAAACCTATCTGCCGAAAAACCAAACAAATGCAAAACCGGGCTAAAATGGAATGGAAGATTTCTAATATCAAAAGTGTAGATGGCGAATTCCCCTTACCTCAATGTGAGGTGGGTACATTCTTTTATAGATGAGTAAAATGGAATACATGGTGGAGTATTCCGATGTGGGATTCAGAAATACCCAATATAATAAAACAGGGTTTAACACTCCTCAAGCTGGACATGCCTAGCTTGGACCAAGAGTCCCACAAAAGAAAGATGACAACAAACAAGACCATACACAGCCCCCCTCAAGCTGGGCTGCTGATGCTGGTGATACCCAGCTTGGTACTGAGAGAGTCCATACGAGCTCCCAGGAGGCCTTTTGTGAAGATGTCGGCCAGTTGATCCGCCGTCGGAATGTGGCCGAAACTGATATGCTTCTGCTCAAGATGATGGCGAAGAAAGTGACAGTCCATCTCGATATGCTTCGTTTGTTCATGGAAGACGGTATTCAAAACAATATTCGTGGCCGCCTGATTGTCACACCGGATATGAGCAGAGGTCTGCGGTGGGAAGCCAAACTTATGGAGGAGATGACGAAGCCAGTGGATCTCAATAGTGACCGTGACCACGACACGGTATTCAGCGTTTGCACTAGATATGGAGACGACAACCTGCTTCTTGCTGCGCCAAGAGATGAGGTTACCTGCCAAGAAAACGGCATACCCAGAAGTAGACTTGCGGGTAGCAAGGCAACCAACATGGTCAACATCACAAAAGCCCTCAATATTGAGATGAGTGTGATGGGAGTACTGAAGACCACGAGCAGGGTCTTTCTTGATGTATTTGGCAATGCGGAGGACACCATCCCACTGAGATTTGGTCGGATGCTTCATGAACTGGCTCACTTTGCCAACAACGCAGACAATGTCGGGTCATGTCATGGTGAGGTAATTGAATTTGCTCACCAGACGACGATAACTCTCTGGGTGAGAAAATGGTGTCGTGTCATCATAGAGAGAACGTTTCCCAGACTCAAGAGGAGTGTCCATGGCAGTTGCATGACTCAACCCTGCATCCTGCATGATATCCAAGACATATTTCCTTTGGCATAAAAAGATGGTGTCCGTAGAACGAGAGATCTCGATGCCAAGAGAGTATGTGAGAGGACCAAGATCTTTGGTGTGGAAGTGGTGGTGAAGATGCCCCTTGAGTTGGGTGATTCTAGTGAAGTTGCTTCTTGTGATATTGATATCATCAACATATACCACCAGCAAGATGCAGCCGTTGGACGTCGTGCGGTAGAGGACGGTGTGGTCCTTCATACTGCGAGAGAGTCCAAAGGCGGCGACGACGGTGCTGAAACGGTCTGACCAAGCACGAGGAGACTGCTTGAGACCATATAGAGATCGACGAAGTCGATAGACATGAGAGTCGGCACCAGAGGCACGAAATTCGGGGGGCTGCTGCAGATAGACCTCTTCTTCAAGACAACCATGGAGAAAGACATTCCTGACATCCAGTTGATGAAGCGGTGAGCGGTCAGAGAGATGGATAAGCAGACTGAGGCCATCTTGGCAACCAGAGAGAAGGTCTCAAAATAGTCGATGTCATATGTCTGAGCGAAGCCCTTTGCAACAAGTTGGGCTGTAAAGCGATGGAGAGTGCCATCGGCATTGAGACGGACTGTATAAATCCATTTGCAGTCGACCGCCTGTTTTCCTGCTGGAAGGGGGACCAGGTCCCAAGTATGGTTGTCATCCAGAGTCTGCAGTTCATCCCGCATCGCCTGTAACCACCCCAGGTGAGATTTGACATCGCCTACCGTGCGGAGAATAAATATCGTCTCCAGAGTTGACAAACCTTTGTATGAAGATGTATTGAGAGAAGTATGTTGGCAAGAATGAGTACTTTTTCGGAGTGCAATAAGCAAATCATCTGGTGCCGGTACAAGAGCAGCGGACGAACTGTTGCAGAATCGTCGGGAGTCACAATGACAAAAACGAGAAAACGAAAGAAAGAAAGCAACAAGAACACAACGATTTACGTGGTTCGGGAATAATCCCTACGTCCACGGGAGAGGCAGAATTTCACTATATCAGGAGCACAAATTACAGAGGTTTTTCAGTAGTAACCCTAGCCCGAAAATGGGCTATAAAACAATGGAGAAGACGATCACTGTTCGAAAAGTGAGTCCGCGTCGCTGTAGTGAACGGCGGCCAGCTTTGTCAAAAGCGCTGCAGTGGCTGCCGGCTGGAAGTCAAAAGTGTTACAGTCCAGTTGACCCCGAAGTCCGCACTGCTACAGTGCCTGTCGGTGTCGGTCGGCCAGCTCTGCTACAGTGTCAGCATTGCTACAGTGGCAAAAAAATTGGGCTGGGGGCCTTCGGCCCCCGGACCCCAGAGCAGGGGCGCGTTGCCCCCTGCAACCCCTAACGAGCTCACTGGGGAACTCGGCCCGCGACAGTTGCAGGCCACAAGCATTCGGCCCAACCGGATTGGGCTACACCAATCCAACACGAACCTGGGACAATGGTTTCCTCGACCTGGATGGGGAGCACAATCGAGGGGCGACGGGAGTAGACCGTACCAAAATGGTGATCAGCAGGGGGAGACGCCAGAGGAGGATGGATGATGAGAGAAAGACAACCATCAATATCAGCGTCTGGATGGGGAGAGGGAAGTGAGAATGGAGAGCTCTCAACAAACGAGATGTCGACCGAGATGATATATCGCCGTAGGTCTGGAGGGACGCATTGGTATTCGCGTTGAGTGCGCGAATAGCTGAGAAATATGCAGCGGAAGGATTTGGGAGAGAGCTTGCAGAGGTCAGGACGAGTGTCACAGACATAACAAGAGACATCCAAACACACAGAGTGGAAGTGAGTGGGTGAGGAGGGAGAAAAGAGAACAAAGTCCAAAAAGGAGTCTCCCCTGAAGGATAGAAGAAGGAAGACGATTGATGAGGTATGTAGCAGTAAGGATGACATCTCCCCAAAAGAGAAGGGGCGCCTGTCAGTGGAAGAGATGGGCACGGGCAGTCTCCAGAATATGTTGGTGTTTCCGCTCGGCCACTCCATTCTGTTGGGGTGTATCAGGACATGAGGTCTGATGAATGATGCTATGCACTTGGAGAAACTGCTGAAAGAGAGTAGACAAATACTCCCGCCCATTGTCCGAGCGGAGACATTTAACTGAGATGGAAAACTGGGTATGAATCTCATGGTAAAAAGTCTGAAAGGTAGAAAACACTTCAGACCGATCTCGAAGTAGGTATAGCTACATCATACGCGAAAAATCATCAACGAATGATATATAATATTTATACCCTAATTGACTCGAGACAACACAAGGACCCCATACATCTGAATGAACCAAATCAAAGGGTTTTGAAGCCCATGTATCTACTCGAGGAAAATATTAAGTGCAATGACGTTTCGCAAATTTACAAGAGTCGCAATGAAAGGAGATATGCTGACTGACATCATGAAACAGTTGATGAATGGCAGAGGCGGGTGGATGACTCAACCGGGAATAAAGGTCCAATGCACGCACATAGACAGACGTGCAGGCGACAAATGATGGTCCCTCGAACATGTATACCCCGTCTCGAAGTTGGCCTCTACCAAGTTCCCGGTTCGTCATCCGCTCCTGAAACACAACAGCAGATGATGTAAATATGGCACTGCAGTTGAAATTCTTTGTAAGCTTACTGATTGATAGAAGGTTAAAGGGTTGCGAGGCACATGTGCTGCAGAGGGCAGGTGAAGAGATGATTTTAGGGAGTACGCATCGAAGCCGACAATGGGGAGAGCTGATCCATCAGTGACGGTGATGGCAGAGGAACAAGCGTATGGACGGTAGGTGGATAACATACCTGCATCCCCGATGAGATGGTCTGATGCATATGAGTCTAGCATCCAGGCAGAGAAGCGACGACCGACAAAGGCAGTGGAACCACCAGAGTGGGCAAGTGAAGCTGACGAAGGACCTGGCAGAGAGGTGTTTTGATGATCGTGAATCATCTGAAGCTCAGCCATGGAGAGGTCCAGAGACGACGGAAGAGCTGCGACTTGTGGTGAAGAATCGTGGACCGCAATCTGGCCTTGCCGAGGTGGCTGGGATGGGCGGCCATGAAGAACCCAACAACGATCGATCAAGTGACCAAGCTTGCCACAATGCAGGCAGAGGGGATGAGGACACCCCTCCCCACGACCACATCCACGAGAGCCTGAGGAGCGTCCACTGCCACGACCCAAGAGGGTGGTGTGATCGATGCTGGGAGGCGGTGGGGGAAGTGCCCGCTGAGCCTTTCCCAGACAATGATACACCTGTGGAATCTCTAGGGAAGAGAGGCTGACGAGCATCTCCGTGGTCGTCGTCGCATACTCTGGAGCGAGGCCATGGAGTATGCTAAAAAGGCACAATTGGTCCCTCTGGGCCCAGGCTGCCGCTGATGTCTGGGGAATGAGTCATAGCTCAAGCAATTCATCCCGGAAAGCTTTCCATTCCATCAAGTATGTTGGAAATTGTTAATGGTGAATTCCCCTTACCTCAATGTGAGGTGGGGATACTCTTTTATAGATGAGTAAATCTAAATACAAGGAGGGTAAATCCGATGTGGGACTCAGAAATACCCATTTAAACTTAAATGGGGTCCAACACTCCCCCTCAAGCTGGACATGCCCAGATTGGATAGAGTCCCACAAAGAAGAAAGAGAACAAGACACAAGACCATCTCATACTCCCCCTCAAGCTGGGCCATGGAGACTGTGAATACCCAGCCTGGTAGTGAGAGACTCAATGCGAGCTCCTGGGAGACCTTTGGTGAAGAGATCGGCAAGCTGATCTGCCGTCGGGATATGACCGAAACTGATATGGTACTGCTCCAGATGGTGGCAGAGAAAGTGACAGTCCACCTCGATATGCTTTGTCCGTTAATGGAAGACGGGATTCGAGGCAATCTTCGTGGCAGCCTGATTGTCACACCAGATATGAGCAGGAGTCGATACTGGGAAACCGAGCTCATGGAGGAGATGACGAATCCAGAGGATCTCAGTAGTGACTGTGGCCATGGCTCGATACTCGGCCTCGGCACTCGATCGGGAGACGACAGTCTGCTTTTTGCTGCGCCAAGAGATGAGATTACCGGCGAAGAACACGGCGAAACCCGAAGTAGACTTGCGGGTAGCGAGGCAACTAGCATAGTCCGCATCACAGAATGCCTCAACATTCATGTGAGCATGATGTGAGTACTGAAGGCCACGTGCAAGGTCTTTCTTGATGTATTTAGCAATGCGGAGGACAACATCCCACTGAGATCTGGTGGGATGCTCCATGAACTGGCTGACTTTGCCAACGGCACAGGCAATGTCGGGACGCGTCATGGTGAGGTAGTTGAGTTTACCGACCAGGCGTCGATAGCTCTCGGGATGAGGAAATGGTTCCGAGTTGGAATGAAGGGACCGTTCCCCAGGCTCAAGTGGAGTGTCCACTGCGGTGGCTGTGCTCAACCCGGCATCCTGCAAGATATCAAGAGCATACTTGCGCTGACAGAGAGAGATATTGTCCGCAGTCCGGGAGACCTCGATGCCAAGGAAGTAGGTGAGGGGACCAAGATCTTTGGTGTGAAAGTGCTGGTGAAGATGAGTCTTGAGGCTGGCGATGCCTCTGGAGTCGCTCCCTGTGATGATGATGTCATCAACATATACCACAAGCAAGATACAGCCGTGCGTCGTCTTACGGAAGAAGACTGTGTGATCTTTCATACTTCGAGAGAGGCCAAAGGCTGTGACGACAGTGCTGAAGCGGCCAAACCATGCTCGAGGAGACTGCTTGAGGCCGTAGAGGGAGCG
This sequence comes from Viscum album, assembly GCA_963277665.1. Lineage (NCBI taxonomy): Eukaryota > Viridiplantae > Streptophyta > Magnoliopsida > Santalales > Viscaceae > Viscum > Viscum album. Next base: position 1,148,937,959 of record OY728128.1, read on the forward strand.
ACGGAGACGGCAGACATGGGAGTCGGCACCAGAGGCAGAAAAAACCAGGGGGCTGTTGCAGGTAGACTTCTTCCTCAAGAAAGCTATGGAGAAAAGCATTCTTAACATCCAGTTGATGAAGCGGCCAGTGATGGTGAGCAGCCAGAGAGATGAATAGGTGAACAGAGGCCATCTTTGCGACTGGAGAGAAGGTCTCAAAGTAGTCGATGCCATATGTCTGAGCAAATCCCTTTGCGACAAGCCGGGCTTTGAGGCGGCAAAGAGAGCCATCGGGATTGAGACGGATCGTGAAAATCCATTTACAACCGACCGCCTGTTTGCCCGCCGGAAGTGGAACAAGATCCCATGTATGGTTGTCATCTAGAGCTTACAATTCATCCCGCATTGCGGCTAGCCACCCGGGGTGAGATTTGGCTTCACCAACTGTTCGAGGAATCGACACGGTCTCCAGAGCTGACAGACCCTTGTAGGAAGATACAAAGAGAGTAGTCTGACACGAGCGAGTACCTTTCCTGAGCGCAATCGGCAAGTCCTCAGGAGCTGTGACAGGAGCATCGGACGAAGCGGGAACATTGTTGTCTTCGGCCTGGATGGGGGGTACAACGGAAGGACGACGAGAGTAGGTCTGTCCAAAAAGATGACCGGTCGGAGGAGACACCAGAGGCGGGTGAACCATGAGCGGAAGACAGTCATCGATGGTAGTGTCGGGACGAGGAGAGGGGAGAGTGAAAGGAGAGCTCTCGACAAACGAGACGTCGGCAGAGGTGATATACCGGCGGAGGTCTGGAGAGAAGCATCGGTACCCGCGCTGAGTGCGGGAATATCCGAGAAAAATACATCGAAGGGATTTGGGAGAAAGTTTGGAGAGATTGGGGCGAGTGTCCCGGACATAACAGAGACATCCGAAGACGCGGAGTGGAAGAGAGTGAGGAGGAATAGAGGGGAACAAGGTATGAAAAGGAGTCTCCCCCTGAAGGATGGAGGAGGGAAGACGATTGAGAAGGTAAGTAGCAGTGAGGATGACATCCCCCCAGAAGAGAAGAGGTACCTGGCGGTGGAAGAGGATGACACGAGCGGTTTCCAGAATATGCCGGTGTTTCCGCTCGGCCACCCCATTTTGCTGAGGGGTATCAGGATAGGAGGTCTGGTGGATGATGCCGTGGGCCCGCGGAAACTGCTGAAAGTGAGTGGATAAGTATTCCCGCCCATTGTCAGATCGGAGACATTTCACAGGGATAGAAAACTGTGTCTGGATCTCATGGTAAAAGGTCTGAAAGGTGGTGAGAACCTCTGTCCGATCTCGAAGAAGGTAAAGCCATGTCATACGGGAATAATCATCAATGAAAGAAATGTAATATTTATACCCAGATTGACTCGAGGTGGCACAGAGACCCCATACATCAAAATGAACCAAATTAAAGGGTTTGGCGGCCCGTGTGTCAACTCGAGGAGAATATGATGTGCGATGGTGTTTCGCAAAACGACACGACTCACAAGGAAAAGATAAACGGGGGCTAATATCGGGATAGAGCTGATGAAGTGCTGAGGTGGAGGGGTGGCCCAACCGAGAATGGAGATCTACGGCACGAGCAGGGACAAACGCGCAGACGATGGAAGTCGGGCCATCGAACATGTACACCCCATCCTGAAGCTGGCCTCTACCAAGTTCCCGGTTCGTCGTCCGCTCCTGAAACAAAACAGAAGATGAGGTAAAGAGAGCATTACAGTTGAGATCCTTGGTCAGCTTGCTGATGGAAAGCAGGTTAAATGGACTGCGGGAGACATGAGCCACCGAGGATAGGTGAAGGGAGGAGGTGAGGGAACAGGTACCAAAGCCGGCTATGGGGAGAGTGGACCCATCAGCAACAGTGATGGCTGAGGATCCACTATAGGGATGGTAGTTGGAGAGTATACCTGCATCCCCGGTGAGGTGGTCGGACGCACCTGAGTCAAGCATCCATGCAGGGGAACGATGACTGACAAAAGCAGTGGGACCACCGGAATGGGCAAGAGAAGCTGATGAAGAGCCCGACATGGAGGTGGTCCGGTAATCGTGAATCAGCTGGATCTCAGCCAGGGAGAGATCCAAAGACGGGGGAAGAGCAGCAGCAGGTGATGATGCATCGCGGATCGCAGTCTGGCCCTGTCGGGGGTGCGAATCGGGACGACCATGAAGGACCCAGCAGCGGTCGACCAGATGGCCGAGCTTGCCACTGGCAGAGGGGGCGAGGTCGGCCGTCTCCACGGCCGCGTCCTCGAGGGCCGGAAGGGCGGCCACCGCCACGGCCCAGGAGCGCAGTGTGATCAGGGATGGGGACGGGTGGTGCAAGGGCCTGATGAGCCTTCTGCAGGCGATGATAGACCTGCGGGATATCCAGCGTAGACGGGCTGACTAACATCTCAGTGGCCGTCGTGGCGTAGTTCGGTGCGAGGCCATTCAGGAGATTGAATAGGCAGAGCTGGTCCCGTTGAGTCTGTGCTTCTGCCTGAGTATGAGGGATAGGCCAGAGTTCCCGCAGTTCGTCGCGGAGACCCTTCCATTCCATGAAGTAGTTTGGAAAGGTCCGATCCTGCTGGCGGATGTGGGAGAGACGCTGTAGAACGTCTGAGACCCGAGCCAAGTTATTGGTCTCGGAGAACATGACAATCAAGGAATCTCATAGCTCTTTGACAGTGTTGGCAGTCCTGGTGACATCTTTCACTGATCGGTCCATAGAGTTGACCAGTAATGCTAAAATTTTGCTGTCCGCCAGCTGCCAAGAGTCGAATTTGGGATCAGTGATTGCGGGTGGGGGTTTCTCAAGATGAGAATGAAGTCCCATGTCGCGGAGGGACATCAAGACCGTCTTCCGCCAGATGGAGAAGTTTGTGGCATCCAGCCGGTCATCGACAAGCCGGGAGGAGGCCGTGATCAGGGACGACAGAACTGAGGAAGCGTCCATGGAGGGCGGGCGCTGGACCTGATTGCCGGGAGTCGCGCGGTGAAAGGGAGGCGGCCTGGAGATGTCGCCGGAGAGAGCAACGACAGGGGGTCGCGCTCAGGAGGAAACGCCGGGGCGAGTGCTGTCGCCGGGGGAGGGCGTCGCTGGGCGAGGGCTGTGCGGGGGCGAGGGTGCCGCCGGGGCTAGGGCGCAGGTGCTGGGCGATGGCGGTGCGGAGGTGAGGGCGCCGCTGGGGCTAGGGCGCGAGCGCTGGGCGAGGGTGCGGCTGGGGCAGGGGCGCCGCGTGGGGCGCGGGCGCCGGGCGAGAGCGCCGCTGGGTCGAGGGCTGTGCTGGGCGAGGGGCGCGCCGTGGGAGGGCGCCGGAAGCCGGGGCCGGGAGCCACGCCGGGAGAGGGAGCCGCTGGGCGAGGGCGAGGGCGCCGGGGCGAGGCCGAGGGCGAGGCGCCGCTGGGCGAGGGTGAGGGCGCCAGGGCGAGGTGCAGACGAGGGCGCCGCTGAGCGAGGGGAGCCGCGCCGGGAGAGAGAGCTGCCGGGAGAGAGGGCTGCCGGGAGAGAGGGCCGCCAGGAGACTAGGGCAGAGGGCCGCCGGGAGGGACTCTGTGCAGGAGAGGTGGCCGCCGGGAAGGGCAAGGCCAGTGGGGGGGAGAGAGGCGGGGCCGGACAGAACCGGGAATCCGCTGGGGGGGAGGGTCGGGATTAAGATCCCTCTTATACCATGTTAATGGTGAATTCCCCTTACCTCAATGTGAGGTTGGGATACTCTTTTATAGATGAGTAAATCTAAATACAAGGAGGGTAAGTCCGATGTGGGACTCAGAAATACCCATTTAAACTTAAATGGGGTCCAACAGAAATGAATGGTCGTGCTGGCGGATGAGCGACAGGTGCTAGAGAACATCGGAGACCCGACCAATTTATTGGTCTCGAAATACATGAGGGTTAAGGAATCCTAGATCCTTAACCGTATTGGCGGTTCGAGTGACGTCTTTGACGAAGCGGTCCATGAAATTGACCAGTAAGACAAAGATCTTGCTATCAACAAACTTTCATAGACGGTATTTGGGATCAAAAGATGGGGGTGGAGGATCCTCGAGGTGGGAGTAGAGGTTTATGCCTGTGAGTGACATCAACACCGTCTTCCGCCATACTGAGAAATTGGTTGAGTCGAGTCGCTCATCAACCACTGGGTGGAGGCAATGATGAGCGGAGGCAGAACCGACGGGGTGACTGAATGGTCTTCCATTGGTAGGGCGGGGTCGGGACTTGTTGAGGAGAGCAGGACCAGGGTCGGGATGTGAACTCAGAGAGCCGCGGGAGGGCGAATCCTATCGCGAAGCCGGGAGAGGCCGCAGAGGTGGGGTCGAGCGCGAAGTCGGGAGAGGCCGCAGAGGCGAGGCCGAGCGCGAAGTCGGGAGAGGCCGCAGAGGTGGAGCCGAGCGCGTAGCCAGGAGGGGACGTGGAGGCGGGTGGCGCCGGAGGAGGGCGCGAGCTGGCGGGGACCGGGAAACCGCGGAAGGGCAGGCGAATGCCGGCCACAGAGCCGGGAGGGGCGGCGTCGAGCGAGAGCCTCGGGCGAGGGGGCGGAGCGGAGGGTCCGCCTGGAGGGGGGGGGAACTGCGACAGAGGCGGGAAACCAGGAGACCTCGTCGGACCAGGAGATGCCAAAAGAGGCGGGTGGCCGGTGTTCCGACATCGGGATCAGGAGCTGGGAGCCGCATTGGGAGGCCGCTGGAGGGCTGGCCGGGAGGCGCGTTGGGATTGCGTCAGGAGGCCGCTGGAGTTGCTTGGTATCGAGAGGCGCCAATGAGAGGTGGGCCGATCGTGCGAGGGAGCTGCAACGAGAGGCGGACCGAGAACCATGAGGGATGGCGGGCCGGCGGGACGCCACAGGAGGAGGCAGAGCGAAGGAGTCCGCTTGAGGGAGGCGAGGCTGGTCGGGAAGCCGGGAGGGAGGTCGTGCCAGGATGCACCGCGCTGCACAGGGAAGGAGGCAGAAGGGTTCCGCTGGGACGAATGAGGGTACTTGGGAGCCGAAGGACGCCGGAAAGCCGCCGGGAAGGGCGGGCCGGATGACCTGGAGGAATCCGCAGGGAGGGGTGGAGCCGGACAGAACCGGGAGTCCGTAGGCTGCGGGAAAAAATTAATGGGATTTTTCATCTGATACCATGTAGATGGCGAATTCCCCTTACCTCAATATGAGGTGGGAACGTTCTTTTATAGATGAGTAAAATGGAATACATGGTGGAGTATTCCGATGTGGAACTCAGAAATACCCAAAATAATAAAACTGGGTTTAACGAAAGGATTTCAAACACCCCCTCTTTCTGTCTCGGTGAAGCACATCCAGATCTGCCAAAACAATCTCCTTCCCTTTTGTCCCTTTGGGCCCCTCGACTAATATCAACTCCCTTGTGTCTGAAGAAGTAACCCCATCAGTCTCCTGCTTATTACCCCTCATTGAAGGAGAAGCTGAGTGAGACACCTTGAAATCTCTCCATTGTCATCACACCCTCAGCCCCTGGAAAAAAGCCTCCTTACCTACCGAATGTGAGGAAGATGGACCGGAAAAACAACTCCACTCCCCCAACCACCTTCCCTGATAAATTGCCAATCTTTGTGCTCAATTCTGCTTGCAGCCACTGTTCAAAACCTTTACCAGGACGAAACGACGCTTCAGGATAAGAAAAACCCCAGTTGAACAATCCCTCCATGAGTGGCTGAGTCGTCCATAGTGATAACAAAAATAAGACTGTTGGACTCTTCATGTTTTAATCGTGTTTTAATGATCACAAATTGTTACTCCTGTTTAATCTATCTCATATCATGTGTAGATATGATTGGTTTCTTTATGCTTCAAATAAATTTTCTCAAGATCTTGATTCTTATAAATCATGACTGATTATTGTAAACTATATTTAACTTTGGTCTATAGTGATTTCTTTTATGAATGATTAAGTCTAATTCATTCGGTGAATATTACCGCTTAAATCTATATACAGATATTTGGCAAAGTCTGAGAAACCGTGAGTCTTCCACCGGTTCCGGTTTTCTGGCAAAGGACCCGGACATCGTGACCTAGACACCGTGACCTAGACACCGTGACCCAGACACCGTGACCCAGACACCGTGACCCAGACACCGTAACCAGTTCCAGATCTCATGAAGTCTGTGACACCAGTTCCTTGCTAAGACACCGTTCGAAGGTTGGCGAAGGACCAGACACCGTGATCCTAACACCGCATCTGTGCTACCGATTCCTGATCTCAATACAATTATGCCATCATGACTGTCTCACCGTTCAAAGGCACAAAAGAAGACACCGTCTCGTGGTGACACCGTTTTCAAGAGACGCTGTTTCTAGACAGACTGTGACACCGTTCTTTAATCTGTTTTTGTCGTTTTCAATTTAATTTCTAACGGTCATATTTGAGTTTTTTAAATGCACTGACATAATTAATATTTCTTTGTAGACATGTCATCTGACGATACGAGGTACGAGGTGCAGGATACATGCATCCTGTCGGTTCCAACACATGCACTTCGAGAATAAAAAGAAAAGCGTGGCCCTGAAACAAGTGACGACGAATAGCAGTGTGTAGCACAAGTGCGAGCATTTTTGAAAAGTGGACCGATACATGCACCAATCTGCTGTCTGATTGGACTTTTTGGGCTTGTAGATTACTTCAAAGTCTAAACCAAGCAACTTTTTCTGCCAATTTTGTTGTCCGGCTGTATGGAATGGCTGACTAAGCAGGTGCTTGAGTGCCTTATGGTCCGTATAAACAGTAAAATGGTTGCCAATAAAATATTTTCTCCAATGACTGACCACGAAAACAAGGGTCCTGGCTTCCTTTTCGTAAACAGATTTGGAAAGATTGACAACAGCCAAAACTTTACTATAATAGGCTATCGGCCGGCCGGATTGCATTAAAATTGCCCCAACCCCTGTCCCGGAAACATCACATTCTATTACAAAGGGTTTCTTGAAATCTGGAAGAACTAACAATGGTGCCGTTACCAAACTTTTTTTCAATGCTTCAAACGCCTCCTCGGCAATGGAATCCATCCTTTTTAGTCAAATCAGTGAGGGGTTTTGCAATCTTTCCGTACCCTTTAACGAACTTCCGATAATATCCAGTTAGGCCAAAAAATCCACGCACCCCCTTCACTGTTCGTGGGCGTGGCCAGCTGAGAACACAATCAACCGTCTTGGGATCCACGTACACTCCCTCTTGAAATTATGCGACCAAGATATTCGACTGCCTGCTGGACAAAAAAACATTTTTTCCTGTTTGCTTGTAGCTGGTTTTTAAACAACAAACGAAACATTGATTCAAGATGGAACAAATGCTCGGACCAAGACTTGTTGTAAATTAGTATGTCATCAAAGAATACCAGCACACACCGACAGTAAATCCTTAAATACCTTATTCATTGTTGACTGAAAGGTTGCCGGTGCATTCATAAGGCCAAATGACAAAACAAGAAATTGGTAATGCCCCCTCACGTTTTGAATGCTGTCTTATTTATATCTTCTGTTCGAATTCAAATATGATGAAAACTTGACTACAGATTTATTTTGGTAAAATATTGCGCTCCACTTAATTCATCTAACAATTCCTCAATTACTGGTATGAGAAACCTATCTGGAACTGTCAGCTTGTTAAGGACACGATAATCCACACATGCGTCAGCTCCCATCTTTCTTTTTGACCAGGATTATAGGGCTGACAAAAGGACTATTACTCTGGCGAATCAGTCCTCTTGACAAAAGCTCTGCCAACTGCGGTTCCACTTCGTCCTTCAAATAATGGGCCGGTTTATAAGGTCATATATTCATTGGCGTAGCCCCGTCTACCAATGTTATTACATGACCAGTTATCCGGTTTGGAGGCAACCCCTCTATGGTCAAAAAACACGTCGCTATATTTCATCATTACCCTTTCTAACTGCTGTCGAACATCTCCAGCTGCCATTGCCCTCTCGCCCATAGAAAAAAGAAGCCGAGTCCGCCACATCCAGCCTTCTAAAACAAGGAGTTTCTGCTGCGAACTCAGACACTTCTCAACTGAGGTTTTGGTTGCCTCGGGTACTCCCTGCAGCATAACCTCTTTCCCCTCCCATATGAATTCCATAGTTTTGTGGCACTAATTAGTGATAACAGTCCCTAAGCTTTTTCAACCACTGCATACCCAAAACTAAATTTGGCCCTCCGGTATCAAAAACAAAAGCCTCAACAGGAGAAGTAATAGTCTCTCCAAACAAATCACTACCTCCCAGCACACCTCCTGTGAAAGAACTCGACAACCATCTCCAAGCCGAATTCCGAAAGGCTCAGTCGGTTCAACCTCCAACACTGCCATCTTAGCAAAGAACATGGAAATAAAGCTGCGGCTTGCACCACTGTCCACCAAGCCCATTACCAGAACCCCAAAAATCAATTCGGCAAACATCATTGACTCCACTCTTGCAGTGCCCATTCTGCGAAATTCTATTGTTTTGATTTCTTACCCCTCCTGCATTTTCCTCTGCCTTTCGTCTCTAAGCTCTTCCCGTTCTGTTTCCTCTCTAGCTTCCACCTCTTCTGCCACAACCTTCGCAGGCTCTTCATACTCTCACACTACGACACACAAATGCTTGTCGGGACATCGATGCATCGGACCGAAAGCCTGGTCAGAACGAAAGCACAATCCCCTTCACTTTCGCTCTGCCCGATCCTGACAACTGATGGCCTTGACTCCAGGCCATCGCTCCTCTCCGACCGCTTTTCTCAGCTCCTCCCTTCTGTTCCGCTCAACCACAGGCCTGCTGTTCACCATTCCAACCATTCTAAGTCTAGGACCCTGAGGTATCGGTGGCAAGTTCATTCGTCCACACGCGTTTCGAATCACACCTTTCTCTTCCAGTTCTCGTTCCACCTTTTTGGACAAAGTATGCAGCCTGACTGTATTAGCTGGTTCATGCGTGGACACACGGTTTTCTATTTCTTGCCGCAACCCCCCCATAAACAAACTCACGCACCACAACTCTGGTAGTGCTTGTATTCTCAATGCCACTTGCTCAAATTCCTGTATATGCTCATCCATAGTTCCGGTCAGTCAAAGCAATTTCAGAAACCGAATCGGATCCCCTTCTGTCGTCTTCCCGTACCTATCCATTAACACTATTTTGAATTGTTCCCAAGTCGAACCAAAAGCCATACTATGCCAAGATAAAAACTAGTACACCGTGGTTCCCTCCATGCATAGCTGCGTCAAGTGTAGTTTCATTTCTTCGGTGGTATGATTGATCAGAAAGGACGTGTTGGCTTTAGTTAACCAACCAAACGGGTCTACACCAGAAAAAGACGACAACTCCACCCTTCGCGAAGTACTACACAGCTCATTAGTCGGTGTCGTGCCCTCCGAAAGCATCTTATACGCAGTTCCCGTCCATGCAAATTCCAACCAATACGACTGAAATTTTCTTCCGCCGATCGATCGCCAGTCTCTCGTAACTTTTCTCCCTAGCGATTGTGCCTCCCTAGTGGAGTCGCCAAAAAATGTTAAGACAACGATCTCGCTAGGTTTTTCCATTAGAAGAATAGAAGAATTCAACAGCACTAAACAATCTCTCTCTTGCTCTTTAGCAGAATAGTACAGCGAAGTAAGGGAAAGAAGAATTGTTACAGCGCTAGAGCCCTTGGAGCGATCTCCTCCGAGACGCTCACGTCTACCAACAGAAAAGTACCACCGGACTTCGCGTGTCCAACAAAACCAACCCGCGCGTCCTTTTATTAGTACCATCCGACTAACAGAATAACAGACTAACCAAGAGTATTTCTCATTCTGCCCCAAGGCTGATATGACTGAATAATAGGTGGTCTGGAAATAAAAGAACCATCCCCCCAGTACTAACAGGGCTGGAATGTAGCGTCTTCACTGGCGGACATTGCAGTGGAGGAGGCAGTTCAAGCACTAAACAGATTAGGTGCTGAACCAGGTGCTGTTGATGGCCCAGCACCAGCATTTAGCATCAAGCAGTGGACATAAGGAGATTGAGACGTTGGCAGAAGCTGCAGAGGTTTTGCCAACAACATGGATGTCCGGTGCTTTGTTGTGTTCAATGATTGTTGGTGTCAAGTGGAGGAGGGAAGTTTCATGGATAATTTCTGTGCCAAGAAAGTGTAGGTTGTCTGATGCTGAAGAAATTGTTGTTGAATCATTTCCGGAGATGGCTAGTCAGCTTGCTAGTGCCATAAAAAGGCATAAGTTGTGGCTGGAGCAAGTACATGATTTCTTCAGTTTTAAGCATGATGATAGACCTCTCTCTTTTTTGATTTAGCTCCAGGATACGGGAAGTCAGAGAAAAATGTTGTTACATCTAAAGTTGGGAGAGTTGAAAAGCGGAAGCTTCAGTGCATGGGCATTCTGGACTATTTAGAGGGTGATATGAATTCATTGCATGATATCAGTGCATGGGCATTCTGGACTATTTAGAGGGTGATATGAATTCATTGCATGATGCTTTATTAGAGATAGAGTGCTTCAGATAAATCGTTGTCCATATATCACAAATCAGAGCATTGCAAAGCAGGCAATTTATGTGTATGCTGCTTCAGTGATTGTGACCATCAGGATTGTTTATCCTGTTCTGCAAGAACTTTTTTCTCTTGAGGTGCCTAAGGCTTATTCCAGTTGGTACAAATGATGTAAAAGAATACATGTGCCCCTTCTGCCAATTCAGCAGTAGTGGATTGGTTATTGGAAATGGAGGCGCCCTTCTGAAATCTAAAGAAAAGCAATGTGAATTGAAGAGGTTTGCCGAACTTACAGCTCGATCCATGGATTTCTGTGTACAGATTAAAGAGAAAACAATTTAGATAAAAAATCAGTTGGAAACAATGGTGGTACTGAAATTAGTGCAGAACATGATTCTTACAGTAGTGTAGATTGGAACATGGGATTGAGCAATGGTAAAGATGATGGAAGCAAGGTTTTCAGCCGCAAGTTCACGATGCAAAGGCAGTTGTATGATTGCAATGCAAAGAAGCATCTGAGGTTCAGAACTAGGATTTTTACTGCTGAGTGCTCCAGTCATCTACCTTCAGCGGTTGGAAAGTACCTTTCTCATTTTGACCTCATTTTGGTAAGGAAGCAACCGGCTTGTGGGAAGGACCCGGGGAATTGGTTTTCTTCCAACTACAGGAAGTGATATCACTAGCAAAACAGATAAGCGCCATGCAGTTTGGAAGCACGCAGCCAATTGGCGTGAGACTTCTTACCACTATTGTGGGAAGTTTGAAATGATAGTGGACCCTAAATTTCCAGGACATCTTCTATTGTAGTTGTAATTCAGAAATCCCCACACTCCTCAAGGTGAGGAGAGGGCCCTCATTTATAGAAAAGAAAGGGAAGTTACAAAGAGAAGTTACAAAAGAAGTGGGGCAGGAAGTTACCAAGGAAGTGGGGCAGGAAGTTACACATACTCCAACACTCCCCCTCAAGCTAGGTGTACCTAGCTTGGACACATGATGAAAAAACAACGCAAGCAACAAGCTGCAAACACTCCCCCTCAAGCTGGACATACCCAGCTTGATGACAAAACAAGACGAAATAGAAATAATAAATTCGTTGATGATGCTGCTCCCCCTCAAGATTTGTGATGCTGCTGAAAATGATGGTTCATCGCCGGAAAAGTGCGGGGCCGGACAACAGAGCGCCGGGAAATCCACACTGGCGGGTGCCGGTCGTCAGAGTGCCAAGGAAATCCGCAAGAGGAGGGCCGGTCGTCAAAGCGCCAAGGAAATCCGCAATGGCGGGTGCCGGTCGTCGAAGTGCCGGGAAATCCGCAGGAGGCCGGCGATGGGATGCGGTGATTCCGCAGGAGATGCCGGGCAGAGAAGCGGGGATTCCGCAGGAAGCAGGAGGAGGTCGGCATGGAGGGAGCAGTTGAGCAGAGGTGGCACGGGAGGCCGGCAGGGCTGTTGGCCGACTGCTGGAGGAGCCGGCAGGAATGGAGGCCGGCAGGGGTGGAGGCCGGCTACAACAGAGCTGGCGGGAGACTCGCGCAGGAGGCGGGCTGCCGGAAAGAGCCGCAAGCCGGGGAAGGGAGGCCGCCGGGAAGAACAAGGCGGGAAAGGCGCAGCCGGCCAGCCGGAAGGGTCGCCGGGAACTGAAGCTTGGACTCGCGCGGGAGGAGCGCCGTCGGGGAAAACCGCCTCGGGAGGGGCGGGAGCCGCGCGCATGGAGGACGGGAAGACGCCTCTGCGAAGAGAGGGCCGTCGGGGAAAGCCGCAGGAGGGCTGCCGGGTGAGCCGCGGGTGATCCGCGGGAGGCGCTGGGTGATCCGCGGGAGGCGCCGCTCGCAAAGGAGGAGGGCCGCCGGGGGGGAAGGCCGCCGGGATGGGCGCCGCTGCGAAGAGAGTGCCGCTTGCAAGGGGAGCCGGAGGGCAGCAGCGATCCGGCGCGCACAGAGCCGCCGGGATGGGAAATCCGCCGGGAAGGGATCGCCGGCAGGGGGGGCGGAGAATTCCTATGGCTTGTAGGCCATGGAGGCCGCCGCCCCCCATGGGGGAAAGAAAAGATAAACCCTAGAGCAGGGCGTAAAAAAAAAAAAAAAGATAGGAGGGGGGGTCGGGTTTATCAAACCTCCTCTGATACCATGTAAAATCAGAAATCCCCACACTCCTCAAGGTGAGGAGAGGGCCCTCATTTATAGAAAAGAAAGGGAAGTTACAAAGAGAAGTTATAAAGGAAGTGGGGCAGGAAGTTACCAAGGAAGTGGGGCAGGAAGTTACACATACTCCAACAGTAGTGATATCAGTCTCAGTTAGTTTCTGCAATTTGGTCTACCCTGAATCAATTTCCTGGTCTGGTTCTTTTAAAGGTTGGCATGCAGTTAGCTTCCCAAGAATTGACTGGTTGAATAATAAGCGGAGACCAAGTTGCAGTTGAAGTCCTTTATTATCCATTGTCTGGTCTCTTAGTTCACCCTGGAAAAGATATTTTTACAGCCCAAGTGACCATATTGCTCCTTGAAGGAATGGCATTATCAAGTTTAGAACCTTCCATAGTTGGTTTTATGATATGATCTTTTCATGTATTTCTTTTGACCATTGAAGCTGCTGGCGTATTGTTCATATCTCGTTTTCAGGCTACACTTGGTTCCGCTGTGGATATTCTTCTATCTGAAGAAAATAGCCAGCTCAGTGGTATGCCGAGAGAAGAGAGCCCACACTGGGGAAACTGTGGAATAACAGATTATGCAAGCTACACTTCATCGGCCAACATAAACTTGCTGCTTCTATTGAAGAACAACAGCGTTGGCTATCAAGGGATGGATTGACCGGAACATGGTATTGAGGACTCTACCTTATATTTCCACCTTGAGGACAAGGTGGTATTTAAGGAGGCGGCAATGATAGGAACGTGGGGGAGGGGCTGGTTGTATGGGGCTGTCCGAGTGGGTGGGGGGTGGGGGTGTTTAGTTACTGCCAGGGGCAGTACTGCGATTCCAGTAGTAAGTGGGTTGGGGTTATTAGAGATATTAAATAAGGGCCGTTGTAGTTAGTGAAAGGGTGAATGATTGTTTTGGCTTTCTGCTCGGCAGATAGAGGAGGCCTCGTCCTTGGAGAGGATTCTTTTTTCTTCTCCATTCTCTTCTTCTTCTGCTGCTAATAGAAACCTACCCTTTTCTTCATTGTTAGCACCTATGATCATATCACTCACCTTTGTTTTTTTGTTTTTTTTCTGGATGCATATAGATAATCATGAAACTTGTTATTCATTCCACATTTTCTAAATGTATCATGGCATTACTTGAGGCTTCCTATCTTCTGTCAGGTTGCTATGATGTTACCTGCGGAAGCGTTTTCAATTGTTAGGAAATCTCTAGATGCAAGGAAGGTTAGTTCAATTTAATGTAATTTTCATATTATTCATTTTTTTGTTGCCTGGTTCATCAGTTTGTTTTGGCAGATGTCAAGAAGTACAATTATGTGTGTTTCTCCATGTAAATTCTACCCTACGCTACTATTTTTTCTTTGAAACCTTCAAAAAATTTCCACTTGTCTTGCATGATTTTATCCATGGAGAAAGCAACAACCATGTGGAATGATTACTGTTTTTCCTCATTTTGGATTCCACGTCTCCAATGTATGAATCTCAAAGATACTGTTTTTTTATCCATAAATTGAAACATCTCGCACAAGTATGATTAATTTGTTGCAAAAAATTAATTGAGTAATTGTTTAATATCGTTTTGTAGAAATGGAAGAGTGGACCGAATACCCAAGGTCTCTCTCCAAGGGAGGCCTTGGGGTTATTTTATAATGAATAAAAGAGATTACATGATATGTCAGGTCCGATGTAGGACTTGACACAACCTAATCTTCAACACTCTCCCTCAAGCTCGGTGTCCCTAGATTGGATACATAATAAAACAAAGCACAACACTCCCCCTCAAGCTGGAGCATATATATTTATCATGCATAGCTTGTTACATAAAAATTCGACTCGTGGTCCAGACACTCCTTTTGTGAGAACATCAACAAGTTGATCAGAGGTGTGAACGTGGCCGAAATCGATCTTCTTCTTTTAAAAGTTTTCTCGAACGAAGTGACAATCAACTTCAATATGCTTTGTCCGCTCATGAAAGACTGAATTTGTGGCAATCTTGATCGCAACTTGATTGTCACACCAGATATATGCTGGTTTCTTGATTGTATACCCAATCTCGTGAAGAATTTGTTGTGTCCAAATAATCTTTGCAGTTACGTATGCCATGACACGATATTCCGACTCTGCACTTGAGCGGGAGATAACAGTTTGCTTTTTACTCCGCCATGAGATCAAATTTCCTCCAACAAAAACTGCAGAACTAGACGTAGATCTTTTAGAAGAGAGACATCCAGCATAATTTGCATCACAAAATGCCTCAATGTCTGTATGCTCATGATCAGAATATAGAAGACCTAAATCTGGTTACTTTTCCACATATCTAACAATGCGGAGAACAACCTCCCACTGCGTTTTTGTTGGAGATTTCATAAATTGACTCATTTTGCTAACCGCACAAGCAATATCGGGTCGAGTCATTGTCAAGTAGTTGAGATTCCAAACAAGTTGTCTGTATCTGTCGGGTGATGAAAACATCTCACTATCAGAATGTGGTGACCTTTCTCTAGGTTCGAGGGCCGAGTCAACCTAGTCAGCTTGAGTCATTCCAGTCTCGTGCAGAAGATCGAGAACATACTTCATTTGAGATAAAAAAATTCATTTGACACATCTGGAGACTTCAATCCCTGAGAAGTATCATAGTGGACCCAAATCATGATCCAACAATATCACTAGGAAGAGATAGTGGTGGTGGTGTATCGAGAGAATATGGCAAAATAATGTCGGAATCATGAAGAGTAGATGGTGGTGGGAACTCGAGAATAGAAAGAACTGATGATTCGACAAAGGAAACATCAACGGAGACAACATAGCGACGCAAATCTGGAGAGAAGCATCGATATTCACATTGGGTGCAGGAATAGCCAAGAAAGATGCATTTTAGAGCACGCGCATCAAACTTGGTAACCGAGGGGCTAATATCTCGAACATAACACACACAACCAAAAATGCGGAGGGGTAGGGGATGATGGGGTGTTGTTGGAAATAAGGAATGGAAGGGTGTCTCCCCCTGAAGAACAGACGAGGGAAGTTTGTTGATAAGATAGGTTGTTGTGAGAATGACACCGCCCCAAAAAGTGGTTGGAATTTTTTTTTGAAAGAAAAGTTCCCGAACAACTTCTAAACGGTTTTTTTGTTCAACAACACCATTTTGTTGAGGTGTGTCAGGACAAAAGGTCTGATGAATAACGCCATGGTCATTCAGAAAAGACTGGAAGGGTCCAGATAAAAATTCACGACCATTGTTAGAACGAAAGCAGTAGAGATTAACGGAAAACTGGGTGGTGATTTCTTGATAATAAGAGCGGAACACGGTAAAGATTTCATAACGAATTTTCAACAAATAGAACCATGTCATTCGTGAAAAATCGTTGATGAAAGTAACAAAATACCGATAACCCAATTTAGATGGACTAGGACTAGGCTTCTAGATATCAAAGTGAACCAAATGAAAAAGACTGGATACATGAGGAACTGCTCGGGGAACATAGGCGGCCCAATGATATTTTGCGTAGTGACATGACTCACATTCAAATGGAAGAAAAGGTCCCAAACCTGGACAAAGTTTTTGAAGAATGGGGGCAAGTGGATGACCAAAGCGATAGTGAAGTTGGAGGGCATGATCAGAGGTGGCAGGACATGCGAGAGTGGGGGCCGAGTCAAGCACATACACACCACCCTAAAGTCATCCAGTACCAAACACTCGAGTTGTCAAATGTTCCTGAAAATAACCGAAGTAGGTGAGAAGATAACCTGACACTTTAAGTCAGTTGTCAGTTTACTAATTGATAATTAAAGGGGACAATGGGGAATAAAGGCAACAACGAATAGTGTCAAGCCATGCGTAATTGTACAACTTCTATAGCTTGCAATCTGCATTGTCTGACCCTCGGCCACAGTAATATTACCTTCAGACGAGGTCGCTCTATAGGACCGAAGAATACCTGCATCTCCAGTGATGTGCTCTGAGGCACCAGAGTCAACAACCCATGAGGTGCACCGTTGGGGGAGACACGCTGTTGGAGTATTGCTATGGGCAATAGTGGCACAACTATGCATGGAGGGAACCACGATGTACTAGTTTTTATCTTGGCATAGTATGGCTTCTGGTTCGACTTGGGAACAATTCAAAATATTGCTAATGGATAGTTACGGGAAGACAACAGAAGGGGATCTGATTCGGTTTCTGAAATCGCTGTGACAAACCGGAACTATGGATGAACATATAGAGGAATTCGAGCAAGTGGCATTGAGAATGCAAGCACTACCAGAGTCGTGGTGCGTGAGTTTGTTTATAGGGGGGCTGCGGCAAGAAATAGAAAACCGTGTGCCCTTGTAATTTCATATCCTCTGTTTATGGGGGGCCTGCAATCTGCACTGTCTGACCCTCAACCACAGTAATATTACCTCCAGACGAGGTTGCTCTATAGGATCGAAGAATACCCGCATCTCCAGTGATGTGCTTTGAGGCACCAAAGTCAATATCAGAGTCAACCGCTCTCTCTGTTCGTGCATTGAACCTTCATTCTCGGTTAGGACATCCACCCACCTCCGCTCTTCATCAACTTTTTCCTGATATTAGTCTGCATGTTTCCTTTCATTGCGAGTCATGTAAATTTGCAAAACATCACCGCACTTCATATCTTCCTCGAGTGGTTACAGAGGCCTCCAAACCCTTTGATTTAGTTCATTCAGATGTATGGGATTCCTCTGTCGTCTCGAGTCACTTAGGGTATAAATATTATATATCATTCATTGATGATTTTTTTGCGCATGGCTTGGCTGTACCTTCTTCGTGATCGGTCTGAGGTGTTCTGTAGTACCCCCGGTTTCTGGTATGTAACCCTTACTTAATGCTTTTAATGGTTATAAAGTTAACGGTGATGAATGAGAGAGTCGGGAGAACTTGGAATGAAGTTTTGAGGCAAAAGGGGAAGTCGCACGGGCGGCGCACGGTTTGTCTAAACCGTGCGGCCAAACCGTGCGTAGTTGGCACTTTGAGGCAGTGGCTTCTGCACGGTTGGAGCACGGTTCGGGAGACCATGCGAGGAGACCGTGTGAGGGTCTGCCGAGGCAGTAGCTAACGCACGGTTAGCGCACGGTTTGTCAAACCGTGCGAACTAACCGTGCGAGCACTTAAATGAGATCTTAAAAAAGTGGATCTCACTCGTTTTTGCCTCTAAATGGCTCGTTTTTCCTCCTAAGCGGCCATAACTCGGGATTTTGCTCCTCCTTAGGCCAAAGAAGGTTCTCCCATCGTTTCGGAGGCGATCCGAAGGCTTCACTTGGCGAATCGAAACCGGATTCTTGTGGTATGTGATCGTTCTTCTTCGTTCTTGATCAGTTTCTTAGATCTACTTCTCCTATCCTCTTGGTTTCTTAGATCTACGCCCGTTATGGGTAGATCTAAGTGTGTGGATGCCAAATATGATGAGCTTTGGTCTTGGTCTTGCTAGGAAAAGAGATCTAAGGAGGGTTTTTGAAGAATTAACCCGGTTTTCTTGTGCGTTCTTCGTTCGTTGTGGTTTTCGTCAAAACCTTCGTGGTAGGAGGCTTCTTTTTTGACTCCACTTAGTAGAACTGATTGGCATGCTTTCAAATTGAATGTGTGGTGTTGTTTTGATTGTGATTTGGTTGTTGAACACTTGTTGGAAACCTTCTTGCGTAATGGTTGTGAAATCTGGAAAAATTGGGAATTTTGAATGAGTGCTTTGGTTCTTAATTTTAAAATAGAGATTTTAAAATGGGGATTTTCTGGAATTGTGGCACATGATTGGGATTAGATGTTTTCAATAAAAGGGGAAAGTTTTATTGAATTTTGTTGAAGTCTGCATCCCACATCGGACTTGAGGTCCGGTGTGGTCTTTAATATTCATTATAAATTAACCCCAATGGCTCTTTTAGAGAGCACACCTTGGCGGTTTGAGTCTCTCATTTTATCTTCCTACATGGTATCAGAGGGAACCTAATCCCGAACCCTCCCTCCTTTGGATATATATATTTTTTTCCAGCCCTAGATTATTCTAGGTTTTCCCCGTGGGGGGCGGCGGCCTCCATGGCCAGGGAAGAAGGTCCTCCACCGTCGCCCCCTCTGCCACATCTCACTCCCGGCGGATCTTCCCCCCTGCCGACATCTCTCCCCGCTGCGCGGCGGCTTTGCCCTTCCCGACGGCCCTCCCTCCCGTGCCCGACGGCTCCCTTCCCCGGCGGCCCTCTCTCTCTCCGCGGCGCTCCTCCAGCCCGCGCCTCCCGCAGATCCCGTCGACGGTTCTTCCTGGAGGCGGTTCTAGGCGCGACTCCCGGCGACCTCGCTCGCGGGTTCCAGGCGCGACTCCCGACGACCTCGCTCGCGGGTTCCAGGCGCGACTCTCGGCGCCCTCGCTCCGACGTCTCCTCCCGGTTGCGCGCACCGGCCCCTGCGCACAACCATCCGCCAACATCCCCCTCCTGGCGGTTTCCCCTCTCCGCTCTTCCCGGCGGTCTTTCCGGCTCTCCGCTTACGTTGCGGCTTCCTGGCTCTCGCCGGCCCCGCCTTCCGCGATGCGTACTGGCCCCGCCCTCACGCGGCTTTCCCAGCTACAGTCGACGACTCTTTCCGGCAGCCCGCCTCCTGTGCGGGTGGTCCCTCCAGCCGACCTCCATCCCAGCCGGCTCCATGCACCGACGGCCTCCCTTCACCAGCCGACCTCCATTCCCGGCCGGCTTCCAGCGCCGCCTCCCGCTGTGCCTGCGCTCCTCTTCCGGCAGCCAGCCGGCTCCAGTTTCTCCCAGTGGCTGCCCTGCTTCAAGTTTCGGCTCTCCGGCACCTCCTGCGGCTTCCCTGCTTCAAGTTTCTGCTCTCCGGCACCTCCTGCGGCATCCCCGCCTCGCCGGCATCTCCCGACAACTCCCGGCAGCCACATCTCTATCCGCCGGCACGCCCATTCGCTGGCGCAGCAGCTCGACCACCTAGGATTTGGGCCCGTTGGCGCCGCTAGATCCCGCAACAATTCTGCGGAATCCCCGCCTCCCGTCGTCGGCCCCGCAAGTGCGGTTTTCCCGGTGCTAGTTTGGATTTCCCGGCGGTTCATCGACCGGCCCCACTAGTGCGGCATTCCTGGCGTTCCGTCAACCGGCCGGTCTGAGTGGTAATCTGCTGCGCCCGCAACATCATCCATCCATCATTTTGAGGGGAGCTGCTATCGTGAGGGGGAGCATCAGTGTTGCAGTATTTTCCTTTATTTTATTTTTGTCTTGTCTTTGTCATCAAGCTGGGCATGTCCAGCTTGAGGGGGAGTGTTAGCGTCTGTTTTGTTGCTTTCTTTTCATTATGTGTCCAAGCTAGGTACACCTAGTTTGAGGGGGAGTGTTGGAGTCTGCATCCCACATCGGACTTGAGGTCCTGTGTGGTCTTTAATATTCATTATAAATTAATCCCAAAGGCTCCTTTAGAGAGCACACCTTGGGGGTTTGGGTCTCTCATTTTATCTTCCTATATCATTTTACACCACTCTATACTAATTTTTGTCCTGACACAAAGTTACTCTGAACTCGTCATGAGAAATATTTAAACCAATGCTTCTAGAGAAATATTTAAACCAAGCAGCAATGGAAGCTCTCTCACTTGCAAAATAAATGAGCAGTCCATGCTGGCTCTAGGAGACAAAAAAGAGGTGGTCGTGCCAGCTGCTCAATGCTCTTTGGAGCTATACAGGTGGCAATGCAATATGAGTCAGTTCTTGCGACGCAGGGGATTCTTTCTCAGGCCATGCGAATGCAGCCTATGGAGTCGGAACCTCCTTTGCTAGAGGAGATCGGATTGACAGATATAAGTAGCGTGGGCATATTTGAATTTGGTTTGAAACCTGAAGGATGAAATGGGGGGGATGAATAGGATTACAATGCGATGGAAGGGGATGCTATGAAGATGCAGCCTATACCTGGACTGCTTTCACAATTACCTACTGCGGATGATGAGAGGTCGAATATTCTGCCAATCGCATGAGAAATGTGAGGAACAGAGATGAACGTCTTATCTTTTACTATCTGTGTTAAAGATAATCTACTTACTTTCTCTAGCTCGAGACAAGAAGAATGTAGCAAGGTGGACGTTGTTTTGGCTCACGAAGCTCATTTTTGCGGGAGTTCGAAGTGCAGAAGTCGAACCTGATTTTCCAGAGGAAATTGGTGTTAGTTCTGTAGAGGGAGTTGTTGCAAGTTCTGTTAGTGATGCTGTTGGTAAGCTAGGAATTGTCACTTCACTCCCTCCAATTGGTGGCGAGGTTCGGGCATTATGGGTGGTGGAAGCTTGGCAAATAGGTTTGTTCCTGCTGCTGTGCAGACATGAGAGTTGGGTGAGGGGGCAATGCAACTTAAACTTTTTCGTCTGGTGAGGGGGCAATGCAACTTAAACTTTTTCGTCTGGTGCAAGGGTTTTTGCAACAAGTCTTGCGAGCACCAGAAGGGCTGTCTTTGGATGCAGAGATGGTTGGGAAAAGTTGCAGCGAGAAAACCACGACAATCGGGAAAACTAGGATGTGCGGATTACCAGCGGGATCAATCTTCAACACTCGCAGCCGAAGTAAACATACTCTGAACAAGGCATTGACTTCCCCTAGAACCGGTTTGAAATTGGGGAAGAAATTCCTGTATGAGGAGCTGAATGTTCCTGTTGGACCCCATTTCATTTAATTGGGTATTTCTGAGTCCCACATCGGACTTACCCTCTCTGTATTTTGTTTTACTCATCTATAAAAGAATCTCCTCACCTCACATTGAGGTAAGGGGAATTCACCAGTTACATGGTATCAGAGGGATTTTAATCCCGACCCTCCCTCCCAACGGATTCCCGGTTCTGTCCGGCCCCGCCTCTCTTCCCCCCTCTGGCTCTGCCCTAATTTCCTGGCGGCCCTCCCTCCCGGCGGCCCTCCCTCCCGGCGGCCCTCCCTCCCGGCGGCCCTCCCTCCCGGCGCGGCTCCCCTCGCTCCGCGGTGCCCTCGCCAGCGCCTCGCCCAGGCGCTCGCCCTCGCCCAGCAGCACCGCGCCCTCGGCCTCGCCCCGGCGCCCCGCCCTCGACCTCGCCCTGGCGCCTGCGCCCTAGCCCCGGCGGCTCCCGGCTCCCCGACGGCCCTCTTTCCTGGCGCGACGCCCTCCCGCGGCTCCCGGCTCCCCGGCGTCCCGGTTCCCCGTTGTCCCGCGCGCCCCCGCTGCTCTCGCCCTGCGGCCCCCCCTTTCCGCCGCCTTCACCCTAGCAGACGCCCTCAGCCTCTGTCCCGGCGGACCCTCCCGGCAGAGCGCCCTTGTCCCGGCAGCACGCCCTCGTCCCGGTAGAGCGCCCTCCTTCCGGCGGCCCTTCCAGCACGCGCACATCCTGCGCCAGATCATCCCGCCGGCCCGCTGCATCAGCTTCCCGACGCTTCCATGGCGGAAACCTCGGGACGTGGCCGTGCTTCAAGTCGTTCACGTCCCTTCTGTCAACATTGTGGCAAGTTTGGCCACCTGATCGCCCGATGTTGGGTCCTGCATGGACGACCATCTCAGCACCCGCGGCAGGGGCAGCCCGCGGTCCGGGACGCGTCCTCGACTGTCGCCTCTCTTTCCCTGTCTCTGGCCCTTTCTATGGCCGACCTCAGGCAGCCTCATGATCCACCGGCCTCTGTCCGACCCGCTCCCTCGGCTTCTTTGGCCCGTACTGTTGGCCCCACTGCCTTTGTCAGCCATTGCTCCCCTGCATGGCTGCTGGACTCAGGTGCCTCCGACCACCTCACCGGTGATGCTGGTATGCTGACATCTTACTGCACTTATGCCGGTTCTTTCGCCATCACCGTCGCTGATGGCTCCACTCTCCCCATAGCGGGTTTCGGCACATGCTCCCTGACTCCATCGATACACCTATCCTCTGTGGCACATGTGCCCCGCAGTCCCTTTAATCTGCTTTCCATCAGTAAACTGACTAAGGATTATAACTGTGCGGCCATATTTACATCTTCTGGTGTTGTGTTTCAGGAGCAGACTACGAATCGGGAACTTGGTCGAGGCCGGCTTCGAGACGGGGTCTACATGTTCGAGGGACCAGCACCCATTGCTTGCACGTCTACCTCTTCTCGGGCACTAGATCTTCATTCTCGATTAGGACACCCGCCTGCATCCACCATTCATCAGATGTTTCCGGACTTCCGTCAGACTCCTACTTTTCATTGTGAGTCCTGTTCTTTTGCGAAACATCATCGCTCTTCCTACATTCCTCGCACGGATACGCGGGCATCCCACCCCTTTGATCTGGTTCATTCAGATGTTTGGGGCCCGTGTACCATTCCGAGTCACTTGGGCTATAAATACTATATCTCTTTCATTGATGACTATTCGCGAATGACGTGGCTTTACCTTCTTCGAGAACGCTCCGAAGTGTTTTCCACCTTCCAAACCTTTTTCACTGAAATTAAGAACCGTTTTTCTATCTCTGTCAAATGTCTCCGATCGGATAATGGGCGCGAGTATCTCTCCACTTCCTTTCGGCAGTTTCTCCAGGCCAATGGTATCCTTCATCAGACCTCCTGTCCTGATACACCCCAGCAGAACGGCGTGGCCGAGCGGAAACACAGACATATTCTGGAGACTGCTCGTGCCCTCATCTTCCACCGACAGGTACCTCTGCTCTTTTGGGGAGATGCCATTCTCACTGCTACATACCTCATCAATCGCCTTCCTTCTTCTATTCTTAAGGGGGAGACTCCCTTTCGGGCTCTTTTCCCCACTCTCCCTCTTCATTCCCTCCCTTTTCGAGTGTTTGGCTGCTTGTGTTATGTTCGTGACACTCGCCCTGGCCGCACCAAACTCTCTCCCAAATCCCTCCGCTGCATCTTCCTTGGTTATTCCCGCACTCAGCGCGGATACCGCTGCTTCTCCCCGGACCTTCGCCGGCATGTCATCTCAGCGGATGTCTCCTTTGTTGAGAGTTCTCCATTCTCCTTTCCCTCTCCTCCTCCTGACTCTGCTATTGATAACTGTCTTCCCCTCATCATCCTTCCTCCACCGGCGTCAACCCCTGTTGACACCCATTTTGGTCAGGTCTACTCCCGCCGTCCTTCGACTGTATTCCCCGTTCCGGCCAGTGACACTGATGCTCCCGCTTCGTCCACTGCTCCTGCTCCGCCACCCGAGGACTTGCCCATTGCCCTACGGAAAGGTACTCGCTCCTGCCAGAGTACTCCTCTATTTGTCTCTTCATACAGGGGTCTGTCCGCTCTGGAGACAGTTTCTATACCTCGCACGGTTGGTGCAGCCAAATCTCACCCCGGGTGGTTAGCTGCAATGCGGGATGAATTGCAGGCTTTGGAGGACAACCATACTTGGGATCTTGTCCCCCTTCCAGCAGGCAAACAGGCAGTGGGCAGCAAATGGATTTTTACGATCCGTCTCAATCCCGACGGCTTTCTTTGCCGCCTCAAAGCCCGGCTGGTGGCAAAGGGGTTTGCTCAGACATATGACATCGACTACTTTGAGACCTACTCTCCGGTCGCCAAGATGGCCTATGTCCGCCTGTTCATCTCTCTGGCTACTCATCATCACTGGCCACTTCATCAGCTGGATGTCAAGAATGCCTTTCTCCATGACGTTCTTGAGGAAGAAGTCTACCTGAAGCAGCCCCTTGGTTTTTCTGCCTCCGGTGCCGACTCACATGTCTGCCGCCTCCGTCGGTCCCTCTATGGCCTCAAGCAGTCTCCTCGAGCTTGGTTTGGCCGTTTCAGCACTGTCGTCACGGCCTTTGGCCTCTCCCGGAGTCTGAAGGACCACATCGTCTTCTTTCGTACGACACCGCACGACTGTATCTTGCTCGTGGTATATGTTGATGATATCATCATCACAGGAAGCGACTCCAGAGGGATCGCCAGCCTCAAGGCGCACCTTCACCAAAACTTTCATACCAAAGATCTTGGTCCCCTGACTTACTTTCTTGGCATCGAGGTCTCCCGTTCTGAGGACTCGATCTCTCTCTGTCAGCGTAGGTATGCTCTTGATATCTTGCAGGATGCCGGTCTGAGCACCGCCACTGCCGTGGACACCCCACTTGAGCCTGGCGAACGTACTCTCCATTCCGACTCGGAACCATTTCCTCATCCCGAGCGCTATCGACGTCTGGTGGGTAAGCTGAACTACCTCACCATGACGCGACCCGACATTGCCTGCGCCGTTGGCAAAGTCAGCCAGTTTATGGAGCATCCAACCCAATCTCAGTGGGATGCTGTCCTTCGCATTGCCAAATACATCAAGCGCGACCCTGCACGTGGCCTTCAGTATTCCCGTCATGCTCACTTGGATGTTGAGGCCTTCTGTGATGCCGACTATGCAGGTTGCCTTGCGACCCGCAAGTCTACTTCGGGGTTCGCCGTGTTCTTCGCCGGTAACCTCATCTCTTGGTGCAGCAAGAAGCAGACTGTCGTCTCCAGATCGAGTGCCGAGGCTGAATACCGCGCCATGGCCACCGTCACCACTGAGATCCTCTGGCTTCGTCATCTCCTACATGAGCTCGGCTTCCCGGCACACACCCCTGCTCATATCTGGTGTGACAATCAGGCCGCCACGAAGATTGCCTCAAATCCCGTCTTTCATGAACGGATTAAGCATATCGAGGTGGACTGCCACTTCCTCCGCCACCATCTGGAGCAGCACCATATCAGCTTTGGCCATGTACCGACGGCAGATCAGCTTGCCGATCTCTTCACCAAAGGTCTCCCAGGGGCTCGCCTTGACTCTCTCACTTCTCGGCTGGGGCTTCACAGCCTCCATAGCCCAGCTTGAGGGGGAGTATGAGTTTGTCTTGTTGTCTTTTCTTTGTGGGACTCAATCCAATCTGGGCATGTCCAGCTTGAGGGGGAGTGTTGGACCCCATTTCATTTAATTGGGTATTTCTGAGTCCCACATCGGACTTACCCTCTCTGTATTTTGTTTTACTCATCTATAAAAGAATCTCCTCACCTCACATTGAGGTAAGGGGAATTCACCAGTTACAGTTCCAAGTCAGGTAGAATTGAATGGTAATGAATTGTACCAGAGGAAGTGTGTTGCGGAATCGCCGGGAGTTGCAAATGACAGAAACGAGAAAACGAAAGAAAGAAAACAATAAGGACGCAACGATTTATGTGGTTCGGGAATGATCCCTACGTCCACGGGAGAGGCATAATTTCACTATTCGGGAGCACAAAATTACAGAGGATTTTTCAATAGTAACCCTAGCTCGAAAATGGGCTATAAAACAATGGAGAAGACAATCACTGTGTTGTACCTCTCGTATCCCCTCGTGGTTTAATTTTCATGATCACAATCACTTTCATGTTTATCTAACATTGTTTGAATTGTTTTTGATTGAAAGGCACAAGTTTGCCAAGAAGTTGGCCCAAGAATGGACATCAAATGGACTGAAATTCAGTCCACCGGCCAACCGGTGTGATAGCACCGGCCAGCCGGTGGAACTGGCAGAGAGATTGCCCACTGCCAGGTTCCACCGGTCGACCGGTGGCTCTGTCACCGGTCGACCTGTGGCACCCAGCCCAAATAGTGTTTGCTACTGTCTTGCCACCGGCCAGCCGGTGGCTCCTCACCGGTCGACCGGTGGAGCCTGGATCAAGACTCTTCTTCTCTACCAAGGCACCGGCCAGCCGGTGGAGATGTACCGGTCAGCCGGTGGCCCCTGGACAGGAATCCTATGCCATTTTGCAAACACCGGCCAACCGGTGGGACTGTACCGGCCAGCCGGTGGACACAGTCAAACTAGCCGTTGGGCTGTTGACCAGCCTGTCCACTTGGCTCCCAACGGCTCTTTTAGCCTCTCCAACGGCTCCGAAGCTTCCCCAAGGGTTCCATGCCTATAAATAAAGGCTGAGGAAGCCCCGGACATATCCCGGAACAATTGTGAAGCCACCGTACACATCTTCCATCTTTGGCGTACCTCCGGCGGACTTCCTCCAAGGAACCCATCCTGCTCCAACACACTTCCATATCCAAGGAGCACCTCAAGAAGCTTGGGAGAGCACGCTACATCAACTCCATCATCCAATTGGCGCCCAAGTCTTCCCAATCACGGTTTTTCTTGTTTTATTATTTTGAGCTTTCAATTTGGGTTTGTGCCTACAAACCCCAACCCTTTTCTCTTCCCCCTTTCTTTTGGGTTCTCACACCACCACTAAGGTGTGAAGAGGTTTTCTCAAGCTTTTCCTTTAAAAGGCTTGTGTCGGTGAGCTAGCCTTCACCCGTTAAAAAGGCTAGTGGGTTCTTGCTTAACCATTAAAAGCAAGTGGGTTCTTGCTAAACCAATAAAAGCAAGCTGTAATAGGTCCTAGTGCTACCTCAAAGCCTAGTGGGTTTCTTGCTAAAACCATTGAAAAGCAAGCAGTAGGAATCTCTCAACGGTTGAGTTGGGAGCGGAGACGTAGGCCGGGTTTTGGCCGAACTCCGTTATCAATTTTGTGTGTCTTGCCTCTTTATTTTCCGCTGCATTTCTACTTTGATTTTAATTTGTCAATCATTTTTTTAAAAGGCAATTCACCCCCCCTCTTGCCATCATTCCCCGTTTTCTCCGACCTAACATTTGGTATCAGAGGGGTAATTTGAGTAATACCTTAAAAGGTTTCAAATTCAAAGATCCATTGTGATGGCATCCACCTCTTTCGCCCCCGAGGGCTACTCTTTGGGTCGGGCTCCATTTTTTGATGGGACCGACTACAATTATTGGAAAACCCGCATGACTACTTTCCTTAGAAGCATAGGTTATCCCATATATAAAATTGTCATGCATGGTTACACTCTTTCTACTCCCGACGAATCCAAATGGACCCCCGCCGATATTAAGAATTTTGAGCTTGATGGCAAAGCCATGAACGCTCTCCATTGCGGCTTAGATAGAAATGAGTTTAACCGAGTTTCCACTTGCACCACTTCACATGAGATTTGGAAACTATTGGAAGTGACCCATGAGGGCACTAATAAAGTGAAGGATACTCGGTTAGACATGTATAGACAAGATTTTGAATCTTTTTCCATGCACCCAAATGAATCTATTTCCGATATGTTTACTCGCTTTACTGACGTGTGCAATGGAAGGAAATCTCTTGGCGATGATGTTTCAGCCGAGACGATGGTCAAAAAGATCCTATGGGTCCTTCCGAGCTCATGGGCACCAAAGGTGACGGCGATCCAAGAAGCTAAGGACGTCAAAAATATGCCGGTAGAGGAGCTCATCGGATCTCTCATGACTTATGAGATCACGATGAGGAGGCAAGCTCAAAAGGAGGGCACACCGATCAAGACTCCAAAGAATATTGCCTTCAAGGTACAAAAAGAAGTAAGCTCCTCCTCATCATCCTCATCTTCCTCATCTTCCTCAAGCGGCGACTCGGAAATGGAGAATCTCGCCCGCCAAATGCACAAGTTTATGAAGAAGCACAAGAAGAAGAAATCCCGCAAGCACCGAAAGCAAGAACCCACCGCAAGATCCGAGCCCAAGGTAAAATGCTACGGGTGCGGCGAAAAGGGCCATTACAAGCCCGATTGCCCACTCAACAAGAAACGGGCCACGCACAAGGAGAAAGGAAAGAAAAAGGTCCTCAAGGCCACATGGAGTGACTCCTCATCATCCTCCTCCTCCTCCTCGAGCGACAACGGTAACAAATGCCTAATGGCATTCCATGAGGTAACTTCTTCCGATTCCTCCTCCTCTTGTTCTTCAAATTCAAATTCTTTAAATCACTTATCTTATGAAGAACTCTCATTTGCTAGAGACCAATTAGAAAAAGGTTTTCATGAACTATCTTCAAAATTCGTTGCTTTGAAAAAGTCTTTCAAAAAACTCTTCTCCGAAAAAGAACAACTTCTTAAAGAGAAGGAGGAACTCACCCTTAAAATCCAAAATTTTCCAAATGTTGATTCCATGGAATCAACCATCAAGGACCTTAGAGAGACCCTAGCCAAGTTCACCCAAGGTGAACAAAATTTGAACAATTTGCTTGGTTCACAAAGGGTTTCCCGAACCTCCAATGGACTTGGCTATACCAACCAAGCCTCCTCCTCCCATGCACCCACTGTTTTTGTAAGGGGGAGCTCTAGCTTTAAATTTTGTAACTATTGCAAAAAACCCGGGCATCTCATTTATGAATGTAATTGTAAAAACGCCCGGTACGGCCAACCCAAATCGATTTTCTATTCCGATGAATTTTATAGGAGAAGACCCGCCATGAAACAAATTTGGATTGAAAAATCCCTATTGGCAAGTCTCTCCGGGCCTAAATTTGTTTCGGTTTCAAAAACCACTCCCCGGTGATTCATTGTTTTTATTTAGGGGGAGTTAGGATTTTTTTAAGCCTTTTTGTGTATTCAAAGTTTTTTTTTCAAACTCAACACTTGGCTTCGAAATTCTCTATTTTCTATTAAATTTTCATTTTTAAATATCCAACAGTTGGTATCGATTTTTTGATTCAAAACTCTCAATTTCAAAAATTTCATTTGGTTTCAAATTTCGAATTTCAATTGGTTTTTGATTCAAAACTTTCAATTCAAACTGTTATTCAAATTTTTCAATTCAATTTTTCATTTCAAAATTTCCAACAATTAGTATCATTTTCAATTGTTTTAAAATCTCAACTTCCCTCAATCAAGTTTTATGCCCCATTCTATTTTGATAATCACAAAGGGGGAGAAATTTCTTGATTGATTGGGGGAGAATCCTTCTCATCGTGCTTAGCATTTCCTTTCAATTTCAGTATTTTACATTAATTGTTTTGGTGATTGTGATCATCAAAATAGGGGGAGATTGTTGTACCTCTCGTATCCCCTCGTGGTTTAATTTTCATGATCACAATCACTTTCATGTTTATCTAACATTGTTTGAATTGTTTTTGATTGAAAGGCACAAGTTTGCCAAGAAGTTGGCCCAAGAATGGACATCAAATGGACTGAAATTCAGTCCACCGGCCAACCGGTGTGATAGCACCGGCCAGCCGGTGGAACTGGCAGAGAGATTGCCCACTGCCAGGTTCCACCGGTCGACCGGTGGCTCTGTCACCGGTCGACCTGTGGCACCCAGCCCAAATAGTGTTTGCTACTGTCTTGCCACCGGCCAGCCGGTGGCTCCTCACCGGTCGACCGGTGGAGCCTGGATCAAGACTCTTCTTCTCTACCAAGGCACCGGCCAGCCGGTGGAGATGTACCGGTCAGCCGGTGGCCCCTGGACAGGAATCCTATGCCATTTTGCAAACACCGGCCAACCGGTGGGACTGTACCGGCCAGCCGGTGGACACAGTCAAACTAGCCGTTGGGCTGTTGACCAGCCTGTCCACTTGGCTCCCAACGGCTCTTTTAGCCTCTCCAACGGCTCCAAAGCTTCCCCAAGGGTTCCATGCCTATAAATAAAGGCTGAGGAAGCCCCGGACATATCCCGGAACAATTGTGAAGCCACCGTACACATCTTCCATCTTTGGCGTACCTCCGGCGGACTTCCTCCAAGGAACCCATCCTGCTCCAACACACTTCCATATCCAAGGAGCACCTCAAGAAGCTTGGGAGAGCACGCTACATCAACTCCATCATCCAATTGGCGCCCAAGTCTTCCCAATCACGGTTTTTCTTGTTTTATTATTTTGAGCTTTCAATTTGGGTTTGTGCCTACAAACCCCAACCCTTTTCTCTTCCCCCTTTCTTTTGGGTTCTCACACCACCACTAAGGTGTGAAGAGGTTTTCTCAAGCTTTTCCTTTAAAAGGCTTGTGTCGGTGAGCTAGCCTTCACCCGTTAAAAAGGCTAGTGGGTTCTTGCTTAACCATTAAAAGCAAGTGGGTTCTTGCTAAACCAATAAAAGCAAGCTGTAATAGGTCCTAGTGCTACCTCAAAGCCTAGTGGGTTTCTTGCTAAAACCATTGAAAAGCAAGCAGTAGGAATCTCTCAACGGTTGAGTTGGGAGCGGAGACGTAGGCCGGGTTTTGGCCGAACTCCGTTATCAATTTTGTGTGTCTTGCCTCTTTATTTTCCGCTGCATTTCTACTTTGATTTTAATTTGTCAATCATTTTTTTAAAAGGCAATTCACCCCCCCTCTTGCCATCATTCCCCGTTTTCTCCGACCTAACACACTGTTCGAAAAGTGAGTCCGCGTCGCTACAGTGAACGACAGCCAGCTTTGTCAAAAGCGCTACAGTGGCTGCCGGTTGGAAGTCAAAAGTGCTACAATCCACTTGACCCCGAAGTCCGCACTGTTACAGTGCGGGCCACAAGCATTTGGCCCAACCGGACCGGGCAATCCCAATCCAACAATCTCCCCCTTGTAGCCTGATCCACTGCACTGCTATGCTTCGATGCAACTGATGAAGACAACTTACTTAATCTAAGTTTTTCCTCTTCTTCACTCACCTTTCCATTCACAGATTCATGAAATACAAACTGTCTTCCTCTTGTGCTCCCATCATGTCCTCCATTATTCTGCCTCTCATCCTCCGTTCATCAGTGGAGACCAACAGAGGCACAACAGTGCCTCAACTTCTGTATCACCATAGGCTTTGTCAACATGTCTGCCGGATTGTTGGTTCCACAAATCTTCTGCAAAGTCAGCAACTCATCATGTATCAAACCTCTGATTAAATGGTACTTCAACTGAATGTGCTTTGTCCGGGCATGAAACACTGGGTTCTTGGCAAGATGTATAGCACTATGACTGTCACAGTGCAATACATTCTCCTCTCGCTTTCTTCCCAATTCATCCAAGAAGTTCTTCAGCCAAACCATCTCTTTCTCAGCTTCTGTCACAACAATGTATTCTGCCTCTGTGGTGGATAAAGCCACCACCTTCTGCAATTGTGATATCCAACTTACCGCAGTTCCTCCACAGGTAAAAACATAACTCGTGGTACTCCTCCTGCTGTCGACATCACCTCCAAGGTCAGCATCCGCGTACCCCTGCAATGAATTTCCTTTCCCAAAGCACAGAGATACCTCCTTGCTGCCCTTCAAATACCTCAGTATCCATTTCACAGCTTCCCAATGTTGCTTTCCAGGGTTCCATATACTTGCTCACAACTCCCACTGCATGAGCAATGTCAGGTCGAGTACAGACCATGACATACATCAGACTTCCAACAGCTGATGCGTATGGAACTCTTGCCATGTACTCAACCTCTTCTGCCGTCTTCGGCGTTTGGGGAATAGAGACTGCCTTTGCTTCCGTCATACTGAATCTTCTCAAGACCTTCCCAATGTAATCAGTCTGTGACAACATTAATGTTCCAGCTGTGCGGTCTCTCTTGATCTTCATCCCCAGAATCTTGCCAGCTTCTCCAAGATCTTTCATTTCAAACTCCTCAACCAACTGTCCTTTCAGCTCATTAATCCTCTGTATACATGATCCTGCAATGAGCATGTCATCCGCATACAGAAGCAATATAATGTATTCATCACCAAAGGACTTGATGTAGCAACACTGATCCATGTCACATCGTTTATATTCATTTTTAGACATAAATGAATCAAACTTCTTGTTCCACTGCCTCGGTGCCTGCTTCCGTCCATATAAGCTCTTCTGGAGTTTGCACACCAGGTCTTCCTTTCCAGACACTACATACCCCTCTGGCTGCTGCATGCAGATGTCCTCCTCCAGATCTCCATGAAGGAAAGCAGTCTTGATATCAAGCTGCTCAAGATGCAAGTCTTCTGACGCCACAATGCTGAGAACCACCCGGATGGTGGTAAGCTTCACTACAGGTGAGAAGATTTTAGTGAAATCTACTCCCTCCTTCTGTTGAAAGCCTTTCACCGCCAGCCTTGCCTTGAACCTCCTATTGCCATCATGTTCTTCCTTGACCCGGTAGACCCACTTATTCTGCAATGCTTTCTTTCCTCTTGGTAGAGGTGTCAGCTCCCAAGTGTTGTTATCATGCAATGAGGAAATCTCCTCCTTCATAGCCAGCTCCCACTTGCTCGACTCCTTCAGCTGCATTGCTTCTTCAAAGCATTCTGGTTCTCCACCGTCAGTCAATAATAAATAGTGTAAAGATGGCGAATACCTCTGCACAGGCCTTCGCACCCTTGTTGATCTCCTCAACTCCACTGGAGTAGTAGGTTCCACCGGTTCCGATGTCTCATGCTCAGATACACCTTCAAGCTCCACTTGCTCTTTGTATTCTGATTCAATGTTTCCATTTTCATCTTCAACTGCATGACGATCTTTGTACATGACACCTTCATTGAATGCCACGTTTTGGCTCCTGATGACCATCCTGTTGAGATCATCCCAAAAGCGATACCCAAACTCCTTACCACCATAGCCAATAAAGAAACATTTTTTGGACTTGGCATCAAGCTTGTCCCTTGCATTAGCATCAACATGAACATATGCTAAACTGCCTGATTCTCTTCGGATATCCTCACCGAGGTTCAGGTCTCGTACATCCTTCAGAACCAGCTTGGTATTCCCCGAAGAATTGCTCACATTTGTTACAGTTGCTTCCCAACTGTCAGGTGATGAAGACAGTAAAACCAGTGTACATACCTTATCACCAAACACAATTTCCACCGATGTAAGCTGACTTATGATGGTGTTGAATTCGTTGATGTGATTTGCAACAATTCTCTCTTGAACCATTTTCAGTTTGAACAATCGTCGCATCAAGTGCACTTTGTTTGCCGCAGAAGGTTTCTCGTACATATTCGAGAGAGTTTGCATCAGTTCAGTCGTCGTTTTCTCCTCTCTGATGTTGAACGCCACGTTTTTGGCCAACGTATGGCGCACAACACCCAGAACCTGTCGAATCCAGCAGCTCCCACTCCGACTGCTCCATGTCCGTTGACTTTAAACCCAGAAGCGACAAATGCATTTTCTTCTGGTAAAGATAGTCTTCGATCGGCATCCTCCAGTTGCTGAGGTTAGTTTCATCGAAGCGGTCAATTTTCACCTTGCCTTCTTCCATAGCCATCGTTCAAAACGGGAAATCCGAACTCAACCTTTGATGCCAGTTGTTGTGGAAACGTCGGGAGCAACGAAACGAAAAAAACGATTCACAGAAGAGTAAAAGAGAAAAACAAAAGAAGATCTTGGATACAATGATTTACGTGGTTCGGGAAATGATCTCTACGTCTACGGAGAGACAGAATTTCACTATAGTCGGGAGTGCAAATTACTGAGAGATTTTCAGAATTCTCACACATAGAAACTCTAACCCGAAATGGGCTAATAAGGACGAAATACTATTCCACCAACCGCACATGAAGTCCGTTGTGCTTCAGTGAAAGGTGGCAAGAAGTCCGCATCGCTACAGTGCCACGACCACCGAAGTCCAAGATGCCACAGTGACCGACGACTGGAAGTCCGTGCCGCTACAGTACTGTAGACTCCAAAGTCTGACCTGTTGCAGTAGTCACGCCAAAAGTCCGCACTGTTACAGTGCTTTGTCGGTGTCAGTCGGTCAGCTCTGCTATAATGGTTAGAGTTCCTACAGTGCCCCCAAAATTTAGGCTGGAGCCTTTGGGGTCCGGAGCTGGGGCGCGTTGCCCCCTGCAACCTCCAAATTACAGAGAGTTTCACTATAGTCAGGAGCATAAATTATAGAGTTTTTCAGAGTTCTCACACACAGAAACCTTAACTCGAAATGAGCTAATAAGAAGGACAAAGTACTATTCCACCAACCGCACATTGAAGTCCGTTGTCCTTCAATGAAAGGTGGCAAGAAGTTTGCATCGTTATAGCGCCCTCGCGCCCACCCAAATTTCAAAAATGCTACAGTCCCGGCGGCTGGAAATCCGCGTCGCTACAGTACTGTTGTTTCTAAAGTCTGGTCTGCTACAGTAGTCATGTCAAAAGTATGCACTGCTACAGCCCCCCTGCCGGTGTCGGTCGGTCAGCTCTGCTACAATGGTCAGAGTTGCTGCAGTTTCCTAAAACTTGGGTCAGGGACCTTCGGCCCCCGTTGCAGGGGCGCGTTGCCCCCTACAACCCCCAACGAGCTCACTGTAAAGCTCGACCTGCGGAGTTGCGATCTGGTGCGCAATATGGGCCGCAAACATTCGACTCAACATCATCCAAAGAGGATCGTGGTACACCAATCCAACAATCTCCCACTTGGAGCCTGATTTGTTGCGCTGACCTGCTTCAATGCCACTGATTAAGACAACTTATTTAATCTGAGCTCTTTCTCTTCTTCACTCACTAGCGACGTGTTTTCCATTCACAACTTCAATTTCAAACTGACGATTTCTTTTGTACTCCCATTGTGTCCTCTCTTATTCTGCCTCTCATCCTTCCTTCATCAGTGGGGGCCAACAGAGGGACAACATAGGGACAACAGTGCCTCAACTTCTGTATTACCATCGATTTCTTCAACATGTCTGCCGAATTGTTGGTTCCACAGATCTTCTGCAATGTTAGCAACCCATCCTGTATCAAACCTCTGATGAAATGATACTTTAAATGAATGTGCTTCGTCCGGGCATGAAACACTGAGTTCTTTGCACGATGTATAACACTATGACTGTCACAGTGCAATGCATTCTCCTCTCGCTTTCTTCCCAACTCATTCAAGAAGTTCTTCAGCCAAATCATCTCTTTCTCAGCTTCTGTTACAACAATGTATTCTGCCTCTGTGGTGGATAAAACCTCCATCTTTTGCAATTGTGATATCCAGCTTACCGTAGTTCCTCCACAGGTGAATACATAACCTGTGGTACTCCTGCTACTGTCGACATCACCTCCAAGGTCAGAGATACCTCCTTGCTGCCCTTCAAATACCTCAGTATCCACTTCACAACTTCCCAATGTTGCTTTGCAGGGTTAGCCATGTATCTGATCACAACTCCCACTACATGAGTAATGTCAGGTCGAGTGCAGACCATGACATATATCAGATTTCCAACTGCTGATGCGTATGAAACCTTTTCCATGTATTCAACCTCTTCTGTCATTTTCAGTGATTGCTCATTTGATAGCTTGATATGGCCCGCTAGGGAAATATAGACCGACTTTGCTTTCAACATACTGAATCTTCTCAGAACCTTCCCAATGTAGTCAGCCCGTGATAACATCAAGGTTTCAGCTGCGCAGTCTCTCTTAATCTTTATCCCCAAAATCTTGTCAGTTTCTCAAAGATCTTTCATTTCGAACTCCTTAGCCACTTTCTCTTTCAACTCATCAATTCTCTGTATACATGATCCTGCAGTATGCATGTTATCCCCGTATAGAAGCAGTATGATATATTTATCACCAAAATATTTAATGTAGCAACATTGATCCATGCCACATCGTTTGTATGCATTTTTAGTTATGAATCCGTCAAACTTTTTGTTCCACTGCCTGGGTGGCTGCTTCAACCCATACAAGCTCTTCTGGAGTTTGCACAACAGGTCTTCCTTTCCAGACTTAATATATCCCTCTGGGTGTTGCATGTAGATGTCCTCCTCTAGATCTCCATGAAAGAAAGTAGTATTGACATCAAGCTACTTAAGATGTAAGTCTTCTGTCGCCACAATGCTGAGAACCACCCGAATGGTGGTAAACTTCATTACAAGTGATTTTTTTTTAGTGAAATCCACTTCTTCCTTCTGTTGAAAACCTTTCACCACCAGCATTGCTTTGTACCACCTCTTTCCATTGTGTTTTTCCTTGACCCGGTATTGTTCTGCAATGCTTTCTTTCCTCGTGGCAGAGGTGTCAACTCCCAAGTGTTGTTACCATTCAATGAGGAAATCTTCTTCTTCATAGCCACCTCCCACTTGCTCGACTCTTTCAATTGCACTGTCTCTTCAAAACATTTTGGTTCTCCGCCGTTAGTCAATAACAGATAATGTAAAGATGGTGAATACCTCTGCACAAACCTTCTCACATTTGTTGATCTCCTCAACTCAACTGGAGTAATAGGTTCCACCAGTTCCGATGTCTCATGCTCAGGTATACCTTCAAGCTCTACTTTCTCTCTGCACTCCGATTCTTTGTTTCCATTTTCATCTTTAAATGCATGGTGATCCTTGTACATGACACCTTCATTGAATATCACATTTTGGCTCCTGATGACCATCTTGTTGAGATCATCCCAAAAGCGACAACCAAACTCATCGACACCATAGCCAATGAAGAAGCATAGTTTGGACTTAGCATCAAGCTTGTCCCTTGCATTAGCATCAACAAGGAAGGTATGGGTTTACTTTTTGAAAAGAAAATCTGATGTGTTTAAGATGTTTTAGAAGTGGAAGACCATGGTGGAGAATGAGTCAGGATCAAAGCTGAAATGCTTGAGGTTTGACAACAGTGGAGAGTATGACAGTCAGAAGTTCAAAGAATTCTGTTTCAAGAATGGAATTCAGTGGGAGAAGACTATGCCAGGAACACCACAACAAAATGATGTAGCTGAAAGGATTAATAGGACACTGAATGAATGTGCCAAGAGGATCGGAACCTCCCTCTGATACCACTTGTTGGGATCGATTTCCTCCAACCTTAGGTCTTCCAGGGCCAACACATAGGTCCTTCTGGGGTTCCATCCTAAAACCCATGGGTGATAGGAGGAATTGTCCATCCAAGCTTATTATATGTGAGCCACCATTCTTGGTGGAATCCGATGTGGGACTTGGGTTTGTACCCAACATTTTGCATCATCCTCTTTTACAATCTCATGGATTCTTGATTTGGTGCTTAGAAGCATTGAGTGATTGTAGCCTCAACGATTGTGTTTATTCTGCGGGGGCATTTTTCATTGCGTGGAAAACTGATTTAAGATTTCTGGCTTGTAATTGAGTGTTGAGTTGGATGTAGTTGGGGTTTGGCTTAGTGGTAAGCACCCCATAATTCTACATGGAAAATGGGGGTTCAAAACCCATTGGGCGCAGGTCACTGTAGCAACACTGTAGCGCTACTGTAGCAGCCGAGATACTGTTGCAACGACGGCACTGTAGCGGCGGCGGGGGTACTGTAGCAGTACTATTCACAGAATGGGCTTTGGGCAAAAAAATTGGGCCTACGGGCTATGTAATGGGCTAAATGCCCACTGGGCCTTCGGGCTATGTAATGGGTCTCCCTCTACCCAGTTAAAGAGGTCTTTGCTTTGTTTCAATAATAAAAATGAGGTTTCGGTCCCAACCTGTTGAGTTGGATATTGGACTAGTGGTTTTGAATGTTTATAATAAAATAATTCTGAGCCTAATGTTCTTTGCAACTGTTTTTTGTTTATCATATTCTGGTGTAATGATTGTAAGTTTTCTATTCCCAATCTAACCTCATGCTTATCATTCTCTGTACTTATTTCCATAGAATATTTTCGCTTCAAATGCTAGTAATATTGTCATTGCAGTTCAGAAGTTTACCCAAGAGAAATCTTTCAACTTCTTAAATTTTTTAGATGTGTAGGAGATGACATGGCATCATTCAAACATTGATTTTAAAATGAAGTGCTTAATGGGCTTAATTTGTTTTTGTGGAAACATTCAAAAACTACTAATTTGCTTTCCTATGTTTTCAGAAGCTGAAGGAGCCCAGATTTGTCTATACAGTGGATATGGATGTAAAGAAACTTATAAGCCTACAGCCTCGCACGTGGGACTTTATCTCTCGATTGGAACCCAAAGTTGGGGTTTTAGAGCATATGGTCCATGAAAGGGTTTTTGATGATTTGATCAGCATGATACATAAAAGAAATGAATTTAGAAATACAGCTCACTGTGGGACATCAGATGAGTACGCTTCTGTTAGAAAACCAAAAGTCGCAGTTGTGGGCGGTGGACCGTCAGGGTTGTTTGCTTCTCTTGTGCTTGCAGAACTTGGTGCTGATGTTACCTTAATTGAGCGAGGTCAAGCTGTTGAACAAAGGGGCCGTGATATTGGTGCTTTAATTGTTCGTCGATTATTGCAATTAGAAAGCAATTTTTGTTTTGGGGAGGTTGTATATTCATTTGAACTATGCTTTAATTAAGTTCTTTTTGGTAAATATTACAATTTTTCTGGTTTATTTGCATTTCATTTGTTATTTGAAGCATTGGTTACCGATTGCGGGGAATTATTTTTTCCTTTACATTCTTAAATTTCTCTATTCTTTTAACAAAATGAATAGGTTATTTAATAATGCAGTGATTGTTTCTGAAGCTTTGATTGATTCAGTATTTAATTATGAATTTGTTTGATAGGTCTCAAAATTTGTCTATCATGCCTTAGCAGTGTTTTAAATCTTTAGTAGAGGGATGCCTTGCTCTAGGAACAATTTAAAGTCTCCAATAAGCATGTCTTCTGAAGCTTATTTGCTACTTTTAGTAAGGCGTTAATTTGCATGATGTCTTATATTGGCGATTTTCATTTATTGCTTGATTGACTGAACTCCTATTCGTATCTTGCTGCATTTAGATGTGCTCATTATTAAGTTTCATGTTCTTGGTATGTTTATTTCTTTTACATTTGACTTCTAAACTGTTGATTTGTATATGTTACTGCATTGTAAGACAATGCAAAATCTTTATGCTATCGTTTGATTGTCATTGTTGTATGAATATATTTTATGTTGTTACCTTACCAGATATGAATGAAACTCTTCCAATTAGTTATACAATGGGTCGCATTTGTTATTTTGAGCACTTGAATGACTAGAAATGTATATTATAAATTATGGTGCAACCTTGTACTCGTGTTCATACTCGTGTCATTAGCGGAGTACTCAAAGAGTTTTAAGGGTTTTTGTAATTGGTTTCCTAAGGGTACAATTTATGGGAAATGGCATGCCATTTCATCATTTGGTTGGATTGAAAGGGGAAACGGTATGTCATAATATCGTTTGGTTGGATGGAAAGAGAACCTGTGAGAGAGGCTGATGGATTCTGTTGATAGGTAGAGCACTGGCAGTAGCAAAGTGCTGAACCAGCCACATGATTACAGAAGAAGAATAGGAAATGGAGAAGGAGAAGATGAAGGAGAAGTAACTCCCCTGGAAGTCGCCCTCCCTGAGGCCTAGGCTGCTGCCTCCATTCAGCCAAGCTGAAAGCAATACAATCATACCTGTATCCTTCCACCCAACCTAACACCAAAATCCCTAACCTACTCCAAACAGCCCAACTACTTCCTACAGAAATTACAACACTGCCCCTGACAGTTACCAACCCTACCCACACAGACAGCCCCTATCCCACGATCCTATCATTCCCTCCTTGAAAAACCACCTTGTCCTCAAGTTGATTATCTGGTTGACCATCCGCTTGAGTCTTAAACCGAAGCAACTTGTCGCTGCCAGTATGCAGTGCAACAAGGTGGTGGCTTTGGCGGTGGCCTTGGCAACCTTGCAGCTTTGTTTTCTCTACAACACGATATTTTCCCTTCCACAAATGTATTATGAAGTAGGCAGGCTCCAATTTTCGAACAACATCACTGAATGTATGGTTCGTTGTACTTCCTCTACTTGAAGAGGCTGGATTTCCAGGAAAAACCTTTTCATGTGCTTGAATGCATGTAAATCTGTTGCTTTCAATTGCTCTTACCTTTTCCCCATCGATGGCATTAGCAGCCTTCACTTTCCCCCCACTGACATCACTTGATCTGTATTGGGATTCCCAATTCAAAATCTGAAGCATGAGGTGCAATGCAGCAGTATATGTTTTAACCTCTAGAAACAGATTCCATTATTCTTCGCAATGCAGCATTCTGTGCCCAGCTGTAAATTGTCCGGAGATATTCTAGCTCCGACGTCAGTTGACATTTCTCATGAAATTCTCTGGGGAAACCCATGACACTTGAAATCAACGGTGAAAATTCAGATATTAAAGTTTCAAGGAAATTATTTCCCGTAATCTGCACTTCAAGCCAGGTTTCTCCTGTCATCAGCAGCAACCTTCACTTCTTCCAATGGAAAATGCTTCGTCTCTTAGCCTTCTCCCATCCAAACTAAGATTTCGAAGCTCGCGGGTTAAAAAATTACTCCAGAAGTCACTTCGCAAAATTTACGCAAGGCAAAGGCACATGCACTTGATGATAGAGGTTCTGAAAACTCTCCATCAAGAGGAGGCGGGTAGCGAAGTGGCTCGGTGAGATTGTGTAAGCTCGATCTCATCCATTGATAGTTCTGGGTTGTGATGGATATCAGATGGTGGAGGGGAGAAGTCAACCAAAGCTGCTTGAACCTGTCGAGGCGGCTTATTAGACAAACGTCCATGGAGAACCTAACAACGATCAATGAGATGACCAGGCTTGTCACAGTGCTGACAAAAGGACGATTGCGGCCCCCATCACGGCCATGACCATGAGTACCTGAAAAACTACCACATGAGTACCTGAAAAACTACCACCACCATGACTCAGTAGTGCAGTTTGATCTGGAGTGTCAATAGGTGGGGAAAACACCCAATGAGTTTTTCCCAGGCGATGGTAGACCAATGGAATCTTAAGAGAGGAGGGACTGATCAACATTTCGGTGACAGTTGTGCATACTTTGGATCAAGGCCATAGAGAAGACTGAAGAGACATAACTGATCGTGCTAAGTCAAAGCGGCCTTTGGTGTTTGAGAAATGGGTCAAAACTCAAGTAACTCATCACGCAGAGCCTTCCATTTGGTGAAATATGCTGGAAAAGGATAGTGGTGCTAACGGATGGTGGAAAGGCATTGAAGAACATTTGATACTCGAGCTAAATTATTGGTTTCAGAATACATGAGGGTCAAGGAGTTTGAGAGTTCTTTGACAATGTTCGCAGTCCGAGTCACATCTTTGACGAAGTGTTCCATAGAATTGATAAACAAGGCAAAACTTTTGCCGTCGAAAAACTTTCAGACCTTGTACTTCGGATCTGATAGCGGCGGTGGATGATCAGGTGCGAGCCTAGATCTATACCAGTGAGGGACATAAGGTCTGTCTTACGCCAGACAAAGAAGTTAGTTGCATCAAGACACTCGTCTACAAGGCGCGTGGAGGCAGCGATCAACAATGGAAGGATCGAGGAAGTCGGTGAGGAATCTACCATATCGGGAGGGAGATTGGGAAGAGGCTACAAGATACCACCAAGCCAGCAGGAAGGGCTGAGCAAGGAATCCAGCAGGAATAGCCGGAAACGGGAAATCGGGCCTTAGCTGGAAAAGCAGGGCACCGACGGTAGGAGGAAATCGCGAGTGCGTTTTGATAACGTCATGTTGTCAGAGAGAGGTGCCATAGGGGAGTAGTGGTGCTGGGAGGCTGTGACTTGGAGCGCTGAACTTGTCCAGCAGGAGGCAGAGGTGGAGGTGTGCTTGGAGGAGCCCCACTTGGGTGATGCGTCCTGGTTGGGTGGGCATGCTACCTTGGTGGAAGCACAACCTACATGCGTGAAGAGCAGGGGCGCTATGAACTGGCAGATCACGCCTTAGGTTGTCCGGATCTCGAATGAACATCGAGGAAAGATGAAGCCATCCAGAGGCATGACATGTTGGGTGCAGCAGCACTCGCCAGAGGAGACATAGGGGCGGTGGGGCGCGCCTGGGAGGCGGCTAGGGTTGGGGCGTAGAGGAGATCGGCGGGGCGCAGAGGAGGGCGGCGGGGCGCGATGGGGCTCGGCTTGGACGGAGGGAGGCGGGTGTGGGTGGCCTGGACAGAGGCAAGCGGCGTCGAGGCGCAGCGGAGAGGGAGAAAGGAGATTGGGGCGGAGTTATTCCTTTGATACCATCTAGAGCTGTACTCCTCACCTCAATGTGAGGTGGAATATTTTATTTATAGATAGAGGAAAACCAATACATCTAAGAGGAAATCAATGCGGGACTCTAAAATGAACTTAAACGGGTCCAACAGTACAAATAAACTTGAAAAATGCACAACAGTTTCATTCCTTGCTACATGTGGAGGTGCGAAACCAGAATCATAAGCCAATACCAATGCAACTCCCCGCCTTTTGGAAGGAATCACCAGTTGAGGGCACCGCAGGCTGGGTGTTGGTGGAATATGATGAGACTCCTTTCAGTACGGTGCTTCTTGATCCCCTACGTCTCCCCTACGGACCCCAGCTTCGGCAGCTTTTATTAGCAGCTGTTTGTAGCTCCCCCCTACACCTGGTCTCAGTTCTCGTATTGTCAGGTACTCAATAATTCACTCTTTGACCCTTATCAAACCGTAGTGGTCACTGTCTAGGTGTTCTTTAGTTGATTTCAAATATGGTTCATGCTCTTCACTAACTTTCCACCATGGCAGATCAGCAAAAAACTCCAGATAAGTATGTGCGCTGTTGTAACCTGGTTGCTGAGGTTGCATCTTTTTAAACCTCCTTAGCTCCTGCTGAACACGCCTCCAGATATTTGGAGTCATTCCTCCAGTTTTTTGCTTTTTCTCAAGAACGGATATGAGCTCTGTAGATTTAAATTGTTGGCACATTGAAACCTTCATCTCTTCCTGAGACTGTTGTATTGAAAGATGAGCCTCAGCTTTGGTAATCAAGGCCGCAGGTTCTGCTCCAGGTAAATCCGGCGTCTCCACTTGCTTGGGGTTTGCGCGCAACTCCTCCCATTCCGCAGCTTGCATTTGTTAGGACTATGAGTCCTAGAGAGAGAGAGAGAAAGCAGTAAAGGTAGAAGAAACAATCCGTTGCACTGTATTGATTTTTTCTGTACAGATTTCCCATGGAAGAAATTACAGTTGGTAGAAGAAGAAGATGAAGGAGAAGTTGTAGAAGGAGATGAGGGAAGAGATTCTCCACGGAAAGACCACTTCTGAAGAGCTAGGTGTAACCTCCCAAGGTTGACCCTCCCAAGGTTGACGCCTCCAGCAGCTATCATGCAAAAGAATGATTCCGTACCTCCTCCCTATCTAACATCTCCCCTATTTATTAATCAGCCAACAACTAACAACCCCCTACCTGCCTTTACCAGCCCTAACAACTAACAAAGAACAAAAAGACAAAACTGCCCCTCTACTCAGACAGCAACCCCCTGACAGCTGGCCCAAACAACCAAAATACAACACTGCCCCCCATGCTACAACATTCACTCACGGACAACCCTACCACCTAACATTTTCTCCACCTTGAAAATCACCTTGTCCCCAAGGGTGGGACCACCAATAGCTCTGCTTGGCTGTTTTAGCACTGGAATGGCAGCTCCACAAACTCTTCTTAAGCTCTGGAACGGAAACCCGGGGTGGTCGCTTTGGTGGTGGCCTAGGTTCCAAATCAATTATATTTTTTAACACCAAGCACATGCCGCCAATTCGCTGTTTGAATTCAGCTCGTTCTGCATGTGCAGCCAAGCCAACAACCTTCTTATCTTGATTGGTAGGAAATACCACCTGATTCTGCAGCATCCACCTGACCGCCACCATAGCTGATGAGTGCAAAGTGTTGTGCCAAGCCTTGGGCTTCCATGAACTGCCCTCACCCCTAACAGCCTAGCTTATAACAGCAACGCTTCCTGCATCTACGACTGGTTCCTCTGCAGAATTGTTTCTGGCCCAAAAGTGATAGTCAACTAGGTAGTTTCCTCGCACTTAACCTATAAATTGTGGTTGAACAGTCCAAAGAGAACCCCCTGCTGCTTTTCTAAAATCAAAGTCTTGAAACACCAGATTGCCCTGGACCAAAATTACATAAATGGGCCGTCCAAGGCTCTTCCAAGAGGCGTCGACTTCAATTTCTCTTTCAGAATACTGGAGAGTCACAGTGTAAAGGCCATCTTCAATGCCTAATCGGACATACCTCAGTATACCGGCAGTGAGACTTGAAGTTTGGAACAGCATTGGGTCTAGCAACTCCCCCAAGGCATGAATAGTCTCATGCCTAGCAATCTTTAGCTGGTAACCATTCCTTCTGCCATTAGAGCCTGCGGGTTCAAACAGTTTCAAGGTCTATTGGAAACAACTAAAAGCAAGCATGGTGTGGCATTGAATTTCCAGCAGTTGCCAAAAAGCTCTGGGCATAGGCAAAATTGGAGCGCTGGAGGAATAAGTCGAACTTGCAGCCTCATCAAACCAAGCCAACCTGCAATATCAAACCAAGCCAACCCGCAACGCCACCTCGGTTAACAGAATCAAAATTGCCACTAAAATATAAGGCACTGGAACCGGTGCTCCATCCCCGAACTTCCTCAGGGGGATAAGCTTCGTTGCGGAATGCTGTTCAATGCGCATTCCGATTTGCAGGTTTCCATTGAACATAGGTGGATAACATTTCCAGAATAAGTCTCCTCTGTAAGCTTTAACAGAGACTATCGACTCCGCGTTGCGTATGAGGACTCCCTCACTAAATATGGGAGGAACCATATACCCAAGCCTGAATTTCCAATGCCATTTCCAGATAGAGTTTTCAATAAATGTAAACTTACCCAGCGTTCCAGCTCCCTCCTTTAACACAACGTGCAAGTGTCCCGACAAAAGTGGTCTTTTCCTTCCGCATTCTTTCACCTCTTGGTGT
Organism: Viscum album; assembly: GCA_963277665.1. Lineage (NCBI taxonomy): Eukaryota > Viridiplantae > Streptophyta > Magnoliopsida > Santalales > Viscaceae > Viscum > Viscum album. The sequence continues at coordinate 1,148,982,881 of OY728128.1, forward strand.
TCGAAAACTTCTTGTGGCCATCCTTGCAAATCTCCTTTGTTAATCACCTTCGAGCACAACAACATCCAGCTTTATTGAAAAATGCAAGCCCGATGGTACATTATGGCCACTGCCAGCATCTGGTAGCTTAACATGGATTGCAGCTCCTAGATTCCCTTCAATGTATTTAGAGGAAGACCTACCAGCAAGTCTAGCTGTTCCCATTTGAGCCAAAACTTGCTCTACTTCTTGCTGACCAAAACGGTTGTCCTTCCAGCAGCTTGCTTGTAATGCTGTAGTGTTATAAGAGAAGTAAAATGTTCAACCCACAGCATCGGTCGTTGCCTCAGCGCATCTCTGTTCACTAAAGGTTTCCAACCTAGGGTCAGCTTGTAAGCACTCACGATAGACATAATTTCACTAGGGACTTCCTCTAATTTTTCCCCTTCCAACCAGACAAAACTGGAGTCCTCCCCCTTCCAACCGGTCAAAACTGGAGTCCTAACTGTTTCTCATGCTCACTTCTGTTGTCCCCATCCAAACCAGTTTGGCAACCCCTAAAATCAGTTGCAATTACATCCTCCATAATAAGATCCTCTTCCTCTTCAGTACATTCATCAAGTTCTGAACCAGACTCCCTCAAAAGAAAGAGAGAAATAGCAGGCTTCATTGAGCATTCAGCAGCGCTGCGAGGCTTATTTGTTGAGCTACCTCTTCTTCTGCTGTGAGCATCGTTCCCTTCTCTCACCTCTTAGCCAAATTGGGCATCGGTAGTGGCAGTTTCGAGTTTTCTAACAGCAACTCTACCGGTATCTGCACCATCAATGTTCACTTCTGGAAAAATAGGTTCGTCGCTTGCATAAGCAGGATACTCATCTTGCATCGCCAGAGTTGGTTGTTGTTGCACTGCTTCCACGCCAGGCTCCAACATGCATACAGCTGCACGACACACTTGTTCAGCCGACAGAACACTCAGTTTCTGTTTTTCCGCAAGCATCGAACGCAATTCTGGGTCAAACTGCTTCTCTATACCATCATCCAGTGACTGGGGAAGTTGCTGCCCCTCCTCAGCGTTCCTTTCCCATTTTTCCGCGCTAAAATACGAATCATAGTTTACCTCTTCAGGATGTACCGGTTTGGCTTCAGGCTGCTGCTCCTCCTCGTCACACATCCAGAGTGACGATCTTTCTTCAGTTTTCCGTAACCGTTCATTCGCCAAGCGCTGGTACTCATTCTGTTCATGTTCCAGCTTATCCAAACTCTCCCACATAGTCATCAATGTCCGCTGTATACTCTCCAAGGCGGATCCAACGACAACTACTCTGTTCTCCATCCTTGATCATCTTGCTAGGATTGCCCTCTCCTCTTAGCAGCAGTTGCACAGCAGAAAATCAGGTAGAGGAAGGAGTTTCCGACTTCAACACAGTGATTGACCATCTCTATTCGCCTTCCAGTTGGTGCACGGTCCCCAACGATTGCGTTATCAGCTGCGATCGCGTATCCAGCAGCGTGCGTGACACTCACAGCAATCGTCCCTCGATCAGCCATCGCACTGGATCTATCGATGGTTGGCCAACCGGCTTACCTCCATTGGCCTTTCTTGCACCCCATTCACTGTCAGGGTATCTGGGTGCACATGGCTGGAGTAGTGGTCGCGCATGATTGGATTCGGGTATGAGTTGCTTTCTTGACTTGATTGAGTTGACTTTCTGTATTGGCAAGTACTGGGTTCCCGCTTTCCGCTTTTGTTCAGTGTTGGGTCGGTCCCGCTTTCACTCCATGCTATCCCTTTTTCTAGTTGAGCGTAGGCATTGACATTGGCCTCCTCGCTACTCTCGTTCTAGTGATGGTGTGCTCATGGGTTCGCTAGGCAACTGTGCTTCCAGTGGGTAGGTTGGCTGAAACATCAGTACTTTACTCTAATAGTCCTCCCTTCCAAACCCAGTACCTGCCAATACGGAACGTTAACTCAACCAGATTAGGAAAGCAGCTCAGACACAAATCTAGTCATGCCCGACCACTACTCTAGCCATGTGCACCCGGGTACCTTGACGACGAATGGGGTGCACCTCCATTCCAAACCCAGTACCTGCCAATACGGAACGTTAACTCAACAAGATTAGGAAAGCAGCTCAGACACAAATCTAGTCATGCCCGACCACTACTCCAGCCATGTGCACCCGGGTACCTTGACGACGAATGGGGTGCACCTCCCTTCCAAACCTAGTACCTGCCAATACGGAACGTTAACTCAACCAGATTAGGATAGCAGCTCAGACACAAATTTAGTCATGCCCGACCACTACTCCAGCCATGTGCACCTGGGTACCTTGATGACGAATGGGGTGCACCTCCCTTCCAAACCCAGTACCTGCCAATACGGAACGTTAACTCAACCAGATTAAGAAAGCAGCTCAGACACAAATCTAGTCATGCCCTACCACTACTCCAGCCATGTACTCGGCTACCTTGACGACGAATGGGGTGCAAGAAAGGCCAGTGAGAAGGCGAGCGGGCTGACCAACCATCGATAGATCCAATAAGCCAAGGGGGATTGGGAACACACCTACCCTTGATGTTTGATGTACAAATTTCCTATGGAAGGAATCACAATTGGTAAAAGAAGAAGATGGAGGAGAAGTAGTAGAAGAAGACGAGGGGAGAGATTCTCCACCGAAAGACCACTTCCGAAGAGCCAGGCGTGACCTCCCAAGGTTGACAACTCCAGCAGCTACCAAGCAAAAGAATGATTCCGTACCCCCTCCCTATCTAACATCTCCCCCATTTATTACTTAGCCAACAACTAACAACCCCAACCTGTCTTTGTAGGCCCTAACAACTAACAAAGAACAAAAATACAAAACTGCCCCTCTACTTAGACATCAACCCCCTGAGCCCAAACATCCAAAACACAACACCGCGCCTCATGCTACAACACCCAGTCCACCATGTCCCTTAGGAACCCTTCTTTCAACTTCAGGCTTACCTTTCTCTACAATAGCCAACTCCCCCTTATTTTCATTCCGAGTGGTGCTCTCCGCCCGACTCTTCAGGAGCTGCGCCATAGCCGCTGACAGCTCCTGCATGTGGACCTCCAGTCGCTGAAATCCAGTCTGCATTTTCAAGACTGCCGATTCCACAACCGCTAGATGATTCTCCATGATTGTAGGCATACAACTGCTGTGTCGGCTTCTAATTATCACAATCAAGAATTTTCTCCTAGATTCTCTCTAGAATCTCTCAATGAGAGCATCAATTGATAGGTATCGTGGAGCGAGAGAGAAAAACAATGGATTTTATTGATAGGTAGAGCACTGAAAACAACGAAGTGTTGAACCAGCCACATGATTACAGAAGAAGAAGAAGAAGAGGAAATGGTGGAGTAATTCCCCTGGAAGTCGCCGCTCCCCGAGGCCTTGACTGCTGCCTCCATTCAGCCAAGCTGAAAGCAATACAATCATACTCGTATCTGATGAGGATGAACTGCCAGCAGTAATGAATGATTGAAATTAAAGGCTACTAATGACCGGAAATTACAACAGCAGAAGGGGAAGAACAGAAAAACAGTGGGAGGAAGAGAACATCAGGTAGGGGACTCGCCCTCAACCTGCCCAAGCCAAAGGCCAACCTGCACGAAGCAACCCATTAAATCAATTCTCTCCAGGATACCCTCTCATTCACCATCTATCATTATTTATAACCTCCCTCCCTAACCAACTAATAATATTCCCTAAAATATTTCCTTGGGGCCCACAACATATTCCATATAATATTCCCCAAAATATTCCCCCTAACCAACCTTTCTTCAGGTGGCATACATGGTATCTAACACTGCCACCGTCCCGGAAAACCACCTTGTCCTCACGGTGGTGGATCACGTAGGCATGCTAGGCGATCTCCCATATCATCCGTGCTACAGGGAATTGAGGACAAGGGGTGCTAGTCAGACAGGTATGCCAAACAATCTTCCATATCCTTTGCTGCAGTCCTGTATAAAGCGCCCGTGCCGTAGGTTTACGCCACGCAATCTCCCAAACGTGTCCCCCGCTGTTGAAGGTGGGAGTGCCTCTCGTCGTAATGCCTGCCCTCCTGCCATCAGGAAGGTCCTTGGTGTGTTGTCGAGAGCTGGGCCGCAAGTGCGGCTCGTACCACCCAGCTTTTGGGCTATAAAAATTGGATGAACCTCCTTCATGAACCCGAAGACCCCATGCCGACACCGCAAGCGAGACCTGTACTGTTAGTAATAAAATAACAAGTGTCCATGTTTGAGCCAGCACAATTTGTTGCGGCTTGTGCTCCGACATGACGAATTTTGAAGTGTCTGGCTTTGAATTGGGCGGCAGCTCTAGCATATAAGGGTTTGAGGTAGTGTCGTCCTGGTTTTCGGCCAGCCCTATGCTCCCGCTTTGCATTCTGTGGTCGGTAGGCTGCCCTGAATGCGTTACGGACAGTTGCATTGCTGTCGACAGGAAATCAGATGTAGGCGCAAGGGCTTCCCCAGCAGAGCTTCCCCAGCAGAGCTTCCAAAATTCTCAAGGAGTGCTGCTTTGAGTTGCGTCTAGGTGAACGCAGTTTGAAGTCCCTTGGCAAAAAAAAAAAACAACCAAAGTTTATACGTACCCGTCATGCAAAGTCGCGCCATGGGTATTTTCATTGCTTCTGGTGTTTCTCAGCTTGAGAAATGAGCTTCGGCCTTCTGTATCCATGTTTTTGGATCGCGTCTAGAAAATTCTGGTATCATGAGGTGGCCAGAGCGTTTGTCCAGAAATCTATCCAGACTCGCGAGGGACACCCAGAGCTCCTGCATTGGATTCGCCATACCGAGTAAAAGTGGGAATCTTTTTTTTCCCAAAAGAAGAATCGGAGAGCGGGTCACCCCTGCGAACTGGACCGGTAGAATCACCTTGATCCGAGCTCAGAACACGAGGCGCTAGTGCGCGCGGCGGCCGAGCGCACTCCAGGTGCTGCGCGCCTTCCTCCGGTGTGCTCCGTCTGACGCGATGCAGCCGAGCGCCCCCTCGGGGCGATGAGGCGTATCCGGTAGTGTGCTTCCTCCCCGGACGCATCTCCTTTGGGTTCGACGGGAGGCGGAAATAGTGGAACGGATACCGGTGGTGCACCCTTCTTCGGACGCGAGTCGTAATAGAATGAGCGGACATTGGATGTGGAAGTGCGAGTCCCAGCTTAGGGCAGAAGCGGCGCGGGTAGTCAGCTGTATCCGCTGTTGAAGAACTTGACAGATGAAACTGGATGGGGGACCCAGGCGGGCCGTTCAGAAGCTGCGCGCCAGGTGCGTGCCTCCTCGAGGCGCGATGAAACCGGCAGCAGAAACTGAGGAAGACGATGAGCCGTGCGGCCGAGGCGGAAGAGGATGAACAGCAGGTTGTGCAGGCGTCTTTTTGGCAGTGCGCGGCAAACCAGCAACGCGCGTTTTCACAGATTTTTGGTATGTTGTTGCCGTTGCAGAAAACCAGCAGTAGCAAAAAAAAATGGTGTGCACAGCGTTGCTGAACAGAATGTTGTGGGGCAGCAGAAAAGAAGGTCGCTGTTGAGCGGAGGGCCTTCCGGGTGCGCACGTCGCTGGTGAACAGTGGCTGACGGTGCGCATATCCGGCAGATCGGACCAATTGATGAGGATGAACTTCCAGCAGTAATGGATGATTGAAATTAAAGGCTACTAATGGCCGGAAATTACAGCAGCAGAAGTGGAAGAACAGAGAAACAGTGGGAGGAGGAAGAGAACCTCAAGTAGGGGACTCGCCCTCAACCTGCCCAAGCCAAAGGTCGATTTGTACTAAGCATCCCATTAAACTAATTTTCTCCAGGATACCCTCTCATTCACCATCTACCCTTATTTATAACCTCCCTCCCTAACCAACTAATAATATTTCCTAGAATATTCTCTTGGGACCCACAACATATTCCATATAATATTCTCCAGAATATTCCCCCTAACCAACCTCTCTCCAGGCGGTATACATGGTATCTAACAGTATCCTTCCCCTGCCAGCAATTCATCTATTTATTAAACCAACCTAACACCAACAGCCCTAAGCTACTCCCAACAGCCCAACTACTTCCTACAGAAATTACAACATTGCCCCTGGCAGTTGCCAACCCTGCCCACACAGACAGCCCCTACCCCACATTCCGATCAAAGTTTCACAAAATATTTGAATGAGTAATGAACACCCCAAGGGGGGCATGTTCGGTTTCTTATGGGTTGCAATATAACTGAAAAGTCCATTATGCACATCACCTTCAAATGTTTTTATTTCAACTCAGCGGTATAATTTACTCATTCCACTCCATTCCAAACCTGATGATTCTATGACCCAAACAGGCCGTAAGACTATATGATGTGTCATGTCAATGTCGCGGTGTGGTAAAAAATAGGCAAAGTTTCTTGCTTTTTGAATGGCTGGGTGTTGGTAAATAAATTAATTTGTGAGTGAAGAAGTTAGTTCATTAGCAGAGAAGTTAGCAACTTGAAACATATGATGTTGGGCTAAGGGATGGGTAGCTCAACGCTATCTTTCTTTGGGGAAACCCATGAATTACTAGCCATGATATATAGATAATTATAGTTTGGAGCTAAGGAGATGATGTTGTTGAGGCTATTAAGCTTCTACTAGATTGTGAGCTGTGTGTAGACCCGGGTGAGGTTTGTTACCAAAAACTTTTGTAGGGGCTTAGGCAAAGTTCCACCAAATTCCCTATGGAAATAATTAATTCATTAGAGAAGGCCATGTTACTGAGAGTTGCATTTTGGAATATGTTTTTTGAATCAAGCCTACTCTGTTTTTGTTCTTGCTGATCTGTTGTTTTTTCTTCTTTATGAGATTTTCCTGTATTGTAGCCCTCTAGTCACTAAGGCATTTATCTGAGGACTTATGCATGGCAGGGTGGTGCAGGTACCTGGAGTGATGGAAAATTGGTTACAAGAATCGGAAAGAACAGCAGCTGTGTTTTGGCGGTGAGAATCATTTGCTTGTCCTTGACAATTTTTTTAGGCGGTGTTTTTTTTTTTTAAAATTATTAAATAATGTGTTTGAAAATATTTGGATAGTAGGCGAAAACAAAAAAGTATGCTATTTACCTCTTCTTGTATTTTCAATTTTTAGGAAACATGAAAATAAGTTTTTTTTTTTTGTTTTTGTTTTAAAAAAATCTCTCATTTTCTTTTTTTTTAATTCTAAAATGTATTTTCCACTTACATAATCCAATATATTTTCTAATATATTTTTGGAAAATAAAAAAAAAGAAATGTTTTCCAAGACTAAATGCAGCCTTACTCTTATTTTCTGATATGAGACATGGCAGTGCCATTCCTTCTTACCAAGGCATTGCTTGCATGACTATTGATTAATATTAGTCTTAAACAAACTCCTCACTATGAAAGTTGGCAAGTCATTTTCTCAAGAGGGAACTGAATCCATGTTTTCTTATTGCAAAAATTTTGGTTGAAGGGCTGGAATGATGCTTTAAAAAAAAAAAAACTGGTCATCATAAGTAATAAGTGCTATATGCAGTTTTTCAGTAAGTGCTGTCAAATGGACCCTCTGTAGTTTCCAAAATGTGTAGGCAAACAGAGTCTTAGAACACAAAACCTAGAATGCTAAAAATGTCAATACAAGCGCTGTAAAAGCTGTTACTGAGTATGCCAACTGCGAAATGCTTTACAACAACTGGTGCCAAATTCTGGGATTTTTAACTCATTAACTCTGTGAAAGGACCCTTTTGCCATTATTTGGGGAATTGCATTGCTCTTGAGGCTGTGATCTATGTGGCAAGTATGCTAAACAACATGGCTGAACCTGACTTTGGATTGAAAGTGACTTTGAAATTGTGGTTCAACTTCTCAATAAACGACTTTGTACGGTCCCATGGCAGACCTATTGTGAGTGGACTTGTTAGGTCGGAATAATACAAAGATACATAAGAGGGGGGTGAATTGTTTTCCTTTAAAAACTTTGACAAATTCGAAATGTCTCTCTTGAAATGAAGCGATCTTTTCTTTCTCTTTTAAAGACTAGTGAACGACGGAAAATAAATAAAGAAAAGAACACGACGATATATAGTGGTTTGGGGCACAGAAATCCCTTAGTCTACTCTACCAACGCACTCTCCGCGAGTTTGGTGATTTTTACTTGCAGATCCTTTTGCTAGGTATCTATACAACTGAGTGCAGACAATTGACACCTTACAACAAGCCTTTTACAGAACCTTTTGGTTTTTTTAAAGGAAACCAAAATATTCATAGCTTAGTATGAGAAGCTGATACTACACCAATGACTGAGTATGAGCAACCGATATTCTAAACAGATAATAGATTCAGATGTAGATGCTGAAACAACTTCGACATACAATTGCAGCAGCAACTGACGGTTGTATATGATCTTCAATAAAACATAACAAAATATGTCTTCAACGTCAAACAGACTTCTTTTAATCAGTAGTGAAAACACTAGGCAGATAATCAAACATGCATATCTCCAAAGTGTAGCTCTGACAAGTGCTTTGTCAAACTACAGTAAAAGATTAACAAAAGAATACAACAACAACGAGTCGATCAACCGGATCAAAACATGTATGTTTTTAAAGTGTAGCTTTGAAGGCGACAACACATTATTATCTTCAAACACACATCTATATTTTGAAGAAGAAACTCTCGGTATTTATCATGACGATTGAATCACTTTAGGTCAAACAACTCCAGAAATATTGCTTGATAAATCGCGAATATTTGAATTTAAACCGTTCAAAGAAAGGCGTAACTTTCTTTAGAAATATGAACGATTTAATCTGTTGAATGAGCCTTTGAACCAGTCTTTAAACAACTTTAAAGAGATATTTAATTCCAGTGAGACCGTTGCAGAAAACGTTGAAATAATCCATAATTCAATACTCCGTAGTTGTCTGAGTTAAACGTTCGGTTTTTCTGCATAGCGATAAACTCTAAAAGTACAGTTGACAACGTACGGTTGATTACAAAAGTAGAGATGATGAACCATACGTTTATTCTTCAAACTCATGGTTGTTTCTAAAAGTAGGGTTCTTGATCTATACGTTTATTCCAAACTTAGGGTTTGAAAATCATACGTTTCACTTAAAACGTAGGGTATGAACGGTGTTTTCAGACTACTTATTAAACGTGTTCAGAATACTTATACTTTGAGAAATCAAATAACTTCCCACGAGTTAATGTTTGAAAATTATTTCAGAATAAAAATAACTAATCCAGTAATTATTATCCTGAAATTCACTTGAAGTAACTTCATTAGTTGCATAAATGTGAGTGTTTGTGGGCATCAAATTAAAAAAGAAATTAACGAAATTATTGAAAACATATGCTCAACAATCTCTCCCTTTTTGATGATTATAAATCCCATAAAATTAACAATAATATAAACATGAATAAGAAATGAAATTTTACAAAAACGAGAATAAATAAATTTTAAGTAAATTTCTCCCTTAAAAAGAAAAAGATTTTTACATAGAAATTTTCTCCCATATATATTACATTTAAATTTTCATAAATTTCTTATAAATTTTTCATAAATTTCTCATAAATTTCTCCCTATTTTCGTGTCATCAAAAAGAAATTAAGAAATGGATCAATGCACATCTGAGAAAAAAAACCTACTTAAATTGAGTGAAAAAGAAAATATTATTTTAAAACATTCGGATTTTACAGAAAGATTTTGGTTTAAAGTCCAGATAGACTAACGTGAAGGAAAAGAATCAAGTTTTTCGGAAGGATTAGACGATTGATCTCCACACTCCAAACTTTGAACTCTTTTACTTAGAACAACTAGAACTTTGGACACCAATTCTATTCTTCTTTGAGCATCTGCAGATCTTTGATTTACCAAAGAGGATGAAAACTTTTTAACTAAAAACTCCTTTAGCTCATTAAGATCTGATTTGGTAATAGTGTCACATCTGATTTTCTCTATTTGACTTATCATCTTCACTTTAAACGCATCAAAGTCTTCTTTAGAAACTGAACTTTCTTGCAAACTTTGATACTTCCTTTGAAGAGAACCAAAAATTGCTTTTGGGAACAACAGAGTTTTCCAGCTCTTCATAAAATTTTCTAGACCTTTTTTGATCTTTACACAGCTTTACTACTTTATTCAAAAGATTAAACTGAGACAGAAACTCTGCAGAGGGCATTCCAATTTTAGCTAAATGAGAAGATTGGACTTCTGGTTCTTCAAAACCAAGGATTTCTCTATCTTTGCTAGAAGATATTTCTAAGAAATCCTTAACAAAAGTAACTGACTGTTCTCCAGACAGATCAATCATAGCATCAGGAAAATAATTATCTTGCTTATAGAATTCTTTTAACTCATTTTTTGAACTAAAATGAATCAGGCGATCCAAACCTTGAGTGCTTAACATTTGAGAATAACTTTTCTCTAAGCTTGAAGTCCTGGGTCTCTTCATGTCGTTCGGACTGATTTCTTCAGAAGTCTTTGAGTTTTGATAATTTAAAGAAGGAAGACAAAATAGTTTGAGAGGGTTCGAGAAGAAGATTTCGAAAGAGGAAGAAGAAATATTTTATTTTGACAAATTGCAGGCGACGTTTCAGATTCTCGAGCCAAAAGGTCAGAGTAATCAATTCAGATTTTTCAGCTGAAAAGACAGTTTTACTTGAGAAAACCGTTTCGAAAAGATAACATTACGTAATTGAATAATATTTCAGAGAAAAGAAATTTTCAAAATAAAAGATTAATTAAGAATATAGTATATAAACCTATCTTTCTTCATCTATTTTAAATTAAAGTACTACCCCCCCCCCCCCCCCCGAATTGTTACATCTCTTAGAGAAAGTTTTTAAGAAATATAAAACATTTTAAAAAGTTTTACACATGAGAATACTTCAGCAATTTTGTTACATATCTTAACATGCAATTAAATATCCTTTAAGGAGTATGATGATGTAATCAAAATAATCCAACAGATTGATTCATCACATAAAATAATAGAGTGAGAAGAGTTTTAACAGTTTAAGCATAAAGATAATTAAAAGTTCATCTCCCCCTGTATAAAACAATTAATGCATTTAAATCGACTGTTAAAGTGAGAATGAAATACTTCTTGGATTAACAGTTCTAGCTTTATGAATTTTGCATTCAAAAGAAATTTCCACGGTTTTCAAGCAGCCACTTGACGATATAACAACAAAGTCCAGTGGTGCATACCTGTAAAATATCAAATATAAGTGTTTTTTGGTACCCATATGCTTTTAGGTCCAGCAGTTTTAGCAACTAAAGACTTAGGTAACCAAATCTGCTTATTTCGATTAGACATTTCGTATTTAGATTCAGATAAGACTTTTGAATGATAAACATGATTGACACCATTAAATTGAGATTTTCTAAAATAATAGTCATTAGCATAATGTTCGTTAATACCATAACAAAAACATTTGACAGTAGATATATTTTTGCTTTTTAAACCAGGAGCAAAATAATTTCTATATAATTTTGGATTTTCTCCATTACTACTGATACTAAGTTTGTCTTTGTGGATTTTATTTTTACCAAGAATTTGATTCAAATATTTTTCTGCCTTAATAATCATACTAGAGGCTTGTCTTAACGCATTAACTTCATTCAATAGTTCCTTAATTTTATTTTCATGCAAAATACAAGAATTTTTAGTTCTTAAATTTGATATCTGGTTAGCCAAGCTTTCTTTATCAATGGAAATAACATCATAAGATTTTCTATGTTTCCTATGCTCTTTCTTTAGAGATTTAAATTTGTTTGAAAACATAAAACAATATTTATTTAATTCATTATAAGAAAGTTTTTCAGAATTAGAACTTTGAGAGTTTAAAGATTGTACCCCATCAGCTTGAGACATAAGACATAACTTTACTATTTGATTTTCATGCTCAGCTTCGGAGTTTGTAATCGATTCATCACTTAAATCAGATGAAACACTCCAGTTAGCCTTCATGACTTTCTCACATTTTCTTTTATAGTTAGCTTTCTCTTGAGCTTTAATCGCAGGACAGTTTGATTTTGTGCGACCTTTCTCTTTGCATTCATAGCATATATCTTCTTTATTCCTTTTCTTTATTTTGTTGTACAATTTTCCAAATCTTTTAGCAGGATCAGATATCTCTTTACTTGAATTCGAATAACTCGAATTAGAAGATTCAACCATAGTAGTTTTGTGTGCAACGTCTTCCTTTTTGATAAAGATGATTTTCAGCTTCTGCTTGCATCTCAGCTTCTGCTTGCATCTCAGCTTCATACATCATCAAAGTGTCAATCAATTCTTTCATTGTCAATCCTTTAACTGGTGTGGATTGACGAATAACAACAGATATTTTATTCCACTTAGAGGGTAAGACTCTGAGAACTTTTAAAGCTTGTTCTGATTGTTTAATTGGATATCACAGGGTAGCAATATCGTTGACAACTTTTGTCAATCTTCCATTCATCTATGTGATGCTTTCATCTTCATGCATCATGAATGTATAAAACTTCAATTTTGCAGTATTGTACCTTAATTGTCTGATATTATCAGTTCCTTCACATGCAACAGAAATGGTCTGCCACATCTCGTATGCAATAGCATGCTGAGAAACTCGATTAAATTCATCAGTTCTTAATCCATAAACAATAACATTCATTGCTCTCAAATTAAGATCATATTCTTTCTCATGAGCATCATTCCATTTTTTCAGATCTTCTTTAGGGATTTCATAGGGCTCGACTACCTTCAAATAAACTCTTATTCCAACATTTTTCATATAAATAATCATGCGGGTTTTTCAGCATCCATAATTATCACCATTAAAATAAGGTGTACGGATCATCGACATACCTTCTTTAAGATTAGCCATTTAAGATTTATCTTCGTTTTGATCTTTAACTTTGAGTTTTTAGAGTCAAAAGAAATGTAACCACTAAAGTCTAGCCTTTGATACATTTGTTGATATAGGATAGAAACAACAGAATATTCAAGGATTTCCAGAAGGAGAAATATATCCAACGGAGCACAACCTCTGATACCAATTGTCAGGTCAGAATAATACAGAGATACACAAGAGGGGGTGAATTGTGTTCCTTTAAAAACTTTGACAAATTCAAAACGTCCTTGAAATGTGTTGGAGTCTGCATCCCACATCGGACTTGAGGTCCGGTGTGGTTTTTAATATTCATTATAAATACACCCCAAGGGCTCCTTTAGTGAGGACCTTGGGGGTTCGGTCTCTCTTATTTTCACAATCTACATGGTATCAGAGGAGGTTTTTTGAACCCCCAATCCCACCCTCCCTATTTTTTTTTTTTTTCCCTTTAGGGTTTCCCGTCCGGGGGGCGGCGGCCTCAAGGCCCCGTAGGGTTACCGCCGCCGCCCCTCCGCCTCTGCCCCGCCCAGTCGCCCCTTCTCCGGCGCTCCCCTCACGGAGGCCCTCTCATCCCGGCGGCCCTCATCCCGGCGTCCCCGGCTCGCCCCGACATCCCGGCTCCGCGACTTCCAGGCGGGTCTCCCTTCCCGGCGCGCAGGCTCTCCCCACCGGCGCCCGCTCCTCTTGCGCACTCCTCCTCCCTGCGCGCTCCCGGCTCCCGGCTCGCCCCTGCCGTCAGGCTCGCCCGCTGCTCTCCGGCGTCCAGACCCGACGACCTCGGCGCGACTCTCTGCGCGCGGCCCGCTTTTCCTGCGCGCGAATCCCGTCGCCGCGACTCCCGGCGCACCTCCTCCCAACGGCCCGCCTCTTCCCTGCCGGCTCCCGGTCGCGCAGCCCTCCATCGCGCCGGCTCCATTCATCCCCGCACGACGGCCCCTGCCTTCCCTGCGCGCTCCCGCTGTCCGCTCTCGCTGTCCCTCCCGAGCGCGACCCTCCCGCTTCCAGCAGCCGGCCTCCAGCTCCGGCCGGCGACCCCTCTCCGGCCGGCGACCCCTCTCCGGCGGCCTCTCCCGTCCCGCTCCCCTCCCGGCGACCTCGCCTGCTGCTCTCCGGCGGCCAGATCCGGACAGCTCCGGCTACTCCGGCCAGATCCGGTGATTTTCGGCCAGATCCGGCCAGATCCGGCGATATCCGGACTGTTCCGGGCAGATCCGGACTGTTCCGGCCTCCACCCGTGCCGGCCGCTCCACGCAGGGGGCCTCCTCCGGTTTCCAGCGCCGCCTCCCGGCCTCCTGCACCCTCGCCGGCCTCCTCCTGCGGATCCCCGCCTCGCCGGCATCTCCCGGCACCTCCTGGCAGCCGCATCTCTCTCCGCCGACACGTCCATTCGCTGGCGCAGTAGCTCGACATCCTCGGCTTTGGGCCCGTTGGCGCCGCCAGTCCCGCAACAATTCTGCGGAATCCCCGCCTCCCGTCGCCGGCCCCGCAAGTGCGGTTTTCCCGGTGCTAGTTTGGATTTCCCGGCGTTTCAACGACCGGCCCCACTAGTGCGGCATTCCTGGCGTTCCGTCAACCAGCCGATCTGAGTGGTTTCTTCTGCTGCGCCCGCAACCTCATCCATCCATCATCCTGAGGGGGAGCTTCGATCGTGAGGGGGAGCAGCAGCCTTTGCAGCGTTCTTTTTATTTCGTCTGGTTTTGTAATCAAGCTGGGCATGTCCAGCTTGAGGGGGAGTGTTAGCGTCTGTTTTGTTGTTTTCTTTTCATTATGTGTCCAAGGTAGGTTCACCTAGCTTGAGGGGGAGTGTTGGAGTCTGCATCCCACATCGGACTTGAGGTCCGGTGTGGTTTTTAATATTCATTATAAATACACCCCAAGGGCTCCTTTAGTGAGGACCTTGGGGGTTCGGTCTCTCTTATTTTCACAATCTACAAAATGAAGCGATCCATTTTTTCTCTTTTAAAGATGAGTGAGCAACAAAATATAACTAAAGAAAAGAACACGACAATGTATAGTGGTTCGGGACACAAGAATTTCTTAGTCCACTTTACCAACGCTCTCTCCTCAAGCTTGGTGATTTTTACTAGCAGATCTCTTTGCTTGGGATCTCTACAACTAAGTGCAGACAGTTGACACCTTACAAAAAGATTTTTATAGGGTCTTCTAGTTCTTTTACAGGGAACCGAAATATCCACAACATAGTACGAGAAGTTGATACTTCACCAATGACTGAGTACGAGCAACCGATACTCTAAACAGATAATAGATTAGGATGTAGTTGCTGAAACCACTTCGACTTACAGTTACAACAGCAACTGACAATTGTATATGATTTTCAATAAAACACAGCAACAAAATATATCTTCAACGTCAAACATACATCCTTTAATCAATAGAGAAAACACTAAGCAGATGATCAAACATGTATATCTTCAAAGTTAGCTCTGATAAGTGTTTTGTCAAACTGCACCAAAAGATTAAAATTGAATATACAACTGCAACGAGTCGATCAATCGAATCAAAACATGTATGTCTCCAAAGTGTAACTCTGAAGACGACGACACATTATTATCTTCAAACACATATCTATATTTTGAAGAAGAAACTTTTGGTATTTATCATGACGATTGAATCGCTTTAGGTCAATAGCTCTAGAAATATCGCATGATAAATCACGAATATTTGAATTTAAAACGTTCAAAGAAAACTGTAACTTCCTTTAGAAATAGGAACGATTTAACCTGTTGAACACAAGCCTTTGAACCGGTCTTTAAACACCTTTAAAGAGATATTTAATTTTAGCGAGACTGTTGTAGAAAACGCGGAAATAATCCATAATTCGAAACTTCGTAGTTGATCGAGTCAAACGTAGAGTTTCTTTGCGTAGCGATAAACTCCAAAAGTTTGGTTGATAGTGTATGGTTGATTATAAAAGTAGATGTTGGAGTCTGCATCCCACATCGGACTTGTGGTCCGATGTGGTTTTTATCATTCATTATAAAAGAACCTCAAGACCTCCTTTAGAGAGTACCTTGGGGATTCGGGTCATCCTATTTTATCATTCAACATGGTATCAGAGGAGGTTTGATAAACTCAACCCCTCCCTCCCATCTATTTTTTTTATTCCGGTCTAGGGTTTACTGAAGTTTTCCCCGTAAGGGGGGGCGGCGGCCTCCATGGCCAGCTCTGCCGTCGCCCCTCCCCTCCCTTCTGAGCGCTGCTCGGCCCGTCGCTATCCCAACGGCCTCCCTCCCGTTGCGGTTCCCTGCTTCGGCCTCCTGTCGTGGATCCCAGCCGTTGGGACTCCAGGCCCGCCTCCCTCCCCGGTGCGCTCGACGACGAACGATGGCCTCCTCCCGCAGCGGTTCTCCCCGACGGCGCCCCTCCCGCTCGAGGATCCTCCTCCTGTGGCGCTTATCCCCGACGGCGCTCCTCCCGCAGCGTCCCTTCCTGGCTCTCCAGCGGACCTTCTGCGCGTCGCCCTCTTCCCGCGACGGCTCCTCCCATCCCGCGTGGGGCTCCTCCCATCTCGCCCGAGGCCCTCCCAGATCTGGCGACACCCGGGCCACCGTGACTTCCTGCGCGACGGACTTCCCCGTCAGCTCTCTCTAATTATTCCTGCCGACTCTCTAATAATTCCATACGACCGACCTTCTCCCCCCCCCCCCTGCGACGCCCTTTTGCTCACCGCACCTCCCTTCTCGCTGCGCCTACCTGCTCGCGTCCGCCTCCATGCCGGCCTCCTCTTGCGGCAGCCCTGCCTTCATGCCGGCCTCCTCCTGCCGACGGCCGGACCAGCCGCCCTCCAGTGCCCCTCTACCTCCCTGCCTCCCTCGCCTGCTCTCCAATCCGGTGGGATGGAGCCCTCCTGCGCTGCTCTCCCGGCAGCCGCCCCCTTGTCCATCGGCACGCCCTCCCGCTTCCCCCACCGTGGCGCAACACTTCGACCACCTGGGATTCGTGCCTTTTGGCGCCGCCAGATCCCGCAACGACTCTGCGGAATCACCGCCTCCCGTCGCTGGCCCCACAAGTGCGGCTTTCCCGGTGCTAGTGTGGCTTTCCCGGCATATCATCGACTGGCCCCGCTAGTGTGGATTTCCTGGCGCTCCGTCAACCGGCCCGGTTTGTGTGGTTCCTCTACTGCGCCCGCGCCATTTCATTCATCATCCTGAGGGGGAGCTACGATCTTGAGGGGGAGCTACGATCGTCGCTTGTTTCCTTTTATTTCGTCTTGTTTTGTAATCAAGCTGGGTATGTCCAGCTTGAGGGGGAGTGTTTGCAATCTGTTGCTTGCTTTGTTTTTTCTTTATGTGTTCAAGTTAGGTACACTTAGCTTGAGGGGGAGTGTTGGAGTCTGTATCCCACATCGGACTTGTGGTCCGATGCGGTCTTTATCATTCATTATAAAAGATCTCAAGGCCTCCTTTAGAGATTACCTTGGGGATTCGGGTCATCCTATTTTATCATTCAACAGGAGTGATGATAAACCATATGTTTATTCTTTAAACGTAGGGTTGATTTCAAAAGTAGAGTTCTTGATCCATGCATTTATTCCAAACATAGGGTTTGAAAACCATACGTTCCGCTTAAAATGTAGTCTATGAACAATATTTCCAGACTACTGATAAAACGTGTCTAGAATACTTATACTTTGAGAAATCAAATAACCTCCCACAAGTTAAAGACTGAAAATGCTTCCAAAATAAAAAAAAATTATTCCAGTAATTATTATCCTGAAATTCACTTAAAGTAACTTCATGAACACATAAATGTGAGTGTTTGTGAACATCAAAATCAAAAAGAAATTAACGAAATTGTTGAATCAACACACGCTCAACAGGATTGACTGCCTTAAATGTTTGAAAGATTTCCATTTGCAGGTGACGCACACCTACCGTGAGGCAAACTTGGTTGCTGATGCTCTCTCAAAGGCTGCGACTGAGAGTTTTTTCTGGTCTTTTAAATTGTTTGATGACTTTATCCATCTTCATTATTCGAATGTTAGAGGAGATGTCTATACCCATTGTTGGACCCCATTTAAGTTTAATGGGTATTTCTGAGTCCCACATCGGACTTACCCTCCGTGTAATTATTTTTACTCATCTATAAAAGAATGCCTCCACCTCACATTGAGGTAAAGAGAATTCACCAATAACATGGTATCAGAGGGAAATTAATCCCGAACCATCCCTCCCCTGCGGATTCCCGGTTCTGTCCGGCCCCGCCTCTCTCCCCTTTGCCTTTGCCCTTCACGGCGGGCCTCCCTCCTCTGCCAGCGGTTCCCCTCCCGGCGCCCTCACCCCGGCTCCCGGTGCCTCTCCTGCGGTTTCAGGTTCTGTCCGACCCGCCTCTCCCTGCTCTAGCAGATCGGCCCGCCTCCGTCAAAGCGGCTCTCCGACGTCCAGATCCCGGCTCCCTCCCGCGCCTCTCCGTCACGCTCGCCCGCTGCTCTCCGGCGTCCAGACCCGACGACCTCCCGCGCGGCTCCGGCGTTTTGATCCGTCAGTTCCCTCCTGCTCGGCGCACAGCGGTGTGACCCCCCCCTCCTGCTTAGTGAACAGCGCCGCCCCCCCTTCTCCTGCTCGGTGCAGGGCCGGTCCTCCTTCGGCGCGAACTCGTTCCAGCGCCGCGCCCCGACCAACTGCATCCCAGTTGACCTGCCTCCCGACCATCCGCCCCCCGCACGGCTCGCGGGTCCCTCCTGCAGCGCGACTCTCTCCTGCAGGGTCCTCCAGCAGCATCTCCTCTTCGACGTCTTCTGTCCAATCCCTCGCGGCACAGTATTCATCTCCAGGCGCTCTCATCCAGGCGACCCCCTGCGCTCACCTCAAATCGTTGCGCCTCCTGCGGCTTCGCTCCGCCCGGCGACGTCCAACGGCTCTCGTCTTTTCCGCTGCTCCCTCCATGTCGGCCTCCTCCTAGGCGACTGCGGCCCTCCAGTCCGGTGCTTCCTCCCGCAATCCAGAAGTTTCTTGTTTTCTGGATCCAATGCGGTCATCCAACCCCGCCCTCCCGCGGCACTCCCGGCGACGTGTGGCTGGACAGTCTCCCGACGCTTCTCGGCTCCTGCATCCGGTGCGGTCTCTCGGTCCGCCTCCAGCGGTTTCCCGACCCCGTCCTGAGCATCGACCCTCTTCTTCAGCCACTATTGCTCAGACTGATAGCTTCACCGCCTGCCTATCTCATCGACCGTCAGTGTGGATGCTCGACTCCGGCGCGTCTCAACATCTCACAGGGGATTTTTGTATGTTCCCTACCTACCATCCATCGACTAGTGCTTCTCCAATCACTGTTGCCGATGGATCAACAATCCCCATTGCGGGCTTTGGCACATGCCGTTTGACCCCGTCTATTAGTCTGCCTTCAGTTGCTCACGTTCCTCACAGCCAGTTTAATCTTCTCTCCATCAGCAAACTCATCAAAGATTTAAACTGTGATGCTATTTTTACATCTTCTGGTGTTGTGTTTCAGGAGCGATCGACGAATCGGGAACTTGGTCGAGGTCATCTTCAGGCCGGGGTGTACATACTCGATATCCCACACCCTCTTGCCCGCCCATCCACCTCAGCCCGTGCCCTTGACCTTTATTCTCGCCTTGGTTATCCGCCGGCTTCCGTCCTACATAAACTTTGCCCCCAATTTAGTCCTAATCTTTCCTTCCATTGTGAACCCTGCAAGTTTGCAAAACATCATCGGGTGACATATGTACCTCGATTGGACCCGCTTGCTGCGAATCCTTTCGACCTTGTTCATTCCGATGTATGGGGTCCTTGCAGGGTTCCTAGCCAGCCCGGGTACCAGTATTATATCACCTTTATTGATGACTACTCCCGCATGACCTAGCTGTACCTTCTTCGTGATCGGTTTGAAGTGTGTTCTACCTTTCAAACCTTCTACAATGAAATTCATACTCAATTTTCAACCTCGCTGAAATGTCTCCGCTCCGACAACGGACGGTCTTGGAGTCTGCATCCCACATCGGACTTGAGGTCCGGTGTGGTTTTTAATATTCATTATAAATACACCCCAAGGGCTCCTTTAGAGAGTACCTTGGGGGTTCAGGTCTCTTCTTATTTTATCATTCTACATGATATCAGAGGGAACCTAATCCCGACCCCCTCCCATTTTTTTTTTAATTCTGGTCTAGGGTTAACCTCCCTTTTCCCCGTAAGGGGGGCGGCGGCCTCCATGGCCAGCTCTGCTGTCGCCCCTCCCCTCCCTCCCGAGCGCCGCTCGGCCTGCTGCATATCCGGCGGCTATCCCCCTCTGCCCCTTCCGGCTCTCCTCCCGCTGCAGATCCTCTTCCAGCTCTGCGGCTTTTCCCGGCGAAGCCCGGCCTCGCCTCCCATCCCGGCGTCCCGCTCCAGACCTCCCGCGCACGGCTCCGTGCCGGCTCCCGCGCACCCTCCCGGCGCTAGCGGCCCCCCCACACCTCCCGTCGTTTCCCGTCGCCCGCCTCCTCAACGACTTCCGCCCTTTCCGGCGGTCGCTTCGGCTCCCGCAACAGCTCGCACCGGTTCCCGCATCTTCCGGCGACAAAACCGGTCCGCTGCGCATCTCCCGCTACGTACGACCTCCTCTCCGGCGATCCTCCTGTGTGCGCAACACCTCGCGCTGCTCCGGCGGACTCCCCCCGCCCCTGCATCTCCTGCCGGCGCGACTCGGCTCCCGACCCAGCCGGTGCGCCTTCCTCCTGCGCACGATCCCTCCCGGCGCGCCCTCCTCCTGCGCACGATCCCTCCCGGCGCGGCTCCTCCTGCGCGCGCCCTTCCCGTCGCCGCTCCTCCCGAGCGCGACCCTCCCAGCTCCCCTCTCTGCGCCGATCAACTCCCGGCGCATCTGCTTCTCCAACGGCGCTCCTCCTGCGAGCGAGCCCTTCCAGTCCGGCGGGCTTCCTTCCCCGGCGTCTCCTCCGGCTCGCGCTCCTCCTGCGCACGACCTCTCCCTGTGGCGGATCTCTCCCGGCGCCAGGCCCCGCCTTCACTGCGGCTTCCCTCGCGCCGACTTCCATCGCGCTGGCTCTCGATGAGACTCCCAGCCCTCTCTCTCCTGCCCGGCTCCCGGCGAGACTCCCGACCCCCAGCTTCAGGCGCGGCTCCGGGCGCCTCCTCCCTGCTGCGCGCGCCGCCCGCAGCACTCTCGGCGGCCTCTTATGCGCGCAGCCCCCCCGTCGGATTTTCCGGATCCCCGCATCAGCTGGCTCTCTCCCACTGTGGCACTCGACCCGGTCTCTCCAAACTCTCTCCTAAATCCCTCCGCTGCATATTCCTCGGCTATTCCAGTATTCAGCGCAGATATCGATGTTTCTCTCTGGACCTACGGCGGTATATCATCTCTGCTGACGTATCATTTGTTGAGAGCTCTCCTTTTTCATATCTCTCTCCCCATCCAGACACTGACATTGATGATTGTCTTCCCCTCCTCATCCACCCTCCACTAGTGTCTCCCCCTACTGCTGCTGATCACCATTTTGGTGCGGTCTACTCTCGTCGCCCATTGCCTGTACCCCCTGTCCCGGCCGAGGACACCATCGTCCCCGCTTCGTCCGATGCTCCTGCCCCGACACCAGACGACTTGCCCATTGCACTCCGGAAAGGTACTCGTTCGTGCCAGAATACACCTTTATTTGTATCTTCATACAGGGGTCTGTCAGCTCTGGAGACAATATCGATTCCTCGAACCGTTGGTGATGCAAAATCTCACCCGGGGTGGCTAGCAGCAATGCAGGATGAATTGCAGGCTTTGGAAGACAATCATACTTGGGAACTTGTCCCCCTTCCAGCAGGCAAACAGGCGGTTGGCAGCAAATGGATTTACACTGTCCGGCTAAATCCCGATGACACTCTGCATCGACTCAAAGCCCGCCTTGTGGCTAAGGGCTTTGCACAAACTTACGGGGTGGACTACTTTGATACATTCTGGAGCAGAAACATATCAGCTTTGGCCATATTCCGACGGCAGATCAGCTTGCAGACATCTTCACCAAAGGCCTCCCAGGAGCTCGCCTTGATTCTCTCACTACCAGGCTGGTATTCACAACATCCATGGCCCAGCTTGAGGGGGAGTATGAGATGGTTTTTGTGTCTTGTCATCTTTTTTCTTTGTGAGACTCAATTCAATCTGGGCATGTCTAGCTTGAGGGGGAGTGTTGGACCCCATTTAAGTTTAATGAGTATTTCTGGGTCCCACATTGAACTTACCTTCCTTGTAATTATTTTTACTCATCTATAAAAGAATGCCTCCACCTCACATTGAGGTAAGGAGAATTCACCAATAACACCCATCTTTATAGCTCTCCATTGTAACTCTTGTTCCGCTTTTTATTTTAAATGAATTTGGGGGGTACGGATTGTTGGATCCTTACCCGAGCCATTGTTGATTATTATTGTAGGTGATGAAAACTTTAGTTGGCTTTGGTGCTCCAAAAAAGATCTTGGTAACCGGGAAGCCTCATCTGGGAACAGATAAGTTGATTCCATTGCTGCAAAACTTCCGGAGGCATCTACAACAGTTGGGTGTGAGTTAGATTACATTGAAATTTTCATTTCCTTATGCTCCATTTGATGCTATTATTTTATTTTTTTATAATTTTTTTTTTCCTTGTGTATGCATGCTCAGGTTACCATCAAGTTTGGGACAAGGGTGGATGATCTACTTGTAGAAGATGCATGTGTTGTGGGTGTCAAAGTTTCTGAATCAAGTGACAAATTAATTTTTAGTGGTCATGAGTGGAGATATGATGCAGTGGTTTTGGCAGTTGGTCATTCTGCACGTGACATATATCAAATACTTCTTTCTCATGATGTGAAGTTGGTTCCGAAAGATTTCGCGGTGAGTTCTAATTCCCTCATGCATGCATGTGTGTTGAGCTGTGACTATTACTGTAAACTTCGTGTGATCTTGCCTTTGGTGGGTTTTTCCTACTATCATAAACCTGGAGTATTCTTTATTTGTTTATTCAACTATTGTGCTTATAAAAAATGAGTGTTAAGGACCAAGAAGATTCATTTCCAATGAATGGACTTGCATTATTCTTTACATCAACTGTTTATTTTTGTTCATGGTTTACGTGTACTAGAAGAGGTTTCCTTTGTTTTAATCTGGTAGACTTCACATAATGAAGTTGTCTTGTTGTTGAAGATTGTTCTTAGAAGTCTTTCACCCCCATTACACAGTCTAATGGACTCCAACCTATTACTCATTGTTTGACCTTTTGGTTTACACATGGTCTAATTGACTCCAACCATTACTCATTCTTAGCTGTCCTGATGCTCATTGTTTGACCTTTTGGTTTCCTTGGTTTTAATCTGTTGCACATTGTTTCACCCCCAGGGGAACTCTTTTAGGGTATTATGACTTGCAGCAGGTGCGATACAGTGGGAGAAGAATAGAAGAGAATAGTCCAGAGGACACACTTCGGGAAGAGACTGCTTTCTCTCTCCCGTTCAAACCCAGGCCACCCTCCCTTCACCGAGTCTTTTCCCCTTATAACCTACTCCCAGGTGACTACCCCAAAATAGACTGCCCGTGGGGCCCAATTTGTTAACCAGACACTCCGGATTCCCTTGTGGGCCCCCTTTTCCCCCTTATGGAATATACCTTCCCGATTTCAGAAGCCCCTCGTGTGCTATCACTTGCCCCTCCTTGAAAATCAGTATTGTCCTCAAGACTGAAAGAGGAGAATTGATTGTAAATGCAGAATTCATCTTCCCAAGTTGTGTCTTCGTCTGGTTGCCCCTTCCATTTGATCAGCCATTGAGGGATAGCCACATAATCCCGTTGAAGGACTAATCTGTTTAAGCACTACAAAATGGCGCCATTAAAAATAACTTTTGATTTATACGTTGTGCAACTGACTGCTGGCGATGAGGTTTCATTTTGAGGTAGACCTGGTCCCCCACATGGAAAGAAACATCCCGTTGATGGTGGCCCGCTCGGCGATTCATATAATCTTATGGACGAGACAAATGAGTTTTGAGCCAGGTAAGAGCCTCATCACGCTCATGTAAACACCTTTGCCACTGCCTCTGCCTTTATGTCGCTGGGTAGGAAGCTAAAAATGTTTGCCCAATTGGGTGTTGTAACACAACTCTGTCCATGGTAACCGGAATGACCAGTATTTGGGTTGTTCTCCCGCAAAACAGAAGTAAGTTTCTAAGCAACAGTCAACCACTTCTGTTTGCCTATCCGTTCGTGGATGATAACCGGAACTCATTTTCAATTTTGTGCCTTGTAACTTGCTTATTTCAGTTTGTTGGAACCCATTTAAGTTTAATGGGTATTTCTGAGTCCCACATCGGACTTACCCTCCTTGTAATTATTTGTACTCATCTATAAAAGAATGTCTCCACCTCACATTGAGGTAAGGCGAATTCACCACTAACATGGTATCAGAGGGAAATTAATCCCGAACCCTCCCTCCCCTGTGGATTCCCGGTTCTGTCCGGCCCTGCCTCTCTCCCCTCTGCCCGCGGCTCCCCTCCCGGCGTCTCCTCCCGGCGGCCCGATCTCCCTCAGGCGGTGCCCCTCTCCTGCGCGGCTCCCCTCCCCGTCGCGGCAGCCCCCCGGTGCACCTCCCCTCCCGGAGCCCGCTTCTCCTGCGCACGATCCCTCCCGGCGCGACTCCTCCTGCGCGCGCCCTTCCCGTCACCGCTCCTCCCGAGCGCGACACTCCCGACGCCCTGCTGCGGCTCCTCCCGACGGCGACCCTCCCTTCACCCCGTCGCACCTCCACCCGAGCGCGCCTCCGTTGCGGCTCCGTCCGGCTCCCGCAGCACCCCCGACGGCCTCCTCTGCGCGCCGCACCCCCCGGCGGCCTCCTCTGCGCGCAGCCCCCCCAGCGGCCTCCTCTGCGCGCCGCACCCCCGGCGGCCTCCTCTGCGCGCAGCCCTCCCGACGGCCCTGCTCTGCGCGCCGCTTCCGACCAGCCGCGACTTGGTCCACGCGAACCAGCCCCGGTTGCTCCCTCCAGACGGACCAGCTCCGTCCAGGCAACCCGGGCTCCTCCCGGCTCTGCTCTGTCCCGGTCGACCGACTCCCTCTCGGCGAACCGGTCCAGGCGGCTCCCTCCAACCAGCGTCGGAGCTCCTTGACGTCCCAACTCGAAGCCGCTCCACCGAGTGCCCCTAGGTCGGCGCTCTCCTTCGGCTGTACCTGCACCAGGCTTGCCCGCGACCACTGGCAGCAGATCCAGGCCGGTCGCTCACCTCGCGGCGCCTCCGGTCGTCCTCCTACCAGGCGACCCCCCCCTAGCCCTGTCTCTGTCCGAGCGCAACTCCCTCCAGGCGACTACGGCGCTCCAGTCCGGTGCTTCCTCCCGCAATCCAGGAATTTCCTGTTTTCTGGATCCAATGCGGTCATCCAACCCCGCCCTCCCGCGACACTCTCGGTGACGTGTGGCTGGACAGTCTCCCGACGCTTCTCGGCTCCTGCATTCGATGCGGTCTCTCGGTCCGCCTCTAGCGGTTTCCCGACCCATCCTGAGCATCGGCCCTCTTCTCCACCCACCATTGCTCAGACTGATAGCTCCACCGCCTGCCTATCTCATCGACCGTTGGTGATGCAAAATCTCACTTGGGGTGGCTAGCAGCAATGCAGGATGAATTGCAGGCTCTGGAAGACAATCATACTTGAGAACTTGTCCCCCTTCCAGCAGGCAAACAGGCGGTTGACAGCAAATGAATTTACACTGTCCGGCTAAATCCCGATGGCACTCTCCATCGACTCAAAGCCCGCCTTGTGGCTAAGGGTTTTGCACAAACTTACGGGGTGGACTACTTTGATACATTCTCTCCAGTAGCCAAGATGACCTCCATCCGATTATTCATCTCTCTAGCGGCACATCATCGTTGGCATCTTCATCAGCTGGATGTCAAGAATGCCTTCCTCCATGGCTTTCTTGAGGAAGAAGTTTATCTGCAACAGCCACCCAGCTTCTGTGCCTCCGGCGCCGAGTCTCAAGTCTGTCGACTCCGCCGCTCTCTGTACGGCCTCAAGCAATCTCCTCGTGCTTGGTTCGGCTGCTTCAGCACTGTTGTCACTGATTTTGGCCTCTCTTGAAGTAGGAAGGATCACATAGTTTTTTACAGAACGACTCCTGTTGGCTGTATCCTCTTGGTGGTCTATGTGGATGATATCATCATCACAGGGAGCGACTCCACAGGAATCACCAACCTCAAGGCGCATCTTCACCACCACTTTCACACCAAAGTTCTTGGTCCCTCACCTACTTCCTTGGCATCGAGGTCTCCCGTTCTGAGGACACTCTCTCTCTGCCAACGCAAGTATGCTCTTGATATCTTGCAGGATGCAGCTTTGAGCACAGCAATTGCAGTGGACACTCCTCTTGAGCCTGGGGAACGCTCTCTCCATACCGACTCAGAACCATTTCTTCATCCTGAGAGCTATCGACGTCTGGTGGATAAACTTAACTACCTCACCATGACGCGACCGGACATTGCCTGCGCCGTTGGCAAAGTCAGCCAGTTCATGGAGCATCCAACCAGATCTCAGTGGGATGCTGTCCTCCGCATTGCCAAATACATCAAGAAAGACCCTGCACGTGGCCTTCAGTACTCACATCATGCTCATTTGGATGTTGAGCCCTTCTGTGATGCGGACTACGCAGGTTGCCTCGCTACCCGCAAGTCTACTTTAGGATTCGCCGTGTTCTTCGCCGGTAACCTCATCTCCTGGCGCAGCAAGAAGCAGACTGTCGTCTCCAGATCGAGTGCAGATGCCGAATACCGCGCCATGGCCACGGTCACCACTGAGATCCTCTGGTTTCGTCATCTCCTCCATGAGCTCGGCTTCCCGGCACAAACTTCTGCTTATATCTGGTGTGACAATCAGGCAGTCACAAAGATTGTCTCGAATCCCGTCTTCTATGAACGGACGAAGCATATCGAGGTGGACTGTCACTTTTTCGCCACCATCTGGAGCAGAAACATATAAGCTTTGGCCATATTCCGACGGCAGATCAGCTTGCAGACATCTTCACCAAAGGCCTCACAGGAGCTCGAGAGGGGAGTGTTGGAACCCTTTTAAGTTTAATGGGTATTTCTGAGTCCCACATCGGACTTACCCTCCTTGTAAAAGAATGCCTCCACCTCACATTGAGGTAAAGCGAATTTACCACTAACACAATTCATAAATGGCTGAGAAAGTGAGGATCTTGGTCACTCACAATAGACTAGGGAATGCCATGAAGTCAGACCACCTGGTGGATAAACAATTTGGAGACTCTGTGGGCGGTGAAAGGGTGCTTTAAGGCAACAAAATGAGCGTATTTGGAGAGTCTGTCTGCGTCCACCAAGATATCATCACAACCCTGGATTTTGGGAGCCCCGTAATGAAATTGGTGGAGATGTCTTCCTAGACTCTCTGAAATTTCCAAGGGCTGTAATAAACCGGCAGGAGACAGAGTAGAATATTTAAAGCGTTGATAGATTGCACACTGCTGTACGAAGTGAAGTACTTGCTTGCACATGCCCACCCAATATAAATTTTCAGTCAACTTCCCATAAGTTGTAATACCCAGAGCGCCCTCACCGGGGAGAGTTGTGAAACTCTTATTGCAATTGTGGTGGGATCCATTTGGAGGCGGCTGAGATCACCAAGCGGCCCTTGTACAGCAATGTCCCTTGGGAATAAGTAAGGTCCTGCCTAGTATTGGCACCGGCCTGTATACTGCGGATGATCTCACTAAGGTAGGGGTCCCCCTGTATGCCGACCTACAGATCACAGCCATCCGTCCAGATTGGAAGCGAGTGATGGAGCCTGAACTAACAGCTCCTGTCGTCGTGATAGGGCTTCTGATGCCATATTGTCTTTCTTTGGTTTATACTTCACCTCAAATTGGTACTCGAGGAGTTTAGCCATCCAACATTACTGATCTGCCGTAGTAATTCTCTGTTGGAGTAGAAATTTCAGACTCCTTTGATCCGAATAGACGGTGAAAGGGCGGCCCAACAGATACGGTCTCCATTGTTGGATAGCTAATACCAGAGCCATGATTTCTTTCTCATAGGTAGACTCTGACAAGCTTCTTGCTGCCAGAGCATTGATGAAATATTCAATGGGTCTGAGGTCTTGCATGAGCATGACTACCAAACCTTGCTTTGAAGCATCACATTCTACTTAAAAAACCTTTGAAAAATTTGGTTAAGCAAGAATCGAGGACGTTGTAATAAGTCATTTTAATTGCTCGAAGGCTTGTTGAGTCTCCATGGTCCTGTGAAACTATCCTTCCGAGTCAGAGCTGTAAGGAGCCGGGCAATCTTGCCATACCCCTGGATAAACTGGCTGTAGTATTTGGTGAGGCCTAAAACCCCCCTGACTCCTTTGACAGTGCCTGGTCATGGCCAGTCCAAAACAACTCAAACTTTGGAGGGATCCATCAAAACCCTGGCTGTTGAAATTATATGACCGAGATATTCCACCCCCTGTTGGGCAAACTGGCACTTCTTCGGGTTAACCAAGAACTGGTTGTGCTGCAATACTTGTAGAACAATGCCCAAGTGTTGCAAGTTTGACTCCCACCCCTTGCGGCAATACTTGTATAACACTGCCCAAGTCTTGCAAGTTTGACTCCCACCCCTCGCTGTAATCCAAAATATCATCGAAAAATATAATCACAGACTTACGTACTTGAGGCCGGAATAAGTCTTTCATAGTTGCTTGGAAAGTGGAGGGGGTATTGGTGAGGCCAAAAGATATCATCAAGTACTCATAATGGCCGCTATGTGTGCGGAAAACAGTCTTCTCAACATCTTGAACTCTCATTAGAATCTGTTGGTACCCAAATTTAAGATCCAGTTTAGAAAAGTAGGCTGCTCCATACCGAAGAGTTCTTCAACCACAGGAATAGGGAAGTTATCGGGAATTGTAACCTTGTTGAGTGCGCAATAGTCCAGACACATTCGCTAAGTACCATCTTTTTTCTTTACTAACAAAACCGGGCTTTAATATGCACTTAGCTAGCCCTGATGGGACCCAATTGAAGCAATTCCCGCACCCGTCTTTCCATCTCATTTTTTTTGAAAATGTGGGTATTGGTAAGGTCTGATTGCCACTGGGCCTTGCCCCGAGACCAAATGAATTTTGTGGGCTTCTTGTCGTTAGGGTGGTAACCCCATGGGTGCTCGAAACACTGCTCCCAATGTTCCCAACAACTGTTAGAGGGCTTGCTGTTATTGGGAGGTCAACGGAGATTTCATTTGGCTAGGTTGCATGCCCACCAGCAAGCGGCGGGCAAGGTCTGACTTGCAAGCAAGCCCATGTAAAGGAGCCACTGTCTGGTTATGGCGTGCTGCACCTTGGATGGTATACTCCTGCCCATCCGCCAGCAATCTCATGGTCATGGTTTTCCAATTTTTCGTTACGTTCCTAAGAGTTTGCAACCATGCAATGCCCAATATTAAATCCAAGCCCCTGATGTCCAAAACGTTAGCATCAACTCGACATACATAATTTCTGATAACTAATTGCAGTTGATGTCATACACCTAGAGACCAGAGCCGATGCCCATCGCCCAGCTTGATGCTCACTCCGCCAGTGCCCAATACCGTTAAGCCCAACAAGAGAGTCAATTTATGAGAGATGAAATTGTGGGTGGCGGCACTGGCCAACAAAACTAAAATGGGAATGCCACCCACTGAGTGTGCGGTAACAAAAACCATGGTCTAGGTACTCCAATACTTTACATTCCGCTTCCTCAAAAACCAAGGTCTAGGTACTCCAATACTTTACATTCCGCTTCCTTTGATAACTCTGCGTCACCCAGTGCCGCGTCCGCCGTCGTTGCTGGTTCATCAGCCCATCTGGCTTCATCTTCCCCCAACAATATAACTTGTTGAGTCTGGGCATTTATGCATCGGACTGAAAGTCATTCCACACTTGAAACACAAACCTTTTTGTTAAGAGTATTAGATGTTTTTTAGATATTTTTAATATTCATGTCCCACACTTGAAACACAAACCTTTTTTAATATTCATGTCCCACATCCCGTCGCACATCCCGTCTCACCTCCCTCCTCCAGCGCCGCCTGCCTTTGCGACCTGTGCTGATCCTTTTCTTGTCGCCCCTTTCGCAGCAACAACCCCTTCCCAAACCGCCCCTTGCGCATCCCCTATCTGCGCGACACCTCCCTGCGCCACCCATCCTCTGTCCGTTGCGACCCCTACTTGCGACGAACCTTTCACACCGACGGCTCCCACTTCCACAGCGATCGCCCCTTGTGTGTTGCCTGCCCACGCGACGCCTCCCTGCACAATGCCTCCCTGCCCGTGGCCCCTCCCCAACCCCCTTTGTGAACCTCCAGCCGCTCGCTCCTCTCTGCGCAACCCCTCCAGACACTCGCTCCTCTCTGTGTGCCAACTCCACGACCTGTTGGTTCTCCCTATGCGACGCCCCACCCAGCACAACCTCTTTGTGTCGCTGTCCCTGAGAATCTTTCTTTAATAAATACACGATGTTTTGTGTGTGCATTTTCAACACCTGATTTTTTCCCGCTGCACAATTTCAACGCCTTGTCCTTGCATATCGTGCACTTTCAACACCCTTATGATATTTGGCTCCATCGATGGCAACATCGTCACCCTTGCCAGATACTATCACCGCTTCCACACGTCTTGTGGATGAACGTCTCGATTCCTCCAATTTCATCATCTGGAAGAAGCCTTTTTTTCACCTTAAAGGGCATGAGTTATTATTCTCATCTTGTTGCATCCCCTCCTAATTCCAAAGACGTCACATTCGAACAATTGGAACAACGGGACAACATGATTTTTTCTATGCTTAAGCAACTCCATGGATCGCTCGGTTAAGCATGTTGCCAAGACTGCTAATACTTGCAAGGACTTATGAGATTCTTTATTGCTTATGTTTTCTGAGACAAACAATCTCACTCGTATATATGCTCTTTTTCAACAGTTCTTCGCTCTTCAACAGGGAAATCGCTTGATTCCCTCTTATTACAACGAGTGGAAGTCTATTGTCGATGAGATCAATGACTTGTGGACCATTCCACAGACTCCTGATGACACCCGCACTCAGCGAGATCAGTTGTTCTTGTTCTCCCTCCTGCATGGGCTCAATGTCGGGTTCTCTACCACTGTTACCCGACATGTTGGCCAGCCCCACCATATTTCCTCCCTCTTTGGTTTATAACCGCCTTGTTCGTGCAGTTGTCATTCGCCGACACTCATCACTTACCACTTTGATCGTGCTGTTATGGTTTCTCGCGACCCCAATAGAGATGGTGGTTGTGGTCGACCTATTTCCCGCAAACACTGCACACATTGCGACAAAGACTATCACACGATTGATACGTGTTGACATTTGCATGGACGTTCGGATGGTTCTCTAGTTCCCGGTCGCTCTCGATCTGCACAGGCTGCCATACCTGCCCCAGTGTCTCTCGATGACACTCGTCATACTGTTGATCTCTCTGACGATGAATATCGGTCTCTTTAGTATCAACGTGCCAATACTTCTTCTAGTGGCTCTATTGCTCATGGCGATGCACCTGCTGCTTATTTATCTCAGCGATCCACCTCCTGAGTTCTTGACTCTGGCGCCTCAGAGCATATTACTGGGCATGAAGGTATTTTTCAGTCCTATCGCTCTACTTCAACTGGAGGTAATATTACTGTGTCTGACGGTAAGAAAGTACGGATTGCTGGTTACGGGAGTTGCTCTATTACACCTAGTTTGACGCTATCTGCGGTTGCTCTTGTTCCACACTGTCCTTTTAATTTACTATCTATTAGTAAACTTACAACTGACTTACTGTCCTTTATGTACGGGATACGCGCCCCTCCCTTTCCAAGTTTGATGCACGCGCACTCAAAAGTATCTTTCTTGGTTATTCGAGAGCGCAGCTCGGCTATTGCTGCTTTTTCTCGGACTTGCGTCTCTATGTCACCTCCGCTGATGTTTCCTTTGCCGAATCCTCCATCTTTTTCATTCCTGACTCTCCACCATCACCCGATATTCTAGATTCAACTATCACTTTACCTTATTATCTTCATCCTTCACCACCATCATGTCTTCCTACTGATGTCGTTGGCTCTCATTTTGGCCATGTTTATTCTCGCTGCCCTTGCGTACATGCCACCCCTGAGCCTGATGCTGCTATCGCACCCGATGAATCACCGACTTCTTGTCCTCCATCACCGGAGTTACCCATTGCCCTTCTCAAAGGTAAACGCTCATGTTAGCAAAATCTCAGTTCATCAGCTTCTTATCAGGGATTATCTGTCGCTACCTCTTGCGCTATTGTGACACTCGCTGCTCACTCAACTCCGCGCACTGTTGCTGAGGCAAAATCTCCTCCCAGCTGGTTAAAGGCCACGTGGGATGAACTTCAAGCCTTGGAAACCAACCATACTTCGGATCTTGTCCATCTCCCTACGGATAAACAAGTTGCGGGTTGCAAGTGGATCTACACCGTGCGTGTCAACGCCGATGGTTCTCCAAATTGTCTTGAAGAATGACTTGTTGCCAAGGGTTATGCGCAGACGTATAACATTGATGACACCTCCTCTCTCGTGACCAAGATGACATTGATCCGCTTATTTATCTCTCTTGCCGCCTTTTATCACTGATCTCTCCATCAGTTGGATGTTAAGGATGTTTTTTTTCCTGGTTTTCTTGATGAAGAAGTTTATATGGAGTAACCATCGGGTTTGTTGCTCATGGGGAGTCTTCCAAGATTTTTCGTCTTCGTTGATTGTTGTATAGCCTCTAGTAGTCACCTCATGCCTGGTTCGGGCGCTTTTTCACCGTTGTGCTTAACTTTGACATGTGTCAAAGCATAACACCGTTGTGCTTAACTTTGACATGTGTCAAAGCATAACAGATTCTTCTGTTTTCTATCATCATTCTACAACAGACAACATTCTTTTGGCTGTCTATGTGGATGATATTGTCATTACTGGCAGTGATAATGACGACATTGATCGAATCAAATCCTTTATTCATCAACATTTTCATACGAAGGATTTGGGTCCACTACGACATTTCTTGGGGATTTAGGTCTTCAGATGTGTCAAAGAAATTTTTCTCTCAGAGAAAGTATGTTCTTGATCTTCTGCAAGAGATTGGAATGACTCAAACTAACTCAGTTGACTCATCCCTCAAACCTGGAGAAAAGCCACTTCATACCGACAGTGAGATGTTTTCTTCACCCGTTAGATACCGACGACTTGTTGGGAAGCTTAACTACTTGACGATGACTCGACCCGATATTGTTTGTGCGGTTTGCAAAGTGAGTCATTTTATGGAATCCCCAACAAAACCGTAGTGAGAGGTTGTTCTTCACATTGTTAGATATGTGAAAAAGTAACCAAGTTTAGGTCTTACATATTCTGATCATGGACATACAGATATTGAGGCATTTTGTGATGCAGATTATGCTGGATGTCTCCTTTCTAGGAGATCTACATCTGGTTTTGTAGTGTTTGTTGGAGAAAATTTGATCTTATGGCGAAGTAAGAAGCAGACGGTGTTGCGGAATCACCGGGAGACAGAACGACAGAAAAAACGAGAAAACGAAAGAAAGAAAAGCAACAATGAACACGGCGATTTACGTGGTTCGGGAAAAATCCCTACGTCCACGGGAGAGGCAGAATTTCACTATGATTCGGGAGCACAAAAATTACAGAGGATTTCCAACATGAAACCCTAGCCCAAAAATGGGCTACATATGAAGAAGACGGTCTACTGTTCTGAATAGTAGTCCGCGTTGCAACAGTGATCGGCGGCTCACTTTGTCAAAAGTGCTACAGTGTCTGCCGGCTGGAAGTCAAAAGCGCTACAGTACTGTTGACCCCGAAGTCCGCACCGCTACAGTACATGTCGGTGTCGGTCGGTCAGCTCCGCTACAGTGGTCAGAGATGCTACAGTGCCGAAAAAATTGGGCCGGGGACCTTCGGCCCCCGGACCCCCGGAGCAGGGGCGCGTTGCCCCCTGCAACCCCCAACGAGCTCACCGCGGAGCTCGACCCGCGATAGTTGCGGGCCACAAGCATTCGGCCCAACCGGATCGGGCAACACCAATCCAACAGACGGTTATATCTCGATCATGTGCATAGACAGAGTATCGTGCCATGACATATGTGGCCGTAGAGATTA
Source organism: Viscum album (assembly GCA_963277665.1). Taxonomy (NCBI): domain Eukaryota; kingdom Viridiplantae; phylum Streptophyta; class Magnoliopsida; order Santalales; family Viscaceae; genus Viscum; species Viscum album. The sequence goes on from OY728128.1 coordinate 1,149,016,869, forward strand.
TTTGGGCATGTAGATGGTGAATTCCTCTTACCTCAAAGTGAGGTGGAGACATTCTTTTATAGATAGATTAAAAGGATTACAAAGTGGAGTAATCCGATGTGGGACTCGGAAATACCCTTTACCCGGAAACATAATAAACTGGGTTCAGTACTCCCCCTTCGCCACAAGTCTGGTTTTGAGGCGATGAAAAGTGTCATCTGCATTGAGTCTGACCGTATAAATCCTTTTGCTGTTGACCGCCTGTTTGCCTGCCGGAAGGGGGATCCGATCCCAAGTATGATCGTCGTCCAGAGCCTGCAATTAATTCCGCATTGCTTGAAGCCACCCAGGGTGAGATTTGGCATCGCCAATCGTGCGAGGAATATATATCGTCTTCAGAGCAGAAAGACCCCTGTATGAGGATGTATACAGAGTATTTTGACAAGAACAGGTACATTTCCGTAGTGAACCAGTGGACTGCCACACCTTCCATGCTTACTTGGGCGATAGGGACCTTCATTTCCTTAGGTGTTCGTGGAATCCAGCCTCATGGATCACTCCCATCAAACATGAGCAGCTCCACCCGTTGTGCAGTTGAGGACTGATCATGTGCGAGGCGAGTCGGTTTTGCGGCCACACCCGCGTCGCACCCCTCCGTCTCCATAGTAGACGCTGCAGATTGCACCTCAGGCAATTCGGAAGTCAAAAATGGCGGAGTTGCCTCTTGCCGTGGCTACTTCTCCAGGCGTCGCACCAGGTGTGTGAGGTATGTGCAGATTCCAGCCTGCTCTTGCCGCCCTTTTCCCATTTCTGTTGATCCTGTGTTAATGTGTCCATTGCCGTTGATAGTTCTGAGACCGTTGTTTCAAGCACTCCCATGCGCTGCTCCATGCCTTCCAGACGAGCCTGGTGTCGGGTCTCCATTGCCCTTCTTCAACAGGGGTGGGGACGTGGGCCAGCTGGTTGGACCAAGTGATAGAATTCGTGACCCAGAGGAACTCTTTTAGTGTATTATGGCTTGCAACAGGTGCAATACAGTGGGAGAAGAAGAGAATAAGAGAACAGTTCAGAGGAGATACTTCCGGAAGTGACTGTTCTCTCTCTCCTGCCCAAGCCCAGGCCGTTACTGCATTATCCTTTCCTCCCTTCCGCTCACTGAGTCCCTTCTACTCCCATGGGACAACCACAAAACAGACTGCCATGGGGCCCAATTTGTTAACTAGCCAGACGCTCCAGATTCCCCTGTGGGCCCACTTTCCCCACTTCTGGAATACGCCTTCCAGATTCCAGGAGCCCCTCGAGTGCTATCATTGACCTTTTGGTTTATGGACTTCTTGAAAGCTTCAAGAAGATCGAACACTGGAAGATATCTATTATGAATTGATTGGCCTTAAAAATGATTAAAAAAATAAATCCAGCAGTTATTGATCAATGTAATAACAATGAAATAATGCCATTGACCCGTGTGGTGTCTGAGATTGATTTTTTTGTATATATTTTTTATACTCATTTTCAATGAATTATTTAGCTTTTGGTTTGTTCATTGTTTTGTCCTCATATATTTAGTTCTTGTTGTACCCCCCCCCCCCCCTTTGTGGTTTTAGAATGTCAAATCTAATTGGCACTTAACAGCTTGCATAGTTGAACAGGTTGGTCTGCGGATTGAACACCCTCAAGAGCTGATAAACAGCATACAGGTTTGTGGACATTGATTTTATTCCTGAGACGTTTTTCATCCTATTCATGAAATAGCACAGAGTGTTATAATGTATTAGACATTGAACCCATGTCCCATGACTGGAGTAGCCAGCATGTTGAATGCTGACTTGTCAGTTGTGGGGCCAACATGGAAAGTACTTTATTTGATGATGTTAATGGTTCAAACACATTCTGTGCTTTTAACCAGTGAGACTGGAAAACCCTATTCAATGTTTGCTACTAACCGATTTTGATTCCAAATCTTTGAAGTTTCTTTTTTCAATAAATGCTGGTTACCATTTTGTATGTTTTTTGTGCCAAGGGGTTTCTGAATGATTGCTCTTGGAGCAGTCAATTTGGCTGTGACCCACCCATTGTTAGAATGTTCGGTTGGTACACATCTCAATCAAACCTAATTTTCATTCTGTTTGGAATCAATCAAAGGGAAAAAAAAGATTCAGTCCTAAATAAAATGAGGATCCTGGATCCTCTCCTGTAATGGGAGGGGTGGGTTCTGGGTGGCCCCATAAAGGGGGCCGCCAGATCAGATTTTTTTTTTTTTTGGGGGGGGGGGGTGGGGGGTGCTTTGGACCAGAGGATCTGGATCGTCCAATGCACGTTGGACAATCTGGCCGGCACTCTGGCCGGCACGGGCAATGCCCAGGAATGTTTCCATGCCAATGAAACAATCCACTACCATAAAAGAATAATAATAATAATAAAAAGAAAAGATTTTCTAGATTGACTGGGTAAATAAAAAACTGCTTTTTGAGTGAACTGCTTGCTACCATCAGTCTAATGTTTGTAGCATAAGAAATATCAGATCACAGAAGACTCAATTATTATCATATACTCCACCAATTTTTTTTATTTTTATTACAAAAGGAGTGGGTACAAGAGATCAAGAACATGGAACAGCACAATTATTATCTTATACTCGGTTTAACTCATGTAAACATCTTAATCATTTTCCCAATCCTCGAATTAAGATTTAGTTATACATGATCATAGCAATTAAATCGATAGTTTTAACTCAGTACATCAGATAAAAATAAAAATTGAGAAGAAAACTTGTATTATGAAGAAATAACTGGTATCCCATTCATGATACTGGAAAAGCATCTTTCCATTTAAATTGTTTTGTATTTTTGTTGCCAATTTTTCTTATTATGGATATTTCCAAGTTGATTTTTCAAATATGCAGTATTCTAGATTGACTACTGAGGTTCTCAGTAAGCATGGGAAATTACCAGTTGCAGATTACAAACTAGTTAGTTGTGTTAATGACAATATTGAGGTTGCAGCCATTCATTCAGGAGCTGTTGGTCGTAACTGTTATTCCTTCTGCATGTGTCCTGGTGGACAGGTACCATTATTTTTGGGTTGTTTAAGACTTCACTTTTGAAAATATTGCATATTGGCAGATGATGTTCCGTAACTTGAAATGGATAGATTCTGTCACTAAAATAATGTTCTTCTATTTCAAGATTATGTTTTCTGAAACAGCTTGTTTGGTCAATGAAAAGCATTCAGAAAACTTTTATGGAAAACATTTTTTAGAAAAAGAAAGATTTTTAGAAGACAATAAAAAAGCTTGTATTCACGTTTTCTCTCTAGAAAATGAAAATGCAAGATGTAAATCAGATACTTGTTTTCTCATACGATCCAAAATATTTCTGAAAAATGAATTGGTGCTTATCTTTTCCCTGTTCTTGTCCACTTAAAGAAAACCCTAATATATTATTCCTGGCTCAAATATATTACCAGAGGACAGAATTGTATTAAAATAAAAATATAAAATTGGTCATAGAAAAAGCAGAAGCACTTCCTTGTGGTCTTTATTTGGTGCATTCATAAATCCTTGTAACATTATTATGCCCACAGGTTGTTCTTACCAGTACAAAACCTTCGGAGCTCTGTATTAATGGCATGTCATTCTCTGGACGTTCATCTAGGTGGGCTAATGCAGCACTTGTCGTCACTGTATCAATGAATGATTTTAATGCGTTGAATTTCCATGGACCACTCGCTGGGATTGCATTCCAGGTCAGTCTCTTGGTTTTGTGAAACCTAACACACTTCCATTTTCCAAAAAAAAATTAGAAATTTGATTGAATTATATAAATGGAGATCATTTTTTAGAAAATGAAAATGGAAGAGGGTTTTTTTGAATTTGCAGAGAGAATTTGAGGAAAGAGCAGGTGCAATGGGTGGGGGGAATTTTGTGGCCCCTGTGCAGACCGTGAATGATTTTCTGGAAAACAGGCTGTCAGGTATGAAGGCGTTGTTTGGTGATATGTTTCCTGGGATTTCTCACAGAAACGTTTGTTCCATTTCAGTTATGGCTGTGCCACCCTCAAGTTATCGATTAGGTGTGAAAGCGGCGAATCTCCATGAGCTGTTGCCGGTTCATATAACCGAGGCATTGCAGCATTCAATCTTAATGTTTGATAAAGAGGTCTTTCCTTCAATTTACTCTTCCTCAACCAAACGGGGAGCCTTTTCTCATCACCCTCTATTTTTGCCTTTCCAGCTGCCTGGATTCATTTCCAACCAAGCTCTTCTCCATGGAGTGGAGGTAACATTTGTTGTTTCTTTTGTGGACTGGGCAAATGATGATTAACCATAATGGATGACCTCTTGCTTCCAGACAAGAACAAGTTCTCCGGTTCAGATAAGCCGTAAAGCCCATGATTATGAGAGCGTATCCTTGAAGGGGCTGTACCCGGTTGGAGAAGGGGCGGGGTATGCTGGCGGGATTGTCAGCGCCGCGGTGGATGGCATGTATGGCGGGTTTGCGGCGGCCAAGAAGTTGGGTTTGTATGGCGGCGAGCTCGACTCTGTTTTGGGCGCTGATTCAAATACATGGCCTGCAAAGTACTAGACTCCGTGCATCATTCTGTTCTTTTCCATCATTTTAATTTATTGATATAACATTATATAAAATTTGTTTTCCCCCCATAAATCTATTATAACCTTTATTCCTTTCCCACCTCTGAACAGTGGACCGGCATCATTCTTCCAATTCTTGTCTTAGGATCACTATACGTTGTCGGTACATGGATTGTATCACCCGGAGAACATTAAACCTGTTTACAGGAGTCCTCGCTTCACATATTTTGTTGTTCCCTTGAAGGCTACAGGGGTACACAAGATAGATTTGAATCAGATACGTCTTATGTCTTGCAAACTATCGTACACATTGTCCGTTGTGTGCTGGTTGGGAGTTTCAAGCCAGTCAGGCATAACGAAAGTCGAGTTGTGTGAAACGACGCGCCAACTGAGAAGCACGATGGTTGGGGTTTGCTTATAAATACTAGCTTACCCCTCATTAGCAATTAACAGAGATTTAGGAGAAGGATTAGAGACTCTTCGCGCAAGGCTCTTTTGAGCAAACATACTTGCGTGGACTCATCTGGGAGAGCATAGGTGTGTGAAGATAATTTCACGAGCGATACTTGAGTGAACCTACGAGAGGAGGTTGTGTGAAGGAAGTTTAACGAGTTGAGTTTGAGTAGAAGCAGTTGCGTGAACATAGTTTCTTGAACATAGCAGAGCGAAGGGAGTTGCGTGGACCGCACTTGAGGGAGGCAGTGCCCTTATCCCTGAACCAATTTGTAAAGGTGGCAAGCCTAGCATGGAGTGACCATGATTGAAGAATTGTATCCCCGAATTAATGAAAAATAGTGGATCTCGGTACAATGGCACAACACCATGTGTTTGCTCCTTGTATTAGCTCTTAGTGGCGAACCAAATAAAATTGTTGTCTTGTTTTAATTTTTGTGTTTTTTTTTGTGGTGGATGTTTGGCTAACCGCGACAAGTTTAACATGATGGTTCCAGACATAGTGAAAGCGTCAATTTGGTAGTTAACACGGATTTTGTCATAATCAACGATAATTTTGAGAATAGTGCGATGACGAAGATTAATTGATGAATTCGTCGGAATCAAGAAGATATGATCTTTTCACATATAATTTATATTTAATTAATTTGAATAAAACCTTCTATTGAATTCTTTCTTCGTTGTTGGTGATTAGATGAAGACCTCTTATCGTACTGTTGTTGTGTCAGAGGAATAAAGGGTAAATTTCCTTTAGTGGTGATCCATATGTGTTCTGTGAACCTTTGATTTTCGTCGTAGAATCATTTGGGTGCTTGCACAGATTGTTCTAACGCTTGCGATGATCGTTGTTGATCGCAAGAGAATCTTTCTAGGCAAGAAAGAATCACTCTGGTGGATGAGGAGAATTATTCTCCATTGTTGAGAGCGTTGTAGGAGAGGAGTTCTCTAGGATTTGAGAGAATAATGGTCAAGGTTTTGGAAAATGTCATAACCGGGTTTAAATAGAGTTAAGAGTTGGAAAATAATAATTGCATTAGGATCCTTTATTATTTTTTTAATTCTCGACGAACCTCGTGTCTAAATAATAATATATTATTGTCATTTACTTAACATGTGCTAAACTTGCTGATAATATGAATAATATTTTTCTTAAATAAATAAATCAACATTTCTTCAAATAATATTTAATATGACATTTCTCGTCAGATCATTAAACTCTGTCTGCTGGTTCTCTTTAATATTTATCATATCTTGAATAATGATTATTTAATTAATCAAACAAATATCACTGCATTATTCTCTAATAAATAAATAAATATTATATTCATAAAACAAGTGAATAAATATTTATTAAATATTCACAAATCCAAATAAATAAATATTTGTTACCCTGCAAATAAAGAAGAATAAATAAATAATATATATTCATGTAATTAAATAAATAATTAGCTGGTGAATAGATATTTATCAAATATTGAACTCATATATATATATATATATATTCTCGAATAACTACTGATTGAATATTTGTCAACCTATTATGAATAACTATTAAAGCACGTATGAGAATAATATTTTTCAAACATCTTAAATTCATATAGAATTTAACCGAGATTTCGAATACACTTAATGTGTGAGCCTCTAGGCCCTATTCTCAGTGGCATTAGACTACACTGTCTAAAGTCTAAAGTTAGCATCTAGCAATATGCGAAGACTTCCACAAAGAAAAAAGTTAATGCCGCAATGACATATAACCACATACGAACGTACATTGTGCAATATAATCTATTTGTCTTGATATCTCTAATCAAGTAGATTGCATGTTTGTGTCATCAACTTATGTGCTTGATATCTCTTTCTTTGACTTTTCGGAAATGAACTTGCCAACAGAACGCTATGACCATGGACTTAATTATGCAATTCTATTCCCATCAAAGGGCCTAAGATATCAACTTCTGTTAAAGAAGAGAATGGATAAATCCTTCCTCACATTATTCATTAATGCAATATACTCATGACACACCCAATGTATCATACCTCACCGCAAGCATATATCATCACATTTTCATCAATACATCAAAGTACATGACTCATAATATGCATTAATAATAATCTTAAAGTCTAAGGATCACTACACATGTTCGTAGATAGTAATATCCAATGACACGTAAAAATATGGATTTCTTATTGGTGGGTCATGTTCTCATAATGTCATGCACTAAATATTATAAAGGACATACACCATGAGAAAGTATTTCAAAGTCCTATAAGTCTTCACTCATGACAGTATATCATTTGTGTCTTTTCAAACAATATCATTCGACTATATAACATATATTTAAGAATACTGTTGTGACACTTCTAACTTCTCATAATTAGTGGAGAACTGCTATGACATTTCAGTGTGACAATTACCCTTGGGACATTATCACATACTATGTCACACAAAAGAACAACCATGACGTGATAAGAACTTTATATTAATATTCAAAATAATGAATACAAGTAATCATAAAGTACATAGGTTGGTTCTTGCGCACCCACTCCAATAGACTCACACCTGCACTAGACCCAACTGCTAACAACTTTTAGTATGCTAGCTCTCACATGATATTCATGCTTATACTGAGATAATACTTTAAGTCAAGGGGTCTGTCATGCTTTCCTCCATAGAAACTTTGTCACTATGTCTTCACCCCTCTAAGAAAAATCCTTCAAGAGGTGATACATATGGAGTATGTGCTTCATCTGTTGATGTGACCTGAACTCCTTTGCAAGAGCTTCCACTACATTATTATCATACAATATGATTTCTATTGTTAGGCACCACATCAAGCTCTTGAAAAAATTTGTGAATCCAAACTGCTTCTTTGGATGTATTAGAAGCCGCTATATACTCAGACTCCACTGTAGAATCAACAACAACTAACTGCTTTGAAATCTTCTAGCTCACAACTCCTCCATTGAGGCTGAAGACATATCTTGACTGTGACTTCAGATTTTTATGATCTGTTTGGAAAATAGAATCAGTATATCCTCTGATGACTCGCTCCTCATCTCCTTCATATACCAGGAGCATATCCTTAGTACGCTTCAAATACTTAAGGATAACCTTAACAACTAACCAATATTGTTCTCCTGGATCAGCTTGATATCTACCTATCATGCTCAAGACATAGGAAACATCAAGCCTAGTACATAACATGACATACATGATTGATCCTATCACAGATGCGTATGGGATCCTACTCATTTTATCTCTCTCTCTCTCTCTCTCTTTCCATCCTATTATGTATGATGACATATTTTTTTGGAGAGATGTATACAATGTGATACAGGAACCGATCTCCTCTTGGATTATTTCATACCAAATCACTTTAGCATTTGGTCAATATATGTACCTTGACTTAGTCCAAGCAGACTTTTGGATCTATCATGAATGATCTTGATTCCAAGGATATATACTGCCTCACCCAATTCTATCATGGAGAAACACTTATTTAACCAGTCATTAACTAACTGTAAGACTGATATGATGTTTCCAATAAGTAGCATGTCTTAAAAATACACTACTAGGAATACAACTACACTCCCAATAAACTGCTTGTAAACGCATGGATCTCATTCATTCTTTATAAAACCAACATCTTTTATGGATTCATCGAACCAAATGTTCCATGACCTAGACACATGCTTCAATCTATAAATAGATCTCTAAAAATTTCATAGTTTATTGGCATTTCCTGGAGTCACAAACCCTTTAGGTTGTGTCATGTAGACATCTTCCCGAAGGTTCCCTTTAAGGAAAACTGTTTTTGTATCCATCCGTCAAATCTCATAGCCATGGAAAGATGCCATGATAAGTAGAATTATGATGGATTTAAACATTAAAACTAGAGAAAATGTTTTATTATAATTGATGCTTTGATGTTGTTTAAACCCTTTAGCCACTAGTCTTTCTTTATTGGTATTTACTTTACCTTCCATGTCTAGTTTTCTCTTTAATACCCATTTACACCCAACGAGATTTACATTAACTTATGGATAGACCAAAACCCATACTTTGTTCTGATACATGAAATCCATTTCATAATTCTTATATTCTTGCTATCTTGCAGCTTCTGAGCTCTTTACTGCCTCCTTGTAGGAAATAGGATCATTATTGTCAACAAATAATGAGCCACCATCCTCGATGACTAGAAAACCATATCTTTTTAGTTCTCTAAGCTCCCTAGTGCTCCTTGATAAAACACTATTTTTTTGAATATTTTATTGATAATAAATGATATAATTTCCTCACATTGTGTTAAATATGTTTATTTATAAAATATTTGGGATTTGATCATTTATTTGAAAATTTGGTGAAAATTCCAGTTTTACCCTTTATAGTGCACTGTAGTATTTCGAAGATAAATATTTTTATATTTATTATTTGAATTTGGAATTTTGTAACAGTGTTCCTAAATTAATTTTCTACAACTTTTATTTAGGATACTAGAGCTAAAGAGTGCATTTTGATAGAGTAAATGGGCCATTAATCCAATGGTGGGCTGGACTCGGCAGAATGAACATGGGTTCTGTATTTGGGTCATATCTTCTTCATCCGAGCTTGGATTGAGTCTAAATTTTGAGAAAAGCTCGGGGACATGATTTGGCACAAATCATCCTTCTGGAAGGCCGGTCAATTCACGCGTTTTGGAGGTCAACTAGGCGGTGAAACGTGGAATAAAATATTTGGCCGAGTTTTTCATTTCACACTTAAAAAGTTATGTAACCCTAGCCCTCACAAACTCTATTTAAAGGGGGTTTTAACTCTTTGGGAGGGCTGGTCGAGGCTTTGGGAAGGTTTTTCCGAAAGGGTGTCTCTTGGGAGCCCCTCACAACTCTTGGAAGAAGTAAGCCTTTGTGAAAACCCTAATTATTTTGAATCATTGAGCTACTGTAATTCACTTAATATGATCCATGAATTGTGTTTTTAAATTGTAAGAAACTAAGCAAGTAATTGAACAATTAACACAAAACACGCGAGGTCGGGAATTGTGTAAATTGTGAGAACGCGATCTTAATCGGTAATATAAGACCATACGGGATAAATTTGTAGAGTTCAAATATAATCCCTAAACACAATTCATCCTCATTTCCAGAATGGATATGTGCTCTAATTAACCACTGACCATAAGCTAACCTTATAAAAACAATCAAAGTAGTGTGCTGCGATTGCGTGTTCCGAAGCTAGCCTAGGGTTTAAGTAATTTCATCTTTGTGGTTAAGTTGACTCTCGTAGGGTTCGAGGGATAACAAATTAGGGGATCATAATTAAGTGGATATTGATTTAAATGATAATGATTAATAAGTGAATGAATAGGTAGAGTTAGATCGATTACTCCTTTTAAAATATTTTCTAAAAAAAACATCTTTTTGTTGTGTCATTTTAATCGAACTTCATTTCAAAACTAAAAACAAAAAAAAATACAATCTTCTTCCAGAAAACTTATTCTAGATTCATAAACTATAACAAACCTCCATCCTTTCAAATAGTGTTATTATTCTCTTTTATTTTATTTTTAGAATATCTTTAAAAAGTTGTTTTAAATCTACTTCCTCCTTTGAGAGACGACCTTGGTCAGCCACTCTGCTACACCTAAGTACCCCAAAATCACACTAATCATTTGAGGGCTCCCACGACAGCGCTCTTTCAAATTGGCGCCGTTTCCGGGGAGGCAAGTAATTTATTCAACCATTTAGAGGCATTTCTTGTATTTTTCATTTTATTATTTTCTTCACCTCTCTCTTTCATCTTTCCCCTTTCTCAAGTTTTCATTTTTTTTTCATCCTCTTCTTTTCTTTTTGGACCATCAACTCAAACTTCTCATTTTTATTTTACTATGGTCCACTTTTTTTCTTTTCATTTTTATTTGATTTATGACACGAACTAATCCCAAAGATCTCTTAGATCTTGACCCGGAGATTGAACGCAACCTTAGGGCACAAATCAGACATTCTCAGTCTACAGGAAGTTTCAATATTCAACTAGTTGGTGAATTCCTCTCTTCTGGAAACATTGAAATTAGAAGATATTCAAATTCAAACATAAAAGAAGAACCAATGGCTGGAAATAATAACAATGAGCTAAATAGAACCATTCGAGAATTGGCTGCACCTGATATTAACTATCAACCAAATTGTATTGCATACCCAAATATCGAATCGGACTTTGAACTGAAATCTGGGTTAATTCACTTACTTCCAAAGTTTCATGGCCTCTCTGGTGAGGATCCCAATCAACATTTGAAAGAATTTAATGTGGTTTTCTCAACCTTGAAACCAAGAAATGTTTCTGAAGATCCAATTAAATTAAGAGCATTCACATTCTCACTTGATGGAGCTACAAAAGATTGGATGTATTATTTGCAACCTGAAGATGTAACATGTTGGAATGATTTGAAACATCTTTTCTTACAAATATTTTTTCCAGCATCAAGGACCACATCCATTCGAAAGGAGATATCGGGGATCAAGAAAGCCCAAGGGGAGTCAATGTATGAGTACTGGGAGCGATTCAAGAAGTTGTGTGCAAGCTGCCCACATCACCAAATCGGTGAGCAATTACTCATCCAATATTTCTACGAAGGACTTACACCCATGGAGAGGAGCATGGTGGATGCTACAGTAGGAGGGAAATTGGTGGAAAAGACACCAGTAGCCAAACGTGCATTGATCGAAAAGATGACACAAAACTCCCAACAATTTGGCGATCGAAGTACACCACATGTCAGGGGAGTACACCAGGTAAGTCCTTCTTCTCTTGAAAGTCATTTGATTGATACAAAGTTGGAAGAATTGACCACTATGGTGAGGCAGATTGCTTTGGCTCAAAAGACATCCCAACCCACTCCTTCAAGGCCTTGTGACATTTTCACTAATACAAGCCATCCAACTGACTGTTGCCCCCAACTACAAGAAACAGAAGATTGTGCAGCAGTATTCCCAGGGAGACCATTTCAGCAGCAACAACAATCATATACCAAAAAGAAGTTTGATTCATTTGCTCCAACATACAACCAAGGGTGGAAAGATCAACCGGACATGAGGTATGGCTCTGGACAACAACAAAGACCACCCTTTCAACAAAATTTCCAACAGCCTCCGCCTTACCAGCAGGGTTTCCAACAACCCCAAAGGAGATTTGAAGCCCAAGCATCAGCAAGCCAGCAACAAGGGAATCCCCCACCCAAGGTAGATTCTAACACTGATGACCTTTTGAAGCAAATTGTTCTTAATCAACAGAATGAGATAAAGAGTCAAGGTTCGGAGCTGAGGGAGTTGAAGACTCAAATGAGCCAGATTGCCACCGCCCTCCATGAACTTGTAAGTAAGAATTCCGGAAATCTACCCTCCCAACCCACTCCAAATCCAAAGGGGAATGTTAGTGCCATCACATTGAGAAGTGAGAAGTAAATGAACGATACATCTGTACCTACCATTCCACCAGGATTCACCTCTACTCCAGAGAAGACACATTCCATACCAACTGATGAGCAATCCATGGAGAAAGATAAAGGTAAGAAAAAGATTGATGATGTTCCTCCTAAACCCCTTCCTTTTACAAACAGGGTTGTTCAAACCAAGAAGATGGCTGAAGAAGCAATGAAAAAAGAGGTTTTGGACACATTCAAGCGTGTGGAGATCAACATTCCTCTACTTGAAGCCATTAAGAAAATTCCAAGGTATGCCAAATTCTTAAAAGAACTCTGCACCAATTGAAGAGGGCTCAAGGGAAATGAGAGGATCAATCTTGGAAGGAATGTGTCAACACTCATTACACCAACTCTAGCAATGCCGACAAAGTGAAAGGATCCAGGGACATTCACCATCCCATGTACCATAGGGGAGTTGCACTTCTCTGATGCACTTTGTGATTTAGGTGTTTCCATAAATGTGATGCCTCACTCTGTATTCTCTTCCTTGAAGGTTGGTGAGTTGAAGCCAACAAGAGTAGTGGTGCAGTTGGCGAATAGAGCTACGACATATCCAGCGGGAGTCCTTGAGGATGTACTTGTCCGGGTAAGAGACATGATCTTTCCAGCAGATTTCTATGTTCTTAACATGGAGGATGATCAGGTAAGTTCTCATGATCCCATAATCTTAGGTAGGCCCTTCCTCAAAACTGCAAAAACTATCATAAATGTCAATAAGGGTACACTTTCCATGGAGTTTGGAGATGAAGTTGTGATATTTAATGTTATGGATTCCATGAAGTACCCCTCAGAGGATCACTCAGCATTTGTTATCTCCCATTTTGAACCACCAAATAAAAACTCCATGGAATTTGATTGTCCTATGCTTTGGGAGATTATGAATATTGGTTCAAGTTTGATGTCTAAGAGCACTTCCACACATGTTGCTGATACAAAATCCTCTCTTGGATTTGATTTGGATTCATATTCTGATTTTGATCATGTTCACTCTGATTATGACATGGTTGTTGAGTATGCTGATGGATTTTATGCTTTATTCTCTGATTTTGATGATGTCTATTCTCATACTGATGCTCTTTGTGCACATATTTCAGTTCCTTCAATGTCTCCATCCATACTGCACCCTCCTTCATTAGAACTCAATCTATTGCCACCAAATCTGAAATACTCATACTTGTTGAGTGGTGAGAGATTACCTGTTATCATTGCTAACAATCTCCCTTTTGAACATGAAGAAAAACTTTTGAATCTTTTGAGGGAGAACATCAGGGCAATCGGGTGGACCTTGGCTGACATATCAGGTATTAGTCCCTCCATTTTCATGCATAGGATTCTCTTGGAGGATGGGGCTAAACCAGTGAGACAACCACAAAGGAGACTCAATCCAACCCTTCTGGAGGTTGTTAAAAAAGATGTTGAAAAATTGCTCGAGGTAGGTATAATCTATCCCATTTCAGATTCTCAGTGGGTAAGTCCAATTCAGGTTGTTCCTAAGAAAAGTGGTGTTACTGTTGTTAAAAATGAGAAAGATGAGTTAGTTCCAATGAGGGTACAAAATAGTTGGTGCGTGTGTATTGATTATAGGAAACTAAATCATTCCACTCGCAAAGACCATTTCCCCCTCCCATTTATTGATCAGATGCTTGAGAGACTAGCTGGGAAGACACACTATTGTTTCTTGGATGGATTTTCTGGATATTTTCAAGTTCCTATAGCTTCGGAGGATCAGGAGAAGACTACATTCACCTGTACCTTTGGCACATTTTCCTACCGAAGGATGCCATTTGGACTTTGCAACGCCCCAGATACCTTCCAGAGATGCATGGTGAGTATTTTTTATGATTTTATTGAGACCTGCATGGAGGTATTTATGGATGATTTTACAGTGTATGGGTCTTCATTTGATGAATGTCTAATTATTTTGGGAAAGGTGTTGAATCGTTGTATTGAGAAGAATCAGGTCTTAAATTTTGAAAAATGTCATTTCATGGTCGAAAAGGGAATTGTCTTAGGTTATATAGTCTCACAACATGGCATTGAAGTTGATAAGTCTAAGGTAGACATTATTTCATCCCTCCCATATCCTACATGTGTGCGTGATGTTCGATCATTCCTTGGACATGCTAGATTTTATCGACGCTTCATTAGAGATTTTAGTAAGATCGCTCTACCCTTATCTCGATTGCTTCAAAAAGATATTGACTTCAATTTTGATGATTCATGAAGGGTATCATTTGATGGGCTAAATAAGTGTCTGACCACTCCACCGATCATACAGCCCCCGTGGTGGGACCTTCCATTTGAGCTTATGTGTGACGCCTCTAACTTCGCAGTTGGAGCTGTCTTATCTCAGGGGGTGGAGGGACGTTCACATGTGATCGTCTATGCATCGAGGACACTAGATTCAGCCCAATCAAACTACACAACCACGAAAAAAGAGTTTCTTCCTGTCATATTTGCTTTAGATAAATTCCATTCATATTTATTGGGCTCTAAAGTAGTTGTTTTTTCTGACCATGAAGCTTTGAGGTACCTCCTAAAGAAGCCAGATGCAAAGCCATGACTTATCTGTTGGATGCTCCTTCTTCATGAATTTGATATTGAGATAAAGGACAAGAAGGGATCAGAGAATTTGGTGGCAGACCACATGAGTAGGCTTACTCACACACTAGAGGATGACACCTTGGACCAGGTACCACTTCGGGACACTTTCCCCGATGAACATCTCTATACCATCTCAGGTACGCATCCTTGGTATGCTGATTTAGTTAATTACATTGTTTCCTCTGAAATCCCAACAAATTTGAAGAAGAATCAAGTCCAAAAATTAAAAAGTGAGTCTAGGTATTATGTGTGGGATGATCCTTACCTTTGGCGCATGTGTAGTGACCAAGTCATTAGGAGGTGTGTTCCCGATCATGAGTTTGAGTCTGTTTTGCATTTCTGTCATACACTTGTTTGTGGTGGACACTTTGGACCCCAACGGACAGCTAGGAAGGTTTTGGACTCTGGATTATATTGTCCTAGTTTGTTCCATGATGCCCATGTGTTTTGTAAGTCATGCTCTCGTTGCCAACACACTGGGAATATTTCTAGAAGACATGAGATGCCCCAACAACCCATACTATTCTGTGAGATTTTTGATGTATGAGGCATTGATTTTATGGGCCCTTTTCCTAGTTCCTTTGGTTTTTTGTACATTTTGGTTTCTGTTGATTATGTGAGTAAATGGGAGGAGGCTAATGCCACTAGGACTGATGATTCTCATGTTGTTGTGGATTTTGTGAAGGCACAGATTTTTTGCAGGTTTGGAGTACCAAAGGTCATCATCAATGACCAAGGGACACACTTTTGCAATAGGAATTTTTCTTCCCTCCTTCGAAAGTATGGGGTGACACACAAAACCTCAACACCATACCACCCCCAAACAAATGGTCAGGCTGAGGTTTCAAATCGTGAGTTGAAACAAATATTGGAGAAAACCGTGCAGCCAAATAGGAAGGATTGGAGAAAGAGCTTGGATGATGAATTGTGGGCTTATAGGACAACATACAAGACCCCCATTGGTATGTCCCCATTTCGGATTGTTTTTGGGAAAGCATGTCATCTCCCAGTGGAAGTCGAGCATCAAGCATATTGGGCTATAAAGAAATGCAACATGGATTTGGCCCAAGCTGGAATCCAAAGGAAGCTGCAAATTTAAGAGCTTGAGGAGATTAGATTGTCTTCATATGAGAACTCAAGGCTCTATAAGGAAAAATCAAAAGCAGATCATGATAGAATGATCCAACAAAAGGAGTTTCATGTTGGAGAGAAATTCCTTTACAGTTCACGACTGAAGCTGATGCCTGGTAAGTTGCATTTCAGATGGTTAGGTTCTTATATTATGTCTAATGTTTTTCCTTATGGTGCAGTGGAGATCACACAAGAGGAAACTGGAAGGAGATTTATAGTCAATGGGCAACGTTTTAAGAGATACATCGAGGGACTTCCTACCGATGCAGTTGATTTTATCACACTTCATGACCCCATCATCACTTGAGCGCATCAGGCTGTTCCTAACCCTTTCACTTTTATATTATTTGTCCTATTTAAAAATTCTTCATTTCATGTGCATATATCATCTCATGGGTTCACATTTAGGACAATGCAATATTTTAAGTGTGGGGGAGTAGGGAACCTTTTAGTTTAGTAATTTCAATTGTTTTCTTGTTTTAAAAAAAACCAAAAAAAAAATTGTTTGTTTTTCAAATTTTGTGTGTTTATTTTTCAATTTTCTTTTTCTTTTTGAAATTTTTGATCTGAAATGATTCTCATAACAATTTTTAAATGCATATCAATGAGTGAAACAATTTATCCCTTGAAACTAAGCTTAAATGAATGCTGAAATAACTTTGTTTCAAGTTCAAATATTTAGTAATTTCATGAAAAGTACACCGAATTTTGAATCACATGCCACATCTCACTGTCTTTATATTTGAAATCACTTTCCTGTGAGGCTTCTGAACCATTATTTTCATATTCTTTACATTCACCTCACTTCTTGAGAGAACCAAACCATGCTTGATTTAACCAGAATTTGATTTATTCCTGTCTAAACTTGAGGGTTTGAGGTACTTATGTTTAAATGATTAAGGAATTTGTTTGGTATTAAAGCCCCTATTTCAAATAATCCTTTTTTATAATGGCCTACCTTGAAAATTTAATCCTTGTAGCCCTTAGACTCTATGAACAACCTGTTAGGTTAGCCACATTACAAGCCAATTTTTCCTATCCAACAAACTCTTGAAGTGAAATTGCATAATCTAGTTGAGCTTAAGTGTGGGGGAAGCTATCTTTTGTTGTGCTACCACATTCTGTGATACTTTGGGTGGAAAATTAAATTCTTAAGAGATGTGTTTGCTATTGAATAAATTCATTATATTGAAAGTTGTACCTTTTCTGGAGCTTTCATGACAAGTGAAGCTGTGCCTTTTCTGGAGCTTTTAATTGAGGTGGAAAGCTGTGCCTATCTGGAGCTTTCAAGAAAATTATGTTTGAGAAGATTGACATTTTTTATGCTGAAATGATGAATGGTGTAAACTTCTCATGACTTTTCATGATGATAGAGCTAAATTGATACTATGGGGATTGAAGAGAAGACCATATTTAAGTGAAAATTAGATTAATACAATTTTTCTTCAAAAAGAGTCAAGCCCTCCTCATTCAGCCTCAAAATTTTTCACATCTAAATCCTACCAAACGAAAGCCATAGAACAACCCTGAAAAGTACTCATGATAAACATATGTCCTTGACTCACATTGGGTGGTGATGTAGGAATCTATCAAGCCTATGGTGACCCTTGTATGAGTTTGGATGAGAAAGACATTGCAAAAAAATTGATATTTGAGTGATGAGAGAAAATTCAAGCGAGGTAAGTGTTTTGTGCATGAGAGAATAAATGAAGTGGAAATATATTGAATGATATTAATAGAGAACTTTAAATAAGGTTTTTTATGAGGCATGATATCTTTTGATTCTTGGTGCGGAATTG
The DNA here is from genome assembly GCA_963277665.1 of Viscum album. NCBI lineage: Eukaryota > Viridiplantae > Streptophyta > Magnoliopsida > Santalales > Viscaceae > Viscum > Viscum album. Next base: position 1,149,034,903 of record OY728128.1, read on the forward strand.
ATGGATCCCAATGATATGTGTTTTAAAATTAGTTTTGATTTGATATTGATGTTTACTTGACATGAGGTTTTGCCCAGGAGTGCAAAAGGATAAGTGTGGGGGAGTTGATAAAACACTATTTTGTTGAATATTTTATTGATAATAAATGATATAATTTCCTCACATTGTGTTAAATATGTTTATTTATAAAATATTTGGGATTTGATCATTTATTTGAAAATTTGGTGAAAATTCCAGTTTTACCCTTTATAGTGCACTGTAGTATTTCGAAGATAAATATTTTTATATTTATTATTTGAATTTTGGAATTTTGTAACAGTATTCCTAACTTAATTTTCTACAACTTTTATTCAGGACACTAGAGCTAAAGAGTGCATTTTGATGGAGTAAATGAGTCATTAATCCAATGGTGGGCTGGACTCGGTAGAATGGACATGAGTTCTGTATTTGGGCCATATCTTCTTCATCCGGGCTTGGATTGAGCCCAAATTTTGAAAAACACTCGGGGACATGATTTGGCACAAATAATACTTCTGGAAGGCCGGTCAATTCACGCATTTTGGAGGTCAAATAGGCGGTGAAACTTAAAATAAAATATTTGGCCGAGTTTTTCATTAGACACTTAAAAAGTTATGTAACCCTAGACCTCAAAAACTCTATTTAAAGGGGGTTTTAACTCTTTGGGAGGGCTGGTAGAGGATTTGGGAAGGTTTTTACTAAAGTGTGTCTCTTGGGATCCCCTCAAAACTCTTGGAAGAAGTAAAACTTTGTGAAAACCTCTCTTCCAAAAAGGCTCTTCTCTCCCACCTCTTCTTTGTATTTCTTTTATTTCATGTTTGTTTCTTGAATTTTTCTTCAAATAATCTTCTGTGTTCTTCCCTTTTATTCTTCTCTTAATCTTCTTAATTGGGTTGGAATCAAGAGTGGAGACAAGATTGAGTTCTACCCTTTCAATCCTTTGCTTATGCAAAACGTCTCCACGATGACTACACTGCCCATGGAAGAGTAGTTCTTTTTAGTAATCGATCGACCTCTATCCTTATTCATTTAATTATTTTGAATCATTGAGCTACTGTAATTCACTTAATATTATCCATGAATTGTGTTTTTAAATTGTAAGAAACTAATCAATCAATTGAACAATTAACACAAAACACGCGAGGTCGGGAATTGTGTAAATTGTGAGAGCGCGATCTTAATCGGTAATACAAGACCATACGGGATAAATTTGTAGAGTTCAAATATAATCCATAAACACAATTCATCCTCATTTTCAGAATGGATATGTGCTCTAATTAACCACTGACCATAAGCTAACCTTAGAACAACAATCAAAGAAGGGTGTTGCGATTGCGTGTTCCGAAGCTAGCCTAGGGTTTAAGTAATTTCATCTTTGTGGTTAAGTTGACTCTCGTAGGGTTAGAGGGATAAAAAATTAAGGGATCATAATTAAGTGGATATTTATTTAAATTATAATGATTAATAAGTGAATGAAGAGGTAGAGTTAGATCGATTACGCCTTTTAAAATATTTTCTAAAAAAACATCTTTTTGTTGTGTCATTTTAATCGAACTTCATTTCAAAACTAAAAACAAAAAAAAATAAAATCTTATTCCAGAAAACTTATTCTATATTCATAAACTATAACCAACCCCCATCCTTTCAAATAGTGTTATTATTCTCTTTTATTTTATTTTTAGAATATCTTTAAAAAGTTGTTTTAAATCTACTTCCTCCTTTGAGAGACGACCTTGGTTAGCCACTCTGTTGCACCTAAGTACCCCAAAATCACACTAATCATTTGAGGGCGCCCACGACAGCGCTCTTTCACTCCTATATAGTACTTGTTTTTCAGGAACATCCTCTTCCACACAGACCAGTGGAATCTATCCTTGCACTAACTCTTATGTATCTTGAAAATCAACTTCATCAAAGTCAATCTTTTTCCCACTATCTTTCTTGGATCATCATATTCAGGTCTTCATGATGGGAAACACCCAAAAAATTCTTAATGATATGGAAGCAACCTTTATATCAATAAACCGAGGATACATACAACCGAATTAGTGAGAAGAGGAGTCAGTGAAGTGATTTGAGGGAGGCAGTGCCCTTATCCCTAAAATAGTTTGTAAAGGTGGAAAGCCTAGCATGGAGTGACCATGATTAAAGAATTGTATACCCAAACTAGTGAATAATAGTGGATCTCGGTACATTGGTATGACACTATGTGTTCGATCCTTGGAATTTCCCTTAGTAGCGAACCAAATAAAATTATTTTGCCTTGTTTTAATTTCTGCATTTTTTAGTATAGTGGATGTGCAGCTAACTGTGACAAGTATAACATGATGGTTCTTGGCGTAGAAAAAGCACCGATTGGGTAGTTATAAACATAGATTTTTTCATAATCAATGATAATTTTGAGATGTACATGATGAAGAACGCCATGACCAATGAAATTAAATCGAAGATTAATTGATGAATTCATCAAAACCAAAAAGATACGATCTTTTCACATATAATTTATAATTAATTAATTTAAATAAATAATTACCTTCCATCGATTTTTTTTTTTCATTTTCGATGATCAGATGAAGATCAATTATCATATTGTAGTTGCTTCAGAGGAATCAAGGGTGTATTTCCTCTAGCAGTGATCAATATTTGTTCTACAAACCTCTGATCTTCATCATAGAATCCTCCGGGTGCTTGCACGGATGGTTCTAATGCTTGTGGCGATCACTGTTGATCACAACAGAATCCTTCTAGGTAAGAAGGAATCACTCTGCTGGATGAGGAGAATTACTCTCCATTCTTGAGAGCATTCTAGGAGAGGAGCTCTCTAGGGTTTGAGAGAATATTATTTAGAACTCGTTGTGTACAATGATTGGAATAATGGTTGGGGTTTTGAAAAATATCATAACCAGGTTTAAATAGAGTTAGGGTTAGAAAATAATAATTGCACATGAGCCCTTTATTATTTTATTAATCCCCAACGAACCTCATGTCTAAATAATGATATAATTATTATTATTTACTTAACATGCACTAAACTTACAGATAATATAAATAATATTTTTCTTAAATAAATAAACTGACATTTATTCAAATAATATTTAATATGACATTTCTCACTGGATCATTGAAATCAATCCACCAATTCTCTTTAATATTTATCACAACTTGAATAATGACTATTTATTTAATTAAATAAATATCACGGCATTATTCATCAATCAATAAATAAATATTATATTCATAAAAATAGTGAATAGATATTTATTAAATATTTGTGTAACCAAATAAATAAATATTGGTTACCTTGAAAATAAAGGAGAATAAATAAATATTTTATATTCATATAATTAAATAAATAATTACCTGGTGAATAAATATTTATCAAATATTGATCTCACATATATATATATTCTCAAATAACTACTGATTGAATATTTATCAAACTATCATGAATAACTATTAAACCAAATACGAGAATAATATTTTTCAAACACCTTAAATTCAGATAGAATTTAACTAAGATTCCAAATACACTTAGTGTGTGAGCCTCTAGGCCCCCTTCTTAGTGGCATTGGAATACACCATCTAAAGTCTAAGGTTAGAATTTAGCAACATGTCAAGACTCCCATAAAGAAAAAACTTATTTCCACAACGACATATAACCTCCTATGAATGCACACCGTGTAATATAATCTCTTTGTCTTGACATCTCTAATCAAAAAGGTTTCATGTTAATGTCATCAACCTAGGTGCCCGATATCTCTTTCTTTGAATTTTTTTGAAATGAAATTGCTAATAGAACGTTGTGACCATGAACTTAATTATGTAGTTCTATTCTCATCAAAGGGCCTGAGATATCAAATTCTGTTAAAGAACTGAGGATATAAATCCTTTCTCACATTATTCATTAATGTAATATTACTCACGATGCACCCAATGTATCCTACCTTGCCGCAAACATATGTCGTCAGGTTTTCATCAATACATCAAAGTACATGACTCATAATATGCATTAATAATAATCTTAAAGTCTAAGGATCACTACACATGTCCGCGGATATGAATATCCAATGACACATATAAATGTGTATTTTCTATTGGTGGGTCATGTTCTCATAATGTCCTACACTGAATATTACCAAGGACATACACCATGAGAAAGTGTCTCAAAGTCCTATAAGTCTCCACCCATGATAGCTCATATCATTTTTGCCCTGTCAAATGGTATCATTTGGCTATAGAATATATATTTAAGAATACTATTGTGATACTTTTAGGTTCACATCATAGTGGAGAACTACTATGAAATTTTAGTGTGATAGTTACCCTTAGGATATTATCACATACTATTTTACATATAATAATAATCACGATGTGATCAAAATTTAAATTAATATTCAAAATAATGAATACAGGTAATCATAAAGTATATAGAGGTTGGTTCTTCGGCACTGTAAGATCCCGACCTTTTCTGAAGTCGACTCTGAATTGATTTCATGCACTCTTTTATCCTTATTTGATTACTTTTTATTTAGGTTATAACTTGGGGTGTGTTTAGATGGAATTTTGAGAAAAATGAAAGAAAAAGGGCTGTGCACAGTTGGCACACGGTTAGGAAAACCCGTGTTACCCAGCCTAGCAAACCGTGCAACCCTAGACAGTGGGTAATTACATGGTTGTCACATGGTTTTTCAAGTCGTGCGCCCTCTATGGAGAAACTGTGCTCCCTTAAAATAAATACGTGCAGTTAGTGTACAGTTAGGAAAAACCATGCACCCCAGCTTAGCTAACTGTGTGAAGGAATTAAAGTCTCCCAAAAATTATTTTAAAATTTATCCAAACCCATGAAAATCATCTATTTTGACCCCCATTTGACCCTATGAGGTCTTTCATGATTTTGGAGCTCTTTGGAGGGATTACAAGCCATTCCAACCTCCGTTCTTTGCAATTTGAATCCCATATCAAATACCTTCTCCTCTCTTGGTAAGTGGATCCCATCCCGTTACTTTCCCATTCATCCTACTTATCTCATTCTTTGGGTGGGAAGTAATATTCTCTTTTTCTAGATCTAGATCTAGATTTGGTGAATATAGATCTGGGCTTGTGAATCTAGATTTAGAATTAAATATGTTTTGTTTTTTTATCTTAATTTATGGTTTTGAGATTCAGATCTAGATCTAAGTTGTTGTGCCACTCAATTTTTGGGGATTTCTGTTGGGCGACTGTTCGTCAATGTATTGAGGTAGGTGGTCTAATATTCAATTCTCATAGTCATGATTTTGATATGTGTATGCAAATTATATAATTTCTAGCATTCTTTAGCAATTGAAATTCCGAAATTGGGTAAATTAATGTTTCCAATTGATTAATTGATGTATTGTGGAAATAGATAATTAATTGGATAATTAATTATGAGATTCAGGGGAGGTATGGTTAGATAATTAATTAGGGAATTAATTATGAGATTTAAGGATCATGTTTTAGATAATTAATTGGGGAATTAATTATGAGATATCAAATTTGTCGAATTGGGATGATTAATTGTGGGATTAATTATGTGATATTGATATTATAAATAGAGATAATTACTTTTAGAATTAATTATGAGATATTGGGGTTATTACTTTAATATACTTAATTGTAGAATTAATTATGTGATATTGATATGGTTTACTTGTGATGATTAATTGACGAATTAATTAATGGATTTGACATAATTAATTGAGGAATTAATTAAGTGTATTTATGTGATAAACTAATTGTTGAATTAGTAATGAAAATGATGTTGAACAATTAATTGATGAATTAATTATTTGTAAAATAATGAGAACATGGTCATTCTAAATTGAGAAGTATAAATGGTAAAATGGTTATTGTACTTGTGATTATAGGAATGAGAACATGGTTATTCAGTTTAGAAGTATAAATGATAAAATGGTCATTGTACATGTGAGTAAAGGAATGAGAATATGGTCATTCAATTGAGAAGTATAAATGGTAACATGGTCATTGTACTTGTGAGTAAAGGAATGGGAACATGGTCATTATATTGAGAAGTAAGAATGGTAACATGGTCATCTTACTTGTGGATTTAATATGGGTAATGTGGGAAATCAAGTATGAATTAAAGAATGGTAACAAAGGTACTCTGAGATATGACCTCACTTGAGAACACTTCGGGCTCCAACATGAGCTGAAACATGTATTGAGATATGATATCACTTTTGAATACTTCAGGCTCCGACATGATCTGAAGCATGTATTAAGATATGATATTACCTAGAAATACTTCGGGCTTCGGCATGAGCCGAAGATGGCATGAGGTATGAGTTTCCTCGAGAACCCTAGAGTTAAATGTGGTCATGTAAAGAATAATTGATAACATGATAAATATTTATTTATGAATTTTACTAATTTCTTTATTGATTCGAATACACTATTATCTGACTGGATATTATTTTAGACACCGTTTGTGGTGGCCTACTGAGTTGCACTCACACCCTACTCAGGCCTCTTGATCGATACTCAAATAGACTTTATTGTTGCAGGATAGGTTAAGGGAAAATGCCCTGTGTTAGATGGCTAAGTAGGGATGGATCTTGGATGAGGGAACCAGACTTGTTTTGGGACCCATTTGGGAGTCATTGGTGTCTTTATTTTCAATTTTCATTTTAGACACTTGACATGTACATTAACATGACACATTTTTTTTCTTTAGTTGGATATTTTATTTTTCCTACGTTGATTATCTTGAGATATTGGTATTGTTTATGGTTATATATGATTCCGCTATTATTTATTATTTCCATTGGTGAATTTCCCTGATAAAAGAGGGTACAATCTCCCTATGATCGACTTATCAGACCCTCACTACTAGTCTGAAGCCTCTGGTGTACGGGGAAGTGCGCTTGAGGTCATGTGGCGGTCCGGTTCGGGGCACCGGTGTGTGGAACCTGGGTCGGGATGTTACAAAGTGGTATCAGAGATGAGTTTTCTTTTCTTTTTCTTTTGTCTTACTATTTGGGGAAAGGTTGATAGGAGACTAGGAAGTGTCAAGGCTTGGACATGAGATCATATATGAGAGTTTCAAACCCTTTTATGGGGGGAAACCAAAGTAACCAGGGTGATATTTTTGTTATTGTTGTTTGTTGTTACAGTTGAATACTATTTCACCTTTGGTGACACACTTGTTGTGTGGTGTGATGGCTGCTTCTGAGATTGTTTGATAATTGAATCATGGCCCAGAATGGATCAAGAGTTGAGTCTACATGAATCATTCTAGGCATTCAGGATTATTTTTCCACATGCATCATTATAGGCACACATGGGAAAACAGATTTTGGGTAAGTTGTTGAACTTAAACTGTTTTCCCTTAATTATGAAATTGAATTGAAAATGGAATCTAAAAAAATTGAAAATGGTAAAATGATGTAAAATGTGAATAAATGGGTGTCTAATGGAATGTGAATAATGAGAATGAGAATACCCTTTGATAACCAAGACCTAGGTGTAGGATAGTTAAGGGTAGTGTTAGCGCCTCAGTTTTGACAGTGTGATGAGTTTTTTTGGGGAAAAGACTTGTTGTGATTATTCATCTTACGTAAATGTGATAAAGTTGTGTTATGATTCCTAAGATGTGTGTTTAGAATTGTAGAGATATGCCTCCACAACGAAGCTTGTTGAGAGGAAAAAAAGGAGGATATGGCTAGTAATGCTCTACCAATAGTGGAACACGAGACACCGATAGTGTCTAGTGAGGAAGAAGGGGAGTTCTGAGAGAACTTTTATCACTTCATGCAATTCATGAGAAGATACCCAGGACGGGTTGTGAAGAGTATGTCTAACCTGATGAAGGAGTTTTAGTTACAACAACCTCCGACTTTCACGGGCAAGGGTGTACCTGAGGGAGATGATTCTGGGTTGAGTCCATCAAGACGATACTTGACCATTTGGAGACTCCTACTGAGAGGGGGTTCAAGTTGGCTGCTTATATATTGTGAGGATTAGTGAAGCACTTGTGGTACATTTAGACGTGGAGTAGAAAAATTGATAGTATGTTATGGAAGGACTTCTTGGATAGGTTCTTAGTGCACTTAAACCCAAAGACGTTGAGAAAGGATAGACCATCGAAGTTCATGCAGCTAACTCAGGGGACCATGTCCGTGATGGATTATATTGGATGCTTTACAGATTTTCAATGCTTTGCACCATCATTGGCAGGAGATGACACAACTATGACAAGATGCTTTCAGGATGGACTTAAGTGCGATATTAAGTACCAAGTTAACCTCTTTAGGTTAAAGAAATTTATTGAGGTATTGGATCAGGCTCTCATATTCGAGGGGAATCTAAAGGAGGCTTCTAGTGTTGGACAGATAGTTAACACTGGATGATCAGGAGGTGCGACTTATGAGAGTAGGAAGTGCCGTTATGAGAACTTTATCCAGGGTAGTGGGAAGAAGGGTGTATAGATAGAGTGATCAGTTGCACATGACCTTACTGGAGTGATCTTCTATTAGTGTGGTAGGCCAGTCCACTATTGTCAACATTATCCTCAACCACCAGTGGAGTGAAGATCTTATGGAAAGATGGGATATCTACAAAAGTTATGTAGGACACAGCGATAGATGGCCAGTGATGGAAGATCTAGATAGAACTAGGGTTTGGGAAGGGGATCTTCTGCACCATATCAGCCTGGCAGTTGAAGTTCTACCAGTCGATGTGGTGTAGGTGGTGGACGTGATGATTCTAGGAAAGAGAACACATATCAGTAGAGTGTTGAAACTCATGGGAGTCAGACTGCATCATAGGGAAGAGGGTAAGAACAACTACATGCAGTTCAACCTACATTTGTGGATAGTGAGGCTAGACCTTCGATAGTGAGAGGTACTATTCTTGTAGCTTCTATAGTATCTAGTGGATTATTTTTTACTGGTTCCTCTCATTCCTTTATATATGAAAAACTTGTTAACGGTTTGAGCCTGATGGTGGAGTTTGTGAGCAGAATAATGACGATAGATACACCATTGGGATTATGGTCTAGAGACATATGTTTTTTCATAGGATGTTCTCTCGAGATCGGGTAGTATCATTTTCTATGGGATCTCTATATCCTTGACATGTTAGGCTTCAACTTAATTATGGGTATCGACTGGCTAGTCACATACTGATCCCACATTGATTCTTACCATAGGAGAGTGACCTTTACATCTCATAAGGGTGACAACTATATTCACCATGGTGAGTGGGATATCCAGGCAGGCTGAGAAGGGCCAAATATTCAACAAATGGGAGAGATCACAGCCTAGGTTGCTAGTTTATTGTTGGATGATGGAGGAGTAAAGAATGATATCTTTCCACCTGTAGTGGAATAGTTTCAGGATGTTTTTTCCTAAAGAGTTATCAGGGTTTCCATTAGAGGGAGATGTGGAATTCACTATTGAGTTAATGCCGAGATCTGATCCAGTTTCTATTTCATCATATAGAATGGTATCGACAGAGCTCCAATAGCTCAAGTATCAGTTGTAGGAGTTTTAGGATAAGGAATTTATCTATCCAAGAATGTTGCTTTGGGGATAACTAGTGTTTTTTGCTAAGAAGGATGACATGAGTTTGTGCTTGTGTGTTGATTATCAGAAGTTGAACAAGATGATTGTAAAGTACCAGTATCATCTTCTACATATCGATGATCTATTTGACAAGTTGAGAGGATCTTGTGCGTTCTTGAAGATCGACTTGAGATCGGGGTATCATCAATTGAGAGTTCAGACTTCTGATATATCGAGGACTAATTTTAGAAGAAATTATGACCTATATGAGTTCGTCATAATTCCATTTGGGTTGATGAATGCACCGGTAGTGTTTATGTCCTCGATGAACAAAATCATACATCCTTACCTGGATCATTTTGTAGTGGTGTTTGAGGATGACATCTTGGTGTACTCCAAGACTCATGAAGATCTTGCTTAATATCTTGAAATCATCTTGAGTATACTGATAGTTCATCAACTATACACCAAGCTATCTAAGTTTCAATTTTGGATTGATCAGGTATACTTCTTAGGACACATAATCTTAGAGGAAGGTGTGTTAGTGGACCTAGAGAAAGTTTAGGTAGTGGTTTCTTGGGAGGATCCCAAGAACGTATTCAATAACTGTAGCTTTCTAGGGGTTATCTAGATATTATTAGATATTCATCCAAGACATTTCTTGATTGGGAGCATCACTTTCAGGCTTGACCAAAACAGAGATAAAGTTTGAATGGTTAGAAGAATCCAATAAGTCCTTCTATGAGTTGAAGAAATGTTTAACATCGACACTAATCTTAATCCTACCCGAGCTAGGTGAGGAGTATACAGAGTATTGTGATGCTTCTAGGATCGAAATTAGAGCTGTGTTGATGCACGAAGATTGATTTGTGGCATATGTTTCTCGACAGCTGAGGCCACATGAACAGAAATACCCTACACACGACCTTGAGCTAGCGGTAATGGTTTATGCTCTGAAGTGTTGGCGACACTATCTGTTGGGTGATAAGTTTACGGTGTTTACCAACCAAAATACATTGAAGTGAAACTTTTTGCAGGGAGATTTGAATCTCTGACATTGGAGATGGGTGGAGTATATATAGACTTTTAATTTTGAGCTGGCATATACACCCGAAAAAGGAAACAATGTGGAAAATGATTTGATCAGGAAAACTCAGACTCAGATGGTTCATGAGTCTAGTGCCGAGTGGAAGATGATGACCTTACTTGTAAAAAACCGAACCCGAAACCCGAGTTCAGCCCTTATAAATGTCCTGTATTTTTTTTAATAAAATAAACTTGAATAAATACACAACATTTAAATTACATATCAGGATATTTTACCAGTCTAGGTTTTGGATAATTAGACACAATTATTACTATTCATCACAACTATACAAAATAAAAAGAATAAACAAAGAAACTTTAGTGCGTTGCCTCCATACAGAAAAATATCTCGTTGATAAATCTACTAAACCTGTAAAAAGGATTTTAAAACGTAGGGTGAACATCAATTATGCCAAGTAAGAGGTTTTAAAAAAGTTAATAAATTCTTTTAAATCATAAACATACATACTTAAAATTATATTTTCATAACATATTTAAAATTTTGAAACCATTATTTTCTAAAAAATAATTATAATTTAAATATCGTTGGGAATCCTCCTTCGAAAATAATAAATTTATAGTGGATTTTTCTCTGGTACTTGGCAGAGCATAATTAAAAACCATACACGTGTCCACTATACATAACTCATGTGGAACCAAGTTCCCTTAATCTTTTGGGTTCACTCCCCATATCATCTCATTTATCATAACTAGGGCCTATTTGAATAAAAACATTTTCTATGAATCTGCCTTCTCAGTTCAAACCCAAAACATTTTTAAATCACATACATATAATTATTTTACTTTTAAGAAAATAATTTTACTTATATCATGACATAAATTTTTCTTTAACTTGCTTTTATAAAACCATTTAGGGAGATTCACATACTTGAATTACTATTTTCCTTATAACATCATAATTGTCAGAAAAATGAAATAAGTGCGTGCGCGATATCGCAATGCTTTTAATGTCACATATGAGCTAGATGATGACCATATCTATCTATGCATGACAAATTAGGGGGTGCAAATGAGATTATGCGCATGAAATAATAGATTGAATTAGAATTGCACATAAAATGATAAAAATTATCAACAAAAACATATTTCTTTGTAAACATGGTGATGATACATAAACATTAAAAGTTAATTTGATAGATGAACATGACTTTTATAACTTATAAAAATAAATAAAGAATATTAGTTATACTTAGATGTGCATATGTATGCATATATATATACATATATATCTATATCTTTCAAAAACAACATTACTTGATCAAAATAATTAGAGCGTTACATAATATAATTGAAAATAATAATTACCTTACCTCAAAGAAATGAACCAACAACTCTTTGGTTCGAGGTTCGGACACACCTGATTCAATCAGGAGGGATGCAGATTACAGTGTAGTTGTGCAGGGTGTCAAGAATGAGTTTTACATATATATATATATATATATTTATATATTAATTTTGAGAATTGGGGAGGAATCCATAAATATGAATAGAATAAAATTATATATTTCATTATCATTTCACGTTTCAAAGTCAAGTTCATATTATAATAATATATTTCTAATTATCATTCTTATTTTTCATTATTATTTTGTTTTTTAAACAAAGACCCAAAATCATGGGTCATCATTATTTTCCATCTCTTCCATGATTTTATATATATTATTATCATTTTTTAAAACAATTAAAAAACGTTTCTTTCTTAAAAAAAATCAAGTCAACACATGTTTATAATAAAACATAAAATAATAAAAAATGATAATATTTTGAAACATATAATTATATAAATATATTATATCACGTTTTGATATATATATATATATAAGAAAATCGGGTTTTATTATTTATTAAATATTCATATATATTTTAAAGTCATATTGCACTATTTCTCCATCTTATCACGTTTCCCACCAATTTGTTTCTTCTCTCACATAGAAAATTGAACAAAATTAATATTTTATTTTATTATATAATCATCACATGTTAGGTTTTGTCTTTTAAGTTTTATATTAATTTAGTTTTGCTTTTGTTTGTTTTTATTATTATTACATACATAGAAAATCGTGACATTATATATATATATATATATATATTATAATGTATATTAAACGTTTTAAAATTTATATATATTTTAAATGTTATAAATAAAAATGATATATATATATATATATATATATATTAAAAAGTAAACAAAACAAAAGACAATATATATAAAAACGTTATACATTAAAAGACCGTTATATATATTAAAATTTTATAAAAACGTTATAAAAACGTTATATATTAAAAACATTATATAAAATCGTTATATATATATTTAATGTTTTACAATATATATATATATATATATATATATATATATATTAAACGTTTTAAAATTTTCCTTTAAAAAAAACACACATATAGATTAAAATAAAATACAATATGTATATATATTTAGAACATATAACTATATATATATATATAATAAAAAGGAAACAAAACATGTATATATAATAAAAAGAAAACGATAATATTAAATATTTATAAACATATACATATTTATTAAATCACGTTTTTATATATATATCAAAACAAAAAGTATACCTTTTTATATATGTAAAAATTCGTTTTTTTATATATTATATATATTTATAATTTCAAAAATATCATATTTCTTATAATTATATTTTATAAATCATGAACATTTAAAATCACCTTAAAAATTTAATATCATTAGTCAAAATAATGTAAATAAAAAAAATGTTTGACATTTTAAGATCGCAACATATAATACTTGAAAATAATAATTTATTTAATGAACACAAATTATGATAAAATAATTAACATATTATTTCTATCGTTGCAATATAATTTGATTAAGGATAAAATTCAATACATATATCCAAGTTAAAAAATATATATTTTCTTTTAAAAAAATAATGCTGATAAATAGTAATTGTTTTTTAGAACATTAATTTAAACCAATTTTAGATAAAATTATTTATAATCATTATTATTAAAATACTTAATTTAAATTGTTATTTTCATTTATTATTAAACAAACTGGGGTGTTACATTCTTCCCTCCTTAATTTAATTGCGCCCTCGCAATTCTTCATTACAGAAGATTTTTTTTACAAAGGATACACAAACATAAATTATTGTTTTTTTCTAATTTACCAAAGTTATCTAGACCGCCGCTCTGATACCAATTGTAAAAACCCGAACCCAAAACCCAGGTTCAGCCCTTATAAATGTCGTGTATTTTTTTTATAAAAGAAACTTTAATAAATACACAACATTTAAATTACATATCTGGATATTTTACCGGTCTATGTTTTGGATAATTAGACACAATTATTACTATTCATCACAACTATACAAAATAAAAAGAATAAACAAAGAAACTTTAGCACACTGCCTCCATACAAAAAAATATCTCGCTGATAAATCTACTAAACCTGTAAAAAGGATTTTAAAACGTAGGGTGAGCATTAATTATGCCAAGTAAGAGGTTTTAAAAAGGTTAATAAATTATTTTAAATCATAAACATACATGCTTAAAATTATATTTTCATAACATATTTAAAATTTTGAAACCATTATTTTCTAAAAAATAATTATAATTTAAATATCGTTGGGAATCCTCCTTCGAAAATAATAAATTTATAGTGGATTTTCCTCTGGTACTTGGCAGACCATAATTAAAAACCATACATGTGGCCACTAGACATAACTCATGTGGAACCAAGTTCCCTTAATCTTTTGGTTTCACTCCCCATATCATCTCATTTATCATAACTAGGGCCTATTTGAATAAAAACATTTTCTATGAATCTTCCTTCTCAGTTCAAACCCAAAACATTTTTAAATCACATACGTATAATTATTTTCCTTTCAAGAAAATAATTTTACTTATATCATGACATAAATTTTTCTTTAAGTTGCTTTTATAAAACCATTTAGGGAGATTCCCGTACTTGAATTACTATTTTCCTTATAACACCATAATTGTTAGAAAAATGAAATAAGTGCGTGCGTGATATCGCAATGCTTTGAATGTCACATATGAGCTAGATGATGACCATATCTATCTATGCATGACAAATCATGGGGTGAAGATGAGATTGTGCGCATGAAATAATAGATTGAATTAGAATTGCACATAAAATGATAAATATTATCAACAAAAACATATTTCTTTGTAAACATGGTGATGATACATAAACATTAAAAGTTAATTTGATAGATGAACATGACTTTTATAACTTATAAAAATAAATAAAGAATATTAGTTATACTTAGATGTGCATATGTATGCATATATATATACATATATATCTATATCTTTAAAAAACAACATTACTTGATCAAAATAATTAGAGCGTTACATAATATAATTGAAAATAATAATTACCTTACCTCAAAGAAATGAACCAACAACTCTTTGGTTCGAGGTTCGGACACACCTGATTCAATCAGGAGGGATGCAGATTACAGTGTAGTTGTGCAGGGTGTCAAGAATGAGTTTTACATATATATATATATATATATTTATATATTAATTTTGAGAATTGGGGAGGAATCCATAAATATGAATAGAATAAAATTATATATTTCATTATCATTTCACGTTTCAAAGTCAAGTTCATATTATAATAATATATTTCTAATTATCATTCTTATTTTTCATTATTATTTTGTTTTTTAAACAAAGACCCAAAATCATGGGTCATCATTATTTTCCATCTCTTCCATGATTTTATATATATTATTATCATTTTTTAAAACAATTAAAAAACGTTTCTTTCTTAAAAAAAATCAAGTCAACACATGTTTATAATAAAACATAAAATAATAAAAAATGATAATATTTTGAAACATATAATTATATAAATATATTATATCACGTTTTGATATATATATATATATAAGAAAATCGGGTTTTATTATTTATTAAATATTCATATATATTTTAAAGTCATATTGCACTATTTCTCCATCTTATCACGTTTCCCACCAATTTGTTTCTTCTCTCACATAGAAAATTGAACAAAATTAATATTTTATTTTATTATATAATCATCACATGTTAGGTTTTGTCTTTTAAGTTTTATATTAATTTAGTTTTGCTTTTGTTTGTTTTTATTATTATTACATACATAGAAAATCGTGACATTATATATATATATATATATATATATATTATAATGTATATTAAACGTTTTAAAATTTATATATATTTTAAATGTTATAAATAAAAATGATATATATATATATATATATATATTAAAAAGTAAACAAAACAAAAGACAATATATATAAAAACGTTATACATTAAAAGACCGTTATATATATTAAAATTTTATAAAAACGTTATAAAAACGTTATATATTAAAAACATTATATAAAATCGTTATATATATATTTAATGTTTTACAATATATATATATATATATATATATATATATATATATATATATTAAACGTTTTAAAATTTTCCTTTAAAAAAAACACACATATAGATTAAAATAAAATACAATATGTATATATATTTAGAACATATAACTATATATATATATATAATAAAAAGGAAACAAAACATGTATATATAATAAAAAGAAAACGATAATATTAAATATTTATAAACATATACATATTTATTAAATCACGTTTTTATATATATATCAAAACAAAAAGTATACCTTTTTATATATGTAAAAATTCGTTTTTTTATATATTATATATATTTATAATTTCAAAAATATCATATTTCTTATAATTATATTTTATAAATCATGAACATTTAAAATCACCTTAAAAATTTAATATCATTAGTCAAAATAATGTAAATAAAAAAAATGTTCGACATTTTAAGATCGCAACATATAATACTTGAAAATAATAATTTATTTAATGAACAAAAATTATGATAAAATAATTAACATATTATTTCTATCGTTGCAATATAATTTGATAATAAAATTCAACACATATATCCAAGTTAAAAAAATATATATTTTCTTTTAAAAAAATAATGCTGATAAATAGTAATTGTTTTTTAGAACATTAATTTAAACCAATTTTAGATAAAATTATTTATAAGTGTTATTATTAAAATACTTAATTTAAATTGTTATTTTCATTTATTATTAAACAAATTGGGGTGTTACATTACTGGTTGAGATGCATGTGGTGGTTCAGGAGAACAAGGAACAGATGACTATAGTGTCAGTTTCAGTGGAGTCTACACTTTTAAGATGGATCTGAGACAAGTAGTATGAGGATCCAGAGTGTTTGAATTGAAGTAAATCCTTGAAGGTGGGGATTCACGTTTATATTGTAGCATAGATGAGGATGAGATCATCTATGTCAGGAATTGGGTTTTTGTGCCTACGAGCATGTGAGAGGTTCTCATGTAGGAATTTCATGCCTTGAAGTGGGAAGTACATTCAGGTGTAACCAAAATGTACCATAACCTATGATGACATTTTTCATGGCCAGACATGAAAAAGGAGATAACAAGGTTCGTGAAATGATGCTACACCTGTCAGTAGGTAAAGACATAGCATAAAAAACTTGGAGGTTTGATGCAGTCATTATGTTAGGATGAAGTTGTGTTTTGGTTGTATTTGTTGTCAATAGACCAGTATGTTGCGAAGATGATAGATGAAAATTCCGATTGAAGAAAGTTTTCAATCAGATCCTGATGAGAATCAGATCCAAACTATTATCATGAGAATTGAATCCATAACATTTAGATGAGACAATACGATCCATTGGATTGGGATGCTAATAAAAAGTTAGAAGTTGGTGGAAATCTGATTCACCATCATAAACATGAAGAAGTTTTTTAATGACCATCTTTGCTTCCAAAGATGAAAAGGAAATAACTTCACTTTGTAAAAGATGGTGATTAGACATAAAAATCGTATTCAAGAATTTTGTATTCAAGAATTCTGACTCACGATACTTAAGAAATTCTATCATATTTAGAAGTTGTTTTCTGAAAGAAAAGGATCATCAGATCCACCTTGGGTTTGATCAAGGAAAATCTGATCATAATGAATTTTGGAGTCTGCATGGCTCCATTGAAAACATAACGATGCTTTGCTGATCTTGGAGTTCTCATAAATCATAAGTATTCTATAAAACTCTTGATTTAAACTTTATGAAAGAAAGGGGATAAATTATGATAATGAATTCAGGACAATCGAATTCAAGAAAATCATATTTAGGATGAGAATGAAAGAAAGATGTTAATAGGGATGTTACAATACATTCCATTATATGTCAGATGATGTTGAAGTTGGTCTTAAATGCATTCAAAGTCATGAAGGAAGTCATGATACAAGTAGAAGTTTGTGAATAAAGTAAGTTGATGAAGTCAAAGCTTCTAATAAAGATCCATCAGATTAGGTATACCATTGTATTCATTAGAGAAAAAATTGTTTATGTAGAAAATTCATTGGTATCATATTCATAAGAGATAGAAGTTTCTGAAGTAGAAGCTGCTGATACTGGTCCATCAGACTTAGTATGCCATCGTAATCATCAGAGGAATAATTGTTTGGGACCAATGAATGCAAAGAAAAAGAAAATAATGTGGTGACCAATACAGAGAAAAAACTTAGGTCTTTGTCAACAATGTATTCAACCACTCATCAGGATGAATTGTTTTGATTTCAAATAGGTCATGATCCATCGTATTGAAGTTGAATCTGATTATCTAAATGAAGGAGAGACCGATAAATATAAGTAACCTGACAGTGATAAATTAATCGAATTCACGATCATTGTCTTGGAGGAAATAAGAAGAAGACAAACATTTTTTAAGGACTTTCAGAATGTGTTGAAAAAGGGATCAAGAAACTTTAAGAAATTGAAGGAGATAAAAAATTACTAAAAATGGGAAGCTTGAAGTTTGAAGAAGATGTTTATTTTCATCAGTTGGTATAGAGCATCGTTATAAAGAAATCATATTGGGCAATCAAAATGACATCTATTTCTTATTACATGAAATTGATATGAAGAATCATAATGAAGGAATCATTTTATCATATTCAGACTGATGTTTATAAAGAAATTAAGAAGCAATTGGAAGTATTTAGAAGATTCGAGAAGGATCGAGAAGAAACGATAAGAGTTGAGAAATGTTGAAAAATTCCAGATGCAACCAACATTCAAGGAAACATGAAAATTTGGGTAATTTTGTTGAGTGGGAAAATTTTTAGGAATCCCGCCTAAACCATATTTTAGTGCGAGTATAAAAGGTGAAAAGTATGTTATGATTTTCTGAATGAAGTACTGTTCATGAGAAGTAGAGAGAAGTTGGAGCTCTAGAGAGAAGAATAGGTTCTGGATTGGTTTTTTCTTAAAGAAGTCAATTTGGAAAGTAGAGAAAGGAAAAGAGACAAGATTGAAACATATTCAGCGGATCATCGTATTCAGCTGATTATCGTATTCATCCAGTTATCATATTGGGAAGTATTATCATATCAGGATTTACATATTGAATAAGAAAGTGTTCAGAATTGTCTCAACCCTATTCTGATAGAGTTATATTTTCCGCATTGAGTAATTAGACTATGAAAATCAGACTGGGAAATCAGACTGATTTTTATAACAAAGTCCAGAAATATTTTTACCATCTTTTGGGTAAGAAAGTGAAGATTTTTTTAGAGTTTATATTTTTGAAAGTTGATAAAGAATCACAATAACATGTTTTGTTACAAAAAATTTGTATTAAATCATTTATGCCAGAAGGAGAACACACACCATTGGATTATTTGCATTTTTCTACATGAGTGTAAGGGAATATACTACTCAAAAAAATTGTTTTCTAGTGGATTGTGTGGTATTGGATCATTTATATACTATACCATGGACGTAGCTATTCTTGTTGAATAGTGAACCTTGTAAATACTTGTGTTCCTGTGGATGTGTGTTTGATTTGTTTTCACTAGGGAAAGAAATATTTAATAGGAGGCGAAGGTTGTTTCTTAAGAAAAAACTTAAAATAAAAAGGTATCACTGATTCACCCCTCCCCCTCTTAGTGATATAAATATTCTGATTGTGAACTTACAAGTAGTATCAAAGATAAAGGTTCCCTTCATTTATATTTTGCTAAAGTTTTTAAGAAGATGTTCTGATGGATAATTTGAGTTGTGTGAATGGTAATGGTATTCTGATCTTAAATGATAGGAATTATCATATTTGGAAAGGAATAATGTTTCCATATCTTATGTCTCTTGGGTATGATGTTTCAAATACTATTACAGATGATTTCCCTCCTCATATTGAGAATAATTCTCTCACAAATGATGATAAGGAAAACCTTTAGAATGATGGAAGAGCTAAGAATTATTTACACTCATCACTTTATGAACATAATTTTCTGAGAGTAAAAGGAGTTTCCACTACTAAAGGTATCTGGGATAAGATGAACAATATTTATGAAGGCAATACAAAAGTAAAAAAAAAGTAAAAGTTCAAATTTATAGATTGAAGTATGAAGATCTAAATATGGGTGAGTATGAATCTGTTGGTGACTTCTATACCAGGGTGAATGAAATTTTTAGCACTATTAGAGGCCACTGTGAAAAGTTATAAGATTTTACTATTGTTGAAAAGATCTTGAAAATTATTCCCGACAAGTTTGATTCCAAAGTTTTTTATTGGAATATAGAGATCATGATACATTATCTATAGATGATTTACATAGCACTCTCATCACATATGAGATGAGAAGGAAAAAATTTATGAAGGGAAAAACAAAAACTGATAGAGAAATTACTTCCAAAGCCTCCAAGAAAGAAAATTCTAAGAAGGTTCCTAAGTAAGATGATGTCACTGACTCTGAATTTGAAAATGAGGTATGTTAAAATCTTGATGAAATTTTATCCTTATTTTCTAAAAATGTGAAAATTGGTATAAGAATTTATAAAGGGAAACTTCCCTTATTTTTTTTGGATGTGGAACCATTGGGAATTTTGTTTCCAATTGTCCTTGAAGAGGTGATGAAGAAGAAAGTGATGAAGAAGAAAGTGAAGAATAAGAAATAAGGCCAAAAAGATCATGGAAGAAAAAGGGTGATAAAGAAAAATACTATTCTAAGAGGGAAGATAATAAGTTCTCCAAATAAAAAAGGAGAATATTTTTGTAGCAGTTCTAAAGAAGAAGAAACTCAATTAGAATATAATCTTAAAGAAGAATTTAAATAATGTCTGATGAAGACTGGGAGACTTGAAAATGAGATCAGGGAGTTGAAAAGTAAAAAATCTTCAACAAAAAATCAAGAATGTATTCCTAATGATAAATTCAAGTTGATGGAATAGATTGATGATTTGAATAAATCTCTTGAGGAATAAAATAATCATAACAAACATCTAGAAGTGAATTTTAAGGAAAAATAAGAAGAGTTGGATCTTTCCCAAAAAAACTTTCTAAAAATGAATAGAAAGGTAAAAGTTTTAAAAACTCTATCTTTGATGTTAGTGAAAGTTCTTATAAGAAGTAACTTGACAAGGATCAATAAAATTTACCTTAAAAGGTTTAGAATAGATCTAGAATTGTTTTTGAAAAGATGAAAGCTGGGAAAGTTATGTGTGTGGCCAAGATTAAAAAATTAGAAAATATAGAAGTCTCTAAAAAACATGAGTCTAAAAATGTTTCTAAAAATTATGAATAAAAAATGTTTCTATTAATTCTAGTTCCCATAAGGCTAAAAAGAAAACCAAGCTGAAGAATAAGGTTTCAATAGAAAACAACAAATTTGGTGATCAATAAAGTCTTGTTAAGAAGGTTGCTGAGAAACATATTCAAAACTCATATACGTATGGAAGTTATAGAAGAAAATAATATTTCTATAAATACTGATGGCATTGTGGTGGATTTGGGCATACAACTAACTTGTGTTGGTTCAACCAACAATATTACAACAATCCCACAAGCTTTAGAAGGCAAAGTTTGAGGGGGAGTCAATCCCCTCAAAGGAAGAAGTCTGAGAAGGATGTTTGGAAGAAACCTGAGGAGGTTAGTGTGAAAATTGAAAATAGGTTCCAACCTCTGGAAAATATTTGTGAAATGTGTGAGAAAATTTGACATCTTACTAAAGGATGCCTTATTTTTTCACCAGAACAACAAAAGATTTTGAATAATTATAAAAAATTGGATGTTTTGGAAATTAAGAAAAACAGATCTGTTGAGTTTGAAAATAAAGAGTGCTTAGTTATCTATCCAGAACACGTTGACTTGGATAGGAAGTTAGAGGAAACACAAAAATCAGTGAAAGAAGAGGGGAATAAATAGACTTCTAAGGATATAAGAAAATTTGAAAAAAAGGTATCAACATATTTTGGATATGAGCACGAAGGTAATGATATCAAAATTTGTTCAACTATCTTTCCAGAACAAAAGAATGGTATGGAAAAAATGTTACAAAAAGATTGTAACAAAGAGGTTACTAAATATAAATAAAATATGACATCCTAATCAAAATGTGATATAGATAATAAGAAGGTTTTTAAAAAACCTGATAAGTATTAATAAAAGGAATAAATTAAATCTAATGAAAAATACAAGAAAAATAAGAAAAATTCAATATTGAGAAAGGACTCTCAGTCTGATTGTTGTTTCTAAGAAACAATCAAGGTTCCTCTTTATTCCCATTTTTTATATTTTTATTAACATATAGGTAATTGAAGGAGTCAAAATAAGGAGGATGGAATTAATGAGTTTCTTATTATTACTATAAAATAAAGTAATGTGGATATAAAAAAAATATGAGTTTTTGAAAAGTTGTGTTTTTATACACCTAAACTTTATGATATGTTTGTTGAGATGGGTGCAGGTTAATTTTATATTAAAAAAACTCTTTCAAGGATTTCCCCAATAATGAGAATACTGAAAGAAACATGAAAAGGGTATTACATGAATGTTTTTCAATGGATAATATTGACAACCATGATTATTCAATCTTGTTTTCTACACCAGGTTTGCTCATGTAGACTTAGAGTTATTTTGTTAAAGGTTCTTTGTTAAGAAACTCATGTGATACCTATGTTGAAGAAAATTTTCAAGATTCATAGAAGAAAAGTTCCAACCCCTAGAAATGGAGATCATTTGTCAATAAGGGTGAAATATATCATGATTTCCCCTTTAAATTTGATTGTTAACAAGGGGGGGGGGGGAGATAAGAGAAAGGAGGAGATAAAATAAATAGGGGGAGAAAGAAAATAATGGAGATAAGAAAAAGTGATAAAAGAAAACAACACCACTTATTGTTTTGAAGTGGTTGAAGTGGGTATTGGCTACAAACACAAAGGGGGAGATTATTAGGACCAAGTTTTTCTTTGGTTGTATTTGTTGTCAATAGATCAGTATGTTTAGAAGATGATGGAAGGAAATTCAGTTTGAATAAAGTTTTCAATCAGATCCATATGAGAACCAGATCTAGACTATCAGTATAGAAATTGGATCCAGAATATATGGATGAGTCAATGTGATCCATTGGATTGGGATGTTGATTAAAAGTTAGAAGATGGTGTAAATTGGATTCACCATCGAAATCAGGAAGAAGTTTTTTAATGATTAGTTTTTTAGCCAAAGAGGAAAAGGAAATCGCTTCACTTTGTAAAAGATGGTGATCAGACTCAAAAATCGTATTCTATAATTTATTCTATTCAGGAATTCATTGTATTCAAGAATTATGACTCACAGTACTTAAGAAACTCCATCATATTCAGAAGTTGTTTTCTATAATAAAAGGATCATCGGATCCACCATGGGTTCGATTAAGGAAAATATGATTGTAATGAGGTTTGGAGTCTACATAGATCCATTGAAAATGTGAATATTCTTTGATGATATTGGAGTTCTCATAAATTATAAGTATTCTATAAAACTTGTGATGTAATCTTGATGAAATAAAGGTGGAGAAATGACTGAGAACGAATTTGGGCCAATAAATTTCCGGAAAATCATATTCATGCTAAAAACAAAAGAAAGATATTGATAGGGAAGTTACAATACTTTCAATTATAAGTCAGATGATTCTGAAGCTGATATTCAATTTATTCAAATTCATTAAAGAAGTCATGATACAAGAAAAAATTTGTGAATGAATGAAGTTTCTGAAGTCAAAGATACTGATGAAGATCCATCAGATTAGGTATCCCATCATATTCATCGGAGATAGAATTTTTTGCGCAGAAAATTCATTGGTATCGTATTCAGAAGAGATAGAAGTTGCTGAAGTAGAAGATGTTGATACTGGTCCATCAAACTTGGTATACCATCATTATCATCTGAGGAAGAATTTTTTGGGACCAATGAATGCAAAGAAAAATAAAAGAATGCGGTGAACAATATAAAGAATAAACTCAGATATTTTTCAACAATGTATTCAACCATTCATCAGGATGAATTGTTTTGATTTCAAATTGATCAAGATCCATTGTATTGAAGTTGAACCTGATTGTATGAATGGAGGCGAGACCGATAAGCATAAGTAACCTAACGCCGATAAATTAATCGGATTCAGGATCATTGGCCTGGAGGAAAGAAGAAGAAGGAGAGTCTTGTTTAAAGAATTTTTGAAAGTGTTGATAAAGGGATCAAGAAACTTGAAGTGATTGAAGGAGATACAAAATTTCTAAAAATGGGAAGCTTAAATTTTTAAGAATATGTTTGTTTTTATCAGTTGGTATATAGTATTATAATGAATAAATCATATCAGGCAATGAGAATGATATCTATTTATTCTTACATGCAATTGATATGGAGAATCATAATGAAGGAATCATTTTATTAGATTTAGACTGATGTTTATGAAGAAATTCAGAAGTGAGATAAAGTTTTTAGAATATTTGAAAAGGATTGAGAAGAAATGAGAAGATTTTAGAAATGTTAATGAAGTCAAGATGCACCCAAAATTCAAGGAAACATGTAAATTTGGGTAATTTGGTTGAGCGGGAAAGTTTTCAAGAATCCCACCCAAACCATATTTTGGGGTGAGTATAAAAGGTGAAGAGTACATTGTACTTTTCTAACTAAAGTACTATTCACTAGAAGTAGAGAGAGGTAAGAGATCTAGAGAGAAGAAGAGGTTTCAGATTGGGTTTTTCTTGAAGAAGTTTTTCCAGACAGAAGAGGAATGAGAAGAGATAAGATTGAAATGTATTAATATAATCATTGTATTTAGTTGATTATAATATTCAGATGGTTATCGTATTGAGTAGGATTATTGTATTGGGGTTTTTGGACTGAAGATGAAAGTGTTCAGAATTATCTCAACTGTATTCAGATAGAGTTACATTTTCCGTATTGAGAAATTGAATTGTGAAAATCAGACTGGGAAATCAGATTGTGTTTTATAACAAAGTCCAAGAAGTTCTTACCAGCTCTAGGTAAAAAAGTGAAGAATTTTTTTGAAATCTTATATTTGTGAAAGTTGATAAAGAATCACCATAACATGTTTTGTTACAAAAAACTTTGTATTACATCATTTGTGATAGAAGGAGAACATGCACTGTTGGATTCTTTACATAGTGCTACATGAGTGTAAGGGCATATCCTAATCATTATATTCGATAAAAAAAGATTTTTTTTTTCTAGTGGATTGTGTGGTATTGGATCATTTCCATACCATAGTAAGGAAATATATATTCTTGTTGAATAGTGAACATTGTAAATATTTGTGTTCTTGTGGATGTGTGTTTGATTTGTTTTCAGTAGGAAAATAAATCTTTAACATGAGGCAAAGGTTGTTTCTCAAGAAATAAACTTAAAAGAAAAAGGTATCAATGATTCACCCATTCCCTCTCTCAGTGATATAACTATCAGGACTGGGCACTTACATGTTTCCCATCCTATAATGGAAGTGTGATGATGTGACCATGGATTTTTTGATGGGCCTCTCAAAGACACCAAGGAAGAATGACAATATTTGGGTTATTGTGGATCGACTGATGAAAGTAGCACATTTAATTCCTATATGAGAAACTTTCTCAGTGGAGAGGTATAAATATTTGTATGTTCAAGAGATAGTCCATCTGCATGGGGTTCCACTAACTATGGTTTCAGATTGTGACTCATGTTTCACTTCATGCTTATGAGAGGGATTTTAGAAAGTTCTTGGTATACAAGTTATATTGAGTATTGATTTACACCCACAGACAGATGGGTATTTAGAGCGTACTATACAAGTGGTTGTGAATATGTTGTGGGTGTGTGTTCAAGACTTCAGTGGGTCTTGGGAAAAGAACTTGTCTTTAGAGGAGTTTTCCTATAATAATAGTTATCAAGAAACTATACAGATGACACCATATGAGGCTCTTTATGGTATCCCATGTAGATCACCCCTTTGTTGGATGGATGTGGGTGAGTCGGAGTTGTTGGGATCGAGTCTCATATAGGATACATCAGAGCAGGTTCAGCTGATTCGAAAATGTATGCCTATATCTCAGAGTAGGAAAAAGTCATTTGATGATAGACATAGATGACCCCTAGAGTTTATAGAGGGTGATCATGTATTCCTTTAGGTGTCACCTAGGTTAGGTCACCACATGATACAAAAGTAGGGTAAGTTGGTGCCCAGGTTCGTTGGACCATTTGAGGTAGTGGAGAGAATTGGGCCGGTGGCATACTGATTGGATCTTCCATAGAAATATAGTGTTATACATGATGTTTTCCATGTGACACAACTACGATGGTATCATCCTGACCCTTCTCATGTGATTGATATGGAAGACATTGATCTTGAGATAGATGCATCCTTTGAGGAGCATTTGATACGTGTGTTGGATTGTAGTGAGAAAGTGTTGTGGGGAAAGAATGTGCTAATAGTTTGTGTATAATGGAAATATGGGCATGTGTATAATGAAACATGAAAAAGGGAAGAAAATATGTGGGCTCAGTGGCCTTATCTTTTTTTGGCTTGGAATCTTAGATATGCTTGAGAGTACAGCTCGAGTATGAGCAGTTACAAGGTGGAGATATTGTAAGCTCATGAACTTTTCTAGAGTCAATTCAAACTTAATTTTAGGTACTCTTTTTTCCTTATTTGATTACCTTTTTTTTGGGTTATAACTTGGGGTACCTTTGGGTGGAATTTTGAGAAAAATGAAAGAAAAAGGGTTGTTCATGGTTGGCACATGGTTAAGGAAAACCGTGCGCCCCAAACCAGAAAATCATGCAACCCTAGACAATGGTGAATTGCACAATTGGTGCATGGTTTGTCAAGTTGTACACCCTCTGAGGAGAAACCAGTCACCCCTAAAATAACAGGTTCACAGTTGGTTCATGGTTAGGGAAAATCATGCGCTCCATCACAGCTAACCGTGTGAAATAATTAAAGTCTCCCAATTTATTTTTTAAAAATTCCCCAAACCCCCAAAACTCACCTATTTTGAACCCCATTTTACCCTAGGAGGTATTTCATGATTTTGGAGCTCTCTAGAGGGATTCCAATCCATTCCAACCTCCATTATTCACGTTTTAAAGCCCAGATCGAAGATCTTCTCCTCTCCTGGTAAGTGGATCCTATCATGTTTCTTTCCCATTTATCCTCTTTCCTTCTCTCATTCTTTTGGTGGAAAGTAATATTCTATTTTTATAGATATATATATATATATATATATTGGGTGAATATATACCTAGTCTTATGGATATAGATTTATAATTAAAGATATATTATTTCTTTGATCTTGGTTTAGGGTTTTGAGATTCAGATCTAGATCTACGTTGTTGTGATGCTCAAGTTTGGGAATTTATGTTGGGTGAACGTTTGTCAAATAATTGAGGTAGGTGGTGTAATATTCAATTATCGCATCTATTATTTTTATAAGTTTATGAAAATTGAATAATTTATAGCATTATTTAGAAATTTAAAATTTTAAATTGGGTAAATTAATGTTGTTAATTGATTAATTTAAGTATTGTAGAAATAGATAATTAATTATAGAATTAATTATGTGATCTTGGATCCTTTGAAAGATCCACCACTACTGTATTATCATATGATATTATTTCTACTTCTAGGAACCACATAAATCTCTTGGAAAAAATTATGAATCCAAACTACTTCTTTGGATGTATTAGAAGTTTCTATATACTCGGACTCCACTATAGAATCAATGAAAACTAATTTCTTTGAAATCTTCCAGCTCACAACTCCTCCGCTAAGGCCGATGACATATCTTGAATGTGACATTAGATTGTTATGATCTATTTGGAAAATAGAATTAGTATATCCTATAATGAATCACTCCTCATATCATCCATATACCAGGAGAATATCATTAGTACACCTCAGATACTTAAGGATAACCTTAACAAAAGACTCGTGCTATTATCCTAGATCAGCTTGATATCTACCTATCATGCTCAAGGCATAGGCAACATCAAGCCTAGTACATAACATGAATACATGATTGATCCTATCTCAGATGCGTATGGGATCCTGCTCATTTTATCTCTATCTCTCTCCTATTGTGTATGATGACATATTTTCTTGGAGAGATGTATACAATGTGATACTAGAACCAATCCTCTCTTGGATTATTTCATACCAAATCACTTTATCATTTGGTCAATATATGTACATTGAATTAGTCCAAGTAGACGTTTGGATCTATCATGAATGATCTTTATTCCAAGTATATACATTACCTCACCCAATTCATTCACGTAGAAACACTTATTTAACCAGTAATTAACTAACTGCAAGAATGGTATGTCATTTCCAATAAGTACCATGTCTTCAAAATATACTACTATGAATACAACTACACTCCCAATAAATTACTTGTAAATGAATGTATCTAATTCATTCTTTATAAAACTAACATCTTTTATGGTTTCATTGAACCAAATTTTCCATGACCTAGACACATGATTCAATCCATAAATAGATCTCTGAAAATTGCGTAGATTATTGGAATTTCTTAGAGTCAGAAACCCTTTAGGTTGTGTCATATAGACATCTTCCTGAAGGTTCCCATTAAGGAAAGATTTTTTTACATCCATCTATCAAATATCATAATCATGGAAAGATTCTATGACAAGTAGAATTCTAATGGATTTAGGAATTAAAACTAGAGAAAATATTTCATCATAGTCAATGCCTTGATTTTGTTTAAAACCTTCAGCCACTAGTCTTTCTTTATAGGTATTTAATTTAACTTCCATGTCTATTTTTCTCTTTAATACCAATTTTCACCCAATGATATTTACATTAACTTATGGATCCACCAAAACCCATACTTTGTTTGGATATATGAAATCCATTTCAGAATTATTAGATTCTTACTATCTTACATCTTTTGATCTCTCTACTACCTCTTTATAGGAAATAGGATCATTATTGTAAACCAATAATGAGACACCATCCTTGATGACTATAAAATCATATCTTTTTGTTTTTCTAACCTCCATAGTGCGCCTATATAGTACTTGTGTTTCAGAAACATCCTCTTCCACACATACCCGTGGAATCTTTCCTTGCACCAACTCTAATGTATCTTGAACATCGACTTCATCAAAGTCAATCTTACTCCCACTATCCTTCTTAGAGCATCATATTCAGTTCTTCATAATTTAAAACACCCAAAACATTCTTGATGATATATAAGAAACCTTTATATCAATAAACTGAGGAGACATCTAGCTGGAGTAGTGAGAAGAGGAGTTAGTGAATGTGATTTGAGGGAGGTAGTTCCCTTATCCCTAAAACAATTTGTAAAGGTGGAGAGCCCAGTATGGAGTGACCATGATTGAATAATTGTGTACCTGGACTAGTGAATAATAGTGGATCTTAGTACACTGGTATGAAACCATGTGTTTGATCCTTAGAATTTTCCTTAGTAGCGAACCAAGTAAAATTATTGTTCCTTGTTTTAATTTCTACATTTTTTATTATGGTGAATGTGCAGTTAACTGTGACAAGTTTAACATGATGGTTCTTGGTGCAACAAAAGCATGGATTGGTTAGTTATCAACACATATTTTTTCTTAATCAATGATAATTTTGAGATGTACATGACAAAGAATGCCATGACTAATGAAATTAAATCGAATATTAATTGAAGAAATCATCAAAACCAAGAAGATATGATCTTTTCACATATAATTTATAATTAATTAATTTAAATAAATAATTATCTTCCATTGAATTATTTATTCATTATAGATGATCAAATTAAGACCTATTATCATACCATAGTTGATTCAGAGGAATCAATGGTGGATTTCCTCTAGCGGTGATCCACATGTGTTATGCGAACCTTTGATCTTCATCGTATAATCCTCTGGGTTCTTGCACAGATGGTTCTAATGCCTGCGATGATCACTATTGATCACAACAGAATCCTTCTAGGTAAGAAGAAATCACTATGATGGATGAGGAGAATTACTCTTAAATATATAATATAAATAATAGTTTTCTTAAATATATAAACCAACATTTATTCAAATAATATTTAATGTGACATTTCTTGCCGTATCATTAAAATTGGTTCACCAATTCTGTTCAATATTTATCATACCTTGAGTAATGACTATTTATTTAATTAAATAAATATCACAACATTATTCATCAATAAATAAATAAATATTATATTCATAAAACAAGTGAATAAATATTTATTAAATATTCACGTAACCAAATAAATAAATATTTGTTACCTTGAAAATAAAGAAGAATAAATAAATATTATATATTTATATAATTAAATAAATAAATACCCAGTGAATAAATATTTATCAAATATTGAACTCATATATATATATATTTTCTCAAATAACTACTGATTGAATATTTTTCAAACTATCATGAATAACTATTAAACCACATACAAGAATAATATTTTTCAAACATGTTAAATTTAGATAGAATTTAATAGAGATTCCAAATACACTTAGTGTGCGAGCCTCTAGGCCCCCTTCTCAGTGGCATTAGACTACATTGTCTAAAGTATAAGGTTATCATTTAGTAACATGCCAAGACTCCCACAAAGAAAAATGTTAATTCCACAATGACATATAACCTCCTATGAATGTACCCCATGTAATATAATCTCTTTATATCAACATCTATAATCAAGCAAGTTGAATGATAGCATCACCAACCTATGTGATCGATGTCTCTTTCTTTGACTTTTCATAAATGAACTTTCTAATAGAACATTGTGACCATGAACTAAATTATGCAGTTCTATTCCCATAAAAAGGTCTGAGATATAAAATTCTGTTAAATAACTAAAGAGATAAATCCTTTATCATGTTATTAATTAAAAAAACATTACTCATGACACACCCAATGTATCATAACTCACCACAAACATATGTCATTAGGTTTTCATAAATACATCAAAGTACATGAATCATAATATTTATTAATAGTAATCCTAAATTCTAAGGATCACTACACATGTCTGCAGATAGGAATATCCAATGAAACATATAAATGTGGATTTCCAATTGGTGGGTCATGTTCTCACAATGTACTGCACTAAATATTTCCAAGGACATGAACCATGAGAAAGTTTCTCAAATTCCTATAAGTCTCCACCCATGATAGCTTGTATCATTTTTTCCCTATAAAATGGTATCATTTGGCTATAGAACATATATTTAATAATATTGTTGTGACACTTTTAGGTTATCATCATAGTAGAGAACTACTATGACATTTTAGTGTGATAGTTACCCTTAGGAAATTATCACATACTATGTCACACAAAAGAACAATCATGATGTGATAATAAATTTATATTAATTTTCAAAATAATGAATACATGTAATCATAAAGTATATAGAGGTTGGTTCTTGGGAACTGTAAGATCCCGACCATTTCTGAAGTTGAATCAGACTTGATTTCAGGTACTCTTTTTTCCTTATTTGAGTAATTTTTTAGGTTATAACTTGGGGTGTTTTTAGGTGGAATTTTGAAAAAAATGAAATAAAAAGGGTTATTCACGGTAGGCGCACAGTTAGGGAAAATCGTGCACCCCAGCCCAAAAAACAATGCAACCCTGGATAGTGGAGAATTACATGGTTGTCACACATTTTTTCAAGACTTGATATCTATAATGAGGAACCGTGCACCCCTAAAATAACAGGCACACAGTTAGCACAAGGTTAGGAGAAACCATGCGCCCCAACCCATCTAACCGTGTGTGAGACTGAAAGTCTCCTTAAAATTATTTTAAAAATTCCCTAAACCCCCAAAAATCACTTATTTTGACCCCCATTTAACCCCAAGAGTTCTTTCATGATTTTGGAGCTCTATGTAGGGATTCCAAACCATTCCAACCTCCTTTCTTCATGATTCAAATCCCAAATCGAAGATCTTCTCCTCTCCCGGTAAGTGGATCCTATCCTGTTTATCCTTCTTCTCTCGTTATTTTAGTGGGAAGTAATATTATTTTTTGAGAGATCTAGATCTAGATTTGGGGAATATATATCTAGTATTATGGATATATATTTATAATTAAATAGATTTTGTTTTTTTGATATTGATTTAGGGTTTTGAGATTCAGATCTAGATATACGTTGTTGTGCTGCTCAATTTTTGGGGATTTACATTAGGCGACCGTTTGTCAATGAATTGAGGTAGGTGGTCTAATTTTTAACTCTCATAGTCATGATTTTAATAAGTGTATGAAAATTATATAATTGCTAGTGTTTAACAATTGAAATTCCTAAATTGGGTAAATTAATGTTGCCAATTGATTAATTGATGTATAGTTGAAGTAGATAATTAATTGGGTAATTAATTATGAGATTGAGGGTATGTATAATTAGATAATTAATTAGGTAATTAATTATGAGATTTAGGGATCATGTTTTATATAATTAATTGGGGAATTAATTATGATATATCGAATTGGTTGAATTGAGATAATTAATTATGGGATTAATTATGTGATTTTGATATTATAGATATAGATAATTAATTTTAGAATTAATTATGAGATATTGGGGTTATTTATTTGAGATAATTAATTGTATAATTAATTATTTGATATTGATATGGTTGAATTGAGATGATTAATTGATGAATTAATTAATGGATTAAACATACTTAATTAATTTGTGAATTAATTAAGTGTATTTATGTGATAAAATAATTGTTGAATTAGTAATGAAATTGATGTTGAATAATTAATTGATGAATTAATTATGTGTAAAAGAATGGGAAAATGGTCATTATAAATTGATAAGTATAAATAGTAACATGGTCATTGTACTTATTGGTAATGGAATGAGAAAATGGTCATTCAATTTAGAAGTATAAATGGTAACATGGTCATTGTACTTGTGAGTAAAGGAATGGGAACATGATCATTCAATTGAGAAATATAAATGGTAACATGGTCATTGTACTTGTGAGTAAAGAAATGGGAACATGGTCATTCTATTAATAAGTAAGAATGGTAACATGATCATATTACTTGTGAATTTAATATGGGTAATGTGGGAAATTAATTATGAGTTAAATAATGGTAACAAAGGTACTCCAAGATATGACCTCACTTGAGAATAATCCGGGCTCTGACATGAGCTAAAACATGTATTGAGATATGATATAACTTTTGAATACTTCAGGATCTGGCATGTGCCAAAGCATGTATTAAGATATGATGTTACCTAGAAACACTTCGAGCTTCAGCATGATCCGAAGCTGGCATGAGGTACGGGTATCCTTAGGAACCCTAGAGTTAAACGTGGTTATGTAAAGAATAATTGATAATGTGATAACTATTTATTTATGCATTGTAATTATTTCTTTTTTTGAATTGCATACACTATTATCTGACTGGATATTGTTTTAGACACCATTGGTGGTGGCCTACTGAGTTGTACTCACACCCTTCTCAGGCTGCATGATCGGTACCAAAATAGACTTTATTGTTGTAGGTTAGGTTAAGGGAAAATTCCATGTGTTAGATGGATCGGTAGGGATGGATATTAGATGAGGGAAATATACTTGATTTGGGACCCACTTGGGATTTTTTGGTGTATTTATTTTCAATTTCCATTTTAGACACTTGACACGTACATTAGCATGGCGTGATTTTTTTTATTTAGTTAAATATTTTATTTTTCCTACTTTGATTATCTTGAGATATTGGTATTTTTTATGGTTATATATGCTTACACTATTATTTATTATTTTTTATGGTGTATTACCCTAATAAAAGTGGTTATAGTCTCCTTATGATTGACTTATCAGACCCTCGCTACTAGTTGGAAGCCTCTGGTGTATGAGGGGGGCATGCATGAGGTCACATGGAGGTCCGGATCGGGGCACCGGTGTGTGGTACCTGGGTCGGGATATTACAAAGTGGTATTAAAGCCCGGTTTTCTTTTCTTTTATTTTTGAATTACTATTTGGGTAAAGGTAGACATGAGACTAGGAAGATTCAAGGCTTGGACTTGATCTCATGCATGGGAGTTTCAAACCCATATATGAGGGGAAACCCAAGTACTCAAGGTGAGATTGTTGTTATTACTATTTTTGTTACAGTTGAATATTATTTCACCTTGGGTGACACACTTGTTATGTGGTGTGATTACTTCTTCTGAGATTGTTTGAGAATTGAATCATGGTATAGAATTTCTCTAGATTTGATTCTTCATGAATCATTCTAGGCATTCAAGATTATTTTGTGACATACATCATTGTAGTCATGTACGGGAAAACAAGTTTTGGGTAAGTTTTTGAACTTAAAATGTTTTTCCTTATTTATGAAATTGAATTGAAAATAGTCTCTAAAAAATTTGAAAATGGTAAAATGATGAAAAATGTGAATAAATGGGTGTCTAATGTAATTTTAATAATAATAATGAGAATACCATTTGATAACCAAAACTTCGGTGTATGATAGTTAAGGGTAGTGTTAACACCTCAGTTTTGACCGCGTGGCGAGTTTTTTTGGGGGAAAAGACTTGTTGTGATTATTCCTCTTACGTAAATGTGATAAAGTTGTTTTATGAGTTCTAAGATACGTGTTTATCATTGTATAGATATTCCTCCATGACGAAGCTTGTTGAGAGGATGATAGGAGGATCTGGCTGGTAATGCTCTACAAATAGTGGAACCTGAGGCATTGATAGTGTCAGGTGAGGGAGAAGGGGATAAGTTCTAAGTAAACTTTTATTGCTTCATGAAATTAATGGGAATATACCTAGGGTGGGTTGTGAAGAATATGTCTGACTTGATGAGGAAGTTTTAGTTACAATACCCTCTAAATTTCATGGGATAAGGTGGACTTAAGGGATTTGAGTTCTGGGTTAAGTCCATAAAGACGATACTTGACCATTTGGAGACTCTTGCTGAGAGGAGAGTCAAGTTGGATGCTTATATGCTATAAGTATCGGTGAAGTGTTGGTGGGATATTCAGGCATGGAGTGGACAGACTGATAGTATGTTATGGAAGGACTTCTTGGAGAGGTTCTTGGTGCACTTCTACCTAGAGACGTTGAGGCAGGAGAAAGCAGTAGAGTTCATGTAGCTAACTTAGGGGGCATTTCCGTGATGGATTATGCTAGATGATTTATAGACCTGAAATGCTTTTCACTAGCATTGGCTAGATATGACACAACTACGATGAAATGCTTTCATGATGGACTTAATTGAGATATTAAGTCCCAAGTTAACCTATTTAAGTTAAAGAAGTTTATTGAGGTGGTGGATCATGATCTCATAGCTAAGGGGAACCTGAAGGAGGCTTCCAATGCTGGGTACATAGTTACCACTGGATGATCATAAGGTGTAACTTCCAAGATCAGGAAGTGCCGTTATGAGAACTTTAGACAGGGTAGTGGGAAGAGGGGTGCATAGATAGAGGTATCAATTTCATAGGACCTTACTGAAGTGATATGCTATCAGTGTGGTAGGCCAAGAAACTATCATTGACACTATCCTCGACCACTATTGGAGTGAAGATATTGCGACAAGATGGGATATCTACAAAATTTCAGCAGGTCACAGTGAAAGATGGTCAGTGATGGAGGGCTAGATAGAACGAGGGTGCGACAAGGGGATCTTCTGCACCATATCATTTTGGCAGCTGAAGTTCTACTGGCCGATGCGGTAGAGGTAGTGGTCATGGTGCTTCTAGGAAAGATCATGCATATCAGTAGAGTGGGGTAACTCAGGGGAGTCAAAATTCATCAAAGGGGAGAGGGGCATAAAAACTACATGCAGTGCACCCTACACTTGTGGATAGTGAGGATGTACCTTTGATAGTGAGAGGTACTATTCTTATAGATTTTACATTAGCTAGTGCCTTATTTGTCACTAGTGCCTCTCGTTCCTTTATATATGAAAAATTTGTTAAGGGTTTGATCCTGGTGGTGGAGTTTGTGAGTGGAATAATGAATATAGATACACTATTGGGAGTAAAGTCTAGATACATATGTTTTTGTATAGGATTTTCTCTTGAGATATGGGAGTATCATTTTCTATGGGATCTATATATCCATGATATGTCAGGATTTGACCTAACTATGGGTATGGACTGGATAGTCGCATACCAATCCCACATTGATTCTTACCATAGTAGAGTGACCTCTACATCTCCTAAGGGTGAAAACTATATTCACTGTGGTGAGTGGGATATCCAGACAGGCTGAGCAAGGCCAATTATTCAGCAAATGGGAGATCTCAAAACCTAGGTTTCTAGTTTATTGCTAGATGACAGAGGAGTAAAGCATGATATCTTTCCACCAGTAGTGGAATAGTTTCAGGGTGTTTTTCCTAAATAATTCTCAGATTTTCCACTAGATAGAGATGTGGAATTCACTATTGAGATCATGTTGGGAGCTGAGTGAGTTTATATTCCATCATACAAAATGGCACCGATAGAGCTCCAACAACTCAAGATTTAGTTATAGGAGTTAGAGGATTAGGGATTTATCTATATGAGTATGTCACCTTGGGGATCACCAGTTTTGTTTGATAAGAAGGATGATAGGAGTTTTCACTTGTGTGTTTATTACCATAAGTTGAACAAGATGATTGTAAGGAACTTGTATCCTCTTCTATGTATCGATGATCTATTTGACTAGTTGATAGGAGATTGTGTGTTCTTGAAGATCAAATTGAGATCAGAGTATCATCAATTGAGAGTTCATACTTCTGATATACTGAGGACTACTTTCAGAAGTAAGTATGGTCAATATGATTTCTTCATAATTCCATTTGGGTTAAATAATGCACCAGAAGTGTTTATGGACTTGATGAACAAAATCATCCATCCACACCTAGATAAGTTTGTAGTGGTGTTTGAGGATGAAATCTTAGTGTACTTCAAGACACATGCGGACCGTGATTAACATCTTGACATCATCTTGAGTACACTGATAGAGAATCAAATATACCCCAAGCTATCTATGTGTTAGTTTTGGATTGATCAGGTACACTTTTTAGAACACATCATCTCAGAGGAAGGTGTGTTAGTGGACCTATAGAAATTCCTAGAAATGGTTTCTTGGGAGTAGAGAAAGAATGTATTCAATATCCATATATTTATGGGTTTAGATGGATATTATCAGAGATTCATCCAAGACATTTCCCAATTGGAAATGCCACTTTTAGTCTTGAACAAAAAGGGGATAAAGTTTGAATGGTTAGAAGCATCCTAGAATGCCTTCTATAAGTTGAAGAAATGTTTAACATCGACACCAATATTAATCCTATCCAATCCATGTGAGGAGTATATGATTTATTGTGATTCTTCTAGGATCAAAATAGGAGCTGTGTTGATGGCGGGATATCGATTTGTGGTGTATGGGTCTTGGAAGCTAAGGCCACATGAACAGAACTAACCTACGCACCACCTCGAGCTAGCAGTAGTGGTTTATTCTTTGAAGTGTTTGTGACACTATCTCTTTGGTGAGAAGTTTATGGTGTTTACCAACCAAAATATCTTGAAGTATATATTTTTCATCGATATTTGAATCTCCTATAGTGGATATGGGTGGAGTATATGTATTATTTTGATTTTGAGTAGGCATATTGTTTCCGACGCTTTCGCTGGGGTGCACGCATCCGTCTGCTTGAGTATGATATGCACGGCTTTGTTACCCCGCATTCCCGCTATCCAAAGGTGGGTGATATCCATTCCTTATTCAGGGACGTTTTTTACTTGATCTAAACAGGATGATGGGATGTCGGTTCTTCCTTCCATGGATTCCTCCTCAGAACTCATTACCTAGTTCGGGTCTCCCTCATAGATTTAATATGTTGTTCATGAAACTTCTCCCGACGCCATATCTTCATGGACACTTGTTAATTATGCTACTTCTGTCAGGACATTCCAAGGGGTCTGGTCAATGAAGCAACCTTCGGTTAGGGGAGTAGTCACGTTGGGGAATCACTGGTGTGTCTGGAGGCTAGGGAATTGGCATGTCTGTCTTCTTTCCCTTATTATAGGGCTTCTCGAGGGTGCAGAAGCCTGAGGCATCCCACATCGAACATGGGGAATCATATTCCATGGGAATGTATCTGAGGTTTTCCTCAGCTTTCCATGTTTAACACGGGGTATGCCGCAAGTTTAACGTCCAGTGGAGATAGACCGAGCTGATCAAAACACTGACTAGAGTGGATCAGACGGAGGAACCCCCTGGAGGGAACACCAATATTGGGTCCATCACATGGGCGGCCTCCCAAATGTTATTAGAAAGAATGGGGAATGGAATGGCATGATCCCACTGGGATGTGGAAACCTGAGTAAGAATCAGGATGGATGATGGCTTTGGGCTTGAGCCTCAAAGAGACTTCCTACATATCCCTGTGGCGGGGAATCAAAGTCCACATAGTTCATCTGACGATGACTTTCCATTGATTGGGGGTTTCAAAGGCTTACCGCTGGATTGGGTCACAACGGCTTACCGCTGGATGGGATGACAACAGCTTACCGCTGGATGGGATGAAAACGGCTTATCGTTGGATGGGATCATAGTTTGACGTCATGCGGTACGAGGGTGAACCGACATGAAGGGGGGTCAAAATTGCTGGGTGTTGGGCTTAAACTTCAGGGAGGCTTCCTACGTACCATGCCTTGACATGGATCAAATACCACGTAGTTCAGGTGATGTCATTTGGGGCTTATGCTCTAAGATGGCTCAGGGTGTCGGTGAAACGACGTGGAGGAGGACCTGGGGTCCAATAGATGGTGGTGGGTTAGAACATCGTGGAGGCTTCCTACGTACCTTTCCTTGGCAAGGATCAAAGTCCTCATAGTTCGGGATGGTGGTGGGGATTACACTCTAGGCTACCCAAGGTGTTGGTGAACCAACGTAAAGGGGGTCAGAGCGACCAATGGGTGGTGGTGGGTTTGAACCTCGTGGAGGCTTCCTACGTACCTTACCTTGGCAAGGATCAAAGTCCTTGTAGTTTGGGAAGGTATGTGTCAGCGAACTGACGTGAAGATGGACCTGGGGCCCGATGGGTGTTAGGATTGAACCTTGTGGAGGCTTCATATGTACCCTGCCTTGGCAAGGATCAAAGACCACATAGTTCAGGTGGTGGCATGGGGATAACACTATAGGATTCCCAAGGTGTTGGGGCTTGAACCTCGTTGAGGCTTCATACGTACCATGCCTTGACATGTATCAAAGTCCTCATAGTTCGGGATGGATTGGGGATTACACTCTAAGGCGGCCCAAGGTGTTGGTGAACCGACGTGAAGATGGTCGGAATGACTGGGTGGTGGGCTTGAACCTCATGGAGGCTTCCTACGTACCATGCCTTGACATGGATCAAAGTCCTCATAGTTCTGATGGTGAGGGGTGGAATATAGTTTAACGTCATGTGGGACAGAGGTGTTGTCATGGTCAATGCTTACTCTAAGCCCACGTGAGTCATTCTCGGTGTGAGAAACAAGAGGCAACAAAGGCTTGACGATCACGTCTTGAAAGGTGCGTCTGTGGGAAGTGAAGTGGGGGGTTACACATGGAGCGGCCCAGGGAGAGAAAGATTAGGACTTACTCTGGGATGGAGGCCCGATGGAGACAAAGTGCAGCAGGAGAGGGATTTGAGACCGAATAAAAGAGGATCCTTGTTCCCTATCACGCCCTCCACCGACCTTGGGGACCGAAGATGAATGGAGGAGCAGGGATTCTGCCTGCTGGAAGGAAAACTAGGGTCTTACACAAAGGTTGTTGCCCTTCCTCCGTGGACAAACACCACTCCCATAAGGAGGATATCATCCCTTATGGAGACCAGGGGGGTGTAGAGAATGTCCAATGTGGGGGAACCCCACGTGTGAGGCACGATGAGAGGTCACAGTTTAACGTCATGTGCTGAGGACGATGGTTCTTGGCAGTTTAACGTCTTGCAGCTCGGACAAGGTGGGTGTGCTTCACACCCCTAGGACTTAAATAACTGGTACCCTCTGCTCCTTGTGGGAGGGAAGGCACCCACAACGCCGTGGTGAGGGGGTGTCGCAGAGCGAACCATCGAGGGTCCCACATTATCATGGCTATGAGAGGAAGCAATAGTCATTAGTGTGCCTATGCAAAGAAGCATGAGGCAAAGCAACGCAATAGGCGGTATTGTCCAGGTGACTTTGAAGTCACATCGTGCAAACCTAGAGGGTTGCATGAGAAAAGGATTTTCAAAGTAGAGGGGTCCATAGGCAGGGTCCTTGTGAAGATCTGTTGCTTCGTGTGGCGGAGGACACTTGTGAAGGGGTGTGCTTCGCGAAGTGGGGTGCCTTAGCCTTAGCATGGGGCAGAGGTTCATATGGGAGGTTCTTCGTGAAGTGGACAGGAATTCATGGAGCACATCCTCATGGAGAAAAGGTGCCTCACGAAGCAAGGTGTTGGGAAGCAATGTGCTTTGCGAAGTACAGTGACCCTGCCTTAGCACGTGGATCATGTGTACATGAAGGGTGTTTCGTGAAGCATAAACACTCCGCGATGACCCGGGTCCCCTTGGGGATCCTATTCCTTCGCGAAGACCATTAGGATTCACGAATGGAATCCCTATCAGAAGAGGGGATCAAAACGAGGAAAAGGGGAGGCACTTCGTAGAGAAGAAGTACCTCGTACAACTCATGGTTCGTAGAGCAGAAGGATTCTTCACGATTCGGGAGCTGGGAAGCTGAAAGGTCAGATTGTCCATCTTCTGGGATCAGGGGGAGCCCAGTATTTATAGGCAAGAGGCACCATGGAGCAGAGCTCACGTGGCACGAAGAGGGACTTGGTTGCTTCGTGGCGGGTCGTGAACATCAAATACGTTCACGGAGCATCCTGCCTCCTTGATTCGCGGTGGGTTCGTGAACGTCAAATGCGTTCGCAGAGCCTACCGCCTCCTTGATTCACGGTGGGTTTGCGAACGTCAAATGCGTTCTTAGAGACTCCCACCTCCTTGCTTCATGGTGTCCACATTGTTGGGGAACTCTGTGAAGGGGCTTCACGAGGTAGTCAATGGGGCCTTCTTTGGGCCTCTTCTTTGTCCCGAATTTTGGCGCCAAAAAATTCCCCCCTCAAACTTGTAGGTGCGGAGAGATCAAGGGTCAAAGTTTGAGGGAAATCGCCAAAATCCTTAGCCATCCACGGTGCTGACTCGCGAAGAGGGCTCGTGAGGTGGATAGGGGATGCGCAGGCCGAGCGCGCTGTGAAGCTCTGCGTAAACTAGACGTGACACGAAGCTCCGAAGTCCGTCACCTATAGATAAAAGGTGTGACCTCTATTTTTTCCTTTCCATTCTCTGTGAATTTTTCTTCTTTCACTCTCGATCCGCAAACCTCTACATACTCTGTGAGTGTTCTCTGCAAATCAAGTCTTCGTGGAGCACAACGAGTCCTCGACTCCGCGTTTGCGCTCTGCGATCCGGCTTTGGACACCTAGGTGGTGCTCTGCGAACAGTCTTCACGAGCGGACTTCATGAACGCTCTTTGCGAACGATCTTCGTGAACCAGCCAAAAAAACGTCCAAGTTTCAGAACCGAATGGCTCACCAAGAAGCTACCCAGGGGGTCCTTGTGAATGCCGCCTGGAGGGATGAAATGGATAACAATCTGGGGCTAGGAGAGTTAGTTTGGAGCCACTTGGACCATAGTTCATTGGTGGAGCTATTTTCGGAGAGCTAGAAGAACTACCCGCTGTGTAGGAGGTTTCTCTTGTATGGAATCGGGTTTAGGGATGATGTCTTCATCCCTGAAGCAGGTAGGGACGAGCCAAATTACTGGTTCCGGAGCACACCGTGTCAGCACCGATGGTTCAGGGCACCTGATGGTCATGCCCAGAAGGACTTCACGCCTGTCATTGCCGACTGCTTATACAATAATCTGAACAATGTCTATGGGAAGGCATTGTAGCCGGAGACGTCCCCTCCTATGTATCGAACCATCCTCAAGGCGGCGTTAGGGAACCCGAAGAAGGGGTGGTCCAAGTAATGGGACCTGCGCCATGGTGGAAACTTTACGGACGATTGGGCCTGGGCCTACTAGGTAGGCGCCTCGTGCAAGGAGTTCGGAGCAGATCTGAGAAGGGTGGGCCTGTATGAGGTAGCCTGGGCTTCCCAGTTTCATATCTACCAGCCAAAGCAGCTAATGCCGGAGCTATTGAGCCGGTGGTCACCGGGGACCAATACCTTCCACCTTCATCATGGGGAGGTGGGAATCAGCTTATGGGAAGTGTATCAGATCTCAGGGGTCCCGATACTAGGGCGATTTACGACGAATTCCTCCCACCTATGGGTGTGTGGGAGGATCTGGAGCAGATGTCACGTCTGGCGATGGCATTGATGGATCTTGTGCCCGGGGAGGATAAGGAGGCCATGAGGGATGTACACTTCAGGCGGTGGTTCAAGAAATTCCTAAATTCCCTGAAAAATAGGCAGTTCTTGGAGAGGCCTCGAACTTTCTCAAAGGGGGCCCGGAGTAAGGAAAACTCATACTGGAAGCTGTTGGAGAATAACCAATGGAAGGCCTGGGGGTTCAGTGTCAGCACTGAACAACAACCAATAGTCAGGCTGGCGACATTCATCGTAGCTCTCATCTATGGTTGGATTATGCCGGTGAGGGATACAAACATGGGAGTGAGGCCAAACACTTTCATCATGGCGTCCACATTGGCGACAGGAGGGTGGATCAACCTAGGGATCCCGATGCTCTCCATGTTGTACAAAATGTGGTGGCACATCACTGAGGGGAAAAGGCCACAGAGGGTATTCAGGCCGTTCCACCTCTTGTACTGGTGGATGGAGGCGCACATCAGGGGGATCTATGAGTATCTGAACCCCATCTCTCCTCCAGGGTCAAACTTCTGTCCCTTGATCTTGAATGCCACGGGGAGATTTCTGACTAAGCTGACCGCACCATCAGTTCTGAACCGGGTGTGGAGGGTGGAGGAATTCAATTTCCACCTATTTTCATTGCCAATGAGGGCATTAACTGATGACGGAAAGGGTACATAAGAGAATCAGGCCTATCTTTTGGCCTTTAGAGGAAGAGTCTTGGTGGCTAGGGTGGACTGCGGGCATCTCTGCGAGCCATACAACCTACACTGGTTTGCAAGGAAATTTCAGTGCCTGTAGTGGCTGAACCCGCAGGTCTACCTGGGGGTCCGCTACGAGGATCACCTGTGTGTGATGAGGCAGATGTGGCTCATGTTCACATGAGAAGATGGGAAGATGCAGAATGTACTGCCTCCACCGACCGTCATCCTTGGGCTGGTAAAAGAATATGCCCAGAGCTGGGAGGTGGCCTATCTAGGGGAGATGCTAAAGTGGCCAACTGTCCTTGTCGGTGAGGGTGAGCTTCCCCGATCTTGAGGCCAAGGCAAGAAGGCGAAAAGGGCATCCCGTAGTGTCGGGGCTGATGTAACGGCGATGCCTACACCGTTTGAGGGGGGAGCAGTGGTAGCAGATCCGGCAGCGGCAGCGGAGCTGGTGGTCCTAAGAGAATAGAGTCATCCAGAGGGGCAGCCACCAAGGGGATTCCACAGGATTTCTACTCAGGCCCTGGGGAAACGACTATTCCATATTGACATGCTATAGAATTTTGTCTTTCCGGAGGCCTGAGACATCTGGGAAGTCAACCGGAAATTCCTCAGCCCATCCGAGTTATGGAAGCACCTTAACCACCTCAGGATGGAATTTTCGGGGATTATACCTATTAGAGCCAGTTTTACAGTATCCCAGGCAGAGGCGGAGCAATACATAGCTAATCTGGAAGACTTTATCCAATCTCGGGGTGCCCTACACCCAATGAAAGACCGAGTCAGGGTGCTGCTGGGTCATACGGTCCCTCTGCAACTATCAGCTGCTGACCTGAGGGAGCGCTTCCCTCTTCCGGAAGAATCAGACGAGTCCTCCTGGGGAGACGAGGCTGGTAGAGAGAGTCCACCAGAGGAGGGTGAAGTCGGCGACCAGTCCTCAGATCTTGAAGATTTCGCGGAGGCCCTTGAGGTAAAATCCCAAGTTCCTTATTCAGAGTCTTCCCTTAGGTTACTCTGGATTCCTTATCACCGTCTGCACTATGCAGGAGGAACTTGTGCATAAACCTCATTCCTGCCCCTCAGTGGGTGCTGACGTGGGACCTTCGGGATCTGCACCTGTGGCTGCATCAACTTCCATGCCTGGTAGGGCTAGGAAACTTGAGGCAGCTCCCCCGGAGACTCCAGACCTTCCAACCATATACGGGGGGCCGCGTCTCGGGGTTCTGACGACATCATCCCAAGAGAGAGACTGAGGATTTGACCTTTGTAATTCTCCTCTACTAAATTTACGACTGCCATCCCCTGACCACGTTAACTGACATTCACGTCCCCATATTTTGGTGTGTACATTCCTTCAATTGGCCTGGGCCACCGTGGCGAAGTTTTTTGGGACTTATGGCAGTGCCTTTCCCAGAGGCATGACAATGGTCCTAGAGGTGTACATCCAACCTGAACGAACTGCGGCGCTCCCGATCGCTGGCAGGAATTCCAGTGGGACTGCGCCCAAGATTATCAAGGTGGGATCTGATGATGAGGATCAACCAGGCAGTCCAGGCCCCACCATGCCTGATCCAACGCCAGATGTGGACCTGACTAAGGAGTTCTTAG
The DNA here is from genome assembly GCA_963277665.1 of Viscum album. Taxonomy (NCBI): domain Eukaryota; kingdom Viridiplantae; phylum Streptophyta; class Magnoliopsida; order Santalales; family Viscaceae; genus Viscum; species Viscum album. The sequence goes on from OY728128.1 coordinate 1,149,079,616, forward strand.
GGGCATTCCCTACATACAAGCCTTCCAATCGCGCCGATTGGGATGAGACAACCTCTGATGAGGAGGACATCAAAATAGTCTACCACCTATCATGGAAGCTGATCACACGCTTCATTAATAACACCCCCAAGCTTTATGGTTGGACGAGATGGATAGACTTCACTTGTAGCTATGTGAGCTGTGTGCTGGGGGAGTGGATGCCCAGCGCCCTCACATGCTCATCCGAGATCTTATGGCGGAAAAGATTCGGGAGTATGACTGTGGCCTCAGCGTAGGCTGGCAGTGGAGGAAGGTGGTGAATATCAAGAGGCTCTGGGAGACCGAAAACGAGGTTGAACAGTTGTAGGCCTGGTCAGATGAGCATTCCGCTTCTCTCGAGGCGTAATCAGAGCTCGTCTCGCGGATGAAATTCCAGTTGGAGGAGGACGAAGAGGGCATGAAGTGAGCCTCTGAAGATATGGTTGTTATCCGGACTGGTGTGGAGTAGTCTCAGGTCATGGCCGGTGAACTATGCCCTCTCACTGTCGAGGAGGAGCGGGAGGTAAACAAGCGGCAGCAACTCCTGGACACCACCAGCCATAGGGTGGTGGAGCTGCAACGTTCCTTTGACAAGGTCAATCCATCCATGGGGAGAGTCGACCCCCGGGTACTGTAATGATTACAAACCCTTGAACTTACTTTCATGCTTTGATTGTTGGAATTCCGTAGCATGCATGAGTTCTGTTGTTTACATTGGTTTACTGCATCCTTTTGATGTTTGCGAAGCATCCAATGATCATTCCCTAAGCTCACATGGGTCGGGCCCGATGTGAGAAACAAGGGGTGACCACCTTATCACTTTATCCAAACATAGGAGGAAAAACCAAGCTTCCGACATCTGGGGTCTGAACAACTGGTCCAGATTTCCGGGAGGAAGTAGGAGAGACTTGGCTGGAGAATGAAGATCTTAGAATAGCCGAATTACCGTTTTCTTAGTGTGCTCTTGTGCATGAACATGGTAACGCTAGGGGTGCTGAAATCGATCAGAACAGATGGTAATGGGAGGTGTGAATCACGATACCCATGATTCAGAACATTGTGGGGGTGAAATGACAATAAAGAATAACTGTTAACCGCAATCAAAACACAACATTCTTATTGCATTATCCTGGAGTGGGGATAGAAAATGAGGGTCGACCATTGACCATGTTTGAAACATAGTACCAGACTCAAAATTTCATCTGTTAGTCTTCCAGAACGTTGGCCCAGGACAATAGGTCAACCATTGGCTGAGCATCAATACTGTTAGGGGGTTCCTCCAGAAGTGAAAGAGGACAAGGGTCTGGATAAGGGGAACGCAAAGCGTGGAATGTGGAGTGAGGGTTTATTCGAACAGAATCCAAGACTCTTGAAATTACGCCATCGTGGTGGAAGAACATTGGATGGACGCATCGGTTTGATCATGGATCATTCATTCTTTCAGACAGGGCCTCTCTGGCGAGGGGGGATTTCACTTCCCAATGTCATCGTGGGGCATCCCAAACTTGTTCAGGGAAAAATTGCAGTTACATGGTTCCCCAAGAGGGTTCAGGTCAGGGGGCTGGAAATGGGGAGGAGCAGGATTTTGGATTCCTGGGGCTGGACCCGAGGTGAGATGCCTAGGTGTCCCTATGTATCCCATGAGGATGGGAATCAAGCTGTATGTAGTTATGGAAGCACAATTTAACATCATGCGGGACGATGAGAAGCTTGGCTGTGCCGGTGCATATCCCACCAAAACTAATAAGCCCACGTGAGTTATGCTCGATGTGGGAAACAAGAAGTAATGGGGGACTTTCCTGACATAGGAAGGAACATGTTATGGTGAAGGGACACTTGGTGAATTCCAGCCTAATGATGCTAACCCATCCATGTAGCGCACCTAGACGCGCGAAGAGGTAAAGATGAGTATGTCAGAATTCCACTTGAACACGAGGAAGTGGAAATGTCTGAATCATGATGCTTGAAATCTGGACCACAATGATGGAAGCGTGAAGATGGAGGATAACTGTTGACCGTGTCAGAAGTGCAGCATCCACATCGCGTTAGCCTGGAGTGGGGATAGACAAATGAGGGTCGACCGTTGACCATGTTCGAAACACGGGACCTGTTGCAAATGTCGTCCGAGATCCTTAGGGACGTTGGCCCAAAATGGTAGGAGATCCCTTAGGCCTAGAATCCATTCCATCCAGGGGTCCTTTTGAATGTGGAAGAGGATGAGGATCCAAATAGCGAGCTCACGAAGCTTGGACATGGAACGAGGAGAATGTCCCCATGAAAAATTCCACACTTCGGGTTCTTTGTCAAACACATCTAAATACGACAACGAGACGTATTAGATAGAGGGAGTTGAGTCCCTTCCCATAGGGAGATATTAGTTTAGGGTCATAGAACTCGGACCATGGATGGTAGGAAACGCGGGAGACACGTGGTGGGGTAACTACAAAAACCCAACGTGAGTGGGAACCTGGGGCTTTGACCACCACGTGTTCCCTGGGAAGGTTTTAGGTCGAGGGACCGAAAATGAGAGTTAAGCTAGGCCCGAGGCAAAGTGCACAAGCATTCTTACGTACCCCATGAAGATGGGGATCAAGCCACACGTAGTTCTTGAGATGGCATAGTGAGGTACCAGTGCTAGGGAAAAAAGGGGCGTAAGGTCATGACCCTCACACAAAAAGAAGTGGTATTTGATAAATCTTGTTTGTACTTTAAGGTGAGTGTTTTTTTTGTGATGCAACATGCCTAGGGTATCAGGCCCTGGCATCAACATAAGAATCAAGCCGTATAAGGAATTAAAAAATGGTATGGTGTGTGCCCAATACCAAACATGGTGTCCCCTTGAGTGAGAACATCATGATGCAGTGCCATTTTTCATCGTGCGGCCAGGACGATAATGTCATAGTTTAGGGTCATGTGGTAGGACTAGGCGGCATAGTTTAAAGTCATATGGCTTGGACATGAAGGAATGTGCACGACGTGGTACAACATACTTGACGTGAATGAGGACATAATCCTACACTACACCATACACAATTCCGAGAAAGGAGCCTCAGGCCAAGGGGCCTACATAGAGGTAAGAGGGAAAGGGGAAAGAAAAACTAGCTCCCAACTGAACTGGACCAAAAAACGAGATGTCTGGGTGGTACTAAGTATCCCATAATGATGGGAATCCAGCCACACGTAGTTCTAGACGAGATCTTAGTTTATGGTCTTAGAGCTCAGACCATGGAGGAGCGAAAACCCTCCAAATGAGTGAAGAACTCAACCCGATCCCTAAGCCCACGTGATTTAAATTAGGTGTGAGAAACAAGGGAGGAAGATGTCTATTACAATACTCGTAATGCATGCCAAAGAGAAATCAGTCTGGAGCCCCGAATGACGCCCCTATCGCAGCTTTGGTCCTCCTAACGCACAGATGTGCAATGAGGAATAATACCAAGAGTTTTGAAGTTCTACTTGGACATGATGAGGTAGAGAAGGATGTGAATCATGTAACCAAAATTTTGGTCTTAATGGGGTTGGCATGGTGATGGAGGATAGCTGTTGACCATGTTTGAAACACAGTATCCATATCGCGTTAGCCTGAAATGGGAATAACAAATGAGCATCGACCGCTGACCATATTCGCAATGCGGGATTTGTATCGGCTTTTTGTTTGATACCCTTGAGGACGTTGGACCATAATGGTGGGAGGGCCCTTAGGCCTAGCATCCGTACTATTCAAGGGACCTTCCAGGTGTGAAAGTTGATGGAAGCCCTAATGAAGGGGAACACAAAGCCTGGAAAGTGGATGGAAACATGTCTGAGCAGAGTCCGACATTCCAGGTACTAAACCAGAGTGCCCTTAGGCACATTGATGAACTGCCGAAGAGGGTCGACAAGGGTGATCATGAGGAAGAGGTACATGGAGTGGTTGTTACAAGCCCGACGTGAATGAGGACATAATCCTATACCACACCATATACTCCCCTCCCCGGGGAAGGGTAGGCCAAGGGGCCAAGGTGAAATGGTGATTTCTGGGAGATGGGGATGGACCCTAAGTATAGAAATTCAGGCGGTCTTACGTATCCCATAAAGATGGGAATCAATCCACACGTAGTTCTTTAAAGGCACCCAGGGGTAAGATACCCTAAGGGGGGGGGGGTGTATGGAACAATGAGTAACCCGATGTGAATGAGGACATAATCCCGCACCACACCATACACTCTGAGTAAGAACTTGGTTCGGGGACCAATAAGGACAAGGGGCCTGAGGCTGGGCCTCAGTCAGGAAGGCCTGACCAGTTTATAGTTTAACGTCTTGTAGTGAGGACGAGGGCCAGGGGCCTAAGAAGGCCAAGGGGCCTGAGGCTGGGCCTTGGTCAGGAGGCCTGACCAGTTCACAATTTAACGTATTATAGAGAGGATGAAGGGTATCTCATCTGGGGATGTGTACAACATGGTGAGTAACCCAACGTGAAGGAGGACATAATCCCACACCACACTGTACAATCCCATTAGAGAGAACCTGGCCCGGGGGCCCGAAAGGCCAAGGGGCCTAAGGATGGGCCTTGGATGGAAGGCCATACACCCTATTGTATGGTTAATTCCTCATCACAGCTTTTAATACCACATGAGTGGTGCTTGGTGTGGAAAACAAGGAGCCGGTCTCGGCTCTCCCTGTCAAATAGGGCCTGATAATTGGCATCTCCTGGAGGGAGTTCATCGCTTGGAGATACCACGGGGTAGAATGAACCACTACACTTGATGTTTGGGACATCTTGGGGTGGTCCTAACGATCCAGGATAGCTTTTGACCATGTTCGAAACACAGTTTCCCTACAGTGACCTGAAATGGGAGAAAAAAATGAGCATCGACCACTGACCATATTCAAAACACGGGACTTGTATCGGCTTTTTGCTCGACATCCTCAAGGGCGTTGGCCCAAAGTGGTAAGAGATCCCTTAGGCCTAACATCCATACCATTCAGTGGCCCTACCATATGGGGAAGGTGATGGAGTCCCAATCAATGGAGTGGGTAAAGCATAGCTATACCCATCTCTAAAAGAGGTGAACATCTCCTAGGAGTAGGATGTATGGCCAGATCTAGGTTAGATTGATGTGAATTGGGGCAAAAGTTTTCACCCCTGCCATACGTCTTGACCCGAGGGGAAGATTCTGGCGTTTGGGTTGGGCTAACAGACAAAATGCCTGGGCGTTCCTACGTATCCCATGAGGATGGTAATAAAACCATACGTAGTTCTTGAAAAACAGTTTAACGTCATGCTGGATGATGCACAGTTTAAATTCGTGTAGGACTAGACAGTTTAAGGTCATGCAGGACCGACATGTAGTTTAGGGTCATGCAGGACCATCCAGTTTAAGGTCATGCAGGACCATTAGGCTCAGGAAAAGTATTTCTTGAGGAACTTGGAATTGGTGGGAGGAGTTATACTCTCACCATTCATGGTTACAAGGGAGTATTCTCCATTGGGGTAAACACTGTGGACTATGTAAGGTCCTTCCTATTTGGGCTCCAACTTGGGTGGTTTCCTTCCAGGGATCATTGGTGCTCGGAGGGCCAATACTAGGCCGCCTTGTAGAAAATAGCGGAGGCGAACCTTCTTATTGAAGGCTATAGCCATCTTACTCTGATGCCTTTCTAGATTGTACAAGGCACAAAGTCTATTCTCATCAAGTGCTTCCAATTAATCTAGATGGATTTCGGCCACCTTATCTGGTGCCTGCTGGTCATAGACCGCGGTGCATAACAAAGGCAGCTGGATCTCGATGGGATGGACGGCCTCAGCTCCATACACTATGGAATATGGGGTCACTTGGGTGGAGTTACGAGTCGTCATCTGATAATTCCAGAGGGCATTGGGGAGCCTGTCCGGCCAACTCTTCTTGTTTTGGCCAACCATTTTCTGAAAAATGTTAGAGAGGGTTTTGTTGAACGCCTCGATCTGCCCATTTTCCTGCGCGTGATAGCGGGAGGTATGGTTTGAACAGATATTGTACTTAGCGTACAATTTATTCAGCTCGTCTACTTAGAAGTTGGTGCCATTATTGGTGAGGACGGCGTGAGGGACTCCAAACCGGTGGATGATGTTAGAGTTCACGAAGTCAACGATGGAATGGGCCTTGACCTCCTTGAGCGGAACTACTTCTGCCCACTTAGAAAAAAATATGTGGCGGTTAGGATGAACCTGCACTGGCGAGCTGTTGCTGGTGTGTATGGTCCCACGACATCGATTCCCCACACTGTAAATAGCCAAGAGTACTTGGTTGAGTGGAGAGGTTCTGGCGGCCGATGCAGGAAGTTACCATGAACTTGGCATGCATGGCATCTCTTGGTGAACTCGATACAATCATGGATCATAGAGGTCCAGAAGTACCCCAGTCTTCAGATTTGATGGGAAAGATTTGGACCAGCTTGATGGGAACCACAGGAACCAGCACAAACCTCTTGCATGACCTGAGAAATCTCGACTCCTTGGATGCAATGGAGGATAACACCATCGAACCCGCACTTGTAGAGGATCTGCTCAAGACTGGGACCACTCTGGAGGGTAAACTGCAGCGCACAGTGTCAGATTCACTCACGCTCAGCCCAATCATCTAGGAGGCAACCATTTTGGAGATACTCGACAAAAGGGGCTCTCCAGTCGGGAGTCACTTCAACCACTACATCCGAAGAGCCTAGCGGTCCTGACGTGGAGGATCCGGTGGTAAGATGGCTTACTCGCAGGCCGTCATCATCCTTTGGGATGCTGGGGGAAATGACTCTCCGGTGTGCCACATGTATAATCAGATCATCATACTCGGGCTCTGCAAGTGATGCAGCTAAGTTGGCCAAAGTTTCCGCTCGACCATTCCGCGACCGAGGGACATGGGTAACCTCTAGTCGAGAAGGGAACTGGGCCATTAGCTGGAGGGTACACTCCAGAAATGGTACTAGCTCTAGATTTATGACAACGTAGTCACCATTGATCTGCTTTATGATGAGCTCGGAGTCCCCTTTCACATGCAAATGGGGAACGTCAATCTTGAGGGCCAGCTCGAGGCCAGTGATAAGATCCTGATACTCTGCCTCATTGTTCGTGCAACCTTATGACAACAAGAATGAGTATGGAAGAATGTCTTACACCGGAGTAATGAAGACGATACTCAGGCCCACTCTTTTGAGTCGAGGATCATTGGGCCTCCTACCGATGGGGCTCCGGGAGGCACCGTTGAAGTGAATCTACTAACATGGGATGGTATGATCTACCGAGTGGATTGCCTCATCGGGAAAATCCAAGTCCAGGGATTGGTCCGCAGAGGTTGGATGGGCAGCTAGGAAGTCTTCCAATGCCTGTCCCTTGATGGCCTTCTAGGGGAAGAACCTGATGTCAAACTACTGGAGGATTACCACCCACCATGCTAGACGACCAGTCAACATGGGGCGATTTATAATGTACTTCAGTAGGTCTACCCGAGAGACCAGCTGTACCTCATGGTGCTGCAGGTAATGTCGCAACTTCTTCAAAACAAATACTAGCGCAATGCATCTCTTCTCAATGGGGGAGTATCTGGTATCTGTATCGAGAAGCATGCAGCTGAGGTTGTAAAGACTGTTCCCTATCCCCTTGTTGTTCTTCTAGGCGAGAAGGGTGCCGATAGATCATTCCAGGGCAGTCACGTACAGGATTAGCAGCTTCCCAGAGACGGGTGGTATCAAGACCGGAGGTTGGAGCAGATACTGCTTGATTTCCTCGAATGCAGTCTATTACTCTTCATCCCATTCATAGGCAGATCCTTTCTTCATTAGCTGAGAAAAGGGCATACACTTTCCAGCCAGATTCATAATGAATCGGCGTATGTAGGCTAAGTGGACTTGGAAACCTCAAATCTCCTAAATATTACTCAGGGGAGGCATCTGGATGATTTCCTTGATCTTCTCTGGGTCGATCTCGATGCCTCGGTACCTGACAACAAATCCAAGAAACTTCCTGGAAGTGACCCCGAAGGCACACTTCAACGGGTTCATTTTCAAGTGGTGGGAGCGGAGGAAGCCGAACACTTTCTCAAGGTCCTTGAGATGGTCCTGGCACTGGCGAGACTTGACCACCAGATCGTCCACATAACATTCCACCAATTTTCTGAGGATTGGATTGAATATGCAGTGCATGGCCCACTGATAGGTGGAACCTGCATTCTTCAGGCCGAAGGGCATAACCTGGTAATAAAAAGTACCTTGGGGCACCCTGAAAGCTGTGTAATCTTCATCCTCAGGGTCTATCCAGATATGATTATATCCAGAGTAACCATCCATGAAGGAGAGGGCTTGGAACCCAGCTGTAGTGTCGATCAACAATTCTGTCACTGGAAGGGGAAAATCATCCTTCGGATAGTGATGGTTGAGATCCCAGAAGTCGATATAGACTCTGATATTCCCATTCTTCTTCCTGATTGGTACAATGTTGGCTAGACACTTGGGGTACTGGACCTCCTTAATGAAGTTAGCTCTGATGAGCTTGTCAAATTTGGCCTCGATCATGACACTGTGAGAAGAGTGCATCTTTCTGGGAGGTTTCTTGAACCTGCGATGATTTGTTGAGAGACCGAGGCGGTGGACAGATACCTGAGGATCTAGTCCTAGAATCTCATCATAACTCCATGAAAATATGTCATGATTCTGTTTAAGGAAGTCCACGTACCGTTGATTCTCCTCAAGGGACATGGAAGCACTGATCAATGTGGGTCTTAGATCTACCTCACTACCAAGATTCACCTGTACCAGTTCATCGACCGTGGCAGAGACTCCTTCTTCAAAGACGGGGGGAGCATCATCCAGATCATCTTCTTTGATTGTGGAGGAGGGATTCCCAGCGGTTGAGGATTCCCCTGGGTCGGAAGAACCTGACGGGAGGCTGATACTATCCTGGACAGTAGTAGACATCATATCAGAAGATTCACGTGCCGCTGAGACCATAGCGATGAAGGAAGTCAATCCAATCCCATCTGGTCTTCAGCCCAAGGGTCCACTCTTGATGACATCAAAGCAATAGTGGTGTGTCGGCTTGACCCGGTTAATCCAAGCCCAGAAAAATAGACACGTATGACGTACTGCCATTGCCATAGGGCAGACATCCCGATACCGTATAGGGGTAGGAGGTTTCGGGATCACCAGAGCCTGGTTTGTGTAGGAGTACGAGGTGATTTTCTTTCATCGCTTGGACTTGGGAATATGCCTACCTCTCATACTAGAGACAACAAAGAATTACCCCTTTTCAGGGGGTCGTGACCTCCAATCGATGTATTGGGAAGATGTAGGAATCATCCAGACCTGCCCAGGGGTCACTTGTGACCGGGGCGGGCTCAACCTCACTTTCCAGAATTAGCTTATCCTTGCTCTTGTAATAGTCATCGTCCAGATAACGGGCTTCACAAGAGGCAAAATGAGATGCATCACCTTGGAGTACACCTACTTGACCATTAAGGGAGTACTTGAGGAACTGGTGATATGATGAGGGGACCGCTGCGTGCAGTGGAGCCATGGTATACCCATCAATGTATTGTACGCAGTGTCCTGGGAGACGACCATAAATTCAGTACTGAAAACTAGGCCACCGAACTGGTTCTTCAAATGGATCTTGACGACCGGGGTCTGCTTTGTCCTGTCATATCCCTGGATCCTTAAATCGAAGGGATTCAGGTCATCCTCAGATAACCCCAGCTTCCGCAGTGTCCGCATCGGGATAAGGTTGATCCTGGAGCCGGTGTCAACGAGGCAGCGATGAACCTCCACACCGTTAAATTTTCCAGTGATATACAGCGGGAAGATGTGCCCCTATATGGGGGAGCCTTCAACTTCTCCCAAGAACGAGATGATGGCCTAGAATTCGGTATTCTCAATGGATTTATCATGAAAGGCTTCTGCAGCTGCTACCTCTGTCTCAAACTAGAGGGGGCTCCTTAAAGCCTTAGCGAGGGCCTCACACATATCTGACGACAAGCGGAGGGCTTCAAAGATGAAAAGCCTTGATGGGATACTGGAAAAGTGCTTTAGGACATCGTAATTCCATGCCAGGAGTGAACTTCTGCTTACAGGAGGCCGCTCTGCGATTGGAGGCATGGCGGGCCCTGCCGGCTGGACCAACGACTGGCTGGTGCTGGGCATATCCCGCTGCCCACTAGTTGAAGCCTGAAGAGTAGCTACCGGATGAGGTCCGGATGACTGAGATCGGCTTGCAGCGGGGAGAAGCTGGTCGTGGCATGACTGAAGTGGCTATGCCTGATCCAGTAGCACAAACAGCGGTGGAGGTGGTCCTGACGACATCAGATGAAGAGGCTGCGAGTGCTGAGCTCTGCGATGGGCCTGTTGTCTGGTCTCAGTGGCATGTACGTCCTGGCTAGAGGTGCCGACTGATGCGCCTCGACAACCCATATAGCCGTGGATTCACCGACATTGGCATCGACTGTGGACGTTGGGGAGGTTCTCCTAGCGTTCCCCTTCGTCAGGAGTCATATAGGGGGTTACCAACTCGAAGGTATTAACCGAAGCGTACCCTTGACTGTCACTTGACGAATCATCCACCACTGGGAGGATTCTGGGGGGATCCCCATATCAGGGGGAATGAAGTCACTGAGAGTGCGGGACGATGATGACATTGGCGGGGCGTGTTGCTTTTTCTTGAGCCGCCAATGCTTTCTTTTCTGGAAAGAGTCCGGCTGAGATGATGATGCAGAGGTGGTGGTCGCAGCTTCTGAAGGCTCCGACTGATTCAGGCATTCCCAAATGATGCCATGGCAATGAGAAACCATTTTACGAGCCATCCAGTTGTCGTACTTCTGGGATCCACGGCTGGGGACCTGCTACCACTCGCCTTCGCTGTCTCTACCGCTGCCTGAACTTACAAAGACACCCACTACTTGTGCCGGGGCTGGGCCCATCCTGACTATGTTGTTATCGACCTGGTCCTGGAGCTAGTTCTTAAACACATAGCACTGATTGAGGGTGTTCCCCAGAATCCGATGATAGGGGCAGTAGTTGGGGTGATCAGTGAGATTCTCCTCTGTCGGCCTTCTACACTCAGGCAAGCGTACAATCCCCTACTCTAAGGTGCTAAGGAAGTAACTGGGGACCTGATTCTTGCTGAATGAGTAAGTCCGGTGTCTTCTTTCCAGATATAGAGCCCTTGGATCCTGGCCCTGACGAGGAGCCATAGGGGCCTGTTGAGGCGGTGGACCCTGATTGTCCCACCTGGGTGGTGGTGGCACATTACGCGGGGGCACCTGCCGATTCTGAGGATGCTGCGGAGCTGGGGGATGTGCCTGAGGGGGAGGGCCTCTGCAAGGCTGTGGGGCCGGTGCTACTGGTATCTATTCTAGTTGCCTGTGGGATTCTATTTGGGCCATCGCGGTAGTCTCAACTCTGGCAGCTCTCCTTGCTGGGATTACAGGGAGCAGTGGATGGGCCTGGCTGGCCTATTGCATGGATTCTTTGAGGCGCTGGGCCTTATCTGAAAAGTCTCGGAACCCTCCAAGATAGTTATGAGTGATCAGGGAGGGAACCAATTTTGTCTTGACATTCCCCACGCACATCGTCAGTAATTTCTCTTGAGTCAGTGGCATGTCGAGGGAGTATGTGAGCCCCTTCCACCAGGCGATAAAGTCTGCGACTTGCTCATCAGGCCTTTTCTTGCATTTGAAGAGGTCTACGATACTAGTCTTCCAGGTGGTAGAGCTGAACTAGTAGAGGAACTGCCTGCGAAGGTCCTCCCAGCTGGTCACAGATCTGACGGGGAGCTGGCTGTACCAGACGAATGTCGACCCCTCTAGTGTCTGAACGAAAAAGCAGAGCTTAGCAGCCTCCAACTACACTGGAGTCCCCAACATGGGCCCACACTTTGAGTTGAAGTGGTCTAGATGCTGCGGAGGGTCCCCCATACCATTAAAGGGGGAGAAGTTGGGATTTCCAAAACCCGAAGGCACCGACATATCATCCACCCATGCCAGATATGGCTTTCCATCTGGTGGGATTGCCACCTGCCGCATTTCCAATGCCTCAAGGCGGGCTATGAGTGCCGCCATAGGATCATCTAGATGGGGGTCCCTGTCTTGATGGGGATATCTAATCACGAGCGCGTTTCCGGGCTCTTCAACATGGTAGACAAGTTCAGCAGCTCGTTGAGCGACTGGTGGAGCGGCCTGCGGGGCAGTTGGGGGAACCCGGGCCGGATTTCTCGGATTGCCGTGCTATTCGGGAGGGTTTGGTGAGACATACCGCACCCTATTGACGTGAGTTCTAGATTTATCCCTGTCTACAGGAGCAGTATGATCAGGGTTTCCTAGAGGTATCTCTCCAGGGGGGAGTTGTTCCTGCCCCTGCTGCCCCGGCCTAAGATCGTCGTAGTCAGGTTGTCGCTCTATAGCGCGTTCAGCTAGAAGTTCGTCGACCAACTTCTTTTGCTCAGCAAGTTGCTGGTGCAATGTGTCCTTCTCGGAGTCCTCCTCCGTCTTCTGCACCGAGGTGGATGGGTCAGAGTGCTTGACAGCTCCGACATGCTCTTTTCCCTTATCGGTATTCCTTCCAAGTACCAACGACTCGGTGGGCACAGGGATACCAAGTAGGTTCCTCTGGTGATGAGTAATCATCACAGATGGTTCCAACAGTGGTGGCACACCCTCATGGGGTAAGTCTCCATCGAGAAACTCCAGCTCGTCCTCTTTGTCCACTACGCCGACCATGTTGACCGTGACCCTTCCTGGGGGCATGTCCTCAATATCACACATCGAGTTGGGATGCCGCCGGATAGGGCTGAAGAGGAGGGAAGCATACTGCCCTCAGCCATGGATTTACACGAGGGGGGTAGCCTCCCTGATAATTTTGTGAAGTACCTTGATACTCTGAACGCATTGCTACTGGAGGGCCTCACAACGACCTGGTAACTCGGGGCGCTGGGCCACAGGGAGCGCAGCCAGATCGACTAGACATCATTTCTCACTAATGTCTTCGAAATGCATTTGGCTCCTTGGATATACCACGCGCTGATGACAGAGACTGAAATGCATCTTCCAGAGGGTGTAGCGGAAACACTCAACCTCCTCTGGGGTGAGGGACTCGGGTATGCAGAAATCCTGCGCTTCCATGGGCTAGAACTTCTCGGGGAAGTGGTCCACCGCAAGGATGCTCCAGAATATCCTCGACTCAAATTCAGGGTTTGAACCTTGATTTCCCCACTCGCCAACTAGGGGTGGCTGAGGAACTGGCAGCGGTACTAAGGTAGACCGTTGAGACGATAGGTTGGTTGGTGGATAATATGGAGAACGGGCTGACTGGCTACTGATTCTCGGGCTGTCCTCCGAGGAGTGTAGTAACCTAGCTTCTACGTCGCGATAGGAGGGGCTGAAAACTGTCGTCCCTGGATCAGGGGCCATGGCTGGTGGTGGTGGGTCGCGCTGCTGCTCGCCCACCATTGGTCCCCAGAATAGCTCTCTGTGATCTCTTGTGGAGATATAAAGCGCTTCTGGTGATGATGGTGGTGACTGCATGACCGTAACCTACGGGGTTTCCAGATTTTCATCCTCTTGGTTAAACCTTCGGAGGGAGGCAGGAATCCTATGGACCTCACATTTTGGGAGCACCAGGCTGATGTGCCTCATCCCTGCCCTGACCCTTGACTCAGATGAGCGGGGGGAGGGTTCTTGAGTTGAATCACACTCTGCTTAAGAGTCTGAGAAGTGGACCGGTTTGATCTCCATCCATGCCTTCCTAGGATTCTTCTTGTGGCGGTGATGACCCGCCTTCCTGCCCCTAGGTGGCTCCTCGGGACAGGGCTGATTTCTGACATGTGGCCCTTCGGCTGCACTGGTGCTAGGGAAGAGAGGGTTTCCGCCCGAGAAAGCCGGGGTGCAAGGAGCACCGGGACAAATGTCGAAGGGGACATGGGGAGGACCTCCATGAACAACACCAGAGTAGGAAAAACATCCGTTGGAACTGGCATGATCATGGGGAGGACCTCCATGCTTGGTGCGGGTGGAGCGAGGCTGGCCTTCACCCCTATGGTTGCCGGGGTGAGGAGGACCTTCGCCAGCTATGGAGAGGAGTAGGAAGAATCCCCACATTGGGGAGGGACCAGATGGGTACCATCTCCATATCAACAGTTAGGGGTAGGAGTAAGGACTCCATACCTAGTGTGATGGGCACGAGAGAGGCTTTCGTGCTGAGCATCACCGTCATGGGGCAGACCTTCATTCGGATCGGGGGTAGCATGGGGCAGACCTCCATATCAAGCCTCAGAGTGGGGAAGTCCCACACTCTGTGTGGTGGTGGTACATGGAGGACCTTCATATGGGGTGGCATCACTACGGGTTGGTTCACGGTGACCCCTGCTCATGCCTGCAACCAGAAGAGTCGACCCAGCCTGCTTGTGGGGCGGTTGGGGCCTCAATCCCGATTGGGCGTATAAGCTACCCTGCTCAGTGTGTGCAGGGACTTGATGATATGTGTCGGTGGTAGATCGAGCCACAGTAGCCGTCGACGTTGACGCCTCCTAACGGGCGTCCTCAGCTCGTGCCCGACACTGGCATCGGGTCGGATGAGCCGGTGCTGGTGGTGTAGGTGCATAGCTTACCTGATCCTCCAGCAAGGCCGAGCGGTGGTGTTGACGCGGCTGGGTGGGGGCCCTTGCTTGGAGCCCCTGGATTGAGACTCTAACTGGGCTGGGCCGGACGTCGCCCACCTCATCAGCGTAAGGCAGGGAGTCATCAAAGCGCCCTGGGGATAGGCTCCCGAAATGATTGAATGTTGGGGTGGGGAGCAGCGGTTCCCTGTGCGGCCCTCAGGGGTAGCGTTGACGGCGGGACCTGGATGCCTCTAGGTCTAGGCAGGCCATATCCCGGGTTGGGATTATTCCCTTCTCCTCGTAACGATGTACAAGGTTGTTAATTTCCCTTCATTGGATAACTTCCTATGGGGAGATGGGCCATGGGCGCCCCACGGTCATGGATATAGAAGCCGTTGCAGAAGTGATGAAGCCATGCGAAGTAGCTTTGATGTCATTTCACCTGCCCCTATGTAGGTGGGCGGGTGGTGATCACGTTCCTGTGGCAGAAAACTGACTCCTGAGAAGCATAGAGATGAACTCGTCAGTGTTGAAAGAAAAGGAATCGACGACCAATGCTCCATCGCCATCCCATCTCCCATGATCAGTAATATGGATCCACGCTGACAATGTCGCAGAACGGAATTTCCAACGTTCTAATGCCCCAAATTCTAGTGAGTTTCACACCAGGACCGCTATTTTCTTGGTGGGACCCGGTGCCAGATAGCTGGATCTGGTGACACGTCAATACATTGATGCCCTGAGCGCTACTATTCTCCATATTTAGGAGAATATATTCACGTCGGGTTCACCATTTCTATTTCCGATGCTTTCGCTGGGGCGCGCACGTCCGTCTACTTGAGTATGACAAGCATGGTTTTGTTACCCCGAATTCCCACTTTCCAAAGGTGTGCGGCATCCGTTTTGTATTCAGGGATGTTTGCTCCTTGATCGAAATAGGATGATGGGATGTCAGTTCTTCCTTCCGTGGATTCCGCCTCGGAATTCATTACCAAGTCCGGGTCTCCCTCATAGATTTAATATGTTGTTCGTGAAAATATTCCCGACGCCATATCTTCATGGACACCAGTTAATTACACTATTTATGTTAGGACATTCCAAGGGGTCCGGTCAGGGCAGCAACCTTTGGTTAGAGGAGTAGTCTCGTTGGGGCATCACTGGCGTGTCTGGACGCTGTGAAATTGGCGTGTCTATCTTATGTCCCTTATTATAAGGCTTCTTGAGGGTGAAAAAAATCAAGGAATCCCACATTGAACATGGGGAATTATATTACATGGGCATGTATCTGAGGTTTTCCTCAGCTTCCCATGTTTAACACGGGGTATGCCGCAAGTTTAACATTCAGTGGAGATGGATCGGGCTGATCAGAACACTGACTAGAGTGAATCATACGGAGGAACCCCCTGGAGGGAACATCGATATTAGGGCCATCATGTGGGTGGCCTCTCGAATGCTATTAGATGGAACGGGGAATGGAATGGCATGATCCCACCGGGATGTGGCAGCCTGGGTAAGAATCAGGATGGACGATGGATTTGGGCTTGAGCCTCGAAGTGACTTCCTACGTATCCCCGTGGCGGGGAATCAAAGTCCATGTAGTTCATCTGACAATAGATTGTCGCCGATTGGGGGTTTCAATGGCTTACTGCTGGATTGGGTCACAACGGCTTACCGCTGGATGGGATGAGAGCAGCTTACCGCTGGATGGGATGACAACGGCTTACCGCTGGATGGGATCATAGTTTGACGTCATGCGGGATGAGGGTGAACCGACATGAAGGGGGTCCGAAACTGTTGGGTGTTGGGCTTGAACCTCAGGGAGGATTACTACGTACCATGCCTTGACATGGATCAAATACCATGTAGTTTAGGTGCTGTCATTTGAGGCTTACACTCTTAGGTGGCTCAGGGTTTCGGTGAACCGACGTGGAGGAGGACCTGGGGTCTAATAGATGGTAGTGGGTTTGAACCTCGTGGAGGCTTCCTACGTACCTTGCCTTGGCAAGGATCAAAGTCCTCATAGTTTGGGATGGTGGTGGGGATTACACTCTAGGCTTCCCAAGGTGTTAGTGAACTGACGTAAAGGGGGTCAGAGCGACCAATGGGTGGTGGTGGGTTTAAACCTCATGGAGGCTTCCTACATACCTTTCCTTGGCAAGGATCAAAGTCCTCGTAGTTTGGGAAGGGGCGTGTCGGTGAACTGATGTGAAGATGGACCTGGGGACCGATGGGTGTTGGTCTTGAACCTCATGGAGGCTTCCTACTTACCCTGCCTTGGCAAGGATCAAAGACCACGTAGTTCAGGTGGGGGTATGGGGATTACACTCTAGGATGCCCAAGGTGTTGAGGCTTGAACCTCATGGAGGCTTCCTACATACTATGCCTTGACATAGATCAAAGTCCTCGTAGTTTGGGATGGATTGGGGCTTACACTCTGAGGCAGCCCAAGGTGTTGGTGAACCGATGTGAAGATGATCGGAACGACTGGGTGGTGGGCTTGAACCTCATGGAGGCTTCCTATGTACAATGCCTTGACATGGATCAAAGTCCCCATAGTTCGGATGGTGAGGGGTGGAATACAGTTTAACATCATGCGGGACAGAGGCGTTATCATGGTCGATGCTTACTCTAAGCCCACGCGATTCATGCTCGGTGTGAGAAATAAGAGGCAGCAAAGGCCTGACGATCACATCGTGAAAGGTGCATCCGTGGGAAGTGAAGAGGGGATTACGTGTGGAGCGGCCCCGAGAGAGAAAGATTGATACTTACTCCAGGATGGAGGCCCGATGGTGACAAAGAGCAGTGGGAGAGGGATTTGAGACCGAATAAAGGAGGATCCCCATTCCCTATCATGCCCTCCACTGACCTTGGGGACCTAAGATGAAAGGAGGAGTAGGGATGATACCTCCTGGAAGGAGAATTTGGGGCTTACACCAAGGTGGCTACCCTTCCCCCGCAGACAAATGCCACTCCCATAAGGGGGATATCATCCCTTGTGGAGACTAGGGGGGTGTGGAGAATGTCCAAGGTGGGGGCACCCCGTGTGTGAGGCACAAGGTGAGGTCACATTTTAACGTCATGTGCTGAGGACGATGGTGCTTGGTAGTTTAATGTCATACAGCTTGGACAAGGTGGGTGTGCTTCACACCCCTAGGACTTACATAACCGGTACCCTCTTCTCCTTGTGGGATGGAAGGCACTAGAAATGCCATGGTGAGGGGGTGTTGCAGAGCGAACCATAGAGGGGCCCATGTTAGCATGGCTATACAAATAATCAATAGCCGTTATCATGCCTATGCAAAGAATCATGAGGAAAATCAACGCAACGAGCGGTATCTGTTGTACCCCACACTCTTTGATTTTCATGATCACAATCACTTTCATATATGTTTAACTTTGTTTTTAAGTGTTGTGGATGATAGGCAAAAGATTGCCAAAGGATTGGCCCAAGAATGGACAAGAAATGGACTGAAATTCAGTCCACCGGCCAACCGGTGTGATAGCACCGGCCAGCCGGTGGAACTGGCAGAGGCATTGCCCACTGCCAGGTTCCACCGGTCGACCAGTGGCTCTATCACCGGTCGACCTATGGCACCCAGCCCAAATAGTGTTTTCTACTGTCTTGCCACCGGCCAGCCGGTGGCTCCTCCACCGGTCGACCGGTAGAGCCTGGATCAAGACTCTTCTTCTCTACCAAGGCACCGGCCAGCCGGTGGAGCTGTACCGGCCAGCCGGTAGCCCAGTCAAACTAGCCGTTGGGTTTGACCAGTCAACCCTCTTTTGGCCTCCAACGGCTCCGAAGACCTCTCCAACGGCTCCGAAGCCTCCCCAAGGGTTCCATGCCTATAAATAAAGGCCAAGGAAGCCCCGGACACCTACCGGAACGATACGGAAGCCCACGGACACCTTGTTGATCATTTGGCGTACCTCCGGTGCATTCCTCCAAGGGAACCCCAAGTGCTCCATCCAATTCCACATTCAAGAGCACCCTCAAGAAGCTTGGGAGAGCACGCTACATCAACTCCATCATCCAATTGGCGCCCAAGTCTTCCTCCAATACGGTTTTTCTTGTTTATCTTTTTTGAGCATCATTTTGGGTTTGTGCCTACAAACCCCAAACCACTTTTCTCATCCCCTCTTTCTCTTGGGTTCTCACACCACCATTAAGGTGTGAAGAGGTTTCTTCAAGCCTTTCCTTTTAAAAGGCTTGTGTCACCGGTGAGCTAGCCTTCACCCGTTAAAAAGGCTAGTGGGTTCTTGCTAAACCATCAAAAGCAAGTGGGTTCTTGCTAAACCACAAAAAGCAAGCTGTAATAGGTCCTAGTGCTACCTCAAAGCCTAGTGGGTTTCTTGCTAAAACCATTGAAAAGCAAGCGGTAGGAATCTCTCAACGGTTGAGTTGGGAGCGGAGACGTAGGCCGGGTTTTTGGCCGAACTCCGTTATCAATTGCGTGTCTTGCCTTCTTTATTTCCGCTGCATCTTTCACTTTGATTTTAATTTGTTATTATTTTTTAAAAGGCAATTCACCCCCCCTCTTGCCATCATTCCCCGTTTTTCCGACCTAACATTTGGTATCAGAGGGAGTATTTGAATAATTCCCTAACCGGTTTCAAATTAAAGATCCTATTTTTGTTTGATGGCTTCTACCGCTTCTTCTTCTCAAACTCTTGAAGGACATTCTTTGGATCGTGCTCCATTCTTTGATGGAGCCGATTATTCTTTTTGGAAAACCCGCATGACCACTTTTCTTAAAAGCATTGGTTATCCTATTTTTAAAATTGTCATGCATGGTTATTCACTTTCTTCTCCCGATGAGTCTAAATGGACCCCCGCCGACATTGCAAATTTCGAGCTTGATGGCAAAGCCATGAATGCTCTTCATTGCGGGTTAGATAGAAATGTTTTTGATCATATTTCTTCTTGCACATCTTCACATGATATTTGGAAATGTTTAGAACTAACCTATGAAGGTACTAGCGAGGCTCCAAAGCAAGAATCCGCTCAAAAGCTAGAACCCGCTCAAAAGCAAG
This sequence comes from Viscum album, assembly GCA_963277665.1. Classification (NCBI taxonomy): domain Eukaryota; kingdom Viridiplantae; phylum Streptophyta; class Magnoliopsida; order Santalales; family Viscaceae; genus Viscum; species Viscum album. Next base: position 1,149,099,255 of record OY728128.1, read on the forward strand.
AACCCGATGCAAAATCCGTACCCGCTTACCCACTTCACAAGAAAAGGGCCAAGAAAAAGGAGAAGAAGAAGGCTTCAAAGGAAACATGGAGTGATAGCTCCACCTCCTCATTCTCCTCCTTCTCCTCGAGCGACCAAGGTAAAAAATGCCTAATGGCAAAACATGAGGTATCTTCCTCCTCTTCCTCCTCTTCCTCCTCTAGTTCTTCTAATTCATTGAATCATTTATCCTATGAAGAACTCTCGCACGCAAGAGATCAATTGGAAAAAGGTTTTCATGCTTTATCTTCAAAATTTGTCGCTTTGAAAAAGAATTTCAAAAAACTTTCCTCCGAAAAAGACCAACTTCTCAAAGAGAAGGAGGAACTCTCCCTCAAAATCCAAAATTTTCCAAATGTTGATTCTATGGAATCAACCATCAAAGATCTAAGAGAGACCCTAGCCAAGTTCACCCAAGGTGAACAAAATTTGTCCAATCTCCTTGGTTCTCAACGTGTTTCTAGAACCACACATGGAATTGGCTATACCAACCAAGCTTCCTCCTCCCATGCTCCAACTGTTTTTGTAAGGGGGAGCTCTAGTTATAAATTTTGTAACTATTGTAAAAAACCCGGGCACCTCATTTATGAGTGTAATTGCAAAAATGCCCGGTACGGCCAACCCAAATCCATTTTTTATTCGGACGAATTTTATAGGAGAAGACCCGCCATGAGACAAGTATGGATTGAGAAATCCCTTTTGGTGAGTCTCTCCGGGCCTAAGATAGTTTCCTCTCCCCGGTGATTTATTGTTTTTATTTAGGGGGAGTTAGGTTCTTTTAAGCCTTTTTGTGAATTAAAAATTTTCATTCAAAATTCTCATTTTAAAATTTTCATTCAAAATTTTCGATTCAAACTCTCAATTTCAACTCTTGGTTTCAAAATTTTCATTTCAAAATATTCAATTCGAATTTCTCATTTCAAAAATTTTCATTTGGTTTCAAATTTCAAATTTCAATTGGTTTTTGATTCAAAACTTTCAATTCAAACTGTTATTCAATTTTCATTTCAAAATTTTCAACAATTGGTATTATTTTCAATTGGTTTAAAATCTTGTTTTCAACGTCGTCCCTCAATCAAGTTTTATGCCCCATTCTATTTTGATAATCACAAAGGGGGAGAAATTTCTTGATTGATTCGGGGAGAATATTTTCTCTCATGCTGAGTATTTATTTTCAATTTATCATTTAAAGCATGCCTTTCATTTAAGTTTTTACATTGCTTAGATAAGTGATTGTGATCATCAAAATAGGGGGAGATTGTTGTACCCCACACTCTTTGATTTTCATGATCACAATCACTTTCATATATGTTTAACTTTGTTTTTAAGTGTTGTGGATGATAGGCAAAAGATTGCCAAAGGATTGGCCCAAGAATGGACAAGAAATGGACTGAAATTCAGTCCACCGGCCAACCGGTGTGATAGCACCGGCCAGCCGGTGGAACTGGCAGAGGCATTTCCCACTGCCAGGTTCCACCGGTCGACCGGTGGCTCTGTCACCGGTCGACCTGTGGCACCCAGCCCAAATAGTGTTTTCTACTGTCTTGCCACCGGCCAGCCGGTGGCTCCTCCACCGGTCGACCGGTAGAGCCTGGATCAAGACTCTTCTTCTCTACCAAGGCACCGGCCAGCCGGTGGAGCTGTACCGGCCAGCCGGTAGCCCAGTCAAACTAGCCGTTGGGTTTGACCAGTCAACCCTCTTTTGGCCTCCAACGGCTCCGAAGACCTCTCCAACGGCTCCGAAGCCTCCCCAAGGGTTCCATGCCTATAAATAAAGGCCAAGGAAGCCCCAGACACCTACCGGAACGATACGGAAGCCCACGGACACCTTGTTGATCATTTGGCGTACCTCCGGTGCATTCCTCCAAGGGAACCCCAAGTGCTCCATCCAATTCCACATTCAAGAGCACCCTCAAGAAGCTTGGGAGAGCACGCTACATCAACTCCATCATCCAATTGGCGCCCAAGTCTTCCTCCAATACGGTTTTTCTTGTTTATCTTTTTTGAGCATCATTTTGGGTTTGTGCCTACAAACCCCAAACCACTTTTCTCATCCCCTCTTTCTCTTGGGTTCTCACACCACCATTAAGGTGTGAAGAGGTTTCTTCAAGCCTTTCCTTTTAAAAGGCTTGTGTCACCGGTGAGCTAGCCTTCACCCGTTAAAAAGGCTAGTGGGTTCTTGCTAAACCATCAAAAGCAAGTGGGTTCTTGCTAAACCACAAAAAGCAAGCTGTAATAGGTCCTAGTGCTACCTCAAAGCCTAGTGGGTTTCTTGCTAAAACCATTGAAAAGCAAGCGGTAGGAATCTCTCAACGGTTGAGTTGGGAGCGGAGACGTTGGCCAGGTTTTTGGCCGAACTCCGTTATCAATTGCGTGTCTTGCCTTCTTTATTTCCGCTGCATCTTTCACTTTGATTTTAATTTGTTATTATTTTTTAAAAGGCAATTCACCCCCCCTCTTGCCATCATTCCCCATTTTTCCGACCTAACAGTATCATCCAGGGGACTTTGTAGTCACATCGTGAAAACCTGGAGGGTCACACATGAAAAGTATTTTCCAAGCAGAGGGGTCCATAGGAAGGGGCCTTGTGAAGCTCTGTTGCTCCGCGTGGCAGAGGACACTTGCGAAGGGGTGTGATTCCCGAAGTGGGGTGCCATAGCCTTATCATGGGGCGAAGGTGCATATGGGAGGTGCTTCGCAAAGTGGACAGGAATTCGTGGAGCACAACCTCATGGGAGCAAAGGTGCCTCGCGAAGCAAGGTGTTGGGAAGCAATGGGATTCGTGAAGTACAGTGATTCTGCCTTAGCATGTGGATCATGTGTACTTTAAGGGTGTTTCGTGAAGCATAAACACTCCGTGATGACCCGGGTCCCCTTGGGGATCCTATTCCTTCGCGAAGACCATTAGGCTTCACGAATTGAATCCCTCTCAGAAGAGGGGATCAAAACGAGACAAAGGGGAGGCACTTCGCAGAGAAGAAGTACCTCGTACATCTCATGGTTCATAGAGCAGAAGGATGCTTCACGATTCGAGAGCTGGGAAGCTGAAAGGTCGGATTGTCCATCTTCTGGGATTAGGGGGAGCCCAGTATTTATAGGCAAGAGGTGCCATGGAGTAGAGCTCACGTGGCACAAAGAGGGACTTGGTTGCTTCATGGCGGGTCGCGAACATCAAATACGGTCACGGAGTGTCCCACCTCCTTGATTCGCGGTGGGTTCGTGAACGTCAAATGCGTTCGCGGAGCCTCACACCTCCTTTCTTCACGGTGTCCGCGGTGCTGGGGAACTCTGTGAAGGGGCTTCATGAGGTAGTCAATGGGGCCTTCTTTGGGCCTCTTCTTTGTCCCGAATTTTGGAGCAAACACATATATGCCCAGAAAAGGAAACAATGTGGATGATTATTTGAGTATGAAAAATTAGACTCAGATGGTTTATGAGTATAGTGTTGAGTGTAAAATGATGACCTTAATAGATGAGATGCATGTGGTGGTTCAGGAGAATGAGGAACAGATGAATCTAGTGTCATTTTCAGTGGATTTTACACTTTTGAGATCATCTATGTCAAGAATTGAGTTGTTGTGCCTATGATCATGTGAGAGGAGATCATGTAGGAAATTCATGCCTCAAAGTGGGAGGTAAATTATGGTGTAACCAAAATGTACCATGACCTATAACAATATTTTTGGTGTCTAGACATGAAGAATGATATACCATGGTTCATGATATGATGCTACACCTGTCAATAGTTGAAGGCGGAGCATCAATGATCTAGAGGTTTGTTACAGCTATTGTGTTAGGACCAAGTTGTATTTTGGTTGTATTTTTTTCAATAGATTAGTATGTTGAGAAGATGATGGATTAAAATCCAGATTAAATAAATTTTTCAATTGGATCCAGATGAGAATCAAATTCAGAATATCATCATGATAATCAAACCCAGAACATCTGGATGAGTCAATACAATCCATCATATTGGGATGTTGATAAAAATTCAGAAGTTAGTGGAAATCAAATTCACCATCTCAATCAAGAAAAAGTTTTTTAGTGGTTGGTTTTTCTGCTAAAGAGGACAAGTAAATCAATTCACTTTGTAAAATATGGTGATCAGACACAAAAATCATAATCAAGAATTTATCATATTTAAGAATTCATTTTATTTAGTAATTCTAACTCATGGTACTTAATAAATTCTATCATATTCAAAAGTTGTTTTCTAGAAGAAAAGGATCATTTGATCCAACTTGGGTTCAATTAAGGAAAATTTGATCGTAATGAGTTTTGGAGTTTTCATGGCTCTATTGAAAATGTAACGATGCTATACTGATCTTGGAGTTCTCATAAATCATAATTATTATATAAAACTTGTGATGAAAACATGATAAAATAAAGGGGGATAAATGGTTGAGAATGAATTCAGGCCAATAGAATTCAAAAAAATCGTATTCAGGCTAAAAAAAAGAAATATGTTGATAGGGAATTTATAATACTTTCCATTATAAGTTAGACGATGCTAAAGATGATCTTCAATGTATTCAAAGTCATGAAAGAAGTCATAATACAAGCAGAAGTTTGTGAATGAAGGAAGAAGATGAAGTCTAATCTGTTGATGAAGATCCATCGGATTAGGTATACCTCATATTCATCATAGATAGAGTTGTTTATTCATAAAAGTCATTGGTATCATATTCAGAAGAGATAAAAGTTATTAAATTATAAGTTGCTGATACTGGTCCATCAAACTCAGTATGTCATCTTAATCATCGGAGAAAGAATTCTTTGGGACTGATGAATAAAAATAAAAAAATAACGCGGTGACCAATACAAAGAAGAAACTCAGATCTTTGTCAACAATATATTTAACCACTCATCAGGATGAATTGTTTTGATTTCAAATGGGTCAAGAGACATAGTATTGAAGTTTAATATGATTGTCTGAATGAAGGAGAGATAGATAAATAGAAGTAAATTGATGACTATAAATTAATTAGATTCAGGATCATTGGCCTGGAGGAAAGAATAATAAGAAGAGTATTTTTTAAGGACTTTTTGAAAGTGTTGACAAAGGGATCAAGAAACTTTAAGAGATTGAAGGAGATGAAAAAGTGATGAAAATGGTAAGCTTGAAGTTCTAAGAAGATATTTGTTTTCATTAGTTGGTACATATCATATTAATAAAGAAATCATATCAGGCAATCATAATGACATCTATTTCTTCTTACATGCAATTGATACAAAGAATCGTAATGAAGGAATCATTTTATCAGATTCAGTCAAATGTTGGTGAAGAAAGTAAGAAGAGAGTTAAAGTATTTAAAATATTAGATAATGATCAAGAAGAAATGATAAGAGTTTAGAAACATTGATGAAGTCAAGATGCACCCAAAATTCAAGGAAACATGCAAATTAGGGTAATTTGGTTGAGCGAGAATGTTTTCAGGAATCCCGCCCAAACCATATTTTGGGGTGATTATAAAAGGTGAAAAGAATGTTGTACTTTTATGACTGAAGTACCATTCACAAGAAGTAGAGATAAGTTAGAGATCTAGAGAGAAAAAGAGGTTTCAGATTGAGTTTTTCTTGAATAATTCGTTCTAGATAGAAGAGAAATGAGAAGAGATAAGATTAGAACATATTCAGATGATCATAATATTTAGATGATTATCATATTTAGAAATTTATCATATTGGTCATGATTATCGTATTGAGATTTCTAGATTGAAGAATAAATTATTCAGAATTGTCTCAACTGTATTCTGACAGAGTTACATTTTTCGAATTGAGTAATCAAACTGTGAAAATCATGCTAGGAAATTAGATTGGGTTTTGTAACAAAGTCTAGAAAGTTATTACCAACTTTTGGGTAATAAAGTGAAGAATTTTTTTGAGAGTTTATATTTGTGAAAGTTGATAATGAAGCACCATAATGTGTTTTGTTACAAAAAATTTGTATTACATCATTTGTGCTAGAAGGATCACACACACCATTGAATTTTTTACATCATGATACATGATTTTAAGGTAATATCCTACTCAAAAGAATTGTTTTCTAGTGGATTGTGTGGTATTGGATCATTTTCATACCATACCAAGGACGTAGCTATTATTGTTGAATAGAAAACCTTGCAAATACTTGTGTTCTTATAGATGTGTGTTTGATTTATTTTCAATAGGGAAATAAATATTTAATAGGAGGTGAATGTTGTTTCTTTAGAAAAAAACTTAAAAGAAAAAGGTATCACTGATTCACCCCTCCCACTCTCAGTGATACAACTATTCTGAATGCGCACTTATAAGTGGTATCAGAGCTCAAAGTTCCCTTCATTTATTTTTTGCTGAAGTTTTTAAGAAGAAGTTATGATGGATAATTTGAGTTGTGTGAATAGTAAGTGTATTCTGATCTTAAATGATAGTAATTATCATATCTGAAAAGGAATAATGTTTCCATATCTTATGTCTCTTGGGTATGATGTTTCAAAAGATATTACAAATGGTTTCCCTCCTTTTATTGATAATAATTCTCTCACAAATGTTGATAAAGAAATCCTTGAGAATGATGGAAGAGTTAAGAATGATTTACTCTCATCACTTTATGAACATGATTTTTTGAGAGTAAAAGGAGTTTCCACTGCCAAAGGTATCTAAGATAAGCTGAACAATATTTATAAAGGCAATACAAAAGTAAAAAAAAGGAAAAGTTAAAAATTTGTATATTGAAGTAGAAAGATCTGAATATGGGTGAGTATGAATCTGTTGGTGACTTTTATACCAGGGTGAATGACATTTTAGCACTATAAGAGGTCTTTTTGAAAAGTTATAATATTATACTATTGTTGAAAAGATCTTGAAAATTATTACCGACAAGTTTGATGCCAACGTTTCTTTATTGGAAGATAGAGATCATGATACATTATCTCTGGATGATTTAAAAATTACTCTCATCATATATGAGATTAGAAGGGAAAAAGTTATAAAGGTAAAATAAAAGTATGATATAGAAATTTCTTTAAAATTATCTAATAAATAAAAGTTTAAGAAGGTTCCTAAGAAAGATGACATCATTGACTCTGACTTTGAAAACGAGGTATGTAAAAATCCTGATGAAATTTTATCCTTGTTGTCTAAAAATATGAAAATAGGTACAAGATGTTATAAAGGGAAACTTCCCTTAAGATTATTTAGATGTGTATCCATTGGTAATTTCATTTCCAATTTTCCTTGAAGATGTGATGAAGAATAAAGTGATGAAGAAGAAAGTGAAGAAGAATAAAGAAGGCCAAGAAAATCATGGAAGAAAAAGGGTGATAAAGAAAAATATTATTCCAAGAGGGAAGATAAGAAGTTATCCAAATCCAAAAATAGAATATTTTTGTCTAAGGAATATGATAGTGAGGAGGTTAAAAATAGCGTTGAAAATAACACATTTATTATAATAGTTAACGAAGAAAGTTTTTATAGTAGTGAAAGTAGTTGTTCTAAAGAAGAAGAACGTGAATTTGAATCCAAAAAATCTATTGAGCATACTGGGGAGAATAATTTCATTACAACAATTAACAAAGAAGAATTTAGAAGCATCAGTTTTTAAGAAGAATAAACTCAATTAGAATAGCATCTTAAAGAAGAATTGAAATAATGTCTGAGGAAGACTGGGAGACTTGAAATGGAGATCATGGAGTTGAAAAGTAAAAAATCTTCAAAAAAAATAAAGAATGTATTCTTAACGAGAAAGTAAATCTGATGGAATATGGAATATGTTAATGATTTGAATAAATATCATGATGAATAAAAGAATCGTAATTAACATCTAGAAGTGAAGTTGAAGGGAAAATAAGAAGAATTGGATCTTTCCCAAAAAATGTTCTAAAGCTGAACAGAAAGGTACAAGTTTTAAAAATTATATATCTGATATTGGTGAAAGTTCCTGTAATAAGGAACCTGAGAAGGATCAATAAAAGTTATCTTCAATGGTTGATAAGAAAGCTAGAATTATTTCTAAAAAGATGAAAGCTGGGAAAGTTTTGTGTGTGGACAAGATTAAAAAAGTGGAGAATACAAAAGTCTCTAAAAAACATGAGTCTAAAAATGTTTCTAAACATTATAAATATGAAAAGTTTTCAATTACTTCTGGGTTTGATAAGTCTGAAAAGAAAACCAAGGTGAAGAAGAAGGTTTCGATTGAAAATAAAAAATTGGTAATCAATAAAGTCTTGTTAAGAAGGTTGCTGAGAAATGTATTCACAACTCCTGTAAGTATGGAAGTTATAGAAGAAAATACACTTTCTATGGATATTGATGTAATTGTGGTGGATTTGGGCATATAACTAAAATGTGTTGGTTCAACCAACAATATTCAAACTATCCCACAATCTTTAGAAGGAAAAGTTTGAGGGGGATTCAATCCCCTCAAAGGAAGAAGTTTGAGAAGGATGTTTAGAAGAAACCTGAGGAGGTTGGTGTGAAAATTTAAAATAGGTTCCAACCTCTAGAAACTGTTTGTGATAGGTGTGAGAAAAATGGACATCTTACTAAAGGATGTCTTGTTTTGTTACCATCACAACAAAAGTTTCTAAATAGATCTCAAAATTCGGTTGTTTTAGAAATTAAGAAAAACATATCTGTTAAGTTTGAAAATAAAGAGTGCTTAGTTATCTATCTAGAACACATTGACTTGGGTAAGAATTTAAAGGAAGCACAAAAATTAGTGAAAGAAGAGGGGAATAAAAAAACTTCTAAAGATATAATCAAATTTGATAAAAAGGTATCAACATATTTTGGATATGATAAAGAAGGACATGATTTCAAAATTTGTTCAACTATCTTTCTAGAACAAAATAAATGCATGGAGAAAATGTTACAAAATGATTTTAATAAAGATGTTACTAAATATTAAGAAAAGATAACATCCTCATCAAAATATTATATAGATAATAAGAAAGTTGTTAAAAAACCCGAGAAGGATGAACAGAAAGAAGAAAGAACGTCTAATGAAAAATCCAAGAAAAAGAAGAAAAAAGTCAAGGCTGAGATAGGACTATCATTCCAATTTTTGTTTTTAAGAAACAATTGAGGTTCCACCTTATTCCCATTTTTTATATTTGTATTAACATCATGGAGTTGAAGGAGTCAAAATAAGGAGGCTGGAATTGATGAGTCTCTTACTATTCCTACAAAAGAAAGTAATATTGATATAAAAAAATATGAATTTTTGAAAAGTTGTGTTTTTATACAACTGAACATTCTAATATGTTTGTCGAGATGGGTTCAAGTTACTTTTACCTTAAAAAAATTCTTTCAAGTATTTCCCCAATCATGAGAATATTGAAAGAAACATGAAAAGGGTATTACATTAAAGTTGTGTAATGGAAAACATTGAAAACCTTGATTATTCACTATTGTTTCCTACATTGGGTTCTCCCATGTAGACTTAGAGTTATTTAGTTAAAGAATCTTTGTTAATAAACTGATGTGATACCTATGATGAAGAAAAGTTTCAAGATTATGAGAAGAAAAGTTACAATCTATGGAAATGGAGATCATTTTTCAATAAGGGTGAAATCTTTCATGAAGGACCCTTTGAATTTGATTATCAATAAGTGGGAGAGATAAGATAAAGGGGGATATAAAATAAATAAGGGGAGTAATAAAATAATGGAGAGAAGAAAAAGTGATAAAAGAAAACAATACCACTTATTGTTTTGAAGTGGTTAAAGTGGGTATATTGACAAAAAACACAAAGGGGAGATTGTTAGGACCAAGTTTATTTTGGTTGTATTTGCTATCAATAGATCAGTATGTTGAGAATATTATGGATAGAAATTTGGATTGAAGAAAGTTTTCAATCATATATTGATGAGAATCGAATCTAGACTATCAGCATGAGAATTAGATCCAGAACATCTGGATGAGTTAATATGATCCATCATATTAGGATGTTGATAAAAAGTAAGAAGCTGGTGGAAACTGTATTCACCATAATAATTAGGAATAAGTTTATTGATGATTAGTTTTTCTACCAATGAGGAAAAGGAAATCACTTCACTTTGTAAAATATGGTGACCAAACTCAAAAATCATATTAAGAAATTTATCCTATTCATAAATTCATTATATTCAAGAATTATGACTCATAGTACTTAAGAAATTCCATCATATTTAGAAGTTGTTTTCTATAAGAAAAGGATCATCATATCCACGTTGGGTTTGATCAAGGAAAATGTGATCATAATGAGTTTTGGAGTCTGCATGGATCCATTAAAAATGTGACAATGCTTTTCTGATCTCAGAGTTCTCATAAATCATAAGTATAATGTAAAACTTGTGATGCAAGATTTATGAATGAAAGGGGGAGAAAATGATGAGAATGAATCCATTCTAATCGAATTTAGGAAAATTGTATTTATAATGATAATGAAAGAAATATGTTGATAAATAAGTTACACTACTTTCAATTATAAGTCAGAGGATGCTGAAGCTAATATTCAATGTATTCAAAGTCATGAAAGAAGTCATGATGCAAGCATAGGATTTTGAATGAAGGAAGTCGTTGAAGTCGAAGCTACTGATAAATATTCATCAGATTAAGTATTCCATCGTATTCATCAGAGATAGATTTTTTTTTGTGCAGAAAATTCATTAGTATCATATTCATAAGAGATACAAGTTACTGAAGTAGAATCTATTGATAATTATCCATCAGACTCAATATTCCATTGTAATCATCGAAGGAAGAATTGTTTGGGAATGATGAATGAAAAGAAAAATAAAAGAATGTGGTTACCAATACAAAGAAGAAACTCAGATCTTTGTCAATAATGTATTCAACCATTCATCATGATGATTTTTTTTTATTTCAAATGGATCAAGATCCATCGTATTGAAGTTAATTCCAATTATATGAATGAAGGTGAGACCAATAAACAAAATTAACCTGACATCAATAAATTAATTGGATTTAGGATCATTATTCTGGAGGAAAGAAGATGAAGAAGAGTATTTTTTGAATAATTTTTGTAAGTGTTGACAAAGGGATCAAGAAACTTGAAGATATTGAAGGAGATAAAAAAGTGATGAAAAGGGGAAGGTTGAAGTTTGAAGAATTTTTTTGTTTTCATCAGTTGGTACATAGAATCATAATGAAGAAATAATATTGGGCAGTGAGAATGACTTCTATTTCTTATTACATGCAATTGATTTGGAGAATCATAATGAAGGAATCATTTTATCAGATTTAGACTGATGTTTTTTAAGAATGTTAGATGTGAGGTGAAGTGTTTAAAATATTTTAAAAGGATCAAGAATAAATGAGAAGAGTTAAGAAATGTTGACGAAGTCAAGATGCACCAAAAATTCAAGGAAACATGTAAATTTGGGTAATTTGGTTAAGCGAGAAAGGTTTTAGGAATCCCACCCAAACCATATTTTGGGGTGAGTATAAAAGGTAAAAAGAAAGTTGTACTTTTCTGACTGAAGTACTATTCATGATAAGTAGAGAGAAGACATAGCTCTAGAGAGAAGAAGAGGTTTTATATTGGGTTTTTCTTGAAGAATTTTTTCCAGACAGAAGAGGAAGGATAAGTGACAATATTGCAACATATTTAACTGATTATCATATTCATCCGATTATTGTATTTGGAAGTATTATTGTATTGGTATTTCTAGACTAAAAATGAAAGTGTTCAGAATTGTCTCAACCGTATTATGATAGAGCTACATTTTTTGTATTGAGAAATTGGACTGTGAAAATTAGACTGTGAGATCAGATTGAGTTTTATAACAAAGTCCAAGAAGTTCTTACCAACTTCTAGGTAACAAAGTGAAGAATTGTTTTGAAAGTTTATATTTTGAAAGTCGATAAAGAAGAACTGTAACATGTTTTGTTACAAAAAAAGTGTATTACATCATTTATTCTAGAAGGAGAACATGCACTATTGGATTGTTTACCTAGTGATACACAAGTGTAAGGACACATCCTACTCATTTTATTACACACAAAAATATTTTTTTCTAGTGGATTATGTGGTATTGAATCATTTTCATACTATACCAAGGACATAGATATTCTTATTAAATAGTGAACCTTAAAAATACCTGTGTTCCTGTGGATGTGTGTTTGATTTGTTTTATTTTGGGGAAGAAATCTTTAACATTTGTAAAGGTTGTTTCTTAAGAAATAAACTTAAAATAAAAATGTATCATTGATTCACCCCCTCCCCCTCTCAGTGATACAACTATCCTGACTAGGCACTTACACATTACCCATCCTAGAATGGAAGAGGTATGACGTGACCATGGATTTTCTAGTGGGTCTCTTGAAGATACCAAGGAAGAATGATACTATTTGGGTTATTGTGGATCGACTGATGAAAGTAACACATTTATTTTTTATATGGGAAAATTTCTCAGTAGATCAGCTAGGATATTTGTATGTTCAAGAGATAGTCTGTTTGCACTGGGTACCACTAATTATATTTTCAGATTGTGACTCACATTTCACTCATGCTTCTGGAAGGGCTTGTAGAAAGTGCTTATTATATAGGTATTATTGAGTATGGATTTCCACCCATATTCATATGGGTAGTTAGAGCGTACTATACAAGTTCTTTTAGATATGTTGTGGGCATGTTTTCTTGAATTCAATGGGTTTTGGGAAAATCAATTGGATTTAGTGGATTTTTCCTATAACAACAGTTATCAGGAAACTATATAGATGGAACCATATGAGGCTCTTTATGGTAGGTAATATAGATTACCCCTATATTGGATGGAGGTAGGTGAGTCAGAGTTTTTGGGACCGAGTCTCATGCAGGAAACATCAGAGGAGGTTCAACTGATTCGAAAATTTATGGCTATGACTCGGCGTAGGAAAAAGTCATATGATGATAGAAGAAGATGACCCCTAGAGTTTACAGAGGGTTATCATGTATTTCTTTAGGTGTAACCTAGGTTGGGTCATTGTAGGATATGTAAGTAGGGTAAGTCAGTGCCTAGTTTTGTTGGACCATTTGAGGTAGTGGAGAGAATCAGCCCGATGGCATACTGATTGGCCCTTCCATAAAAATATAGTGCTATGCATGATGTTTTTCATGTGACACAACTACGGTGGTATCATACCAAACCTTCTCATGTGATCGAAATGGATGGAGTTGCGCTTGAGATAGATGTGTCCTTTGAGGATTATCTGATATGTGTGTTGGATCATAGTGAGAAAGTGTTGTAGGGAAATACCATGTCAATAGTTCATGTATTGTGGCAACATGGGTGTGTGTAATAGGAAACATGGGAAAGTGAAGAATATATGTGGGATCAGTGGCCTGATCTTTTTGTCTTGGAATCTTAGATATTCATGAGAGTGCATCTCGAGGATGATTTGTTATAAAGTGGGGATATTATAAGATCATGACCTTTTCTAGAGGCAACTTAGACTTTATTTTAGGTACTCTTTTGTCCTTATTTGAGTACTTTTTTTCTTGGGTTATAACTTGGGGTGCATTTGGGTGGAATTTTGAGAAAAATGAAAGAAAAAGGATTGTGCTTGGTTGGCGCACAGTTAGGGAAAACTGTGCTCCCCAACCCAACAAATCATGCAATCCTAGATAGTGGGGAATTTCATGGTTGGAACATGGTTTGTCAATTCGTGCACCCTCTAAGGAGTAACCATGTACCCCTAAAATATTAGGGGAAATTTTGGTGTATAGTTAGGGAAAACCATGCACCTTATCCCAGCTAATCATGCGCATGAATTAAAGTCTCCCAAAAATTATTTTAAAAATTCATAAAACCCTCAAAACTCACCTATTTTGACCCCATTCGACCCTAGGAGGTCTTTAATGATTTTGGAGCTCTCTTGAAGGATTCCAAGACATTTAAACCTCTATTCTTAATGATAGAATCCCATATCAAAGATCTTATCCTCTCTCGATAAGCGGATCCCATCTCATTGCTTTCATGTTTATCCTCCTTCCTTCTCTTGTTATTTTGGTGTGAAGTAATCATATATTTTTATAGATCCAGATATAGATTTGGTGAATCTAGATCTAATATTTTGGATCTAGATTTTTAATTAAAGATATCTTATTTTGTTGATCTTGGTTTAGGGTTTTGAGATTCAGATCTAGATTCACGTCATTGTGCCGCTCAATTTTGTGGATTTATGTTGGGTGACCATTAATTAATTAATTGAGGTAGGTGTCTAATATTCAATTCTCAAATTCGTGATTTTGATACATGTATAAAAATTATAGAATTTCTAGTGTTCTTTAGTAATTGAAATTCCTAAATTGGGTAAATTAATGTTGCTAATTGATTAAGTGAAGTATTGTGTAAATAGATAATTAATCGGAGAATTAATTTTGGGATTGAGGGGGTGTCTAATTAGATAATTAATTGGGGAATTAATTATGAGATTTAGGGATCATGTTTTACATTATTAATTGGGTAATTAATAATGATATATCGAATTGGTTGAATTTAGATAATTAATTATCAGATTAATTATGTGATATTGATATTATAGATAGAGATAATTAATTTTAGAATTAATTATGTGATATTGGGGTTATGGATTTGGGATAATTAATTGTAGAATTAATTATGTGATATTGAAATTTTTGACTTGAGATGATTAATTAATTAATTAATTAATTTCATCGACGTACTTAATTAATTGGAGAATTAATTAAGGGTATTTATGTGATAAAATAATTGTAGAATTAGTAATGAAATTTATGTTGAACAATTAATTGATGAATTAATTATGTGTAAAAGAACACAAACATGGTAATTTTAAATTGATAAGTATAAATGGTAACATGGTCATTGTACTTGTGAGTAAAGAAATAGGAACATGTTCATTCAATTTAGAAGTATAAATGGTAACATGGTTATTGTACTTGTGAGTAGACTGAATGGCCCGAAGGATTTCTTTTTTATTGATTTTATGATAACCTCCCTTTCAAGGGATGAGGGGGAACCCTTACAAGTCCTGTAGGCTTAGAAATTACATTTCCCATAGGCTTGGAGACATTACAGGACCCGTAGGTCTTAAGGAAATCATACAGACTAAGACTAATTGAAACCGCCCCTCCCCAGCATCAGCATCAAGATCATCTCTCCACCTTTGCATGGATGTTCAGCTAGCATGTCCATGTGTAGGTGCACAGGCATGGTACCGATGGAAAATGTCATACCCTCTCATTCTTCCTAAATCCGTTTAGCCTATGCTCTTGGTGAATGCGCCCTGCTCTTGAATCCTCTTATGGGGTGGTTCCTTGTAGAATCTATCTGTATAACTGCATATCAGGTGGCCCTGAAGGCCCTGAGGTGGCCCGAAGACCATTATGTGTCCCAAAATCCTTACTAACCCGAAGGCCTTGGGTGGCCTGAAGGCCTTAAGGACTCCAAGCCCAAACCGGTGGCCCAAGGTGAATAGTTCCGGCTGCTACAGTACCGAACAGTACCTTCTATAGTACCTTCTACAGTACTGCTATATTACCTTCTATAGTATTGATACAGTACCTGGAATTATTCCTCTTCCTGGTTTCCAACATGGGTCTCGTGGATGCACTTAGAGAGACCTCACCAACTGGGTTGAGGCTCATGTGCACTATACTTGTGAGTAAAGGAATGAGAACATGGTCATTCAATTGAGAAGTATAAATGGTAGCATGGTCATTGTACTTGTGAGTAAAGGAATAGAAATATGGTCATTCTATTGAGAAGTAATAATGGTAGCATGGTCATCTTACTTGTGAATTTAACATGGGTGTTGTGGGAAATCAAGTATGAATTAAAGAATGGTAACAAAGGTACTCCAAGATATGAACTCACTTGAGAATAATTCAGGATTCAGCATGAGCCGAAGCAGGTGTTGAGATATGATATCACCTTTGAATACTTAAGTCTCTAGCATGAGGTGAAGTAGGTATTAAGATATGATATTACCTAGAAACACTTCAGGCTCTGGTATGAGCTGAAGCTGGCATGAGGTACAGGTGTCCTCAGGAACCCTAGAGTTAAATGTGGTTAAGTAAAAAATAAATGATAACGTGAGAACTTTTTATTTATGCATTGTACTTATTTCTTTATAGAATTTCATACACTATTATATGACTAGATATTTGTTTATACACCATTGGTGGCGGCCTATTAAGTTTTACTCACATCCTACTCGGGCTGCCTGGTCGGTACTCGAATAGACTTTATTGTTGCAGGACATGTTAAGGGAAATGGCACTGTGTTAGATGGTTGAGTAGGTATGGAGCTTGGATAATGGAACTAGATGTGGTTTTGGGACCCGCTTGGGAGTATTCAGTGACTTTATTTTCAGTTTTCATTTTAGACATTTGACACATACATTAGCATGACATGTTTTCTACTTTAGTTGGATATTTTATTTTTCCTGTATTTATTTACTTGAGATATTAGTTTTTTTATGGTTATATATGCTTCTACTATTTTTTATTATTTCCATTGGTGTATTAATATAATAATAAAGGGCATAGTCTCTCCATGATCAACTTATCAAACCCTTGATTCTAGTCAGTATCCTTTAGCATATAGGGAGGCACACTTGAGTTCATGTGGTGGTCCAGCTCGGGGCATCAGTGTGTGACACCCGGGTCGGGACATTATAGACACCCTATAAAGACCCTGAACCTGGTTTCCCAAATCTGGTTCTTTATTTCATTACATTGACATGATTAAAAGAAGGTCGTATCTTGAATAAATTAATAGTTTAGTAGATTTGGAAAACTAGATACATACATAAGTTCAACATCACAACTTGAAAATAAATACAATATAGAGATTAATTTGATAGCATCTATAAATCCTAGGTTATCCTTGAAAGTCATTCATAATATACCTATTCATGTCCTAGGGAAATGAAACATAAGAAATGGGTGAGATTAAATGCTCAGTAAGGATAAGAAATACAGTAGAAGATATAATAAATATAAACATTAGGCATGGTGAATAACTAAAAACACATGCCTTTAAAAATAAACTTGAACACATTATGGCAGGAATAAGAGCTAGATAAATAATTCCATAATAAAGAATAATAATGAGTATTATATTAGTCAAATAACCACATGAAATTTCAATTACTAGTTACATAATTATGGAATGCATAATGTCAGACATCATAACCATGCCGTCAAGGCCTCATGCCAAGACCATAAATAATAATTTCGTCAAGGCCTCGTGCCAAGAACGTAGTTTGTATCATGAGACCTATCGATGCATCAAGGGGCTATAATGGGCCCCACCCATCAATTAATAAGTCCAATGAATTACTCATATTAATGGGGATAAACATAAACAACATATACATTCATATTAAATCTAACAAATGAAATATAAATAACTTTCCCCGAACATTAAGCATAAAGACTAACCATTCAGAGTAAATTGGTGAATGGTTTTAAGATAACATATCCAAAGTCAAACTAATCATAAAAAATTAAATTAAATATGGTATATTATATCATAAAATATTAATCCCAATAGTATATAATAATCAACAAGAGTGTTTAAATAGATGAAGATACTCTTATAAAATCATCGAGCAATTCTTGAGATAAATACTCTTTTACTTTGAAAAGAAGATTTCTTTTGGAAATTTATTTGTATAAAACCAAAAGTAAAGTAAGATATTATTTTCATAATAAAATGAGTGATTTTATAAAGATAATTATTTCTAAAAATATATTAAATAGTGCCCTTGAAAATAGGTAAAAATTTGAGAAATTCCCTTGAATCATGCTTGTTTTTCAGGAAGACATTTTGAAAGATCCTTTTAAAACATATAACTCATCATAAATGAAGGTAGGATTATAGTTGGTAAAAATATATATAACATTAACACATAATTTATGATTATTAAATATGAATAAATAATAATTTAATTTAGGTAATTAGAGAATAAGAGTAACCTGAATGAAAATGGAGGTTTGAGTAGAAAACCCTTTCCTTAAGTCTGATGGCGTTCTTCACTTAATCTTAGTTCCCTAGATAACCAAATTAATTAATTAATTAATATATATAGAACCTATTAATTATGTAATTTATTTATTATAGCCTTATTAAGTTCATTATTTTCCTTCTTGATGGGTTTAATAGGTTCAATTTTATTGTTTGGGGGCATTTTCTTCCTTGGTATTCATGACCGATTTACTTATATACATGTAAGGATAAACAGATAAGATGGGAATGGTTGTACAGAATAGAAGTTTTATTTTATGTTTTAAAATTAAAAATATTAAATTTTTATAAAATTTATTTGGTTATTCAGAGTGAAGATGAATCATTATATAAAACTTTAATGATAATTATTTGGGTTAATTGGCAGGTTTTGATCACAATGAACTCATATAAATTAATATCAAGTGTAAAAAAATATTAAAGAACCTTAAATAATTTATAATAAATATATTATATTCTTTTTAAACCATAAAAATGGTTTCATGGACATAATTGAATACAATAATAGAAATTGAAAACCCGTCGTCCTTGAATGTGATAAATTAACACATCTCGGGTGGCATTTTCATTTCTAGTATAAAAGAAGGGGAAATGAGAGATGATGATGAATTATTACATTGTCATAAAAAAATTAAAGTAAATTTAAGGTACTAGAGTTATCATAAAATTTGGATGAAAGGATGTGAGGAAAGACAAAAAAGAAAGTAATTCAAAATAAAATAAATGAAAAGAGGAATTTACCTCTTGAAGTTATCTTCCTTGAGAGCCTCTTTAGGGAAGTGGTTTTAGTATTTTTATGAGACCAAGGGATTATAGACATCGGGGAGGAGATTGGGAGGATATTTGATCATAATTTATACAATGCACAAGTCTTGAGAGGAGTGAAAAGAAGAGGGAGTGAGGGGGGAGGGGGAGGGTTATAGTGGAGTAAAGGAGTGATTTTTGAATATCATATTCATTATATTATTATTTCCCTCAATACAACCAATAATATTGATTCATGTGACCCATAATAGTAATAAGTTCATGTGAGTTCGAACCAAGTGTGCTTACATCAGCCATGATGCTAGTAATAGTGAATTTTGCTGATAATGCATATATACGATAAATTGTCATATTTTACTATTCATAAAAAATTTGAGTATTTCAGAAAAATACCAAAAATTCAACCAAACCATTTTTTGATGTTTATAATTCAAAAATGAACTCCATTTTTTGAAAATAATTTAATAAATATGATTAATTTAATTTTTAAATAAAATCATAATTTATTTGAAAAATAACAATTTTAAAACTATAATTCATTTTATATCACCTTGAAAAATTAATCAAGATCTCATTATCTTATAACCTTAAGATAATAAAATAATAAGAGTATTTACTATTAATAAGGGTAATATTACTAAACACATTACTATTCATAAGGGTATGCTACTATTCACCAAAAATTAAGTTTATCTTATCAGACTCTAAATATCTTACTAAATTCAACCGTGTATCTCAGTTTTTTAAAATTCAAATCATAGAGGTGAAAAAATTATGTTTACTAGCTAGGTTATAAAAAAGTGGTATTTTATAGAGACTTAGTGTTTCATGAGTTCAATATTAAATTTATTTATAAATCCTCTGGGTGTTACATTCCCCCCTCCTTACAAAATTTTTTTCCTCAAAATTCATAGAATGTTACCTCATAAAAAGATTTGGGTAGGTCTTCATCATAAGCTCCTTAGGCTCCCATGTTGCCTCTTCAATTTTATGATTTTTCCAAAGTATCTTTACTAGTCAAGTTGTATGATTCCTCAACACCTGTTCTTTAGTGTCCAGAATCTGAATAGGCTCTTCATAGTAAGATAAGTTAGGTTCCAATTCTATACCTTCAGAAGTGAGGACATGCATTGGGTCTGACATGTACTTTCTCAACAATGAGACATGGTACACATTGTGTAATTTAGATAGGCTAGGCGGAATTTCCAAATGATAATCCACAACTTCAACTCTCACTAGAATTTCAAAATGGCCAATGTACCTAGGACTTAGTTTCTCTTTCTTCCCAAATCTTATAACACTCTTCCATAGAGATACCTTTAAGAAAACATGATCTCTTACTTGAAATTCCAAATTATTCCTTCAATCATAAGCATAGATATTCTACTTTCTTTGAGATTCTTTAATATGGGTTTGAATAGTCTTTACCTTTGCTATTATTTCCTCCACAAGCTCTAGGACCACAAGCTTCCTCTCACCAACTTCATCCCAACATGTTGGTGTACGACATCTCTTTCTGTACAATGCTTCATATGGTGCCATTTTAATGCTATAATGGAAACTATTATTGTAGTAAAACTCCACCAAAGGTAAATAATGATCCCACATACCTTGAAAATAAAGTGATCATGATCTTAACATGTCTTCTAAAGTTTGGGTTTTCCTTTTTGATTGCCCATCATTTTGAGGGTTATAAGTAGTAAAAAATACGAAGCTCATTATCCAAAAATTTCTGAAGACTTTTCCAGAATTTTGATGTAAATTTTGGATCATTGTCAGACACAATTAAGAGAGGTTATCCATGAAGTCTCACAAATTTATTGATATAGAGTCGTGCAAGGCACTCCAGTGGAAAATCCTCTCTTATTGTGAGGAAATGTGCATATTTCGTAAGTTGATCCATAATTACCCATATTGCATCATTCTTTATTGGAGTTTTGGGAAATATAGTGAAAAAATCCATGGTGATGTCATCCCATTTACATGTTGTAATAGGTATAGGTTTCATGAATCCTCTAGGATGTTATCATTCAGCCTTAAACTATTGATATACTAAACATCTTGATACATAATCATCAATTTTATGCTTCATGTTGTCCCATCAGAAATGTTCCTTCAAATCTCTATACATTTTAGAGCTACTAGGGTGTATAGAGAAATTCAAACTATGGGAATCATCTAATAACTCCCTTTTTAGATCAGGTATAGCTGGAACATAAAGCATTTTCCCAAATTTCATAATTCCATCTTCACACACAAAGTCAACCAACTTCCCATCTTTCACAGCATTAATTTTCTTTTTGAAGGTTCTCATCATCAGGATGAGAAATTTTAATCCTTTCAAATAAAGATGGTCGGGCAATAAATTGAAAAAGTAATGATGTTTCACATTCTTTGATAATTCCCACATCCATCTTTACTAGATCCATAAACACAGGATCCATTTCAATCCTCATTTTGTTTAGGGCTCCATGATCCTTCCTACTTAATGTATCTACCACCTTATTTTCCTTTCCAGGGTGGTAGTGTATTGAAAAATCATAATCCTTGAGTAGTTTGAGCCATATCCTTTACCTCATGTTGATTTATTTCTGTGATAAGATATATTTTAAACTCTTTTGATCCACATATATCTCACACCATTCTCCATAGAGATGTATCTCTATATCTTTAGAGAAAATATTACAACTGCTAACTCAATATAATGAGTTGGATAGTTCTATTCATGAATTTTTAACTGCCTTGATGCATAGGCAATAACTCTATAATTTTGAATAAGGACACAACCAAGTCATTTTTTTGATGCATCACTATAAATCACAAATACACTATTCCCCAATGGTAGAGTTGGGATCAGAGAATTCACTAATCTCCTCTTCAATTCTTCAAAACATTCATCACATTCTTTTGTCCATACAAAATTAACCCCTTTACATGTAATCTTGGTCATTGAGTTAGCTAAACAGGCAAAGTTCTGAATGAAACACCGATAATAACATATTAAACTAGTAAAACTAACTGACTTAGTTATGTTTGTTGGAGTAGGCCATTCTTGAATAGCCTTTGTCTTCACAGGATCAATAGATATTCCATCCTTATAGACAATGTGGCCAAGCAAGGAAACTGATTGAAGCCAAAATCCACACTTTATAAACTTCTCATATAATTCATTTCTTCTAAGAGTCTTTAGAATAAGTTTCAAGTGATTTTCATGATCATTGTATCTTTTGGAGTATACCAAGACATCATTAACAAACACCACCACAAAGTCATCAATATATTCCTTGAAAACTCTATTCATTATATCCATGAAAACAGAGGGTGTATTAGTCAATTCAAAAGGCATTACTATAAACTCGTAATCCCCATACCTAGTTTGAAATGATGTCTTTGGAATATCTTCCTTATTCAATTTCAACTGATGATATCCATATTGAAGGTCAATCTTTGAAAAATATTGGGCTCCATGAAGTTGATCAAATAAATCATCAATTCGAGGTAAGGGATACTTGTTCATTATTGTTATAGCATTGATATCTCTATAGTAAATGCACAACCTCATAGATCCATCTTAATTATTAACAAAAAGAATAGGGTATTCCCATAGAGATACACTAGGGAGAATAAATCCTTTATCACTCAATTCCTCTAGTTGTTTCTTCAATTATACTAATTCCATAGTGGCCATTCTATAAGGAGTATTTGATATAGGTCTTGATCCAAGAATTAAATCAATTGAGAACTTAACTTCATGCTCTGGAAGATGTCACGATAAATCCTCTAGAAAAAATCAATATATTCTTGCATAATAGGTACATCCTAAATTTGAACATTTCTTTCCTTACTTATAGATATAGAGTTATCATCCTCCCCAAGAATTGAATTCATTAGAGCTACTGAGGGTGGATCCAGATGAGAATAAGATGATAAAATTTCTTCCCTAAAGATAAGGGATTCCACATCATCCTCAAAAACTGCAACCTCCTTATTCTTGCAATAGATTTTCTTATCATGATTCAAAATCCAATCCATACTGGGGATTATATCAAAGTCAATCATGGGTATGATAATAAAATCAGTAGATAAATCACATTTATATTCCATAATGGGGTGATGTTATTAATATTTTCATGACTTATTATATTCCCCCTTTACTTATTTTATATGAAATGTGCATAATTTGTGTGAAATATTAATGTTTTAATATTAAGTATAATATTTGAGCATTTTTAGAAGTAGTCCAATTGAGTCAGTTTAATGTTTTAATTATAACTATCACTATACTGATCCAAATTGTTTGGTTCTTGTTTTTTAGGATTATCCTTTCAATATAGAACATTTCATTAGAAGGAACCATGATCTAATTCTTCCATTTGAAGGGTCATATGGTCCTCACAAACAAGACCAAAGAAACTGTGAACAAACTGGACTAGCCTTGAAGATTGATTTACTGGGCTCAATACAGAAGTCCAAAAATATTAACTCTCCACCATAATTCGGGGGACACTACATGTCATCTTGGATAAAAATTTCATGGCCCAAATCCAAGTACAAGGGGCCCAAATTAAGCTTTGAAGTCCAGCCCACCATTCTGTCCGAGAATTAAAATCAGTATACTATTCATGACATATCTCATGATGTAAGAATCAAATCGAGCTGATATTTTTCAGTGTGAAAGAGGAGATATAGGAGGCAGACTTTGTTGAATAAGTCATTCGTATTTGAAGGCATCTTCCTGTTAAAAAATCCATTCACATTTTGGACATTGAAAAATCATGGATAGAAATGGACAGTTTACCTTTGTTTAATAAAACCGCCATAACTTTGGCTCCACTTGTCCAAATGCCTCCATATTTTGACAGTAGTCGTAAAACTTTATTATATACAATGTTGAAGAATGAGATATTTGGATATTCGGCTGTCTGAATAGCCAAATTGGCAATACAAGTGGAGGGACAGATTAGGAATGCAAACAGTCCACTCCTTGGGCTATAAATACTCCCCCCTTCTCTTCTTGAGGGGGGTTGGCATTTCAGAAGAGAGGAGATCATATTGGCACGACCAAAGCTTTTCCAAAGGCTTGGGAGGACCTTCCATACTCAAGTTTTTACTTGAGATACCTTTCCTCCTCTCTTTGTTTTCACTTACTTTTGTGTTCTTCGTTTTTGTAATTTTGTAAGTCCTTTCTTTGTAATTCTGTTTTAATGCAAGTTACTTCTTCAATATCTCTTATTCTCATACACCTTCTGTAGTTTAATATTTATGTTATTAAAATAGTTTAAATTCAGTTCAATCCCCTTCCCTTCTTTTGCTTCCTCATTCAATCAAAAATCCGTTTTTAATTATCATCATCGTTCGTGTGTGTGTGTCAACGTACCACTCTTTTCTAATCCATTTATTTTTCTTCTATTCTTAATTTATCATCATAATTATTTTAACCAGAATATTAAACATCAAAATGGATGAGTAAATCTCTCATTGGGGTGAGTTATAATTTGGGGATGTTAAGTGATTGAGAGTTTTGCTCGATGAGTATTCTTTAAATTAATATTGTGTATGTTAAACTTAATATATCATGGATTAATGATATGTTTTGTTTAACGAGTGGTTTCCATGGATTATTGGAACCATAAATACACTACCATAAATAAGTTTTGATTGAGATTAGAACCCTAAGTTATGTTAAGGCTTGGATTAAAGCCTTCACACTTAGGAATTCCAATCAACGTCAACTTATGACATGAGTGTTAATTTAATGCAATACAAAGTAAGGCTCAAGGATATCACATGCTTAACTCCCCAATGATGAACTCACCCCAATCTTTATCAATTTGGTAAATCAAACATCATCCATAAATCATTTCAATTAATCTCTACAAACAAACCCCCCAAATCAAAATACAATCAACTAAAAACAAACGACTATTACAAAGTATCATCGCCGAGGATTTGACCCGAGTGCTGCTATACACATTAGCAGAGCACCGGAATTTTGACCGGTCTATGGGCGACAATCGGCCGTGCGTTTCAAATGGCTCCGTTTCCAGGGATGGTGCTTTAAGTAGTCATTAGTTTCTAGTTATTGTAAAAAAAAACAAAAAAAATCAAAATTTTTGAAAAAAATTGAAAAAAAAACACAAAGAAAAACCCGTCTTCCTCGTAAAAATCATAAACTGAAAAAATACAAAGGAAAACCCGTCTTCCTTATCCTTTCTAAATCTCTCTGAATTCCCCACAGCCTCCCAAACAATCCCTCAGATTTTTTTGACCCTGAAATTGATAGAACTCTTCATCGACTTAGGAGGACCATTAGGGATAACCAAATCACCCAAGAACCAATCATTGCCCTACCAATTGAATTAGATATGGCCAATCCTAGGGAACAAACATTGAAAGAACTTGCTGCCCCTGATATGAATTACCAACCTCTTGGTATTCAATATCCAAACATTGAAGCTGACTTCGAACTCAAATCGGGTTTGATTCATCTTCTCCCTCATTTTCACGGGCTAGCCGGTGAGGATCCACATCTTCACCTTAAAGAGTTCCAAGTAGTATGCTCTACCATGAAGCCTCAAGGGGTTTCTAAAGAACAAATCAAGCTTAGAGCTTTCCCATTTTCCCTAGAGGATTCTGCCAAGTCTTGGCTCTACTACCTCCCACCTGGTTCCATAAACTCATGGGTTGACATGAAGAGACTTTTCCTTGAGAAGTTCTTTCCCGCTTCCCGAACAGCTTCTATCCGAAAGGAAATAAGCGACATCCATGAATTCCCTAATGAATCACTCTATGAGTATTGGGAGAGGTTCAAAAAGCTTGTGGCAACTTGTCCACACCATCAAATCCCTAACCAACTCCTGATCCAATACTTCTATGAGGGGTTATTGGCTATGGAGCGAACTCTCATTGATGCCGCAAGTGGCGGTGCTCTTGTTGACAAAACTCCTGCAGCTGCACAAGAACTCATAAGCAACATGGCTGCAAACATGCAGCAATTCCATACTCGAGCACATGCTCAAGTGAAACAAGCCCAAGAGAATCAATCCATAGAGCCCAACAAGATGACTGAGTGGATGAGTGAACTTATAGGTCTTGTGTGTCAACTAGCGGTGGCTACCAAAGCCCCAACCTCATCTTCTCCACAGTCACTATTCCCTGGACCTATCAAGAATTGTGGAATCTGCAACTCTCCATCTCATCCGACTGACACATGTCCACAACTTCAAGATGATCCATCTGATTCATCTAGTCCAATGGAGCTCAATGCGGCATATGCTCAGCAAAACTTCAACCCTCAACAATCAGGTCAGTTTGTTAGAAACTTCAACCAACCCCACTCTGAGCCATTCTCTTCTTCCTTTAACCCACCTCTGAGGTATGGTAATCCCATTTCTCATCCTCCTCAGTTCCCTCATCAAAATCCAAACCAGTTCCAATATGGTTAAAGTGGTGGTAACATCCATCAACCTTATCCTTTTGTTCCTCAACCCCAAAGGAACAATACTCCTCCTGGATTCCACTATCCTAACGAGCCTTCCCAATTCCCCACCCAATAAAATCGCTTTCCCAAGAACCAAAATCAAGGCCAACCCAATTTGGGACAAGACTCTTCTTCTAAACAACCATGGGAAAGTGTTGTAGATGATCTTGCTTCCTTCACCCGTTCTAGCCTCAAGAACATTGAAACCCAAATAGGTCAACTTGCATCCCACCTTAGCCAGCAACAACCATCCAATTCATCCCAACTCCCAGCTCAACCATTACCCAAACCTAAGGGTAATGTAAGTGCAATTGCACTTAGATCAGGAAAGCAAATTGATATGCCCCATGATGATTGCTCTACCTCCCCTTTCGATGTTGATCTAGAAAATGAAAAGAAAAAAAAGCTGGAAAAGGAACTTGAATCCACTCCTTCACCTCCTTCCATTCCTCTAAGGAACCCAATTCCTTTTCCTCAAGCCATCTCCAAGCCTAAGAAGTCCTTTGAACCTGATCCTAAAATGCTTGACATGTTTATACGTGTTGAAGTGAACATCCCCCTCTTAGATGCCATGAAACAAATCCCTAAGTATGCCAAGTTTCTTAAGGAATTGTGCACCCATAAGAGGAAACTTAGGAACATTGAAAATGTTTCAACCCAACAGTCCATTCCCATGAAGTGCAAAGATCCAGGGACCTTCACGGTTCCATGTCAAATAGGGAGTTCCAACTTTGATGATGCACTCATAGACCTTGGAGCCTCAATAAATGTCATGCCCAAATCCATTTTCTCCAACCTTGGTCTAGGTCCCTTGCACCCAACGGGTGTTGTCATTCAATTAGCCAATCGAAGCACTGCCAGTCCTGAGGGGATAATTGAGGATGTTCTTGTTCGGGTCAATGATCTTATCTTCCCAGCTGATTTCTATGTCCTTGACATGGAAGGTGAGACGACCTCTTCTCGATCTCCCCTAATTCTAGGAAGACCATTCCTCATGACTGCGAGAACCAAGATTGATGTCCATTCAGGAATCTTATCCATGGAATTCGGTGACCAACTGGTCAAGTTCAACATTTTCCAAGCCATGCGATACCCATATGAGGATCACTCTACATTCTCAATCCATGCTTTTGAGGACACTTCTAAGATTCAATCGAACCCCAATCCACCATGTTCTTCATGTTATAATGATAAAGAATCTTGTGAAATCTGCACCATGATTAACAAAGTCATAAATGGTGAAGTTGATTTGGACCTCTCATTCATAGACTCCATCAATCTAGAGGAACTTGAAAACTCTCTTGAATCCCACATCAACTCTGATCTCTACTGCTCCACCTTGGACAATATTGAGGAAAATGATCCAAACCCATCTGGAATCCCTTCTCCTGCTCCTAACTTGTCTAGCTCTCAAATCAAGGCTAAAACTGATCTAAAACCACTTCCTTCACACCTCAAGTATGCATTCCTTTTCCATGATCCCTCATACCCTGTCATTATATCTGCTTCACTTTCTGAAACTGAGGAGTCCCAACTTGTTCAAGTGTTAGAGGAAAACAAAAATTCCTTAGGTTGGACCCTAGAGGATATTCCAGGAATCAACCCTTCCATTTGCATGCATCACATCCATCTAGAGGAATAATCCAAACCAATTAGGCAACCTCAAAGAAGACTCAATCCACTCATACTTGAGGTAGTTAGGGAAGAGATTACCAAGCTTCTTCAAGCTGGTATTATCTACCCAATTTCTGACAGTGAATGGGTTAGTCCAATTCAAGTCATTCCTAAGAAGGGCGGGATAACAGTTGTCACAAATGAACATGGAGAAGTGGTCACAACTCGAGTGAAAAACAAATGGCGTGTGTGCATCAATTATCGCAAATTGAATGCTGAAACATTAAAAGATCACTACCCACTTCCTTTCCTTGACCAAATGCTTTAGAGATTGGCCGGAAAGTCACACTATTGCTTTCTTGATGGTTACACCGGCTACTTCCAAATTCCAATCGCACCTCAAGACCAAGAAAAGACCACATTCACTTGCCCCTTTGGAACCTATGCCTATAGGCGAATGCCTTTTGGCCTTTGTAATGCTCCTGCAACATTCCAGCGGTGTATGATGAGTATCTTTTCTGAATTCATTGAGAATTTCAAGGAGGTCTTCATGGATGACTTTACCATTTATGGCGAGTCATTTGAATCTTGCTTACATTCACTCTCTTTGGTCCTTCAAAAGTGTGTCAAGTGAAACCTTGTGCTGATTTTTGAAAAATGTCACTTCATGGTTTCAAATGGGATTGTTCTAGGGCACATAATTTCTCAAGAGGGTATCCAAGTTGATCCAGCCAAAATTGAGGTGATCCAATCACTTCCTGAACCCAAATCAATTCGAGACATTCGGTCCTTCCTTGGTCATGCTGGTTTCTATCGGCGATTCATTCAGAACTTCAGCAAGATTTCCCTCCCACTCACTTGTTTACTTCAAAATGATGTCACGTTAAATTTTGATGAGGCTTGCAAGAGAGCCTTCATTGAACTCAAATCTGCTCTCACATCTTCTCCAATAATCCAACCCCCAGATTGGTCCTTACCATTTGAATTGATGTGTGATGCTTCTGATAGGTCCATTGGGGCTGTTCTTGGTCAAAGAAGAGAAAAAATTCCTCATGTCATCTTTTATGCCTCAAAAACATTGGATGAAACTCAATCACACTACACTGTGGCTGAAAAAGAACTTTTAGCTGTGGTTTTTTCCTTGGATAAATTCCGGCCCTATCTCTTAGGTGCCAAAATCATTATCTTCACGGACCAATCAGCATTAAAGTTCTTACTTAAGAAAAGTGATTCCAAACCAAGGCTAATAAGATGGATTTTAATGCTCCAAGAGTTTGACCTTGTGATAAAAGATAAACCTGGAAAAGAAAAACCTGTGGCTGACCACCTGAGTAGAATTTCTAATTCTTCTCATTCTGAAATAATTGATCCTGAATTTCCAACTGAACACCTCTCATCTCTCACTCCAAAGTTACCATGGTATGCCCCAATTGTCAATTACTTGGTTTCTAGTGTTTTACATGAATATTTTTTCAAAAGAAAAAAAAGAAAAGATGAAAAGTGATTCAAAGCATTATTTTTGGGAAGATAATAAACTTTGGAAAACTGGAGCTGACATGGTAATTAAGAGATGTGTTGATGAAACTGAACAATCCTCCATCTTGGAATTCTGCCACTCAATGCCTGGAGGTGGCCACTTTGGACCACAAAGGAATTCTCGAAAGGTCCAAGATTCTAGATTCTTTTGGCCTTCACTCTTCAAGGACTCACACGAGTTCTGTCAATCATGTCCCACTTTCCAAAAGTTTGGAACAATTTTCAAAAGAAACGAAATGCCTCAAAAGCCATTAATCTTCTGTGATCTTTTCGATGTTTGGGGCATCGATTTCATGGGACCTTTTCCCCCTTCCAATGGATTATCCTACATTATCCTTGCTGTTGACTATGTTTCTAGGTGGGTCGAGGCCAAACCCACTAGGAAATATGATGCTCAAACTGTGAGTGAGTTCCTCAAAACCCATATCTTCCATCGATTCAGAACACCACGTTCTTTGATAAGTGACTTAGGAACTCATTTCTGTAATAGAACCAAGGAGTCAATTTTGAAAAAGAATGGGGTTGTACATAAAAAATCCACTGCATATCACCCTCAAACAAATGGAATGGCTGAACTTTCTAACAGAGAAGTGAAAAGAGTGCTTGAAAGAATTGTTAAGCCCACAAGAAAAGACTGGCCCGATAGACTTGGTGAAGCACTTTGGGCCTATCGAACAGCCTATAAGACACCCATTGGGATGTCTCCATTTAGGCTAGTTTTTGGTAAAGCCTGTCATTTACCAGTTGAAATCCAACATAAGTCATTTTGGGCTGTCAAAACATGTAATTTTGATTGTGAAAAATCTGGTGAAGAAAGACTGTTGTTGTTGACTGAATTGGAGGAGCTTCGACTCGATTCGTATGAGAACTACATTCTCTACAAAGAAAAGGCAAAGTCACTCCATGACAAGCACATTCTTCGAAAGGTATTTCATGAAGGTGAAAAGGTAATGCTCTTCAATTCTCGATTTCGATTTCACCCAGGTAAGCTTAATTCTCGTTGGGAAGGTCCTTTTGTTATTACTAACGTTTACCCATTTGGTGCAGTGCAAGTCCAAGACCCCTCTTCCAAAAGGACATTCACGGTTAATGGACATCAGTTAAAGCATCACCATGAGAGGTCTCACAATCCAGGAACCATGTCGACTTCCATCGAAACCCCATCCACTTCAATAGAACCACCACTGGATGGAGACCCGCCAAATCCAAACCAGGGGGCACCTCTTTCCCTTTAACTCTCTCTCTATCTCTTCCTCTCTCTTTCATTTTTTTTACCACTTTATTCATCAAACCCTTTCTTTTTATCTTTCTTGTGTGGGTGTGTATTTTTAAAAAAACCTTAAAAACTAAAAAAAAACCAAAAAACACAATTACTTAAAAAATTACAAAAAAAGATTCATGCTTACTCACCATCGAGTTTTGAAATTTTGTCCAACCATTTTGGGGAGTTAACAGACATATTTTCATCTCAAAAATTTTGTATTTTCATCATGACTTTGGATAAAGAATTTTTTGTCAAAAACAACACATTTTGAATGCTCAATTTTTGATTTGGAAAATGCTTTTCCCCTACCATGAGGAATAACATTAGCCTTCATGCCAAGGTCACCTATGACCATCTTTTTCATTGTGTGTCTTCACCACTGATTGTGAGTCTTTAGTTTTTGTACCTTCAAGCTGAATTTCCATCTTTTGTGTGCATTAATATGATAGAGGCATTTTCTAAGCCACATGAGAATCAGAATAGCCAAATAGCCTCCCGTTACCCTTACATTGATCCTACTTTTGGAAGCCCCTTTGAGCCTATGAAAACCTTTCTTTTGATATCCACATTACAAGCCTAATACCTTGTCCCACCCAACATCTTCATGGATTTTCATTGTACAATTTATTGAAATTTAAGTGTGGGGGGAATGGACTTCATTTTTGGGCGTACTTTCATTGATTTCCAATGTGTCATCATTTGCTTGAGGGCAAGCATCCATTCAAGTGTGGGGGAGAGGTTGTAATTCTTTGAGCTTTGGGGTGTATATATATAATTTTCATTTGTACAAAAGTCATTGAAAAGTGTTCAAAAAAAAAATGAAAAAAATTATATTAAAAAAAATGATTAAAAAGGAATGGGTTGTGTCTTGGGTGGGTCAAAAATCTTTCATCATCAACCTTTGATCGTGTTATAACTACTAAAATTAGTTCCATGAGAAGATCAAACATGGGTTGATAGATGACTGTGAGACTTGTTTCAAGCACAACTTTCAAAAAAAAAGAGCAAAAAGAGAAAAAAAAAGAACACTTGAATCATCTTGTATTGTGTCATTATTGGAAGTCTTCCATGTTGTACATATTCCATCATCTCACCCTATTCCATTTTCTATCTCCCTCACTTTTCATTCATCACACATTCATGCCCTTGTAAATATGTGTTTCTATTTCCTTTCAAATCAAATTTCAAAAAAAAAATGTGCATTGATTTTTCCATGTTGGTGTTTTTAACCCCTCTTTTCCTTTGGACATTATATACCTATCGTCCCATAGCCACTAAAAAACCCCTTAAAATACCTCTTGATTCTTGTACACATTAGATTTGGGAATGGAAGCTGAGACCTCTTACAAACTCTTGATTTTCACTTTTTGTTGGTGAATGAGTGAACCTCCTAAAATACATTTTTATCATCTTGAGAGGAGTAAGTTTTGAGTGCCTACATTTTCCAATTCAAACCTTGAACATGAAAAAATGAATTGTTTCTGATGCATTATTGTGAACCAAATTTGTGATGGAATTCAATATGGATGAGTGAAATAGTCTAAACCTCCCCTGATTGGAGAAAACAAAATTTTAATATTTGTTGGTGAGTGAAAATGATTTTGTCATGTTTTTATATTTGTTGCACATGAGGACACGCGCAAATCTAAGTGTGGAGGAGTTGATGTTATTAATATTTTCATGACTTATTATATTCCCCCTTTACTTATTTTATATGAAATGTGCATAATTTGTGTGAAATATTAATGTTTTAATATTAAGTATAATATTTGAGCATTTTTAGAAGTAGTCCAATTGTGTCAGTTTAATGTTTTAATTATAACTGTCACTATACTGATCCAAATTGTGTGGTTCTTGTTTTTTAGGATTCTCCTTTCAATATAAAACATTTCATTAGAAGAAACCATGATCCAATTATGCCATTTGAAGGGTCATATAGTCCTCACAAATAAGACCAAAGAATCTGTGAACAAACTGGACCAGCCTTGAATATTGATTTACTGGGATCAATACAGAAGTCCAAAAACATTAACTCTCCACCATAATTCGGGGGACACTACATGTCATCTTGGATAAAAATTTCATGGCCCAAATCCAAGTACAAGGGGCCCAAATGAAGCTTTGAAGTCCAGCCCACCATTCTGTACGAGAATTAAAATCAGTATACTATTCATGACATATCTCATGATGTAAGAATCACATAAATCTGAGATTTTGAAGTGTCAAATAGGAGATATAGTAGGACTAATTTGTTGAAGAAGTCATTCGGATTTGAAGGCATATTCGTGTTCAAAAATCCATTCACATTTTGGCCATCGAAAAATCATGGATAGAAATGGACAGTTTACCTTTGTTTAATAAAACTACCATAACTTTGGCTCCACTTGTCCAAATTCCTCCATATTTTGACAGTAGTCGGAAAACTTTATTATATACAACTTTGAAGAAGGAGATATTTGTATATTCAGCTGTCTGAATATCCAAATTGGCGATGCAAGTGGAGGGACAGATTAGGAATGCAAACAGTCCACTCCTTGGGCTATAAATAATCTCCCCTTCTCTCCTTGAGGGGGGTTGGCATTTCAGAAGAGAGGAGATCATATTGGCACAAACAAAGATTTGCCAAAGTCTTGGGAGGACTTGCCATACTCAAGTTTTTACTTGAGAGACCTTTCCTCCTCTCTTTGTTTTCACTAACTTTTGTGTTCTTCGTTTTTGTAATTTTGTAAGTCCTTTCTTTGTAATTATGTTTTAATGCAAGTTACTTCTTCAATATCTCTTATTCTCATCCACCTTCTGTAGTTTAATATTTATGTTATTAAAATATTTTAAATTCAGTTCAATCCCCTTCCCTTCTTTTGCTTCCTCATTCAATCGAAAATCCGTTTTTAATTATCATTATCGTTCGTGTGTGTGTGTCAACGTACCACTCTTTTCTAATCCCTTTCTTTTTCTTCTATTATTAATTTATCATCATAATTATTTTAACCAGAATATTAAACATCAAAATGGCTGAGTAAATCTCTCATTGGGATGAGTTATAATTCGGGGATGTTAAGTGATTGAGAGTTTTGCTCGATGAGTATTCTTTAAATTAATATTGTGTATGTTAAACTTAATATGTCATGGATTAATGATATGTTTTCTTTAACGAGTGGTTTCCATGGATTATTGGAACCATAAATACACTACCATAAATAGGTTTTGATTGAGATTAGAACCCTAAGTTAAGTTAAGTCTTGGATTAAAGCCTTCACACTTAGGAATTCCAATCAACGTCAACTTATGACATGGATGTTAATTTAATGCAATACAAAGTAAGGCTCAAGGATATTGATTATCCAATAAAAACATATATTTTAATTACATTTTAATGGTATTAAATGTTCATTTTTGATCTTATGGGCCTGAGTTAGTGCATTTTCATTATGAACATCCATTCTCATCATTTGTGCACTTCATGCCTAATATACACCAATTTAGGCCCAACGAGTCATCTGATTCTAAGGAATGTAATTATCAATTTTTTTTAATTTTATATTTTTTGAACTTTATCTAAACTTAAATGTGAACATTTTTCATTCAGGGATCAATGGAGAATTCATGGAAGAAGATGGGGATATTTTGTGATGAAAGGAAGCAATTCTAGAGAAGGCAGATTGGACACTATCCCACTGATGAGACTGTGGGGCCCAACATACAGGCCCAATGAATCCCAAATTTTGTGAAGTTTTATAAGACATTCATAGGAACAAATAACTATTCATGATATAATGCTAATTAGGCCTCTATGGTAGTCATTAAAGCAGCCCAAGTTAGAGATACAATTCTGATCCAGATTCTGCGTCCCAGAAAAATAATCCACTAATTTTATCATATCTTGGAATCCGTAACTATAAATGGGCCTACATTTTACAGACGGTTAGAAGACATCCGGAGCTCCATTTTCTTCTTCTATGGACCACTCTGATTCGTCCGTCTAGAAGGTCTTCCAGATGCGTCTGTTCTGTGAAGGAAAGATGGCTGCCACATCGGGTCAAATGTGGAAAAGTTCAAATTCCACAAGCTTTCCACCACCTATGGCCTACCAAAATTAATTGAGATGCTTTGTACTGTTTGAGGCTCTACCCAAGGCTCCCAAAATGCCTATTTAAGGCAGTGTTGGTGAAGGAGTTGAGGATCTGGGATGCTTTGTTCAATTGTAATGTTATGCTGCATTTTTGTTGCCTCAATTTTGTCTTTCACATGTAAGTTGTTCAATTCACTTTAGTTTCTTAATAAAAGTTCTTCTTCTACTCTTATTCTGTTTTTCTTAATATCAATTTGATACCGTTGGATCAAGGTGTGAATTTATTCACACCAACCCTTGTGAAATTATTCACACAACGGTGGAGTGATCATTTTATTTTTGTTGTTTTCTTTACTTCTCCATTTCCTCCCTCATGAGTCTACTTTCCGCTTCCATTGAAACCATGGGATCAATGGAGGGCTAACCCACTTATGGGTTGATCCAAGGGAGTATCAAGGGGATTAATTGGATGCTATTTATCACCTAATTAATGTATAATCACTTCTTTAATTGAGATTTTTATTTGATGATTTTTAAACTCCATCGTCCTTGTTGAATTTAAGGCCACACACATCAAGTACTAATACGATCCTTTACCTTGAAGTGATCAAAACTTTGATCCTTAAAGTGTATAGGTGATTAGTATTAGAGGGTGTAGGCATTAAACCAGCAAATGATGATGTTGTTTTATCTCCTTAAATGAACCCATCTCAAATTTAAGAAATTGAAATCATTAAAAAGAAAATACGTCCAATCCACCCCGAGCGATAACCTAGGATCAACTCATTCTTTTAAATTGAATCTACTTAAATCTATTATATATCTTTAAAACCCATCCAAAATCAATCCAAGTTGGCCACTTCATATCCAAAAATCCATCCCTTAGGTTGTGTATCTTAGGTATCTTCTTAGGTCTCCGTGGAATCGACAACCCAAGCTACACTACAAGGACCGTTCTACCCTTCTTCTCTTGGGTAAATTTGGGCGTGAACCAGATATCAAATGCTTAACTCCCCAATGATGAACTCACCCCAATCTTTATCAATTTGGTAAATCAAACATCATCCATAAATCATTTCAATTAAGCTCTGCAAACAAACCCCCCAAATCAAAATACAATCAACTAAAAACAAATGACTATTAAAAAGTATCATCGCCGAGGATTCGACCTGAGTGCTGCTATACACATTAGCAGAGCACCGGAATTTTGACCGGTAGATAGGCGACAATCGGCCGTGCGTTTCATGGGGACTTTCTGACACATCTTTGTTGCAATGATAATTCCCCCAGGAGTTTTTACTGACAACTCCCTTATTAAGTCAAATTGAAAATATCATATTTTCTTAGAAAACTAGGAAGATATGAAAGAATGCAATGATCCAGAATCAAATAAATCATTAGCTAAGTTTTAGGAAACAATTAAAGTACCTACCACCACATCATTAGAAAATTCAATATCAGTAGTTGTGGTTACATAAGCTTGGCCTTCTTTTGAGAACATTTCTTTGAAACCTAGGACAATCATATTTATAATGCCCAATCTCCTTGGAATTGTATCATTTAAAATTGGTATCTTCTTTCTTCCCCTTACAATATCGAGATAGGTGGCCTTTTTCTACACACTTGTAACAAACAACCATACACTTTAGGCAAGTACCAGGGTGTCTCTTCCCATAATTATCGCAAGGTGGAAGGTCAACTCTTGCCTTCTTCCCCATTTCCTTATTTCATTTTCTAGAGTTTTTAGCAGCCCTATTCTTCTCTTTCTTTCCCTTAAAATCATAAGAATTATAGAATTACTTTTCCATATTAATATCACATGAGACTGTATCTTCATATGATGAGAAACTTTGGGAGACTAGAGTCCTTTGTAGGAATGGTTTTAAACCATCAAATAATCAATCAATCTTGATCCTTGGATTATGTATGTAGTTTGTGACCTTTATTTCTAACCTTGTAAAGTTAGATTCATACTTTGAAACATTCTCATCCTCTTTTTTCCTCAGATTTAGAAATTGTATTTCCATATCTACTCGCTATTCACGAGGGAAGTATTTTTCTAAGAAGAATTCCTCAAGATCCCTCCATTCCATTTCTTCTATTTCTTTCACCTCCTTTTTGTTTTGAATTAAAGACCAACACTGATCTTCATCTCTCGATAGATGACAAACCTCGATGACAAACTTATCTCTTTCGTTACATCCCAAAACAAGAAATAACTTCTCTAATGAACTTATCTACTGCTCCTCTATGAATGGGTTTTTAGTCCCATTAAACGATGGAGGATGTTGTCATATAAATCAGTCTAACATAGATCCTCCACTTTGTGAATCCAGATGCTCTATATGGGTAAGGTTATTGTCTATAACCTGAGTCAAATTTCCTTGTATAGTTTTAAGTTTCTCATCACGAATCGCAGCACCATATCCAACATCATTATCTTGCATCATAGGTAAATACCTACATGGGGCACACACATTCATGTAGTTTATATTCCTTTCACTAGGCATCATTTCTAAATAATTTCATACACTAGATTAGGTTATGAATCATAATGTATAATCTCACTGTAGAAAAATACTTAGCATAAATTGAAATCCTATGCATATCTAATCTCATAATCATAAACATGGTTTCTTTTAGAGAAAAAAATCAAATTTAAATCCTTCATAATGGATTGTAAAGAAAATGTGAATTATTCTAAGCATATCCCTTGAGATTATCAAAGTAGGTGTGCATTAAGGCCCATTGTTGTGTACTAGGATACCCAGAGTCAAGCCCAAAACTCCTTATTAGAGTTGTTACTCCTAGGTACATCTATACCAGAACCATATCCACTTTTAGTATCTATAAAGAAATGTATTTTCTAGAAATATCCACATAATCTATTCCTTACCAAAATTTTAGGAAGTTCTTTTATGCTTATCCTCAAATTCTATCTTAGGGTTTTGTTACCTAATCTATGTTTTTTAAATCTAGTTTCCATGTTTTCTACTAAACTTTATTTGGTATCAATTGTAAATACCCCGACCCTGGTTTCCCAGAGCCGGTGCCTTATTTCATTACATTGAAATGATTACAAGAAAGTCGTATCTGGAAGGAATGAATAGTTTATTAGATTTGGAAAACAAAATACATACATAAGTTCAACATTACAACTTTAAAGGAAATACAATATAAAAATTCCTTTTACAACATCCATAACTTCTTGGTTATCCCTGTATGTCATTCATAATATACCTTTTCATGTCCTGGGAAAATGAAACATAAGAAAGGGGTGAGCTCAAATGCTTAGTAAGGGTAAGCAATACATCAGAAGATACCATAAACATAAACATTAGGCATGGTTAAATACTAAAAACACATGCCTTTAAAATTAAACCTGAACACATTATTGTAGGAATACGAGATGAATAAATAATGTCATAATAAAGAATAATCATGGTTATTCTACTAGTTGAATAACCACATGAAATTTTAATTACTAGTTTCATAATGAGGGAATGCATAATTTCAGTCATCATAACTATACTTTAAAATACTTCATGGTGGTGATAGGCGAACCATCGACAATTGAAGGGCCTCTGAGCGGCATCGTCTCTCCCCCTCTGCGATGCTAGGGTTTTTCATGTGCAATCTCGTTCCCTCCTCTCCTCTGATCCTCCGGTGGATCACAACTAGGTTTCGGTTTCTTGTCTCGGTGCACACGTGCTTTGGTGTGCAGGGTTTCCGAATTTTCCAGATCTGACGAAGTGTTGGGCCCTGGTGCGCCTTGGTGACCGACGACGTTGGAGTCAACAACGACTTTGGATCTGGCGGGTGAAGGCATCGAGACAGGCGTGCAAATGCATTTCGACACCGGATCTTGATCTAGAGTCGGCGGCGAAGACATTGTGGTGGGAAAAGGTCTATGGCTTGGCATCGACCCCAGAATTATGCAGAGGGGAGGGGGTTTTCTAGCCTTTGGCGGTTCTATGTCTCTTCCAGCAGGTCTACCTTGATGTTTATGCTTTTCGTGATCTGCGTTGATATGTGATTCGGGTGTTATGCGATAGTTCGTTGATTTTGGTTTCTGTTATTGACTATTGAATCTATGATTGAATCTGTGGATCTGGTTTGGTGCAACGACTGTCTTTCTAATGCTCCTTGTGCTTTCTCCCCCTATGGTCTGCATGCTCCGGACTCTAGTGAGGGTGTGTCTATGGTACTGTTCTGAGTGGATCCATGCCCAGAGCGGCATTTCCGGTTCAAAGCAGCCCAGATCCCTTCACTAGTGACGTACCCTTGGTGTGGTGTTGGGACATCCAGTCCTAGGTGACGATGGCCTGACATCACGCTCTTTGGATCGTCTTCAGGTTTTTCCATTGACTGCAGTGGTGGTTGAGAGTTAGAAGAGCACAGTGGGGTGGAGGATGACTCGTGGAGTGCTTTTTGATACTGCTGATTTTGGTTTGTGCTGCTCATAGTTTGAGGATTGTACTTGTTCTTGGTTCTATCCCTAAGGTGAGAAGTCTGTGAAATCAAGCTTGACCACTTAGAACAAGCCCCATAGGAGGATTCAGAGCTGACGGTTCATCTTTGCAGTGCTTTACGGATTTGGCTGTTGAGAGGGTATGGCGTCAGCCATCGGACCGGGCCTTTACTTTGACACATGACACTTTCTTGCCGGATAGCCCTGCAATGGTGGAGAGTTTTATCATGATCAAATGCTTGGGAGGGGTGTTCCTTGTTGTTAGTCTGGTTTTACACTTTTTGTCATTCGGATGTGATTTGTCTTAAGTTTGTGGAGTCTGTTTGGGTTTCCCCCCTTCTTCCCTTAAAAGGGGGCTTTATCAAAATAATAAAAATTTGAAGGCCTTAGAGCCGTTGGATGGATAACTATACCGTCAATGCCTTGTGCTAAGACCATAAATAACCATTTTTTTCAAGGCCTCATGTCAAGACTGTAGTTTGTCTCATGAGACCTACCGATGCATTGAGGGTCTATAGCGGGCCCCACCCATAACTTATTAAGTCTAATGAATTCCTCATATGAATGAGGATAAACATAACCAACATATACATTCATATTGAAACTAACATATGAAATGTAAATAACTTTCCCCAAACATTAAGCATAAACACCAACCATTCTGAGTAAATTGGTGAATGGTTTTAAGATAGAACATCCA
This sequence comes from Viscum album, assembly GCA_963277665.1. Lineage (NCBI taxonomy): Eukaryota > Viridiplantae > Streptophyta > Magnoliopsida > Santalales > Viscaceae > Viscum > Viscum album. Next base: position 1,149,139,170 of record OY728128.1, read on the forward strand.
TAGTCAAAATAATCACAAACCATTAAATTAAATATGGTATATTATATCATAAAATATTAATCCCAATAGTACATAATAATCAACAAGAGTTTTGAACTAGATGAAGATACTCGTATAAAATCATCGAGTAATTCTTGAGATAAATACTCTTTTACTTTGAAAAGAAGAGTTCTTTTGGAAATGTATTTATATAAAACCATAAGTTAAGTAAGATAGTATTTTCATAATAAAATGAGTGATTTTAGAAAGATAATTTTTTCTAAAAAAAATTATAGAGTGCCCTTGAAAATAGGTAAGAATTTGAGAAATTCCCTTGAATCAGACTTGTTTTTCAGGAAGAATTTTTAAAATATCCTTTTAAAACATATAAATACCCATAAATGAAGGTAGGATTCTAGTTGGAAAACATATATATAACATTAAAACATAATTTATGAGGAGTAAATATGAATAAATAATAATTTAATTGAGTTAAGTAGAGAATAAGAGTAACCCAAATGAAAATGGAGGTTCGGGTAGAAAACCCTTACCTTAAGTATGATGGTGTTCTTCACTTGATATTAGTGTCCTGGATAACCAAATTAAATTTATTAATTAATATTTACAGAACTTATTTTTTATTTAATTTATTTATTATAGCCTTATTAAGTTTATTCTTGGCATTTTTAATGGGTTTAAGAGGTTCAATTTTATTGTTTGGGAGCATTTTCTTCCTTGGTATTCATGATCGGCTTACTTATATACATGTAAGGATAAACATGTAAGATGAGAATTATTTTCCAGAATAGAATTTTTATTTTATTTTTTAATATCCATAATATTACATGGTTATAAAATTCATTTGGTTATTGGGATTGAATATGAATCATTATATAAAAATTTAATGATAATTGTTTGGGTTAATTGGCAGTTTTTGATCACAAAAAAGTCATATAAATTAATATCATGTGTAAAAAAAGATTAAAGAACCTTAAATAAGTTGTAATACATATATTGTAGTCTTTTTCAATCATAAAAATGGTTTCATGGATAGAATTGAAGATGGTAATAGAAATTAAAAACCCGTCGTCCTTGAATGTGATAAATTAACATATCTCGGATGGTGTTTTCATTTCTAGTATAAAAGAAGGGGGAAGGAGAGATGATGATGAATTATTACATTATCATAAAAAAATTATAGTACATGTAATATACTGGATTTATCACAATATTTGGATGAAATGAGGCGAGGAAAGAAAAAGAAAAGAAAGGAATTCGAAATAAAATAAATGAAAAGAGGAATTTACCTCTTGAAGTTATCTTCCTTGAGAGCCTCTTTAGGGGAGAGGTTTTGGTTTTTTAATGAGACCAAGGGATGATAGATGTGGGGGAGGATCTTTGGAGGATATTTTATTAGAATTTAGACAAGGTAGAGGGCTTGAGAGAAGTGAATATAAGAGGAAATGAGGGGGGATTATAGTGGAGGAGATGAGTGATTTTTGAATATCTTATTCATTATTTTATCATTTAACTCAAGACAATAAATATTGTTGATTAATGTGACCCATAATATTAATAAGTGCATGTGAGTTATAATAAAGTGTGCTTACATAATCCATGATTCTAGGAATATTAAATTTAGCTGATAATGTATATATACGGTAAATTACCATATTTTACCATTCATAAAAAAATCTACTATTTCAAAAAAATACCAAAAATTAACCCTAACCATTTTTGATGTATAAAATTAAAAAATGAACTCCATTTTTTGAAAATAATTTTCTAAATATGATTAATTTAATTTTTAAATAAAATCATAATTTATTTAAAAAATAACAATTTTAAAACTATAATTTGTTTTATATCTCCTTGAAAAATTAATCAAGATCTCATTATCTTATAAACTTAAGACAATAAAATAATAATATGATTTACTATTTATAAGATTCATATTACTATTCATAAGGGTATGTTACTATTCTCCAAAAATTAAGTTTGTCTTATCAGACTCTAAATATCTTACTGAACGCAACTGTGTATGTCAGTTTTTCGAAATTCAAATCACATAGGTGGAAAATTTATGTTTACTGGTTAGGTTATAAAAAATTGGTGTTTTTTGGAGACTTAGTGTTTCATGCATTCAATATTAAATTTATTTATAAATCCTTGGGGTGTTACACACCCACTCCAACAGACTCCCACTTGCACTAGAGACAACTACTAACAAATTTCAGCCCACTAGCTTTCATATGATATTAATGCTTCTACTGAGACAAGGATTTTAGTCATAGGGTCCATAAAATTTTCCTCCATGGAAACTTTTATCACTGAAACTTCACCCCTTAGAGAAAAATCCATCAAGAGGTGTTACATCTGAAGTTTGTGCTTCATTTGTTGATGTCACTCTGAATCCTTTGAGAGCACCACCACTACAATATTATCACAATATAATATGATAGAATTTTTACTACTAGTCACCACATCAAGCACTTGGAAAAAGTTACGAATAAAAAATTCTTATTTGTATGTATTAGAAGTTGTTGTATACTTGGACTCTACTATAGAATCAGCGAAAACTGACTACTTTGAACTCTTATAGCTCACAACTCCTCGGCTGAGGCTGAATACATATCCTGATTACGACTTCAGATTGTTCTGATCTATTTGGAAACTAGAATCAGTACATTCTATGATGTCTCACTCCTCATATTCTCCATATACCAGGAACATATCCTTAGTAAAACTCATATACTTAAGGATAACCTTAATAGTAGACTACTGTTTCTCTCCTAGATTAGCTTGATATCTATCTACCATTCTCAAGGCAAAGGAAACATCAAGCCTAGTACATAACATGACATACATGATTTATCCTATCACATATGCATATGGGATCCTACTCATATTCTCTCTCTCTCTCTCCTATTGTGTATGATGACATATTTTTCTATAGAGATGTATACAATGTGATACTAGAACTAATACCCTCTTGAATTATTCCATACTAAATCACTTTAGCATATTATCAATATACATACCTTTACTTAATCCAAGTAGCCTTTTGGATTTATCATGAATGATTTTGATTCCAAGGATATACACTGATTCAACCAAGTCCTTCATAGAGAAACACTTATTTAACCAACCCTTAACTAACTGCAAGACTGGTATGTCATTTCTAATAAGTAATATGTCTTCAACATATACTAATAGAAATACAACTACACTCCTAATAATCTACATGTAAACGCATGCCTCTCATTCATTATGTATAAAATCAAAATCTCTTATGGATTCATCGAACCAAATGTTCCATGACCTAGATGCTTTCTTCAATCCATAAATGGATCTCTAAAAATTTCATATCTTTTTGGAATTTCTTGGAGTCACAAACCCTTTAGGTTGTGTCATATAGACATCTTTCTGAAGGTTCCCATTAAGAAAATATATTTTGAAATTCATATAATAAATCTCATAGTCATGTAAATATTCTATTAAAAGTAGAATTTTTATGGATTTAAACATGAAAAATAGAGAAAATATTTCATTATAATCAATGCCTTGATTCTGTTTAAACCCTTTAGCCACTAGTCTTGATTTATAGGTATTTAATTTAACTTATATGTCTAGTTTTATCTTTAATACCCATTTACACCGAATGAGATTTACATCAACTTATAGATCTACCAAGACCCATACTTTGTTCTGATACATGAAATACATTTGAAGATTCATAGATTCCTGCTATTTTATTGCTTATGAGCTCTCTATTGCCTCCTTGTATAAAATAGGATCATTATTGTTAACTAATAATGTTTCGCCATCCCCGGTGACTAGAAAAACATATCTTTTTTGCTTCTCTAACCTCCCTAGTGCTCCTACATAGTATTTGTGTCTTAAGTACAACATCTTCCAATGGGACCTGTGGAATCTTTTCTTGAACCAACTCTTGTGTATCCTAAGCATTAAATTCATCAAAGTCAATCTTTCTCCCACTATCCTTCTTAAATATTTGACCAATCTCAAGAAATATGGCTTATCTTGTGATGATCACCTTCTCATTTATAAGGTTGTATAGATAGTATCCCCTTGTTTCCTTACGATATCCTATAAAGATACACTTCATTTTTTAGGGTGCTAGTTTTTTTCCTGAGATGGATTTAACAAATGCTTCACAACCCCATGAATTAGTATGCGACACAGAAAATTTCCTTCCATACATTAATTTATATGGTATTCTATTTTTCACTTTAGTCGAAAATCATTTTATAATGTGTGCTACAACATGTAATTCAAATCCCCAAAAGGATAATGAAATATCTACATGAATCATCATCAAACTTACTATATTAAGAAAGGTAATGTTCTACCTTTCACTTACACCAGTCCAATGTGGATTATAAGGTGGATTAAGTTAAGATAGAATCTCATACTCCCATAGAAAGTTTATAAACTCTTGGTTAAGATATTCACCACTATAATCTGATTGAATATTCTTTATTATATCATCAAGTTGATTATCTACTTAATTCTTGAAATCTTTGAATTTCTCAAAGGATTTGAACTTATACCTCCTCAAGTAGATATAACCATATCTATTCAATTCATTAGTAAAAGTTATGAAGTAGGAATACACACCTATATCTTATACTATTAAAGGTCCACACACATCTGTATATACTAATTCTAGATGTTTTTTGGCCCTTTCACAATGTCCACTAAAAGGTTTCTTAGTCATTTTTCTTTGAAAACAAGTGTGAAATATGTCAAATGGTTTTAACTCAAAAGAGTCTAAGTGACCATCTTGATAGAGCTTTGTCAAACACTTATTGTTTATATAACCAAGATAGTGATTCCACCAATGGGTTTGAAATGAGTCATGTTAACCTGATTTGTTATCCATTTCCAAAACTTATTTTTCACAATTTAATACATAATGAACATTATTTAAATGTTTTGTACCATAACATATGTTTTATTTATAAAATAAACAGATTTTTTTTCCAAAATTTAAAATAAACCATCTGTATCTAGGAAGGATGCATAAATTATGTTATTAGTAATTGTTATTACATAATAAAAATATTTTAAAACCAAAATCATCCCAGTTTGAAACAAAAGGTGGTAGTATCCTACATATAAAGAAGTAATATGTGCTCTATTGGATGCTCAAATATCCACCTCTCCTATGAAAATCTTTTGAAATCTACTTGGTTCCTATATTCAAATATGATTGTGAGTATTATAAACTGTATCTAATATCCAATGTGTAGATATGGAAATATCACACTTGATAATGAATGCACCTGAAGCTTTCCCTTTTTTCTGTAACTGGGTACATTTCTTCTTCCCGTGGACCAAATTGCCTCATGAAAAACATAATATGTCCTTTTCCTTTTCCTGTCTTTAGATATTCCTTTTCTTGGACGAGCGATGCTTGGGATCCTTAGACTTGGAATGAGTCTTGGATACCTTTTCCTTATTCTTCCTTTTATTCACCATATTGAATCAATGTAAGGATTTATTATTAAGACTTCTCACTATTACTCATATTATAATTAACAATGAAATTGTTGATTCTATTAGGCAGTGAGGATAAAGTGAGATCCATGTGCAACTCATCAATGATCTTAAATCCCAATATGTCTAAGTCATTAGTGTATATAATCATATTGAAAATATATAACACCCCCAATTTGAGTAATGCACTAAATTCTTGTATTTTTTAGTTTTGGTTTGATTGGGATTGGTCTCAAGAGATTTCTAGTTGGTTTTGGTGAATTTTGGGAGTGTTTGGATAGTTTCATGGTTGGAATGTGATTAAGGGAAACTATGTAGATTCTCCATGTAACCATGAAATATCTTGAGAGAGTCCAAAAGGAGGTATATAGTTGTAACATAGTTAGGGTAAACCATGTATATTTCCCTATAAACCATGCAACATGGGATAGAGGTGTTTCATATGGTTAGCGCATGGGTTTCAAACTATATGGCTAAATCGTGTGACCTGAGGGTTTTGAGATAGTGGCGACCACACGATTGGTGCACAGATTGGAAAACCGTGTGGCCTAACTATGAAACATCATTAATTAAAATTGAAAATTTTATTTTTACCTTGATACTCACCTGAAAACTCTCATTCTTTCTTCCTTAGCCTAGGATCTCAACCACATATTTCCATTAGATGATTTTAGTGACTCTTCTACCTCCATAGGCCGATTTCAATGGATTTAAGTGCATTTGATCTAGGATATTGAAGGAAAGAACCCCATTCTCTCCCTGTTATTCTTTCCTTTCTGTATTCACTTTTTTTCCTTTGAATGAAACCTTATATCAGGGTTTCTATGCTTGAATATATTGGATTGGTCACATGTTGATAGATTCTTTTTTAGAATTGTTGAAGGAATGATAAAGGGAGTCTGGATCGACTAGATCGTGATTTGATTCATCATGTTGACAAATATTTGTTGTGAGGTAGGTAAATTCTCTCTCTTTCTCCACTCATTATAGAAACTTGAAGGCATATATTTTTTAAATTATTTATCATTCTTTTCAAGAAAAATCCATTATGATTTCTTGTTGAAAAAACCCTTTGGTTTTATTATTTAAATTGTATACCTTGAATTAACACATGTATCATGTTTGATAAAATGGTTAAGGGAACTATTGGACATAAAAAGGGATTCTTGAAATGATAATTTGGTATATAAAGAATGGATTATATTCATTTGAATTGGAAGAGACCTTATTGATTCAGACATGGTACCTAGTGTCACTTGGGGCATACAGAATATTATCACCAATGATAGGCTTTGTGGATAGATGAGTTATTGCTCATGAGTATTGGTACTATAAATGTCATGTATGTGTATTTTCATCTGTGATAACATATAATGAGAATTCCAAGTAAAATAAATGGATAAACTATTTTATAATTCTTTTTTTAATTGAATTAAATTGGTAATTTTCTTTGATTTTACTTTTGTTTATTTATATTTTTACGGTGAGCTAACTTATTTTTTCCTTATGGAGTGAGTTGGGAAGTATCTTGGGGATTTCCTACTAGGTTTTATAATCACCCCTTTAATATAAACCTTGGTGCATATGCATAAATTTATCATGAAACAGGTAAAGGAAAAGTCCCTTATTTATCTAGTGTAACATCATGATGCTACCTTCTTTGGATGGTGGTTGGAGCTTTTAGATGGTCATGTGAAGTGGTTGAAGTGATACCACATCAATGTTTTCGTGTTATGATGTTTTCTTGTTCCACCCTTTTATACCTCTATAATCTTGTTTAGTTATTGGATTTTGAGTTTTATTGTTTATATTTAATGCGTTATATAGTATTGTTTTGGTTTATTTTATTATTTTCTTGATAGGGTGTGTATGTTTAATGGGAAAATCATCCCCCAAGGATTTAGTAATCCCTTAGAATTTATTACCAGACTTTGGTGTTCTGGGGGTGTCACCAAAATTTCAGTGAAACCTCAGATATTTCCAAGACAATGGTTTGGGTTGAGATGTTAAAAATGGTATCAAAGGTCCTTATGTCATATTGGGATGGTAACAAGGAGATATGACATTTCATAAATTTAAATATATAGCATAAAATATGTAGATAAACTATTTATGCTAAAATTCAAGTTACCAGGGTGGTCCAGGTACAAAAAACGTGTTTTAGACACCTATAGAAGTATTTCCACCTCATTGTCATGGGTTTATCCAATGCATGTTACTGAATCATGCATTAGTAATGAGACTTCCCACTAGGTTTTCATTTAACATATTATGTTTTATGATTATTGGAAACTTGTTATAATGATTTTTGTTTTTTATGATTTATAATATTTTAAGCCTTTAGTTTACTAGTTAAGTGGTGACTAAGTGGTGGTTTTGTTCTGAAAATAGATAAATGAAACTGGTTAGACAACCTGTAAACCCACAAGAAATGACTGCAAACAATGTGGTTACACTTGAACCACAGGTTATCCAAAAACTTATTCAAATGATTATATAATCATTTCAAGATGTTGATAAAGATAATAAAAATTAAAAATAATGACATGTGGATCATTATATTCAGTTTTGGAAATAGAATCCACCTATCTTTTTGGATTCAGGACCTGAAAAGGAAGAAGCATGACTTAGTAGAAAGAACTAGATTTTTGATTTCCTTGGAACATCAACTAATATAAATGTGAAGTTATCAGTACACATGTTGGATGATTGATTATCCAATAAAAATAAATATTTTAATTACATTTTAATGGTATTAAATATTCATTTTTTATCTTATGGTCCTTAGTTAGTGGATTTTAATTTTGAACATCCATTCTTATCATTTGTGCACTTCATGCCTAATGTACACCAATTTAGGCCCAATGATTCATCTGATTTTAAGGATTATAATTATACATATTTTAATTTAATATTTTGGGAACTGTATCTACACTTAAATATGAACATTTTTCATTCAGGGATCAATGGAGGATTCATATAGGATGATGGAGATAATTGGTGATGAAAGGAAAGAATTATGGAGAAGGCAGATTGGACACCAGCCCACTGATGAGAATGTGGGACACCCAATATAAACCAAATGAAGCCAAATTTCTTGGGATGATAGAATAAATATAGAGTAAAAAATAAATCTACAGGATCTAGTGATAATTCTTCTTCTATGATGGCAATTAAGGCATCCCAAATAGAATATCAAAATCTGGGCTAGAATCTGCGGCCCAGAATATTATCCCAATACATCGAAAATAACTCCAGATTAATAACTTCAAATGGGACCAAATTTTATAGGAGGTTAGGATACATCAAGAGATTAATTTTATTCTTCTATGTCCCACTCTAATTCGGCCATCTAGAAGGTCATTGTGATGCGTCTATTCGGTGGTTGCAAGCTGACTTCCACCTCGGGTCAAGAGTGGAAAAGTCCAAGTTCCACAAGCTTCCCACCACCCTAGGCCTACCATAATCAAGTGAGATGATTTGTACTGTTGGAGTCTCGACCCAAGGCTCCAAAAAGGCCTATTTAAGGTAGTGTTGGTGGAGGATTTTATCATCTTTTTAGATTTCTTTCATTGTAATGTTATGCTGCGATTTTGTTGTCTCAAGTTTGTCTTCCACATGTAAGTTGTTTTAATTCATCCTTGTTTCTTGATAAAAGTTCTTCTTATCTTATTATTATGTTTTTCTCCATCTCACTTTGATACCGTTGCCTCAAGGTGAGAATTTATTCACACCAAACCTTGTGAAATTATTCACACAACGGTGGAGTGATCATTTTATTTTTATTGTTTTCTTTTCTTCTTCAATTCCTCCCTCATGAGTCTACTTCTCGCTTCCATTGAAACCATAGAATCAATGGAGGGATAACCCACTTATGGGTTGATCTAAGGGTGTAGCAAGGGGTTGTATTGGATTTTATTTATTACCCCATTAATGTCTAATCACTTCTTTAATTGAGATTTTTATTTGATGATTTTTAAACTCTATCGTCCTTGTTAAATTTAAGGCCACACACTTCAAGTGCTAATTCAAACCTTTACCTTGAAGTGATCAAAACTTTGATCCTTCAAGTTTATAAGTGATTAGTATTAAAGGGTGTAGGTATTAAACCAGTAATTGATGATGCTGTTTGATCTTCTTAAATTAACCCATCTCAAATATAAGAAATTGAAATAGTTAAAAAAGAATTTCATCCAATCCACCCCAAGCGATAACCTAGGATCAACTCATTATTTTAAATTGAATTCACTTAAATCTGTTAGTTATCCTTTAAACCCATATAAAATCAACCCAAGTTGGCTACTTCATATCCAAAAACAATCCATAGAATGTACGTGTCTGCAGGTTACTTATTAGGTCTCTGAGGATTCGATAACCCAAGCTAAACTACAAGGACCGTTCTACCTTCATCTCTTGGCTAAATTTGAGCGTGAATCAAATTTTGGCACCATCGCCGGGGACCTAAGTAAGTTATCTTATACACTAGCATCCTTTTCTTTTCATCCCACTTCTCTGTTCTCACCTCCTCACTCCTATGGAAGGAAATTTTGAACAAATCCAAACATGGGGAACCTATCCCTACTTTGATCACCCAACCCCATGTGTGATGTACAATGACCATCCTTACTTCTACTGGTGGGGTCAACAAAAACCTAATGAACCACAATGTTTTAACTCCTATGGTACACAAAACATTCCAACATATAATGAGTTTCAATCCCTACAAAGCCAATCTGAACACCCTTGTGTGTAATTCCAACAACATTATTATCCACATGGAATTGACCATTTGGATCAACCCCTTATCCATAATAATCCACATCCATTACTTGAAAAACTGTGTCAAAAACTAGAGATAAGGAATTTTGAGGTTTCATCATTGAGATTAAAACTAAAAAACTTTGAGACAGTTATGGAACCCATTCCCACTCATGTTATCCCTTCCTCATCATTGATAGATGACTCTTTTCTCCCACAAACATCTCATATATTTATTGAAGAACCTACCTTTGGATTTGGGATATATGGAGAAGATAAACGAATTATTGAAGGGTCTTTAAATCAAGAAAAAATTTATTTTTTGGATTCAAAAGAGAAGAATTTGACATCATGGATTAAGTGTCATGAATATCACTCCATTGATTCTTCAAAACAAAAAAATTACTAAACCATTAAGAGAAATCACAAACTTTGAGTCTATACCCATTCCAAACACTAATCTTTCCAATTTAGCGGTTGAATCTTCTATTCAAAAGGAACCAATTTTTTTTTGAGAAATTTGGAAAATGAAACTGATTTGGATTCAAAATCTTCACCTGTGTTTGAATGTCCTATCCAAACTGAGCTCAAAATTATTATCCTTCCTTCCCCAATAAAGTATCCCTTTATAGGGTATAATCATGAACTTTCAATTTTAATTCATTCTTCTCTTGAAACCAAAATTTTTGGAATTATCATTGATGTCTTAGGCAAGACTACAGAGGAAACTAGGTCAACCATTTCTGATGTTCCTTGGATTTTCCCACTCATTGTAGAACATAGGTTTGTACATGACACAAATTCTAAACATAGAATCAATCTCAACCTAGTTTAATTGGTGAAAAATTTGGTCCTTAAAATGTTGAAAGTTGGTATTGGGTAAGTTGGGGGGTTCATGTCAGGCTAACGACGTTAAACAAAGCGCTGCATGGGAGGCAACGCATGGTTTTCTAGTTTCCAATCTTTTTGAATCATATTTATTTTTCAAATAGTATTAATGAATCATTTTGATATTTAAAAATAATAATAATAAAAAATAGATTGTTGACATGTTCTTCTATTATGAGTATGGATGGGTATGAAAGGGGCGCGCCATATTCATCCGTGTCACGTGGTGCGATCCTTGTGTAATACCTTACCCAAAAATTTCAAAAGAAGACAATGTATCATCAGTTCATTTTATTTTAATGTGTTTTTAGGTTAAAATAAAAATACAATATATATATATATATTAATAAATAAATAAAAAGGACACATCATAGGTCGTGGGTCAAACCCCGTCACAACCGGCGAAGCCGCGGGGAATCGAACCCGAGACCGAAGGGAGACAGGGGCGCGTGCTTACCACTGACCTACAACTTTTTTGTTCTTCCTTATTCTATAATTTTTACATATATACTTATATTTTACTTTAGTTATTATATAAATATAAATATATATATATATATAGTTTTTTTTATTTTGTTTGTTTGTTTTTATTTTTTTTCCACTAGGGAATTCTCAGAGTGACATCGAGATCAAGGGATTAAAAGGTAGAAACAAGAATTTCAACTTCAACCACCAGGTGACTTCATTCCATGATCCCCATTTTCAATTTCCTTTTTGAAATCTCATTCTCTACCTATAACCCCTTCTAAATTTTCTTTTCTTTAAACACTAGGGACAATGTTATTTTATATTGGGGGGAGATAAAATAAAAAATGCTTTTATGTCAAAAAAAATGAACGATTTGAAAAAAAATGTGTGTAAATGGAAGGAAAAACTCCTTTAACTTTGAACATGGTAATACACATTGTACACTTTGAAACTGAATATCAAATAATTTAACATGCCCCGATTTTGATTTTAATCCTTGTATAATTTCATGAGCATTGATTTTGGAAAGTTTGGCTGTCCAATGTGATATGTCATCATTTATATTTTCATCCAAATAAAAAAAAGATCACAATGCACATTCTTTGGATAGTGGGATATTAGTTTGAGTTCATGGGGTCCCCCAAATAAATATCATAGGTTTGTTAATCATTTTATTTTTAATATTAGTATTCAATAAAAAAAATTAATTAAAAAAACAATAAATTTGTGTGTAGAGCAATGAAATGACCTAATACGTGGCTTTTGGCACTTGGAGATCGTGACTCCATAGTTGTATGGCCCAGAGTTAGTAATTTTATCTCTATTTTTGGTAATTTGATTTTGTTTTTGATTGAGTTAACTCTAGATGATGCCTGAGTATGTGGGTTTCACTTGGTGCCCTAAGGTCTTTGATCCTGGGAGTCATCGGCAAAGTCTCGCTACAGGGGTTGACTCTTTTGAGTGCAATTTCAATTACCATGGAAAAATTTCAAAAAAAAAAACACACAAAAAAAATACAATAAAAAAATTGAATACTCATCTTAATATTGAAATGTGATTCCACCTAGCGCTTCCATCATTTACCTCTTGAATAAAGATGAACCCCCATGTCTAATGCGATTCACAACACATCATCACTCTTTATTGATATTGGATGAAATATGACGATGAATTTGAACAAAGTAATGAGCTTGGGATTGATATCTTCTTATGAAACTATATTGTATTAAAATATTTTTATGGGTTTAATGATTGTTTGGTATAAGTTTTTTTGGTGATCATTGTGTATTAATATGTTTTTGGAAAAGGAAATTCAAATTTCATATTGTTGAGATACATTTTGCTTGGGACTAGAAAATATCAAGTTGGGGGGTGTGATTAGCCAATAAAAATACATATTTTAATAACATTTTAATGGTATTAAATGTTCATTTTTGATCTTATGGCCTGAGTTGGTGGATTTTAATTTTGAACATCCATTCTTATCATCTGTGCACTTCATACCTAATGTACACCAATTTAAGCCCAATGATTCATCTGATTTTAAGGATTTTAATTATATATATTTCAATTTGATATTTTTGGAACTTTATCTACACTTAAATATGAACATTTTTTATTCAGGGATCAATGGATGATTCATAAAGGATGATGGAGATATTTGGCGATGAAAGGAAATAATTCTGGAGAAGGCAAATTGGACACCAGCCCACTGATAAGAATGTGGGACCCAAAATACAAACCCAATGAATCCCAAATTTCGTGGTATTCTATAATAAATATATAGGAACAAATAAGTCTTCAGGATCCAGTTCTAATTCTGCCTCCATGATGATAATTAAGGTGGACCAAATATAATATCAAAATCTGGGCCAGAATATGCGGCCCAGAATATTATCCCAATACATCGGACATAACTCCCGATTAAAAACTCAAAATTCACCCAAATTTTAAAATATGTTAGGAGACATACTTATATCCATTTTATTCTTCTATGGACCACTCGAATTCGGCAATATATAAGGTCAATGTGACGTGTTTGTTTGGTGGTTGCAAGCTAGCTTCCACCTCAGGTCACGAGTGGAAAAGTCTAAGTTCCACAAGCTTTCCACCACCCTAGGCCTACCATAATCAATTGGGATGATTTTTAATGTTGTAGGATCTACACAAGGATCCAAAAATTCTTATTTAAGGTAGTGGTTGTGGAGGATTTTATCATCTTTTGAGCTTTCTTTCATTGTAATGTTTGCTGCGATTTTGTTGTCTCAAGTTTGTCTCCCACATGTAAGTTGTTTTAATTCATCCTTGTTTCTTAATAAAAGTTATTCTTCTCTTATTATTCTGTTCTTATCCATCTCAATTTTATACCGTTTCCTCAAGGTATGAATTTATTCACACCAAACCTTATGAAATTATTCACACAACGGTGGAGTGATCATTTTCTTTTTATTGTTTTATTTTCTTCTTCAATTCCTCCCTCATGAGTCTACTTCCCGCTTCCATTGAAACCATAGCATCAATGGAGGGATAAACCACTTATATGTTGATACAAGGGAGTAGAAATATGTAGATAACCGAAGCTTAATGTACATGGACATTACATTACTTTTACGGAATACTTAGTATATTACAAAAACACACACACAAGGACCGTAATAGTTTAGTGTCTTTGGAAACTCGGAACATAATCTTCTAATCATGGTGAAAGATCTTCAACATCTCCCATAAAGATCTTCCCCTTTGTTTCTTACCTAAAACCTTTCTTTGTATCCCGGGGAAAAGAAAACATAAAAGGGTGATCTCAAATGCTCAGTAAGGGTAAACAAAATAAATATCAATCACATCATATTCATAAGAACATAACATTTTAGAAGTCTTAATATGAAAAAGAGAGCATAATTTCATAACATGGGATAAATCATAGTAGTGAAATGAAATCCCAATAATCATAACTTAAAACATGAAACTTTGTGGAATACACACACAATCATAGAGAATAATTTCTTATTAGTCAAGACTCATTTCCAAGACTATCTTAGTGGACAAAGTCCATTTCTGAACCGAGTCACCCTCGTTTCAGTCCTGTTTCACTGAACCGGTATAACCTACCGTTCTAGCCATGTCTATCTGATGAGATATAAAATATTTACCCAATGCATTGGAGGGAGATATAGGTCCCACCCATCTCATAATTATACCATTATTATGTGTGCCACAAAATCATAAATCATACATCATTACATAACCCATGTAATAAAAATGAGAATCTTAAACATCGTGACATCATAAAACAATTCATATAAGATAAAGGAATTCATAAAAATATTTCCATCGCAACATAATCAAATCCATGTAATAATAGGGATATAAACATAACCCTATATTTTCTTAGATGGAAAATAAGTTTGATAAAACTCTTGAACTCCATTCTTGAGGAAAATATCCTTTCTACTTGAAAAACATTTAACCTTTCTTAACATGTCATTCAATTCTAAACTAAAAGAAGTTGATTAAAAATAAACTTGAAAAATTGTAAGGGAATCTTCTTGGAAATAATGTTTTAAAAATCCATTCATGCCGTATAAGTTAAAAAAACATTCTTCTCATACTTTTGTCGGAAAAGTCAAAAAGTACCTCGTACGAAAAACGACAAAAGATTCCTTTCATATATTTTACTAAAAACTCACCAAAGGGTAAAATTGGATTTAAAAAATTGTAGACGAATGGAAATAATATTACATATTGAGGAAACATGGTTGTGGATGATAAAATACACCCCAGTAAATACCAAAGTATAAACAATCTCGGATAAAAATGAGATTGTGATATTTCCCTTACCTTAGGTCCGATATGCTTCGTAAGTGTCTGAACCTCCTCTTTTTGATGCGCCTTGACTTAACCTCCACTTAAAGAACTAAGGATGGTTTTTGAAGAAGACCATGACCTCTAGGATGATAATATGGAAGTGGAGAAGAGATTTTGGCAGGGGTTGTCCGAGCTTGAATGGTCAAATTGGTGTGAGGAGGAGAGGGAGGATGTGCCCTTTTATAAGGGAGGAGAGGGGCACCTTAGGAAAATATCAAAATATTATTTTATATTAAGGTCAAATTCGGTTTATAATGGTTCCAAAGGGTCTTATTTCGAAGATAAAGTGGGGATGGGTCGAAATCCTCTCATCCAATAGGATTTAGACAAGTTTAGGTTATTATTTTAACCTTATCAATTAGATTTAACTCTAAGTTAAATAATTTAACTTTTACCGTGTCTTTTTGTTTTCTTACAATATATGGTTAATAAACTTACCATAACAAGCCAAACGAACCCCAAGTTGTTTATTATTAATATATATATCCTCTTATAAGTCATTTGGCCGAACCTTAGATTTTTAGGAATTAAATAAAAATTAATAATATAATATATGTTTTAAAAACTAATTTATGTCAATTTTGACACTATTTGGTACATGATTTTTATGAGATTCATAACAGAATTATAAATTAGAACCAAGTTACTTATATCAACAATAACATGTCATATTAACCTAGAAAATTAGTTTAAGTCATAAAAAGCCTCAAATTACATTTATTTGGGCATTTATAACATCAATTATGTCAATATTTCATTAATAAGACAATTACTGCATCATCTTTGTGTCATAATAAATGATAATTATTTAATCCCTAAAAATTCTAAATAAATTCCTATGATGTAGATAATCATATTAGATTTCTGGAGACTATTCATGTTTGAAGTTTCATGAAGTTTATCACTAGATTAAAATTATTATACTTATAAGATTTAAGAAAGTGACATGTTGTCACATTCTTTGGTATTAATAATAATTAAATTATTTTCATTGACAAAATTTAATTAAATGAATCTAATCCGACCCTTAGGTGGTATGGGTCGACTTTTAGTCATCTAATAGGATTTTGACATTTGTTAGGGTAATTTTAAAATATTATATTTACCCTTAATTACCCAATTTACCTTTAACTATGGTAAATAAAATTTACCGTAGTTACTATTCATAATTCCCAAGAATAAAAAGTAGCTTATTAACATAATTTGGATCCAATGATTCCAAATATGGAATCCATTTTTCCAAATTCAATACACAAAAGTTGCAGAAATTAAATTAAAATTAATCCCGTTGTCGAAAGAAAACGGGTTTTTCTTTAAAACATTACAAAAGATTGAATTGATTTAACCTACGAATTCAAGGTAAAATCAATGCTAATGACATAAATTATATTAAATGGTAAAAATATATTCTATTTATACTTTAAAACCATTCAATATTATAATTTAACCACATAAGATATTATGATGAAAAAATTTGTTTTTAATTAAAATATAGCGTGTTTTTACTATTCATTAAAATATGAAAGTTATCGGAAAAATATCAAAACTTTATCTAATGTAAATTTTTATATCCTGATTCAAAATAAGAATTTTATTTTGTCAAATTGAACATATAAACATGTCAAAAACTAGATTTAAAGTTGGTGCACCATCAAAAGGCGGTAAAACTGCATTTTTTGAAAAATACTTATTTTACCCGAAAAATTTATTTTGTTCTTATACCATGTTCTAGAAATGTGTAAGATGAATAATAATGTTATAAAATTCAAAATTTAGTTAACACTATTCATAACAGCTAGTTCATAACAATATTATAATAATATATTGTTGTTTAGTAAAACCTGGTATTACGTACAACACACGCTATCGAGGAAGGTCGCGATTGCGTGTAATGCAAACCAAGTCAGGGTTGCGTGTTGCGCAAGAATCCTTCGTTGTTTCGTATAACAGAATCCAACCATATTTCATTTATAAATTGAATATATATATAAATATATATATATATATATACTCAATGTTGCGTAGAATAACTATTATCAAAATTGTGTGTAACACAATCCAAGAATAGTGTTGCGTATACTGCAAGCTAATACAGTGTTGCGTATAGCGCAAGGTAATCTTGGTGTATCACAAGACATTAATGAAATTAAAAGAATATTTTTCATAAAATCTCGGGGTGTTACATTCTACCCCCCTTAAAATGAATTTCGCCCTCGAAATTCGTCGGGGTTATAAATGGTTTACTACTCGAAAGCTTGTTTAATAGAAACCCGCATCGTAAAAAGGAATACCAAAACATGGCTTTTAAAAACTAAAGTATGAAATGTAACGGTTACCCAAATTAAATCATCACGGGGTTTCCACGTAGGAGAACATAAGTGAAAATATGGATATGGAAGAAAAATATAACCATCAAGTTCGGATGGAGAGTGGTAGAGAACATGGCTATGAAAAAGCCAACAATCACAAAACTATTGATTTGTGATGATCTAAGGCACCATCTGATTAATCGGATATAAGGGAACTAGGACAACATTTTTGGTTTTCTAGATCATTTCCCTAAAGTTGATGAATTAAAAGAAATACTTGCATGATTTTGGTACAATCTCACTGTTGTTTGTGAATTGAACAATTTCCACTTCATCCCTTAAAGAAATGAAGTTGAATTTGTTATTTGTGATGTGTTATCAGATCATGTGATAGAATGATGGGTCATTCCATCTCTTTCAAACAAAATGTTAGCAAAAGTTATAAGTCCATCTTATGGTTAGATTAATCGTATATGGTTCCAAAAATGAACTTATACTTCATATATCATACCGCTTAATAAAATAAAACTAGTTTATACTAACCAGGGACTTCCTGTAGGCCAGTGGTAGGCGATAAAGACCAGTCGCACTTCGGTTGTGAGTTCGATTCCCACAGCCTTGTCCGACGCGATGGGTTGTCGCCCGTCCTGCAGGTTGTCCTTTTTCTAAAACTATATTACTATAACATCCCATCAATAATATCGAAAAACAAACAATACTAACTTATGTACAACATAATCCATTCCAATATTTAGGCTTATCCATAATACTGCAGTCCACTCTCAAAGATTTAATACCATCGTTGATCCCCATATATCATAAGATATATCTTGTTGGTCACATTCCAAACATTCAAAGGCCTTAATCTTGTACTCTCTTGGATACCCATTGAACCTTATTAAAAACATGAGTGCTGTAAAAAGTTAACTCTTTCCACATACCAAAATCCTCAAAATTCTATATACTCAAACCATGATATCACTTAGTCCTTATATCAATCATGAGCTCATGAATACTATCAAACATATTAGATTCTCTTTATCCCTTCATTATGTGCATATCATCTACTTTCCAAAAATATTTCAATCACTTTTCATGGTTACCGATGCCATATTCTTATAGAAAACCACAATGGACCAATACATAGATATTCCAATATACCATAAAAGTACCTAAATAACATTATTCTTGAATACCAATATATAAACACTTCAAACCATCATCTTCAATGATTGTCCTGGAATAAGTCCTTCCTTAATTTAGAAGTAACTTTTTAGGTCAAGTCATTGAGTTGGGTAATGCCCATGTTCTCCACAAATAAGACATTGAACTCCATAACAGTCTGTCACTCTATGTCCCTTTTCTCCACACAGATAACATCTTTCCCTCCATTTGAGGTATTCCTCAAGGTTCTTCTTCCCTTCTTTAGAAATCTCAATCTTCCTTTCTTTATGCTCCTCAACATGCGAACATGCATAAAAGTCTATCTTCCTCTTATTTGATGAATTAGGCATACCACTAAATTTCACCTTGTTAATCATATATCGTGATGACTGATTTGGAATAATCACAATATCTTTCTCTCTAGGCATTATGCAATTTTGTTGCTCATAGTCACCAATTTGTCCACTGGATTCAATGCTAACTGAATTATTTCTCGTTCCCTCCATTGACTAAAACAAAAAAAAAATCTGTGAGAGGGAAAAATGATACTAGGAAAATAACATAATCAAGGGGAGTACCTTCAACATCTAACATCTTAGGTTAAATTCTAAGATCGTTAGCACAATTCTAGGAATATAACCTATACGTATAATTAACCTTAGAGACATCCCTAGACATACCTTAGAAATATCTCTAGGGATCTCACTAAAGTTCTCGCATCCTAGTTTCCAAAGGTTGACTAAACCTTTCCTCTGATACCAACTGTAGAGACCCGAAGCTTAATGTACATGGATATTACATTACTTTTGCGGAATACTTAGTACATTACAAAAACACACACACAAGGACCATAATAGTTTAGTGTCTTTGGAAACTCGGAACGTAATCTTCTAATCATGGTGAAAGATCTTCAACATCTCCCATAAAGATCTTCCCCTTTTCTTTCTTACCTAAAACCTTTCTTTATATCCTGGGGAAAAGAAAACATAAAAGGGTGAGCTCAAATGCTCAGTAAGGGTAAACAAAATAAATATCAATCACATCATATTCATAAGAACATAACATTTTGGAAGTCTTAATCTGCAAAAGAGAGCATAATTTCATAACATGGGATAAATCATAGTAGTGAAATGAAATCCCAATAATCATAACTTAAAACATGAAACTTTGTGGAATACACACACAATCATAGAGAATCATTTCTTATTAGTCAATACTCATTTCCAAGACTATCTTAGTGGACAAAGTCCATTTCTGAACTGAGTCACCCTCGTTTCAGTCCTGTTTCACTGAACCGGTATAACCTACCGTTCCAACCATGTCTATCTCATGAGATATAAAATCTTTACCCAATGCATTGGAGGGAGATATAGGTCCCACCCATCTCATAATGATACCATTATTATGTGTGCCACAAAATCATAAATCATACCTCATTACATAACCCATGTAATAAAAATGGGAATCTTAAACATCGTGACATCATAAAACAATTCATATAAGATAAAGGAATTCATAAAAATATTTCCATCACAACATAATCAAATCCATGTAATAATAGGGATAGAAACAGAACCCTATATTGTATTAGATGGAAAATAATTTTGATAAAACTCTTGAACTCCATTCTTGAGGAAAATATCCTTTCTACTTCAAAAACATTTATCATTTCTTAACATGTCATTCAATTCTAAACTAAAAGAAGTTGATTAAAAATAAACTTGAAAACTTGTAAGGGAATATTCTTAGAAATAATGTTTTAAAAATCCATTCATGCCGTATAAGTTAAAAAAACATTCTTCTCATACTTTTGTCGGAAAAGTCAAAAAGTACCTCGTACGAAAAACGACAAAAGATTCCTTTCATACATTTTACTAAAAACTCACCGAAGGGTAAAATTGGATTTAAACAATTGTAGATGAATGGAAATAATATTACATATTAAGGAAACATGGTTGTGGATGATAAAATACACCCCAGTAAATACCAAAGTATAAACAATCTCGGATAAGAATGATATTGTGATATTTCTCTTACCTTAGGTCCGATATTCTTCGTAAGTGTCTGAACCTCCTCTTTTTGACATGCCTTGACTTAACCTCCACTTAAAGAAATAAAGATGGTCTTTGAAGAAGACCAAGACCTCTAAGATGATACTAGGGAAGTGGAGAATAGATTTTGGCAGGGGTTGGCCGAGCTTTAATGCTCAAATTGGTGTGAGGAGGAGAGGGAGGAGGTGCCCTTTTATAAGGGAGGAGAGGGGCACCTTAGGAAAATCTCAAAATATTATTTTATATTAAGGTCAAATTCAGTTTATAATGGTTCCAAAGGGTCTTATTTCGAATATAAAGTGTGGATGGGTCGAAATACTCTCATCCAATAGGATTTAGACAAGTTTAGGTTATTATTTTAACCTTATCAATTAGATTTAACTCTAAGTTAAATAATTTAACTTTTACCGTGTCTTTTTGTTTTCTTACAATATATGGTTAATAAACTTACCATAACAAGCAAAACGAACCCCAAGTGTTTTATTATTAATATATATATCCTCTTCTAAGTCATTTGTCCGAACCTTATATTTTTAGGAATTAAATAAAAATTAATAATATAATATTTTTTTTAAAAACTAATTTATGTCAATTTTGACACTATTTGGTACATGATTTTTATGAGATTCATAATAGAATTATAAGTTCAAACCAAGTTACTTATATCACCAATAACATGTCATATTAACCTATAAAATTAGTGTAAGTCATAAAAAGTCTCAAATTACATTTATTTGGGCATTTATAACATCAATTATGTCAATATTTCATTAATAAGACAATTACTACATCATCTTTGTGTCATAATAAATGATAATTATTTAATCCCTAAAAATTCCAAATAAATTCTTATGATGTAGATAATTGTATTAGATTTCTGGAGACTATTCATGTTCGAAGTTTCATGAAGTTTATCACTAGATTAAAATTATTATACTTATAAGATTTAAGAAGGTGACATGTTGTCACATTCTTTGGTTTTAATAATAATTAAATTATTTTCATTGACAAAATTTAATTAAATGAATCTAATCCGACCCTTAGGTGGTATGGGTCTACTTTTAGTCATCCAATAGGATTTTGACATTTGTTAGGATAATTTTAAAATATTATATTTACCCTTAATTACCCGATTTACCTTTAACTATGGTAAATAAAATTTACCGTAGTTACTATTCATAATTCCCAAAAATAAAAAGTAGCTTATTAACATAATTTGGATCCACTGATTCCAAATATGGAATCCATTTTTCCAAATTCAATACACAAAAGTTGCAGAAATTAAATTAAAATTAATCCCGTTGTCGAAAGAAAAAGGTTTTTCTTTAAAACATTGCAAAAGATTGAATTGATTTAACCTACGAATTCAAGGTAAAATCAATGCTAATGACATACATTATATTAAATGGTAAAAATATATTCTATTTATACTTTAAAACCATTCAATATTATAATTTAACCACATAAGATATTACGATGAAAAAAGTTGTTTTTAATTAAAATATAGCGTGTTTTTACTATTCATTAAAATATGAAAGTTATCAGAAAAATATCAAAACTTTATCTAATGTAAATTTTTATATCCTGATTCAATAGAAGAATTTTATTTTGTCAAATTGAACTTATAAACATTTCAAAAACTAGATTTAAAGTTGGTGTGCCATCAAAAGGTGACAAAACTGCATTTTTTGAAAAATACTTATTTTACCCGAAAATTTTATTTTGTTCTTATACCATGTTCTAGAAATGTGTAAGATGAATAATAATGTTATAAAATTTAAAATTTAGTTATCACTATTCATAACGGCTAGTTCATTACAATATTATAATAATATATCGTTGTTTAGTAAAACCTGGTATTACGTACAACACACGCTATCGAGGAAGGTCGCGATGACGTGTAATGCAAGCCAAGTCAGGGTTTCGTGTTGCGCAAGAATCCTTCATTGTTTTGTATAACATAATCCAACCATATTTCATTTATATATTGAATATATATATATATATATACTCAATGTTGCGTAGAATAACTATTATCAAAATTGTGTGTAACACGATCCAAGAATAGTGTTGCGTATACTACAAGCTAATACGGTGTTGCGTATAGCGCAAGGTAATCTTGGTGTAGCACAAGACATTAATGAAATTAAAATAATATTTTTCATAAAATCTCGTGGTGTTACATTCTACCCCCCTTAAAATGAATTTCTCCCTCGAAATTTGTCAGGGTTATAAATGGTTTACTACTCGAAAGTTTGTTTAATAGAAACCCGCATCGTAAAAAGGAATACTAAAACATGTCTTTTAAAAACTAAAGTATGAAATGTAACGGTTACCCAAATTAACTCATCACAGGGTTTCCACGTAGGAGAACATAGGTGAAAATATGGATATGGAAGAAAAATCTAACCATCAAGTTCTGATGGAGAGTGATAGAGAATATGGCTATGAAAAAGCCAAAAATCAGAAAGCTATTGATTTGTGATGATCTAAGGCACCATATGATTAATCGGATATAAGGGACCTAGGACAACATTTTTGGTTTTCAAGATCATTTCCATAAAGTTGATGAATTAAAAGAAATACTTGCATGATTTTGGTACAATCTCACTGTTGTTCGTGAATTGAACAATTTCCACTTCATCCCTTAAAGAAATGAAGTGGAATTTGTTATTCGTGATGTGTTAGTAGATCATGTGATATAATGATGGGTCATTCCATCTCTTTAAAACAAAAGGTTAGCAAAAGTTATAAGTCCATATTATGGTTAGATTAATCGTATATGGTTCCAAAAATGAACTTATACTTCATATATCATACCGCTTAATAAAATAAAACTAGTTTATACTAACCAGGGACTTCCTGTAGGCCAGTGGTAGGCGATAAAGGCCAGTCGCACTTCGGTTGTGAGTTCAATTCCCACAGCCTTGTCCGACGCGATGGGCTGTCTCCCGTCCTACAGGTTGTCCTTTTTCTAAAACTATATTACTATAACATCCCATCAATAATATTGAAAAACAAACAATACTAACTTATGTCCAACATAATCCATTCCAATCTTTAGGCTTATCCATAATACTGCAGTCCACTCTCAAAGATTTAATACCATCATTGATCCCCATATATCATAAGATATATCTTTTTGGTCACATTCCAAACATTCAAAGGCCTTAATCTTGTACTCTCTTGAATACCCATTGAACCTTATTAAAAACATGAGTGCTGTTAAAAGTTAACTCTTTCCACATACCAAAATACTCAAAATTCTATATACTCAAACCATGATATCACTTAGTCCTTATATCAATCATGAGCTCATGAATACTATCAAACATATTAGATTCTATTTATCCCTTCATTATGTGCATATCATCTGCTTTCCAAAAATATTTCAATCACTTTTCATGGTTACCGATGCCATATTCTTATAGAAAACCACAATGGACCAATACATAGATATTCCAATATACCATAAAAGTACCTCAATAACATTATTCTTGAATACCAATACATAAACACTTCAAACCATCATCTTCAATGATTGTCCTGGAATAAGTCCTTCCTTAATTTAGAAGTAACTTTTTAGGTTAGGGCATTGAGTTGGGTAATGCCCATGTTCTCCACAAATAAGACATTGAACTCCATAACAGTCTGTCACTCTATGTCCTTTTTCTCCACACAGATAACATCTGTCCCTCCATTTGAGGTATTCCTCAAGGTTCTTCTTCCCTTCTTTAGAAATCTCAATCTTCCTTTCTTTATGCTCCTCAACATGCGAACATTCATAAAAGTCTATCTTCCTCTTATTTGATGAATTAGGCATACCACTAAATTTCACCTTGTTAATCATATATCGTGATGACTGATTTGGAATAATCACAATATCTTTCTCTCTAGGCATTATGCAATTTTGTTGCTCATAGTCACCAATTTTTCCATTGGATTCAATGCTAACCAAATTCTTTCTTGTTCCCTCCATTGACTAAAACAAAAAAAAAATTCTGTGAGAGGCAAAAATCATACTAGGAAAATAACATAATCAAGGGGGAGTACCTTCAACATCTAACATCTTAGGTTAAATTCTAAGATAGTTAGCACAATTCTAGGACTATAACCTATACGTATAATTAACCTTAGAGACATCCCTAGACATACCTTAGAAATATCTCTAGGGATCTCACTAAAGTTCTCGCATCCTAGTTTCCAAAGGTTGACTAAACCTTTCCTCTAATACCAACTGTAGAGACCCGAAGCTTAATGTACATGGACATTACATTAATTTTGTGGAATACTTAGTACATTACAAAAACACACACACAAGGACCGTAATAGTTTAGTGTCTTTGGAAACTCGGAACGTAATCTTCTAATCATGGTGAAAGATCTTCAACATCTCCCATAAAGATCTTACCCTTTTTTTTCTTACCTAAAACCTTTCTTTATATCCTGGGGAAAAGAAAACATAAAAGGGTGAGCTCAAATGCTCAGTAAGGGTAAACAAAATAAATATCAATCACATCATATTCATAAGAACATAACATTTTGGAAGTCTTAATCTGCAAAAGAGAGCATAATTTCATTACATGGGATAAATCATAGTAGTGAAATGAAATCCCAATAATCATAACTTAAAACATGAAACTTTGTGTCATACACACAAAATCATAGAGAATCATTTCTTATTAGTCAAGACTCATTTCCAAGACTATCTTAGTGGAAAAAGTCCATTTCTGAACCGAGTCACCCTTGTTTCAGTCCTGTTTCACTGAACCGGTATAACCTACCGTTCCAGCCATGTCTATCTCTTAAGATATAAAATCTTTACCCAATGCATTGGAGGGAGATATAGGTCCCACCCATCTCATAATGATACCATTCTTATGTGTGCCACAAAATCATAAATCATACATCATTACATAACCCATGTAATAAAAATGGGAATCTTAAACATCGTGACATCATAAAACAATTCATATAAGATAAATGAATTCATAAAAATATTTCAATCACAACATAATCAAATCCATGTAATAATAGGGATAGAAACAGAACCCTATATTGTCTTAGATGGAAAATAATTTTGATAAAACTCTTGAACTCCATTCTTGAGGAAAATATCCTTTCTACTTCAAAAACATTTATCCTTTCTTAACATGTCATTCAATTCTAAACTAAAAGAAGTTGATTAAAAATAAACTTGAAAACTTGTAAGGGAATATTCTTGGAAATAATGTTTTAAAAATCCATTCATGCCGTATAAGTTAAAAAAACATTCTTCTCATACTTTTTTCGAAAAAGTCAAAAAGTACCTCGTACGAAAAATGACAAAAGATTCCTTTCATATATTTTACTAAAAACTCACCGAAGGGTAAAATTGGATTTAAACAATTGTAGATGGATGGAAATAATATTACATATTGAGGAAACATGGTTTTGGATAATAAAATATACCCCATTAAATACCAAAGTATAAACAATCTCGGATAAAAATGAGATTGTGATATTTCCCTTACCTTAGGTCCGATATGCTTCGTAAGTGTCCGAACCTCCTCTTTTTGACGCGCCTTGACTTAACCTCCACTTAAAGAACTAAGGATGGTCTTTGAAGAAGACCAGGACCTCTAGGATGATACTAGGGAAGTGGAGAAGAGATTTTGGCAGGGGTTGGCTGAGCTTGAATGCTCAAATTGGTGTGAGGAGGAGAGGGAGGAGGTGCCCTTTTATAAGGGAGGAGAGGGGCACCTTAGGAAAATCTCAAAATATTATTTTATATTAAGGTCAAATTCGGTTTATAGTGGTACCAAAGGGTCTTATTTCGAAGATAAAGTGGGGATGGGTCGAAATACTCTCATCCAATAGGATTTAGACAAGTTTAGGTTATTATTTTAACCTTATCAATTAGATTTAACTCTAAGTTAAATAATTTAACTTTTACCGTGTCTTTTTGTTTTCTTACACTATATGGTTAATAAACTTACCATAACAAGCCAAACGAACCCCAAGTTGTTTATTATTAATATATATATCCTCTTAAAAGTCATTTTTCCGAACCTTATATTTTTAGGAATTAAATAACAATTAATAATATAATATTTGTTTTAAAAACTAATTTATGTCAATTTTGACACTATTTGGTACATGATTTTTATGAGATTCATAACAGAATTATAAGTTCGAACCAAGTTACTTATATCAACAATAACATGTCATATTAACCTATAAAATTAGTTTAAGTCATAAAAAGTCTCAAATTACATTTATTTGGGCATTTATAACATCAATTATGTCAATATTTCATTAATAAGACAATTAATGCATCATCTTTGTGTCATAATAAATGATAATTATGTAATACTTAAAAATTCTAAATAAATTTCTATGATGTAGATAATTGTATTAGATTTCTGGAGACTATTCATGTTTGAAGTTTCATGAAGTTTATCACTAGATTAAAATTATTATACCTATAAGATTTAAGAAAATGACATGTTGTCACATTCTTTGGTTTTAATAATAATTAAATTATTTTCATTGAAAAAATTTAATTAAATGAATCTAATCTGCCCCTTAGGTGGTATGAGTCGACTTTTAGTCATCCAATAGGATTTTTACATTTGTTAGGGTAATTTTAAAATATTATATTTACCCTTAATTACCTGATTTACCTTTGACTATGGTAAATAAAATTTACCGTAGTTACTATTCATAATTCCCAAAAATAAAAAGTATCTTCTTAACATAATTTGGATCCACTGATTCCAAATATGGAATCCATTTTTCCAAATTCAATACACAAAAGTTGCAGAAATTAAATTAAAATTAATCCCGTTGTCGAAAGAAAACGGGTTTTTCTTTAAAACATTGCAAAAGATTGAATTGATTTAACCTACGAATTCAAGGTAAAATCAATGCTAATGACATACATTATATTAAATGGTAAAAATATATTCTATTTATACTTTAAAACCATTCAATATTATAATTTAACCAGATAAGATATTACGATGAAAAAATTTGTTTTTAATTAAAATATAGCATGTTTTTACTATTCATTAAAATATGAAAGTTATCGGAAAAATATAAAAACTTTATCTAATGTAAATTTTTATATCCTGATTCAAAAGAAGAATTTTATTTTGTCAAATTGAACTTATAAACATTTCAAAAACTAGATTTAAAGTTGGTGCGCCATCAAAAGGCGGCAAAACTGCATTTTTTGAAAAATACTTATTTTACCCGAAAAATTTATTTTGTTCTTATACCATGTTCTAGAAATGTGTAAGATGAATAATAATGTTATAAAATTCAAAATTTAGTTAACACTATTCATAACGGCTAGTTCATAACAATATTATAATAATATATCGTTATTTAGTAAAACCCAGTATTGCGTACAACACACGCTATCGAGGAAGGTCGCGATTGCGTGTAATGCAAGCCAAGTCAGGGTTGCGTGTTGCGCAAGAATCCTTTGTTGTTTTGTATAACATAATCCAACCATATTTCATTTATACATTGAATATATATATATATATATATATATACTCAATGTTTCATAGAATAACTATTATCAAAATTGTGTATAACACGATCCAAGAATAGTGTTGCGTATACTGCAAGATAATACCGTGTTGCGTATAGTGCAAGGTAATCTTGGTGTAGCACAAGACATTAATGAAATTAAAAGAATATTTTTCATAAAATCTCAGGGTGTTACAAAATAGTCTGGATTGGATGTTATTTATTACCCCATTAATGTCTAATCACTTCTTTAATTGAGATTTTTATTTGATGATTTTTAAACTCCATCGTCCTTGTTGAATTTAAGGCCACACACTTCAAGTGCTAATATGAACCTTTACCATGAAGTGCTCAAAACTTTAATCCTTCAAGTGTATAGGTGATTAGTATTAAAGGGTTCAGGTATTAAACTAGTAAGTGATGATGTTGTTTGATCTTCTTAAATGAACCCATCTCAAATATAAGAAATTGAAATAGTTGAAAAAGAATTTCATCCAATCCACCTCGAGCGATAACCTAGGATCAAATCGTTATTTTTAATTGAATTAACTTAAATCTGTTAGTTATCCTTTAAAAACATATAAAATAAACCCAAACTTCATAGTCAAAAACAATCCATATAATGTACGTGTCTGTATGTTACTTCTTAGGTCTCTGAGGATTCGATAACCCAAGCTAAAATTCAAGGACCGTTCTACCTTCATCTCTTGGGTAAATTTGAGCGTGAATCAATGATCTTGTATACTTATGGTGGAATTTATTGGTCCAAGATAAAATCAACCAAGTTCTTACATGTGAGGGATTAAAATAATTTTTTAACTAGAAAATCTACCCACACTCCTTCAAGATATACCAAATAATGGATTTATTTAGTCTTAAGAAGAAAAATCTATTAGTGATGGATTATACAACTAAGTTTATGAACTTAGTTCTTTTTTTCAGAAGTGGTTGCTAGTGAGTCCCTAAAGGCACATATATTCAAGTACAAACTATGATAAGAAATTCATTATAAGATAGTTTTTCTTTGTATTAGTGATTATATATACACGATTAATAGAGTGATAATAGAGAAAAGGTATCTTATTGGGAATCCTACTAGAGGAATCACATTTTTATATATGGGAACAATTGGGAACTCTAATATTGGGAACAAGAAGAAGAGGGACACCCACTTACAAGGAGGTAGAGAATTAGAGAACCAATCCAATGGATCAATTTTATTTCCTATATACCCCTGTAATAAGCCAATATGTTTTTAATGTGGTTCGTCAAGCATAAGAAGTGGGATTGTACAACACCACCCAAAGTGTGTCAAAACTGTAATTAGATGGGATAACTTTGATTTTATTTACCTAATGCTCCAAATTAAATTACTATTAATAAATCACATGTGTCTCATACATATTATGGACTGATTGAGTGATCATGTTATAATAGTTCCCATCCTTAGAACTAAGCAAGCCAATGTGATTCTAGAAACAACCTGACTCCTTAGAAAATGCAACTACAATAGGGAAGAAAGGAATATAGAGGAATGAGTAAGTAGTTATATGGTTCAGAGATAATGATCACGATGGATCGATTAGGTCCTTCAGCTATACAAGGTACCATTATTATTAACTCAACTCTTATGGAAGTCCTATTTGACACTGGTGCATCTAACTCATTAAATTATTATTATGTCGTTAATCAAGTGGGTTTGTATATAGAGATGATTCCACATGTGATGAGTATCCATACACCTCTCAGGTAGTGATATTTCAGAGGATTTAAGTGTAAAAATTATTCTATAACCATCGATAGAGTCCAATTTTTTGGGACTATTCTATTCTAGAAATGGATATATTTGATTTAATCCTGGGAATGGATCAGTTAGTTTATTTCAAGGATCATATTGATTGTTATGTACAATGAGTAAATTTTTCATATCCTAATGGAACGATACATCTACTTAAAGGAGATTGGGATGTGAATTTTGGAAGAGTAAGACCTTTAGTACTGATGGTTGGAACTATTTATTATTAATTGGAAGCATTCACTTTGGGGACTAATGACATAATTGAGAATAAAAAATTTTCCTACCATTATAGGTCAGTATCCTGACATATTTTCTGAAAATTTATCTATTTTTTCACCTGAAAGGGAAGTTTAATTTTTGATCGATCTCCTTCCAAGGTCAAATACTTATTAATTTCCATATTATATAATAAAAATAATGGAATTGGTGGAATTGTAGGTCCAGTTAGAGGAATCGGAAAGTAAAGGTTTCATAATAATGATTACATCACTCTAGGTTGCTTCTGTTCTCTTTGTAAAGAAGGTAGATGGTTTTTTTATGAATATGTGTTGATTATCATAAACTAAATTAGGTTAGGATAAAGAATAAATATCATATTCCATGAATTGATGATATTTTCAATTAATTTAAAGGAGCCTAATGGTTCTCCAAGATTGATCTACAGTCCAAGTAATTACCAATTCTAGGTAATGAAAGAGTATATTCCAAATAAAAAATTCAGAAGCCACTAAAATCATTATGAATATCTAGTCACACCCTCTAGTCTTAAAAATTCACCAATAGTTTTCATGAAATTGGTGATTTTTTTTCAAAGGTACCTAGACTCCTTGATTGTGGTATTGTGGATGAAATTATAGTGTATTCTTGAACTAATAAAGACCATGAAGAATATTTAGATATTGTGTTGAGCACCTTGCGAGAGCACCAAATTTATGAAAAAGTCTCTAAATGTGATTTCTAGATACAAGAAGTTGACTACCTTGGGTAAGTAATTTATGATAAAGGTGTATTAGTAGACCCTGAAAAGATATACGCTGACATCTATTAGAAACCGTTGAATAATTTCTTCAAAATATGAGTCTTTCTAGGCTTATCAGGTTACTATCGTCGCTCAGTTTGTGACTTCTCATGTCTCTCATATGCCATGATAACACTATCAAGGAAGGTTACTCTATTCTATTGGGGTGATTATTTTCAAAAATTATTTTTGTATCTTAAGGAAAAACTCACTTTGGTATCAATTATTATATTTCTAGAACATGGTAAATGTTATTTGATCTATTTTGATGTGTTTGGGTCTTGAATTGGCTATGTTCTCATGAAAGGAGATCATATCACAACTTATAATCACAAAAAGAATTATCCAACCCATTATGTAGAACTAATTATGGTGGTTCATGTTTTGAAAACATGGCATAATTATCTCATTGGTGATAATTTTGTTGTGTTCACAGATCATAAAATATTGAAACACATATTTTCAAAAAGGGATTTAAACATGGTACAAATATGATGGATGAAATATATCGAGATGTTTGACTTTGATTTGGTTTATACACATATAAAAGTAATTTTATTGGTTGATGTGTTAAGCCAAAAGTCATATAACCAACTAACCATAGAAGATCGTGATTAATGTAAATTGATGGGTATGATTATTGATATGAATTTGGATTTCACTGAGCATAATAAAGCCACAATCTAATTTTTGGTTACTATTATTCATAATTTGGCTGATCAAGTCATGGATACTCAAAGATTAGATCCTAATTTCCTTACCATTATGTCAAAAATCAATGTTTGGGAGACCATTTATGGAAGTAAATAAGATGGGAATTCGATTGTTCATTTTTGAGATCAGATAGTTGTTCCTCTATCTTATCAAGAACAACTAATTTCTCCTTATCACCATTCTATGTGGGCAATTCACCCAGACATCCAAAATATGTACAAGTCTCATAAGGCCCATGTTGGGTGGTTAGGTATGAAATGAAAAGTAGTTTATTATGTTATAAAATGTCTCACTTGTCAATAGTTCAAGGATGTGCATCAATGACCAGATGATATATTGTAATCTTTACCTATACCCATATAGAAATGGGAAGAGATCACTATGAAATTTTTCATAGGTTTACCAAGAACCATTTAGAAGCATGATTTAATCCTCATGATTTTGTATCAACTCACAAATTTATCCACTTATCCTAATTTGTGAATCTAATGTGGTAGATGAATTGGAAAAAATATACATTCAGGAAGTGGTAAAATTGCATGGAATACTCATTTCAATAATCTATGACAAATATCCTCAATTTATCTCTCTGTTTTGGTGATCTTTTCAGCAATATTTAAGTACCTAGTTGACCATGAGCACAACTTATCATCCTCAAATGGATTGGAAATTGGAATGAATGATTCAAAAATTGGAATACATGTTCATGGATTGTGTTATGGATTTTATTGGCCCATGGGAGGATCATTTTCCCTAAGTGAAATTTTTATATAACAATAGTTATCAGATCATGATACATATGACTTTGTTTGAGGAATTATATGACCATACATGATAATCTCCAATTTTTTGGCTAGAAAATGGGGAAACATAACTTATTAGACCTAGTACTAGTCATGAAATGAATGAGATGATTAGAAAACAGATGATTTCAACCCAAAGCTATCAGAAATATTTTGCGGACCATAATCATCACCCATTATCCTTTTCAGTGGGAGATCATGTATTCTTTAAAGTCTCTCAAAGGATAGATCATTTTCAATTTGGTAGACAAGGAAAGTTGTCTCCTCGATACATTAAAACTTTTGAGATACTTGAATGAATTAGTGATGTTTCTTATTGTCTGTCTTTACCACCACAATTTAGTTTGGTTCATAATATATTTCATGTATCTCAACTGAAGAAATACCTATCCAATCCTAGACATGTGATTCAATGGGATCATGTTTATATTGAACCAAATACTATATTTGTGCATGCATCTATTCATATCATGGATAGATAAGATAAAATATTGCATGGAAAACATATTCCTTTAGTACGAGTATTGTGGAAACATGGTGAACTTCAAAAATAGACCTGGGAATATAAGAAATAGATGATGTAGAAATGGTCCAAACTCTTCCAAATCACTACCAATATCTAGATTTCCAAGGAGGTAAATCCTAATGGTGTGGAGAATGTAACACCCACAGTTTAAAGAATGCACTTTTTTTGTGTGTTTTTTGAGCTTTGGTTTGATTGAGATTATTCTTGGAAGTTTTTGGAAAATTTGGGGAGTGTTTGAGAGGTTGAATGGTTAGATAATGGTTAAGAGAAACCATATGGATTCTATAGTTAACTATGAAACATCTTGAGAGAATCCAAGAGGAGGAACATGATTAGGGTAAATAGTGTGTATTTCCCTAGAAACTATGTGACATGGGATAGAGTTGTTTCACACATTTGGTGCATGATTTAGTAAATCGTGTGGCCTAACCATGCATTATCATTAATTAAATATAAAATTTTTATTTTTATCTCGATAATCACTCAAAAACTCTTATTATTTCTTCCTTGGACTAGGATATTGGCCCCCCATAATTATTCTAGGCTATTTTGGTGAATCTTCTCCCTTTAAAGGCTGATTTCAATGGATCTAAATGCATTATATCTTGGATATTGAAGGTAAGAACCCTTTTCTCTCTCTATAATTCGTTCCTGTCTAGATCCAATCATTTTCCTTTTAACAAGACCCATGATTAGGGTTTCTATTCCCATATCTATTGGATCAACCATATTTTGAGAAATTCTTTTTGAGATTTATTGAATTAATGAGAAAGAGATTCTGAATCGACTAGATCATGGATTGATTCATCATTTTGAACAAGATACATTATAAGGTAGGTGGATTCTCTCTCTTTCACCACTCATTCTATAATTTGAAGGATTACATTTCTAAATGGTTTCTTGTTCTTTTCAAGGAAAACCTGTTATGTTTTCTTGTTGTAAAAACCCTTTGGTTTCATAATTTAAATTATATACCTTGAATTAATTTATGTAGTATGTTTGATAAAATGATAAAAGGAACTATTGGCCTTAAAATGGATTATTGAAATAAAAATTTGGTATATACGAAATGGTGTGTGTTCATTTTCATTGGATGATACCATGTTGATTTGGACTTGGTACCCAGTGTCACTTGGGGCACACAGAGTATTATCACTAATGATTGGATTGGTGTATGGGTGAGTTAACGATCATGATTATTGGGACTTCATTACATGCATGTGTTTGTGTGTGTGTGAACATGGAATGGGTATGAAAATTGGAATAAATGGATAAACTATTTTATTCTACATTAGTTTAATTTAATTAAATTAATAAACTGCTTTGATTTTCCTCTCATTGGTTTTATTAATATTTTGAACTATGAGATAACTTATTCTTATCCTAGTGGAATGAGTTGGTAAGTCTCTTAGGTATTTCCTACTAGGTTGTATATTCACCTTTATATATGAACCTTGGTGCATATGCATACATTTTTTATAATGATATAGATGAAGGAAAATATCTTATTTCTATAGTAGAGAATCATGGTGCTACATTCTCAGGATAGTGGTTAGATCATGGATATGTTCATGTAGAGTGGTTGGAGTGACGTGGCATCAGTGACACTACGTCAGGATGTCTTATTATTTAGTTGGTTGTATTGTTATACTTTTTTTCTTTACTATGATATTGTTTAGTTATTTGATTTTGATTTGTATTGTTTACATTTCATGCATCATATGGTATTGGTTTGGTTGTTTTTTATTATTGTCTTGAAAGAGTGGGTACACTTAAAAGGAAAATCATCCCCCGATTATTTATTAGACCCTTGGAATTTATTGTTAATCTTTGGTGTTCAGGGGATGTCACTAAATATTAGTGACACCTCATATCTTTCCAAGACAATGGTTAGAGTCATGATGTTACACTACATAAGGCCCAACTAGCACCAAATATCCAATATTGCACACGAACAATGAATTGTAGATATCATATCTCTCTTGTATTTCTTTATCTTGATAAATACCATAAAGGTGAGAAATTATTCTATATGCATCCATATCTTAGTGTTTCTTTGAATATTATTGTAAATAGAAGACCACATGAAACATTAGACATTTGTGGCATCATCCAAATGTTTCATATAAAGATAGAGTTTCTTCTCACTAGCCTCTTTGCCACGTGCCTTAGGAATGGGGTTTTCTATAACATATAATTTATGTTCATGGTGTTGTATAACAAACAAGTTCCTATACCATTCCTTGAAATTTGAGTCGATGAGAAGGTTTTCCTTCTCTAATATGGATTGAAATGATATGGTCAAAGTCATGTGAGTTTCAATTTATACAATAAATAAGAGAAACATTTTAATAATTTATTTTTTACCAAATCATATAATAGATATTAAATTTATTAACATCCCATTACTTTATCAAAACTCAGTATCCCTCACTATTGGTTTTATAATATCCTATCGTATAGATATTCTAGCAACAAGGGTCAATATGTCCCTTCTCATAAACCATATGAAGGTATGTCAATATTTTCAAAGGTATTTAAGTATGAATAAATTTCCAACTACATTAACTCGCAACTCATTGATATGTTGAGTAGACTCCCCAATCCTAAAATCCTAGATTTAGGATTTCCTCAATAATTTTACTATTTTTTACACTTTGTATCATGGAGGCAATCAAACCTTAAAGAAAACTAGGTTAAGTCAACCCAAATATAAAGATATAAATTCCTTGATAATTGAAATCACCCCATCATAGGTTGTTCAAGCACTTTGAACTATGATTCAATTTCTTCCCAAGTAGTGGAATGCAATACTGAATTAATATTTTATTTGAGATATTTTTTAATCTTTATGTATAAACTGTCCATTTTATCTTATTACATGCTTATTAATATTAATTATATTTTACTTAAGTGATTAACCATTTCAAGATAAAATTTTCACATATCAAAATTTTATTTTAGTTTTATCTTGTATAATATTTAATTAATTTAATAAACTTTTAAGAATCCATAAATATTTAACCATTCACTGAAAAAAATAAAAAAACAAAGTGGAATGACCATGAGATTTTATAATAGTAAGTTTTTCCAAAATATGATAAACCAACCATTGAACCCAGAGAATAAAGTCCTGGAACCATGTTTTGTTTGAGTTGCAACATCCCACCTTTGCTCCTATGTACCTCATGGATTGGTTTCTCCTTATCTCCTAACTTAAAATGCCTCCACTTTCCTGGGATCTCCATCCATTACATAATATTTTACTTACACATAGGTGTAGGGAACCAAAGTATTGGTTAAGGGGTGTTTATATAAAATAAATCACAGGCATGAATGGCCTTATATGATGAGAGGAGATGAATTAATCAAAAAACATTATTTAATTTAATAAATTATTACAAAAACCATGCAATAATAATAAATTAAATAAACCAATCACATACAAAGGTCTATCTAAGATCATGGTCACCCAAAAATATGCAATGAATACGCAAAAGTTTAATAGCTGACATTCAATTCAATTCGTTCTTTATTATTAAAATAAACATTCTTGAATTAATTCAATTAATAAATTAATCAATTCCTTTATCTTAATGACCAAATAAATTCTCTTGGAGATACCCATAATTAATTGTAATATGGAAAATAAATGACTTGAAAATCATTTATATATAATTATATTTAATTAATTGAGAATTAATTAGTTTTGAAAAACCTATTACATAGTCAACACACCAGTTTCCAATAATGTAATTAGGTTTTTAGTGCTATAATTAATTATTCCTTATATAATTATTTTCATTAGTGGGTGAATACATGACATGTAATAACAAGATACACACCAAGTTTATCACTTATCGTGTATCTGGGATAAATTACAAGGGACTTGACATGTATATTAGTCGGGATACACAATTTGTACTAACGAGCTACATGCTATGTGGTCCATGTAACCCACCTTCTAACTCATCGTATTCTTTGAATGTGGAGATTAATGAGTCATAGGGTATGTACGCCAGCTACACACTATGTATTCCATCAATGTTATATAATTTTAGTCTAACATGATATATATCATTTTAACACACGGTTGGAACAAATTTCACCACTAAATAGTGTAGACTACATGAGGTGTACATCGACTACATGCCATGTGGTCCAACAAACCATGTACCAAGCTAGCCCAATCAGCATGTGGTGGGAATTAAATACACCATGTGTTATTTACTTATTTGTGTATCATGTATCTTTTGATATGTCTATGTGTAGTGAACCTCAATACATGACATGTAATTTTTGTCACATGTCATATATCTATGTCTACCGACAAGAATCCTTAGCATCTCTCGATGACATCTCCGATCATTCTTCATCTATTATTAATCTATTTTAGACTATATGAAACTTGGAAGAATCATATTAATATGTCTAAAAAATGTTAATTAAACTCCAGATTAAAGAATGAATAAACTATAATTGAAAACTAATAAAAATTGTGTATAATCGATCAATGAATAATAAATAATTATAAATTATTATATGACTGCTTTGACACCACTTGATGTTTCTGGGTGTAACAGAAGTGTCAATTGGAAAATTTAAAAAATGATTTTTGTCATAATCAATGATAATTACAAGATATACATGATGAAGATCGTCAAGACCAATGAAATTAAATTTAATATTAATTGATGGATCCACCAGAACTAAGAAGAGAGGATATTTTTTACATATAATTTATAATTAATCTATTTGAATAAATAATTATTATTTTTGAATTATTTCTTCATTATTGATGAACAGATGAAGACCACTTGTCGTACCATCATTTCATCATAGAAATCTAGAGTATATTCCCTCTAATAGTGATCCACACATGTTTTCTAAACCTTTGATCATTACCATGTAATCCTCTGGGTGCTAGAGAGAATGGTTTTAATGCTTGTAGAAATCACTATTGATCTCAAAGAATCCTTCTATGCAAGAAGGAATTTCTCTTATAGAGGGGGATAATTTATATCTGTTCTTGAGAGCATTCTAGGAGATGACCTCTCTAAATATTGAGAGAATCCTCTCTAAATATTATTGTTCCTAATGATTATAATAATGGA
This sequence comes from Viscum album, assembly GCA_963277665.1. NCBI lineage: Eukaryota > Viridiplantae > Streptophyta > Magnoliopsida > Santalales > Viscaceae > Viscum > Viscum album. The sequence continues at coordinate 1,149,177,667 of OY728128.1, forward strand.
TAGGGTTTTAGAAAATTTTATAATAAGGTTTTAATAGATTTAGGGTTATAAATTAATAATTTCACAATTGACCTTTATTATTTTTTTAATCTCTGATGAACCCCATGTATAAATAATAATAGAATTATTATTATTTACTTGACATGTGATAAAATTTTAGATAATATAAATATTATTTTTCTTAAATAAATAAATTAATATTTAGTTAAATGATATTTAATATCACAATTCTCACTAGACCATAAAAATAAGTCTGTCAATCCTCATCAATATTGATCAAACCTTGAATAATGACTATTTTTTTAATTAAATAAATATCACTATATTATTCACCAATAAACAAATAATTGTTATATTCACAAAACTAGTGAATAAATATTTATTTAATATTCACATAACCGAATGAATAAATATTTGATACTTTTTTTAATAAACCAAAAAAAATATATTATATATTCACATAATTAAATAAAAAATTACATGTTTAATAAATATTTATTAAATATTAAATTCACACACATATTTTCTTGAATAACTAATGATTGAATATTTGTAATTAAACTACCGTGAATAATTATTAAACCACACATGGTAATAATATTTTTCCTACATGTTAAATTCATATAGAATTTAACTAAGATTATGAATATACTTAGTGTGTGACCATATGGCCCCCCTTCTCAGTGGAATTAGGATGCACCACCTAATGTCCAAGATTAGCATCTAGAAAAATTCCAAGGATCCCATAGAGAAAGAATTTAATTTCACAAATACGTACAACCTCCTATGAAAGTACACTATGTAATATAATCCCTTTGTCTTGATATATCTAATCAAGAAGGTTGTATACTAGTGTCATCAACCTATGTGCTCAATGTATCTTTCTTTGACTTTTCAAAAATGACCATGCTAATAGAACTCCATGTACATGATCTTAATTAGGAAATTCCATTCTCATCAAAAGGCCTAAGATATCAAATTATATTAAAAAATAGAAAGGAAAAATCCTTTCTCACATTATTTATTAATGTAATATTACTTGTGACACACCCAATATATCCTACCTCATCATGAGAATATGTTATAATAATTTTCGTCAATACATCAAAGTACGCAACTCATAATATGCATTAATAAAAATATTAAAGTATAAGGGTGTAACAACCCAAGATTTTATGAGAATTATTATTTTTAATTTTATTGATGTCTTGTGTTGTACGCGACACCAAAATTAACTTGTTCTATATGCAACACTGTATTAGCTTGCAGTATACACAACACTAATCTTGGATCATGTTACACACAATTTCAAGTTCGTTTGATAGAAGTTATTTTAGGAAACATTGAGTGTATATATATATATATTCAATGTATAAATGAAATATGGTTGGATTCTATTATACACAACAAAAAATGAATCTTGCACTGCACGCAACCCTGACTTGGATTTCATTACACGCAACCATGACCTTCCACGATAGCGTGTGTTATACTCAATACAAAGTTTCACTAAATGAGATATTATTATAATATTATTATAAACTAGCCGTTATGAATATTAATACTCACTTTTTGAAATTTTATAAATTTTATCTTTCAAAATGGACTTCATTTTTGGATTCGGAATATCGAAATTAGCCTAGGGTGAATTTTTGGTAATTTTCTGAAAACTTTCAATTTTTGATGAATAGTGAAAACACTGGCTTACTATTTAAAAACTGAATTTTTATTTAAATAATTACTTATTTTATTTAAATTTATTTTAGGTCAAAATTGATAAATAATACTTATATAAGTTCAATTTAATTCATTTGAGTCATTTTATAATAATTTTAGATATATTAAAATTTTATTGAACTTTTCACCGTCTTTTACCCACCTCCTAGGAGAATTTGAAAATTTACATAAAACTTAATTTTACCACTTCTGTGAGTAAAATTTTAAAAATCAAAGAGACATGGTTAATATCAATAAGTAAAATGTGGTTCAATAAGATAAAAATAATTTTTGGTGAATAGTAACTTTTTACTTTTATTTACCACGGTTAAAAGTAAATAGGGTAATTAAGGGTAAAAATGATATTATTATTACCCTAAAACATGTTCTAATTCTATTGGATAAGTTTAATTCGACCAAAAACAACCTTAGGAATAAAATATTACCATTTAGGTCCACTTGGATTAGATTAGGACATTTAATATTATTTTATTTAAAGAAGAGTTAAAATAGTTAAAATCAAAGTTTAATAAATAAAACATTTTTAATATAGGGTTATAAATAAGATAAATTAGACTATAAATATTCATTAGAATGATAAAAAGATTTCCTAAATAATTTTATTTTATTTATAATTTTTAGACATTAAATAATTTAAGTTATTTATGACACAATGGTGATGTAGTAATTACCTAAATAATGAAATATTAAAATAATTGATATTATAAATACCCAAATAAATGTAATTTGAGACTTTTTATGAATTAAAATAATTTTATAGGTTAATATGATATGTTATTATTTATTTAATTAAATTTTTTCGAACTAATCATGCTATTATTATTTTCAAAAAAATCAATTACCAAATAGTCTCAAAATTACCATAAAATAGTTTTTTTAAAAAATATTATATTATTAATTGTTATTATATTCTTAAAAATCTAAGGTTCAACCGAATGACTTAGATATGGTTATATATATTAATAATGAATCACTTGGGGTTATTTTGGCTGGTTATAGTATGTTTATTAACCATATAGTGAAAGAAAACAAGAAGACATGGTAAAAGTTAAATTATTTAACTTAGAGTTAAATTTAAAATATAACATTAAAATAGTAACCTAAAATTGTCTAAAACATATTGGTTGAGAGGATTTAGACCCATAATCACTTTATCTTCGAAATAAATCAATTTGGAGCTATTATAAACCGAATATGACTTTATTATAAAATAATATTTTATGTTTTTTCAAAGGTGCCCCTATCTTCCCTTATAAAAAGGGCACCACTTCCCTCTTCTCTTCACACCCTTTTGAGCCTTGAATCTCGGCCAAACCCTGACCATTTATCTTCTCCAATTCCCTAGAAACATTCTGGATGTTCTGTTATTCTCAAAAGACCAACTCTACTTCCTTAAGAGGAAGCTTAAAGGTGGTGCGTCGAAGAAGAGGTAATCTCTTCTTCCGATTCTATCAAGTTTCTTTCTTCTTCTACTTCTTCTTATTTAGTTGTATCATTATAAATTAATAACATCAGTATTAATTATATACTGATATGTTATTATAAATATGAAACAACCCTATTTCACCTTCTATCCATCCTACGGAAAACGAAATCACCGGGTGTGCGTACGTACGGAATACCGTCTCCACGCCGTGGTGTAATCTGTTTTCGACCACCACCTTACTTGGATGGGTATAATGGTATAAATAAATAACTATATATGATTATTGTAAAGTGATGTTTATTCTGAAATATTATACATAAACTTAAATACAATTCCACGATCATGAGAATGATATCATCGCTCGTGCGTACGTACGGACTACCGTCTCCACGACGCGATGAGATTCATTCTCCATGTTAACCATTCATAAATGATTATAAAGTATAAATAATGAATAATAATGAAATATATGACATAATAATGATACTGTATTTATGTATATATATATGTATGTCATCTACTTAATTCCATTCAATTCAATAAGGAAACGAAAACAACGTTCATGCGTACGTACGACCTACCGTCTCCATGAACGGTGTATTTCATTCCACTTATCGATCTATCATATATATATGAATATGCTGAATATATATTATATATAAATCATGTTTTATATTATGGAATTAAGTAAATCAGTATATAAGTAATAATATCGAGAACAACAAGTCAAAACACATACAATAAATGAAACGATTTTACCCAAATCGCTGCTTTTACATCAAATTTACAAAAGAACGGGTAATATAATGTCATAAGTAAACTATATATGATATCATAACAATGAATATGATTCTGTAATAAGTCAATGAAATTATTTAAATCATTATACAGGAGTTTCAGATTCATATGAAGCATATCAAACATAAAGTAAGGGATAACTTTTCCAATCTCGTTTTTATCCAAGATTGTTTATTCATAAGTATTTACGGGGGTTATATTTATCAATCATGTCCCTATTTTCTAAAAATGGTTTCATGTATGTTTAAAGTCCTTTTTACCCATTTTTTACTTTTACCACATGTTATGAAAGGAATATTTCTTTTGTTTACCATACAAGGAACTTTTTGACTTTTCCGATAAAAGTACGAGGATAATGTTTTTTTAACTTATACGGCATGAACGGATTTTTATGGTTTCATAACACCTTATTTTCATGAAGTTTACTCTACAATAATTCATGAATATTTTCAACAAAATCCTTTTCTTTTAAAATTGCATTTAATTTTTTGAAAAGAAAATGATTTTGTAGAAGAAAGGATATTTTCCTCAAGAATTCTTTTCAAGTGTTTTATCAAAACTATTTTCCATTTAAGATGACATTATTTCATATGTGTATGTTTCAAGTATAATGTATCTATGATTTACATGATTTCACTTCTCTTATGATGAAATTATATGCATTTGTTTTATATGGATTATGTTATGATGGAATGATGTTTATAAAACCCATTTTATTCGTTGGGTTATTATGAATGATGTATGTTTATTTTGTGGCACATGAAAGAATGATTTCATTATGAGATGGGTGGGAACCATATCTCCATCAAATTAATTGGGTAAAGATTTATATCTCATGAGATATATATGGATGGAACGATAAGTTAATTTGGTTCAGTGTTACAGGACTGAAATAAGGAGTGAACTCGATTCAGAAAGGGACTTTGTCCACTAAGATGGTCATGGCAGTAATGCCTTGGCTACTATGGAAATCATAACATGTGATTAATGGTTGACACAATTACATGATTTATTCCCATGCTATTTTATCATTATTGATGATCCATTATGATATATGCCTTACGTACTTCCAAGATTTATGTCTTTGCTCAAGATTTTGATGTTTAGATTTTATGTTCAAGTTTTTGCATTCAAATGTTTATGGATTGTTTTATGTTCTCTATGTTTACCCTTACTAAGAATTTGAGCTCACCCTTTTTATGTTTTATTTTCCCCAGGATATAAATAAAGGTTTTAGGTAAGAAAATAAAAAGGGGAAGATCTTTATGGGAGATGTTGAAGATCCTTCACCATGATTAGAAGATTACATTCTGAGTTTCCAAAGACACTAAACTAATACGATCTTTGGGCGTCTATTTTTGTCATGTATTAAATATTCTGCAAAAGTAATGTAATGTCTATGTACGTCAAGCTTTGGGTCTCTACAGTTGGTATCAGAGCTGAGGTTTAGTTAACCTTTAGAAACTAGGATGCGAGAACTTTAGTGAGATCCCTAGAGATATTTCTAAGGTATGTCTGGGGATGTCTCTGAGGTTAAGTATACATATAGGTTATAGTCCTAGAATTATGATAATGATATTAGAATTAAACCTAAGGTGTTATATATTGAAGGTAATCCCCCTTTATTATGATATTTTCCTAGAATGATTTTTTCCACTCACACTATTCTTTTTGGGTTTTAGAAAATGGCTGGAAACAGGAAGATTCACGATAATGGAGGATATGATGGACAATGGAATGATAGTCTTCAAGAGAAACCAAATGAAATTGGATATTTAAGTCCAAACATCATTATTATGTCTAATCAGAAATATCATAATATGATCAATAATCTCAACTTTGGTAAGTATCCCGACTCATCTAATAAGAGAAAGATGGAGTTTTATGATGATCATAGAGGAAAGAAAGTTCAATTCCCCTCATGTAAATCATATGGGAAGAGGCATCATGGAGAATGTTTCAAAGGAACTGGAAGATGCTTTGGGTGTGGAAAAGAAGGACACAAATCTAGTAATTGTAAAGGAAAAGGTTCAGTTAACACCATGGACATGGATAATGGTATTTCTAAGACATTAACAATGGTTAAATGTTTTAAATGTGGAATGTATGGGAATTATTCAAACCAATTCCCTAAGGGAAAATCTCATGAAGAGAATCAGCATGGTCATATGGGTAGTATTTATGTTGATGATGATGAATAGACTACAAATGATATATGAGATGAAAGAAATGACGAAGCTCAGTCAGTGGTTTAAGAAGGTAGTGGAATGATTGTATGTTTATTAAGAGTTATGTTGTATAGGTAATTTAATGGTACTATAGAATAAAGATACATATAAGGATTGTTACATTATTGTTTTTCCTAAAGTATTTGAAAGTATATGTTGAATGGCATCGGTAACCATGAAAAGTTAATTCATATATTTTTGGAAAGTAGATGATATGCGCATAATGAAGGGATTAGGAGATAATGAGTTGTTTTATAGTATTGATGAGCTCATGGATGATATAAGGACAATGTGATATCATGTTTTGAGTATATAAAAATTTTGGGATTTTGGTATGTGGAAAGGGTTAACTTTTGATAGTATTCATGTTTTCACTAAGGTTCAATGAGTATTAATTTTTCAAGAGAATACATGATTAAGGTATTCACATGTTTGGAATGTGACCAACAAGATATATCTTATATGGGGGATAAATGATGGTATTCACATGCTTGGTTGATGACATTTCTAGTAATCGTTTTCTTTATACTATAAGATTGGATCGAAGTATTTTCGATAAGCTTAAAGGTTGGAATGGATTAAGTTGGACATCAGATATAATTGTTTAAGTCTAGAACCTTTTTCGATATTATTTATGGAATGTTATAATAATGTAGTTTTAGAAAAAGGACAACCTGCAGGACGAGCGGCAACCCGTCGCGTCAGACAAGGCTGTGGGAATCGAACCCACAACTGAATTGCAACATGCCTTTATCGCATACCACTGGCCTACAGGAAGTCCCTGGTTAGTAGAAACTAGTTTTATTTTTTTAAGCGATATGATAGATAAAGTATAAGTCCATTTTTAGAATCATATATGATTAATCTCACCATAAATGGACTTATGTATATTTAACAACTTATGCCAACCTTTTTGTGATAGAAACAGATGGGATGTCTTATCATTCTATAGCATTATCTGCTAACACTTCATGAATGAAAAATTCAGCTTAATTTATTTAAATAGAGATGAAGTGGAAATTGTTCATGGAATGACCAACAATGATATTACACTAAAATCAAGTAAGTATTTCTCCTTATGTAAAAATTCATCAACGTTAAGGAAATAATCTTGGAAACCAAAAATGTTGTTCTAGTACTCTCATATCTGATGAATCAGATGGTACCTTAGATCATCACAAATTTATGGCTTTGTGATTTTTGGATTTTTCATAGCCATGTTATCTACCACTCTCCATCAGAAATTGACGGTTAGATTTCTCTTCCATATCCATATTTTCACCTGTGTTCTCCTATGTGGAAACCTAGGGATAAGTTAATTTGGGTAACCGTTACGTTTCATACATTAGTTTTTAAAATTAAGCTTTAGTATTCCATTTTATGATGAGGGTTTCTATTAAAGAAAATTTCAAGTAGTAAATGATTTATAACCTCGACGAATTTCGAGGGCGAAATTCATTTTAAGGGGGGTAGAATGTAACCACCCGAGATTTTATGAGAATTATTATTTTTAATTTCATTGATGTCTTGTGTTGTACGTGACAAAAAAATTAGCTTGTTCTATACGCAACACTGTATTAGATTTCATTATACACAACACTAATCTTGGATCGTGTTACACACAATTTCAAGTTCGTTTGATAGAAGTTATTTTACGCAACATTGAGTGTATATATATATATATATATATTCAATGTAAAAATGAAATATGGTTGGATTCTATTATATGCAACAACAAATGAATCTTGTACTATACGCAACCCTGACTTGGCTTTCATTACACACAACCGCGACCTTCCACGATAGCGTGTGTTATACGCAATACCAAGTTTCACTAAACGAGATATTATTATAATATTATTATGAACTAGCCGTTATGAATAGTAATACCGACTTTTTGAAATTTTATAAATTTTTTCTTTCAAAATGGAATTCATTTTTGGATTTGGAATATCGAAATTAGCCTAGGGTGAATTTTTGGTATTTTTCTAAAAACTTTCAATTTTTGATGAATAGTGAAAACATTGGGTTACTATTTAAAAACCAACTTTTTATTTAAATAATTACTTATTTTATTTAAATTTATTTTAGGTCAAAATTGATACATAATACCTATATAAGTTCAATGTAATTCATTTGAGTCATTTTATAATAATTTTAGATATATTAAAATTTTATTGAACTTTTCACCATCTTTTACCCACCTCCTAGGAGAATTTGAAAATTTACATAAAACTTAATTTTACCGCTTCTGTGAGTGGAATTTTGAAAATCCGAGAGACACGGTTAAAATCAAGGAGTAAAATGTGGTTTAATAAGATAAAAATAATTTTTGGTGAATAGTAACTTTTTTACTTTTATTTACCACGGTTAAAAGTAAATAGGGTGATTAAGGGTAAAAATGATATTATTATTACCCTAAAACATGTTCTAATTCTATTGGATAAGTTTAATTCTACCAAAAATAACCTTAGGAATAAAATATGACCATAGATTAGGACATTTAATATTATTTTATTTAAAGAAGAGTTAAAATAGTTAAAATCAAAGTTTAATAACTAAAACATTTTTAATATAGGGTTATAAATAAGATAAATTAGACTATAAATATTCATTAGAAAGATGAAAATATTTACTACCTAATGGTATTTTATTTATAATTTTTAGACATTAAATATTTTAAGTTATTTATGACACAATGATGATGCAGTAATTACCTAAATAATGAAATATTAAAATAATTGATATTATAAATACCCAAATAAATGTAATTTGAGACTTTTTATGAATTCCACTAATTTTCTAGGTTAATATGACTTGTTAGTATTGATTTAATTAACTTTTTTCGAACTAATCATGCTGTTATGATTTTCAAAAAAATCAATTACCAAATAGTGTCAAAATTGACATATAATAGTTTTTAAAACAAATATTATAATATTAATTGTTATTATATTCCTAAAAATCTAAGGTTCAGCCAAATGACTTAGATAAGGTTATATATATTAATAATGAATCACTTGGGGTTAGTTTTTCTGGTTATAGTAAGTTTATTAACCATATAGTGTAAGAAAACAAGAAGACACGGTAAAAGTTAAACTATTTAACTTAGAGTTAAATTTAAAAGATAACGTTAAAATAGTAACCTAAACTTGTCTAAAACCTATTTTTTGAGCGGATTTTTACCCATACTCACTTTATCTTAGAAATAAATCAATTTTTAGCTATTATAAACCGAATATTACTTTATTATAAAATAATATTTTAAGTTTTTCCAAAGGTGCCCCTCTCCACCCTTATAAAAAGGGAACCCCTTCCCTCTTCTCTTCACACCCTTTTGAGCCTTGAATCTCAGCCAACCCCTACCCATTTCTCTTATACACTTCCCTAGAAACATTTTGGAGGTTCTGGTCTTCTCAAAATACCAAGTCTACTTTTTTAAGAGGAATCTTAAAGGAGGTGCGTCGAAGAAGAGGTAATCTCTTCTTCCGATTCTCTCAAGTTTCTTTCTTCTTCTACTTCTTATTCTTTAGTTGTCTCACTATAAAGTAATAAAATAAGTATTAATTATATACTGATATGTTATTATAATTATGAAACAACCCTATTTCACCTTCTATCCATCCTACGAAAAATGAAATCACAGCGCGTGCGTACGTACGGAATACCGTCTCTACGCCGTGGTGTAATCTGTTTTCGACCACCACCTTACTTGGATGGGTATAATGGTGTAAATAAATAACTATATATTATTATTGTAAAGTGATATTGATTCTGAAATATTATACATACACTTCAATACAATTCCACGATCATGATAATGATATCATCGCTCGTGCATACGTACGGACTACCGTCTCCACGACGCGATGAGATTCATTCTCCATGTTAACCATTCATGAATGATTATAAAGTATATATAATGAATAATAATGAAATATATGAAATAATAATGATACTGGATTTATGTATATATATATGTATGTCATCTACTTAATTCCATTCAATTCAATAAGGAAACGAAAACAACATTCATGCGTACGTACGCCCTACCGTCTCTATGAACGGTGTATTTCATTCCATTTATCAATCTATCATATATATATGAATATTCTGAATATATATTATATATAAATCATGTTTTACATTCTTGAATTAATTAAATCAGTATATAAGTAATAATATCAAGAACAACAAATTGAAACATGTACAATAAATGAAACGATTTTACCCAAATCGCTGCTTTTACATCGAATTTACAAAAGAACGGGTAATAAAAGTCATAAGTAAACTATATATGATATCATAACAATGAATATGATTCTGTAATAAGTTAATGAAATTATTTAAATCATTATACAAGAGGTTCAGATACATACGAAGCATATCAGACATAAGGTAAGGGATAACTTTTCCAATCTCGTTTTTATCCGAGATTGTTTATTCATAAGTATTTACTGGGGTTATATTTATCATTCATGTCCCTGTTTTCTAAAAATGGTTTCATGCATGTCTAAGTCCTTTTTACCCATTTTTTACTTTTACCACATGTTATGGAAGTAATCTTTCTTTTTTTACCATACAAGGAACTTTTTGACTTTTCCGACAAAAGTACGAGGAGAATGTTTTTTAACTTATACAGCATGAATGGATTTTTACGGTTTCATAACACCTTATTTTCATGAAGTTTACTATACAAGATTTCATGACTATTTTCAACAAAATCCTTTTCTTTTAAAATTGCATGGCATTTTGTGAAAAAATGATTTTTAAGAAGAAAGGATATTTTCCTCAAGAATTCTTTTCAAGTGTTTTATCAAAACCATTTTCCATTTAAGATGACATTATTTCATATGTGTATGTTTCAAGTATAATGTCTATATGATTTAAATGATTTCACTTCTCTTATGATGAAATTATATCTATTTGTGTTATATGGATTATTTTATGATGGAATGATGTTTATGAAACCCATTTTATTCGTTGGGTTATTATGAATGATGTATGTTTATTTTTTGGAACACGAAAGAATGATTTCATTATGAGATGGGTGGGACCTATATATCCCTAAAATGCATTGGGTAAAGATTTATATCTCATGAGATATACATGGCTGGAATGGTAAGTTAATCCGGTTCCGTGTTACAGTATTGAAACGAGGAGTGAACTCGATTCAGAAAGGGACTTTGTCCCCTAAGATGGTCATGACAGTAATGACTTGGCTACTATGGAAATCATAACATGTGCTTGATGTTTGCCACAATTACATGCTTTATTACCATGCTATTTTATCATGATTGATGATCCATTATGATATATTACTTACGTACTTCCAAGATTTATGTATTTTCTCAAGATTTTGATGTTTAGATTTTATGTTCAAGTTTTTGCATTCAAATGTTTATGGATTGTTTTATGTTCTCTATGTTTACCCTTAGTGAGCATTTGAGCTCACCCTTTTTATGTTTTCTTTTCCCTAGGATATAAATAAAGGTTTTAGGTAAGAAAATCAAAAGGGGAAGATCTTTATGGGAGATGTTGAAGATCTTTCACCATGATTAGAAGATTACGTTCCGAGTTTCCAAAGACACTAAACTAATACGATCTTTGGGCGTCTGTTTTTGTCATATATTAAATATTCCGAAAAAGTAATGTAATGTCCATGTACGTCAAGATTTGGGTCTTTACAAAGGGTCATTAAACATGTTTATGGATAAGAATATACAATAACACATATAAATGTGTATTTTCTATTGGTGGATCATGTTATCATAATCTCCTATACTTAAGATTATCATGGGCGTACACCATGAGAAAGTGTCTCAAATTCCTATGAGTCTCCACCCCTAATCGCCTGTATCATTTGTGTCTCATCAAATGATATCATTTTACTCTAGAACGTATATTTAATAATACCATTGTGAAACTTCTAGGTGCTCATTATATTGAGGAACTTTTATAACATTTTAGTGTGACAATTACCCTTAGAACATTATCACATACTATTTCATGTAGAAGAAAAATCATGATGTGATAAGAAAATTATATTAATACTCAGAATAATGAATACAAGCAATCATAAAGTATATAGAAGCTGGTTCTAGGGAACCAACTCTAAAATAATATGTTCTTAGAAATGCGAGAACAAGATCCCATAATAGAAAAAATAACATCCCACCCCTCCCCTATTAGGGTGTTTTGGGTTACAAAAAGTGGTATTAGAGATGAGGTTACATGCATTGAACCTCTCTATTGAAGCACATTAGTATATAGAATATAGTGAATACCAAAGGGGTACCTTTATTCAATGAAATCCATTATAATATTTTAAATAACATGATGAAATCACAATTATTATCTCTTGGGTTATATGTTTTCTTTACTACAATAAATGGGATATATATTTGTGATGTATGAAAACCATCCATGAATAAAGCAGACAAGAAGCTGCTTAATACTATTTCTAAAGTTTAAAATACTTTATCTCGATCTATGTAAAATCAGATCTATATGAAGGTGATGATTTAAACCAATTATAAGGCCATGTGGGATAAAATGGATAATATATTTGAAGTTGAAATAAAGTTTAAGGAACCAAAACTTTAATTTTTTTCATAATTAGTTTTATGAATTGAAAATATTCCTAGATGAAAATGTTGATGGATCCTTCAATTGAATCATTGAGGTTGTTGGATCAATATGGGGACTTAGTTAAGAGATCAAGGATGTCAATATTGTGAAGAAGATCATAAATAGACTTCCAAATCTTTAGAATATAATGGTTTCAACTCTGTAAGAGATGAAATTGGAAGAACTTTCACTAGATGATCTATAAATAAATCTGGTTTCTTTTGATATGTATGTTAAGACCAAAGGAACAACAAGTCAGTCAAATAAATAAATATCTTTTAAAGAAATGGAAAAACTTGATATGGATAATGGTGGATATGAGAAAGAATATGTGAGTGAAAAATTTCTATCTCTTATGGTATGTAAATTCTGTAATAGTGGGTTCCCTATACTAAACTAAACAATATTTTTCAATTATCATATCATTTATATAACGAGTTATGCATAATGTACACTCACCATAATTGTGTTGATATTTTGGCATCCACTATTTTATAGTAATTTTCTTATATTACTTGATGTATCAAAAGGTTAAATCAGTTCCTAGGAAATAATAAGAACCTAGAGATACTATGGCATTAATTTTAAACATATTTCTTAGGGTATAGATACATCATACTGACAAGACATAGATGGTGTTTGACTATCAAGTGATGGAGGCTTATAAGCACTGAGACTTCTTCTCATGAAGGTCACACTTGGTGATCTCAAGTAGATGAGATCATGAGGAATGAACCTCAAATAGAAATATCACATGTTTTATGTTTCATTGGAAGTTAATATCTTCAAACATGTGCAATTGTATCCTAAATTGAGATTATTATCAGTGTATACTATTTGATTGCGTACTTTGAGGCAAGAAAAAAACCATGGAATTGAAGTCGTAGTGAGGTAGCTTGTGTTGGGTGATTCATTGGTAGTATGACATTGATTGGATAACCAAGATAGATTTTTTCACTTCTTAAAGGAAGTGATATCTCAGGCCTAGTTGATTAGGATGGTAGTACCTTCATTAAATCAATGGTCATGGTAGAAGAAGGTAAGTCCGTCTAGTTTGGTCACTAAATAATAAATCAAGAAAGGATGATCACACAAAGTGTGAATCATTTTTTATGATATATCATGATACCAAGAGATTATATTACATGGCGTGTCTTTTTAGGAAATTTAGTCATTATTATGAATTTTCCTTATATCTTTAGGGGACATGATGAGTTGCTAGACTATGATCCTAGTATGTGAATGGTATAGAATTCTATCAATTTAAGGGCCTAGAGGGTCACACGCTTAGCATATTCAAAAGTATGGCCTATTTTGATGAATAGGTGTTTAGGACATGGTAGGCACCACCACAGGGTCTGGGATATGTCTAAGAATATACAATCTCCAAAGAATAAATAAACTCGTATTATTTGGGTTTAGAATAATTGGTATTGAATTTATTTCTTAAATGTATTTAAAAGTATTAAAATAAATACATGGGAGAATATTATTCGAACGAATATTATTTTATTATTCAAGGCTTCTTTAATATTTTCAGGAATGACGAGTCAAGTTAATAAATCAATTTTATCATGTAATATATTTATTATATTATAGGTAAGTGATAAAAATATAAATGATGTTAGTGAACCAGTTAGTTGGTCATAATATGTCATCTATGACTTATGTAGTGAGAAATAAATATTTCGGGTCCAGGATCCTTTTTAGGGTAATTTTATTAACTCACTATATAAGTGAGGAGAGGCTCCTATTCACTAAACTATTTACTGCCCAATCAATTAGATCCTATCTCTCCTCCCTTCCACTTCTTGGTGAGAGAACCTCTCATTATAATTGCTTGATCATAGTTCTTCTTCATAAATCGATGGAATGGAATAGCGTTGATCATTGGGACACTAAAGACATCATTGGATTTCCATGCCAGCACCCAGAATTCAATGATAGATTCTCTTGTAGACTTTTGAAGTGTGTGTGGATGATTTAGAGGGAATCGATTTTGGTTCATTTGAGAAATGATAATAAACAATGATAAAATTTTGAGAATGACTTTAGATTGAAATAGGTAAAATTTGATTCAATTTTTGTGCTCAAAACCATCATGAAAGATCCTCAGGCCTTCATACAAGGAAACGATTCATCGGTGATGACATAGTTACATTGATCGTTGGTGAAATTTTTTAAATTCTTGGACCATCGACTTCTTCTTCACACCCAGACACATTTAATTTCTATTAGAGTGATTGTGTGATGGTTTAAACTTAGGAATAATTAAATTTTCAATGAATTCATATAAAATTAATCACAATGGTTCTATCATCATAGATGATTATTCAATAAAATATCAGATGAAATAGATATGACCATATGAAGATCAAAAATCAGATCGTCATTGAATTATTGTTGGTTTAAAAAATTGAACATATATGTATATGTGTGTGTGTGTTAATTTTTATCCAAAATCAGTCACTAGTGTGGGATTCCATTGAACCCAATTATTCCAGTTTTCCATCCATGGTGGAATTGTATTTTGTTTTTTTGGTTTTTCCACAGCCTAAGAATCAAGTTTGAATAAATAGAGAATTAAAAAATTAAAAATTAAAAATTCAAAGAATGGGGCTGGGGAGGCTCTGTCACCGTATAGTTTTAAAAGAAATTCCAACCCTATTACATGAGATTTGGAAAATAAAAACAAATGTTATGATAAAAAAATAAATATGGGTCTGAAAGTTGGGGGAACTAATGATCGATTAATAGACTGAAGGTAGGTTTTAAAAAATAATAATACAAAAAAACGGGCTATCGGTAGGGTGGTATAAATAAAAAAAGAAAAAAACCTTGTACTAAGGTCCACTGTCATTGCTACGCATGCTTCTATAGGCCAGCTCACCGACCTCCGCAAAACTACCAACAAACACATTTGTCTCCTTTTGGCCTCCCCTCTCTCACCACCTGACTCCCGCTGTTAGGGGTCCCCACCGTGCGCTGCCTCCTCCATGTGCCTTGCCACACCTATCATCGACCATTGCCATGGGTAGACCCACTATTACCACTTGGCCCTTCCCATAGGATCCCCGGGTTAGCCTGAATCAGGTAAGGGTGGGTGGGGATCTACCTAACCCGCCAAGCCCATATCAGGCCAATAATAGACCTACAACTCATTTTAAAGTTTTTAAGGGTTGTCGGGCCCCAAAAATTTTTTTTTTTTAAAAAATAAGTCCAAATTCCAAAATGAGCTAATTTTTTTGGAATAAAATTATTTTTAATACAGGGACCAAGTGAAAAATTTTACTTGAATTAAAATAGTTATTTTAATTCATTTAGTGTCCTCTACATAAATTTATTGAAAAATGGGGGGATGACACTTAGGACTAAAATAGGCAGTTAATGCCTGTTTGTGACCAAAAAATGAAAAAATGACAAAAAGGAATTTTTTTTTACCAATTTTAAATTGAAATTAGATTCTAACTTAGTCAAAAATAACAAAATTCTTTAACTGAAATTAAGGCCTCCGTTTGGCCTTCAACTATCATTCCCCCTTGAAAATTTTAATTTTAATTTCGCATTTAATTTACACGTTATCTGATATTAATGAAAGACTGATCAATGTATGTTTGAAAGTTAATTTATTTAAATATTTATTGTGTGATTCATGTAATAATTAATTTAAATAGATGGTATACATATCGTTATTTTTCTCACTTAATATATATAAGGGTTTGTGTGTACACAAGAGAAATACTGCATGCGTATTATTCATTCCTGAGACCCCCTCTCCTGTGTGTGAGTATTTATATATTATTATGAAGATAAATAAAGATGTGGACTATTCCAAGACTAAGCGAAGTTCTAAATGAGACAATGACACATTAGACTGGGGTGCATGCTTCAATACAAGTCAGAGATGACTCAAGTATTTTACCCCTAGGGTCACAGTTGATCCATTGAGAATAAAGGGATCAACCAATATAAAATGATCAAGAATAATCACATAATTTATTTAATTTATGCATTGTTTATTATTTTTTAGTGAGTTTTCAAGTTTACATAATTATATAAAATAATAAATAAAATGCATAGATTAAATCAAATTTAGATGAGATGCTTTTTTTTCTATTTACTGCATGAGCATTTGTGAGTGTGATTACATAGAACATGCATATCAAATAGAAGATGACTTCATTCATCAAGAAAGAATAAAACCCTAAAAATAATACTAAGTCCTAAAGCCTTCCATTTTTTGAAATCGAACAAAATTGGGTGTACAGGGTGCTCTTCGACCCTATTTGAGGGTGCCTCCTACTACTGATGAGTTTTTTATGAAATTGATGAACCGAATTAACTAAATATAGAAAAAGAAGAAGTAGTCATAGATATATGTTTTTATATTTAGAGGAAAAGAGTTGAGTAAACCATGTTTATTATTTTTAGAAGATGGTACTTCAATCAATAGTTCAAGTATCCATGAGTTAATATGGTTGGCTAGTCAAACACCTACCTTGAAAATATCTGAGTAGTGGCGTATCCATAACATAGATTATGGAGGGAGGTTTTAGGGATCTTTTCTACTGGAATACTATAGAGACTAATTATTCCAAATCTATTAGTGAGGGCCACTAGGTTTTGATAAAATAGTTGGTGAAATTTAATGATTTAATTAATCAATAATTTTTAAATAATAATCCGGATAAAATTACTAATCTGATAGTGTTTAATTTTTTAGAAAAATGGAAAGTAATAATACAAATTCTATGCGATTAATTTTTTACAAAGATAACGTCCTCACCGATATGAGTTTCCAAGTGTAGTATAGGCGCTTTCAAAAAGTACTACAGTATTTGAAATTCAATGTGCTAGAGTCCCCAATACCTATTGAGCCACCTTAGGAAGAGAGGGAGTAAAATATGCTTACAAGAGACTCATGTACGATGCATTTTTTTACATCATAATTCCATCATCAATGTCCAATTATTTGAGGATACATCATCAAGACATGGATAGTACCACATGTTGTATTATCTCTAAGAAATCTGTGAGGTGACAGTGAAACAGGATACGAATTAGGTGATTTTTACAGTTAATACACAAAAATTGAAAGATGGGTCATGATCTTTCAAAACATCCCTTTCTTATATCATTTTCACCCATATTCTCGAGTTTCATTTAATATTAAAAAATGAATATTATGGAGAAAAAAACTTCATTACCTTTTGGGTAATGTTTTCCAAGAAAATAAGAACATAAAGAAAGATTAATATTTAGTTATTATGGTGAATAAGTTGAAAGAAAAGGTGAAAGGACCAATGGGAAGTGTGACACTAAAGAAACCTTCATGACTTTATTCAAAATAAAAGAGTAAAATAATCATACATGTGGTTATTTGATTCACATGTCATGAGATAATTCTATGGAAGTTCAAATGCAATGATCTAAATTGAAGAAGCAAGTAGCGACTTCTTGTTCAAGTATATTCATCAATCATAAGTAGTGTTCCTGTTATACTTCTTGGGTATTGAATAAAACATTCCTATCACATATATGTATTTAAATACAATAACCAAGTAAGAATATAAATGTTACAAGAAGTAAGGTGAATTATTTAAGCGGTTTAGAAAGAGTGATTCCTGGGTCAACAATGGGAATTACACAACTTCTAGTTGCTAAGAATAATGATTCTAGTTGAAATTTTATTAAGTATAAACAAAATATTCATATCACATGTCCAATGGACACAAAGATACATTATTCTAGTTTAGGAATGAATATTTTTTTGTGGTGTCTAATACTTAACTAAAAGTTCATTAATGCTCAAATCATTGATAATAACTGATGAATATAAAATATAAGACTCACTTATACCTAGTTATGGAGTTATAACTTTTTGTTTAGTAAAAATAAAATTAATTTCCAAGGATATACCCAATATGATTTTTAGACTCTTTGATGTTAAAGAACTTATGTATTATTGACACATTTACTTATTATTGGAAAAAGAAACCTTTATAAATAAAAGTAATCCCCAAAGATTTTGGATTTTGTTCAGCTAGATAGCATAAACTATTCCAAGCTTAAGATAGAGGTAAACTTATATACTTCATAATATTTTTTAAGAGTATTAAGTAATGAAAAGGTGAATTATAACATGTTCATGGTTAGAAGATATGAGTTTCTTCGGCCCCATGTGATGAAGAATATATTGACCAAACCTTCATCGATCATGTAATGTAGAGTTCATTTATTCCTAAACTCACATTCCTTTATAAAAATCAAATCCATGATATTAGTAAGGAGGATCGATGATGGGTTATACATAGAGACATTCATAAATAAAATGTAACATGAAGTAATTCCGAAATACACATTTCATTATAAACATTAGAGTTATTATGTATGTAAAAGGAGCATCGATGTTGAAACTAATATGCATTGCAGAAACTTTCATTATTTTTGAGACATGATTTATAAATAGTGTCGTTATCACATAACTGTATACCAACTATAATGACAGGTGGATATAATATAATTAATAATATAAAATAAATCCACCATGTCATAAGTGCATGTGTTTATATGTAAAGAGTTTTTTATGAATATAAATAAACTTGCATCAAGAAAAACACAATGCGTATCTAAAGTAAATATCGCAAAGGGTTTTAAGGATATTCTAGAAATATCCATGATAGAAAAGTTACAGTCAAGTGATATACTATATTTCTATAAAAGGGTGCACATCTCTATTTGAGATAGTGGGAGCAATATTGACTTGAATTTAGTTAATGTTGAAGATGCACAACTAGTTGGAATAAGAACAAGTTCTAAAAGAGATCATGGAAAAGGATTGATCTAGAGACACATAATGCACATGAAGGATAAAATCATGCTAATGGTTTTTTATTCACCACAACTAGTGATACATTATGAATCCTATGCGTAAGAGGTAAATGAAAACAAAATAAGATTGAAAAGATCAATTAAAATTCAATAATGGATTCATCATATCAAAGTATAGGGGGGATTATTATTTTAAATACTGTGGTGGGTATTCAAGTGAGACTATACATGGGTTGTACAAGCATGATACCAATAAGGATCGATTAGCAATACTAATTAATTATGCTTAAATCTATTAGAGTTTTACTTGTCATAACTACTTTTTATGATCATTATATTGGGAATTGGATGTCAAGACCACCAATCTTGGAATGTGTCTATACGATGCTACTATAAAGGGTTGATGAAACCATATAAAGAAAATAAGGGGTGTAAGTTACTAAAGTTCAGTTTTGGATTAAAGTAAGAAACAAGATCATAGAATATTCATTTGGAATTAATTTTTTCATATTTGTACCTGAGGTTAGTGGGAGAATCACAAATTTCCAAGTAAAATATGTTAATAACATATGGAAAACAACTATTGGTCTTATAGTTGGTTAATAAAAAAATGAAACTTTATAAAGATTGACTTAAAGTAGAAACCCAAGTTTTAGGGAATAATATCTACCGAGGTGGATCTAATGGGTTTCTTTGAACATGTAAAAGTACATATGTTGGAAATGTATTTATAAATACAATTTAGAACAATTAGAGAGAATTTATACCAATGTCACATGACATAAATCTCCCCAATAAAACATGTATGATATATAAGAGGAGATTAATATGGTGAATAGAATTCCATACAATTATTTGATAGGCCAATCACATATGCCATGTTATGTACTAGATATGATATTAATAAAATATGCTTTATGGTAAGAAAATATATGATGAGTCTAGGAAAACTACATGAGAAGTAGTTAGAACTATCCAATTTTACTTAAAAGAGTATAAGACATATGTTTCTAATACTTAGATAGGAAGGGACACTAGTTTTAGGGGAACAAGTTAGTATTCCTTTGAATCTATATAATCTAATATCACATTCAAGCTAATGTAATGAGAAAGAGAATCTCATGAAAACCAATGGTCACTATATCTACAAATACCGAGTGTGTTGTGACTTCTGATACAGTTAAATAATTAGTGTTAAATATGCAATGATTTATTCAAGTTTTTGGAATCACACATAGTAAGTAATGTTTTATCATAGTATTAATTATGATAATTCCATTACTGGTACTAGACATGATGTAAAGTTTTGATAGTTGAAAAAATAAATTAACTTGGGGATGTCATCTCTTGAGGAGTCTTACACAAATAGGTGAAGTCATAGATAACATAATTTATATTCAATAGATACATGGTAGGTCTATAACTAAGGACATAACTTAGTAGAAATATGATTTTATCATGTGAGTTCTAACAAGGTTTGTTAGAAAGTTGGATTTAGTGTAAGTAGGAGTGTTTTAATAATGGGTTCCCTAGAACCAACTAAACATACACTACAACAAAATAGGCCTTTAACAGTGCTAAAAATGGCCTTTAACAGTGATCGAGAAGTACTAACTACCATAGTGAGATTGAAATACCTAGTCTTTTATAAGTTCTTTTTTAATCATTGATAAAGTATACCTTTATCGACACTTCTAAAAGTGATGATAAATATTACCTTTATCAGTGCTTCTAAAAGCACTGATAAAGGGGAGTGCTGCAGTGTGATGAAACAAATCACTATAGCACCAGTGCAGTGTGTTGTAACAACACACCGAAACATCATAAAAACCATGAAATTAGTAAAATAAAGTACCAATATAGAATTTAAATGAAATAAAATTTTCAAAAAAAATATAAGAAAAAACACAATCTTATAGACATTTGAAACATTGGTTTATACAATTATATAAGTACAAATTATTACATACATTCAAAAATAGCAGCGCTCCTTTGTCTTTTGATCCCAACCCCTTCTCAAACAAAAAATCACCTATATAAGAAAAAAATTCTTATGTTAGTAATAATATAAAGAAATAAATTAATAAAAAGTGTTAATTTTAAACTAAACTTTGAGTCATACCCGAAACGCTGTGTATCATATTGAGTTACGGTTAATTATTGCACATCACACCATTTCTTGTTCATTTTCAAGAATTATCTCCATAATAATCAACTAAATAATTATAAGATAAAAATGATATGGAAATTAATTATGTAATAGTAGAGAGAATTATGAGAAAATAATCTAGTCTTTTTTACTCAGTTTTGGCAATGTGATGTGTATTTTAAACTAAAATGACACTTATATATTGAAAACATGCACTTTGAGTCATACCAGTCACACCATGTGTCAGATTGAGGTGCGGATGATTCCTACACATATCAAATGACTTATGGATAATTTTACTAAAGTATAAAAATAATCCAAATGTGTTTTATCAATTTTGAGTATGTTGCTTTTATTTTTTACTAAAATATCATTTTAAAATGGAAACACACAATTTGACTCATACCAGTCACATTGTGTGTCAGTTTGATATGCTACAAATTATTACACATCACAAATGACTTATAAATAATTTTCCTAAATTATCAAGAAAATTCGAGTGTGTTTCCTCTGTTTTTAGTGTGTGACACTTTATGAACTAAAATATCGATTTTAAACTGATAATGAACACATTGAGTCATACCGGGAACATCATGTATCATATTAAGGTGAGGTTTATTCCTATATGTCATAGATGACTTATAGACCATTTTAATAAAGTATCAAAACAATAAAAATGTGTTTTCTTAATTTTGAGTAGGTTAATTGTCCTTTTTACTAAACTTGAAGTCAATTTTAAATAAAAAGACTCACATGGAGTCATACCAGTCACACCATGCATCAGATTTAGGTGTGTCTGATTTCTACACATCAAAAATGACTTATGGATTTTTTTACTAAAGTATCAAAACAATATGAATGTGTTTTCTCAATTTTGAGTAGTTCAATTATCCTTTTTACTAAAATTTATGTCATTTTTAAATAAAAAGACACTCTTGGAGTCATACCGGTCATACCATGTGTTGTATTAAGATGAATCTAATTCCTACACATCCCAAATGAATCATGCATCGTTTACCTATAATATAAAAATAATATGAATGTGTTTACTTGGTTTTGAGTATGTCACTTTCCTTTTTTACTAAAATGTCATTTTAAACTGAAAACATGTACTTTAACTCATACCAATAACATCATGTATTGATTTGACATGAGACCAATTATTACATGACAAAAATGAATTTTGAAGCGATTTCCTAAATTATCAAAAACTACGAGTGCGTTTTCTTAGTTTTTAGTGAGTGACACTTTTTGAACTAAACTATCAATTTTAAAATGATAACGGGCATATTGAGTCATAATTGGAACATCATGCATCATATTGAGGTGCATTTAATTTATAAAAGTCAAATATCACTTATAGATCATTACTATAAAGTATCAAAACAATCCAAATACATTTTTTCAATTTTGAGTAGGTCAATTGTCCTTTTTACTAAAATTGATGTTAATTTTAAATAAAAAGACGTACTTAGAGTCATATTGGTCACACCTTATGTCATATTTAGGTGAGGATGATTCATACATGTTCCAAATGACTTATGAATAATTTTTATAAATTATCAAAATAATATGAATGCATTTACTCAATTTTGAGTAAATCACTTATCTTTTTTACTTAAATGTCATTTTAAACTTGAAACACACACTTTGACTCATATCAATCACATCATGTATCAGATTTACATGAGACCAATTCATAAACTTCACAAACTAATTATGAATTTATTTAATAAATTATAAAAAAATTGAGCATGTCTTCTCAGTTTTCAGTGAGTGACACTTTTTGAACTAAACTGTTAATTTTAAACTAATAACAAAAAAATTGAGTCATACTGGGAACATCATGTATCATATTTAGGTGTAGATGACTCCTACATGTTAAAAATTACTTATGTATCATTTTTATAAATTATCAAAAAATATGAATGCATTTTCTCAGTTTTGAGTAGGCCAGTTGTCCTTTTTACTAAAATTAATGTCAATTTTAAATAAAAAGACACACTTGGAGTTATACCAGTCACACCGTGTGTTATATTGAGGTGAGGATGACTCTTAAACATATAAAATAACTTATGGATCTTTTTCATAAAGTATAAAATCAATATGAACACATTTCCTCAGTTTTGAGTACGCCACTTGTTTTTTTACTAAAATGTCATTTTAAAATTGGAACACACACTTTGACTCATACCAATTACATAATGTATCGGTTTAACATGAGACTGATTAATATTCATAAAAATTAATTATGAATTTATTTCCTAAATTATCAAGAAAATTCGAGTGTGTTTTCTCAGTTTCTAGTGAGTGACATTTTTTGAACTAAAATGTCGATTTTAAACTGATAATAGACGCATTGAGTCATACTGGGAACATTGTGTATAAAATTGAGGTGTATATGATTCATACAAATAAAAAATGACTTATATATAATTTCCATAATGTATCAATACAATCCTAATGTGTTTGATTAGTTTTGAGTAGGCCAGTTGTCCTTTTTACTAAAATTGATGACAATTTTAAATAAAAAAACTCACTTGGAGTCATACCGATCATACCATGCATAAATTTAGGTGAGGATAATTACTAAACCTTAAAAATTAATTATGGATCATTGTTATAAAGTATAAAAATAATACAAATTCATTTACTTATTTTTGAGTATGTCACCATTTTTACTAAAATTTCATTTTAAACCAGAAACATGTACTTTGAATCATACCAATCACATAGTGTATCAATTTGATGCGATACATATTCCTAAATTTCAAATTTTACTTACTAATAAATTTCCTAAATTATCAATAAAATCCAAGCGCATATTATTAGTTTTCAATGAGTGACACTTTTTGAACTAAATTGTCAATTTTAAACTGATAACAGACACATTGAGTCATACCAAAAATATCACATATCAGATTGAGGTGAGGATAATTCAGACATGTCAAGAATTAATTATGGACCATTTCCCTAAATTATCAGAACAATAAGAATGTGTTTTATTGGTTTTGAGTAGGTTAGTTGTCCTTTTTACTAAAATTTATATCAATTTTAAATAAAAAGACACATTTGGAATCACACCGGTCACACTGTGCATCAGATTGAGGTGAAAATGATTTATACATGTCTAAAATGACTTATAGATCATTTTATTAAAGTTTAAAAACAATATAAATATGTTTACTTAGTTTTAAGTACATCACTTATTTTTTTACTAAAATGTCATTTTAAACTAAAAACACACACTTTGACTCATACCAATCACATTATGTATTAGTTTGATATGAGACAAATTCCTAAACATCACAAATGACTTATGAATATATTTCCTAAATTATTAATAAGACCCAAGAATGTGTTTTTCAGTTTTCAGTGAATGAATTTTTTTGAACTAAACCATCAATTTTAAACTAATAACAGATGAATTGAGTAATATTGGGCACATTATGTATCAGATTGAGGTTTAATTGATTCTTACACATCACAAAATGACTTATGGATCATTTACCTAAATTATAAAAACAATACAAATGCATTTTCTTGGTTTTGAGTAGGTAAATTGTCATTTTTACTAAAATTAATTCAAATTTTAAATAAAAAGATGCACTTAGAGTCTTAGCTAAAAAGCCCTTCTCATTATTGAAATCCAGAAGAGAAAAGAAAGATCATGTGACTATTATATCACAAGAAGTCCCCACAATGGGCACATGATCTTCCTATGATTATATGTATTTCAACAACAAGAAAGGTTTTTTAGCTAAGAACATTGAGTAAATATGAAGTGTTTAAAGTTTGAAAAATAAAGAAAATGGAAATGAAAATCATTGTCACATTGCCAGAAAGAAATATTTTATCTCTTTTGTGGCTTGTTGAAGATAGTTTAAAGAAAAATATGAATTTATAAAAATCTGTGAAAAAACTAAAGAAGTATTATATAAAAATTAAAGAAAATTAAATTACAAATAATAGATAAAATAATGAAAAAATCAATTAAATAAGTAGTACAAATTAAACTTTTCATGATGGTTGTATCCATTATTGATGAATTTTCATGTTTCTACTATCTTAGTTGCAGGATTGAAGTACAATCCCTCATGATCATGAAAATCTTTGAACAAACCACCCCAACTCAAACAAAAGAATCTACCTATATAAGAAAACAATTATTATATGAGTAATACTAAAAAGAAATAAATTAAACATAAATGTGAAATAATACATTAATTATATATAAAATGATTTTACTATGAAAACATCAATATTAACTCTGTGATTTAGAAGTAGAGGGAACTTGAAGAAAAGTGATAAATTCCAACATAGTAGAGGTAAAATGGTTTTGAGGGATAATTCTATAGAAGTTTTGGTGTAGAAAGACATGAAAGATAGGAAAACCACCCCAACTCGAATAAAAGAATCCAATTGTATAAGAAAACAATTATTATATGAGTAATAATGAAAATAAATAAATTAAACATAAATATAAAATAATAAATGAATTATATGGATAATTATTTTACTATGAAAACATTAATATTACCCTTTTTATTGAGCAAAGGCAGCGTTGTTGCTCTTCCAACAAAGGCAGTGGATGGAACTTGAAGGAAAGTGATAAATGCAATAATGAAGGGGTAAAAGAATTTAATTATGTTTTGAAGAAAATGGGTAATAGAATTTAAGAAAATAATTAGTCCACTATTGTAGGTGTTATCCTATGAATTCATTCAAAGGTGAAAGTTATAGACAACTTTCATCCTCATAAACTCATCTCCCAAACATTTATCATTGTATTTTTTTGTTTGACACACATCCTCTATCTCTTGTGGACATGAACCTATATTTCTTGAAATACTCTAAGAAGTAGTAATCCATGGTATGACTGATACTCCGAGTAGTACAAGCAATATAAAATATATGGGGGATGAGTCTCAAGGAAACAAAATGCAATAATAACTATTCGAGAGATGAAGTTGATGAGGATGACAATTGTACTACATTGTGTTCTCTAAAAGGGGTATTGCCTCCCATTTTTGATAATTACACCATTGACACTAGTTATTAACTCATGGATTATTGAAATTGAGATTTGGGGGGCATAAAAATTCTTTTATGTGATTCAAGGGGTCTTAGCGGGGACATGTTATGATATATGGATCTTTAGGGCCTCTATGAATTCTATATTTATAGGAGAAATATCAATTTTAATACTTTCAATCCTCCAACTAAGACTAGTCCCACCTCTATTAAAATGAGCCATCAAGTCTTTCTTAAATCCCATAAACAAATGAAAATATAATATAGGAAATTAAGGTGTAATAAGAAACCCAAATATGATATAAAATAATAATAAACTATCATTAAATCAACTAAAAGATATAAAAATGTATTAATAAAACATTTTAATAAATAAAGAGTTATTTCATATAAATGGATGGTAATTAGAGATTCCTATGGGTGGAACCAATACATTTAGACCTAAATGATGAATACCTAAAAATAATTTCTAATAATTATTTCAACATACATAGAATTTTATAACCTCTATTATGTTATTTGGAACAAGTGATGTAACAACCTAAGGAATTATTACATTCAATATTAATGGTATATCAAATATTTGAAAACATATCAAAATTATAATTTCAATTAAAAATCAATAAGGAATGGAAATAATAATTTTAGGAAAAGAATATACCTAATAACGATAAAGGGTTTAAACATCTCAAAATTATTAGTTGATAAATTGATTCAATGATTATGTCTAGACAAGTTGAAAACAAGAATTATTTTCAAGTAGATGAAGAGTAGAATTTATAAGAAAATTTTATTTTCATGTTCATTATGGGTTCTATGGTGATTTTGGGAACATAGTATAAAATTTTAGTCATAATAAAATAAATAATAGTAATTATGGAAGATATAGAGGTTTTAAGTTAAATAAGAGATGACCCACTCTTAGAAAAATAGTTTTGAAGTGAGACGAATCTTCATAAGTAAAATTGGATGATGAATTTCAACCATTGAATGAACTATATTGAAATATATTTGTATAATATATTTGTAAAATATATTTTTATAATATACTTGTGTAATGTATATTTGTATAATATATATTTGTGTATTGTATAATATATATATATATATTTTTGTAATATATATCATTATTTGTATAATATATATTTTTATTTTATATATTTTTGTAATATAATATATATTTGGGTTTGTATAATATATATATATCTGGATAAAATATTTATATAATATATAAATATATAATATTTAATATATATTTATTTACATATAAATATATAATATATATATATATATATAACAATTTTGTATTTTTTAATTGTATACATATAAATTTTTGTAATATATTTGTATAACATATTTGTATAATATATATCAGTATAGTATAATATATATTTGTATTAGTATAATATATATTTGCATAATGTATTTGTATAATATATATCTATATTATATGTATATATATATTTTTATTTTTAAAATATACATGTGTGTGTATGTCTATATATAAAAAATCCTATATTTTACACCTCTATCCAAAACCGTGGAACCCTGAGTAATTTTCCACTTTTTATTCATGAACCATGAGCCAAATCCTACTTCATCCAGCTGACTAGCAGAAATTATGTTCATCTATAAACTTGGTATGTGCCTAACTCTTTCAAAGTTCAAGTAAAATTCATATAAATTATCATCTTTAACAATACACTTCCCCATAATATGAATATATTTATCACCGACTAAATGGACATTGCTGAAAAAAAATGAAATACATAATAATCCATACATCCCTTCTTGGTTATAGAGTGGAATGAAGTCTCATAATTAATAATCTATGATTCTAATGGAATTTTTATACTCAAAAATAAACAACTACTTCTTTCAATGGTGTTTGGGTGGGTGGATTGTATAGAATCAACAATGGGTGAGGGTGGGGGAGTGAAAGGAATGAAAACCCTATCTTTTTTCAACCAAACATTCCTAATAAACATTGTTGACCACAGGGATATGTCGACAGTAAAGAAAGAATGATGATAAAAAATGTAAATCAACCTTGCCAAACATTCAATCAACGAGTGAGGAGGATGAAGAGAAAATAAGATACCTTGGATTGAAGCTTTGAATCATCCGAGAGAAAGTAGAGATATCGAAAACCTAGAAAATTTTCGAGCCTTGGATTCATTCAACCCTTGAATCATTCGAGTCTAGGATTTGAGCCTTAAAATTATTCAAGCCATGATTCAAGCCTTGATTCAAGCTTTGATTCATTGGGGGAGGAGTGTCGACAGAGGGTGGCTTCCATAGAAAGCTTCAAATATCGCGACGAGTTCACAACTGGTTAGGGTTAATTTAAATAGATTAGGACACTTTTATCAGCGCTTCCAAAAAAGTGATGATAAAAGGTTTATATTTATAATTATAAATAAAAAAATTGTAAATGCATTTATATAATTACATTTACATATATTTAATAAATAAATATAAATATAAATATAGTAAATATATCCTTTATTTAAATATATTTATTATAATTTCATAATTATTTAAATATATAATTAATTATTTATAATTATATATATATTTTTAAAAAATAATATTTATATCATTATATATATATATATTTAATATGTATATATAAATATTAATATAGTAAATATATTCATTATTTAAATAAATTTATTATAAATTTACAATTATTTAAATATATATAATTATTTATTTATAAATATATAAATACTTTTAAAAAAAATAATATTTATTTATTTATAATTATAAATATATAAATGTATAAAAATAGTAAATATAAATTTATAAATATATTTATTTATAAATATTTTTTTACAAGTATATTTTTAACATTATTAATGAATATTTAATCTTACATGCATGTATGTTAAAAATGAGTGAAATTGAATAATTAAAAATGAGTAAACTTTAACAATATTGAAAAATTGGATAAGTTTGATTAATTAAATATAAATCATTAAAAAATGGATATATATTGAAATAAAGATGAATATATATTGAAAATATTAAAACATAGTAAATAAGTATATATAAAATAAATAACAAAAAATTGATTAAATTCCCAAAAAAATATTTGTGTGTGTTGTATATAAAAATGAATTAATTACATATATATTAAATCCATATAATATGTTTGATCTATGTTAAATTGAAAAATCAAATGAAATACAATTATGTCCATTACCCGATGCAATTAGTCAGTATTTTCAATTCATATTAAATTTTAATTACAAACCATTATTCACTACATATATTACTATTTAATATAAAACATAAATATTTTGTATTATATAAATCATATTTATATACATTCATATAAATATATATATTTAATATATAATATTTATTAACATTATTAACAATTATTTAATTAATAAAATGTTTAATATTTTTCTCAATTTACTTATTTTTATTTTTAATTTTCATTTTACATATATCTATATATTTAATATATACTATGTATTAGTATTTATAATTTATATATAATATAATCAATTTATTCATTTTTATCAATAATTATTTAATTAATAAAAATTTTAATATGATTTTTAATAAACTGATTTTTAATTTTTATTTATTTAATTATTTTATTTTATTCAGACTTTTATTAGTGCTAAAAAAGAGATGATAAATGATACCTTTATGGGTGCTAAAAATAAAGTGATGATAAAGGGTACCCTTTATCATTACTAAAAATAAAGTGATGATAAAGGGTATCCTTTATGAGTACTAAAAAAAGCACTGATAAAGGGCACTCTTTATCAGTGCTAAAAGATGCACTGATAAAGGGTGTCATTTATCAGCACTAAAAAAAGTGCTGATAAAAGGTTCCCTTTATCAATGATTTTTCTTGTGCTAATAAAGGACAACACTGTTAAAGGCCTATTTTGCAGTAGTGATAAATTTTTGATTTCCATATCATGTATACAGTGAGTTATGCATGATGTAAACTTTCCATAATAGTTTTGATATTTATGTGTCCACTATTTTATAGTAATCTTATTAGATTACTTGTCATATCAAAATATTATAGTTGTTCCCATGTTATGATGAGAACCTCGAGATATTATGACATTAATCTTAAACATATGTCCTATGGTATATATACATCATACTGACTGGACACAGATGATGTTTGATTATCAGGTTCTATGGGATCATAATCATTAATACTTCTTCTCATGAAGTTTGCACTTGGTGATCTTGAGTAGATGATATCACGGGGATTGACCCACCAATAGGAACACCACATGTTTTAGGTGTCATTGGTAACACATATATGCGAACACATATAATGGTATCCTGAATTATGATTATTATTAGTTTACACTATTTTATTGTGTACTTTTATGAAAGGAAAAAACTATGGAATTGAATTCATAGTGAGGTATCTTACATTGGGTGTGTCATTGATAGTATGATGTTGATTGAATAATCATGATAGAATATGTCACTTTTGAAAGAAAGTGATATTGTGAGCCTAATTGACCAGGATTGTAGTGACTTCATTAAATCCGTGGCCATGGTAGAAGAAGGTAAGTCCATCTAGTTAGGTCAATGAATAATATAGAAATAAAGGATGATGGCACAAAGTGTACATCCTACTTTATGAGATATCGTGAGATAAAGAGATTATATTACACAACGTGTGTTTGTAGGAAAGGTAGTTGTTGCTATGAATTTTCCTTATCTGTTTAGGAGTCTTGATAGGTTTCTAGACTCCGCTCATAGTCTATGGATAGTATTCACTACTATTGATATAAGGGACTAGAGGTTCATACACTTAGCGTATTCAAAAGTATGGCATATTCTAATGAATAGGAGTTTAGGACATAGTGGGCCCCACCACAGGGTCTGGGATATGTATAAGAATATAAAATTATCAAGGAATAAAAAATTCATATTATTAAAGTATATAATAATTGGTATTGAATTTATTTATTAAATGTATTTATAATTATTAAAGTAAATACATGGAAAAATATTATTCGAATGAATATTATTTTAATATTCATGGTTCGTTTAATATTTGTGGGAATGACGAGCTGAGTTAATGACTTGGTTTTATCATGTAATATATTTATTATATTATAGGTAAGTGATAAAAATATAAATTATGTTAATTATATATCTATTTGGTTATAATATGTATTTTATGACTTATGTAGTGAGTAGTAAATAATTAGGGGGTTGGGGAGACTTTTTCAGATAATTTTATTTACTCGCTATATAAGTGAGGAGAGGCACCCATGAACTGAAATATTAAATTATCAATCAATTAGAGCCTCTCTTTCTCCCATTCCTACTACCTATAGAGATAATATCTCATTCCAAGTGCTCGATTGTATCTCTTCTTTATGGATCGATGGAGTAACATATCAGTGATCATGAAGACATCAAAGGCATAATTGTATTTTTGTTAGTGCACCTGGAATTTGATGGTCAATTCTCCCATAAAATTTTCAAGAATTTGTGGATGATCTAGAGATAATCTAATTCAATTCCTTTGATAAAAAATTGCCAGTGATGAGTGGTTTTCTAGTGTGGATTCAGATCAAAAGAGGTAAATTTTATTTAGTTTTTGTGACAAAAACCTTTATATGAGATCCTCAGGCCTTCATAATAGGAAAGGATAAACTGGTGATGACATAGTTAAGTTGACTGTTAGTGAAATATTCTAAACCCCAACCCATTGACTTCTGCTACATGCCCTAGTACCTTCAAAAAATTCAAAAGGGGTAAAATTATATTTGAAGGCAAACTCCCCTTGGATTTTTTTTTCAATATGGAAAGGTTGGAAACATTCAAAAACATTTCCAAGGGGATTCAATGATGATATAGGTGAAGAATAAATTATGAAGAAGTAGTAAATAAGGTTCCTTCCTAAAAGATATTTCAAACTAGTAAATCTTTTTAGAAATAAATTTCAATGGAAGATCTTGGAAAGTAAAGAAGAAGATGATACTAAGGATTTTATAGAGGAAGTTAAAATAGAATTTAAATCAGATAATGAATATGCTATGATGGCTATAGTTGAAAAAAAATCAAAATGGGAGGTATATAATAAAAAATAAGGTGTGGTTTGTCACGTACCAGATCTGGTCGCCACCATTAATGGCACCAAACCCAGCCCATGACAAGGCCCGAAGGGCATTCCCTATCCCCACGGGCTGGCACAAGTGCCCGGGTATAAAACAATATGATTTGGGAACGATTTACCCGAGTATGAAAGCATAAAACAAATAAAACAATCAATAATAAGAATCTGAAATTTCCATACTAAACCATTCTTAACAAAACCAGATCTGAATACATATGTTTAAAGACACTACAAGTGGTCCAAATACAAATAATGACAACATCAAGACATCCCCAATCACTTCACACAACAAGGGTGTCATCACCCGCAAGCCTTCTCCACAACTCTGCCCCAACGATGGGGACTAACACCCTGGAGCGCCATCACCCTTAGCCTTCCCTTTACCTGAGTCAAGCATAAGAAGTCCTACTTACACCCAAGGGGTGTAAGTAGGGTGTGAGCCTAAGCCCAATAGGATACCACCAGAAGATTCCAAAGAGGATGCAATACAATGGGAACAAAACTAGCAATTTTAACACACAAGGTGAAACAATGTTAAAAATTTCAAGAAAAGCAACTTTCAAATGAAAAGAGTTTTCAATCCAAGAATTTCAGAATGATAACACATTAAATAAACATGTGAGCTACTGTAAAGTACTGCCAAAAGATCCCACAAAAAGGGTAAATACTACAATTCTAATGAGCACATAAATTGGGAACACCCCTAGGCAACTAGATAGTCTCGGGCCCTATGTACCTCGTACCTCGGTGTAATGTATCCAAGTCACAATCCTTTCCCGTGCACGAGCCACTAGTAGGGAACAAACCCATAACCTAGTGGTCCCCAAATAACATCCACATAGTTCAGTTAGTGTTGTCGTTATCCATTTGCTCAGTGAAACAGGGACACAACCCATCCGGTCCACTAGCCGTACTAGTACATATCCGCCCACCTAAGTACCCGGGATTCCCCCTTTTGTGCTCAAACAATTTCAGCAAACAACACACATACTTTTTCATGTAAAGTATCACTACTGGTCACAAACAAATAGTACAATAGCTACACACATTTTATATCATTTGAAACAGTCAATAAAATATTTTGATCTTCAATAAAACAACCTCTCAAAACATCACATTGTTTTGCACCCAAAACTCTTTAAAATATCCACTTTTCACAGTATGTGAACACTTTTAAGTCATCAAAACAAAATTTTAGTTCAACACAATTTAATAAAACCAAAAATTAAGTTATGGGGCAGCCCAATGTGAACCAAGAAATTATATATTTTAAAAACCACCATTTTCACACCAACATGGCACTTAATGCCCATTTGCTTCTCAAACACAATTTAAACAAACTTTTGCAGCCACAACCAAAAAGAATAGATATTTAAAACATTATTTTAATTCCTAATATAGTTCAATAAAATCAACTATGTAATTAGAGTTCATCCCAAAATGAACCAATAAAAGACTTGCATGAAAAACCCTCAATTTCAACAAAAATTGTAACATAAAATTCATTTGCATTGTAAATGCAACTAAAACAAATTTTTACAGAAACATTAAAATTCAATAAGCATTAATTCACCCTCAACACAGCAAGAAAATTCCCAAAGAATTGCACACACAATGGAATCACCTACCAAAAGATTCAAGAACCGCAAATCCTAGTGCGGAACTTCAACCGCACGACCACCGCGCCACAAGGAAGTGATATCAAACCTAAAACCAGAGGATTGAACCATGAAACCCAAAATGAAACCCTAGTCACGAAGCCCTAGCTTCTGTAAATTTGGGGATTCAAGAAAAAAAAAAGATAAATCTCAAGGAAAAGGAGAGAACTAGAAGGATAGTCACTTACTTGAGAAAACTGGACGTTTTTAGAAACCAGAGAAGTTAGGCCCTAATTCGCGACATATGCGATCTCCAAAGAGGGGGAAACGAAGCTGAGGGTGCGGCCAGGTACAGTGGGAGAAGGTGAGAGGTGGAATCACCGAAAAAGAATAAAAATTGAATATTTTATGAAATAATTACAAAATAATTTTAAACTGGAAATGGGCTTTCGGGTTGGCCCAATACCTAACTTGATCACCCAAATCCAAGATGCAAATGAATTTTTAAGGGGGCCAAAATTCATTGGTGGTTTTAATAGTTAAATTGAGGTCATTTTGGAAGTTTAATGAGTTAAAAATGTTGAAAAACGATGGAGTTATTAAACAAACAAAATTTATTGTCAAAACTGGAAATGGGCTCTCGAGTTGACCCAAATTATGGAAACCCACCATTTCCTTCAAAAATGCATTGAAAACCCCCCAAAAAAGCAATAATGTAAATTAAATACAAAAATAACTTTAAAATATATCATTTATGTGACAATTCTCCCCACCATGAAGGACTTTCCGCCCCGGAAAGTCAACATGATTCTTGGTTGGTAAACAAGAATGGGTACTCTTCCTCGACCCATGACTTTCGCTCCCAAGTCTCATGTGTATCATTCCCATGCTGCCATAAAACCCGGACTAAAGGAATAGACTTTCCTCTAAGTATCTTCTTCTGGGAGTCCACTATTTTCACCGGCCTCTCAACGATAGACAAGTCAGGCTCTATCTCTAGTTCTTCCCAACTCAACACATGGGATGGATCTGGATTGTATTTCTTCAACTGGGAGACGTGGAAGACATCATGGATAGATGTCAACTGAGAAGGTAAGGCCAACCTGTATGCCACCTTACCAATACGCTCGGTGATCTCAAAGGGTCCGACATACCGTGGCATCAGCTTACCTTGCTTCCCCAATCGACGATGGCCCAGACGAGGGGCCACTTTTAAGAATACCCTATCACCCACAGTAAACTCTAGGTCTCGACGCCTCCGATCAGCATAAGATTTATGACGACTATGAGCTGTCAATAAGCACTTCCTGATCAATTTGAACTTCTCAGAAGTCTCCTGAACAAGGCTCGGCCCCAATAGTGAAGTCTCTCCTACCTCAGCCCAACATAGGGGGGACCGACATGGCCGACCATAGAGCGCCTCAAAAGGGGCCATTCGAATTGAGGATTGGTAACTATTATTATAAGCAAACTCAACCAATCCCAAATGGCTATCCCAAGAACCTCCAAAGTCCAAGACACATGCACGAAGCATGTCCTCCAAAATCTGATTCGCCCGCTCCGTCTGACCATCCGTCTGAGGGTGGTACGACGTGCTCATCTTAATCTGAGAGCCCAAGGCCTTTTGAAGGCCTTCCCAAAATCGAGAAGTGAAGCGGGGGTCTCTATCCGAGACAATAGCTGATGGTACACCATGGAGTCTCACCACCTCCTGAAGATACAAATGGCCCAACTCATCCACTTTAGATGTATCTCTGATCGGAATGAAGTGGGCTGATTTGGTCAGACGATCAATCACCACCCAAATGGAATTCTTACCCCGAGGTGTACGAGGTAAGCCAACAATGAAGTCCATGGCAACCTCGTCCCACTTCCAGGTAGGAATGGGTAATGGCTGGAGCAAACCGGAGGGCCTTTGGTGCTCTGCTTTCACCTGCTGGCATGTGTAGCATCTCGAAACAAAGTCTGCTATGTCTCGTCTCATACCAGGCCACCAAAAATGCCGACGGACATCATAATACATCTTAGTGGCACCTGGATGGATAGCCCACTGAGACTGGTGGCTATCATGCATCACTGCCTTCCGTAGAGATAACGGTACTACTGAACGGCCCTTGAAGCACAAGATGCCCTCGGGAGATGACGACCAATCAGAGGATGTCTCCCCACCATGAAGGAACTGCTTAGACCGCTGAAAAAGATCATCACTGGGCTGTTCCTGCTGAATCAACTCTAATAGAGAAGGAGTCAACTGGACACTTGCCAAGAATGCCCCTCCACTGTGTTCCCTAGCCTCCACATGCATTTGAGAAAAGAGCCCCATCAATGTCCACTCATCACTAGACTTCCTCAAAGCATGCACTGGAACTCTTCTGCTCAAAGCGTCGGCCACCACATTACCCTTGCCTGGGGTATAGACAATGTCAAAGTCGAACCCCTGCAAGTACTCGATCCAGCGGCGTTGCCTCAAGTTGAGGTCCTTCTGCGAGAAGATATAAGCCAAGCTTTTGTGATCAGAGTAGACCACAAACTTCTCGCCAAAGAGGTAGTGACGCCATGTCTTCAAATCATGCATCACCGCTGCCAACTCCAAGTCATGGGTAGGGTAGTTCTTTTCATGTGGTCGGAGTTGGCGAGAGCCATAAGCCACCACGTGATCATCCTGCATAAGCACGCACCCAAGACCCATACCTGAAGCATCACAATAAACCACATAACCCTTCCCAGCCTCAGGCAAAATCAGCACAGGGGCGGTAGTCAACCATCTCTTCAGCTCCTCGAATGATGCTTGACATTCTGGACCCCATACAAACTTCACCCCTTTCCGGGTGAGCGCAGTCATTGGTGATGCAAGCCGAGAGAAATCCCGAACGAATCGCCTGTAGTAACCAGCTAGGCCAAGGAAACTCCTGATCTCGAACACATTCTTCGGCTGCTCCCATGACATAACCGCACTAATTTTCTCAGGGTCCACTGAAACTCCGTGCTCTGAGATCACATGCCCCAGAAATCTCACCTCTCTGATCCAGAAGGTGCACTTTGACAACTTTGCATAGAGGCGGTGATCCCGTAATGTACCTAAAACGATCCTCAAGTGATGTTCGTGTTCCTCCTCAGAGCTAGAGTATACCAGAATATCATCCACGAACACCACAATAAAGGAATCGAGGTACTGATGAAACACCCTATTCATGAGTGCCATAAAGACTGCTGGAGCATTGGTCAATCCGAAGGGCATGACCAAATACTCAAAGTGGCCGTACCTGCACCGAAAGGCTGTCTTTGGGATATCTGACTCCTTCACCCTGAGTTGATGATACCCTGAACGCAGGTCTATCTTTGAGAACCACTTTGCTCCCTTCAACTGGTCAAACAAATCATCTATTCTGGGCAAAGGGTATTTGTTTTTAATTGTTACCTTATTCAGCTTCCGGTAGTCAATGCACAGACGGAGGGATCCATCAGCCTTTTTTGCGAACAACACAGGAGCGGCCCAAGGAGAGATGCTCGGGCGAATGAATCCTTTGGATTCTAAGTCATCCAGCTGCATCTTTAATTCCCTCAACTCGGTGGGGGCCATGCGATAAGAGGGAAGAGATATCGGCTGTGTTCCCGGCGCCAGATTAATCGAAAACTCCACATCCCGCTCTGGGGGAAAACCCAAAAAATCATCCGGAAATACCTCTGGAAACTCATTCACTACATGAGGTAGTGAACCATTAGAAGAAATACCATCTTCTATCATGAGCGAAGATAACTGGAAGATAACACTTCCCAAATTTGGGAGTGGAGGCCCTGCGCGACTTGATCGTGGATCCCATTCTCCATGAAAAACCTGACGACTCCCATCAGGTGATGTGAAACTCACCCGCCGTCTGTAGCAATCGATGTGTGCCTGGAAGTTTACTAGCCAATCCATCCCGAGTATAACATCAAAAAGGTCCATATCTAAGACCAAGAGGTCCCACTCCATCTCGACCCCTGACACAGAAAGTGCACACGAGGGGAACCTCAGGCCCTGCTCCTTCTTCTTTCCCAATGGTGTCACCAACTCCATCGCAAAAGACATCAACTCAGTTGGCAAATTCAGCATGTCCACAAAATGTCCAGAAATGAATGAAACAGAGGCACCGGTATCAAAAAGAGCAGTAGCTATAGAAGATGCAATCAGAACGGTACCTCGAACTGTCGACGGTCCCGCCTCTGATCCTGCTGGTGTCTGATCCACTGCATGGAGGTGTCCAGTATCTGTCTGAGAACGACCGCTAGCCTGAGGCTGTGCCCTGAACTGGCTCTACCCAGAAGATGATCCAACCCTTCCACCACGACTTCCAAATCGAGATCCCCCAGTCCTCGATGGCTCCGACTGTGCTGACACTCCTTTTGAAGCCACTGAACCAACCCCACTCGGAAGTGGACGTGCCACACCACAAAAACGCTGCAAATGCCCCATACCTCCACACTGGAAACAAGGCTTCGAAAGAAGTGGACATGCTGGTCGGATATGCCCAGGCCTCCCACATTGGTGGCACACGACCGATCTTGCATCAGAAGCAGCAGAAGAAAACTGCCTGGAAGAGTGGCCTGAACTGCCCCCTCCTTTCTTCACATGATCCTCCCGCTTCCTTTTCTTCTCTGAGGAGCTACCACTTCCCACTGCTGATACTGAACCATAGAAACCAGCCCTGCCTTTCCTATCAATCTCCACCATGCACGCTCGATCAACAACCTCAGCATAGGTCCTCAGCTTAAACAAGAACACCTGGGAGTATATCTCTGGTCGCAAGCCTTTCTCAAACCTCTGGGCCTTCGCCTGCTCATTAGAGACAATTTCTGGAGCATATCGAACCAACTCAGCGAAACGGTTGGCATACTCCATCACAGATAGATTCCCCTGAACAAGCTCCATGAACTCTCTAGACCTTGCATAAGCCAATACCTCAGGGCAGTACTGTTCATTGAAGACAGCCTTGAAATCACCCCAGCGCATCTGCTCATTCTTCCCTGCCTGAAGTACTGACTCCCACCACTTACGGCTTGGACCCTCTAATAGGAAGGAGGCACACTTCACCCTGAGCTCCTCGGGTGTTTCCAGGAACTCAAACATACGCTCGATCTTCTCGATCCATTCTTCTGCTTCCTGGGGTTCTGAGCTGCCTCGGAAGGTTGGAGGCTTATTTTTCAGGAACTCCTGGGCCTTGTACTTTCTAGGACCAGTATAATCCTCTCTAACAGGAGCTGGAGCTGGAGCTGGTCCATATCCAAGAGCCTGGACAGCCCGGACCACGGCCTCGACTAGCCTCTGATCAATCGGCGTGGGAGAACTCTCTCCAGCTTCCCCCTGTGGGTGCGTGGGAGCTTTCCGGGGAGGCATGTTGCTACAAAATGCAACAGTCACAAAACAATGGTCAATGCCACAATTCTGAAAATTGTAATCAAATACATCAAATATAAACAAACTAAACACATTCTTGTAATAAAAGAACCAACTACTCCACATTTTCCTGATGTCCACATGTGGTCTGCAGCCCACACGTCTCACCTGGAAGTGAAGTCAATCAGTAAATTCCAACATCCTCTGGTGACTCAAGGTCTGCCATGAGAGGTGCGGGCCAGGCACCCTACTCACAACCAATACCCCGAGCCCCGACAGTCCTAGCTCCTGTCTATCCCGACTCATCCCAAAATAGCAATATAACCCAAAAACTTTAACCTCCTTTGATACCATTTTGTCACGTACCAGATCTGGTCGCCACCATTAATGGAACCAAACCCAGCCCATGACAAGGCCCGAAGGGCATTCCCTATCCCCACGGGCTGGCACAAGTGCCCGGGTATAAAACAATATGATTTGGGAACGATTTACCCGAGTATGAAAGCATAAAACAAATAAAACAATCAATAATAAGAATCTGAAATTTCCATACTAAACCATTCTTAACAAAACCAGATCTGAATACATATGTTTAAAGACACTACAAGTGGTCCAAATACAAATAATGACAACATCAAGACATCCCCAATCACTTCACACAACAAGGGTGTCATCACCCGCAAGCCTTCTCCACAACTCTGCCCCAACGATGGGGACTAACACCCTGGAGCGCCATCACCCTTAGCCTTCCCTTTACCTGAGTCAAGCATAAGAAGTTCTACTTACACCCAAGGGGTGAAAGTAGGGTGTGAGCCTAAGCCCAATAGGATACCACCATAAGATTCCAAAGAGGATGCAATACAATGGGAACAAAACTAGCAATTTTAACACACAAGGTGAAACAATGTTAAAAATTTTAAGAAAAGCAACTTTCAAATGAAAACAGTTTTCAATCCAAGAATTTCAGAATGATAACACATTAAATAAACATGTGAGATACTGTAAAGTACTACCAAAAGATCCCACAACAAGGGTAAATACTACAATTCTAATGAGCACATAAATTGGGAACACCCCTAGGCAACTAGATAGTCTCGGGCCCTATGTACCTCGTACCTCGGTGTAAAGTATCCAAGTCACAATCCTTTCCCGTGCACGAGCCACTAGTAGGGAACAAACCCATAACCTAGTGGTCCCCAAATAACATCCACATAGTTCAGTTAGTGTTGTCGTTATCCATTTGCTCAGTGAAACAGGGACACAACCCATCCGGTCCACTAGCCGTACTAGTACATATCCGCCCACCTAAGTACCCGGGATTCCCCCTTTTGTGCTCAAACAATTTCAGCAAACAACACACATACTTTTTCATGTAAAGTATCACTACTGGTCACAAACAAATAGTACAGTATCTACAAACATTTTATATCATTTGAAACAGTCAATAAAATATTTTGATCTTCAATAAAACAACCTCTCAAAACATCACATTGTTTTGCACCCAAAACTCTTTAAAATATCCACTTTTCACAGTATGTGAACACTTGTAAGTCATCAAAACAAAAGTTCAGTTCAACACAATTTAATAAAACCAAAAATTCAGTTATGGGGCAGCCCAATGTGAACCAAGAAATTATATATTTTAAAAACCACCATTTTCACACCAACATGGCACTTAATGCCCATTTGCTTCTCAAACACAATTTAAACAAAATTTTGCAGCCACAACCAAAAAGAATAGATATTTAAAACATTATTTTAATTCCTAATACAGTTCAATAAAATCAACTATGTAATTAGAGTTCATCCCAAAATGAACCAATAAAAGACTTGCATGAAAAACCCTCAATTTCAACAAAAATTGTAACATAAAATTCATTTGCATTGTAAATGCAACTAAAACAAATTTTTACAGAAACATTAAAATTCAATAAGCATTAATTCACCCTCAACACAGCAAGCAAATTCCCAAAGAATTGCACACACAATGGAATCACCTACCAAAAGATTCAAGAACCGCAAATCCTAGTGCGGAACTTCAACCGCACGACCACCGCGCCACAAGGAAGTGATATCAAACCTAAAACCAGAGGATTGAACCATGAAACCCAAAATTAAACCCTAGGCACGAATCCCTAGCTTCTGGAAATTTGGGGATTCAAGAAAAAAAAAATAAATCTCAAGGAAAAGGAGAGAACTAGAAGGATAGTCACTTACTTGAGAAAACTGGACGTTTTTAGAAACCAGAGAAGTTAGGCCCTAATTCGCGACAGATTCGATCTCCAAAGAGGGGGAAACGAAGCTGAGGGTGCGGCCAGGTACAGTGGGAGAAGGTGAGAGGTGGAATCACCGAAAAAGAATAAAAATTGAATATTTTATGAAATAATTACAAAATAATTTTAAAACTGGAAATGGGCTTTCGGGTTGGCC
Source organism: Viscum album (assembly GCA_963277665.1). NCBI lineage: Eukaryota > Viridiplantae > Streptophyta > Magnoliopsida > Santalales > Viscaceae > Viscum > Viscum album. The sequence goes on from OY728128.1 coordinate 1,149,220,026, forward strand.
CAATACCTAACTTCATCACCCAAATCCAAGATGCAAATGAATTTTTAAGGGGGCCAAAATTCATTGGTGGTTTTAATAGTTAAATTGAGGTCATTTTTGAAGTTGAATGAGTTAAAAATGTTGAAAAACTATGGAGTTATTAAACAAACAAAATTTATTGTCAAAACTGGAAATGAGCTCTCGAGTTGACCCAAATTATGGAAACCCACCATTTCCTTCAAAAATGCATTGAAAACCCCCAAAAAAAGCAATAATGTAAATTAAATACAAAAATACCTTTAAAATATATCATGTATGTGACATGGTTGATATCAATATAGAATTTTAGGGGGCTCTCAAGGAGCTTTATTTTCAAACAAATAAAAACTAGAAAATTAGTTCTTTGTTGAAGGTGTATTATAAATATTTAGATCAAATTGAATTCAAGATAAATAAAATATAGAAGGATTTAGAATATTGGTTATCTCATCATGAAAAATCAAAAGAATTGTTATATTTTAAACTCAATATTAAAGAACAAGACAAAATGATTAATGATCTTAATGCTAGTCTAGAGGAAAAATAAAAAATAGTTGAGGTTTATGAAGAATAATTGGTTACTTTGAGAAGTATGCTTGATTTTGAAATAAAATTTAATGTTCCCAATAATATGATAAAATTTGTAAGGTTCTCGAATGGATAATTATTAAAAATAGAAAAATGAGGATTTGAAGGCATCGAGAAAATTCTGAATGAACAAAGACACAAATTCATAGGTAAAGGTGGAATCACTTGTGATGTCGAGACATCAAAATATGAAAAAATTACAAATGAAAATAAAGAAAATTAGAGGGGTGGTTATTCTAGTGTCAACATTAATATACCAGTTTCATAAAAAAATATAACTCTAATAAAATGAAATTAGATATTTGTAAACACTTATTAATATTCATGGATTAATCATAAACCAAGTATATCTATGAAGGTTAGGGACATGTTAAGGAATTAAGGATAGAATATATTTCCACTTATGAAATATCAATTTTTTTATTTGTTGGACACAAAATGTCCTACTGTGAGTAGGTGATGAGCTATTTGAATTGGGAAACACCCAAAAGCCAGTAAATAAGAATGAATCCATATCCTTCATCTCACAGAATAAATTCTTTCTATGGACATTTCTTCCACTGTTCTAATTTTGGATATAAATCTATTGATTTCAGGAATATGAGAAGAAATGGTGATTACCACCATGGAATTTAGGGTGAAGTGAATGCTAAATTATCTAATAATATTGTATTTAAAAACATATACACCCCATTATAAGAAGAATAATAAGAGTATGATTACACTACTTACATTGGAGAGAAAGAGGAGGGTCTATTTTATGCCTCAACTCAACTGGTCATCTCATATAAATAAAATAATAATAGAGATAGGTAAAACCTATAAAATATCTCCATAAAATCTACTAAGAATAGTAAAACCTATATCCTTGATAGTGGGTGCTCATCTGACATGACTGGAAATATGAACCTCCTGAAAAATGTGAAAGGAGGAGTTGAAAGAATTGTACGTAAGGAGGAGTTGACAGAATGGTACGTTTTGTAAACAATTGAACTTTGAAAATCAAATGGAGTGGATAGTTTGTTACAGAACTTTTTAAGTGTGATTCAACTCTATGACTCTATACATGAGGTAAAATTTAATCAAAATAGTTGTTTGATCAAAGGAAAGGTTGGGAACATGATCATTAAAGGATGGAGGAAAAATTGTTATTTATACCAGGTAGATATCAAATAAAACAATTATATCCTAATAGTTAAATAAGAGAAAAACGTGTGGCATTGGAGACTTCACTACATTCATCAATATAGCATGAAAAACTCATCTAAACTAAAATATGAAATATATATTTTAAATCTTAAGTGATATCATGAAAATTAATTTGATTTGTGTAATGCTTGAAATCTATATCGATATAAGAAGAAAGGGGCATCTAATCTAATTGATCTAGATCACACAAATGTATGTGTTCTACTAAATCAATTAGGCACATGTGGATAGTGGTATTTCATCCCATTATTTTATGATTATAGGAGAATATCCTATTTTATGTTCATGCATAGTAAAAGAGAAGTAATGGAGTGCATGAAGTGGTATCGAATGAGAGTTGAGAATGAGACCAGACACATAATTAAGATCTTGTAATTTGAAAATGGAACATAATACCTATCTAATTAATTTGAAAACTACCTCAAGAAATATGGAATTAATCAATGGTTTCATCAGTAAACCCCCCCAACAGAATGGAGTTATTAAAAGATTAAATCAACATGTAAATAATATGTCCAAAATATTACTCATTGAAAGTGGTGTCTCTTTCCACTATTGGAAGGAGACAATTCAATTTACAATGTATATTTATAATTTGGCATGCTAATACTAGGGTAAGAGAGTACACCCTATGAAATTTGTCATGGTAGGAATACCTCACTGAAAAAATTCCACATCTTTGAAAGTAGATGTTATATCTGTAATAAGTAAGGAAATAAAGTTAAGTATGGAGATGCTATAGAAGAAAGAGTATTTTTAGGATTCTCAAAAAAGAGTAAGTAATATAAGTGATTCAATAAAAGTTTAAATAACATTATATAATGTAACAATGTTAAATTCATTGAGGATAAAGTATCAAATAACCCTCATATTTATAAATTTTATCAATTATGTGAAGAAGAGGATGAAGTTGATATGAATCCTTTGGTTTTACAATATTTTCCAAATAATTAATACTCCAAGGAAAAATCAGAGGAGGAGATAGTTGTTTAAGAAAGTTGGTTTGAACCTTAGAGGAGAAACATGAGAAAAGAGTTTGATCCCTCCAATATAATTAGATACAAAATTGATCCAATACATACACATAGGATGAGAAATATAGATCATGATTCTTTATTGTCAATGGTGGAACCAATACCATTTGAATTAGTAGTGAAAGATAAATCTTGGGTTAGATATATGAATGAGGATCTGGATCAAATTGACCAAAATTAGACTTGAGAACTTACGATGAAACCAGAACATCAAAAATTAATTGAAACAAAGTAGATCATTAAGAATAAATTTGATGATAATTGAAATGTCATCCCAAATAAGGAATGTCTGGTGTGTAAATGCTATGTTCAAATCAATGGTGTTAATGTTAAAGAAAATTTTACACTAGTAGTTCAACTTGAGTCGATCATGCTCTTTTTAGGGATGGTGATTTTAAGAGGTTTTAAGATTTATCAAATGAAAGTTAAAAAAACATTCTTGAATAGTGTGCTCCAGGAAGAGGTTTATATTGACTAGCCTATGATCTTCTTGATTAGAAATGATGAAACTGAAGTGTGTAGGTTAAATAAGGACTTATAAGGTCAAAAGTAGTAACTAGGATAATAATATGATTGACTAGACTCATATAAAAAAGTTTGAATTTAAAAGAGGCGGTTTTTATCACAACCTTTATGTGAAGACATCATAGGATGAATAATTCATGGTTTTAGTCTATGTGAATAACATCATTTTTAGTGGAAGTGGGTAGAAATTTATGGAAAATTTTGATAACTTGATGAGTTCAAAATTTGAAATTTTCATGATTGATAAAATCGCATACTTTTTGGGGTTACATGTGGTTCAAAAAGAGAGATAAACTTTTATCTCTTAGTAAAAGTACAGGAGAGAGATTTTGGAGAAATTTGAAATTTATAATTCCAAACCCATGTATGCTCTGATTACGGTTGAAACCAAACTTGGGAAGCATGATGATTAGAAATATGTGGAACCTAACTTGTATAAGAGAATAATTAGAATTGTTCTATATTTGACTGCAACATGACCAAATATCATATTTGAAATGTGTTTAGAATCCCATTTCTAGATTTATCTGAAGGAAGAACATGTCTAAATAGTTAAACATTTCATAGGGAATATTCAAGGTACTATTGATTTTGTATTGCTCTTTTATGATAGGGAGAGTCATGAATTATTGATGTTTTTTGATGTGGAATAGGTCGGTGATGTTTTGGATCAAAATTCCATAAATGGTGGACTGTTCTTCACTAAAAGTAAATGTGTATACTAGTTGATTATGAAGTGGGAAAAAAATTTATGAGCACAAAAAAGTATAATAAATTACAGTAACCAAGACATGCATTCTTATTCTATTGATGAAGCAACATTTGGATGATATTGGAGAAGAAGTGAAGCAGACAATGGTGATATTTTATGATAACAAGAGTGTGATTTAACTCATGAAGAATCCCATAAAACACTCTCATACCAAAATTATTATGATATGGTATCACTATATCAGAGAGAAAGTATATAAAGGAATAATCAAAGAGGATCATGTTGGAACTAATGAGAAAGTGGCAGACATCATGAATAATACTTTGGCCACCCAAAAATTTTAGAAACATAATTTTAACCTTTTATTTCAAATACATTCTTCATATTTAGGAGGTTTAGATAATTTCACTCTCTATTTTTTTATCTAATTATTTAGTAGATTTTTTCAATTTGGGTTTATTGATAAGGGGGGAGATACCTATGAAATTTAATGGAAACTAGTAGAGAATGAATATGTTTCCTAACAAGTGGGTTCAGTGCTAAGATTATCTCATCAAGGGGTAATTATTAGTATGAAAGTTGGGGGGATATATGATCCATGAGTTAAGAAATTTGAACAAGATTGAATATAATGGGAGTTTTTTAATGAGGAATGACATGAGCCATGGAATAATATTTTGAAATCTTGTTTTTATGCTAAGAAATGATCATATAGACTTAGAGTGATGGATGCTTTATTCCATTTTCATTTGAAATTAGTGAAGCGTGTTTGAAATTGAATTTAAATTTGGAATTCCAACAAACCCATAGGGGAAGAATTTTGGAACTAGGGTGATTTAGGCTGAATATTGATGTTGTAGTGGTTAAAAATATGATTTTAGTGGAAGAAAATTGTAGTGGTTATGTTTTATGTAAAAATCTAGTTCTGAAAAGTAATTCATATAGAAGTTAATGATTCTACAAGTTCTTTAGGTTTCAAATTAAATGGAATTACTTTGTGAAATTTTAGAAGTCTAAAATTTTATTGGAATAAGGTTGAAGTTTATTTTGGTGAAAATGAAGGATTTTCATGCTATATGAATTTGTTTCTCACTATTCATGATTATTTATGCTTGTCTAGAGTTTCATTTTGGTCAATTTGTGTGCCTATAAAGTGGTTTCATGTGAATAAATTTCATAGTTTTTGGGAGCCTCATGTTTATTAGGTTCTATGGAATTCAAGTTTTGTGAAACGATGATTCATGAAATTTGGAAGTGAAAAGGTTGGGGTTTATCTATAAATACCTTATTACCATATCATTTGCAACTAAAAAAGATCTATGAGAAGAATTAGAGGCTCTCTATCCATATAAGGCTCTCTCGTGTGAGTATACTTGTATGAACTAGCCTTGAGAGAGTTTATCTAGGAGAAGAAAACTACACGAAGACAATTCTATGAGAAATACTTGAAAGAACCTACTTGAGTGTGAGGAGGTTACATGGAGGAAGTTTAGTGAGTTGAGGTAGAGAAAAAGTAGTTACATGAACAGATTATATTAAAGGGATTTGTGTAAAATTCACTTGAACTATAACATTTGGATGAATTAGGTTGCATTAATAGACTGAAGAAATCCATACTAGAGAAAAGGAACCAAAGAGAAGGTTCTTGGGGTGAAAAGATGTATTTAAATGATTTATTATTGGTGGATGTTATTAAGAATATGGAGAACATTGTAACATCTTACTTGGGTCTTTATGATGTGAAACACCCAACACATACTTGATGATATAGAAGATACCTTCATGTAGATAAACTAAGGATACATCCAACTAAAGCAATGAGTAGAGGAGTTAAAATTAGTTAACCAAGGGAGGTAGTTCACTTATCCCTGAAACAATCTGTAAAGGTAGTGTGCCTATAATAGAGTGACAATGATTCAAGAATCGTATCCAATGAACTAGTAAAGAATAGTGGATTTTGGTACACCAACACAATTACAAGTGTATACTACTTAAACTATAACTTATTGGTGAACCAACTAAAATAATTATGCTGTGTTTTAATTTCTTCATTTTTTATCGTGGTGGATGTTCAACTCAATTTTGTAGGTTTAATGAGTTCTTAGCAATGTAAGAACAAGGACCCATATTAGAAAAGAAAAAAATCACACACTAATTCACCCCTACCATCTAAAGGTGTCTCAAGTTGAAATAATAACCCATAATAATACATGGTAACTCACCCCTTTTATAAATATAAGGAATTTATTTTTTCTGTAAAACACGTTCTTCCAAATTTCTTCATTTAAAAATAATCATCATAACATGAATTTTGACATTTTTATCATTCTAACTCATCCATAACCATATAAAAAATATTATAAAATGTGGGATAAAAATATAAATCTTGATAAGAGTTATAAAATGAAAGAAAACTCATTAGTTTATTGAAATACATGAAAACCCATGATTTTTTTTCAATTTTTAATAATAAAATTTTAACTCATATAAAATCATAAACTTAAATTCAACCATGAAACCAACTTCATTGATCAAATAGTTTTATAAAATATACTCATAATAAATAATAAAATAAATATATCAATCATAATGGTTTCTTGGGACATCATATTCATATCATCCTTACAATCAAAAGTAATGGAATAACTTATATCCAAATATTTCCAATAACCTATGGCAAAAAACTTATTACTTGTTAATTATAAAATAATTTCTATATAGAATAAATCATTACCCAATGCCTTTTGGGGTATATATCCTATGACTATATGTCATTATCTATATTTTCCATGTGAAACCCCTATGTCACTAATGTATTAAATATTATATAATTATGGGTTATTTTAATTTCTTTAGGAGTTTTGGATTTGAAATTTGGATTTATTCAATATTTCTCCTTTGTCACACAATTAAGAAACATTTAGGGGAAATCATGTGAGGAATCCATGCATAGTGTTGTATCTCATTTATAGTGATGATTTAATGGTTTTCTGAACCATTTTTCCAAACAATGTGTGGTTGTAGTTCCATTCCCGTGCGAGTTTCATGGTTTGTGCACAGTTTGGTAAACCATGTGGCTAAACCATAAAAACTGACTATATTCACTAAAAAGAAAATTTTTGACTTCCCCATATTCTATTTTTTCTTATTTTGGTATCCCTTATCCTCCTATCTCATTAATCCTAACTATGTATATTCCCAAGGGTGATCTACATTACTTATATAGTTTTAAGATCCATTTTCATGATTTTATGTGATTTTAAAAGGTAAAACCCTCTTTCTTCTTCTATCTTATCCCTACTCCCATTCCCACTTTGGTATCCATTCATCCCATTAACCCTAATTTCTATGAAATATATATTTATGGTTTGTGTTTTTTTGAATTTGGGGCTTTTGTTTTTTAAGGTTTTTAGGGGGTGTTTCTTTCTTGGTTTCACTTTAGCCATTGAAGGAGATTTGTTTTCACTTGATTGAGATGGGTGTTTTGATAAAATTCATTTATTAAAATTGTTATAAAAATCAAGAGTGTTTCCCAAATTATTTCATATGAATATATGCTTATCTATGATACCCTTAAAGGGTTTATAATTTTTTTCAATGTTTTCAAGGCTTGACATAAATGGATATCCTTTTATACTCTAATGTTTCTTTAAACATAAATGTCTGGGAATTACAAGTTTTCATATAAATACCCAAGGGTCTATTTTAAAAATAATTATATTATTAAATGGGTGTTTATCACTAATTATTTTTAAAGACGTTTTAATGTTTTCAAATAGTTTGTTTTATAAAAAGGGGATGTGTTGGACCCGGTTTAAATATTTTTGAAACATGATGGATATTGTATAATTTTTTGATGTTTTAAAGGAAAGTGGTGTTTTATAAAGTATTACTAGATACCGTTTTTATGAATTGGTTTATAAAGTTTGATAAAATAACTTGGAATTACAAGTTGGTTTTTAAAGGCCTGGTTAGAATTTTATAAATGCGAGTTATTGATGATCCACTATAGCAGAAATTGTGTTTAGTAGTGGTTTTTTAGCGGCATTTTTAGAAACCGCCGCTAAACCTTTTTTAAAATGGTTTCACGGCAGTTTATAATAATCCACCCCGAAACATTTGTTTTAACACCACCGAACCTTCCCCCCACCCCGAACCTCTTCTCACCTGGCTTCCCCTGCTTCCCCCACTTCCCCTAGCCCTTGACTTCCTCCGTGACCCCTCCCCCCCATGACCCCAGTGACCCCGCGACCCCGGCGACCCCGGCGACCCTGGACCCCGACAACCCCGCGACCCCACTTCCCCCAGCCCCCCGTGACCCCGGTGACCTAGGTATATTGATACTTCACCTCTTTTTTTCCAATTTTTTTCTTCTCATTATTCATTTAGAGAATTCTCCAGTAGTCTTAATGGTCTATATGTTTATGAGTTTGTGATTATGTGTTTCCTTGTTTCATTTGGAGTCCTTAGTTAAGTAATGTGATTTGGGGGCTTAAATTGAGGTTTTAATTTTTAAACCCTTCACAAAACTTTTTGTGTTTGTTGATGATGTAAGACCAAACCTAGTGATACCCATGGAATATTCCAAAACCTTGAGAATGGTGAAATAAATTGGTGAACAGTAAAACGAGGTAAATGTTAGAGCGAATGTGTTCTAAATTTTAATTTGGAATATGGGTGTGGTTAAAGGGTAAAATGAAATGATTATATGTAATTCTTTTTAAAATTCCCAAGGGTCTCTTTAAATGGTTTGAAATATGTGTTTGGGATTTTAATCTGGTTATGAATTTTATATGATGAAAATGATGCTTTAAAGGTGGGGTTTATTATGGGATTTAAAACGATTATTTGAATTTGGGGTTTAAAAAATATCTTATGAAAACTCTAAATGGTTGGTTTGAATGGTTGATTTAGAAATGAAATCCTTGAGGAATTTTTTAGTTTTAAAAGTGGAATACCCATGTTTTAAGTGCTGGATTTGAAATGATTTCAAATGAGTACTTGAATTGTGTTTACAACATTATTTGTTTTTAAAGGTTTTTTGGGACCATAATAATTAATTAGATATATTGTTTAGTGAGATATAACCCATGGGGATTTTTTTGTCATGTGAACATTGTTATGAAATGAACTAAATGATGAATGTTACTAGTTAACAAACCATGATAAGGGGGTGTATGGAATAATGGTATATGTGTAATGGGTTATGTATGTGAAAGATAAATGTGTTAAATGTTTATGGTTATAAATGGTAAATATGTTCAATGGTTGTGTTTTTTAGTTGATAGATTAGTTAGTGATAAAGAATCATGTTCACATGGATAAATAGTGGGTGGGGTATTGGATTGAGGCTCCTCCAACGGGTTGATCAGACTGATACTCTAGGACCACCAAAGTATTGCATGGGTTAGGGAGTAATACTGAGGCTCTACGTCCCTAATTAATTAAAGTGTAAATTCACTTAGATTGAGGCTATAGGGTGAGGTAATTCACATAGACATAGGCTCCAAGAGGAGGTAATGTAACTGTAATAACTAGTACTCGCCCATGCTATTGCATGGCACATTCGATTACTGGGTTTTCTTTAAATAAGAGATTAATATTTATAAAATTTGAGAAGAAATTGAATTGTTGAATAAATTATAATTAGAATGTAATGGTGTATGATAATGTAATCCTACCTCTGATAAACAAATCACCGGATCCAAAACCAACAGGACTGACCCAACCCAAACTGATGATAAACAAATCACCGGATCCAAGATGAGGGCAGGCTTTTAGCCATCCTTCTGTGGATATTTGCACAAATAAAGATTTTGTCCGGTTGAATTTACACAGTGGTAAACGAATGGGATGTATCAATTTTAACTCCTTATTAACCCAAAACAATAAAAACTGAATGAAAAAAATCACAAAATCCAAACCTTAAAACCATCTTACCCCATCATCTTGAATGGATCTTCAACAAAAGGTAGTTGCGACTAAAGAGAAAAGAAAATATATTATTAAAATAGAATAAAATGATCAACTTATACATGAAAAAGAATATGATAACTAAAATAAAATAGAATAAACTGATCCAGTTATACAAGAATATGCAAATTCATTTTTTCTAAATTTCATAAATATGCCTTCGAAATAGCTGGCCAACTGGTACCTGAAAATGAAAAATCATTTATGCTCAGAACAACTGCAACATGCATATAGAAATGGACTAAAAAACAGAGGAAAATCATGAATGTGACTTGTTTTGACCTATAAAATGTGATGTTTTGATTCAACTGAACATCAACCGTACCACAAATCTTCAGGGGTATATGCATGTACGAACATAAAACAATATATAAAAACAAAATCAGATTAGTAGAATCAGATCAGTAAAATATATAAAAACCCGTTACCAATTGGGGGCGACATACGATGATTTACTTTCAAATAAGGTATGTGTACTCTTCATGATGTAATATACATTTTTATACACATATGAATTCATAAAATAGATATGAAAACAAAGTAAACACAGTCAGCATGTATTAATACCCTACATGTATTAACAGGTGAGTGTGAATTCCACCCTTGTCAAGTACAATGGGTCGCGCAAGTCCTGGAAGCGGTAATCTACAGAGATAGTTATGTAATGTAAGTTGGAATGTTTATTTGAAAGTAATAAGAATGTTACCAGTACGGTAAGCTGACCTGGTGCTAATATATACCAGAACTGAGATGCAAATTTTGGGAGGAAACTCACGCAGTTTGTAGCACTGATTGAGCATGGGAAATCCCGAGTAGTGGAGGCTGTGAAGGAAATGGAAAGCTGGTGCGGATATGATGCAGTTTCCCAGGTGTCTTTGGGAAAGATGAGATGGCTAGTTACACACAGGGTGCTTGGTATGATGTAGTTTACTAGGTGTCTTTAGGTGGGATTATATATAAGGTATTGGAGCACTTGGACATATGAAATTAGATTTTAGTTCAAATAGGGTTGTCCGATAAAAATTTTGGTGTCCATATGTGTGTTCCAATATCCTTCATGTTATAATCCAGTGAGTTACACATAATTCTTGGTTCCCATTGATGATTACTTAGTGTATCCTATTTCCTACCTAGATTGAACCCACAGACCTTGCTTTTTTAATTCAGAACCATTTCTTGGTGGATGTTTATATAGTTATTTAGTAATATCTTGGTGCTTATTTATGTTTATTTCTTGTTTTAGTTATTTTTTTGGTTTAATGTTTACTATATAATGTGTTAAATCTACTCATGTTTTATATAGTAATTGTATATTTTTTACTAAAATGGTTAATCATGTGATTTATTTATTTTAAAACTTATATATGTGAATAATAAACTCTATAACTATATTTAAAATAAGTATTTTTGAATCTTTTTTATAAAATGAATTACAAAATATTTCTAGGACTATTTATATCACACTTTTCATACACATTCATGTGTGTGTGTAACTTCTATCTTTTCATTCTAATTCCAAGATTGTGATTTCTAGTTATTTTTTTCCTCTTGTTTCATTAATGGACATTAGAATGTTGTGACTTTTTGGGGATCACATGGAGATGTTTTGAGTTGTGAATATGGTTGTGACTTTTTTTGGGAAATTTTATTGTGGGATAGTTCAACAAGTTTTATTTTGTATTTAAATTTTATTTGTATTTTCTTTCTCTATATGTTATCCAAACTAGATGATTTTTCATTAATATGTATAGGCTTGGATGAAAGTAATCACTTTCATTTAATATTATGTTTCTGTAATCTTACACTATCTTATATATGAATCTCTTTCTCTATTTAGTAGTAACTATGTGTTTTAATTTTTTTTATTATTGTGTAGGCACATTGTGATATACATGGATAAAAGCTGGATCACATTACCGAGGAACACACGTTAGTATGTTAAGGGTTTGAATGATTTTTTAGATTTTTCAATTTATAATCGATCCGTTTAAGGGAGAATAAGATGTCTAAATATAAATTTAGAACATGGTTGAAGAGAGATGAAGTTTATGAACATTTAATACTGAAGCAATTCCCTGGTCAATATTTGTGTTGGGTTTGGCATGGAGAATCGAACGTTACAGAAAGATTGAGTACTGATGTTAATCTGCAGAATGAGGTCCCAAGTTCATTGATAATGGAAAATGAAATGCAAAACCTCATAAATGATGCATTCGGCACTGCAAGACACCACTATCAGTATCAAAACATATTAAAACAACCTGAAGAGGGTGCTACAAATTGCAACTTGAAAAGTGATGTTTTTGAGACTATAACACAAGAAAATCAAGATTGTAACATATCATTGGATCCTCCTCTTGATTCTGTGGAGCCAAATGAAAGAGAAAACTTCCCTAAGAAAAATGTGTTTCATGATTTAGTTGATGATGGAAATCAAGAGTTGTATAGTGGGTGTTTGAAATATTCAAATCTTTCATTTATGATGAAGTTTTACCATATCAAATGTCTATGTGGAATTAAAAATAAAGCAATGTCCATGATATTGGAATTGATTCGTGATGCATTTCCTAAAGCAAAAATCCCAGAATCTTTTTATGATATGAAAAAAGTTGTTAATAAGATTGGTATGAATTATACAAAAATAAATGTGTGTCCCAATGATTATATGCTTTATTGGGGAGAGGATTCAAGTAGAAGGAATTGCAAGAAATTTTCTTCTTCTAGATGGTAGTCAAAGGGTGATGTTGGAAGTATGAATGAACATAATTTCATGGAGAATAAGAAAAGTAACACACCTGTAAAGGTTTTGCGTTACTTTCCCTTGAAGCCTCGATTGCAAAGATTATTCATGTCATTGAAAACTGCTGAACATATGAAGTGGCATTCTGTAGATAAAAACAATGATGGGTTAATGAGACATCCACACGATTTCCAATCATGGAATACATTTTATTCATTACATCTAGATTTCTCAGCTGATCCTAGGAATGTTCGATTGGGATTGGCTACCGATGGATTCAACCCATTTGGGACTTTGAGTACCAGTTATAGCATTTGGCCAGTTGTTTTAATCCCTTATAATCTTCCTACATGGATGTGTATGCAACAAACATATTTTACCATTTCGATGATTATTCCTGGAAAACAAATGCCTGGAAATGATATTGATGTATACTTGCAGCCTTTGATTGACGAATTGTAGGAGTTATGGAGCAACGGTGTTGATAAATTTGATGATTCTTCTAAAACAATGTTCAAAATGCATGTTTCTTTAATGTGTACCATTAGTGACTTCCCTGGGATTGGGAATTTATCTGGTTGGAACACTTACAAGGGTTTGGAATGTCCCGTTTGTAACTTTGATTTTGAGCCCAAACAGATACCTCATAGTAGAAAATGGTGCTTCTTGTGCCATTAAAGACTTCTCGATGCATCTCATAGATTTTGGCTGAACATATCAAAATTTAATGTTTCCATTGATCGTAGACCACCTCCAAAGTTGTTAACTAGTTCTGAAATATTGACACAACTTGAAAATGTTGAAACATAATTTGGGAAGGTTCATCATTTGAATGATAGCGGAAAATAGGTCCGAAGTGCATCTTCAGGTGAAATCAGAACGCAACAATGGAAGAAAAAAAGTATATTCTTCAAACTCCCATATTGGGAATTTAATTTTTTTGCGGAACAATCTTGATGTGATGCATATTGAGAAGAATGTCTATGATAATTTGATTTTCACATTAATTAATGAGCATGGAAAGTCGAAGGATCATCTCAATGCTCGCAAAGACTTACAAGTAATGAACATAAAACGTGATCTCTGGCCAGATGAGAATGAAAAGTATGCTCCGACCATTTTTGCAATGAAAAATAGGGATAAAGATATATTCCTTAAAATTTTAAAGAATGTGAAGGTATCTGATGGGTATTCGAGTAACATCTCGAGGTGTGTTGACTTGAATAATCATAAGTTACATGGATTGAAAAGTCACGATTCACATATTTTGTTACAATAGTTACTACCATTGACATTGCGTACATTATTACCTGAAAAAGTTATTGATGTTGTACTCCAATTCTGCACATTTTCAGGCAATTATGTGAGAAAGCTCTACATCCATTTCAGCTTGACAACCTCCAGGAGAGGTTTTTATTGAACCTTTGTGTAATGGAGATGATCTTTCCTCCATCGTTTTTACTGTCATGATGCATTTAACTGTGCATTTGGTTGAGGAAGCTAAATTAGGAGGCCTCGTTCATTATTGATGGATGTATCCAATTGAGAGGTATTTTATTTATATGTTTTTCATTTAAGTAAAAAAAATTTGGCATTTAAATAAATAAATAATATTATTATTTTATTTCATAGATATCTTGGCTATTTGAAAGCATACGTGAGAAATAAAGCTCAACCAGAAGGCTCTATTGCTGAAGGCTATTTGGATGAGGAGTGTCTTACCTTTTGTTCCAGATATTTGGATGATATTGAGACAATATTTAATCGAGTTGGATGTGTTGACGACACATCAAATCAATATCAAATGCATCATAAATCAAAAATATTTCCTGCTATTGGCCGATCAGTTGGGAGGACCTCAAATGTGACACTGAAAGTATTGGAATTATTACAGGCACATAGATATTTGCTGCCGAATAGTGAAATTGCAGATCCATTTATTGAAGAGTTGAGGATACAATCAAAGAGACGAATGAGAGTCCAAACACGAAATGAGACATATATAATGAAAGATGTGAATAAAGAGCATGTAGAATGGTTTTCACGACGTGTAAGTTCATAAATATTGCAATAAATATGAATATTAGTTTGACACATACATTTTTTAAATCTATTAAATTATGTTTCTTTTTTCTGATCATGAATACTAATACTCGAGCAGACTTTTCAAAAGATTTGAAGTTTCTTGCTAGAGGTCCTATAAAACAAGTTAGAAAGTTCGACGCTTATAATGTGAATGGCTTTAGATTTCGTACAGTCGATCGAGAAGTGGGTTTGAAAACACAGAATAGTGGTATATTTACATTTGCTGAAGTGGGATACTATGGAAAGTTGCATGATATTATTGAATTAAACTACCACATACATTTTTTTGTTGTTTTATTCAAATGCAAATGGGTTGATATTATCAGAGGTGTTAAAAGAGATTCCTTGCAATTTACTTCTGTGAAATTATCTCGCTTGATGGATGTTGGTGACCGTGAACTGCATGATCCATATATCTTAGCATCACAAGAAAAAATGTCATATTATGTGAATGATATTGTGGATGAAGGGTGGAGTGTAGTTGTTCATGTAATACAAAGAGATTTGTATGATATGGGTGATGAAGTGGAAGATTTGACCTCTGAAATTGAATTTCATCAACAACAGGAAGAAGACTTATTTGTCCATCATGATATTGAAAATATTAGTCTAGCAAGGATGAATGAAGTGGATGAAGCAATGGACCAGGAAACTGACATGATTTAAGGGGAACATGATTGAATGTACAATTATTTATTTATTCAGCAACCACTTGTTTCATTTCTGCAGTCATTAATTATCATTGTTATATATATTTTGTCTGTTAGTACTGGGAATCTATTATCATTTTTAATTTTTTTTTCTGCATAATTTTTTTAAAATATATATTCTAAACTAAATTTTATTTGATTAAATGATAGGAATGCCAAGGAAAAAGCGATACACTATTTCATCTAGTTCTGCGACAGATGACGATCTATCTGGCTCCCTCCCCACAACATCTGAGGCACCAGCTGCGTACACCCCTGTACCATCTCCCCCTGCACCATCTCTCACACCATATGTGGGTGTCCCATTAGAGGCTGAGTCATCGACTCCCCCTTCATAAGCCTTAGCAGTGGGGCGGCGACACGCCCCTTCCAGTTCATCACGGACATACTAGAGTGTCACTGTCATAGGTACAAATATTAATTAAATAAATTTATTGCATTTTGTTTATACTAATTGTTTGCTCATTGAAGATGAAAACAATGAAACCATGGAGAAAAACTTAAAAAGTTCAGATATTTGGAATATTAATGGCGAGAAGATAGTCATGCCATTTGATTCTTATGGGGTCCCTACGGATGACGCCACACGGTTACTTGGCCAGATTCTAGGCCATCTGGCAGCGGATCCCATTTCCCTACCTATTTCTTATGATGATTGGAGACATATGCCTACTAGCTGGAAAAATGAAGTTTTTTATTCCCAAATAAAGGTAATTTTATTACATTATGGTTTAATTCAATGTCATGTTACTAATATGTTCAAAATGAATTTCTGTATACAAATGTTATTCCACTTTACAGTTGATGATGTGATAACACAGAAGTGGACGTTAAAAAATCTTGGTAAGAAATGGAAAGATTTCAAATGGAGATTGTGGTGTGATGTCAACAATACTTCGTAGACCATGTAACAAATGTATGAGAAGCTACCCAGTGGGGTACCAAAAGAATAGTGAAAAGTTTTTGTTGACAGGCATCATGATGAGAAGCGGATGGTATTGAAATATATATTATTATATGATCCTAATTTTACATTTATACATGTATATAAAGAGGAGATGACATTGAATAAATTACTGTTAAATTTTATTTTATTTATTTCAGGATTTCTTAAGACAGAATGCATCAAACCGGGCTAAGCAAGTCATCCATTATACTGCGGGCTCCAAAAGATTTTCTAGAAGTCGAATGACATTGGTAATCTTTTAATTATTTTAAATATTTATAAGACAATATTATCTGTTTAATATATTGAATTTTTTATTTATATTTTCTTAATATAGTCACATAGTTTAGGCCACAAAGCATCCCGAACTGAACTATGGTTGGATGTTCACAAAAAATTAGATGGAAGTTTTGTTAATGAGCCTGCCAAAGAAGTTGGGGTATGAAGTCAATTTTTTATTATAATAACTTATTATCAGTTTTTACTATGTTAATATATATTGATATTTGATTTATAGGTAAAAATTAAAGAACTATGGGATGCCAATCCTAGGTAGTCCTACTCAGTCTCCCAGGATGACCCAGTTGCTAAAGTCCTTGGGAAAGAGCATCCTGGTAGAGTGCGCAGGATGAGTTTTAGACCCATACCATATGAGGTCTTTGGCATGCCACCAGGGATTCTAGCTGCATCTACTCCTGGTTATAGTCACTCCATACCCGAATATGCTCATAGGGAGATTTCTTCTCTACGAACCATAGTTCAATATCAGGGGGCCCAGATACCCGCTTTGCAGAAAGAGATGACTGATATACATCAGCAGATGAGCAGATATGCCCCCGGTGGTAGTGCATCAATTGGTGGTCAGCAGGTAAATCACAAAAAATAAAAATCATTTAGTTTTCATACTTTCATTGGTTTTAAGTTTTAATATAAATATGCAACAGTATTTAATTTTCAATACAATTTTCTTACAGGTGACAATAGAAAGTGGAGATGAAGGTGGAGAGGGCGACGATGGTTGAGAGGGTGACGATGCATCATCGGACAGAGAGTAGTTGCATTGTTGATGTGTCGAAAAAATATGGGAACAATTGGTTTGTATATGTACCATGTGTGGCACATAGTTTCCACCAAACATTTTCATGTCCTAACATTTTCTTGATTTCTCATGTTTCCTTTTATGCATTTTATTAATCTCTAATGTTTCCTTTTATGTCTTGATTTCTCAATTGTAGTATACATCATTCCAGTTAGGCTTGTGTTTGAATTGATAGTTGAGATTTTGGATGACTAGGAGTTAAACCAATTATTGATGTATTGAATAAATTCTCGACCCCTAATATTATAATATGTAATTATTCAATATCATCATCCAAGAAGGTAAACCCTTCTGGCGTTGGTATCCTATGACAGCGTGAATCACAAATACATGTGGATTGATAACTCTTTATTAGGAACTATTTTCTATGAAACCAATAGAAAATGATTTTCATTTTCCATAACACAAACTTAACATTGTTTTCTATTGGAGCCTAATATGATTCATGTTATATTAATCTTGATTTCCTAAAACTATTCATGAATATATAAAAAATTACATGTCGTTCCTTGAAAGGTCCAACACATCATTGAGTTGATGTTATTTTATGAGATTGTGACTGGTTTGATTTGTTTTTCAGGGAAGTGGTGCAGTGGAAGCAGAAAATTTATATATTTTATTCTGGTCAGCTTTTCGCAGTGATTTTAACCACCGCTAATAGTATACAGGTAAGACAGTAGCGGCGGTTAAAACCGCCGTGAAACATAAGTATTTTTATGTTTTTCGGCCGTTTTAACTGCCGCTAAAGAGGCGCATCACCCATGTGCATTCCGCGGCAGTTCTCATGACTTTAGCGGCGGTTTTACAGCCGCTGGATTTTATCTTATTAGCGGAGGTTACAACCACCGCTAATAAAAAAATCCCAGGCTCTTAAAAACGGCCGCTAAAGTGACTAGAACCATCACGAAATGAGGAAGCTATGACGCTTTTCTTAAACCGTCGCTAAATGGAAAAAACCGCTGCTAATAGTCTTCCGACGCCAAATTTAGCATCGGTTTCTATAAACCTCCTCTAACTCATGTAGCGGCGGTTTAAAACGCCACTAAACGCAAAAATAACCGCCGCTAAAGGGCGGTTTTCTTGTAGTGATATTACACCCTAGTTGTGATCCCTTCTATTATATGTATTTTATATAATCTTCCCCCAATTATGTGATATGAATTTTATTTTAATTATGATGTTTGTATGATTTGGAAAGGGGTAGTTTCTTATGATGACGTTGGAGGTGTGATGAGATCAATTTCTTATATTTTTATTATTTTTATGTATGATGGTCATATTATTTGTTGAAAGTTCACCTCCACTTCAACTATGTCCTGGGAACATGAGGTAACTAAGTTAGAGGCATCTCCTTTGTCATTATGATGTAATGTGGTATCCTCATCGCTCCACCATCATGTCTATTTGGGATAACCTTATTACTTCACCATCATGTCTAAAGGTGATAGCCTTACTGATTCACCATCGTATCAATATGTGATAGCCTTAATGTTTCACCATAGCTTCAATATGTGATTTCCTTATTGATTCACCCATAGTGTTGGATAAATAGGGAACCCTTGGGTAGTTGAATCAGTAAATATATGTCTAATATCATCTCATGTTAGTACTTAGTATGTTTTCCATGATGCTTATTTTTTTTGATGGTATTACCTTGGGGATTACCAATGCATAATTTATGTGTATTCCATTTATTTTCATTGGATTAGTGTCACCATTCACACTATTGTTTATTATTTATATTATACTCCTTGATATAATGGTTCCCATTGTTTATATACCTTTTTTATTTATGATGTGGTTTACTTTTAAGAATTGTTTTTGAAAAGGGGTATTTGGTGAAATGTTTTGAAAGAAGGAACATGATTTAGTTTTGTTCCATAAAATTGGAAGTCCAATATTTTATTATTTTAAATAATTTTCTATTTTAAATATTGGATTTTACCCCTCAGTTGTTAAAAATAGGATTTCAAATAGTAAAGTTTTTATATCTATTTTAATTTGAAATCATTGTTTAAAGGTTAGTTGTGATTTTTTTCCTAAAAGGATTATACCTTTATGATTTGGAGAAAGGATAAATGTATTATAATTGTTTTAATATAACTTATATATAGAAAACCTAACTTTATGAATATGTTCAAATTAGAATTTATGAAATGTTTTATGGAAATAATTGCACAAGATCTTTGATTTAATCCTACTGAGTTTGTTTAGATCACACCCTATATACACACCTCTACATGTATATATAGCCCTAATGTTTAATATAAGTGCCTAGGTTTTGATTTTAGTTTGGTTATTATTTTTAGAGTCCATTGATGGATGTTGTGGATGTGGTGAGTGACTGTGGGTCACATGGTGATGGTTTTAGTGGCTTAGGTTCTTGGTTTATTTTTTGGGACATTTGTGTGTCAATAATTTTGGCCAGGTTATTAATTTTATATTTTGGTTTCCTTCATGTCATGATTTTTTTATGTATTAGGGATGATTATATATTTTTATTGTATAAAAATTAGTTGGGTCATTATTATTGATTATGACTCCTCTTGATTCTTATTATTTCTTATTCCATGTTTGGTTAGTTACATTAGTTATAACTGTTTATTTTATACGCATGGAAGTCCAATGTATAGAAACACCATGACCAGTTCTTATTAAAGATTTATATATTTATTTTTTATTATCATAGGATAAAACCATTCCCATTGGTTTCAATTTGATACTCTGGAACTTGCTGCTCTCCCACAGTGATGGAGAATGCACCTCAGGCCTTATGGTAGATCACATTGGTTATCAGTTCATGGATAGATCAGGTAATTTCATTACAAAATTATATCAAAGCACTATATTATTATTGGGGAGTCTAGTATTATGTATATAGGGTTGTTATAAATTAAGAGGTGGGTTATGTGTAGGTTCCAAACCACCATCTATCATAATGAAACCTATGTTACCACAAGTTGTATGGATTTGAATCTTTAATATGGATTTAGTTGAATATTTTTGATATATTTTGGGCTGAGATGATGATTTATGATCCCCATTGAGTTATATTATATACATTGGGACTTAATTTGAGTTTTGGCATGAAATTAGAGTAAGAAACAGAGCTTCACAGTAAGCTTACACTATTTGGAAAACTATGTGGATCTTTTTCCCTTGGGGTCTGAAATATTTAAAGATCTTATTACATGGTTAGCATATGGTTTTCCAAGCCATGTAGAAAAAATATGCACAAATACACATCCCTCTAAGATTTTTTGTTTTTAGCTATCTTGTATTCCAATTGATTCTAATGATGTTAATAATTAATGTAAGGGTAATTAAAGGGAGTTTTGTATTGAATTGATGGTATAGGGTGATATTTTTCTTTATGAACTCATGATTTTTGTTCGATCCCTTATGTATTATAGGATTTTTTAATTTGATTTGTAAAATGTTAATTGGTTTGATTTATGTTTCATGTTATTTTGAATATTCCACCCGTTTTTTTTTGATATAACCACTATAAAAAATTATATTTAGTTGTGTTTCTAGTTTACATTAGATACATTTATAAACATTACTAATGTAATTATCCATGTTTCCTATAAATTCAGTTCAATAAGGTATCACTAAATTAGCCACATTTGTCATCTCATTTACCCATGTTTTTGAGAAAGGCTGGTAAATGATGTGTCAACCCAGGTACTATGTGACACTGTAGTAGCCGGAACTATTCATCCAATTTGGGCCTTTGGGCCATTGGTTTGGGCCTATGGGTCTTAGGGACTTCGAGCCACAAAAGGCCTTCAGGCCACCAAGGGACTTCTGGCCACATGGATTTCAGGCCACAAATGGCCTTCAGACCGTAGGGATTTTAGGCCGCAGAGACCAAGAAGTAGCCTAGACAGATCACATAGGAGCAGGACCATAAGAGGATTCAAAGCACAGTAGAAACCACCAAAGCAAAGCTAACCAGATTGAAAGAATGAGAGGGTATGGAAACCACCATCGGTACCAGGCACCGTGAATTTATTCATGGAGAAATTCTAGATGATCATCCATGCGAGGTGGGGAGCTAGGCGCCTTCATGATGTAGATTTTAGGGAGGGGCTGTTTGAAGTGTGTCAAGTCTTGGGCCTTGAAGGTCATGTAACTAACCTTATGCCTCTAGGACTTCAGGTCATGTATGAGTTTATGCCTTGGGCCTACAAGCCATGTAAGGGTTCCTCCTCAACCCTTAAAAAGAGGTATTATCAAAAAATAAATCAAAATATAAGGCCTTCGGGCTTTCAGAGTATATTTACTTCATCTCATAAGGGATGCTTCATTTAAAGGTTAAGTAAATCTCCTTAACAAAATTTATTATTTTAAACTATTAGAAGAATTATTTGATTATTAAATATGTTATAAATGTTTATTAATTTTAATTTTATAATTTCATATTTTTATTTATTATAAATAATTTTATCGAGGTATGAAACAATGATATGGTTTTTCATTTGAAAACAAGTGTTTTTTATTTTAAATAATTTTTTTCCATATATTATATGGTTTTATTTAAAAATAAAATTTCTAAATTTTAGAATTTTAATTTTATAAAATGAACTTAATTTTTTAATTCAAAATTTCAAAATTAGCTTATGGTTATTTTTTATATTTTTTTGAAATGGTTGATTTTTAGCTGAATAGTGAAATAATGCAATTTTTGACAAATACTACATTTTTTATAACAACATCATGATATAAGAATGACTTAAAAATTTATAAAACCTACAGATGAATAGATATGTATTTAATTAGTAAAATAAAGTATTTAAAAATATTTTTTTGAATTTATAAATCTATGTTTGACATTTTGGAACCTAAGTTATATTTTATTCAAATTAAAAAACTATTTTGGTATTTTCCTATTAAATAAGTATTCACAATGATTCATTCATATTTGAATTGATTTTAAAGTCAAAAAAATATTATTTTTTAATCACAAACAAATAAATATCATGAGAATCAATACTATACATGATTTTGATGCAAATTCATTTTTATGCTTAAAAATGATTTTTTTTCTAAAAATTGTTTTTATTGAGTTAAGCGTATTTTTTTGAAATTAATTTTTATCACCTCTATAAATTTAATCTAGTAAAATATTTTTCATATTTGGAATAATAATGTTCAAATTATGTAATAAAATCCATTTTATTTTTAGTCATAAAAATAAGTTACTATAGTAAAATTTAGTTACCTTGGTAAGAATTAAATGTAGTAAAATGGTTAAATTATGGAATAAGCTTGAATAAAAATCAAAAAACTATCCTTAAATGAGTTTATAGAGTGTTTATTTACCTACCCATTTTATATTTTAAAATTTTATCCTTATTATATCCACTTACCTTGCGAATTACTTACCCTTTTTATATTATGAAATTAATATTACAAAAATTCCACCCCTCTTATCCATAAAAGGACCTTTTCACTACCCCAATTATCATCACACATATACCATCCTAGATTGATAAAACTATTCCTAAACCTCTCACCAATCATATTTCTCATGTCCTATATATTATTGTTTCACCAAAAGGCCAATCTAATAAGTATTAAGGCATGACCTAAAAGAGCATATCCAAGGAAAATGTAATTGTCTTAACATAGTTTTTCAAGTTTCTTTATTATTAAACCTACTCCAAATAATTTATAAAATTATAATATAATTAAATAATTATCATTATTATTATTAAATTTTATTATGTTTTTAAAATCAACATTATCTACCTTTCTCCCATCCATTAGAAAATGAAAATTTCATTGATGTTATGCGCATACTACCGCCTCCATGAATGACATACTTCATTTTTCATCATCGGATTACATGTATGGTTCTAAAAACATATTTAATGAATAAATATAAAATTTATAACATTATTAAGTCTTTGTGAAAACAATGTTTACATTCTATTAATAATATTAACAATAAATGTTCATCATAAAATTAAATTTCCTACAACGAGTATATAATAAACTTTTATTTAAATCTATTTTAGAAAGCCTATTGAAATGTATAATTTTTTTTAAAATAGTAATATATGATATTAATATGAAAATAATATTTTTTTATAATTATAATATTAATGTATAACTCATTATTATGATACCACCTTTAGTTTGTTATAAGGTACTAAAAACTATCCTATTACGGGTTTCATCTTTAATCGTACCTAAAAATCCAATATAATGAACTTGGAACTTTATAAATAATTATGGAGCATACCTTAAAATATTTTTAACATTTATGATATAATTAACTCATGACTATGAAATGATAACAATAATCATTATACTGAAACAAACATGGAACAATTAAAACTACTAACACCAACTAACAATATTAACTAAAAATAAGTAATAATTATGTAATAAATGAATATGAAATATTAATATTAAAAGTAATAAGGGTTAATAAGTTTATTTAATAGATGAATAATTAGTATTATTTTATTATAAATATGTTTAAAATGTATCAGATCAAATAAGAATATAAGGAAATGGTTTCTTAGTCTCAATTTCAATCCCTTGAGAAATGTTTTATTTTGTGCACGATGTTTGGTTTTATATGGTGTATAAAATTCATATTTTATGTATTATATAATTATTATATTCTTATTAATTATATTTAATATTCTATTTCAATTTATCTCCTTCAAGGGGTTTTGATTCAAAGGTTATCAAATACGTAAGAGTTTTTCATCTCAATTTCACTTCATTGAGACATGTTTCATATTATGCACCTATTTTTATTTATATGGTGTATATAATAAATATTTGAAATATTATATCATAAATATTTAATATCATGGAATTTTAATTTCATTTTCAAGTTATTACTTTCAAATGGTTTTGATTTAAAAGTTACCAAAGTTGCAAGGGTTTATTTTTTAATTTCATTTATTTTGTGTTTGGGAATTTTTCTCCTCTATTTCTATATTATTTATTTATTTTATAAATGTACTTATATATAATTAAAATATTTGTTAAGGTAATTTTAAACATTCCTTGAATATTTTTTTAATTATCACCACTTTGACACATTTTACCACTACTATGAACATTATTTTTTTATTAACATAACTTTCTAAGATTCCATATTTTTTCAAATAATATTTTATTCCTACTTTTTTATGATTTTTTTTGTTTTTAAATGTTTCAAAAATAAATTCCTATTTCTTATTATTTTTCAAAGAATATTTATAATTCTTTTAGAAAAGTTATTTTAATATATATCAATATCCTTTAATGATTATTATGATTCCCTGGGTATATGATCTAATGATATTATAACAACCTAGGTAATTATAGAAAAAAATCATTTTCATATTTATTAATATGAATTGGATAATTATAGTCATTCTAAAAATATTTCATAATTTTTAAATAAAAAGGGAAATAGTTTTAATCAAACTATTTTATTATAAGGTTTTATTTAAAATTTTAATTTATTGGGTTTTAGTATAAGTTTTTTTTGGGTTTAAATATCATGAATTTTCTAAAAACTATTTTAAAGTACATAATATTTTCCCATTTTAATTAATTAAAACAAGACCAAATAAGGAATTATTTAGATAAAATATATATACTATATATCAATAAATATTAATTTAAATCCATATAATGATTATTACCAGTCATAGAGTTAATATAAAATCATATTTTTCTTGAAAAACACACTCCTTGAAAACCTGTTTTTTTACGTGTCTGCGAGTTTAATTTTAAATTAAATTTTTCCAATTATGGGAATTGAATTTTGTAAAATAGATTAAATATTTTTAACTAGAATTATTTATATTATCTAATAAGTTTAAATTTATTTTTGGTCATAATGAATTGTGAAAGTAGTAAAAATCTTTTACCGCGGTTAAGGTAAAAACAGATTTATCATGGATTAAACTAAAAATGTAAGGATTAAAATAACATAATAATTTTATAAAATATATTTCCTAGACATATTTTGACCTCATGATATCTAATTTTCAATAATGGTCCATTTTTTATCATTTGTTCATGTGAGAAACATGGTTATAACCTTTTCTTTTTAAAAATTACATGTGTGCCACTCACCTCACTTATAAAAGGCCACCCCCTCTACTCTCCTATTCAACCATTAAAAAACCTTTGTATAAAGAAATAACTACCCAAATACCTTTATTACTTCCCTAAAAAAAACCTATGTCCCATTGTTTGATCATAAATCCACCTTAGAAGGATTTTAGTGCTAACCCGTGGAGGTTTTCTGAAGAAGAGGTATCATGATTAATCGAGCTTCTTTATTTTATTTATTATTCCACCTCCTTCAAATCATCTTAAATTATATTTATATAATAAAAATAGTATTTAACATATAATAATATGTTATTAAGTTAGTTTAATAACCTAAATACATCTCTTCTTCCATCAAATGAGAAATAAAATTATCATTCATGTGTATAGAGGACTACTGTCTCTCGAATTGATGTGATTTGTTTTTCATCATCATCTATCATGGCTTGTTATAATGATGTATTTAAAGTATAAATATGATACTTGTAACATAATTATAATTTTTTAATTATTATATCAAATATACCTTCTTACTTTCTATTCTATGGGGGATAAGATAACATTTCTCGTGTGTACGACAGACTACCGTCTCACGAAGCGCTGTGATGCGTTTTTCACTAACTCTTTACATGGAAGGTAATAAGGATAAATTTAATTAATATATGATATATATATGAAATAATTATGATATTAATGACATATTTATTATTATTAAAAGATTAAATATCATTTTATTTTTTACCATTCAACTCATTGATAAATGACAACGTCGTTCATGCGTACGTGTGGACTACTGCCTCCATGAAGGGATGTGATTATTTTTCATCACCATAACACATGGATGATATAAATAGGTATATTTAATGAAATAATATAGTATTTATGATATTATTATCATTCTATAATGATAAAATAATTCTTAACTTTTTTTATAATGATCATTGAAAAATGGAAACGTTGCTCATGCGTACGTACGGTCTACCGTCTCCCTGATTGTAACATATTTAATTTTTCATAACCATATTTCATGATTGGTTTTAAAAGTATAAATTATATATAAAAATTATAATTATATCATGTTTATTATTCTTTATATGTTTAAATAATGACCTCTTTGACCATATTCAACCTACTAAAGTCATTTTTGACACATAAGCTGAATATCATCAAAACATCCTACATAAACTTAATTGATTAAGTAATCATATATAACATGGTAATAAGTGAAATGGAAGGGAATAATAAATTGGAAAAATGTTATTAATAAAGTAAATAATTAACATAAGTTTATTATTCAGGAAGATAAAGAGCATACATGATGAGTCAAACTCAAGATAAGAGACTTTGTCTCAATCTCCTTTTATTGAGGTATATTTGACACTATGAACCTATATTATTTTATGAGGTGTATGATTAGACAATAAAAAAAATATTTTAATTACATTTTAATGGTATTAAATGTTTATTTTTGATCTTATGGGCCTGAGTTAGTGGATTTTAATTTTGAACATTCATTCTCGTCATTTGTTCACTTCATGCCTAATGTACACCAATTTAGGCCCAATGATTCATATGATTTTAAGGAATGTAATTATCCATATTTTAATTTGATATTTTGGTAAATGGATATGCACTTCAATATGAACATTTTTTATTCATGGTTAAATGGAGGATTCATAAATGATGATGGGGATATTTGGCGATGAAAGGAAACAATTATGGAGAAGGAAGATTGGACACCATCCCACTGATGAGAACGTAGGGCCCACAATACAGACCCAATTAAGCCCAAATTTCGTGGTATGATAGAAGAAATATATAGGAAAATATAATTATCCATGGGATAGTGCTAATTAGTCCTCCATTGTGGTTATGAAGGCGGTCCAAGTTAGAGATAAAATTCTGGGTCAGATTCTGCGGCCCCGAAAAATAGCCCACCAATTTAATCATATATCGGAAAAAAAATATTCATTTGGGATTAAGTTTTACAGAGAGATAGGAGACATCCGGAAATTCACTTTTTTATTCTATGTACAACTCCAAGTCGGCCATCTAGAAGGCCATCTAGGTGATTCTGTTTGGTGGATGCAAGCTGGCTGCCACCCCGGGTCAAGAGTGGAAAAGTCCAAGTTCCACAAGCTTTCCACCACCCTAAGCCTACCATAATCAAGTTGGATGACTTTAACTATTGGAGGATCTAACCAAGGATCCAAAAATTCCTATTTAAGGTAGTGGTGTTGGAGTATTTAATGATCTTGTATGCTTTCTTTCATTGTAATGTTATGGTTCCACTTTTCCTTTGTAATGTTCTTCCTCAATTATAAGTTGTTTTAATTCATATTAGTTTCTTAATAAAAGTTATTTTTTCCTATTATTATGTTCTTATACATCTCAATTTGATACCGTTTACTCAATGTGTGAATTTATTTGCACCAAACATTGTGAAATTATTCACACAATGATGGAGTGATCGTTTTATTTTTATTATTTTCTTACTTCTTCAATTCCTCTCTCACGAGTCTACTTCCTGCTTCCATTGAAACCATAGAATCAATGAAGGGATAACCCAATTATGGTTTTATACAAGGGAGTATCAAGGGGCTATATTGGATGTTATTTATCACCCCATTAAATTCTAATCACTTCTTTTAATTGAGATTTTTATTTGATGATTTTAAAACTTCTTTTTCCTTGCCGAATTTTAAGGCCACATACTTCAAGTGTTAATACGAACCTTTACCTAGGAGTGCTCATAAATTTGATCCCCCAAGTGTATAGGTGATTAGTATTATGGTTTTTTGGTATTAAACCAATAAGTGATAAATTTGTTTTATCTTCTTGAATAAACACATCTCGAATATAAGAAGTTGGAACTATTGAAAAAGGAATTTCATCAAATTCACCCACAAGCGATAACCTAGGATCAAATCATTATTTCAAATTGAATTCACTTAAGTCTATTAGTTATATATTAAAACACATTAAAAATAAACCCAAAGTTGGAAAATTCATAGCCAAAACAATCTATATAATGTACGTGTATGTAGGTTTCTTCTTAGGTCTCTGAGGATTTGACAACCCAAGCTACACTACAAGCGATCGCTTAACCCTAAAAAATTGGATAAATTTGGGCAAGACCAAATTTTGGCACCGTTGTCGGGGACCCAAGTAAGTTATCTAAAAACCCATTCTATTCTCCCCCATTTCATCTATTCTCATCCAAGTTCTCTTATATTTTCCCTTTCTCATTTTTTTTCTTTTGGCGCATGTCTGCCTACACTCGTGACCAATCAAACCATCTATTTAGGGTGGATAGGCCTGAGGTTGGGGAGTCAAGTACACTAAGGAAAATATTTACATTAGATACTAATATTCCTAATATTCTAGAGTAAAAAAATTGACCCCATTTCAATGGAAGGTCTTCAAAGAAACCAACTCATAAACACGGGTGGGAACCAAAATGGAAATCCAAATGAGGCAGCCCCAAAATTGGGAAATGTAGTCGATCAAACCATGAATGACTACCTCACACCTGCTTGGACCAATACCCCCTCATGCATTAGACACAATTACCTAAGAGATTCCAACTACATCTTTAAACCCCATGTCCTAAACCACCTTCCCACATTCCATGGAATGGAGTCCGAGATGCACTACCTTCATGTCAAGGAGTTCAATGACATTATAGAAACCATGTGTTCCCAACATCAACTAGAATCAGATAAGATGAGGATATTTACTTTTTCTTTAAAAGATCTAGCTAAAAATTGAATAAACAATTTGATACTATCACCCATCAACTCTTGGGACCAACTACAAAGATAATTATACAAAAAATAATTTCCCCACCACAAAATAATTCCACTTAAAAAGAGAATCCAATTTTTTTTTTGAAAAAGAGGGAGAGTAATTCTACAAAACATGGGAGAAGTTAAAAGACACTCTAAACATGGTTCCACACCATGGTTTTTCTATTCTTGAACAAGTGAGAATTTTCTATGAAGGGTTGGGTCTGGGGAACAAACAATTCATTGACATGATATGTAATGGGACTTTTAAAAACAAAGCCCCAAATAATGCTTAAGAGTATCTAGAAAGTCTTGCTGAGCAAAACCAAATATGGGGAACTTAACCTTATTCTAAAAATCAAAAAATAATTACTATAATTCATACAATTAGAGAAGAGGAAAGCCTTAGGGATAAACTTGAAACACTCTTTAGGAAGGTTGAAGAGATAGACCTTAGGAAAGTCCACAAAATCTAAACTGTAGACCCTGTTTGCACAATTTGTAACAAACATGACCATAAGATAGACAACTGCCCAACCATTCCATCCATTAAGGATGTTATTTTAGGAGGAAATCCAGCAGAAGTAAATGCATTGAACTTTTAAAATCCTCAGTACCAAAACACATTCAACCCAAGCTATAATGACCACCCAAGCTTCCGCTAGAAAGATAACAAACAACCTAGCCAACCACAGGGACAAAATAATTACCCCCATCAGAACTACCAAACCCATAAACAGTTCCAAAACCAACCTATCCAATACTAACAACCACCAGTCCATTTTCAATAAACTATCCCACCTCCAAAATATCCCCTTGGGATAAACCAATCTTCTCAAGAACCAACCCAAACTGTTCCACAAAGCCTACTAGAAAAAATTATGCAAACAAATGGAAAGGATAAAATTGGAAGAATATTCCCTAAAATAAGAACTTAAAACCATAAAAATTGGAAAGGCACCCATGCCTACTCAGGTAGTACCATCCTCAACTTCAAGGGGAGAGTCAATCTGTACTCAAACAACTCATGAACAACTAAAGGTTGTGACTGTTTCAAGAAGTGGGAAATCAATTGAGAGACTTGAAAAAATAAGTTAGAAACCATGTGAATCTTCAAACTCTAATGAAAATTAAAATGAACCAAATGATCAAACTGAAAAACATGATAACATTGTCAAAGAAACAACCCTTCAACAAATAAACCCACAACCTGCACCATTTCCTCAACACATGAAGGGGAAAACCAAGCCTAAATTGAGTGAAACATTGAGGGAAATATTTTCACAAGTCAAGTTGAATATTCCACTCCTTGATACTATTCAAACCATTCCTTCATACTCAAAATACCTTAAGGACCTCTGCACATTTAAAAGGAAATTGTCACATAAGAACCAAGTCCTTCTAGCAGCAAATGTTAGCACAAATTTCCAAGGAACCCTTCCACAAAAGATGAAAGAACCCAGTTGCCCTTACACCAATGTTGAACTAGGAGAGAACAAATTTGTCAAGGCCTTGTGTGATCTAGGTGCTAGTGTCAATCTCATCCCCTTTGCTGTGTACTGCCAGTTAGGCCTAGAAGAGCTCCAACCCACATCTGTCACACTTCAACTTGCTGATCATAACATTAGGGTTCCAAAGGGGGTTTGAAAGGATGTTCTAGTAAAAGTAGAAAAATTCATCTACCCTACTAACTTCATTGTCCTTGACAACAATCCTAACTTAGGCAACAAGGAACAAAACCCAATCATCCTTGGTCGTCCCTTCCTTGCAACAATCAACTCTGTTATCTGAGTCCAAAATGGGAACATGAACATCACCTTTGGAAACATGAGTCTAGACTTGAACATCTATAATAAAATCTCACAAATAGGGGATGATGAGGAAATTCATGAAGTAAACATGATAGAAAGAATTGATAATGAATCCATAGAACATCAAGGAAAATTTGATGGATATTTAAGTCAGGATGAGATTGATTTCCTTTGTTCACATGAGGGAAGTTTATCTCCTTTGATTGAATAATTTTCAAATTGCTCTTATGATGAAGTCTTAGGTCCAACAATCAATGAAACCTTTCAAGAAACCAATTTTATAGAGACCACTCCAACTTCCTTCCCTAAATCTGATCAATACAATCTAGTAACTGAAACTTATACATGTGGGGAATAAATCCTATCTGAAACTCTAAAAAAATAAATTGATCTTGTGCCAATGTCCCAATATTCTGCTGAAATTTTGAACCAACCTGATCTTGAATTGAAAGAACTTCCTTCTGCACTTAATTATTCCTTCCTAGGAGAAAATGGAACACATCCTATTTTCGTTTCTTCTTCTCTTGAAGAAAATCATGTGATGATGCTTCTAGATGTCCTTAGGAAACATAAAAAATCCATTGGTTGGACCCTGTATGATATTCCTGGGATTATCCCACTAATTGGGACTCATAGGATTGTTCTAGAATCTAATTCAAATCCATTTCTTTAACCTCAACAGTGACTCAATACTAATATCATGGTAGTAGTGAGAAAAGAACTTTTGAAATTGTTAAAAGCTGGTATCATCTATCCAATATATGAGAGTGAGTGGGTGAGCCCAATCAAAGTGGTTCCTAAGAAGGAAGGAATCACAGTGATGACCAATAAGGATGGAGAGATTCTTCCAACTAGGGTGAGTAGTGGATGGAGAGTCTGCATCGACTATAGGAAGCTAAAATCATTCAACAAGAAGGACCATTTCCCCTTACCATTCATTAAACAAGTCCTTGAGAGAGTGGAAGGTCATGGGTTCTATTGTTTCTTAGATGGGTACTCGGGGTACAATCAGATTGAGGTCTCCCTAGAGGAACAAGGGAAGACTACATTCACCTTTCCATTCGACACATTTTCCTTCAAACGCATGCCATTCAGGTTATGCAACACCCCTGGAACCTTCTAGTGGTGCAGGATGGGAATCTTCTCAAACATGGTAGGGGATTTTATTGAGGTATTCATGGATGAATTCTATGTCTTTGGGGATACATTTGAGGGATGTCTTAGTAATGTGGAGAGAGTTTTTTCTAGATGTGAAGAAACGAATATGGTCCTAAACTGGAAAAAATTCCATTTCATGGTTAAACAGAGATTATTCCTTGGCCATATAGTCTTGGGTAGGGGGATTGAAGTTGATAAAGAAAAGTTTGACATCATTCGTCACCTTCCATAACCCAGAACTGTTAAGGAAGTGAGGTATTTCTTAGGACATTATGGTTTCTATAGAATATTCATCAAGGACTTTAGTTCCATCTCCCGTCCCCTTTGTGCTCTCCTAGTAAAGGATGCTCCATTTGTTTGGAAAGAAAGCTGTGAGGGTTCATTCTCAACCCTCAAATCCTCTCCCACCCATCCTCCCATTATGAAATCTCCAAATTAGAACCTTCCTTTCAAACTTATGTGTGATTCCAGTGACTTTTCTATAGGATCCATGTTAGGAAAATGTTATGATAAAACTCCTTATGTCATTGATTATGCAAGAAAATCCTTAAATGATTCCCAAATAAGCTACACCACCACTGAAAAAGAGTTACTTTCTATTGTGTTTTTCTTAGAGAAGTTTAGGTCCCACCTCTTAGGATCCCCCATAACTATGTTCACTGACCATTCTGCACTGAAATAAATCTTCAAAAAACAAGATTCCAAGGCTAGACTAATTATGTGGGTCCTTCTCTTACAAGAATTTGACCTCACAATCAAGGAAAAAAAGGGTGTTTACAATGTTGTAGCTGATAACCTCTCTAGGATGGAATTCAAAGACAAATCAAATCACCTTTCGGTGTCTGATTCATTCCATGATGAACACCTATACTCTGTGAGTGACTGCCCTTGGTATGCCGACATAGAAAAATTCTTAGTTATAAGAGTCATTCCAAAATTATTAGGGACTCAAGCTCAAAGAAAATTCCTTTATGATGTTAGGCACTATGTGTTTGATGATCCATACCTCTATAAGTTCTGCCCTGACCAAGTCATTAGAAGGTGTGTCCCAGAATCTGAACAAGAGTTAATCCTTAAATTCTATCATAGTGAGGCATGTGGAGGTCACTTTTCCTCTAAGAAAACTTCTGCTAAGGTTCTTCAGTGTGGTCTTTTCTGGACCACCCTCTCAAGGGACTCCTACATATTTTGTCAATGTTGTCCTAAGTGTCAACAAGTAGGGTCCATCACAAAAAGTAATCAAATTCCACTCACTCCCATCTTAGTAATTGAAATCTTTGACTGTTGGTGAATCGATTTCATGGGTCCCTTACCAAACTCTAGGGGATATCTGTACATCCTTTTACATGTCGATTATGTCTCCAAATGGGTTGAGGCCATTCCTACAAAATCCAATGATCATAAAACTGTGATTAGATTTCTCAAGGAAAACATCCTCTCTAGATTTTTAATTCCTAGGACTATCATTAGTGATCGTGGAACTCATTTTTGAAATCGTCCATTATCAACACTCATGGAAAAGTATGGAATTTCTCACAAAGTTTCAACTGCTTACCACCCACAGACCAATGGTCAAGCTGATTTAGCCAATCAAGAAATCAAAAAACTTCTTGAATTTTTTTAATACATCTAGGAAAGATTGGTCGAGCAAACTCTTAGATGCTCTTTGGGCCTATCAAACCACATATAAAACCATTTTAGAAATGTCCCCATATAGGTTGGTTTATGGTAAAGCATGCCATTTTCCAGTGGAGATTGAACATAAGGATTTTTGGGCAATTAAGAAAATGAATTATGACCTCTCATTGGATGAAACAAAAAGGAAATTAGATCTTAATGGACTTAAGGAACTTAGGATGGAGGCTTATAAAAATTCATGGATCAATAAAACTAAAGTACAAGCCTACTAATCTATAAATCTTAAAACCAAACACATTGTACCAGGTAAACCTATTCTTTTGTATATTTATAAACTTCATTTACACCTAGGAAAGTTATGGTCTAGATGGTCAGGTCCATACATAGTGCATAAGGTGTATCCCCATGGGGTGTAGAAATTCAAGATCCCACCAATGGTTAAACCTTTAAAGTTAATGGTCATAGAGTCAAACCATTCGTTAAACCATTCCAAAAAAATGAAGTTGATGAAAAATTGTGTGAACCAACCTTAGATGAGGAAAATACTAAAATAATTAAGGGTCTAAGTCGAGCTAACGATGTTAAACAAAGCGCTGCATGGAAGGCAACCCATGGTTTTCAAATTTCCAATCATTTTGTTGTTTTAATTAACTTTTTATTTTAAATAGGATTAATGAATCATTTTAATATTTAAAAAAATATACTGTTGACCTATTCTTCTATTATAAGTATGGATGGGTATGAAAGGGGAGCACCATATTCATCTGTGTCACGTGATGTGATCCTTGAGTAATACCTTACCCAAAAATTTAAAAATAAGACAATGTATCATCAGTTAATTTTATTTTTATGTGTTTGTAGGTTAAAATAAAAAAAATATAATAATAATAATAATAAATTAAAAGGCCACATCGTAGGTCGTGGGGCAAAGCCTATAGCATCCCGCCTTTTTATCACATAAACTTTCATTTACATTTTACAAAATCGAGGATCTTTAAGGTTTAGTGTCTTGGAAACCAGGAACTTAAAACATGAAACAACACAAAAAAAACATTCTTCTTAAACACTTGAAAGGCTTCTCCTTATGTTCATCCTAGGTTCATTTCTGCATCTCAGAACCTGGGGACATACATCAAAGGAAAGGGTGAGCAGAAGGCCCAGTAAGGAAAACGAGAGAAACATTTTACATGTGAACTTGAGATACTTCAATAAGGTCATGAAAAGAACTTTAAGGCGTGAGAAAGAAATCATGATATATATCATAATAAAAGTAACATTTTTCATAACTTGAAGATGTGGCTGCAAAATTTAATATTGAAAATCGTTTCGTTTCACCAAGGTCCATCCCCAAGGTGTCGTTAAAAATTACCATGGTTATTCACCAAGGCGTCGTTAAAATGGTCATCTCTAGAGATTAAGTCTTTACCCAATGAATTGGAGCGCTATCAGAGCGCACCCTTAAATTTGCCTTTATTATCATGTGAGCCACATATATCATCATCAAACATTTCATAAATAACCCATATAGCATAAAATAAATGGGTTTCATTTAATAATCATAACATTTTATAAACTGCTTTAAAGACATGATCTTTACGTCACTTTAAAACCCACAGAAAAAGAAGGTGGGTCTCATGTATGTAAATCACAGAATTTAAAATAGACATTTTGGTATGTATGTGAATACCCCTTTAGAATAAAGAGCTTTGAGTATTCACTTAATAATATAAAAGAACTTTAGAAAAATAGAGAGACATTTTGAGACGGAAATTCTGCAGCATAACGGCTATGTTACGAGGTTTTAGAAGACATTAAAAAGAGAGGGAAAATGGGTCAAACATTCATAAATGACCCATAAAACAGTATATGGACAGAATAAGAAGGATACATGATCATGGTAATGAAATTTCAAGGACATACCATTTGAAATGAAAAACATGGAAGGAAGATAAAAATTAGATTTCTCTTATGAAAGTTTGGCAGCCTAACGGCGTTACTTAAACTTCAACAAAAATTATTTGAAAAGATCAAATAGGGTCTCTAATCATGTGAACATAAGAGTTTAGTATGATAGATATAGAGATAATGCCCCAACATAATTAAAAAGTAACTTTGAAGACTTGACATGAAAGTAGAACTTTGAAAAGAATGAGAAGGGTGAAAGAATCCCCTAAAAAATTCGTCAGCCTAACGGCGCCACTTAAAACTTGAAAATACTGAATTGAAGAGATCAAATGGGGTCTCTCATCATATGATCATAAAAGATAAGTATGATAAATATATAGATCATACCACAACATAATAAAAAAGAACTTGAAATACTTTACATGAAAATAGATCTTGAAAAATGAGAAGGGAGAAAGGATCCGTTACAAAAATTTCGGCAGCCTAACGGTGCCACTTAAAACTTCAAAATACTGAATTGAAGAGATCAAATGGGGTATCTCATCATATTATCATAAAATATCAGTATGATAAATTTAGAGATCATACCCCAACATAATAAAAAGGAACTTGAAATACTTTACATGAAAATAGATCTTGAAAAATGAGAAGGGAGAAAGGATCCGTTACAAAAATTTCGGCAGCCTAACGGCGTCACTTAAAACTTCATAAAACGAAATAATGATAGTAAGAGGGGATCTCTCATTATATGAACATAAAAAGGGCAGTAAGATGAGTATAAAAGAACATCCTCCAACATAAGAACATGTAGCATAAAAGGAATGACATAAAAGAGATTACTTGAAATGAAAGAGAGAGGTCGGATCCCTTACCTTAAAATGTAACTCTTAAACCTCAAAGGATGGGACCTTGAGGGCTTGGGGGCACCTTGGGAGGACTCCTTGGGAGGTAATGAGACCATAACTTCGTTGGGGGAGAGTTGGGAGTGAAAACTAAAGGAGGAAAGGGTGGGTATTTATAGGGAAAGTGAGGGGACAAGGCATTAATGGCCAAGGGACACCTCACTTGTGGTTTTGGCAAAACCATGGGCTTGCCCATGGTATTTTCCCATGGTATTGGCCACTTGGGACACCTCATACCTTATCTTACTATTAATAATTCGACCATATTGAATATATACTTAATACATCATTTAATGATGTCATTAAACACCCGTAACTTAAAAACTATATTTTCACTATTCATCAAAAATTCAACTTTCTCAGAATAATCCCAAAATTTCACCTTAACAAAATATTGATGCTCTAAATACATTTATGAACTACATTTTATAAAAATAACTTTCTAAATAATTTTAATTTAATTTTTAAATAAAAACACTATTCATCCAAAATTCGTTTTTTCAGAAAAATCCCCAAAAATTACCACAACATAATATCGATGCTCTGAGTTCAAAAATAAATTCATTTTTATAAAAATAATTTTCTAAATATTTTTAATTAAATTTTTAATTAAAAAACACTATTCACCCGAAAAAACTAATACTTGAATAATAATTTATGAAACCGTTATTTAACCATTTTATTGAATCACATTACTTAATCAAGGTGCCTACATTATTTTAAAACTTTCTTTAAGTGAGATTACTAATCCATTTGGTCATATTACTATTCCTAATCATAAAATCACTATTCATAATTTACTATTCATCAAAAATCAAGTTGATCTTATTAGACTCCAAATTTGGTACTGAACATAATTGTAGAAAACCATTTTTTGAAAATCATTACACATTTTTAATTATTTAAGGTTTACATAAACATTTTTAAAATATCCTTTTTCTAAAATTCATCAAAAATATGCATACTATATTTATCCGGTCGTTTGAAAATTCATAAACTTCATCATAAGAAGAAATCCCAATTTTTATTTAAAACAAAGGATTACATAAGGTAGTTACGGTCTCCTTACATAGCCTCTTATCACACAAGCATAGGACCTAAGTGTAAGGTGTGCTAAGGTGAGAGAGTCCGAGGGAGGCTCGGCCAACATTGCCCGAGTAGTAATTTCAATCAGTTTGAACTTCTCGCGAAGGCAATTCCGTTCTAGCTTCACATGATGAAGTTCATCTTGGGTTTGGTCCAGAGCAAATCCCAATGGTGCTACCTCCTTCCCAAGTTCTGTTAGATGGGCTTCGATCGGTCCAAGACTACTAGGTGAGGCCATCGAATCTTCTTTCTATAATAATTAACCAAGATTACTTGTATTTAGAGACAATAATCAAAACATTTTGTTCACAGCGGTCATATTGACCGATGGTCATATAATAGTCAGAACCCAATGGTCTCATTTTAATTATAATCATGTTTATCAAATAAAACATTTTTTTTGAGTATAAAAATAAAATAAAAAAACAAATGAAATTAGGAAACAAGATTTATTCAAAATTTCGGGCCGTTACAATCTTCCCCCCTTAAGAAATTGCGTCCTCGCAATTTTAAAAAATTGGGTTTTTAAATTTCATTGAAAGTCCCACATCGGAAAAAGAGTCCGTGACACCATTACTTTAAATGAAAGAAAAGGAAGTACAAAGGCCACCCGAGTTTACTCATACTAGGATTCCATGTAGGAAACATGGACATGGAGGAGAAAACAAAGGGTCACGTCCTAAAGGAGAGTGATAGAAAACATGATTAGGAGGAAGTTAACCACCAGAAAATCCCAAAATTATGATGTGTGCAAGTGGTCTTTGATTACCTAGTAGGAAATGTAAACCAACAACGTTTTTGTTTTACGTTCCTTTTCATAACTTTGAGGAATTCATTTACAACATAGAACAAAAACATAAGGAAATATATCTACCTTCATATAGAGTTTCATCCTTTAATAAGTTTCTACCCAAAACTAATCTTTTCTCTAAACTATGAGCATTCAAAACTACTTGGTCTCATCAAAACACAAGAATCATCTTCTAGAGAATGACATAATCCACAAAAGATTAACTATCTATTTCTTTTATCTTTAAACATTATCCCAAAAACTGAAAGGGTAAGGTAAAATAACTCTTCAAAAAAAGAAAGAATCCCATAGGAATGGAAACTAATTTTAAATCTTCAAAGTTCCATGGTACTACCCAAAGTTCATCCTAGTCCATTCCATAAATAACGGTCCTTAAAATTCCTCAAAATAAACCAAACTAAGATTGAAACCCAAATACAAGAAGGATTTGATAACATAGTCTTCCAAAACTTCATTGTTCATCTCTAAACAACATCAACCACTCCTAACATCTTATAACAAAAATATCTAACCTAAACATATTTAACCCAAGATAGGTTAGTCATTCCCATAAGTAACCTAAATTTCTATAAGTCCACCTTAAATTCATCAATTCTTCAAATATAAGTCAACCTTAGTCCTCAATGAAAATACCGTTGTAATCTATTTACCTCGATCATATAGGGTCCCCAAAATAGTGAACGTCTTCCAAAATAAAAATCATATTTTAATCCCCTAATCATCTCTGTCATATTAGTACGGTAATCGTAGCATTTCCTATCACATTGGTTGTTGAGACATGCTCTTCCATTTCCCACCATTAACTAAGAAAAGAAACATTAATTAGGGGCTTAAATACTTAGCCAATAATCATGAAAAGAAACTTAAATCATATAAGGATAACTTGTAGTTGAAAAGTATACCCTAAATTGTGATCCTCTAGGTTCCCATCTAGGTTATCCATGATCATATATTCTTATGTGAATCTTCATTTTATTTTATCTTTGTTCCTTTAATAATGGTTCATACTAAGCTTATGAATTTACCAAAGCATATCCCCCGGGAGTGTCGTAACCAAGAGTGCAACAAGGCCCGTTGTTGTGTACCAGTTCCCGTTCGAGTCTAGCTCAAAGCGGTGTTTTCGGGTTTTACCCCTATGTACATCTATGCCAGAGCCACCTCTACCTGCTCGTATCCAGACATGGATGTATTTTCTTGGAAACCCCTTACTCAATACTCACCAAAATACCAGGAAGATTTCCTATATTTTAACTTTTCTATAGTCTTCTTCCTAAAGTTTTCATATCCTAATTTACACAAATAACTAAACCATCCTTTGATACCAACTATAGCATCCCGCCTTTTTATCACATAAACTTTCATTTACATTTTACAAAATCGAGGATATTTAAGGTTTAGTGTCTTGGAAACCAGAAACTTAAAACATGAAACAACACAAAAAAAACATTCTTCTTAAACACTTGAAAGGCTTCTCCTTATGTTCATCCTAGGTTCATTTCTGCATCTCAGAACCTGGGGACATACATCAAAGGAAAGGGTGAGTAGAAGGCCTAGTAAGGAAAACAAGAGAAACATTTTACATGTGAACATGAGATACTTCAATAAGGTCATGAAAAGAACTTTAAGGCATGAGAAAGAAATCATGAGATATATCATAATAAAAGTAACATTTTTCATAACTTGAAGATGTAGC
This sequence comes from Viscum album, assembly GCA_963277665.1. Taxonomy (NCBI): domain Eukaryota; kingdom Viridiplantae; phylum Streptophyta; class Magnoliopsida; order Santalales; family Viscaceae; genus Viscum; species Viscum album. Next base: position 1,149,260,533 of record OY728128.1, read on the forward strand.
TGCAACATTTAATATTGACAATCGTTTCGTTTCACCAAGGTCCATCCCCAAGGTGTCGTTAAAAATTACCATGGTTATTCACCAAGGCGTCGTTAAAATGGTCATCTCTAGAGATTAAGTCTTTACCCAATGCATTGGAGCGCTATCAGAGAGCACCCTTAAATTAGCCTTTATTATCATGTGAGCCACATATATCATCATCAAACATTTCATAAATAACCCATATAGCATAAAATAAATGGGTTTCATTTCATAATCATAACGTTTTAAAAACTGCTTTAAAGACATGATCTTTACGTCACTTTAAAACCCACAGAAAAGGAAGGGGGGTCTCATGTATGTAAATCACAGAATTTAAAATAGACATTTTGGTATATATGTGAATACCCCTTTAGAAGAAAGAGCTTTGAGTATTCACTTAATAATATAAAAGAACTTTAGAAAAAGAGAGAGACATTTTGAGACGGAAATTCTACAGCATAACGGCTATGTTACGAGGTTTTAGAAGACATTAAAAAGAGAGGGAAAAAGGGTCAAACATTCATAAATGACCCATAAAACAGTAGATGGACAAAATAAGAAGGATACATGATCATGGTAATGAAATTTCAAGGACATACCATTTGAAATGAAAAACATGGAAGGAAGACAAAAATTAGATTTCTCTTATGAAAGTTTGGCAGCCTAACGGCGTTACTTAAACTTCAAAAAAAATGATTTGAAAAGATAAAATAGGGTCTCTAATCATGTGAACATAAGAGTTCAGTATGATAGATATAGAGATAATTCCCCAACATAATTAAAAAGGAACTTGAAAGACTTGACATGAAAGTAGAACTTTGAAAAGAATGAGAAGGGTGAAAGAATCCCCTAAAAAATTCGTCAGCCTAACGGCGCCACTTAAAACATCAAAATACTGAATTGAAGAGATCAAATGGGGTCTCTCATCATATGATCATAAAATATCAGTATGATAAATTTAGATATCATACCCCAACATAATAAAAAGGAACTTGAAATACTTTACATGAAAATAGATCTTGAAAAATGAGAAGGGAGAAAGGATTCGTTACAAAAATTTCGGCAGCCTAACGGCGCCACTTAAAACTTCAAAATAATGAATTGAAGAGATAAAATGGGGTATCTCATCATATGATCATAAAAGATCAGTATGATAAATTTAGAGATCATACCCCAACATAATAAAAAGGAACTTGAAATACTTTACATGAAAATAGATCTTGAAAAATGAGAAGGGAGAAAGGATCTGTTACAAAAATTTCGGCAGCCTAACGGCGTCACTTAAAACTTCATAAAACGAAATAATGAGAGTAAGAGGGGATGTCTCAATATATGAACATAAAAAGGGCAGTAAGAGGAGTATAAAATAACATCCTCCAACATAAGAACATGTATCATAAAAGGAATGACATAAAAGAGATTACTTGAAATGAAAGAGAGAGGTCGGATCCCTTACCTTAAAATGTAACTCTTAAACCTCAAAGGATGGGACCTTGAGGGCTTGGGGGAACCTTGGGAGGACTCCTTGGGAGGTAATGAGACCATAAATTCGTTGGGGGAGATTTGGGAGTGAAAACTAAAGGAGGAAAGGGTGGGTATTTATAGGGAAAGTGAGGGGACAAGGCATTAATGGCCAAGGGACACCTCACTAGTGGTTTTGGCAAAACCATGGGCTTTCCCATGGTATTTTCCCATGGTATTGGCCACTTGGGACACCTCATACCTTATCTTACTATTCATAATTCGACCATATTGAATATATACTTAATACATCATTTAATGATGTCATTAAACACCCGTAACTTAAAAACTATATTTTCACTATTCATCAAAAATTCAACTTTCTCAGAATAATCCCAAAATTTCACCTTAACCAAATATCGATGCTCTAAATACATTTATGAACTACATTTTATAAAAATAATTTTCTAAATAATTTTAATTTTAATTTTAAATAAAAACACTATTCATCGAAAATTCGTTTTTTTCAGAAAAATCCCCAAAAATTACCACAATATAATATCGATGCTCTGAGTTCAAAAATAAAGTCATTTTTATAAAAATAATTTTCTAAATATTTTTAATTAAATATTTAATTAAAAAACACTATTCACCCGAAAAAAACTAATACTTGAATAATAATTTATGAAACCATTATTTAACCATTTTATTGAATCACATTACTTAATCAAGGTGCCTACATTATTTTAAAACTTTCTTTAAGTGAGATTACTAATCCATTTGGTCATATTACTAATCCTAATCATAAAATCACTATTCATAATTTACTATTCATCAAAAATCAAGTTGATCTTATTAGACTCAAAATTTTGTACTGAACATAATTGTAGAAGACCATTTTTTGAAAATCATTACACATTTTTAATTATTTAAGGTTTACATAAACATTTTTAAAATATCCTTTTTCTAAAATTCATCAAAAATATGCATACTATATTTATCCGGTCATTTGAAAATTCATAAACTTCATCATAAGAAGAAATCCCAATTTTTATTTAAAACAAAGGATTACACAAGGTAGTTACGGTCTCCTTACATAGCCTCTTATCACACCGGCATAGGACCTAAGTGTAAGGTGTGCTAAGGTGAGAGAGTTCGAGGGAGGCTCGGCCAACATTGCCCGAGTAGTAATTTCAATCAGTTTGAACTTCTCGCGAAGGCAATTCCGTTCTAGCTTCACACGATGAAGTTCGGCTTGGGTTTGGTCCAGAGCAAAGCCCAATGGTGCTACCTCCTTCCCAAGTTCTGTTAGATGGGCTTCGATCGGTCCAAGACTACTAGGTGAGGCCATCGAATCTTCTTTCTATAATAATTAACCAAGATTACTTGTATTTAGAGACAATAATCAAAACATTTTGTTCACAGCGGTCATATTGACCGATGGTCATATAAAAGTCAGAACCCAATGGTCTCATTTTAATTATAATCATGTTTATTAAATAAAACATTTTTGTTGAGTATAAAAATAAAATAAATAAAACACATGAAATTAGGAAACAATATTTATTCAAAATTTCGGGCCGTTACAAACCCCGTCACAACCGGTGAAGCCGCAGGGACCTGAACCTGAGACTGAAGGGAGACAGGGGCGTGCACTTACCACTGACCTACAACTTAAAGTGATTCCTTATTCTATAATTTTTGTATATATACTTATATTTTAATTTTTTTGTTATATTAATAAATATATATATATATAGTTTTGTTTTTTTTGTTTGTTTTTTTCTTCCACTAGGAAATTATCAGAGTGATATAGATATAAAGGGATTAAAAGGGAGTAGCAAGAATTTCAACTTCAACCACCAGGTGACTTCATTATATGATCCTTGTTTTCAATTTCCTTTTTGAACTCCCATTCTCTGCCTCTACCCCCTTCTAAATTTTATTTTCTTTGAACACTGGGGAAATTGTTATTTTAAGTTGGGGGGGGGGGAGATAAAATAAAAAAAGTATTGCTTTTGTGTCAAAAAAAATGAATGATTTGAAAAAAAAGTGTGCCTTAATGGAAGGAAATTTTTATTTAACCTTGAACATGATAATAGACATTGTAAACTTTGAAACTGAATATCAAATAATTTAGCATGACCTGATTCTGATTTTAATCTATGTATATTTCATGAGCATAGATTTTGGAAAGTGTTTCTGTCTAATGCGATATTTCATTGTTTATATTTTCATCCAAATAAAAAATAATCACAATGCACGTACTTTAGATAGTGGGGAATTAGTTTGAGTTCATGGGGTACCCCAAATAAATAGCATAGGTTTGGTGATCATTTTAGTTTTAATATGAGTATTAAAAAAACAATAAATGTTCGCGTAGATCAATGAAATGACCTAATCTGTGGCTTTCGACACTTGGGGATCATGACTCCATAGTTTTTTGGCCCAGAGTTAGTAATTGTATCTCTATTTATGGTAATTTGACTTTGTTTTTGATTGAGTTAACTCGAGATGATGCCCGAGTATGTGATATTCACTTGGTTTCTTAAGGTCTTTGAGCCTGAGAGTCAACAGAAAAGTCTTGCTACATGAGTTGACTCTATTGAGTGCAATTTCAATTACCATAGAAAAATTGAAAAAAAAAATACAATAAAAAAATATAAAAAAAATTGAATACTCATCTTAATATTGAAATTTGATTCCACCTAGCACTTCCATCATTTTCCCCTTGAATAAAAATGAACCCCCATGTCTTTTTGTGACACACAACACATCATAAAAATTTATTGAAATTGGATGAAATGTGGTGATGAATTTGAACAAAGGAATTGGAATGGGATATGGATCTACTTATGAAACTATCTTATATTAAAATATTTTTATGGGTTTCATGATTTTTTGGTATAAGGGGTTTTGGTGATCATTGTGTATTAAAATGTTTTTAGAAAAGGGAATTTGAATTTCATATTGTTGAGATACATTTTGCTCGAGACTAGAAAATCTGTAGCACCCCAACCCCAATTACCCAGAGTCGGTGCATTATTACATAACATTGGCATGATCACAAAGGATCAAGTCTCAAAAGACCGATTAGTTTAGTAGTTTTGGAAACACTAGATATATTCATAAGTCTTACATTACATCATAAGGTAAAAAAAACTACAACAACATCTTGTCTTCATATCCCCTCATACTATCCCTGCAGGTCATTCATAAATTACTTCTTCACATCCTGGGAAAAATAAAACATTGAAATGGGTGAGATCAGATGCTCAGTAAGGATAAAAATATAGCATAATCTTTCATAGATAAGAATAAACACTTAAAGCAATTTATAACTAAAACAAAAGCCTTTTAAACTGGAACTTCAGCATAATATGGAAAAGATAAAATGAAATAATGTCATTTACTTATTCACATGGATATTCTACTAGTCGAAAAATCACATGCAATATCAATAACCACTTTCATAATGATGGAATGCATAATTCCAGACTATCATAACCACATAGCCAAGGCCTCGTGCCAAGACTACAAATAAGATTTTGCCAAGGCCTTATTCCAAGACACTAGTTTGTCTCATGAGACCTACAGATGCATCGAGGAGCTATAGCGGGCTCCACCCATCACTTACTAAGTCCAATGCATTCCTCATATGAAAAGTTTTAAACATAACATAAACATTCGTATTAAAACTAGCATACGAAATGTCAATACTTTATCCACAAACCATGAATGGTATAAAAATAGCACATCCACAGTCAAACATAACTCATTCGATACAATATGGAAGATTTTATTGTATCATATTAACCTCAATCGAGAATGATGAAGGATATTGACATAGATGAAAATAATCATCAAAACAATTAGAGTGAAATATCCCCCTTTTTCTTGAAATCATTTAAAAGTCACACCATTTGTCAAGAATCCATTTAAAATAGATTTTAGAATCAAAGTGTCCCATACCACTTTGAAACTTTTAAAAGGAATTTTGATTTTAAAACTTTAATGTCCATATAAATAAATCCTTAAAACCATTTTTAAAACATGGACATTAATGAGAAAGATTTAGAATAATCAATCTTTAAAACACTTAAAAATGTATTTTAGTTAGAGTTTCTAACCAAAAGAGAGACACTTGAATACAAATAATTGAGGTAATCAAAACTTTATAATATCATGCGAATAAAGGGATTCACGATATACTATGTGAAATTATATTATATACACCATATAAAAGAGATTTGGTGTATAACAACAAAGAAGTCTCAATGGAATGTAAATTGAGATGAATTCTCCTATAAAGACCATATCCTTTGGTTAAGGAAAAATCAACGACATAATTATGTGTGAAAAATATAAATACACTCAATATGATTGTATATTTAGTGTAAATCAATCAGATGACATTCACACATATTCTTGTAAAAACAACACCAATGAATTGGATATTTAACTCAACAAATGAAGATTGAGTTAAAATTACTCTTATCAAGTTCATACCGATGACTTGAGAATTTATCAATGGAGTTATTATGTGTATAAAAATTATATCCATAGAAAGGGTAGTGGAATTTATGACATAATCATATGAATAGTGATTCTACACATAATCTTGGAGTAAAATAATCAATGAAGTATGCGTAAAGCCGAATAAATGGAAATTGAAATTCTAAATTCCCTTATTGATTTGGTAACATACAAAAAATACACCCATGAAAGAATGATTATAAAATTATGATGTAAATATAAATGAATTAAATTATATTACACAATGAATACAAACATTGGCAGTACACACACCACAGATAATAAATTAGTGGTGAATAATGGAATTCTCACAGAATTAAAAGTGAGATAAGAAACCCCTTACCTTGTACTTTTCCTTGGTTGGGGGTAGGTTAACCTCCTTTATAATGGTGAAATAATTGTTATTAAATTATACAAGAATCATATACATTAATATGATATAATATATGATCTTTTAACATTGCTTTGTTAATAATATCTTAATATTATTGTCGTTTTGGGTGTTAACTTACTCATTTTCTTTTATATGTTTTGTTATGTAAGCCATGTTTGTTATGGATATGTTGTATCTTATTTATATCCAGAATTATATTAAGTACTTAAACATTATTATTAATCTTTAAATGATAATTAGACTTGAATGGATACGATGGAGAATGAATCTCATCGCATTCATGGAGACGGTAGTCCGTACGTACGCACGAGCGACAATATCATTCTTTTGATATTAAAATAATATATAATTGGTTGGTATATCATATATACAGAATCATTATCATGTTATATTTATTATTTACATGAATTAAAAATCATTATTATACCCATCCAAATAATAATTTTTTGAATAACAATTACACCACGACGTGGAGACGGTAAGCCGTACGTACACACGTATGGTGACATGTCATTCAAAGGAAGGATAGAATACTGAAATATGGTTGTAACATGTTTATAATAACATAAAATTATATATAATATACTAGAGTTATTATTTTATAATGGTAATAACAAAGAAATAATAAGTGTAAGAAGAAAGGAACTTGAAAAAGGGTGGTGAAATCATTACCTATTCTTTGGGTTCTTCCTTTTGATTTGATCAAAAGGGATCCTTAGGTTGGCTTTATGACTAAAGGAAGGCCTCTAGGATGAAGTTATGGAAGTTGAGAGAGTATTTGGGCAGGGTTTTTCTGAACCAAAAGGCTTTGAAGGTTTTAATTAATGAGAAGGAGGAGTGACCTTTTATAAGAGGGGTGATGGGCACCTCTGGAAAAGCTAGAAATATTATTTTATAATAAATTTATATTCGGTTTCTAATGGATCCAAAGTAGATTATTTAAAGGTTAAGGTAGGGATAGGTTGAAAACCATTCAAACAATAGGATTTAGACATATTTGGGTTACAATAATAACCTTATCTTTAAGTATTAACTCTTAGTTAATTAGTTTGACACTTACCATGTCACTTTGTATTTTGATATTATATAGTTAATAAAATTACTATATACCTCCAAAAAACCATCCAGTGGTCCATTAATGATACACCTATCATGATATAAGTCTCTTTTACGAACCTTAGATTTTTAGGAATTGAATATCAATTAATAATATAATATTTGTTTTAAAGACTCTTTTAGGTCAATTTTGACACTATTTGGGAAATTGATTTTTGTGAAAATCATAACAGAATTATTATTTCGAAAAAATTTAATTAAATCATTCTTAACATGTCATATTAACATATAAAATTAGTTTAATTCATAAAAAGTCTCAAATTATATTTATTTAGTTATTTATAATATCAATTATTTTAATTGTTCACTTTTATGGTAATTACTGCATCATAATTGGGTCATAAATAAATTAAATTATTTAATGTCTCAAAATTATAAATAAAATACCTTTATGTAGGAAATATTTTTATCTTTCTAATTAATATTTATAGTCAAAAATAAAAAATATATAACCCTTTGTAAAATTTTTTTTTCTAAAAGATATATGCTTATGTCATTTTTGTATTTGTTTTAACTTAATTAAAATAAAGTGTCCCTATCACCTACAAGTGGCTCCATGAGGTCCCAAAATCGACCCAAAGATGCCCATGGTCGGACATGTATCCACCAATAAGGTTAGGACACGTTTTAGGGTAATTTAGTATTATTATAATATTATTTTTTAACCCTTATTTACCGGATTTACCCATTAACCATGGTAAATAAAATATTTACCGAAGTAATTATTCAGAATGTCTAAAAATAAAAGTTACATATTTACAAAATTTGGACATCCTAATTCCAAATATGGAATCCATTTTTCCAAATTCAAAACACAGAAATGGCAGAAATTAATTTAAAATTAATTCCCGCTGGCAAAACAAAAAGCGTGTTTTTAAGATATAATAACCATCAAAAGATTGATACTTGTTTATGTTTGGTTTAATTGTAAAATTATGTCCAATGAACAAAATTATATTAAATGGAAAAAATATATTCTAAATATACTTTAAAACCACTCAAATTCATAATTTATCATTATTAATTATTTTGATTAAAAAAGTTGTTTTTAATTAAAATTTAGTAATTTTCACTATTCATCAAAATATGAAAGTTATCCGAAAAGTACAAAAATTTCACCCTAAGATAATTTCGATATTACGAATCCAAAAATTAAGTCCATTTTTAAAGATAAAATGTATAAAATTTCAAAAAGTAGGTATTACTATTCATAACGGCTAGTTTGGTCGGTTGCGGTGTGTGTTAGAACTCGTTGTTGCGTACAACACACGCCATTGCATTATTTAAAGGGAAACGTACCGTGGAAGCTTGGGGTGTTACAAAATCTCAAGTTAGGGGGTGTGATTATCCAATAAAAACACATATGTTAATTAAATTTTAATGGTATTAAATGTTAATTTTTGATCTTATGGACCTGAGTTAGTGTATTTTAATTTTGAACATTCATTCTCATCATTTGTGCACTTCATGCCTAATGTACACCAATTTAGGCCCAATGCTTCATCTGATTTTAAGGAATGTAATTATCCATATTTTAATTTGATATTTTTTGAAATGTATCTAAAATTCAATATGAACATTTTTTATTCAGGTATCAATGGAGGATCCATAAAGTAAGATGAGGATATTTGGTGATGAAAGGAAACAATTCTGGAGAAGGTAGATTGGACACCAGCCCACTGATGAGAACGTAGGGCCCACAATACAGAGCCACTGAAGCCCAAATTTCGTGGTATGATATAATAAATATAGAGTAAGATATAATTATTCATGAGACAGTGATAAATCAGCCTCAATTGTGGTTATTCAGGCATCCCAAGTTAGAGATAAAATTCTGGGCCAGATTCTACGGCCCAGAAAAATAGCCCACCAATTTAATCATATCTTGGAAACCAAAAATTAATTTGGGCTTAAATTTTAAAGTGATATAGGAGACATCTAGATATTCACTTGTGTTTTCTATGTATGACTCCAATTTAGCCATCTAGAAGGCCATCTAGGTGATTCTGTTCGATGGATGCAAGTTGGCTGCCACCTCGAGTCAAGAGTGGAAAAGTCAAAGTTCCACAAGCTTTCCACCACCCTAAGCCTACCATAATCAAGTGGGATGAATTTCACTATTGGAGTCTCGACCAAAGGCTCCCAAAATTCTTATTTAAGGCAGTGGTGTTGGAGTATTTAATGATCTTGGATGCTTTCTTTCATTGTAATGTTATGCTGCCACTTTTCCTTTGTAATGTTCTTCTTCAATTGTAAGTTGTTTTAATTCATCGTAGTTTCTTAATAAAAGTTCTTTTTTCCTATTATTCTGTTCTTATCTGTCTCACTTTGATATATTTTCCTTAATGTGTGAATTTATTCACACCAAACCTTGTGAAATTATTCACACAACGGTGGAGTGATCATTTTATTTTTATTGTTTTCTTACTTCTTTAATTCCTCTCTCATGAGTCTACTTCCCGCTTCCATTGAAACCATAGCATCAATGGAGGGATAACCCACTTATGGGTTGATAAAAATTAGTAGAAAGGGGATGAATTTGATGTTATTTATCACCCCATTAATGTCTAATCACTTCTTTTAATTGAGATTTTTATTTGATGATTTTAAAACTTCTTTATCCTTGTAGAATTTTAAGGCCACATACTTCAAGTGCTAATACAAACCTTTACCTTAGAGTGATCATAAATTTGATCCTCCAAGTGTATAGGTGATTAGTATTATAGTGTGTTGGCATTAAACCAGTAAGTGATAAAGTTTTTTGATCTTCTTGAACAAAACCATCTCGAATATAAGAAATTGAAACTGTTGAAAATAGAATTTCATCAAATCCACCCCCAAGCGATAAACTAGGATCAACTCATTCTTTCAAATTGAATTCACTTAAGTCTGTTAGTTATATCTTAAAACCCATAAAAAATCAACCCAAATATGGCAACTTCATAGCCAAAAAAATCCATAGAATGTACGTGTCTGTAGGTTTCTTCTTAGGTATCTGAGGATTTGACAACCCAAGCTACACTACAAGTGACCGCTTAACCCTAAAAACTTGGGTAATTTTAGGTGAGACCAGTGTATATACACCCACTTGACATGTTATATCATTAATTTATCTATTATCATGATATATAACTTTTTTAATCTTATTCTTTCATGGGGCTTGTGATCTAAAAAAATTCCAAAGTGGTAATATACTTTTCTTTAAAAAAACAACCATTTAAAGTTTTCATTATAAATCTCTTTTTCTTCCTTGTCCATGTTTTTAAAATGATTTTATTATGTACATGAGATTTTTATAATTTTTTTACTTTAATTAAAATGTTTTCAAAAAGTAATATTTTTATGGAATGTTTGACTTTCTTTACAAAAGACAAAAGGAATGTTCTATTTTAACATATATTGTGATAATGATTTTTTCTTCTTCCATAACCATTATTTTATGTTTGGATTCCATTACAAGATTTCATGTTTTATTCAGAGAAAAAATATATTTCCTTTTTTATTTATTTTGGTAATGAAAAATAAGAAAATGCTATATTAATATCTGAAATAGTTTTTTATATGAGCTTAAAAGATATTTTCAAGGGTTTTATGACAAAAAGATTCAATATTAAAATTTTTTATTCATGATATGGTCCTTGTAAATTGTTTAATAAGTGTTGATACCCATTATAGCTTATGTTTTGTATGTTTCTCACTAAGGTATACTTTTAAGAAATTTGTTTTCATGGGTTTTCATGTTTTTCACTAGACTAAAAGAATTCTTCTTTTGTATGTCCCTTACTGAGCTTTTATTGACTGTCCCACATTTTTTCATAGGGTTTAAGGATGGGTAAAGGAAAGGAAGAATTAATTTTGAAATTCATGAATAATTTTCATGAAAAGAAATATTTCTTTATTTTAAAAGTTTTATATTATTTGGAAAATGGATATAATCAGAAGTGTCCACTTTGTAATTTATGGTTTTTGTTATGTATGAGTTATGATATAATTATATAAAACTCTAAACCTAAAATATATTTAGAAATGAAAGGAAGTTATTTCTAGTATAAAGACACTAGAATATGTAATGTTTATGTATGAGTACTTATATTTTTTATCAGAGAAAGGTTTAGATAAATTTAGAGTTTAGGATAATATTAATAGCATACCGTTGAAAGATTATACTTTATAGTTAAGTTGAAATGATATAGAATTTAAATATTACATTATTGCTTCATCTAAACTATGTTTGTTTAGAATGTTTTTCTATAAATGAAATAGGGATACTATAGTCGGAAGACACCGAGAGGAAAATATCCTTCCAAATCAGAATCCTGAGATGGTTGGAATTGGAACTAAGAAATTTGTTGTTGTGATGGCATAATTGACACAGACCATAAATGATAGTGGTATCCATGCTAGAGAGTATAAATATCATCCACATAGAATCATGATGAGAGTGGAGGACTTTATGATTCAAAATCCTCTATATTTCATTAGAACCTCATATCAATTTGTAGATGAAGGATGGATCAATGCACTGGAGTAGATACTTGAATTCATGGGGTGTTTAGAATTCCAAAAGGCAACTTTGGTTGTTTGTCATTTTGAAGGCAAAGATGATCAATTATGGTCTTTAGTTAAAAATAATAGATAAAAATATGATATTGATTCCCTGGAATTGGAAACATTTAAGGATCTTTTCCTTGGGAAATATTTCCCTAAGCATTATGCCAAAATAGGTATTTAGCGGCGGTTTTTTCGCAGCGGTTTTGAAAACCGCCGGTAAATGTTTCCCAAAAAACAATTTAGTGGTGGTTTTTAGTGTAGATTGTTAAAAATGTTGCTAAATATTTTTTAAATATATATATTTTTTATTTTTTTATTTTTTTCAAAAAAATAATTAATTTTTTGAGAAGCGGTTTTTAAAAAAACCGTCGAGAAATAGCGGTGACTTTAAAAAATTGCCGCTAAATTAAAAAAATAATAATTATGATTTATAATTTATAATTTATAATTTAATATAATATATAGTTTATTATTTATAATTTTGATTAATTATAATGTGTTAATTAATAAATATTTATAATTATTAGTTAATACTAATTTGAAACTTAAAACAAATGTTTAATAAGTTGAAAATCAGACTTCGACATCAATTGATAATAACTTTTGATTCCAGAGTCTATTTTAGCTTCACAACCAGTCAAATCAAAGCTTATGAAATGAAATAAAACCACATTAGAATAAAATTTTGTAATAATTAAAAGAATAAAATTTATTATAGTTTCAAAAAAAGTAGGAAATCGAACTTGAACTTCAAATGGACATAACTTTTGATCTGGGTGTCCGTTTGAGCTTTACCACATATCAAATCAAAGTCTGCGATGATCTCTACACCAAAATGACCTAGGAAACCTTGTTCATTATTTTTTCAAGGTAAAAAGAGGCCCCAAATTCCTCCAAAACTAAGATTTTATTCGAGGATATCCCAAATTTTTAACATTTGATGGAATTTCATCCTCATTTAAGAAGGTCTTATTATCTTCTTTTGGTAGGGAATGAATTTATTCTTAGGGATTACATTAATATTGATATTATGGTTTTAAAGTTGTATTATTTTTCACAATTTAATTTTATTTATAATTAAATATATGCATATTTTATTATATTTACTTATAATAAATTACTTGTATAAACATATATTTACATAAAAATATATTTTTAAACACATAAACCATAAGAAAATAAATATTTTTTATTCATTTCATATAAAATAAATATTTATGGATTTTATTTTCCTTATAAAAATGCATTAATTTGTATATATATACCTTTACAAGTAATGTTTATATATAAACATGTGTGTGTCAATAAAAAAATCTATATTTATGTGTATATTCTAATATATGTAAATAAATACATACATATGTAATTATTTGTCTATATTTATACACATTTGTAAATATTTATACATATTTATGTTTATATATTTTTATATAATATATGTGTAGATATATATATAGAGATATTTATATTTACTTGTGTTTATATATATATATTAATATACAATTATATATCTGAGAGTGTTTATATATATTTATATAATATAAATGTGTGTTTATCTATATTTATGTAAATTTTTTTATATGTATATATATTTATAGATATTTATATCCATTTATTATTTTATTATTTTATTATTTTATTATTTATTATAATTATTTATTATTTATTATTTTAATATTTAGTTATTATTGGTTTATTATTTATTTATTTATTTTTATTATTAATTTACTGTTAAATAACTATTTAATATTTAATATTTAATACTTATTTATTTATTTTTTATTTGTTTACAATTTATTTATTATTTATATTTATTTTTTATAATTTATTTATAATTTATAATTTATTATAATTCATTATCATTTATTATTCATTTATTATTTTTTTATTTTTTATTTTTTATTCACTATTTATTAACTATTTATTTATTTAATATTTATTTATGTATTATATATTTAATATTTACTTATTATTTATTTATTATGTATTAATTATTTATGAATTATTTATTTATTAGTTATTTATTATTTATTTAATACTATTTATTATTATTTATTATTTTTATTTATTATCATTTATTATTTATTATTATTTATTATTATTTATTATGATTTATTATGATTTATTTATTATTATTATTTATTGATTATTTATTTATTTATTATTCATTTAATATTTAATTATTAGTTATTTGGCACGTATTTATTATTTATTTAATAATTACTTATAATCTATTTATTATTTATATATTATCTGTTTTTTATTTATTACTTTTTATTATATATTTATTATATATTAATTATTTATTATTATTTAATACCATTATTTGTTTTTTATTTGTATATGTGTAAGTATATTACATACTATTTACTCACCAGATGAAGTGTTTTCTGGAGTTGTAAAGTCTTTACAGTATATCCAAGAGGTAAGGGGTTCAAATCTCTCCCAAAGCATATATTTTCCAGATTTATGCATGACATGCATGACATAAATGGAATACACATGCATGATATGATAAATAATAAGTAATAATAATAAATAAATAATAAGTAAATAATAATAATAAAAAATAATAATAAATTAATTAATTACATAAATAAATAATAATAAATTAATTAATTATGTAAATAAATAAAAAACCAAAACAAAAAAAAAACAAAAAAACCACCGCTAAATGAAACAACACTAAATAAAAAACCACCACACAAAAAGCGCCATGAAATGATTTCTGACACATAAATATGTGAAACTTTTAGAAAGTGTCGCACATCATTTAGCAGGAGTTTAAACCATTGCTAAATGCCAAAAAAACCACCGGGAAATACCATTTTTTGTAGTTTTTTTTAAATCTAGATGGAAAAAAAATTCCTAGGATTGAGGCAAAGAGATGAAGATTTTGTTGCCATGTATCAAGAAAATTTTACAAGACTGGCTAGGTACGTATTAGATTTAGTTTGGGAAATTAATAGTAAAATTAATAGATTTTACTCAGAATTGAATCCAAGTCGACACTTATGTTCCTCAAGATGATGAGAGTAAGAAAATATCTAGATGATGAGAGTAAAAGCTATGAGAAAGTTGTTCGTTATGATAAGAAAGTTGAGATGGTGTTTTTCAACACTTATGTTCCTCGAGATGATGAGAGTAAGAAAAGGTCTTGATGGTAAGAAATGGTGTAGCATTCATCAAAGAAATATGAAGGTAAGAAAATCAAGTTCCATCTTGTGATAAGTGTACTAAAAAGCATCATGGAGAATGTATTATAAAATATATGAAGTGTTAAAAATGTGGAAAGTTTGGAAATATGACTTGTGCTTGTAAGGAAAATGAGTATATGAATAATGAAAAGTTGATGGTAAGATGATTTTATTATAATGAGTCAGGAAATTATGTTAACATGTGTCCAAAGTTAGACACTGGGGTGGGAAATCATCAAGACATAAAGTAGAAAGGTGTGTAAAAATATTTTTCTACTTCTATGGTTGATGTTTATCCATCAAATGAATTAGTGATAGGTATGTTTCTTGTGTATTCAAATTATACCAATACCCTGTTTGACTCAGGATCTTCTCATTCTTTCATTTTTGAGAAATTTTCAAGTAAATTGGGAATATAAACTTATGAACATAAGATATAACTTTTGGTGAAATATTCGGGTGGAAGTATTAAAGAAACCAAGATTTATAGGAATCTTCCTATTTTTATTAGTGGAATAATCTTTCTTGTAAATCTTATTAAATAACCTATAGTGTAGTTTGATATTATTTTGGGTATGGATTGGATTTCATTTTATCAAACTAAGATAGATTGTATATCCAATAAAGTTATATTCAATGATTTCATACCTTTGATAAAAAACCAAGAAGATGATAAATATATTAGAGATGATAGTGAAAGTTATCTAGATCATGTTGTTGAAAAGAAATAAACTATTTAGATTAGTGATGTCCTAGTAGTGAATGAATTTTTGGATGTATTTCTAATGATTTTCCTGGTGTTATTCCTGACTAGGAGGTTGAATTTACTATTGACTTAGTGCCTAATGATAAACCTATTTTAAAACCATCTTATCAAATGTCTCAAGTAGAACTTTTATAATTGAAAAAGTAATTGCAGGAGTTGTTAAATAAAATTTTCATTTGACCCAGCACTTCACCATGGGGTGCTCCTATTTTTTTATTAAAATTAAAGATAATTCAATGAGACTTTTCATTGATTATAGAGCCTTGAATAGCATCATTGTTAAGAACGAGTATCCTTTTCCTCATATCAATGATTTGTTTGATCACCTCTAGGGAGATCAATATTATTTAATGGTTGATCTAAGTTATAGGTACCATCAGATGAAGGTGAATAAGTATAACATTATGAAGACAACATTTTAGACTTGATACATGCATTGTGAGTTTGTATTTATTCCCTTTGGATTGAATAATGCACCTTCTGTATTTATGTACCTTATGAATATATTTTTCCATGAGTTATTGGATAATTTTCTGGCTGTGTTTATTGATGGTATTTTGGTATATTCTAAAATCCTGGAGGAACATGAAATACACCTAAGTATTTTTTTTCAAACCTTAAAAGAAAAGAAACTATACAGAAAATTTAGTAAGCATGAATTTTGGTTGTAACAAATTTCATTCCTTGGATATATTTTTTATAAATATGGTATAACGGTTTACCCCACTAAAAATAAAGTGGATGAAGATTTTTTAAGACTAAAAAATGTCATAAAGATTCATAGTTTTCTTGGTTTAGCGGGTTACTAATGACGGTTTGTTGAAAACTGTTCCTTATTATTTATCCCATTGACTAAGTTAACTCAAAATGAGTTAAATTAATCTGGAAAAAATAATGTGATGATTGTTTTTGAAAACTAAAAATAGGATTGGTGGATGATCCGATTTTGTTCATGCCCTCTAGAAATAGTGAATTTTTCATCTATAGTAATGGTTCTTTGAAGGGACTTGGTTTTGTTATGATATAGAATGATCGGGTAATTACTTATGCTTCATGTTAATTTAAACCTCATGAGTTAAATTACCCTATACATGATCTAGAATTAGCTTCTGTTTTTTTTTTAATTTAAAAATTTTTAGGCATCATTTGTATGAAGTTAAGTGTGAAATATACATTAATAATAAAAGTTTTTAGTATATATTCACTCAAAAAATAATTGAACATGAGAAAAAGAATATGGATGGAACTAATCACAAATTATGATTACATGATTCATTACCATCCTGGAAAATTTAACAAACTAGACAATGATTTCAGTTGAAAAACTAATACTACATTAACCATGTTATGTTTGGAACATAACCCTTTGGTTAATGATTTGATGAATTCTGGCCTAGAAGTTAAGGATGAAGGGACATCCTATGTTTTGTTTTAGGTTTTAGTACAGTCAAATTTGTCAGAAAGAATTATGAAATCTCAAAATGAGTATCATGTTTTTTAGGAAAAAGTATAATTTGTTAAGAAGGGTAAGTTTCATGAGTTTAATATTTATGAAGAAGTTTTTATGAAATTTGGAAAAATATTATGTGTTTCTTGTGATTTCCAGTTGAAGAGAGAGTTGTTGATTGAATCTCATAGTACTCTATTTTTCGTTCATCCTAGTAGCACTAAGATGTACTGAGAGCTTCATATATATTACTGTTGGAATGGAATGAATAGAGATGTTGCTGAATTTACCATGAAATGTTTGAATTATTAGCAGGTTAAAGCAGAATGGCAATTACTAAAGGTAATTATTCAACACTTTCCAATTCTATAGTATAAATGAGAAAATATATCAATGGATTTCACGGTTGGATTTCCAAATTCATCTCAAGGTAACAATGTAATTTGGGTTATTATTGATTACATGACTAAATCTACACAATTCCTTCATATTTGAGATACTATGTCTTTGGATAAAATTTATCAACTATATCTCAAAACTATAGTCAGGTTACATGGGTTTCCTCTCTCTATTTTCTCTAACTATAATTACATGTTTACTTCTAATTTTTAGAAAGGACTTTAGAAATTGTTGGGTATTGAATTAAATTTCAGTACAACATTTCATCCTCAAAAAATGGTTAGTATGAATGAACAATTTAGATCATGGAAGATATGATTTATTCTTATTTAATGGATTAACAGGGAATTTGAGATCATCATATTTCTTTGGTTGAGTTTTCTTATAATAATAATTTTGATTCTAGTATATAGATGGAACCATTTGAGACATTATATGGAAAGCGGTGTTAGACACCATAATTTTAGGATTTTGTAAGAGAAAGGAAGTTTATGAGACTAGAGTTGTTATAGTAAATGGTAGACAATGTTCAATTGATTTAGAAACATATGACGATGACTCAGAGAAGACAAAAAAGTTATGCGGATAACTGGAAGAAAGATATTTCTTTCTTGGTAGGTGACCATGTTTTTCTCAAAGTATCTCCATGGAAAAGTGTGTTTCATTTTGAAAAAAATGGAAAGTTAATTCCATGGTTCATTAGGCCATATAAAATCCTGGAGAATATTGGATTAGTTTCCTACCATGTGGCATTACCCCTAAGTTTATCCTAGGTACGCAAAATGTTTCATGTTTGAATGTTAAGGAAGTATGTTCCAGATTTATCTCATGTTTTGAGGCCTAAAGTAGTTTAATTGGAAGAGAATATTTATTATGAGGAAAATACTATTAAAATTATTGACTATAGAGATAAATTGTTTTGGAATAAGGTTATCCACCAGGTTATGGTTTTATAAAAAACCATATGGTTGAAGAGACAATATGGGAATATAAAAAATGCTATGAGGGAAAGATATCCCCCACTTGTTTATTAAGTGAATAAAATTATGGGGACACAATTTAAAAAAGGGGGGAATAATGTAAAAAATCAAATAATGATAAAATATATAATTTTCATGTTTATTAATACAAATTATATAGTTATATTCATTATAAAAAATATTAAGTAATTTTTAAATCAAAAGGAAATAGTTTTAATTAAACTATTTTATTATAAAGTTTTATTTAAAATTTTAATTTATAAATTATATAATTTTAATTTTAAAAAATAAATATAATTTTTTAAAATCATAATATCAAAATTAACTTAGAGTTATTTTTTTTTTATTTTTCAAAAAATATCGATTTTCAATGAATAGTGAAATATGTCATTTTTTTGTAAAAATGTCATTTATTTTCAATAAATTTAGTAATTTAAAAGTCCCATTATGATTTGTATATGGTTTAAAGAAACATAATAATTATTTATTTATATTTAATCTGCTTAATTAATTTTAAATCAAATTTATATTGGATTTTAGTATAATTTTATTTTTGGGTTTAAAAAACATGATTTTTCTGAAAACTATTTTAAAGTGCATAATGTTTGTCCATTTTAATTAAATAAAAAACCCCCAAATTATGAATTATTTAATTAATATATATATATATATATTATCAATAAATATTAATTTTAAATTCATATAATGATAAATATTAGTCATATATTTAATATAAAATCAATTTTTTTCTTGAAAAATACACTTCTTGAAAACCTAGTTTTTCATCACATCTGCAGGTTTAATTTTAAATTAAATTATACCAATTCTGGGAATTGAACTTGTTAAAATTGAAAATATATTTTTAATTAGAATAATTTATATTATCTAATAATTTAGACTTAATTTTTTATCATAATGAATAACGAAAACAACAAAAATATTTTACCCCGTTTAAGGTGAAAACAGATTTATGGGGAGTTAAACTAAAATGATAAGGATTAAAATGACATAAAAACTTGTATAAAATATATTTTATAGCTATATTTAGACCTTATAATTTCTAAGTCTCAATAATATTCCATTTTGGACCCTTGTTACATGTGAAAAACACAGGTTCACCATTCTCTTTTCAAAAATTTCAAGTGTGTCACTCACCTCACTTATAATAGGCCACCCCTATCCTATCAAATTCACACATTTAAAGAGACTTTTATTGGAAAATAACTGAGAAAATAACCTCCTTAATTATCTACCCACAACCTATAATCCCTGTTTTGATCATAAATCCATCCTAATAAGGCTTTTGATGATAACCTAAAGAGGTTTTCTAAGGAAGAGGTATCATGCTTAATCGATCATCTTTATTTATTTTCTTATTACTCCTCCTTAAAATATTATTAAATTATTATTATATAATAAAAAAATATCTACCATATAATTATATTTTTTTATGATAATATAATAACCTAAATCCATCTCTTCTTCCATCAAATGGGAAGAAAAATCATCATTAATGTGTACAGAGGACTATCACCTTGTGAATTGATGTGAATCATTTTTCATCATCACCCATAAAGGATTATTATAATGATGAATTTAAAGGATATATATGATATTTTTAACATAATTATACTCCTGTAATTATTATATCACATATACCTTCTTACTTTCCATTCTGTGGGGGATACGATAACATCACTCATGTGTATGGCGGACTACCTCCTCATGAAGCGATGTGATGTGTTTTTCACTAACACCTTACATGGAAGGTAATAAGTATAAAGTTAATGAATATATGTGATATATATAAAATAATTATGATATTAATGACATATTTATCATTATGAAAAGATAATATATCATTTTATTTCTTACCATTCCACTCACTGAAAAATGATAATATCATTCATGCGTATGTTTGGATTACTGTATCTACAAAGGGATGTGATTATTTTTCATAAAACAAACCTGGATAATATATATATATATATATTTAATTAAATAATATGGTATTAATGATATTATTATCATTTTATAAAGATAAAATAATATTTAACTTCTTTCTATAATGATCTTTGAAAAATGGAAACATTACTCATGCATATGTATGGAATACTATCTCAATGATTGTAACATAGTTCTCAGTTTTAAAAGTATAAATGATATATAAAAATGGTAATTATGTCATGATTATTATTTAAGATATGTTTAAATAATAACCTCTTTGGCCATATTCAACCTACTAAAGTCATTTTGACACATAAGACGAATATCATCAAAACATCCGATGTAAAATTAATTGATTAAGTAATTGTATATAACATGGTAATAAGTGAAATAAAAGGGAATAATAAACTTGATAAGGTTATTAAATAAGTAAATAATTAACATAAGGTTATTATTCAGGATGATAAAGAATGTACGTGATGAGTCAGACTCAATTTAAGGAACTTCGTCTCAATTTTCTTTCTTTGAGACATATTTTGACAGTATACACATATATTATTTTAAATGAGTCTTATGATTCAAATGTTTCTAAAGTGGTAAGGTGATTTTCTTTTAAAAAATCCAATTTTAAAGTTTTCCTTATAAATCTATTTTTTATTCCATACACATGTTTTTAAAATGATTTTATGATGGACATGAGAGTTTTATAAAGTACATTTTTATTTCTTTCAAGGTTTTCAAAAAGGAATATTTTTATAAAATGTTTTACTTTCTTTACAAAATATAAAAGGAATTTTCTATCATAACATATATAGTGATAATTTATTTTTCCACCATCATAACCATTATTTGAAGTTTGGATTCCATGAAAAGATTTTATGTTTTATTTAAAGAAAAAACATCTTTCCCTTTTTATAGGTATTTTGGTAATGAACATGTGTTTTTAAAAGAAAAGGGTATTTTGATATCCAAAATAGTTTTTCATATGAGATTAAAAGTTATTTTCAAGATTTTTTATGATGAAAATTTTTAATTTTCAAATGTTTTATTCATGTTATTATCCTTGGTCATTGTTTACGATGGGTTGAGCCCCATTATAGCTCATGGGTAAGCCCGATATAGCTTATATGATGGGTGCACCAAGATAGCGTCGGTTGAGTCCATTATAGCTTATAATATGGGTGCACCCATATAGCACTCCAATACATTGGTTAATTATTATATTATCTAAATAATTATATTGAAATTTAGTCATATGGTTATTCCAATCTGTAAGGGTTCTGTAAGGGTTCTATGAGATGTTGTCCCAAGACACCTATATGACTTTTCTATACTTTCTAATGAGTTTTCATGGAAATAGTTTGATTTAAAAAAGGTATGAATTTAAGAATAAGAAAAAAATTCATGGGTTTTTATGTTTTTCATTATGATAAGATTTTAAAAAATGTTTTCCATGGGTTTTCATGTGTTTCACTAGACTAAAAAACTTATTTTTATTTCCCTTACTGAGATTTTTTTACTCATCCCATGTTTTTAATTTTTTTATAAGGTTTAAGAATGGGTAAAGGAAAGGAATAAGTCAAGTTTAAATTTGTAAAGATTTTTCATGAAAATAAAACATGATTTATTTAAAAAAAATTATTAGGAAAAAATGGATACTAATCAGAAGCATCAATTTTGTAATTTATAGTTTGTATTATGTGTGAGTTATAACCTATTTATATGAAACTATAAACCTAAAAGATATTTAATAATAAAATAAAGTGATTTATTGTCTAAATACATTATAATATGTAACATTTACGTCTAATTCCTTATAGATACTATCCAATTTCTTTCTCTTGGTGGCTTATGATCATATTTCTCCATTTGTTGACTGGGGAAAATATTGACATTCCTTATTCTAGTTTTCTGATACAAATGTTTGTTGATTACTGAGGCATGTTGATTAAATATTTTGTTGTTTATTATAAGACCCTAGCCTTAAACCTTACTTAATCTTGAGTTATTACAAGATTACACATTGAGGATCTTTTCAGGTTTAGAGTTTTAGAGAATTAGATCATGAAACTTGCATTACATTCCACATTTAAACAAAGTGGTTACATAAAAGACAGTATTCATTCTTCCCATCAATGGGATCATATTTAAAATATAACACGGATTCTTTCTTGACACATCCTTGACACTATCATCACATCATGTACCTTTCCCTTGACCTGTGAAAATCATTTCAAAAACTTGGGATGAGCATAAAAATCTCAGTAAGAGTTATAAAAATATGGAAAGGAAACATGAGTTCATATATACATAAGAATGAAATCATACTTTACCCATAAAACAAAGGCACTTTAACATACCTCATCAAACCATGAATAAATCATAGAAATCATAAGACATAAAGGTAACTTGAGGCATTCATAACATTCTTACGTAGGGAGTAACCCTCTTGGTTACGTTTGGAATACCCATCACATTATATTCCCTAAATCTCTTCGGAGAAACCTTAACGTTTCACTCCTTCGCGTTACCCAATGCATTGGAGAGCTATATCGGGCTCACCCGCCCTTAGTTTATCACGGAACCACCCATCTTCATAATAATGCCCAAGAACCATAACAAAATCATATCACATAAAACATGCATAAAGGAAACATAACATTTCCACATTTCAATCACAATATAACATTTTAGTATATTGAAATAATGAATCCAAAAAAAGAAACCATTTCCAAAACCATTTAAAACATTTAATAAAGAGATTTTTGAATCAAAGTGTCCCATACCACCTTGAAGCTTAAAATTTTAAACCATTAATATCCATATAAATAAATCCTTAAAACCATTTTGAAAACATGGATATTAATAAGAACAAATAATCAAAACATTTAAAACGATATTTCGGTTAAAGGGGTTTTACCAAAATTAGAGACACTTGAATACAATAATTGAAGAATAACATTTAGTCATAACTTTATAATATAATGAGAATAAATGGATTCATGATATAATACTCCAAAAGACAGTATATACACCATATAATAGTGAATTGGTGCATAACAACAATGAACCCTCAATAGAAATGTCAAATGTGATGAAATCCCTTATAAAGAAGGTATCCTTAAATTAAGGACAAATCAATCTCAAAAATATGTGTGACAAATATAAATACACCCAATATAATTGGATATTAAGTGTAAAACAATAAAAGGTCATTCACACATATTCAATGGATGACATATTCAATGACTACATGTTGAACCCAAAGAAATCGAAATTGGGTTAAAAAGTTCCCTTGACAGCCTAACGGCATCACATCAAAATGAGTTGATGAGAGATAAAAAAGTGTATCTCATCACTTGGAAATAAAATTTACATCAATAAGTATATATGAGAACATATCCCAACATAACAATATGTAAATTAAAATACCCAACAAAAGAAGTCTTTTAAAAAAAGGAGGGTGAAAGGTTCCCTTACCGACTTGGGTATCTTTCAAAACATACACCCCATGAAATAAGGACAATAGATCATTGATGTAAATACTCATAAAAGAAATTATATTACACAAAGAGTAGAATAATGGGCAGTACATACACCACTCAATGGAATTTTTGGCAAATGTAGCATAAATCTCACGGGAATAAAAGTGAGATGAAAAATCCCTTACGAAAACTCGGCAGCCTAACGGTGCCACATAAAACTTCCGAATATGAATTGATGAGATCAAATAGGGTATCTCATCACATTACAATAAAATTTACAGAAAGAGGAATATAAAATAACATCCCCCAACATTACAAAGAAGAGCTTAAAAGAAGTGACATAAAGGAGAGTACTTAAAAAGAAAGAGAGAGGTTAGATCTCTTACGAAAGTTCGGCAGCCTAACGGCGCCACTCAAAACTTCTAAAATGGATTGATGAGAGAGAATAGGGTCTCTCATCACATGAACATAAAAATTACAGTAAGTGTAATATAAAAGATCATCCCAATAACAAGAAAGATGAGCTTTAAAAGGAATGACATAAAAGTGTGTACTTAAAAAGAAAGAGAGGAGTAGGATCCCTTACCTCGGGTCCGACTTGACTCGATCATTCTTTAACGTCCTGAATAATAAACTTGAGTTAATTTATACTTGATTAAGAACCTTTTTCAAGCTTATTATTCCTTTTATATCACTTATTTCCATGTTATAAACATTATGTAATCATTAAGTTAATAATGATTGTTTTGTCGATATTTGGTTCTTAAGTCGAAAGTGGACTTCTTACAATTACATGTTGTTCGTGTGGTCAAAGGTTCTTTATATCCAAAATGACATTCCTGATTTGGATATCATATATGTCATATATATCCATCATATACATGTATTTATAATATCACATAATCATTTAGAGGAAAGAAATGAAATGCACCGTTCATGGAGACGGTAAGCCGTACGTACGCATGAACGCTGCTTTTATTTCTATGTCGTATTAATGGAATTAAAAATATATGAAAGGTATGTATATTTTAATTCCAGAATTATATTAATCATTTATATGTATCATACATCATATATATCCATTATATATATGTACTTATAATAGTACATAATATTTTGAGATAAGAAATGAAATGTACCGTTCATGGAGACGGTAAGCCGTACGTATGCATGAACGCTACTTCCATTTCTATTTCATATTTAATGGAATTAAAACATAATGATACATAATAGTATTTTAATTCCAGTATGGTATCATATATAATATCATTAAATATACCCTTTATACGTACCACATATGGTAATAACGAATCAAATCACTTTGAGGGGGCGGTAGTCCGCACTTCCTTAAATGAAGATATCGCGTATACCCATAATGGAAGCCATAAAGGTAAGCCACAAATGAAAAATACAGAAGCTAAAGTAAAACATAAACATATTATATATCATATATAAAAATAGTGACATCATAATGGCCACCTTTGAAGGTGTTAAATGAGTATTGAACAATCATCGTTTCGAGAGGCAGAATTTTGCCATCCACGGAAACCGTATGTTCTTTAACCATTTGATGTAGTTGTGTGAGAGTGTAGCTCGAATAAATCTTATAAAAACATCCTAGTATATTGAAGATACTGGTGTTGTTACAAAATAATTATATAAAAAGAGTTTATGGGGTTGTAGAAGCAAAAATAAAACAAATGAACATGAGAGAATGAATTACCTTTAAAAGTGTAACTCCTTTTGATTTGAGCCTAAAGGCTTCCTTTGAAAGGATTCTGCCCAAAGGGAATCCTCTAGGATGAGGAGAGGGATGTGGAGAGACAAAATTGGCAGGGTTTGTCCGAGCCAAAGGCTTGAGGAGTGTGTGAAATGAGGTAGAGGTGGGGGCCTTTTATAAGAGGAGAGGAGGGGCACTTTTGGAAAGTAAGAAATATTACTTTATTTGAAAATGTGTTTCGGTTTTAAAAGGTCCCACATTGATATAATTCGTGGATAAGGTGTTAAGGGTTCGAAATCCACCCATCCAATAAGTTTTGGACATGTGTAGTTCATAGGTTTTACATTATCTTTCCATTTTATTTTAATCGTTAAATAATGATGTCATCGCTGCATCATTATGATGTCATAAATAATTTAATTTATTTAGTGTCTAGAAATTATAAAAAAATACTATGATGTAGGAAATCTTTTTATCTTTCCAATGAATATTTATAATCAAAAATATGATCTTTATAACCCCATGTAAAAATTGTTTTCGTAAAACATATTATGTTTGTGTCATTTTTACTTTTACATTAAATAAAAAGTTATTTATGTCATTTCCCAACCAAAGTGGCTCCATGGGGTCCCCAAGTTGACCCATGGCTTTTCTTGGTCGGCCATGACACAACCAATGAGGGTAGGACATGTGTCAAGCTCATCTTATTTTATTAAAGCATTATTTTTACCTTAAACTACACTAATTACTACTAATCACGATTAAAAACTTAATAAGTTACTATTCACCAAAAAATTATTTTTATCCCATTGAACCAAATTTTACTTCTTAATGACAACCATGTATGTCGGATTTTTGAAATTCAAAACCCAAAGATGGAAAAATTTCATTTAAACAGAAAAATCAGTTTTTATAAGTACCACTTAGTGGTTTCACTATTCATCAAAAATTGAAGTTTTTCAGAAAAATCCCAAAAATTCACCATAAGCTATATTTGATATTCCTAATTCAAAAATGAAGTATATTTTACAAAATTCAAAACATATAAGTCAGATTAATTAATTTAATAATTAATTCCCGCTGTCAAAGCAAATAGCGTGTTTTTATGAAACAATAAGTATCAAAAGATTGACACTAGTTTAAGTCCAATTTCGATGTGAAATTGATTCCAATGACCACCATTGGATTAAATGGTAAAAATATATTATAATTCCACTTCAAAACAAATTCAAAAGATAATCTAATAATATAAATAAATTAGATTAAAAAGAGGTTTTGAATTAAAATACAACATTTTACACTATTCATTAAAAAAATGAACTTTATCGGAAAGATACCAAAAATTTACACAAAGTAAATTTTGATGTCCCGATTCTTAAGAAGAGTTTTATTTGGTCCAATAGAATTTATAAGAGTGAACAAAACTATATTTAATGACGGTTCGCCATCAAAAGGAGATAAGTGAACCTTTAGTGAAAACTAGGGCATATACGCCTAAAATTGAATTCTTTCCGTATTTTATGCCTTTATCTTTTATTGGATAAATGTAAAAACATTTAAAAAAAACATATACAATCATATTTTAGTTATTTCTATCCATTCCCACCAACAAAATGGCTACATGTTTACTACCATTTAAAATAATATTATTTTATTATAAGAGTGCAATATAAGATTCCAAAGAAACTCGTTGTTGTGTATTGGGTATTCCATCGAGCATAGCATCCCCTTTAAAGTAATATTAATGTTTTATTCACAAATTTGGATAAATAAGAAAATGTCTTATTCTTTATTTACCTGGGGTGTTCCATCCTTCCCTCCTTTTGGGAATTGCGTCCTCGCAATTTTTTTAAAATTGATCTTGGAAACATCCTTGAAAGTCCCACATCGGAACAAGAGTCGGTAAAACAACCACTTTAAAATAAAGAAAGATAAGTACAAAGGTCACCCGAGTTAACACATAATAGGATTCCGTGTAGGAAAACATGGACATGGAAGAAAGAGCAAAGGGTCATGTTCTGATGGAGAGTGATAGAAAACATGTTTAGGAGAAAGTTAACCATGAGAAAATCACAAACTTGTGATGGGTTAAACGGTATTCGATTCCCCGGTAGGAAAAGTTAATAGACAACATTTTTGTTTTAAGTTACTTTATATTGAGGAATTTATTCATAAGGAAACATAATCACTTATCATGTTGACTTTCAACTTTTATTAGATTCCTTGCACAAACTCATATTTTCTCCAAAAGGCGAGTATTTAGGAAGACTTGTTCACATTAAGAGTATTATAATCAACTTCTAGAGAATCAACTAATCCACAAAAGAGAACTATACAATTTCCATGTCTTCAAACCTTAACCAAAACTAAAACCAAAAAGGTTACTACAAGATCAGATAATCCAGAAAAGGATAACCCATTAAAAAGAAAATCTATGCTTAATCTCAAAAATTTGTCCAACAAAACCCAAAGTTCAACGAGGACCATCCGATAAACAATTTGTCCATAAAATTCTTCAAAGTAAAACAATATAAGATTGAAACCCAAATATTTGAAGGATTTAGTCACATAGTCTTCCAAGTTAAATCGTAACATTTATCTCCAAACAACATCAGTTGCTCCTAAAGTCTCGTATTGAAAAGTAATTAACCTAATCACATATCCTCCATGATAGGTTAATCATTTTCATAAATAACCCAAAATCAACTTACTCTTAATTCATAAAATCATATAACTAAAAAGAATCAGTCAAACTAACCAGGGACTTCACGTAGTCCAGTGGTAGGCGATAAATACCAGTCGCACTTTGGTTGTGGGTTCGATTCCCACAGCTTTGTCCGACGCGACGGGTAGTCACACGGTCTGCGTGTTATCCTTTTTCCAAAACTATATAATTCTCAAATCATTCCCCAAAAAGAGATAAAATCATCAAAAATGATCATAACATATTTTAACCTCAAGTTTATCTCATGCCTTTCATTTTCCATCATAACATATAATTACCCATAATTACCTCAAAAGTAAGGATCATATAAACACTAATGGTTACCTTTATAATTATTACCTGAACTTCCACATCGATTGGTCATCTCGTACATGATGCCTTAAAGATCATACCAAGGTTCAAGTGGTTGATCATGACTCCCTGATAGTTGGTTTAGAACAACCACGTGTTTCCTCATTGAATCCCCCATTTTATCTAGTATCTTAATCATAGAACCACCACAGTTTCCTTCAAACCTGTTGTCTCTTTGGTGCCTGGTAGATCCATCCATTCACAAGAAATAGAAATGTCAGTGTGAGTATATCCACAAAACCATCATGTACTAATGAGTAAGGTAAAAACTAAGATATACTTACTCATTCACTTTATCTAAAACTAGGACTCTTTCTGAAATCCTAACCATTATGGTAATGTCACTTATGCTTAAAAAATACCCTAACCTCTAAAGTTATCTAAACCGACCTTTGATACCAACTATAAGACCCCAGCCTTAAACCTTACTTAATCTTGAGTTATTACAAGATTACACATTGAGGATCTTTTCAGGTTTAGAGTTTTAGAGAATTAGATCATGAAACTTGCATTACATTCCACATTTAAACAAAGTGGTTACATAAAAGACAGTATTCATTCTTCCCATCAACGGGATCATATTTAAAATATAACACAGATTCTTTCTTGACACATCCTTGACACTATCATCACATCATGTACCTTTCCCTTGACCTGTGAAAATCATTTCAGAAACTTGGGATGAGCATAAAAAGCTCAGTAAGAGTTATAAAAATATGGAAAAAAACATGAGTTCATATATACATAAGAATGAAATCATACTTTACCCATAAAACAAAGGCACTTTAACATACCTCATCAAACCATGAATAAATCATAGAAATCATAAGACATAAAGGTAACTTGAGGCATTCATAACATTATTACGTAGGTAGTAACCCTCTTGGTTACGTTTGGAATACCCATCACAGTATATTCCCTAAATCTCTTCGGAGAAACCTTAACGTTTCACTCCTTCGCGTTACCCAATGCATTGGAGAGCTATATCGGGCTCACCCGCCCTTAGTTTATCACGGAACCACCCGTCTTCATAATAATGCCCAAGAACCATAACATAATCATATCACATAAAACATGCATAAAGGAAACATAACATTTCCACATTTCAATCACAATATAACATTTTAGTATATTGAAATAATGAATCCAAAAAAAGAAACCATTTCCAAAACCATTTAAAACATTTAATAAAGAGATTTTTCAATCAAAGTGTCCCATACCACCTTGAAGCTTAAAATTTTAAACCATTAATATCCATATAAATAAATCCTTAAAACCATTTTGAAAACATGGATATTAATAAGAACAAATAATTAAAACATTTAAAACGATATTTCGGTTAAAGGGGTTTTACCAAAATTAGAGACACTTGAATACAATAACTGAGGAATAACATTTAGTCAGAACTTTATAATATCATGAGAATAAATGGATTCATGATATAATACTCCAAAAGACAGTATATACACCATATAATAGTGAATTGGTGCATAACAACAATGAACCCTCAATAGAAATGTCAAATGTGATGAAATCCCTTATAAAGAAGGTATCCTTAAATTAAGGATAAATCAATCTCAAAAATATGTGTGACAAATATAAATACACCCAATATAAGTGTATATTAAGTGTAAAACAATAAAAGGTCATTCACACATATTCAATGGATGACATATTCAATGACTACATGTTGAACCCAAAGAAATCGAAATTGGGTTAAAAAGTTCCCTTGACAGCCTAACGGCATCACATCAAAATGAGTTGATGAGAGATAAAAAGTGTATCTCATCACTTGGAAATAAAATTTACATCAATAAGTATATATGAGAACATATCCCAACATAACAATATGTAAATTAAAAGACCCAACAAAAGAAGTCTTTTAAAAAAAGGAGGGTGAAAGGTTCCCTTACCGACTTGGGTATCTTTCAAAACATACACCCCATGAAATAAGGACAATAGATCATTGATGTAAATACTCATAAAAGAAATTATATTACACAAAGAGTAGAATAATGGGCAGTACATACACCACTCAATGGAATTTGTGGCAAATGTAGCATAAATCTCACGGGAATAAAAGTGAGATGAAAAATCCCTTACGAAAACTCGGCAGCCTAACGACGCCACATAAAACTTCCGAATATGAATTGATGAGATCAAATAGGGTATCTCATCACATTACAATAAAATTTACAGCAAGAGGAATATAAAATAACACCCCACAACATTACAAAGAGGAGCTTAAAAGAAGTGACATAAAGGAGAGTACTTAAAAAGAAAGAGAGAGGTTAGATCTCTTACGAAAGTTCGGCAGCCTAACGGCGCAACTCAAAACTTCCAAAATGGATTGATGAGAGAGAATAGGGTCTCTCATCACATGAACATAAAAATTACAGTAAGTTTAATATAAAATATCATCCCAATAACAAGAAAGATGAGCTTTAAAAGGAATGACATAAAAGTGTGTACTTAAAAAGAAAGAGAGGAGTAGGATCCCTTACCTCGGGTCCGACTTGACTCGATCATTCTTTAACGTCCTGAATAATAAACATGAGTTAATTTCTACTTGATTAAGAACCTTTTTCAAGCTTATTATTCCTTTTATATCACTTATTTCCATGTTATAAACATTATGTAATCATTAAGTTAATAATGATTGTTTTGTCGATATTTGGTTCTTAAGTCGAAAGTGGACTTCTTACAATTACATGTTGTTCGTGTGGTCAAAGGTTCTTTATATCCAAAATGACATTCCTGATTTGGATATCATATATGTCATATATATACAGAATATACATGTATTTATAATATCACATAATCATTTAGAGGAAAGAAATGAAATGCACCGTTCATGGAGACGGTAAGCCGTACGTACGCATGAACGCTGCTTTCATTTCTATGTCGTATTAATGGAATTAAAAATATATGAAAGGTATGTATATTTTAATTCCAGAATTATATTAATCATTTAGATGTATCATACATCATATATATCCATTATATATATGTACTTATAATAGTACATAATATTTTGAGATAAGAAATGAAATGTACCGTTCATGGAGACGGTAAGCCGTACGTATGCATGAACGCTACTTCCATTTCTATTTCATATTTAATGGAATTAAAAAATAATGATAAATAATAGTATTTTAATTCCAGTATGTTATCATATATAATATCATTAAATATACCCTTTATACGTACCACATATGGTAATAACGAATCAAATCACTTTGAGGGGGCGGTAGTCCGCACTTCCTTAAATGAAGATATCGCATATACCCATAATGGAAGCCATAAAGGTAAGACACAAATGAAAAATACAGAAGATAAAGTAAAACATAAACATATTATATATCATATATAAAAATAGTGACATCATAATGGCCACCTTTGAAGGTGTTAAATGAGTATTGAACAATCATCGTTTCGAGAGGCAGAATTTTGCCATCCACGGAAACCGTATGTTCTTTAACCATTTGATGTAGTTGTGTGAGAGTGTAGCTCGAATAAATCTTATAACAACATCCTAGTATATTGAATATACTGGTTTTTTTACAAAATAATTATATAAAAAGAGTTTAGGGGGTTGGAGAAGCAAAAATAAAACAAATGAACATGAGAGAATGAATTACCTTTAAAAGTGTAACTCCTTTTGATTTGAGCCTAAAGGCTTCCTTTGAAAGGATTCTGCCCAAAGGGAATCCTCTAGGATGAGGAGAGGGATGTGGAGAGACAAAATGGGCAGGGGTTGGCCGAGCCAAAGGCTTGAGGAGTGTGTGAAATGAGGTAGAGGTGGGGGCCTTTTATAAGAGGAGAGGAGGGGCACTTTTGGAAAGTAAGAAATATTACTTTATTTGAAAATGTGTTTCAGTTTTAAAAGGTTCCAAATTGATATAATTCGTGGATAAGGTGTTAAGGGTTTGAAATCCACCCATACAATAAGTTTTGGACATGTGTAGTTCATATATTTTACATTATCTTTCCATTTTATTTTAATCGTTAAATAATGATGTCATCGCTGCATCATTATGATGTCATAAATAATTTAATTTATTTAGTGTATAGAAATTATAAAAAAAATACTATGATGTAGGAAATCTGTTTATATTTCCAATTACTATTTATAATCAAAAATATGATCTTTATTACCCCATGTAAAAATTGTTTTCGTAAAACATATTATGTTTGTGTCATTTTTACTTTTACATTAAATAAAAAGTTATTTATGTCATTTCCCAACCAAAGTGGCTCCATGAGGTCCCCAAGTTGACCCATGGCTTTTCTTGGTCGGCCATGATACAACCAATGAGGGTAGGACATGTTTCAAGCTCATCTTATTTTATTAAAGCATTATTTTTACCTTAAACTACACTAATTACTACTAATCGCGATTAAAAACTTAATAAGTTACTATTCACCAAAAAATTATTTTTATCCCATTGAACCACATTTTACTTCTTAATGACAACCATGTATGTCGGATTTTTGAAATTCAAAACACAAAGATGGCAAAATTTCATTTAAACAGAAAAATCAGTTTTTATAAGTACCACTTAGTGGTTTCACTATTCATCAAAAATTGAAGTTTTTCAGAAAAATCCCAAAAATTCACCATAAGCTATATTTGATATTCCGAATTCAAAAATGAAGTCTATTTTACAAAATTCAAAACATATAAGTCAGATTAATTAATTTAATAATTAATTCCCGCTGTCAAAGCAAATAGCGTGTTTTTATGAAACAATAAGTATCAAAAGATTGACACTAGTTTAAGTCCAATTTCGATGTGAAATTGATTCCAATGACCACCATTGGATTAAATGGTAAAAATATATTATAATTCCACTTCAAAACCAATTCAAAAGATAATCTAATCATATAAATAAATTAGATTAAAAAGAGGTTTTGAATTAAAATACAACATTTTACACTATTCATTAAAAAAATGAACTTTATCGGAAAGATACCAAAAATTTACACAAAGTAAATTTTGATGTCCCGATTCTTAAGAAGAGTTTTATTTGGTCCAATAGAATTTATAAGAGTGAACAAAACTATATTTAATGACGGTTCACCATCAAAATGTGATAAGTGAACCTTTAGTGAAAACTAGGGCATATACGCCTAAAATTGAATTCTTTCCGTATTTTATGCCTTTATCTTTTATTGGATAAATGTAAAAACATTTAAAAAAAACATTTAAAAAAAACATATACAATCATATTTTAGTTATTTCTATCCATTCCCGCCAACACAACGGCTACATGTTAACTACCATTTAAAATAATATTATTTTATTATTAGAGTGCAATATAAGATTCCCAAGAAACTCGTTGTTGTGTATTGGGTACGCCATCGAGCATAGCATCTCCTTTAAAGTAATATTAATGTTTTATTCACAAATTTGGATAAATAAGAAAATGTCATATTCTTTATTTACCTGGGGTGTTACATTTATTAATTACTTTTATTTAATTAATTCATTGGAATTAATTAGTAGTGTGCAGGGCCCATAATTATATATCCCCTCGATGCATCGATAGGTCTCATGAGACAAACTAGTTTCGGTTTTTGGTGTATGTCTACCCATTTATTATTATTGTCTTGGATGAGGGATTTATGGTATATATGATGTCTTAGAATGAGTCCTCAATGGTAAGATTAATATGTCTAAAATATACATTCCATCACTATGAAATTAGTTATTATTGTCCATGTGATTATTTATATTGTTATGTTATCCATATATATATATCACACACTCATGTTATATGTTATATGGAATTATTTGATTATTCATTATTCTTCACATATTATTCATTCCTTGTTCATTCTATGATAACTACCCTTACTGAGCATTTAAGATCACCCTTATTAAATTTCCATTTCCCCAAGTTATGAAGAATGATATTATGTAAGATATGTCTATAAGGGTTTCATGTGTGGAGAATTTTGTGGGAGATATTGAAGTCTTATAAAGAAATAATAAATTCTTACATATAATGGTAAAACTTTTCAACGTATGAGAAATATATGGGTTTTATTAGTTAATTATTTTTACTAATTCTATAAAACTCTAAACCTAAAAGGTTTTGGGAATGTAATTGACTTAATGTTGGTTATTGATATTACAATTATTTATGGTTAAATTTGGTTCATCTTGGTTAGTTTCAAATTCAACATGAAAATATTATGTTTTTAGTACATAATCTGGGTGTACAGGTCTGGGGTGCTACAAATGGTTTCAGAGTAGGGTTTAGATAAATTTATAAGTTATAATTTTACTAGTTAAGGATATTTTATAATTTTTTATACCATTATGGGTTGATAAGTTTAAGGTTGATCATAAGTTTAAGGCATAAAAACATTTTTTGAGGTCTCATGTGTTATAAAAGGATCATATATGATATAATACATATTAATATGGTTCTTTTATAAGTTAATAACATGTTTAAAACCACTTTATAGGTGGTTAAATCAACTATGACCAAAAGGAAAGCGCAAGGTAAGATATTTCGTCTCAATTTACATTTCATTGAGACTTATTTGTTATTATACACCAATTCACTTTTATATGGTGTATATACCTCCCATTTGAAATGTAATATCATGAATAATTTATTCTTCATGTTATTTTAAGTTTTAATATTAATTATCTCACCCAAGGGGATTTTACTTGATAATTACCAAATGATAAAAGTTATTGTGCAATGTCACTTTATTTTGCGATCATTAACTTTCTCACAAAACAATCAATTTATTAAATCATTTTTTATTGGATATTAAATTTATCTTAAATATCTATATTATTGTGTAATGGATATGATTATTGCCTAAAAATTATACCATTTAAATATATAGTATTTACTTTTAAAGTTATTTGATTAACTGGGGAAATATTGATAAATCAGTATCCTTTACTTAATGTAGATATTTGATAAGGCACATTGTTTATGAGTCAAATAGGTTATTCAATATATTAGGAGCACTTTTTATTGTTATGAAATGAGTTGGGGACCATTTAAAATAATCCCCTCGATGCATCCCTAGTCTCATTAGATGAATCAGTTGGCTAAATTAGATGGGTTTCTACCCGATATGTTGTAAACCATCTTGTGAAAGGACTTGACGGTAAAGGTTCGATGTGCCTGGGAAACATGGAGTCCAATATTTTAGAATTCAATCCATGAGAATTCACTTATTATTATTATATATGATATCTTCACTATGAAAACAAATCTATAAATTCATTTCATTCTCAGTTAATTGATTACGCCTTATATAGTTATTTAAATGGAATGTTTTTTTAGCTATTTACCTTGACATATTATTTGCGCACTTCATTTTTAGATTATTAATTACATGAAATTGTGTTCAGTTATCTACTTTGCCTTATTGATTATGATTATTTATTCATGATATATTCCACTGTACTCAACCCTTATAGAGAATTTGAGCTCACTATTATTTTGTGTATTTTACCCAGGATATAAAGATGAATTATTTGAATGAGTTTCAAGGATACCGAGATTTTACCTTTTTTATGATTTATTTTATTTTCCCAAAGTAACATGGGTATCATGTATGTAATCTGGTTTTCAAAAATTACTAAACTATTCGGTACTTTCATATTTAAATCTTATATCTATACTAATGTAATAAAGTAA
Organism: Viscum album; assembly: GCA_963277665.1. NCBI lineage: Eukaryota > Viridiplantae > Streptophyta > Magnoliopsida > Santalales > Viscaceae > Viscum > Viscum album. Next base: position 1,149,297,305 of record OY728128.1, read on the forward strand.
GGCACTAGCTCTGAGCTACTATGGTTAGGGTCGCTATAGTTGGTATCATAGAAAGTTTAGTAGAAACCTTGAGAACTAGATTTAGGAAAACATATATTAGGGAACATAACCCTATGATAGAATTTGAGGATAAGTATAGAAGAACATTATAAAGTTTTGGTAAGAAATAAATTATCTGGGTATTCCTTGAAATACATCCTTGTATGAATACTACAAGTGGAAGTGGTTTCAAAACAGATGTAATTAGGGGTAACAACTTAAAAAATGGTGCATTGGTCTTGACTTGAGCATAACCTGGTACATGAAAATAGACCTTACTGCGCACTTGGTTTGAAATTCCCAAGGCATATGATTAAGAAAATTCACAATTCCTTATCAAACCATTATTAAAAATTTCAAAGTAAGGATATCCCCAAAGAAACCATGTTTATGACTATGAGATTAGTTATGGATAAAATTTTCAATTTATAATAAGTATTTCACTGTTTTTGGGATTAAACATTATGTTACATAATGTTTTGATCTAATCTGGTGTATTCCATTATTTAAAAATGACACCTGAAAGGAATAAGGAAATCAATACTTGTGATCAATGCAGAGGTTTCCCTACTAAGGAAGCCAATATAGATGGTATTATAACTGAGAAAATTATGGATATATTAGGGAATATTAATCAAGTTATGACAAATAACCTTTCCCAAATGAAGAAAAATATTCCATAATGATATTCTCCAATGCTTGATCACTTTATGCAACATAAGCCTCCATCATTTAGTGAGACTACTAATCCAATTATGGATGAGAAATAAATTAAGTCTTTCAAGAATATATTAATGGCCTTGGGATGCAGTGAAAAGGAAAAGGTTACACTTTTAGTGTATTGTCTCAATGGTGATGTTGATCAATGGTGGTCGTTAGTCCAAAATAATAGGAAAGAAGACTAAATAGAACTCATGGAATGGAAATATTTTAAGGATATATTCTTTGAAAAATATTTCCATTGTGAGAAACAAAATTAGATAAAGATAAAGTTAATTAGTTTAAAGATAAAGGAGGAAGAAATTTTTATGGTATATGAATCTACCTTTACAAGGTTATTATAGCATCCCACCTTTTTATCACATAAACTTTAATTACATTTTACAAAACCGAGGATCTTTAAGGTTTAGTGTCTTGGAAACCAGGAACTTAAAACATGAAAACAACATAAAGGATTCTTCTTAAACACTTGAAAGGCTTCTCCTCATGTTCATCCTAGGCTCATTACTGAATCTCATAACCTGGGGACATACATCAAAAGAAAGGGTGAGCAGAAGGCTCAGCAAGGGAAACAAGTGAAACATTTTACATATGAACTTGGGATACATCAATAAAGTCATGAAAAGAACTTTAAGGCATGAAAATGAAATCATGAGGCATATCATAATAAAAATAAAACTTTTTCATAACTTGAAGATGTGGCTACAACATTTAATATTGGCAATCGTTTCGTTTCACCAAGGTCCATCCCCAAGGTGTCGTTAAAAATTACCAAGGTTATTCACCAAGGCGTCGTTAAAATGGTCATCTCTAGAGATTAAGTCTTTACCCAATGCATTGGAGCGCTATCAGGGCGCACCCTTAAATTTGCCTTTATTATCATGTGAGCCACATATATCATCATCAAACATTTCATAAATAACCCATATAGCATAAAATAAATGGGTTTCATTTCATAATCATAACATTTTAAAAACTGCTTTAATGACATGATCTTTACGACACTTTAAACCCACGGAAAGGGAAGCGGGTCTCATGTATGTAAATCCCAGAATTTAAAATGGAACATTTTGATATATATGTGAATACCCTTGTAGAAATAAGAGCTTTAAGTATTCACTTTATAACATAAAATAATTTTTGAGAAAAGAGAGAGGCATTTTGAGGGGAAAATTCTGCAGCATAACGGCTATGTTACAAGGTTTTAGAAAACATTGAGAAAAGAGGGGACATGGGTCAAACATTCATAAATGACCCATCATACAGTAGAGGGACAAAATATAAGGGATTTATGAACATGGTAATGAAATTTGAAAATATACCATATGAAATGAAGAACATGAAAGGAAGAAAACAAAACAAGATTTCTCTTGTGAAAATTCGGCAGCCTAACGGCATCACTTAAACTTCAACAAAATTGAATTGACAAGGTAAAATAGGGTCTCTCATCATATGAACATAAGATTCCAGTATGATAGATATAGAGATCATACCCCAACATAATATAAAGGAACTTGAAATAATTGACATGAAAGTAGAACTTCAAAATGAGAAGGGTGAAGAACCACTTAAAAATTCGGCAGCCTAACGGCGCCACTTAAGACATCAAAATACTGAATTTAAGAGATCAAATGGGGTCTCTCATCATGTGATCATAAAAGACCAGTATGATAAATATAGAGATCATACCCCAACATAATAAAAATGAACTTGAAAGACTTGACATGAAAGTAGAACTTTGAAAAAGAGAGAGGTGAATAAATCCCTTGAAAATTCGGCAGCCTAACGGCGCCACTTAAACTTCAAAAAAATTGAATTGACAAGGTCAAATAGGGTCTCTAATCATATGAACATAAGATTCCAGTATGATAGATATAGATATCATACCCCAACATAATATAAAGGAACTTGAAAGAATTGACATGAAAGTAGAACTTCAAAACGAGAAGGGTGAAGAACCACTTAAAAATTCGGCAGCCTAACGGCGCCACTTAAGACATCAAAATACTGAATTGAAGAGATCAAATGGGGTCTCTCATCATGTGATCATAAAATACCAGTATGATAAATATATAGATCATACCCCAACATAATAAAAATGAACTTGAAAGACTTGACATGAAAGTAGAACTTTGAAAAAGAGAGAGGTGAATGAATCCCTTGAAAATTCGGCAGCCTAACGGCGCCACTTAAACTTTCTTAAAACGAAATGATGAGAGTAAGAGGGGGTCTTTCATCATATGAACATAAAAAGGGCAGTAAGAGGAGTATAAAAGAACATCCTCCAAAATAAGAACATGGGGCATAAAAGGAATGACATAAAAGAGATCACTTGAAAAGGAAGAGAGGGGTCGGATCCCTTACCTTAAAATTTAACTCTTAAACCTCAAAGGTTGGGGCCTTGAGGGCTTGGGGGCACCTTGGGAGGACTCCTTGGGAGGTAATGAGACCAGAAATTAGTTGGGGAAGAGTGGGGAGTCGAATGGATGAGAGGATGGCTTGGTATTTATAGGGAAAGTGAGGGGACAAGGCATTAATGGCAAAGGGACACCTCATTAGTGGTTTTGGAAAAACCATGGGCTTGCTTATGGTATTTGCCCATGGTATTGGCCACTTGGGACACCTCATACCTTATCTCACTATTCATAATTCGAACATATTGATTACAAACTTAATACATCATTTAATGATGTCATTAAACACCCGTAACTTAAAAACTGTATTTTCACTATTCATCAAAAATTCAACTTTCTCAGAATAATCCCAAAATTTCACCTTAACCAAATATCAACGCTCTGATTACAAATATGAACTCCATTTTATAAAAATAATTTTCTAAATATTTTTAATTTAATTTTTAAATAAAAACACTATTCATCGAAAATTCATTTTTTCAGAAAAAACCCCAAAAATTACCATAACCTAATATCGATGCTCTGAGTTCAAAAATAAAGTCATTTTTATAAAAATAATTTTCTAATTATTTTTAATTAAATTTTTAATTAAAAAACACTATTCACCCAAAAAAACTAATACTTGAATAATAATTAATGAAACCGTTATTTAACTATTTTATTGAATCACATTACTTAATCAAGGTGCCTAGATTATTTTAAAACTTTCTTTAAGTGAGATTACTAATCCATTTGGTCATATTACTAATCTTAATCATAAAATCACTATTCATAATTTACTATTCATCAAAAATCAAGTTGATCTTATTAGACTCTAAATTTCGTACTGAACATAATTGTAGAAGACCATTTTTCGAAAATCATTACACATTTTTAATTATTAAAGGTTTACACAACCATTTTTAAAATATCCTTTTTCTAAAATTCATCAAAAATATGCATACAATATTTATCCGGTCATTTGAAAATTCATAAACATCATCATAAGAAGAAATCCAAATTTTTATTTAAAAAAAGGATTACACAAGGCAATTACGGTCTCGTTACATAACCCCTTATAATACCAGCATAGGACCTAAGAGTAAGGTGTGCTAGGGTGATAGAATTTTGGGGCGGCTCAGTCAACATTGCCCGAGTAGTAATTTCTATCAGTTTGAACTTCTCGCGAAGGCGATTCCGTTCTAGCTTCACACGATGAAGTTCGGCTTGGATTTGGTCCAGAGCAAAGCCCAATGGTGCTACCTCCTTCCCAATCTCTGTTAGATGGGCTTCGATCGGCCCAAGGCTACTAGGTGAGGCCATCAAATCTTCTTTCTATAATAATTAACCAAGATTACTTAAATTTAGAGACAATAATCAAAACATTTTGTTCACGGTGGTCATATTGACCGATGGTCATATAACACTCAAAAACCAATGGTCTCATTTTATTTATAATCATGTTTATCAAATAAAACATTTTTTTTTTGAGTATAAAAAATAACACATGAAATTAGGAAACAAGATTTATTCAAAATTTCGGGTCGTTACAATCTTCCCCCCTTAAGAAATTGCGTCCTCGCAATTTTTTTAAATTGTGTTTTGAAATTTCATTGAAAGTCCCACATCGGAAAAAGAGTCAGTAACACCATTACTTTAAAAGAAAGAAAAGGAAGTACAAAGTCCACCCGAGTTAACCCACACTCGGGTTCTATGTAGGAAAACATGGACATGGAGGAAAAAAACAAAGGGTCAGTTCTGAGAGAGAGTGATAGAGAACATGATTAGGAGAAAGTTAACCATGAGAAAATCCCAAACTTATGATGTGTGTAAACGGTCTTTGATTACCTAGTAGGAAACGTAAACCAACAACATTTTTGTTTTACGTTTCTTTTCATAATTTTGAGGATTTCATTTACTACATAGAACAAAAACATAAGAAAATATACCTACCTTCAAGTAGAGTTTCATCCTTTAACAAGTCCCTACCAACACTAATCTTTTCGCCAAATGATGAGAATTCAAAAACACTTGGTCTCATAAAAGCACAAGAATCATCTTCTATAGAATCACATAATATACAAAAGATTAACTATCTATTTCTTCTATCTTTAAACATTATCCCAAAAACAGAAAGGTTAAGGTAAAACAACTCTTCAAAAAGAAAGAATCCCATAGGAATAGAACCTACTTTTAAATCTTCAAAGTTCCATGGTACTACCCAACGTTCATCATAGACCACTCCATAAATAACGGTCCTTAAAATTCCTCAAAATAAACCAAACTAAGATTGAAACCCAAATACAAGAAGGATTTGATAACATAGTCTTCCAAAACAACTTCATTGTTCATCTCCAGACAACATCAACCACTCCTAACATCTTATAACAAAAGTAGCTAACCTAAACATATTTTACCCAAGATAGGTTAATCATTCCCAAAAGTAACCTAAATTACTATAAGTCCACCTTAAATTCATCAATTCTTCAAAATATAAGTCAACCTTACTCCTCAATGAAAATACTATAGTAATCTATTTACCTCGATCATATAGGGTCCCCAAAATAGTGAACGCCTTCCAAAATAATAATCATCTTTTAATCCCCTAATCATCTCTGACATATTAATACGGAAATTGTCGCATTTCCTATCACATTGGTTGTTGGGACACGTTAATCCATTTCCCACCATTAACTAAGAAGATAAAGTATAATTAGAGGCTTAAATACTTAACCAATAATCATGAAAAGGAACTTAAAGCATATAAGGATAACTTGTAGAAGAAAAGTATACCCTAACTTGTGATCCCCTAGGTTCCCATCTAGGTTATCCATGATCATATATTCTTATGTGAATCTTTATTTTATTTTATCTTTGTTCCTTTAATGATGGTTCATACCAAGCTTATGAATTTACCAAAGCATATCCCCCGGGAGTGTCGTAACCAAGAGTGCAGCAAGGCCTGTTGTCGTGTACCAGTTCCCGTTCGAGTCTAGCTCAAAGCGGTGTTTTCGGGTTTTACCCCTATGTACATCTGTTCCAGAGCCACCTCTACCTGATCGTATCCAGACAGGGATGTATTTGCTTGGCAACCCCTTACTCAATACTCACCAAAATACCAGGAAGATTTCCTATATTAAACTTTTCTATAGGGTTCCTCCTAGAGTTTTCATATCCTAATTTCCACAAATAACTAAACCTCCCTTTGATACCAACTATAGCATCCCACCTTTTTATCACATAAACTTTAATTACATTTTACAAAACCGAGGATCTTTAAGGTTTAGTGTCTTGGAAACCAGGAACTTAAAACATGAAAACAACATAAAGGATTCTTCTTAAACACTTGAAAGGCTTCTCCTCATGTTCATCCTAGGCTCATTACTGAATCTCATAACCTGGGGACATACATCAAAAGAAAGGGTGAGCAGAAGGCCCAGCAAGGGAAACAAGTGAAACATTTTACATATGAACTTGGGATACATCAATAAAGTCATGAAAAGAACTTTAAGGCATGAAAATGAAATCATGAGGCATATCATAATAAAAATAAACTTTTTTCATAACTTGAAGATGTGGCTACAACATTTAATATTGGCAATCGTTTCGTTTCACCAAGGTCCATCCCCAAGGTGTCGTTAAAAATTACCAAGGTTATTCACCAAGGCGTCGTTAAAATGGTCATCTCTAGAGATTAAGTCTTTACCCAATGCATTGGAGCGCTATCAGGGCGCACCCTTAAATTTGCCTTTATTATCATGTGAGCCACATATATCATCATCAAACATTTCATAAATAACCCATATAGCATAAAATAAATGGGTTTCATTTCATAATCATAACATTTTAAAAACTGCTTTAATGACATGATCTTTACGACACTTTAAACCCACGGAAAGGGAAGCGGGTCTCATGTATGTAAATCCCAGAATTTAAAATGGAACATTTTGATATATATGTGAATACCCTTGTAGAAATAAGATCTTTAAGTATTCACTTTATAACATAAAATAATTTTTGAGAAAAGAGAGAGGCATTTTGAGGGGAAAATTCTGCAGCATAACGGCTATGTTACAAGGTTTTAGAAAACATTGAGAAAAGAGGGGACATGGGTCAAACATTCATAAATGACCCATCATACAGTAGAGGGACAAAATATAAGGGATTTATGAACATGGTAATGAAATTTGAAAATATACCATATGAAATGAAGAACATGAAAGGAAGAAAACAAAACAAGATTTCTCTTGTGAAAATTCGGCAGCCTAACGGCATCACTTAAACTTCAACAAAATTGAATTGACAAGGTAAAATAGGGTCTCTCATCATATGAACATAAGATTCCAGTATGATAGATATAGAGATCATACCCCAACATAATATAAAGGAACTTGAAATAATTGACATGAAAGTAGAACTTCAAAATGAGAAGGGTGAAGAACCACTTAAAAATTCGGCAGCCTAACGGCGCCACTTAAGACATCAAAATACTGAATTTAAGAGATCAAATGGGGTCTCTCATCATGTGATCATAAAAGACCAGTATGATAAATATAGAGATCATACCCCAACATAATAAAAATGAACTTGAAAGACTTGACATGAAAGTAGAACTTTGAAAAAGAGAGAGGTGAATAAATCCCTTGAAAATTCGGCAGCCTAACGGCGCCACTTAAACTTCAAAAAAATTGAATTGACAAGGTCAAATAGGGTCTCTAATCATATGAACATAAGATTCCAGTATGATAGATATAGATATCATACCCCAACATAATATAAAGGAACTTGAAAGAATTGACATGAAAGTAGAACTTCAAAACGAGAAGGGTGAAGAACCACTTAAAAATTCGGCAGCCTAACGGCGCCACTTAAGACATCAAAATACTGAATTGAAGAGATCAAATGGGATCTCTCATCATGTGATCATAAAATACCAGTATGATAAATATATAGATCATACCCCAACATAATAAAAATGAACTTGAAAGACTTGACATGAAAGTAGAACTTTGAAAAAGAGAGAGGTGAATGAATCCCTTGAAAATTCGGCAGCCTAACGGCGCCACTTAAACTTTCTTAAAACGAAATGATGAGAGTAAGAGGGGGTCTTTCATCATATGAACATAAAAAGGGCAGTAAGAGGAGTATAAAAGAACATCCTCCAAAATAAGAACATGGGGCATAAAAGGAATGACATAAAAGAGATCACTTGAAAAGGAAGAGAGGGGTCGGATCCCTTACCTTAAAATTTAACTCTTAAACCTCAAAGGTTGGGGCCTTGAGGGCTTGGGGGCACCTTGGGAGGACTCCTTGGGAGGTAATGAGACCAGAAATTAGTTGGGGAAGAGTGGGGAGTCGAATGGATGAGAGGATGGCTTGGTATTTATAGGGAAAGTGAGGGGACAAGGCATTAATGGCAAAGGGACACCTCATTAGTGGTTTTGGAAAAACCATGGGCTTGCTTATGGTATTTGCCCATGGTATTGGCCACTTGGGACACCTCATACCTTATCTCACTATTCATAATTCGAACATATTGATTACAAACTTAATACATCATTTAATGATGTCATTAAACACCCGTAACTTAAAAACTGTATTTTCACTATTCATCAAAAATTCAACTTTCTCAGAATAATCCCAAAATTTCACCTTAACCAAATATCAACGCTCTGATTACAAATATGAACTCCATTTTATAAAAATAATTTTCTAAATATTTTTAATTTAATTTTTAAATAAAAACACTATTCATCGAAAATTCATTTTTTCAGAAAAAACCCCAAAAATTACCATAACCTAATATCGATGCTCTGAGTTCAAAAATAAAGTCATTTTTATAAAAATAATTTTCTAATTATTTTTAATTAAATTTTTAATTAAAAAACACTATTCACCCAAAAAAACTAATACTTGAATAATAATTAATGAAACCGTTATTTAACTATTTTATTGAATCACATTACTTAATCAAGGTGCCTAGATTATTTTAAAACTTTCTTTAAGTGAGATTACTAATCCATTTGGTCATATTACTAATCCTAATCATAAAATCACTATTCATAATTTACTATTCATCAAAAATCAAGTTGATCTTATTAGACTCTAAATTTCGTACTGAACATAATTGTAGAAGACCATTTTTCGAAAATCATTACACATTTTTAATTATTAAAGGTTTACACAACCATTTTTAAAATATCCTTTTTCTAAAATTCATCAAAAATATGCATACAACATTTATCCGGTCATTTGAAAATTCATAAACATCATCATAAGAAGAAATCCAAATTTTTATTTAAAAAAAGGATTACACAAGGCAATTACGGTCTCGTTACATAACCCCTTATAATACCAGCATAGGACCTAAGAGTAAGGTGTGCTAGGGTGATAGAATTTTGGGGCGGCTCAGTCAACATTGCCCGAGTAGTAATTTCTATCAGTTTGAACTTCTCGCGAAGGCGATTCCGTTCTAGCTTCACACGATGAAGTTCGGCTTGGATTTGGTCCAGAGCAAAGCCCAATGGTGCTACCTCCTTCCCAATCTCTGTTAGATGGGCTTCGATCGGCCCAAGGCTACTAGGTGAGGCCATCAAATCTTCTTTCTATAATAATTAACCAAGATTACTTAAATTTAGAGACAATAATCAAAACATTTTGTTCACGGTGGTCATATTGACCGATGGTCATATAACACTCAAAAACCAATGGTCTCATTTTATTTATAATCATGTTTATCAAATAAAACATTTTTTTTTAGTATAAAAAATAACACATGAAATTAGGAAACAAGATTTATTCAAAATTTCGGGTCGTTACAGTTATAAAGGTATGATATTGATTTCATACATAACACAAAATTTAATACTGAAAATTTCTTTGATGGGATTAAGCAAAGTCTTCGAAGGGAAATAGTCCCTCAAACCTTCTCTTCATGTGATAAAATAGTTTTATATTCTATCAAGAAAGAAAAATAATTCTCTAAGTCTTATGGATTCAAAGGGAATAAAGAGAAGAAGAGGATGAAAGATCAAATAATGGATAAAGGGAAGATGGGAAAGAATGATTTTCCCAAATTTAATAACTATGGAAAGAATCCCCCTAGTAATTACTTAAAGGGTTTGGGAGTTTGTTATAAGTGTAGAGAAAAGGGTTACCAAGAAAAATAATGAAATGAGAAGAAAGAAAACACTACTATTAAGTGTTTCAACTATAAGGAGACAATACACTCTGTAAATAAGTACCCCAAGTAACAAGGGATATGCCTCAAAATAATATAAGGGATCAAGGTCAAGATTATACTATTAATACAACTGAAGTAGAATAATTAATATGATTGTGTATTTGGATCCATGAAAAACTTTATAAAAGTATTTTATTGATGATATTCTCATAATAATAAATATGAAATATAAAAAGATTACACTAAAGTACTATTTATTAAAGGATTTTAAAGCATATATTGAATGGTACCAACAAAATTGATTCAGTAGAAAGTTTATTTATTTTGAAAACACATGGTTAATAAAAAGATAAGCCTTAATATATTCCTAATGTTGGGATAATAATTTTTTGATAAAGAGATGATTGATATGGATAAATTAAATTGGATATTACTAACTAAATTTTAAATGATTATAAATTGTTGTATCATAATCTTTGGGAAAGGTTAACCATTTATGGAATGGTTTAAGTTGAACTTTGGATGAGGTTTTAGAGATCAATGTATTAATTTACCTTATTAATATTTATACACTAACCGTATTGGTTTTCGAAAATATTTTGAGATAAATGGAAAGAATTTTCACTCTTTTATGGATATCATGATCTGTCAAAATAAATTTTTGTGCTTCATGCATAAAAATATTCATTTTTTCAGATATTAATTTCTTAGAGTTAGGGATGAATTGGAAATTGATCGAAGAAAAACCAAAGGATGAAATTATTCTTATGAATTAGAAACATATAATTTAATTATATTTTCTTATATTCTTAGATAGTAAAATAATTCCTCAACCTTAAGGAAATGATCTTGAAAAAAAATGTTATCCTATAACTATAATTTCAATGATATCAATGACCATATTCAAAACTATTTGGTTTAGGGTTTTGTGGTTATTAACCTTATTTGGATAACCCAATTTTTTGTGATCAATGTTCTATATCAATCTCCATCAGTATTTGGGGGTTAGTTTTCTCTTCCATGTCTATGTTTTCATTTCCCACCGATGTTATACTTCCTAGAAACCTAGTTATGTGATTTTTCTAGATGACCTTTATACTTTCCTTTATCACTTATTAAGAAGAAATTTTATCAACTCTTTTATGATGTGGTTTTTTAAACAAATAAATTTTCAAATATCAAATCCTAGATTATCGATATCAAGTTTAAATTGTGACTATGCAATTTATTTAAGGTGGGGGAGAATGTAACACCATGAAATTCTGAATGAATAACATTTTATTTAAAATCACATGTGACACGCAACACTAAGTGTAGAAGGGAATATAAAATCACGATACTTTATGATGTATTTAATATTTTAAATAAACTTTATAGATTTAAATTAATGCAACACTGAGTTTATTTTTCATTACACCCAACATGAATTTCTTTGATGGCTTTCCTCTAATGGACCGAAGGCCTTTATTTTTATTGATTTTGATAATCCACCTTTCCAAGGGTGAGGTGGAACCCTTACAAGGCCCATAGGAGTAAGTATTACATGGCCTGTAGGACTTAGAGGAATTCATTGCCCGTAGGCTTCAAACATTACATAAAACCTAGAATAATTACTTGAAACTGCTCCTCCCCAGCATCTTCATCGTGAAATCAGCTCTCTACCTTCACATGGTTGTTCGGCTAGGCTTTCCCATGCATGCACATGCTTGTCCCGATGGCAGGTTCCATACCCTCTCATTCTTGCAATCTGTTTAGCTTCTGCTATGGTGAAAGCTCCTTGCTCCTCCTCCTTCTGAAGTTTGTTCCTTGTAGGTTGTCTGGTTTGCATCTGCACTTAAGGTGGCCTGAAGGCCTTGAGGTGGCCCGAAGGCCTTACTCATCCGAAGGCTTGGGTGGCCCGAAGGTCTTAAAGGACTCGGGGACCAAATCGGTGACCCGAAGTCCCAAATGGGGGAATATTATCGGCTGCTACAGTGCCAAACAATTCCCTATATAGTTCCCGCTATAGTTCCCACTACAGTTCCCACTATAGTTCCCGCTACAGTTCCCGCTACAGTTCCCGCTATAGTTCCCACTACAGTTCCCGCTACAGTGCCTGCTACAGTGCCTTCTATAGTATCTTCTACATTATCTACTACAATACCTACTACAGTACCTACTACAGTACATACTATAGTGATGCTACAATATCAGAAATTAGCCTCCACCTAGATTTCATCCCGGGCCTCCTGGATGCACTTAAGGAGTCCTCACCGACTAGGCTGAGGTTCGTGTGCTCGATGGCTTTCATTATACGAAAGATCGTGTTTTACTGAATAATATTAATATTATTATTTTAAATGGAAATTATCTTATAGCTCTTAAATTAAATGTTATGAATAAGATTAACTAAATTATGAAAATATATGGTTGAATTCATTGGTTATCAATTAATTATAAATGAAAATAAAAACCAATTGAAAATAAAGGAAATGTTTTTATAAACAACTATTTTTATGTGCGGAAAGGAAATTTATATTAATAAAATAAATAAATTAATATTTATGAATGAAATTAAGGAAATTTTATATTTTATATATTTAATAAAATATTTTTACATTCATAAAATATATTTTATAGGCATAATATAAGACAAATCTAATTTTATGAAAAAACTGTATTTTTCTAAATGGAAATTTTGCCGCCTTAAAATGGTGCACTTGTTTTAAAAATAAATTTTGAAAATTGTATAAATTTTATTTGAAAAAATAAAATTTATTTTTTAAATATTAATTTAAAATTTAGTTAAGTTTAAATTTTTGGTATTTTTCTGAGAAGTTTCATTTTTTAATGAATAGTGAAAAATACTGAATTTTGATTGAAAACTGACTTTTTGTCCAAATAATTTATAATGTTGAATCATATTTTGAATTTTTTTTAAAGTAAAATAAATCAATTATACATATATTAATACAATTTATGTCATTTTAATCATTTTATACTAAATTTATATATGAAAGCGTAGTAAACTTTTGAACACTTTCACTTTAAAAAACTGATTTCTCATCTTATCTACAGGATTAATTTTAAATTAATTTTTCCACTTATGTGAATTTAATTTGGAAATATGGATTAAATATTTTTAATAATAATAAATTTTAATGTATAATAATCTCAAATTATTATTTTACCAAAATTATTAGCGAAAATAGTTAATGTTAATCACAACGATCAAGGTAAAAATGAGTTTACTTAGTGGTCAATCTTAAAAGGTATGGTGAGTAAATGACCCAAAATTTTCAAAAAAACCCTTTTTATGGAAATATTTAGACCATATAACATATTTTATAAAAAATGGTTCATTATTTTAGGCACATTAGGTAAGTTATACCTCCCAATATTGTTTACTTTTTGGTATTTACAAGAATGTCACTCTTCCTCCACTATAAAAGGGAACTCACTACCCTCACTTATTAAAACCTCCCAAGCCATTTGTATCATAAAAAACATACCCAATTAAATTTAAAACTTACCTAACCTCATAATAAAATCCTTATATTGGTAATAAATCCAACTTAGGAAGGAATTAGTTCAAACCTAAGGAGGATACCTGAAGAAGAGGTAATGTTTTTCTAAAATCGTTTTTATTTTATTTCCTTATCCACCCCTTAAATTATTTTTATATAATTATTATATAATAAACTCAGTATATTCAATATATTGATATTTTTTTTAAGTTTATGAACTAAAAATTCACACAGTTCCATTGAATGGGTTATGAAATCATCATTCTTGTGTACTGTAGATTACCTCCTCATGAACCGATGTTGTTCATTTTTCCATTACCACCTTTCAAGGTTGGTAATAATGATGGGAATATTATTTATATGTGATATTTATGATGTATTTATTATTATTTTATTATTATATAAACATATACTTTCATTCTTTCCATTTTTTTGTAATACGATAACATCATTCATGTGTATGGCGGACTACCACCCCGCAAAGTGATGTTTTTCGTTCACGCTTTACATGGAATGTATTAAGGATTATTTTCATAAAAATATTTGATATATATAACATAATAATTATATTTTAATAATATATATATATATATATATTATTTACTTTTATTTCTTTCAACATTACAAGAAAATGCAAACAACGTTCATACGTACGTACAATCTACCGTCTCCATGAAAAGTGTGTTTCATTTCCTATCAGAAAATTTTATGGATTACTATAAATAAATATATATTATATTTATATTATATTTACATCATGTTTTACATTCTAGATATTATTAAATCATGATCTAATTAAGAGGAACAAAAAATGATAAGTCAAAACATACACGAAATACAAAGAAAGTTATTACCCGAAATGATAAAAATAACGAAAGGTTATTAACAAATGGGTAATAATATGTCATAAAAGGATCATATATGATATCATAAATATTAATATAGTTATTTTATAAGTTAATAAATTTTTTAAAATTACTATACATGAGTTTAAATCAAGTATGAACAAAAGGAAAGTGCAAGGTAATAGATTTCATCTCAATTTTCATTTCATTGAGGCTTATTTGTTATTATGCACCAAATCACTTTAATGTGGTGTATATACTACATCTTTAACATGTAATATCATTAATAGTTTATTATTAATGTTATTTAAAGTTTCAATTTTAATTATCTTGCCTAAGGGGATTTGAATTGAAATTTACCAAATGGTAAAAGTTATTATGCAATCTCACTTTCTTTTGTGAATCTTAACTTTGTCTTGAAACAATCACTTTATTGTAATTGTTTTTAATTGAAAATTTCATTTATATTAAATATCCATATTCTTGTGTAATGGATATGATTATTTCCTAAACATTATACCATTTTTACATATGGTATTTACTTTTTAAAGTTATTTTATTTACTAGAGAAATATTGATAAATTTGTATCCTTTAATTAATGTATATATTTGACAAGGAACGTTTTTATGAGTTAGGAATGACTTGGAATGGTATTAAATGGGTTGGGGACCATTTATAGTATGCCCCTTGATGAATCGGTAGTCTCTTTAGATGAATCAGTTGACCAAATCAGATGAGTTTCTACCTGTTATTTTTTAAAGTGTCTTGTGAAAGACCTTGATGGTAATGGTTATATGTTCCTAGAAAACATGGAGTCCAATATTTAAGCATTTCCTTCATGATAATTCACTTATTATTATTATCCATGAGATTTTCACTATTAAAAATCTATGAATGTATTTCATTCTCTGTTTATTCATTATGACATATCTAGTTATTTAAATGACATGTGTTTTTATATATTTACCTTGATATATTATTTACTCACTTCATACTCAACTTATTAATTACATGGATTTGTATTTAGTTATCTACCTTTTCTTATTGATTATGATTATTGATTCATGATATCTTCCAATGTAATTAACCCTTACCAAGAATTTGAGATCACCCTTATGTTTTTTCCTTTCCCTAGGATATGAAGATGAATGATTGGAATGAGTTTCAAGGATGCAGAGATTTTACTTTTTTATGCTTTATTTTATTTTCCAAATGTATGTGGGTATCATGTATGTAATCTGGTTTTCCAAAATTGATAAAATTTTCAGTCCTTTAGGATTTGAATCATGTATCTATGAAAATTTAATAAATTAAGACACTAGCTCTAGGATACTGGGGTCAGGTTCGTTACATTATTGAAAATTTTGATTTTTAGGAAAATAGTGAAAAAATACAGTTTTTACAAATACCGTAACTTTTATGAAATCATCATGATATAATCATGACTAAAAAATTTATAAAACTCATTTCTCAACCAAATTCGTATTTAAGGATTAGAATAAATCATTTAAAAGTATTATGTTGAATTTAGAAACCTATTTTTGACATTTTGGAACCTAATTTATATTTTATTCTAATAAAATACTATTTTTGTCTTTTTCCTTTAAATAATCATCCAAAATGATCCACTAGATTTTGGATTTCTTTTAAAGTTAAAAAACTCTTATTTTTTAATAATAAACTAATAAATTCATGGTAATAAACATTATACTTAATTTTGATTTTTTTAATGTTTAACATGTCATTTTTTCTAAAAACCATTTTGCTCCATTAAGCGTGATTTTATTGAAATTAAATTTCCTCACCTATAGAAATTTAATCTAGTAAAATTGTTCTAATATCTAAAATAATTATTTTCAAATTATATAATAGGTTACATTTCATTTTTATTTATAAAAATAAGTTACCCTAATAATAGTTGGTCACCTCACTGAGGGTTAAATGTTGTAAAATGGTTAAATTAGGGAATAAGGTAAAAAAATATCACAAAAAACCATACTTAAATGAGTGTATAGAGGATTTATTGACCTCACCATTATCTATTTTCAATTTTACCCATATTTTATCCACTTTTATTTGTAATTACTTCCCCTTTTAATATTATGAAATTAATTTTACAAAAATTTCACCCCTCTCATATATAAATGTACCCTATCACCACCCCACTTATCCTCACACCTAAACCTTCATAGGTCAACAAAAATCTTAATAAACCTATATAAAACCATATTTAACATGTTATATAGGTCTTGGTGTCACCAAAATACTAATTTAAGAAGCCTTAAGATGTGACATAAAAGAGGATATCCAAGAAAGAGGTAGTTGTCTTAAATGAGTTCTTTAAGTTTCTTTCTTCTCCCACCTTTTCTAAATATTTTATAAACATGATAATATAATGAAACCAATATAATTATTATAATAAAATGTTATTATTTTTATAACCAGTAATTATCTACCTCCCTATCATCCATTTAAAATTGAAAACATCTCTCATGTTACGCGCGGGCTACCGCCTCCATGAACAACTATTTTTTTTCACCACCGACTTACATGGATGGTTTGAAAATTTTAGTTAATGGATAGATTTTACATTTATAACATGATTAAAGTTATATAAATATAATTTTTCCATTATATTAACAATATTAACAATAAATGGTCATTTTAAAATTTAATTGTCTATAACGAGCATTCTGAGATGCTTTTATTTGAATCTATTTTGGAAAACCTATTGAACTATATAAATTTTGAGAAACTAGTAAAATTTGATATTAATATGTAAATAATGTTTTTATTTCGGTTATATAATGGTAATATTAATTTTTAACTCATTATTAATATATCATCTTTAGTTCACTAAAAATTATAGAAAACAATCTCTTTATGGGTTTTGTCTTTAACCATACCTAAAACTCCACTAGAATGAACCTGAAACTTCATAAATAATTATTGAACTTAGCTTTAAATTATTTTAAAATTATATAGATAATTATATTGTGTAAAAACAAGTAATCCTAGTAATGAATTAATATTATGATTCATAAGTAATCATTTTATGAATTCCTATTCATCAAAGTTTTATAAATAATTTTATATGATTTTTAAAATAGAAAAAATAATTTTATTCTAAATAGTGTCATATGATTTTATTTAAAATTTAAATTTCAAAATATTATAAATTTAATTTTATAAAATGGAATTTATTTTTTATATCATCTTATCTAATTTATCTTAGGGTGATTTTTTGGGATTTTTCTAAAAAGATTGATTTTTGGGTGAATAGTGAAAATACTGATTTTTATGAAAACCTGTCATTTATTTTTATGTATTTAAAATGTCTCATTGTATTTTGGATTGTATTTAAAGTAAAATTAGTTATATTTTACTAAAATTAATCAAATTATTTCTATCTTAGTCCACACTATATTGGATTTTGGTATAAATTCATTTCTAGGCATAAAATGTATTTTCAGAAAAACTATTTTTCATTGAGTTTAACATTATTTTATTTAAATAAATTTCTTATACTTATACAGATTGAATATTAAAAAATGGAATTATTTTTTGGAATATGGAGGTTCAAATTTAGTAATAATGATAATTTTATTTTTGGTCATAATATGTAGTAACCACAATAAATTGTTATCACTTTGGAAAAGGGTAAAACAGGTAAATTAAGGTTAAAAATTTGTGATAAGATTACCAAATCTCATATTAAATTTTATTGGGTAATATTATTTTGAAAATAATCACATTATATTTTAAATTTTATTATTTTAATTCCACTTGACCATGAGTAAGACTTTTATAATATTTAAAAATTAAGAATATTTTCAAGAGTGCCACTCCCTTCACTTATAAAAGGAAACTTCCTCTCCTAAATTATTCAAAAATATTGACAACTATATATCATAAAATCCTTGAAATAATACCTTCTGAATTTTACTCCCCATTTTATATAGGTTTTTGTCTCTCTAAAATACCACCCTAGAAGACTTAGGGTGTAAGCCAAAGGAGGTTTTAAAAAAGAAGAGGTATAAATCTTAATCAAGTTCTTTCATATTTATTTATTCTTATAACTTATTAAAAACTATCATAATCATGATGATATAATAAAAAAAATATCTAAAATATACTTAAATGTTATTAGGATTATGGTATAACCTTTTTTCATTTGTTTTTTGCATCCCATGGGGAATGAAAACATTGCTCATGCATACATGTGGACTACCACCTCCATAGGACGATGTGTTTTGTTTTTCATCACCACCTCACATGGATGGTTATTATAATTTATTTAATAAATATATATTATATTTATGAAATAATTATTATTCTATAAATATAATTTAATATCTACCTTTTTACCATTTCATTCGTTGGAAATTGATAACGTCACTCATGTATACTTGTGGACTAGCACCTCCACGAAGCTATGTGATTCATTTTTCATTTCCACCTTAGTTATATGGTCATAAGAATGGATTTAATGAATAAATAACATATTTATAATATTATTATCATTATATAAAGTTAAACCTTTATCTATTTTATTTACTTTCCATTTCTTAGAAAAATGAAAATGTTATTCATGCGTACAAATGGACTACCATATCTATAAAACGATACGATTCATTTTTCATAAGTACCTTACATGGATGGTTTTAAAATAGTATTTAATATATAAATATAATAATTATTAGATGAATAATATTATTCAAAAATTGACTCTTTGAACATAGTCAACATATTAAAGTTGTTTTGGGATTATGAAACAAACATCCTCAAAACATCTGACGTAAACTTAACTGATTTAGTAATTAAATAAAAATAAAAAAATTGAAAAAAATTAATACTGTTAATTGAATGAATATGAAAAAATTTATTAATAAATTAAATAACTAATATTATTTTATTATTATGGAGTTATAGAATAAATTAAGCTAGAAGAGACTCAAGGTAAAATATTTTTCATTAAAACCTAGTTTTAAAGTTTTCTTTCCAACTTTTTTCCTCCACATCCATATTATTTTAAATGTTTCAATAATTTTATTATTTAAGATTAAAAGTTTTATAAAATTCATTTTTGTTACTATTTTTAATTTATTTACATAGTTTTTAAAATTAAACATTTATGTTTTCCATATGAGTTATATTTAAACTTTTTATGAAAGTAAAAAAAGAATGTTTTTTAATATGTACAGTTTGAACATATTTTCCCACCATTATAAACATTATTAATTATCAAGATTTTATATATTTTTAAATGGGTATTCAAATAATATAATATTCCCACTCTTCTAGTATTTTTCATTTTTATTAGTTTTCAAAGAAAAATGATATTTCTCATTGATTTTTTTATGAAAATAGAAAGTACTTTTATTATGAGATCAAATGAGTTTTTCAAGGGTTTTATGATAAAAATGTATAGGCTTAAAAATATTTTATTTGTGATATGGTACTTTAGAATTTTATATGATGACAGGTGATCCTACTACATCTCATGAGGATGGGTGAGCCTAATGGAGCTCACTAATGTATTGAGTAATGATTTAGTCTTTGAAGACGAAAATGAGGGAGATAACTAGACATGTTACTCCTATATAATCAACTAGGAATCAATTATTATGACACATTTTAAATATAAGTGAACAATAATTATGAATATGATGCTCTAAAATACCTATTTCATGCTTGAAAAGGGTTTTTAGGGAAATATTTTTATTTAATGAAGAAAAAATGTTTTTGAACTTTAAAAAGTGAATGGTTTGTTTTAAAAGAAATGATTTCCCAATTTGTCATGTTTCTCATGATTCATTCAAGGTTTTTATATGATTTCTTTGAGTTGAAAATGTTTTATTGCAGAAATTTTTTATTTTCATTTGTGGAAATATTTTATTTATGCACTCAAAGTTTTATTGTGGAAAAGGTAAACATTTTCATTGGTTTTCATATTTTTCACTGTAATATCAAGATTAATTTATGTTTATATCCCTTAATGAGATTTTTATACACATCCTATGTTTTCAAATGTTTTTTAAAGGATATAAGGATGAGTAAGAAGTATATAAAGGTCAAAATTTCTTCTTTGGACTCACCTTAAAGGAGTAAAAAGTGTCTTGAATGAAATATGAATGTAAACTTAAAGCCTTGTTTTTGTGAAAAAATGCACACTGTGTGGAAGTTTCCACTATTTTATGTAATTTTTTACCTAATTATATAAAACTATAAGCTTGAAAGATCATTTTAATTAAAAAATGTGAAATCTTTTGAATTGAACCCATATTTATGAGTTATTAAAGTAACAAGGTGTTATAGTTGGTATCACAGAAAGGTTTAGATAAATTTAAAGGGTATGAGGATATTACATGACACTCTTAAGAGATTTATATTTATGGTTATATTATCATGGGATAGATTTTATAGATATACATTTTTCTTCATCTAATTCATGTTTGTTTAGAATGGTTTTCTATAGAGTAAATAGGGCAGTTGAAGTAGGAATGCATTAAACAAATAATAACCTTCCAAATAAAACATTTGGAATAATTGAAATGGATCAGTTTATAGTAGTGTTAACTTAGTTTATGTAGGATATTAATAGTGGAACCCATGAAAGTGAATGGATAAATTCTTTTTATAATAACTTGTTTATTGTGAAGAATTTTATGAAATAGCACCCTCCAGCTTTCAGTGGAACTTTCAACCTGGTGAAATTCAAAGGATGGTTAATGAATTAGAGAAGATATTTGAAGTTTTGGGATGTAAGGAAAATCAGAAACTAATAATTTATATTTATCATTTTAAAGGTGAAGTTGATTGAAAGTGTTCTCTGATTAAGGATATTAAGGAAAATGATGAGATCTATTCCAAGTAGTATATGGTCTTTAAAGATATTTTTCTTGATAATTATTTTCATAAATTTATTCAACTTAGAATAAAATGTAAATTTATAGAATTGAATCAAAAGGAAGAAGAATTGGTGGATTATTTTTAATAAAATTTTACTGTATTGTCCAACTATGCAACAAATTTTATTCCAGACTATGAAAGTAAAATTGATAGATTTTACACAATTTTAAAATCGATTTTATGAAAAGTATTAGACTCTATTGATTTTAAAAGTTATGAGGACATTTTTTGACATGATGAGAAATTTGAGATGGTATTTTTTGACACTTACGTACCTCATGAAAATAATATTAATAATAAATCTCGGTGGAAAGAAATGGAGAAGCATTCAACCAAGAAATATAGTGTCAGTCCCATCACATATTCTAAATGTGGTAAAAGAAATTTTAAGGAATGTTTGATAGGATTAGGAGAGTGTTATTGATGTGGTAAGATAAGTCATTTGGATCTAGAATATAAGTAAAAGAGTTTTGACCAGGCTATTAATGGGAAAAAATATCTATCTGGTAGATAGATTTGTTAATTGTAATGAGTTGAGCCACCGTTTTAAGTCATGTCCAAAGTTAGTTACTCAAGGTGGGAATCATTAAGATTGAAAACAGAAAGCATTGAAAAACAATTTTATTCTTTTACTAATAAATCAATATTATGATTTATAAGTAATAATTTCATTTATTCATATCCATCATAGTTTTATACATAATTTTATATGATTTTTCAAATCGAAAAAAGAAATAGTTTTATTATAACTAAAGTGTTTTCCATATATTATATTGTTTTATTTAAAATTTAATTTCCAAATTTTAGAAATTGAATTTGATAAAATGTATTTATTTTATATAAGAATATAAAATTTATCTTAGAGTGAATCTTTCTGATTTTTCAAAAAATATTAATTTTTTGGTGAATAGTGAAAATACTGATTTTTATAAAAAAAATTATTTCTTTTAAAGTATTTAAAATGTCCCATTATATTTTTGGATTGGTTTTAGTGTAAGATTAATCAAATTTTAATAAAAACAATCAAATTAATTTCACAATAATAAAAAATATACTTGATTTAGGTATAAATTCATTTTTAGGTTTAAAAAACATTCTTCAGAAAAACTAATTTTCTTTGAATTTTACATTATTTTATTAAAATTAATTTTTGAAAATTATAAATATTGAATCTTAAAAAATGGATTTAAAATTTTTAATCAGTATGTTCAAATTTATTAAACTGTTCAATTTTATTTTTCATCATAATAAATAGTAACCATGGTAAATTTTTATCACCATGGTAAAGGGTAAAACAAGTTAATTAGGGTTAAGGATTTATAATAAGGTCAAAAAATATCATATTAAATTTTACTGGATAATATTATTTAGAACCTTATCACATTATATTTAAAATTGGATTATTTTAGAGCCACTTGACCATGAGTAAGAAATTTATAATATTTAAAAGTTAATAATAATTACAAGAGTGACACTCCCCTCACTTATAAAATGGGACCTCATATCCTAAATTATTCACAAACATTGGGCACTATAGCTCATACAATACCTACCTAAATGCCTTCAAAATTATTATATGAATAATATCCTTTAATAATATAAATATAATAATATCCTTACATGGTTGGTTTAAAAATTGTCTTTAACATATAAATATAATAATTATTATATGAATAATATCCTTTAATAATAACCCCTTTGATCATGTTCAACCCAATAAGGTTATTTTGGGATTATGAACTGAACATCCTCGAAACATCCAACATAAACTTAAATTATTTAGTAATTAAATAAAACCTGGTAATAAATAAAATAAAATGAATAATGATAAAAGAAATAAAATTAATTTTTTTTAAGAATTTAAATAACTAATATAATTTTATTATTCATTGAGTTAGGGAATGTGTGAAGTTATACGAGACATAAGGTAAGATATTTTTTATTTGAAACATAGTTTTAAAGTTTTCTTTCCAACTCTTTCCCCTCCATAAACATATTATTTTAAATGTTTTATGAATTTTATAATTTATGATTCAAAGTTTTATAAAGGATATTTTTTACAATCTTTAACTTTATTTACAAATATTTAAAAAATAATATTTTCAAAATTTTTATATGGTTTATTGTTGGAATTTTTACAAAGTTAAAAAATAATGTTTTCAACATAAATATATTAACCATATTTTCTCTCATTCATAATTTTGATTCATTATTATGATACCACTAAAATTTTATATGGGGTTTAAAAGAAGATATTATAACCACTATTCAGGGAATTTTTCATTTTTAAGAGTTTTCAAAGAAAAAAGATATTTCTCATTTTTATTCAAAAAAAGAAAGTGATTTAATTATGGGTTCAAATGAGTTTTCAAAAATTTTATGATAAAATGTAAAATATTAAAAATATTTTTTTATGATACAGTAATCAATAATTTTATATGATGACAGGTGAATGAAATATAGTTCATGATAATGGGTGAGCCTGATATATCTCTTCAATGCATTGGGTAATAATTTAGTCTTCAAGGATGAAAATGAGAGAGATAACCAGCTAGGTCAGTCCAATGGAATTAACTGGGCATCCGTTATTATGACATGGGTTAAACATGAGTGAACATGGGTTATAAATGTGATGCTCCAGGATATCTATTTCATGCTTGAATTTTTTTTTATGGAAATGTTTTTATTTTATGAGGAAAAAAGGTTTATGAAATTTTAAAAGTGAAGGGTTTTTTTTCAAAGAAATTTTTTCATGAGTTCTCATGTTTCTTCATGATGTCTTTAAGGTTTTCCTATCATTTATATGATTTTAAAAGTTTTTAACTGAGAAATAACTGGTCTTCATATATATAAATGTTTTATTTATGTACTCAAAGTTTTATTGTAAAAAAGATGAACATTTTCATGGATTTTCATGTTTTTCATTGGAATAATGAGATTTGTTTATGTTTATGTCCCTTACTAATAATTTTTTACTCCTAAATTTTCAAATGTTTTTCACAATATCTAAGGATTAGTTGGAACTATATAAATATCAAAATTTCTACTTTGGACTCATCTTAAAATAAAAAAATGTGTATTGAATGAAATAAGGGTATAAAATTAAAGATATGTTTTTATGGAAAAAATGTACATTGTGTGGAAGTGTCCAGTTTGTTAAATAATGTTTTTACTAATTCTAAAAAGATATAAACATAAAAGATCATGGGAATGTAAAATTTTTTAAATCCTTGATATTAAAATCATATTTATGGGTTGTTAAATTAATAGGGTTTTATATAACTTATTACCATAAAATGATAACCAAAATCAGTATACCAAAAAATAAAGGGAATGATTAAAACTACTAACACCAATGATCAATATTAATTAAAAATTTGTAATAATTTCGTAATAAATGGATA
This sequence comes from Viscum album, assembly GCA_963277665.1. NCBI lineage: Eukaryota > Viridiplantae > Streptophyta > Magnoliopsida > Santalales > Viscaceae > Viscum > Viscum album. The sequence continues at coordinate 1,149,322,308 of OY728128.1, forward strand.
TAAAAGACTAATATAAAATGTAATAAGTATGAATAAGGTTATTTAATAGATTATTAATGAGTATCAGTTTATTATAAAGGGGAATATAATGAATCTGACCAAGTAGGAATTCAAGTTAAGGGTTTCTTGGTCTCAATTTCAATTCCTTGAGACATGTTTCATTTTTCACACCATGTTTGATTTTATATGGTTTTATTTTTATTAAATACCCTATGAATATCTTATAATACATTTTTTATATAATTAATGGGATTTAAAAATCTAAATAATGTTTTTTTCTTTAAATAGATTTTGATTCAAGTGTTATAAATGCAGTAAGGGTTTCTTTATCTCAATTTTATTTCCTTGGGATATAATTCAAGTTATGGACCTATTTTCTTTTATATGGTGTATAAAATACCTTTTTAATGTATTATATCATGATTCCATCCTTATTCATGGTATTTAATATTCCATTTTAACTTCTATCCTTCAAGGGGTTTTAATTCAATGGTTACTAAAGCTATAAATAACATTCATCTCAATTTCAATTTATTAAAACATGTTTCATATTATGTAGTTATTTTCATTTATATGGTTAATATAATTAATATTTGAAATATTACATCATAAACTATTTATTCTCATGATTTTTAAAATTACAATTCAAGTTCTTACTTTCAAAGGGGTTTTATTCAAAAGTTACCAAAGTTATAAGGGTTTCTTCTCTAATCTCACTTCTTTTGTGGTTGGAAATATTTTTATTCCATATCCATATTATTAATTTATTTTATAAATATACTTATATATAATTCTAATATTTTTAGGTCATTTTATATTGGCCTTGAATTTCTATAATTTTTTTAAAAGAATCTTTTTGTCATTTTCCATTCAGGTTATTTTTTACTTTGTTTTCAAAGGTGGGAAATGAATGTATTTTTTAACATTTTCTACATGAACACATTTTCATGATGTTATGAAAATTATTCCTTATTAATCATTATTTCCAAGATACCGTGAGTTTTAATGAAAATTATATTCCCACTATTCTATGATTTTTTTTGTTTTTAAAAGTTTCCAAAATAAAGGAACATTTCTTATTGTTTTTTAAATAATATTTATAATTATTTTATAAAAGTGTTTTTAATATATATCAATATCATATAATGTTTATTATTCTTTAATGGATATATTATTTAATGACACCATTTTTGGGAAAAAATATCTCAAGGTGTTTTCTCATTGTTTTTAGGGTGATTGTGTTTTTTGAGAAATCCAAATGACCACATTTGAAGTATGATTGGTGTTTATAAAGAATATGTTTAAGGTGGTGTAGTTTATTAGCGTTTTTCAAATTTTTGGGCCTCAAAATTGGGAGTTTGTTTTATGAAAAATGAAGGTTTTACACAAAGGATTTCATGGACCACAGTTCGTGGACTGCAAAGCATGGAGTTCGCAGACTGTATAGTAGCACATCAAGGCTATACATACCACAAAGTAGGTATGTTGAATAGTGAAGGAAAATCATTAAAGGAATAGTTTCCACATAGTAGTGCTATGTGGACCATGAAAAACGCTACACAAACCGCATAGAGAAATTAGTTCACAGAAGGCATATTATTCTTGTAAGTATCATCATTCATGGGAGGATAATCATTTGTAGAATTGAGATAGTGATTTAAGAAGCTGAAAAGGGGTTTTTTGTGGATTAAATCAGCTACCACAAAGTATTAAGGCATTATGCGGACCACATAGTAGTTCATGGTGAAGTCTGCACCACATCAGAGTTTTGGATATTTGTGATTAGGAGGTTTTACAGGATTTATTTTCCTATATAAATGACCCTAATAAAATAATTAGTGAGAGTGAATTTCATTTTAAGATCATCACTAAAAAGATTCTGGTAAGTTCTAAGTAGGTTGTGTGGGAGTATTATGTTAAGGAGAAGTAGTTTTCAAAGGAGTATTGCATGAAGGAGAAGAGTTTTGCGAGGAAGTAATTCCACTGAGGTGGAAGTCCTCAAAGATAGTTCTTGAAAGGGGGTTTTGTAGATATTGATAGCTTGAAAAAGGTATTATGAAGAAAAGGTGGTCTATGAAGCATCAATGGTTTGTGAGGCATCAACCATCCACACAACAGAGGTGGTCCGTGAAGGGAAGGTTGTCCATGAATCACTCGCACCACATGGTGAAAGGTAGTTCACAGAGGATGCAATAAAGTTCATGAAGGGAAAAAGGAAGTTCTCAAAGGGACTAAAATAGTGTGCAAAAGTAATTTATACAAACTAATAGTACATGGAAAAGTGGATTTCATCTACCAAGTGAAAATAGGAATTCAATAGAGAATCTACCTAGAGTTTAGGAAACATTAATTATTGATAATGAAGGGACCTACATGTCTATAAACTATGTGTGGATCCTTTCCAGAGCAGTGAGAAAAGGAAGAATGTGATCCATTCCACAGGTAGTGAGCTATAAAAAGAGAGTTTGGGAGTGACTCTTGGGAAAGTAGTGAGTTGAACCTAAACACTATAAAGGTAGTGAGCTTGATCATAGAGGTGATCTAACTCGAACCCTGATTTGGAAGTGAGACATAGTAAATTTAGTACATCAACATATTTCCATTGTATGATTTTTGGACGTAGCCCAGTGAGGGTGAAACAAGTAAAAATCATTGTGTCTCATGCATGATTTCATTTTTGTTTATACATTACTACAAGAAAGGGAGAGAAGAGTGTTTTGTTTAACAATAAAACAAGATCCAAAGGGGAAATTGTTTTAATACATCATAACTTGATTCACCCCCCTCTTAGAGTATTTAACCTAGTTAGGCTAACAAACATATAAATTTTTTCTTTAGACATCTTATGATCATGTTATTTTATTTTTGACTCGAGAAAATATTGATATTTTGTATCCTTGTTTTATACTATGAATTTTTATTGATTTCTAATGTATGTTGGATTTTTATTTCATTTTTTATTCATTCCTTTCATATAATAATGCATTGGACTTAATTAGTGATGGGTGGGGACTATAATTATATATCCCCTTGATTAATTGGTAGGTTTTATGAGACAAACTGGTTTGGGTATTTGGTTCATACCTACCCATTTATATATAAGGTCTTAGATGAGGCCTTGATGATATGTATGATGCTTTAGCATGATGACTTAATGGTAATATTAAGATATATTACATTATGCATGTAACATGACAGCTTGAATGACCACTAATATGGTAGACATACTGTTGGTTCACATGGCCTCAAGAGTGCCTCCCTGTATGCTAAAGGTTACCAACTAGTAGTGAGGGTGTAAAGATGGTACAATGGGGAGACTATACCCTCATTTAAGAGTAGAAAAATGGTGTATCAGTAAATAAACAATAGGAAACAACAGAATAAATAATAAATAAAATATAGAGTCAAATAAAAATAATATAAATTGAATATAAAATAATGGACAACACCAATATATAACTAATGCATGCATGTCCTATTGATGATACATAATGAAAAAACAAACATACAACATTCTATAATATAAAATACATAACAAGAAATAAAATAAAGGTAAATACCTAAGGGTGATCTCCAGGAGAAACCTAAGCTCCAGCTCAGTCATGTTCTCTTAACTCCTAGGTATAAGCAAAACAACACAAGAAAAGAATCCATGGTTCTGTAAGCATAATTTCTACTCGAGTACCCTAATGCAATAGTATCCTGAGCAGGGTGTGAGATAATAATCATAGTAGGATTTCATCCATGGTGTCTACGACTGAATCCAGTCCATGAAACATAATGTAAAGAAGTGTGAAGGTATAAACAGAAATATAAACAAGTAGTGCTGAATAAATAAACAACAACCCACCCAGGTTCTTAAGGGACACCTGACAGCTATACCTACTTCAGATCATATCCAGAATAAGTGTCTTAATAGTAACTATATATATATATTCATAATTATATATATAGTTTATTTATATATTTCATCCACCTATATGAACCAAGTACGTGTATACATAAGTGTCCATATATATGGAATACTAGTTGTTGGATGAATCAGGGCGTAACTCATACATCCATAACCAGTCTAAATGAGCCTAAAAGATCAATAATTAGAGTACATGCCCTAAATCCCAATAGATTGATAGACATCATGCTACAATACTTGGGATCATGAGTGAGCCACCATGGAAACACTCTAATCATGGAATGTGGTACGTAAATCCCATCACCCATATATTATCACTGGTGTGAGATTCCATACTCAACACATGATTTAAGGGAGTGTGATTATACTCCATGGTCAACATCCCTTACTATTGTCCAAATCCTATATCAAGGTGTATCATTTATAATATAAGGCATGATAAAAAACCTCTCATGAAACTTATTTATCATTCCTATATAAAGGCATCATCATCTTTAAAATAATAATAGGATCCATGATACATTACCTCATTATCTACATTCATTAAGCCCATTATAAATAAAGTGTTCTATTTATTACAATTAAAATCAATCATGTACTAAATGGAGGGGCCTTTACACCCTTTACATTTCATTTCAGTCAATTTAAACCATTTATTTAGTTCAAGTAATTCAAGCCATCATGGGAATTCTATTAAAATAAATACATGTAATTTAATTAAAAAATCATGAAAATTCAATTACAAAGCTCAAAGATAAACTTAGAAGGTGATATTGTCATTTAGGAAATTACCTACATTTTTAATGAACTTTAAAGATCGGGAAAAGGTATACACTTAGATGGTGCATCGATCCCATTTAACATTAATAGATGGAGGGAAATTCATTTTATAACTTCAATAAAGGCCATATGTACAAAACATTCTATTTTCCAAACCATGACATCAAAGCATTAAGCCAACCACATTATAAACTATAAATCATCACTTTTTAATTTTGAAGACAGTGAACCTCATATAAGGGTTTTTATTTTAAAAACATGACATTGTTTATCAAACAACTCATTTAAATAATTTAGAATCTTATGTAAGAGTAATAACTCAATCCATTTAAAAGAGGCATTTTAGAAGAACTACCCAACGTTGAAATTTAAATATAAGTTTTAACATGGCACTTAGAAGGTTCCTTAAACAATTAACAAAACTCTTACAAGGGGAACCTCATTTATCAATCTAATACAAATGCTTAGAATTCATTCCATGCATTTAAAACATTTAATTATAAAGGTAAAATTCACTTGGCACACCCATGGGGTGTCCATAAAAGAGATAAACCATATCTAACTCCCAAAATTAAGATCAACATACATGTATCTAGGTGCAATGGTAATTTTTATATAAAGATCTTGATATAAAGGAAAAACGTGGCAAGTTCCAACATACGACACAACGATGCTATTTATAAAATGATGGAAACTTGAGGAGAAAGGTCGTAGATCACCAACCTTAGGCTTAGGATGTATCACTCATCCAATACCAATATCTAATTCAGTTTGGTTTGGAATAAATCTAATAAATGGACCTTCATCCTAAAAATAGGGAAAATGAGATCAAGCCTAAATAGCGTAGATGATACCAAACTAAATGAGGAATGACACAAAAGGAATGAAGAGCTTACTAATGTGGATCCATAGAGATCGATGAATTTTTAATTGGATGATGAACATATAAGATATTTTGAAGCCTATCTTAGGTCTGGAGGAGAAGAAAAAGTCACCTGGAGGAGAGATCACATGGGGGAAGGAGAAAAAAATAAGAGGAATAAATAAATAAAACTCATTAAGGAAAGAAACATAATTTTACCCTAAAAACTAGGCCGTATGGTTTGTCCACACCGTTTGGACAAACTGTGAACCAACTGTGTGGTAAATAGTACATTGGTACTTTCTATTTGTTACCAACCATGTTGGATGAGTGTACAGTTTGGGTAAAACATGCATAGAACATACTAGACACTTCTTCTCCTCTACTGCAGCCATACAGTTTGTTGATGGGGGCCGCATGATTTTAGAAACACCATGTGCCCTATGCAGAGCCTCCAAAACTTGATATTTTCGGCCCCAAAACTCTCAAAACTCAACAATACATCTAGGAAACCTCTCATACCTTTACCCAAGTCCAAAAAAACACATTGAATTTTTCTAACTCTTGGAATTACGTTTTGAAGCTTAGTTTGTAAAATGACTTGTCCACCAAATTCCAAAATTCAAATTCCTTTGGATTTTCACCCAGTTAAAAACCACAGGTCATTACAACCTCCCCACCTTAGAACTTATCATCCCTGAGAAACCTTCGAGAATAAATAAAGCATCAAATGACCTAAAAGGGTCATAAAGTTCCATTCAAATGGTCATGTTACATTTCCAAATGCCTAACATGCCTCCAAAAATTCATTTAATTGCACACCACTTAATCGGTTAAAACCCGATCCAATAATCGCTTCCAAACTAAAATATTGAGACAATGATTACCTGAGCCCGTTTAGATAGAGACATGATCACATCATCATCTCATTGAATATATAGGAAAAGGGGCTCCCCACCTTAGGATTTTTCATGAGAAGGGAAAAATTCTGAGCCACGACACCCCCACTGTCAGAATTTTCTTACAAGGAACACCTCTTAGTGTTCTAACGATGCTACTAGAATGATTTATTTAATTGGGAGAACTTCATTAATTATGAGGTCATATCAGGGAAATCACCATTAATAAATAGCTAAATTCCAATCGACCAAACCAAAAATGGTCGTGCAAGCTTCCCAAGAAGACATTAACGACCTTTAAACCACACTCACCTCATATGGAGATGTTTTTAAACCAACTCCTTATGAAAACACAAGTACAAGAAGTATAACAAGTCAAGCCACCTTCAAATGACCTTTATCAAGATGGTCAGCTTAGATAATGACACAATTTAAACTGAACCACAATTACTTCTTCCAAGGCATCTCGCATCCATCAAAAAATACATCCACCGAAGTACGTACTTGACTTTCAGAAATGTTCCTAGATACTAACATCAAATGATCCTTTAAAATGTCATGCCTCAACACGATCAAGGGGTAATCCTAATCTAGGACATTGGAAATCATTACCCTTTAAAAATCAACTCTGAGCCCAACACAAGTCCGGGATATCCTCAGAATCAAAAAATTGGAGTTAAAGGAACAAGTCCAAAGTAGTCTATACTTCATGTTTATAAAGAGATATTGGTACAGGGCCAAACATCTACATCAGATCATTGAAGAAGCCTCTAATGACATCCGATTGGTTTTCAAGTCAAGGGAAAATGACTGGTGTCTAATAGTTCATCCAAGGAGTTCCAACTTGGGAACCCAAATATCACTTAGGACTGACCAAGCCTTGATAAAAACCACATGTCTAGTGTGGAACACTGAGAAAACCACCCAAACAATCCCAACAGATTTTAAAGCTTTAGCGTGGTGTAAGACAGATGTTGTCTTAGTGAATCAAGGATGATGTCAAGATAAGGGACATGCTCATCACTAATCATGATTACACTAAGAAAATTCATAAAATTACAAAGAAGATTATTTGAACCATTATTGGTCAACTTCACTTGGAAGAAGCTTGAATTCACCTACCAATGCACTACCATCAACTAATCACAATTCCCTTACCCCCACATGCATTCCTTTATCATTCAATCTTAACCACAAAAGTCCTCCAAAACCATTAGTGATTCTCAAGGTTTTCATACATAGTAAATCACATCAATGTAGTGCAACCGAGCAAGCACCAACATGATTTAACACTTTCCAACCTCAAGGGAATTTGAGTAAAAACAACCATCTCCCAATGGCCCTCTTTGGTTGTGCTCCTTCTACTTTGAAGGACACATTTACCATATTCTATATAAGTATACCCACCTTTATGAGTGTCCTAGTAATTGAAAGAAGGGATAGACTAGCCTCTCACAAGCATGCTAGATCAAAACCACCTTAAACATACATGTGTATTTCCTCTGAGTCATGATCACCATGTCACAATATCTAGAAAGAGGTAAAACCAACTTGAATGGTGTGTCAAAACACCTGATCTTCTTGCAATTAATCACAAGCATTGGGACAAAATAAATATTTTAATGCCCAATTCACTCTACTCTGGAGATGACCTGAGAATGTACTGAACTGTTCAAAGCTCAAAAATTTCACCGAACTCAACCGATTCATTACGACATTTAGAAACTCAATAGGGGTACCACATCTATCAATGCATACTACCCATATATTACATAATTAAGACAACACACCCTCAATAGTTTCCATAGGTTTTCCTCCATATGTAATAAAGTATTAGATAGACCACACAAAAAATGGATTAAGTATCATTATTCCATGTGACAATAAAATAGAATTTCAACCTCCTGAGTCATCCAAGGAAAAATTAAAGTGTAACAAGACCTAAAAACTGACCGACCATGCCCAAGGAAAGTCTAACCAACTGAAACCAAGCATTACTAGATGATCAAACCCATAATAACTGCCAAGAAAACATGTCCACCCATCCAAAAAATGGTTTCATTTAGAATCTAAGAGTCATACTAGGGACAAAAACACCTAAACGACACAAAAAGTCATAAGGATTATAGAATTTAGCAAGGAATTAATATCTAAGTGTTCTAACTACCATGGGATATCCCCTCACAAAAATCACAAGCATCGACCCTATCACTAGGTCTTGCCAAATAGATTTCACTAGGTCCCACACCTATTATTTAATATATTTCTAAAAAAAGAAAAAGGCATATGGAAAATTATCACATTTCTATTACAAGGAAACTCAAAGAGAAGATTAACTGCCCTTACACAAGGGTTTAAATGAAGGAAACCACCTTAGGTTTCATTTTCAAAGTCAATTAATTGATTCAAATTCAACCTTTTAAATATTTAAAAGATTTAAAACAAGTTACCAAGGCATATCATGAAAGTATTATCAACTTCATTTTTAAACATTAACCATTTAACTGACATCACATCATAAATTAGGCAATTTATCATATAAATTCATTTTTAATACATAAGGTGACCTATGAGGGCCATAATAAGACAAATTGGGATAATCAGAATGCAACCCAATAGCAGTTTCTTTGTTATCAAAGATCAAAAAAGTTGTAATGGTTTATCTTATAAGAAAAATGCCCCAACTGACCTACATGGGTCTAGTCACACATTTAAGGAGGTAGCCAACCCATTTTAGATGTAAACAGATTATACCTTTATAACCATTATAAAATATACAATGGACATATAAAAAAAGGTTTTATTGCATGGGTTTCCACCACCCCAATCTATAAAGTGCCCACACACTTTATAGACCAAAGTCTAACTCCCATTTAATCGAATCTAACTTCCTTTCAGAATATAACTGTAACATCCCAGGTAATTACAGAATAATACTTTTATATATTTATTAATATTTATGAATTAGATAGTGACTTTACCTTAATAGGAACTATATGTTTGATAGAAGACTCGAAAAACAACAATGAGTTTATCTGAAATCTTACGTTTCACGCAAGACTGAGTGATACTAAAAAGTAATATTTTGTTAATAATATTATTATTTTAAGTGGTAGTAATTGCCTATTTGTTGTATAAAAATGAATGAATATAACTAACTATATTATGTTTATACATGTTTATAATTTTTTTACATTAATCCAATAAATTTTAGAGGCTTAAAATGAGAATAAATCTAATTTTAAGCACAAAATACTCTAATATTTTTAAAAGGTAGTTTTACCACCCTTTAATGGAGAACCATTTTTAAATATAGTTTTTGTTACTTTTATATGTTATATTTGAAAAAATAAACTTTTTATTTGGAATTAGGACATAAAAAATTACTTTGGTTCAATTTTTTGTATTTTTCTGATAAAATTCATATTTTAATGAATAGTGAAAAATGTTGTATTTTAATTCATATTAGTTTTTCATCTAATTTATTTATATTGTTATATTATCCTTTTATATAGTTTTAAGTTATAATTATATGAAGTTTTTATCATTTAATCCAATGTAGTTCATTGGATTTTTTTTCAAATTAAAATTAAATAGAAAAACTTTGTGAACTTTTGAACATTTTACTTAAAAACCCGTTTTCTCGATCCGTCAACGAGATTAGTGTTAAAACTAATTAAACCAATTTTTTGAATTAAATTTTCAAAAAAGTACATACATGGTTGTACTAAGTATTAAAAATTTCATCCAATAGGATCAAAATAATTTTTGTAGAATATTAACTTTAGTATTTTATTTACCACGGTTAAAGGCAAACATGGTAATTAAATGTAAAATTAATATTATAATATAATAAAATTATCCTAAAACTTTTCCTAATATTATTGGATGAGTTATTATCGACCATTAACATATTTGGGCTGAAATTTTTACCTTTTTAAGCCAATGTTTCATGATTACGACATTTATAACATTTAATTTAAAGTAAATGCAAATATGTCATAAATATGTCTCTTCTTACTAAAACAATTTTAATATGGAGTTATGTAAGTGATATATTTGACTATTAATAGTCCTTATAAATTTATAAATATTACCTATAACATGGTAATTTATTTATAATTTTTATGAATTAAATAATTATATTTAATTATGACACAAAGATGATGCAATAATAGATTTATTAAAGAAAGGATCAAATAAATGATATTAATAATATTAAAATAAATATAATTTGAAATATTTTATTCCATTCACGAATTTTTTGGATGACTATGACATGTTATTATTGAGTTAATATAGTTTTTTTGAAGGAATCAAGTTGTTATAATATTTTAAAAAAGTCATGTAATGAATAGTGTCAAAATTGACATAATTTATATTTTAAAATATAAATATTTAATTAAATGATATAAAATATATAAAAATATAATATTTAGCAAAAAATGTTTATATAACTCTAAATATTTCATTAACGAGTCATTCATTGGTTGTTTACCATGATTTGGTAACTATTTTAACCCTTTAAATGTAAATTACTTGATAATATGGAAAGAGTTAAAAGGGGTTGAAACAAAATGATAAGGATTAAAAAATAATAAAACTTAAATAATTTTCATTGTATGATTATATTTTGACCTATAATAATCCTATAGTCTAAATAAATGATTTTTAACTCATTTAAAATCGAAATTGAATTTAAATTAATTTAATACTTTTAATAATTCTAAGGGTGCCCCTCCCCTCTCTTATAAAAAGGCACCCATTCCTCTATATTAGTCACACTTAAAAAAAATTTGGTTACAACAAGATCTATAAAAAAACATTACTAGAATCCATAACCACATTTTTGATGCCTTATTTTAGGCCGAACAACTACCTTAGAGGTTATAAGGTGTTAAGAAAGGTGCTAATCCAAAGGAAAGGTAATGTTTTTATTTTAGTATTTATATTTTTCTTCTTCTTCCACATCCTTCAAATCTTATTCTTCCAAGATGAAATAATATATCCAGTATCCTTAATATAACAATATGTTATTATTATGATATCATCATATAAATCTATCTCCACTTCCATTAAATGGGAAATGAATTAATCGTTCGTGCGTACGTGTGAACTATCACCTCCATGAACCGATCTAATTCGTTTTTCATAATCGTCTCTCAAGACTGGTTATGATAATATAATTAATGGTAATATGTGATATTAATGACATATTAATCATTATAAAATAACAATATATCAATTAATTTCTTACTTTCCATGCACATAAAAATGATAACATCATTCGTGCATACATGTGAAATATCACCTCCATGAAGCGATGTGACTCGTTTTTATTCATCACACCACTTGTATGATATATATAAGTATATTTATAGGATTAATATGATATTAATTATGTATTTATAATTATGGAATGATAAAATAATACTTAACTTCTTTAGATAATGATCAATGGAAAATGGAAAAAGCTACTCATGCATACGTACGGTTTACCATCTTCATGGTTATAATGTTGTTCATTTTTCATAACCATATTTCATGGTTTGATTTAAAGATATAATTTATATATATAAAATATAAAAATTTCTTGAATATTATTCTAGATATGAATTTCTAATGACCACATGGACTAGTGACATCAAACCATGTTCATTTTCTACTCAAGTACCGAATATCGACAAAAAGTCCAACATGAACTCAAATAATTAACTAATTAGTGTAACATGGTAATTAATGATATAAAAGGAATAATAAAAATTAAAAGGTTCAAAATAAATTATAATTAACCTAATTTTATTATTCAGGAATAACGAACGAACATATGTGACGAATCAAACTCAAGGTAAGGGACTTCGTCTCAATCTCCTTTCATTGAGCCATATTTTGATGTTATACACCACGTTCTTTTATAAGGTGTATAATAAAACTCTCTAACTTTTAATTCACTCCAAGTTTTTCAAAAGGAATATTTTTATATGAAGTTTTTTACTTTATTTACAAAATGACTAAAGGCATGTTTTTTTAATGTATGTGGCAACAATGACTTTTTCGCCACTATAACCGTTATTTGATATTTGGTTTCCACCATAAGCCTTAATGTTTTTAAAAGGAAAATAAATACCTTATTACATTTTTGGGTGTTTTGGTATTGAAAATGTTATTGAAAGTGGATTGACTATTTTAATATCTTGAAATTATTTCTTGTGATTTCAAATGAAATTTTATGAGTGAAATGTTGATAATTGTAACCTTTTATGTTTTATGATTATATAATGGTACTTGGAAATTTTAAGAGTGGTTACATGATAAAACAAAGATGGGTGGTTAATTGATAAACCAAAGATGGGTGGTTCCGTGATAAACTAATGATGGGTGGTTACGTTATAACCTCCAATGCATTGGGTATAGAAGTCAGCTGTATGGATATTCTAATTATAAGAATGATATGTGTGGGAGTCGACCGTATAGTTATTCCATTTAAGTATGATTATGTCCAAAGTTACCTTTATATGTTATATGTTTCTTTCTATGGGTTAAATTAAACATTTTTATTACACAATGGGTAAGAAATGAGGTCATATCCATTGATGTGGTTTTAATACTTCTTAAAGGTGAAAAGTATTACTTTATGATAAAGTATTCATGGTTTACATGTTTTAGAAAGAGTAATAGTTTTCCTTATTTATGTATCCCTTACTGAGATTTTTATGATCATCCCAAGTTTTGAAATGTTTTTTACAAGATTTAAAGAAGAATAGATTCAAGGATGGGATCAATGAAAAGTTACGAAGTTCAAACATAAAACGAAACCATGTTTCTTTTTAAACATTTTTTGTTTTATGAAAAAAATGGATAGTGAGTAGAAGTATCTACTTTGTGATAATTGAGTTGTTATGTATGATTTTTGGCCTAATTCTATAAATATCTAAACCTGAAAAGATCCTGGATGTGAATAAAATTCAACTTATTGACTTAACTAAAGATTAAGTAATGTTTAAATTCAGGGCCTTATAGTTGCTATCAAAGGTTGGTTTAGATAACTTTAGGAGTTATAATATTGTTAATAGAATATACATAAATGTTTTTTTACTTTATGGTAAAATTTAAATAATATATAATTTGAAGATTACCATGTTGTTTAATCTAAGATATGCTTATTCAGAATGGATTTCCATAGAGGAAACATGACAGCTGTGCTGGGAATGAATACAGAGGAAAAAAACCTTCCAAATCAGCATCCTAAGATGGAAAGAATCGAAATTGAACTATTTGTTATAGTGATGGATCAATTTAATTAGGTGATAAATGGTGGTGGTGTCCATGCACAAGATCAACCGTAGATAAATATGTCACTAGTGAAGCATTTCATGAGACAACATCTCCCATCATTCAGATTATTTCATGAGGCAACATCCCACCCACAATGTCTATGAATGAATCCAATCCATGAAATATAATGTAAATCAGTGTGCATGTATAAGCATAAAGATAAACAATTAATAATGAATGAATAAATAGCCCATCCAGGTTCCTAAGGGATACCCAATTTCTATAACTGCTTTAGATCATAGCCAGAATAAGTGTTTGACCAATAACTATATATGTATATTAATAATTATATATATAGTTTATTTATATATTATATATATCATGACCCGTCCCCCAAGGCCTGTGTCGTAACTACCCCAAGCCCGCCTCCCATAGGCCTGGGGTTGACGACTAGCACCAGAAAGGCATATCCCTAAAATAGGATGGCATTGCCTCAAAACCTGTACACACACAGACATGAAACACTACACACAAGCAAAATGAAACAGAATAAGAATGGTACAACCACAACTAAAAACCACAACTTAGTGTAAAAGTAAGTACTGAAAGTAAAGGGGCCAAAATACAAGCCCAATTGAAATGGAAGTAGAAAAAAAAGGAAAAACAGATCCTGAGGTCATCCGCCAAGGATCCTACCTGAAGGGTAGGTACAGCTCGTCACTGTAGATCTTTATGTCAGCTGGTCACCTTCGTGCACCTGAGAACCATCTATCCCAGACTCCTCAAGACTCAGTCAAGCTTTCTGTCATCTACATAAGACACAACAAGGTGAGGGTGAAGCCCGTGTAGGGGTGAGTATAACAATACTCAGTAGGGACCCTGAGACACCAGAAGGTATCTCAGAATTCCAAAAAGGAAAAACCACAAAGCATGATCTCAATCACAAAGCACAAAGAAAAAGACAGCTCACACTAGGTATAACTTAAGTACAGAAGTATAAATGATTAATCATAAAGCTAGTTCATATTATTATGTCAAGAGGCTCTGCTGCTGACCCACATAGGATCGCTCGGTGCTGACCCACACATGATCCCTCGGTGATGGCCCATACAGGATCGGTAGGTGCTGACCCACATAGGATCGCTCGGTGCTGATCCACACAAGATCTCTATTCATTATTCACATCACATCCAACCACTGGATTCCCACACAAAGCATGATTGATTTTGGGAGGATATGCTTATCAAGACATTAGTCATATTTCAACTGGTAATAAGTCCCATGGAGAAGTAACCCGATGAACTACCATTTTATAAGGGTTCCAATGCAATAGATGACGCGTCAACCAAACGCCCAGTCTGTAAGTTATAGGCACTTTAGTACTGAGGCCCCAGTTGGATTTGGGTATGATCCAACCTAGCCAAACTCTAACTTTCTACGAAACTCATGTGGAGTATCTCAAAAGGATAACCTCATCTTAAGGGTTCTAGCGCCATAGATGGTTCATCAAACAAATGTCTGGTTTAGGAGATATGCCCATTTAAGCGTAACTGGGCCAAAAAGGGTCTGGGTCTGGTCCGACCCGGTCAGACTGACCCCACCCAGCCCAAAGGGGCTGGGCTCAATCTGGTTCACCTGGGCCTGGTCCGGCCTGACCCACCTAGTGGGGTGCGGCCCACCAGGCCACGGAACTGCCCGACCTATTGGCCAAGCACAGGGGGTCTGCTCCCCTTCCGAACGGACAAACCATTCAGGTCTTCAAAGCAGCAACGCCAGTTGGTACCACACCACCTAGCCGGTCCCGTGAGACCAGTTAGCTGCAGAACCCGTAGACCGCGGGTTTTCCCTCCGCCATGGTTCGAATCCGCGACCTTCCTCCGCAGCACAATGCCCTGCTCCGATGCGTCCAACAAAGTCCAACCACCCCTTTGCCCACCGTAGTGCCTTTAGGTGTTGCCTCCTTCTCGCGACCGCCAGTAGCCGACCGCCGCCTCCTCTGGTTATCAGCACCGCCGCACCGGAAATGCTTCCGCGGGCCATTGGCAAAGCTCTGGTGGTCCGATTCCTTTCTCGTTTGTGCCTATGGGCCTCCCGGGATGACTCTTGCACCACACAACCCAAAGTTTGGCCTTAGCACCATATTTCTCATCCACCCACAAAGAATGCCACCAACTCGAGATCAACGGAGGGTCCGAGGCTTGTTCGGATCGGTCACTCCCTCCGCGTTAGCGTTATAACATGGGAAGGATTATTTAATCATAAAAGATCCCATAAAGAAACCCCACATTATCCTCCGGCATTAAGGAATGAAACGAGGATAAACCCATAGGACAATTGATCTGTGTTTTTCATAAAATTCAAGAATGGGGGAAAATGGAGGAATTAAGCACATAACCCATACCTCGAATACATTGGTAGATGATGCAGATGAGGAAGACGGGATCACATTCGAAGCATGTTCATTGGCATTCCTCACTGTCCAGTTTGAATCCTCTAAGGAGTCAAAGCTTCATTCTACATTGTATGAAGTCATCACTAGCACTTCGTCAGAGGTTTCTCTTGTGAGTGCACAAGAACCATGCCCAAGATTTGTTTAAATAGATGTGAGGAACCAACCACATTGCATAACATTAATGCATTCCATTAATGAACCGCATTTACTGTTCCATTAAAAAAACCAACGTCCAGGTTATGAAACCCAAGGGTAAAGTCATTGAATGACCTATTAACACCATGGTCCCACCACGTCACTCAACAGTTACAAAAAAGAGACAAAATAACTCATGGATTTATTTTATTATTATTTTTTTGTAAAGTCTAAAAATTAACTTTTTCGTCCAAACCTTTCCGGTCGAATTTAAGCTTCTCCTAAGCGAATAACAGTGCTTCGAATTCAAAGGTTCCCTCATATTTTTAATCTGAGCACCAGTTCAAAAGATATAAATTTCCTCCCACACGTTTACTGAACGTACCTTAAAAACGTTCAAAAATAAATAACATTTACCCTTGACCCGCACCGGTCGAGGTTAGGCTCCGCCTAAGGAGAACACGCCAGCAAAAACTCAACAATACTATCAAATTTTCAATTCCATATACCATTTAGAAGTTAAGTATTTAACAATAAAATAATTGTTACTTAATTATTTTATTTATGGCTAAAAAACTAACTTCCACTATTGGACCACGTCATCCAATGTTAGTATCTGCCTAAGAAAAGCATACCCTCACGAGATCAGTGGTGGTATTGGATTTTTAATATGAGTCTCCGTTCATGAGTTATAATCATTTGAAAAATAAAATAATTTTATTTAATAATTTTATTTACATTTATGCCATTTTTGAGTTTTCTCACTGGAGGCCTGCGCTGACTTAACTTAAGTTGCGCGTAGGGTCAACCTACCATCCTGAATGCAACGGTGCCCTCATATTTTTTATTCGGGCACCCGTTTAATAGTTATTATAATTTTTTAGGAAAACCACCCATACACACTATTTAAATATTAACATTTTTCTACAGATCATTCTGGGCACTCTGGACCTCAGAATCACGTGCCGTCAAATTTTGCAGTCTCAAAATAATTCCATATAATTAAAAAAATTATATGGAAATTTTGGGACATTAAATTTTTCCCACCTCAGGGATTTATGTCCCCAAAAGAAAAAAAAAGGAAAATCAAACAAATGAGGGTACTGAGCACAAATCTGAGCCTCCTGTTCCCATGTTCTCTCCTGGAGGTTCCCATGCTGCCATTAAACTCACACCCGATGGATCGATCATCCATGAAGGACTCGCTCTTTTTGATCCTCTATCTCCACCGGGAACTCCGTAAAAGTTGCCCCATCATCAAAGTCCAACTCACCCTAGTTGATAACGTGTGATGGATCATGCACGCATCTACTTAGCTGTGACACATGGAAAATATTATGCACCTAGTGCATCTATGGGGGAATAGATAAGAGATACTCTACCTTGAAAACTCTTATGAGAATCTAGAAAGGTCCAATGAAACTTAGAGATAGCCTGCCACCCTAGCTGAATCTCTATAATCCCCATCGGGGTGAGACCCATAAAAATACATGATCTCCCTCCTCAAACTCTAAGGGTCTCCATATCCTGTTGGAATAAGACTTATGCCTGCTCTATGTAGTCTTCATCCTCTCCTGGATGATCTGCACCTTCTCAGTGGTAGCTCATACCAACACTGGACCCATAAGTGCTGACTCCCCAAGGTTTTTCCAGAATAGAGGTGATCTGCAAGGTCGCCCGTACAAGGCCTCAAATGGAATCATACCGATGGTGGAGTGATAACTGTTGTTGTATGCGAACTCCACCAGTGGTAGGTGATCCTCTCAACTATGACCAAAATCCAGGGCACAATCATGAAGCATTCCCTCTAAGGTCTGTATGGTCCGCTCTGTCTAACCATCTATCTGGGGCTACAAAGTTGTGTTCAAGCATGATGGAACCTAATTCCCAGCTTTCATTTGCTGACAAGTGAGGAATTGTGATATGAACTCTGCCACTACTTTATTCATCCCTGGCCACCAGTAATGACACCAGAGGTTCTAGTACATCATTGCCACACCCGGATGTACTGTCAAAGGGGATGTCTAGAACTCCATCAACACAACCTCTTATAGTTTTACTGGTACCATGGTGCATCCTATGAAAATAATGACATGCTCCCCACCTTCATAAAATCCTTCAGGAGCCTGTCTTGAGAATATCTGATCACATTGGGTCTCGCAGTCTACATCCCCAAGATGTGCCTCCCAAACTCACTGAAGGAGTGGGGGAGTGACAGTCATAGACTGGAGGTAAGCTGCTCCATCACTATCCACAAAGGATATCTACAATGCGGCTAGCTGCTCTGTCACCTCACTCAACAACTGCAGACCAGACCTCCTGCTGAGTGCATCTTCCACCACGCCCCCTTCTCAGGAGTATAGACTATATCAAAGTCATAATCCTGGTGGAACTCCAACCATTGTTGTTGTCTCAAATACTGAAAATCCTAAGAGCACCTTTCCATCCACGCGAAAGGCTAACTCTTTTAACTGATTGGTGTGGAATTGACCCTTTGGTAGTGGTTACTCATTCTCCTCATCCACTTGGTTAAAGTGATGGTAATCCACACATAACCTCAAACACTGGGTATTATTAAGCCCTTCCTCTACAAGTCTCCAAACTGTAATATCATCTCCCAGAGCTTTGTGGGAGCCATCCGATATGCATTTTTAGACATCGGTTTCATCTCTGGGTACATGACAATGCAGAAGTCCCTCTCCCTGTGGGGAGGTAATCCTAGAAACATCTTTAGAAAGGATGTTCCTACACTCTACCACTACTGTTGGGAAATGAAAACTGAAAACTCCTACTGCTATGAGGGTAAGGCTAGATGACTCAAGAGTGATCGGTTGCACCCTCCTATGCATGAGTTTATCCCGTGCTTCCTGAGTTTCCTTTTTCACCGACCAAGGAAAACCTCATCCCAAAACTGTAGATATACCACATCCTTTTGCCTAAAATAGTCAATCTGAGCATGAACTATGGATGAACTATACATACCCAAACAAACGTCGTAAGGCCTCAACGCTGCCACCAAGAGGTTCCAACTGAAACTCTCTCCTCAAGGGTCAGATCACACCATCGACATAAGTGTGATTATCGAATCTCCTCCCATAGGTATCTAAAAGTATAAGGTTCAAGTCAATGGTTTAATCGGAAACTCTAGGTCTCAAACAAGATTCGTGACAAGAAGGAAAGATTGGTACCTAGGTTTATTAATACAACAACTAGTAGTAGACAAATACCGTACCTTAAATCATTCCTAAAGACCTTGGATCAAAATACTTGACCGTATTTTTCTACTTCTTTCCCTTGTCCTCCAACTCCTTGAGCCTGGTGGGGACCACATTAGGGTGGTGGTTGTAACATGTCAAAATGTATACCACCTCATGCTACTCTCCTAGATCCTCTTCCACGTCTGATGTCCTGAAGATTCATCTGTCCCTATCACTTCCTCTTCCCGAAACATTTTACACGCCCATGTTTTTGAGAGTTGAGTCGGTTTCCTACTTTCCCACTACTAACATTCACTGACTGTATCTTCTCAGCCAAAGAACATTCAACCAAAAAGGTTCTCTCTAGCACTCTAATATAAGTAGGAATGTACAGAGGAATAGTGTTGGCTCAGATATCCCTAAACACATATCTCTCGGAGGTCCAAGCCCTGAAGAACTATTCATATCATATTCATTTAGTACTTGGAATAGTCAGTACATCTTGACAAATACTTAGCTACTGACATGTCATCCTGCCGAAGCTGTAGAAGCTCTTGGGAACACATACCCCTTAGATTTTTATGGAAAGAGACCCCTTATCTTAGGAAGGTTCTCAAGCTCTGTCTACAGAAAAGTCACCTCATCGTAATATTAGGGTAATCTAAACCCTATCATCACCCTACTGAACCACATAGAAGTCTCACTACCAGGACTTCGATCAGATTGAATGGTGCCCTAGATAGATGGAAACTCAGTCACCAGCTCAATCCAGTCCTTAGCCGCCTGTGAGTCGGGCTCGCCTCAGAATCTGAGGGGTATCTATTACCAAAACTCGTGTAATGCACTGATCCTACATGTGTCCTCTACCAGTAGCGCCGGTAGTAACTAATGACCAACAAGCATTGGTATTACTAGGACACCACCCAAAGGTACCATCTCAGGCAACAATCCCTATACCAAAGCCTCATCACTCTATGGACCATCCTCATGGTCATGCACTGGAATCCTAGCTATCTTTCTATGTGGAGGCATCTTGATAGAGAACCAAGATGAACCAAGGTCAAAAGGACATACCTGGTGAGTTAACTCAGAAGATATCAATAGAAAAACATTTTCAAAACACATGCAACTAGTATTTTCATATACCGAGTCAGAAAACAGAATTTAGGGTCCTGGTGTACGGATACATCGGCCGTCGCACCAACACTAGACTCCCTGAACTGAAAAGTGAACTCAAGACACTTAACACTATTGATCCATTGAAAACATAGACTCTTAGTTCTTCTGGTAGAACCAAACCCTCTGATACCACTTTGTCACGACCCGTCCCCCAAAGACCATGCTACGACTACCCCAAGCCCACCTCCCATATGCCAGGGGTTGGAGACTAGCACCAGAAAGGAATATCCCTAAAATAGGAAGGAATTTCCTCAAAAATTGTACACACACAGACATGACACACTGCATACAAGCAAAACACAATGGAAGAAGAATGGTACAACCCCAACTAAAAACCACCACTAAGTGTAAAAGTAAGTACTTAAATTAAATGGGCTATAATACAAGTCCAAATGAAATGAAATTACATCAAAAAAGAAAAACAACTCCTTAGGTCCTCTGCCAAGGATCCTACCTGAAGGTTAGGTATAGCTCATCACTGTGGCTCTCCACGTCAACCGGTCACCTCTGTGCACCATCTGTCAATCACCTTTGAGCACCATCTAGTCCTGACTCCTCAAGACTCAGTAAAGCTATCTGTCGTCTGCACAAGACACAATAAGCTACAGGCGAAGCCCGTGCAGGGGTGAGTATAACAATACTCAGTAAGTACCCTGAGACCCCCGAAGGTCTCTCAGAATTCCACAAAGGAAAACCACAAAGCATGATCTCAATCAAAAAGCACAAAGAAAAAGTCATCTCATACCTGATATAACTTAAGTAAAGAAGTAACAATGATTAGTCATAAAGATAGTTCATCTTATTCTGTCAAGAGACTCTGCTACTGAACCACACAGAATCACTCAGTGCTGACGCACACAGGATCACTTGGTGTTGACCCACATAGGATTTCTATTCATTATTCACATCACAGCCAACCACTGGATTCCCGCACAAAGCATGCTTGATTTAGGGGGGATCGGCTCCTCAAGCCATCAGTTGTATTTCAAATAGCACTAAGTCCCATTAAGAAGTAACCCAATGAACCGAAATGTCATAAGGGTTCCAATGCAATAGATGACACGTCAGCCGAACGCTCGGTCTGCAAGTTATAGGCATTTTAGTGCTGAGGGCCTAGTTGGATTCGGGTACGATCCAACCTGAAAAAACTTCAAATTTCTCCAAAACTCATGTGGAGTATCTCAAAAGGACCACTCCATCCTAAGGGTCCCATCATCATAGAAGGTTCATCAAACTGATGCCTGGTTTAAGAGATTTTCCCATTTAAGCATAACTAGGCCAAAAAGGGTCCGAGCTTGGTCCAACCCGACCCGATCCAAAGGGGCTGGGCTCAGTTTGATTCTCCTAGGCCTGGTCTGGCCCATTGGTCTATGGGTTCAGCCTGACCCACCCAATTGGGAATGGCCCGTTGGGCCGTGAAACTGCTCGGTCCGCTGGTCGGGCGCAGTGGGTCCTCTCCCCTCCTGAACGGCTGAGTCGTTCGGGTCTTCAAAGTAGCAGAACCAATTGACGCGACACCACTTGGCCAGTCTCACTGGACCGATCACCAGCGGAACCCACAGACAATGGGTCCGCCCTCTGCCATGGCTCAAAGTCGTGACCTTCCTCCGCAACATGCCGCTGCAACATGCTGCCCTACTCTGACACGGACGACAAAGGTCGGCCGCCCCTTTTCCCACTGTGGTGCCTTCGGGTGCTGCCACCTTCTCACGGTCGGTAGTAGCTGGCCGCTGACTCCTCCTGTTGTTGGCGTCGCCATGCCGGAGATGCTTCCGTGGGCCACCGGCGAAGCTCCGGTGGTCTGATTCCTTTTCCATCTGCACCTACGAGCCTCCCAGGATGACGCCTACACCGCACATCCTGAAGTTTCACCTTTCCTTTATATTTCTCAGTCGCCCATAAAGAACGCCACCGACCCGAGATTGATGGAGGGTTTGGGCCTTGTTCGGCTCATCCTGCGCCCTCCGCGTTAGCATTATAACATGGGAAGGATTATTTAATCATAAAAACTCCCTTAAAGAAACCCTTCATTATCTTTCCACATTAAAGAATGAAACATGGATCAACCCATAGGATAGTTGATCCGTGTTTTTCATAATATTCAATAATGGGGAAAAAGGAAGGAATTAATCACATTACCCCTACCTTGAATACGTTGGTAAACAATGCGAATGAGGAAGATAAGACCACGTTCAAAGTTTGTTCATTGGAATTCCTCGCTGTCTGGTTCAAATCCTCTAAGGTGTCAAAGATCTATTCTACATTGGAGGAAGTTATCGTCAGAACTTCGTCAGAGGTTCCTCTCATGAGTGCACAAGATCCATGGCCAAGTTTTATTTAAATAGATGTGAGGAACCAACCCCATTGCATAATATTAATGTGGTTCATTAATGAACCACATTTAGTGTTCCATTAAAATAACCAACGTTGAGGTTATGCAACCCAAGGGTCAAGTCATTGAATGATCTATTAACTTCGTGGTCCTGCCACGTCACTCAATAGTTACAAAAAAGAGATAAAATAACTCAAGGTTTTATTTTATTGTTTTTTTGTAAAGTCTAAAAATTAAAATTTTCATCAGACCTTTTCTGGTCAAAGTTAAGCTTCGCCTAAGAGAATCCTAGTGCTGCGAATTCAATGGTGCCCTAAGATTTTTAATCTGAGCACGGGTTCAAAAGATAGAAATCACCGCCTGCACATTTACTGAACATATCTTCAAAAAAGTTCAAAAATAAATAACATTCACCCTAGACCCATGTCGGTCGAGGTTAGGCTCTGCCTAAGGGGAAAACACCCCCATGAACTCAACAGTACTCTCAGATTTTCAATCCAAGTTACTGTTTAGAATTTAAGGATTTAACAATAAAACAATTGTTACTTAATTATTTTATTTACGGCCAAAAAACTAACTTCCATTGTTGGCCCGCGTCAGCCAATGTTAGTATCTGCCTAAGGAAATCATACCCTCACGAGCTTAGGGGTGGTCTCAAGTTTTTTAATCTAAGTCTTCATTCATGAGTTATAAGCATTTTAAAAATAAAATAATTTTATTTAATAATTTTATTTACGATTATGCCATTTTCAGGTTTTCTCACCGAAGGCCTGCGATGACTAAACTTATGTTGCGCCTAGGGTAAAACCGATATCCTGAACGCAACGGTGCCCTCATATTTCTGATTCAGGAACCTGTGTAAGAGTTATTCCACATTTTTTTCGGAAAAACACTCACACATGCTATTTAAATCTTAACATTTCTCAACGGATCATTTCGGGCACTCCGGACCTCAGAATCACAAGCCGTCAAATTTTGTGGTCTGAAAATAATTCCATATAATTTAAAAAGTTATATGGAAATTCCAGAACATTATAGTATCCACCTATGCGAACCAAGTACGTGCAGACATAAGTGGAAATATACCTAGAATACTAGTTGCTGGCTGGACCGGGGTGTAACTGAGACATCCATAGCCAGTCTAAACAAGCCTAAAAGTTCAAGCATTAGGGTACATTTCCTAAATATTAATAGAGTGAGAGACATCATTCTATAACACTCAGGATGGAAAGTGAGCTTCCATGGAAACACTCTAATCATGGAACATGGTGCGTAAAGCCCATCGCCCATATAGTATCACTAGTGTGAGATGCCATACTCAACACCTAATGTAAGGGAGTGTGATTATAAACCATGGTCAACATCCCTTCACATCATCCATATCTTATATCAAAGAGTATCATTTATAATATAAGGAATAAGGAAAAACCTCTCATGAAACTTATTTATCATTCCTATATAAAGGAATCATCATCTTTATAATAATAACAGGATCCATGAGGCATTACCTCTCATTATCTATATCCATTAATCCCATTATAAACAAGGCGTTCTATTTATTAAAATTCAAACTAAGCATGTACTAAATGGAATGGACTTTCCACCCTTTACCTTTCATTCCAATAAATTTAAGCCATTTATTACATTCAAGGAATACACGACATCATGATCAATCTATTCAAACCAATACATTTCATTTAATTAAAAAATCATGAAAATTCAATTATAAATCTCAAAGATACACGTAGAAGGTGCTATTTTCATTTAGGAAATTACCTACATGGGTAATGCCCTTTATATATCAGGCCAATTCATACACTTAGAGGGTGTATCTGTCCCATTTAACATTAATAGAAGGAGGGTGATTAATTTTATAAATAAATTCCATGTGGAAAACATACCATTTTCCAAACCGTGACATCAAAGAATTAATCCAAGAACATTATAAACTAAAAATCATCACTTTGTAAATTTTAAGATAGCACACCTCATATAAGGGGTTTTATTATAAAACATGACATTGTTTATCAAACAATTGATTTAAACAATTAGGCATCATATGGAAGAGGCATAACTCAATCCACTTAAAGAGGCATTTTAAAAGAACTAAAAAACATGTAAATTTAAATATAAGGTTCAACATGGAACATAGGAGGTTCCTAAAACAATTAAGAAAACACCTAAAAGGGGAAATATCATTTATTAATCTAAGTTGAACACTTAGAAGGAATTTCGAGCATTTACAACATTTAATTATGAAGGAAAAATTCACTTATAATGCCTATAGGGCGTCCATAAAAGAGATAAACCATATATAACTCCATAAATTAGGATCAACATACATGTATTCAGGTGAAAAAGAAAATTTGATATGAATAACTTAATTTAAAGGAAACTTGTGGAAATGGCCAATATATGGTGTAACGACGCTATTTATAAAACAATAGAAACTCAGGGAAAAAGGTCATAGACCACCTACCTTAGGCTTAGGATGTATCACTCATCCAATACCAAGCTCTGATTCTATCCAGTTGGGAATAAATCTAAGGAACAAACCTTCACCCTGAAAATAGGTGTTTCCTCACGGATTTCGGGGATGACCTCCTGGACGGGAGATTCAAACGTTCCGATTGGTTTCTAACGGGTTTGTTCATAGAACCGGAAACATCCAATGATTCCACATCCGTTTGGACCTACTTTCCAAAGGTAGGCGCTCATTAGTTTGTGGACTAATGAGGCTTAGGAATTTGCATTGGTCGAGAGGATGGGAGGTCGGACTCATCACACCTTTTTGAGGGGAATTATTGTCTACTCCGGGACTCTCTTTATAGATTTAAGTTATGTTTGTGAATCCTTATTACATTACCAAGTATAAAATGAGCTTTCCTTAAGTTTTAACAATCAATGATTAAATATGCAAGAAATTTAGAGAATCTTTTATATGTATTCGAGGTTCTTCATCAATAGAGAATCATCTGTATCTATTTAGAGATTCTTGGTCAATAGTATCCTTCGAAACATTTATAAAAGTCTCTTGGTCATTATGATGACCGAGCTGGTTTTAAAGCCACTCAGTGAGGCACTTGAAGTTTATCGTCATTCAGAAAGACATGGATTATTTCAAAGTTGGGATCGAACCCATAAATGGGCTACCTACGTATCCTTTGTTTTGGAAAAGGAATCAGAACCCACGTAGTTTGAGAAATGGAGTATGATGTTTATGATTGATGGCTCAAAGAAGAATGTCATAATTACTTTTACACTCTAAGCTCACGTGAGTCATGCTCGGTGTGAGAAACAAGAGGTATTGGTAAAAATTAGACAATTGTGCCATGAAAGATGCAATCATAAGAAATTGTTTGGGGCTTATGTATGTATGACTGCCCAAATAGATGAAGGTTTAGGATTTACTTTTAGGGAGAAAATCCAGGAACAGGGTCCATAAAGGTATATGTGCTTTATTGAGATTTGAATACTCTAATATTGGGGCTTACTCCTAAGGAGGATGCCCAAATCAGGAGGAGACTTATGATTGGGTTTTTACTCCTGAAAAAGAAACCCAAATCAAGGGTAAATTATGACTGGTTAAGAGAAATTTAAGGGGGGCTTGGGTCTTACTCCTGAAAAGGAAGCCCAAGATTATGACTGAGTCTTATTCCTGAAAAGGAGACCCAGGTTAGGGGACTTGGGGCTTACTCCTGAAAAGGAAGCCCAAGATTATGACTGAGTCTTATTCCTGAAAAGGAGACCCAGGTTAGGGATTAAGGTTTGGGGCTTACTCCTGAGGAGGATGCCCACATTTGAGATTGGGGCTTACTCCTGAAGAGGATGCCCAAGTTTGAGATTGGGACTTACTCCTGAAGAGGATGCCCAGATTAAAGGATTTATAACTGGGGATTATTCCTGAAAAGGAGACCCAGGTTAGGATTCTCTCATCTTAAAGGATGAGGTTGAATGGATGAACTCTCCATATTTAGTGACATAAGGAGATTTAAATCACTAGACTTTGAGAGATATTCCACAGAATTCCTTTCAGATAAGGAATTCAAATCAAGAAATCATGCCATAAATGGCTTTGAAGAGTGTCTTGAAGACTGAATCTTGAAAAGGAAAGGTGTGATGGCTTAAGAGGGGTAAAATGGGCAAGATAGGCACCCAAAAAGGTAGGGGCGCGCAAGTCTTGAAAGGCGCGCAAGTATTGTGGCGGCGCGCAAGTATTGCGGCGGCGCGCAAGTATTGGTCGCGCAAGTATACTTGCGCGACATGAGGGGTACTTGCGCGATTCTCAAATATCATTAGAATATTTGAGCGACTCTTTATAAATCCCTTTAGAATCCTCTTGAGGTTCATCCAAAAAAGGGACGTGCAAGTTCTATTGAAGGAATAAGGCGGCGCGCAAGTGTTGATGAGTTTCACCACTTAGGCCTTCCTTCTTCTCTTTAAATCTTCCGTTCTAGGTAAGAAATTACCTTAGAAGTGTTCCGGAAGCTTTGAGAAGAGACTTGGGCGTCGGGAGCTTCAATCCGAGTTTCTGGAAAAAGATCTTCTCGAATGGGGGGCCCACAGGGTCTATTTATAGGCAAAAGAAGACCCCGGGCGGTTACCGGGCGGTTACCACTTAGGTCGCGCAAGTCACTTGCGCGACCAAGGTCGCCACGCAAGTACACTTGCGCGATAGTTAGAAATCTTGCGCGGTGAAGTTGTTGTTGATCCTTTCTTCCTGCCTTTGTTTATTTTTGATGTTTTCTTCAAAGGATGAATCACTTTGAGCTTGGATATTCCCTTTTCCGATCTTTAGATTCTGTGACGAAAGGAGCGTTAACAAAAGTCCCCCCTCAGAGTTGGATCCGGAGAGAAATGAGGATTTGACTTTGAGGAAATTGAATCCATCCAAAGGAAAAGGGGGGCACGCAAGTCTTCAGTGCACAGAGGGCAGCGCGCATGTGTGCTGGAACTTGACTTTTATTCAGAGTTCCTTTGTCTTTTGTGGGCAGTTTAAAGTCATGCATGCCAGACATAAAGGGGCTAATGTTTAAGGTCGAAATAGCTTTGACCAAAAATGGATTAAAAATGGATTCAATTCCTTGGTAATTTATCTGAAAACAAATTACCATACTCAAGTATGAGAGAAGATATGTAAACTA
Source organism: Viscum album (assembly GCA_963277665.1). Taxonomy (NCBI): domain Eukaryota; kingdom Viridiplantae; phylum Streptophyta; class Magnoliopsida; order Santalales; family Viscaceae; genus Viscum; species Viscum album. Next base: position 1,149,350,476 of record OY728128.1, read on the forward strand.
TGGCTTAAGAATATTTGAATCTGAGGAATGATATGAAAAAGAGCTAAAAGGCATTAGAAGAAGTAGTTTCCAAGAATGAAGTTACTATTATTTAACAAAACCCGTTAGGGGGTTGAAATATGCAGGGCCACCTATGGGAATTGGCTGCATGGTCAAATAAATGGCATCTTTCGGCTGACAAGTCTGTTATGTGGACTGTTTATGCAAGGCCACCTATGGGCACGTGCTGCATAGTCAGACAAAAGAACTCCCAGAAATTTACTTTCTTAGTGCTAAAAGCCAGTGAAAGTTTATGGAGATTCAAATTTTCTAAAGTATAGAGTTTGTTGTATGGAAAGAGGTACTTGAATATGGAGAAGATATTTCCAAACAAGAATATCGAAGAACTGGATGAACATCACTCCTACGAAGGTCTGACCCAAACGTAGGGAAGAAGAATAAAGCATAGACTTGAATACTTTCAGATCATGAAAAAGGATATGGGACAAATATGTTAAGGATGGCTATTTTTTGCGGATCCCTACATACTGTCATTTAAGACAAATAAGGACAAAAAGAGGCATTCTTCCCAAGAATGAAGTTACTATTATTTAACAAAACCCGTTAGGGGGTTGAAATATGCAGGGCCACCTAAGGGAATTGGCTGCATGGTCAAATAAATAGCATCTTTTGGCTGACAAGTCTGTTATGTGGACTGTTTATGCAAGGCCACCTATGGGCACGTGCTGCATAGTCAGGCAAAAGAATTCTCAGAAGTTTGACATTTTTGTGATTAAAAGTCATGAAAAGGGTTATGATGATCTGAAAATATTTAAGGTTAGGATTATAACACATAAATATGGGTATTGTCCAATGTATATAGAGATACATAGGTCAATGATAACCATAATCATGTTGTGGCTGGGTCCTGAATTGAAACTTGGACTTCACTACGTATCTCATAAGAATGAGAATCAAGCCATACGTAGTTCTTGAAATGCAGTTTAACGTCGTGCATGACGAAAGTATGAGAAATCTTAGTTTAGGGTCATAGAATTCGGACCATAATAATGAATACACAGTGTGTGTTTTCACGAGGACTTTTCAGCCAAGGGACTGAAAGTGAAATTTGGGGTTAGGCCCAAAAGACTTGGGGCTGGATTCGAGGGATACTCGAACGTTCCTACGTATCCCATAAGGATGGGAATCAAGCCCACGTAGTTCTAGAACCACCCTTTGTACAAATTTGGTTTGTATATGTGAAGGGTGAAAGGGGACTTTAGTGGAATGATGGTTTAACCTGAGATAAAAAGTTTAGGCATTACCATGTATGCACGTAGTCTTTTGAAATGAAACATGATTAAAAAAAATCAATGTTAATAATGGTTCCTTCTCAAATGAGGAAATCAAAGAATATTATAGTTTATTGTCGTACCGTACAAAAGTGTTGTATAGTTTAACGTCATATAACAAGGACGAAAGTGAATCAATGTAAAGATATTGATTCCAGGGGCGGTTTCACGAATCAACATCATATGAGATGGTGGTGAACCAATGTGAAGAGATTGTTTTTTGGGCTTGAACCCTGGGAGGTTGCCTACATACCCAGCCTGGAGGGCAAGGATCAAAGTCCGTGTAGTTCAATTAAAGAATGAATTAATGATCAAGTTGTTCTTGGGTACAACGATCTAATTAAAATGTTGTTGGGACTTACACATGGTTAGGGGCCCAAAGAGAGTGTTATGGTTGAGGTTTGCTCTAAGATCGCGTGATTCATACTCGGTGTGAGAAACAAGAGGTAATAACAACCTTAACGATGCACAGTTTAATGTCATGTAGGACATATTCAAAGACTATGCAGTTTAAAGTCTTGCAGTTAGGACTATTGGTGCTGCACAGTTTAGTGTCATGTAGTAGGGACAAAATAACAGTTTAATGTCGTGTAGGACATATCAAGAAATCTCTGTACAGTTTAGCATCATGTAGTTAGGATGATGGGGACAATATAGTTTAACGTCATATTGGACGAAAGGGGGATTGTGCAGTTTATTGTCATGCAGTAAGGACAAAAGAGTGTACCATTTTAATGTCATGTCGGACGAAAGTGCGAATAGTTTAAGGTCATATGCATAGACCGTGAATGGTGTAGTTTAATGTCATACTGGACCTTTGAGATTATATAGTTTAACGTCTTTCCGGACGTAAGGGACTTTTATACAGTTTAGCGTCATGTAGTTAGGACGTAACAGTTTAACGTCTTGCTGGACGTAAGGGATTTGAAAATAGTTTATGGTCATATACATGGACCAGGGATGATGCAGTTTAAGGTCATGCTGGACGGTTTAGGGAACTTTTTCACAGTTTAATGTCATGTGGGACGAAGTTGCAGTTTAAAGTCATACTGGACTATTGCTGTATAGTTTAACGTCATATAGCAAGGACGAACTGGTGCTGCACAGTTTAGTGTCATGTTGCAGGGACATCTTCTTTTCTACAGTTTAATGTCATGTTGGACCAAAAAAAGGAAACTTTTTAACAGTTTAATGTCATGTAGGACAATTCAAGTAACTGTTACAGTTTAACGTCATGTTGGACAATAGAACATTTATACAGTTTAACGTCATGTTGGACGATAGAACATTGCTGTACAGTTTAAAGTCATGTAGCTAGGACTAAGGTGAACCAATATGAGGATATCAGTTCTGGGGACTTTTTACAGTTTATCGTCATGTTGGACGATGAAAGTGCCACACAGTTTAATGTCATGTTGCTAGGACACAATATAGTTTAATGTCATCTCGGACAAAATATAGGAACTTCTGTACAGTTTAACGTCATGTAGATAGGACATAATACAGTTTAGTGTCATGTAGGACATAATACAGTTTAGTGTCATGTAGGACATAATACAGTTTAGTGTCATGTAGGACATAATACAGTTTAGTGTCATGTAGGACATAATACAGTTTAGTGTCATGTAGGACATAATACAGTTTAGTGTCATGTAGGACATAATACAGTTTAGTGTCATGTAGGACATAATACAGTTTAGTGTCATGTAGGACATATTACAGTTTAGTGTCATGTGGGACATAATACAGTTTAGTGTCATGTAGGACATAATACAGTTTAGTGTCATGTAGGACATAATACAGTTTAGTGTCATGTAGGACATAATACAGTTTAGTGTCATGTAGGACATAATACAGTTTAGTGTCATGTAGGACATAATACAGTTTAGTGTCATGTAGGACATAATACAGTTTAGTGTCATGTAGGACATAATACAGTTTAGTGTCATGTAGGACATAATACAGTTTAGTGTCATGTAGGACATAATACAGTTTAGTGTCATGTAGGACATAATACAGTTTAGTGTCATGTAGGACATAATACAGTTTAGTGTCATGTAGGACATAATACAGTTTAGTGTCATGTAGGACATAATACAGTTTAGTGTCATGTAGGACATATATCATGAACCAATGTGATTGTTTTGGATCTGGGAACAATATTTTGTGTTTATACAAAATACTTCTTCAGAAATCTGGCATTGGTTGGAGTTGTGATGAGTTCTCTATCCATTGAGATTAAACAGAACCAAATATTAACTCTTCGTCTGATAAAGACTCTGCCTGATTAGCCTGTTTAGGCTGTGCCGTTTGATGGGGCGGTGCCCGTGGCTTTGAAGTAGATGGCATGAAATCTGCCAAAGTCAAAGACAATTTAGGCTTTGATACATACTCATCTTCTCCTGATTCCTCTTTCTTCTTTGAATTGCGCTGCCCTTTTGAGGATTTGTCTTTTGATGGAGGCTTTACTGCAGCTTTTGTAGGAGACACAATTGACTTCTTCAATTGTGTTCGCAAAATGGAATGGGTCTGATTGATTGTCTTTCTGACCATCCAATCATCATATTTTTTCGCAGTTTTGCTTTTGACTTCCTGCCACTCGCCTCCTTCCTCTGGATCTGTAGCGGTAATACACGCTACATGAGCTGAAGAACCCTTCAATTTGACTTGTCCCAAGTCGACCATCTTTTGCAGGAGGTCTTTAAAGACAAAACACTCCTGGATGGGATGCCCCAACATTTGATGAAAGGGACAATAATTGGGACGGTCTTTATCTCCTTCCTTGTTTGGCCTCTTGGGCACTGGTAATTGAACCAAATTATTTTCCAGAGCTTCAATGAAGTAACCAGGAACTTGCTCACTTCGGAAAGAGTATGTTTTACTCTTCAAATCCTCAAATTGTTTTCGTCGTTGATCTCTTTGATCATTTGGACGAAACATCCTTTGTTGTTGGCGTTCAGGAGGTGGAGTCCTTCGAGAAGATGAAGGTTTTGAAGTAGATATAGGTACAGGTGCTTGTTTAAGCATAACTGTAGCAGTTTCTGCTTTACCCATTCTTCTTCTTGGAGCTGATGGAATTATACGAGATTTAACCTTAGCCTGTATAAGGGAATCTTTAATTTGTTGAGCGATTGAAGTAAGGTCTCGAAACCCTCCTGTGTATTTCACAGGGATCAATGGCGTGCGTAATTCTTCATGCAAATTTTCCACACAGATTGACAACAATTCCTCCTGAGGGAGTGCTAAACTCAAGGAATACGTTAATCCCTTCCAACGAGCAATGAAATCAGAGACTCTTTCATTCTCCCTTTGCTTGTAGTTTGTAAGATCGAAAACTGTCGTTTTTGGCAAAGTTGAGCTAAAATGAAGAAGGAATTTTTGATGAAGATCCTCCCATCCGATGACTGATCGGGATTGCAAGCTTGTATACCAGACAAAAGCTGGTCCTTGCAAGGTTCGCACGAAGCATCTGAGTTTCACTGCTTCTTGCTGCTCTGGAGTTCCCATCATAGGATCACAACAAGACACGTAATGTGTCAAATGTTGTTCAGGGTCGCCTGATCCATTGAAAGTAGGGAAAACAGGGTTTCCAAAACTGGATGGAGGAGAAATTGAATCTACCCATTCAGGGTAAACTTTCTTTTCAGGTTGAACTTGCGCCCGTTTCCCTTCCATAGTTTCTAACCGAGCTGTTAATGACTCAATAGTAGTTATTAACTTTTGAGAAACATCAGGTTGAACTTGGTTTTGGGTAGGTGCAATTAATGGAGCTTGGACAGACGTGGTGGTTGGTGCTGCAACTGATGGTAGTGCTGCCAACCGTTGTTGCGTTTGACCCGTAGGATTAGACCTCTAAGGGTGTACTGATAAAGGAGGATATTCTTGATCCATCTCAGTAGTTACAACAAATTCCTTTGGCTGTCGGACTTCAGCATTCTTAAGAATAAGACTACTCTGAAGTAGTTCTGAATTCAACCTTCTTAATTCTTTCATTTCTTCCTCCTGTTGTGCAAACCTTTTCTCTAATGAGAGCGATTGACCTCCTTCAGAGGAAGGGTGAGAAGTAACCTGATTCTTTCCTTTCCCCTTATTGGATCCTTTTCGGAGAGGGGGAAGTGGGTTACTTGAAAGAATACCCAGATTTTGGGTAAGCCTTTGATTATGTGTGCACACACCTTCTTCATTTAGGTCTGTGTGTGCAACTTCTTGAGCAAGAACCTCTTCGTATGATCCCTCTGATTGAGCCTCATCTGGTGAATCAGCAGCAACGACATTGATGACATTAATGGATGCATATTGCATGGAATCCTTTCTATCAGCATTTATGTGATATTGACTTCTTCCATGTCCATGATGAGACATGGCATTCCGTTGACTTGATCCCTCAGGAACTTCTTGGAGAACCATCACTTGGAGAGAATCTCCTGATATCTTGTCTCTTCGTTCCTCTTGAGGCTTATTCCCTAATCGAGAGAATACTGACTTTCTCTGAGGGAGGGATTGAGGATTTGAAAAAGTCCCCAGTCCGGGGGACTGGGGATGTTCCTGCTGCTTCCGCTCAACTCCTCGAATCCCATTTGTTGACTCTGAGGGTTGGGTTAGAGAAGTCCCCAGTCTGACAAGCTGGGGTGTCTCTTGACATGCTATGTCTGAGATCTTCTTAAAATCTCTCTTGATATTGAGAATCTTAGTTCGGAAATTAGCTGGATGCATTAATCTATATCCACTTTTATCACCTGGTTCAACAGACCGTTGGATGATTTCCGAAACTTCTGTCATTTGATGACGTGTTTTCTCCAGACGAGAGGCTTGTGCAATATTCTCGCCTGCTTGATGTAGGAGCAATTCAACAACTTGTTCTCTATATACTTGATTTTGAGAGGAACTAGTTGAAGCCTGTTCTTGAGCAAGATTTTGATTATGAACAAAGCCCATTGACTGTGGCCGGCCATGGGCAATAACATTTCATGAGACCATTTCGGCGGGCTTTGCTGACCGGAAAGCACTGTGAAATGTAGTGCTCCATGAACACCCCATCCTCTTATATGAACATCAGATTAAGCATTGGCAATTAACTGACGCAATTTTCTTAGTGCGCCAAGGCATGAACGTTGAAGGGTTCTCTGTTGCTTTTCAGCCTTCGGATACCGAGAGACTGATAGAGATGCCAAATCAATCTGGCGTTGTAACCCTTGTATTATCTTAATATGATTTTCATAATCACCATAAGATAATACTTTCTTCTTTAATTGACAAAGAGTCTTCCATATGTTGAGACGAATATCATGGATTCCATCATCCGTCAACATCTTTGGAATATCGTACTGGGAGTCAGCCAAAGGCCAAAACATGACTGGTACTTCACCTTTTGCCAGTTTTTTCCTCATGTTCAGCATTTCTTCTATATCATTAAATGAAGATTCTTCTACCTGTTTGGACCAGAGTTGGTGTTTCCTTGTTGCTTCATCGGATTCAACAAGATTGGTAGAGAGATCACTATTCATGCTGGAAGATGAATGACCCAGGGATGGTTCGGAGAATAACCTGAACCCTAGGCTATCTTCTGATGGAGAAAGAGTTTCACCTGCTGATAGTAAAGCATCAGACATGACTGGTTTTACTTTTGCAAGTGCCTCGAGATAGGAGGGCTTTCTCGTCACTACATTGCCTTCTGAAGAATTTTCGAGACAACGTGAATCACTACTGCGGAGAGGACTTTCGCAGCGAAGTTCATCACCATGAGGAGGACCGTCATGATGGGTTACAGAAAAAGATGAAATCTCTTGCTCCTTGGTCTTCTGACCACACAGAGGGTTCCTGTGGCTCTCATCTGAAGAAGAAACTTCAAGATTGACCGAACTTTCATGAAGCAAGTCTTCATGAGGAAGTGTCTGTTGAAGACCTTCAGAATTAATGTTCCCATTATTGGGAACTGAGGGAGTAGAATCTTGAATTCCAACAGATAAATGTCTGAGGGCTTCAAGAACTCCAGCATCGAGCAAGGCTTGGTTACAGATTGGCCTTTGATCTCCTGACTGTGCTGGGCGAATCTTTTTCTTAGATGTCTTCTTACTCGCTTTAGAAACCACTTGATGATGAAAGTGATTGCTCTAAGCAGGTGTATGTGCCTGATCAGGAAAGATGGTCAGGTTAGGCTGACTATCTCCACTCAAATCAGGTGTATGTGCCTGACTTGGTTGTCCGTATGATATGGGGGAGTATGCCCCATAACCCTCTTGGAATGGAACAGATATGTGTGTCTATTCCAGAGTGAATCGTTGATGCATCACTCCACTGCTAGGGATAAATTTATGTGTCTGTCCCTGTGATGATGCTGAAGTTGTTATGATATCCTGGCAAGCATCTAGAATATGAGCAGGAATTTGCTTCTGCTCTTTCACCATTGACAAAATATGTTTGGTGACTTCAGACGCCGGAACGGGGATATACGTCCATTCCGGGCTTGGAGTAGGTGTATGTGCCTGCTCCTGTCCTCCTTTTCCTGTCAGTGAATCCTGGCAGTACTCTAGTGTAGAGGCAGAGAGTTGACTCTGCCTCCTGTTTGTCGTCGGGACTTTCCGACTGACTTCTCCGTGTGCTACCAAGCGAGACTATTGGTAGGCTTGATTAGTATTAGCAAGTGTATGTGCCTACTGATTACACTTCGCCAAACGCGGTTGACGAGATCCATCATATGTAGTCAGACGAGCCTACTGACTAACTGGTGATGAATAAGCAGGTGCATGTTCCTGCCTATAGTACTCCGCCGGAATTGCCTGGCGGGATTGGCGTGATGCTGCCAGACGAGTCTGCTGGAAAACGGAATTAAAATGGACAGGTGATTGTGCCTGATCGTTATTTGCCACCAAGTTAGGTTGGTGTACTTCTCCGGAGATGGCAGGGATGACAACCTGCCTATTGTTAACCGGATTCCGTCTCTGGCGGTTCATCTTGCCTGCTCGGGTTCGAGGAACCTGAGCTGAATGCCTGGATTCGGTACCCTCATCATGTTGAGGGTGCACTACCGCATGAGTCTGGCGGCGATTGTTGATGGGATCCCTCGAGAAGGACTCCTGTGTTTTTGAATTAAGGCCCTGCGGGACCTGCTCATTCACTTCCTCAGAGTAAGGTAATGAATGGAAATTGCGTTCCGGGGATAACGGCCCGAAATGGTTGGAGACGGTAGTCAGCACCGCCTGCTTCTTGATCACTGGCTTCCGTTGTCCGGATGACCAGGTAGAGTTGTTAACTTGGAGGGCTTGACGAGTGGCCTCCAGAGTTGGGATAGTACCGTTACGACGGTACTCCTTAACCGGTGCATTAGAAACCCAGCGTTGAAGACGCTGAGTTGGTGATGTCATCCTCAGAGTGGACGACGTTCCAGCAGGAGTAGCAGCATTGGTTTTCACAGCAGCAGACCTCACAGTAGAGGTGTTCACAGCAGCAGTATTCACAGGGGTGAATTTAAGGAAAGCCATTTTGCAGAAGATCTTGAGAAAAGAGTGCTTGTTCCATATAACAGACATAATCAAGATGAATCCGGCCACTGCATCTTTTGGATGAGCACATGTCAATGATTGATTTGTTGGCCCAAGGGGCCTAACAAATAAGAAAAACATCATTTTAACTTGGTTAAGGATTCACGTCGGGTTCACCATTTTTGTTTCCTCACGGATTTCGGGGATGACCTCCTGGACGGGAGATTCAAACGTTCCGATCGGTTTCTAACGGGTTTGTTAGTAGAACCAGAAACATCCAATGATTCCACATCCATTTGGACCTACTTTCCAAAGGTAGGTGCTCATTAGTTTGTGGACTAATGAGGCTTAGGAATTTGCATTGGTCGAGAGGATGGGAGGTCGGACTCATCACACCTTTTTTAGGGGAATTATTGTCTACTCTGGGACTCTCTTTATAGATTTAAGTTATGTTCATGAATCCTTATTACATTACCAAGTATAAAATGAGATTTCCTTAAGTTCTAACAATCAATGATTAAATATGCAAGAAATTTAGAGAATCTTTTATATGTATTCGAGGTTCTTCATCAATAGAGAATCATCTGTATCTATTTAGAGATTCTTGGTCAATGGTATCCTTCGAAACATTTATAAAAGTCTCTTGGTCATTATGATGACCGGGCTGGTTTTAAAGCCACTCAGTGAGGCACTTGAAGTTTATCGTCATTCAGAAAGACATGGATTATTTCAAAGTTGGGATCGAACCCATAAATGGGCTACCTACGTATCCTTTGTTTTGGAAAAAGAATCAGAACCCACGTAGTTCGAGAAATGGAGTATGATGTTTATGATTGATGGCTCAAAGAAGAATGTCATAATTACTTTTACACTCTAAGCTCACGTGAGTCATGATCAGTGTGAGAAACAAGAGTTATTGGTAAAAATTAGACAATTGTGCCATGAAATATGCAGTCATAATAAATTGTTTGGGGCTTATGTATGTATGACTGCCCAAATAGATGAAGGTTTAGGATTTACTTTTAGGGAGAAAATCCAGGAACAGGGTCCATAAAGGTATATGTGCTTTATGGAGAATTGAATACTCTAATCTTGGGGCTTACTCCTAAGGAGGATGCCCAAATTAGGAGGAGACTTATGATTGGGTTTTTACTCCTGAAAAAGAAACCCAAATCAAGGGTAAATTATGACTGGTTAAGAGAAATTTAAGGGGGGCTTGGGGCTTACTCCTGAAAAGGAAGCCCAAGATTATGACTGAGTCTTATTCCTGAAAAGGAGACCCAGGTTAGGGGACTTGGGGCTTACTCCTAAAAAGGAAGCCCAAGATTATGACTGAGTCTTATTCCTGAAAAGGAGACCCAGGTTAGGGATTAAGGTTTGGGGCTTACTCCTGAGGAGGATGCCCACATTTGAGATTGGGGCTTACTCCTGAAGAGGATGCCCAAGTTTGAGATTGGGGCTTACTCCTGAAGAGGATGCCCAGATTAAAGGATTTATAACTGGGGATTATTCCTGAAAAGGAGACCCAGGTTAGGATTCTCTCATATTAAAGGATGAGGTTGAATGGATGAACTCTCCATATTTAGTGACATAAGGATATTTAAATCACTAGACTTTGAGAGATATTCCACAGAATTCCTTTCAGATATGGAATTCAAATCAAGAAATCATGCCATAAATGGCTTTGAAGAGTGTCTTGAAGACTGAATCTTGAAAAGGAAAGGTGTGATGGCTTAAGAGGGGTAAAATGGGCAAGATAGGCACCCAAAAAGGTAGGGGTGCGCAAGTATTGAAAGGCGCGCAAGTATTGCGGCGGTGCGCAAGTATTGCGGCAGCGCGCAAGTATTGGTCGCGCAAGTATAGTTGCGCGACATGAGGGGTACTTGCGTGATTCTCAAATATCATTAGAATATTTGAGCGACTCTTTATAAATCCCTTTAGAATCCTCTTGAGGTTCATCCAAAAAAGGGACGCGCAAGTTCTATTGAAGGAATAAGGCGACGCACAAGTGTTGATGAGTTTCAACACTTAGGCCTTCCTTCTTCTCTTTAAATCTTCCGTTCTAGGTAATAAATTACCTTAGAAGTGTTCCGGAATCTTTGAGAAGAGACTTGGGCGTCGAGAGCTTCAATCCGAGTTTCTAGAAAAAGATCCTCTCGAATGGGGGGCCCACAGGGTCTATTTATAGGCAAAAGAAGACCCCAGGCGGTTACCGGGCGGGTACCACTTAGGTCGCGCAAGTCACTTGCATGACCAAGGTCGCCGCGCAAGTACACTTGCGCGACAGTTAGAAATCTTGCGTGGTGAAGTTGTTGTTGATCCTTTCATCATGCCCTTGTTGATTTTTGATGTTTTCTTCAAAGGATGAATCACTTTGAGCTCGAATATTCCCTTTTCCGATCTTTAGATTCTGTGACGAAAGGAGCATCAACAATAGGGAAAATGAACTCACACCTAAATAGCTTAGTTGATACCAAACTAAACGAGAAACAACACAAAACTAATGAAGAGCTTACTAATGTTGATCTATAGATACTGACAACACTCAAATCATATGACGTAAAAAATAGATATCTTTAATCTTGTATTAGGTTTGGAGGAGAAGCCAAAGGCTCTTGTATGAGAGCTAACATAGAAGAAGGAGAAGAAAAGAAGAGGAAGAAAGAAATAAAACTCATTAATGGGATAAGATAATTTTACACTAAAAACTGGGTCACATGGTTTGGCCAAACCATGCACCAAACATGTGGTGAATAGTTCATAGGTACTGCCTATTTGGCACTAACCAGGCCAGATGGGTGCACGTATTGGGTAAAATGTTCACAACCAATGTGGGAAACTTCTACTCCTCTACTACAACCTCAAAATTTTCTTTTGGGGGCTGCACAGTTTTAGACAAACCATGCGCCCTGTGCAGACCCTCCAAAACTTGATATTTTCAGCCTCGGTGCTCCTAATACTCAACAAGACATCTAGGAAACCTCTAAGACCTTTACCAAAGTCTAAAAAACACATTTAAGTGTTCCAACTATCAAAATTATGTTCTGAATCTTGGTTTGTAAAAAATACCATCCACCAAATGTTGAAATTCAAATTCCTTTATATTTTCATCACGTTTAAAAACACGTGTCATTATAATTCATTCCATCATTGTGGATTTATTTACTATTGTTTATGTGATTATTAAAATTCTTATATTATCTATAGATATATCACATTCTCATATTTTAAGTTATATTGAATTATTTTATTATTAATTATTCATTTCATATTATTCATGCCTTGTTTATTCTATAATAACTACCCTTACCAATCATTTTATCTCACCCTTCTTTAGTTTCCATTTTCAAAAGTTACAAAGAATAATTTTATGTAAGATATGTTTAAAAGAGTATCATGGGAGGATAATTTTTTGGTATTTTTTGAAGGATTACTGTGAAATAAGAAATTCTTTGTATAATGTTAAAAGTGTCCATTGGATGAGAAAGAAATGGGTTTTAAAGGTTTTTTAAATTTCTAAAACTCTAAATCTAAAAGTTCTTGGGTATGTAAGTGACTAAATTTTGGTTGTTATATTTTAATTATAGATGGTTAAATTTGGATCGTCTTAGTTGATATTAAATCCAACATGTAAAGAGTATATTTTTAGCATTGAATCTGAGTATAAGAGTCTGGGGTGTTATAGTTGGTATCAAATCATGGGTTAGATAACTTTATATGTTAATAATTTATCAATTAAGGATTTTTAAGAGTTATAGATACCATTTTGGGTTGATAATTTTGAGGTTGATCATAATTTTAAGGCATAAATACCTCTTTTTAGGTCTTACGTGACTATATTTTAAGGTGATTGATGAAAGTTTTAGATACATTTATTTGGTATTAGGAAGAATACATGTTTAAGGTTTAAATTACCCTTTGGTTTGGTATGTTATTAGATGTTGAGGTAAATATGGTTAATTAAGATAATAGTTTAATTGATTTTGGTTATATTGGTTGAGAAGTATAGATAACCTTAGGGATTGAAAAGTTATTTGGTTACAAGATGATAAAAGTAGTTTTGGTAAATGTTTTCATATGGAATAATTATATGATTAATATATTTTGTGATTTTATATCAAATTAATTGATATTATTTTATGGATAAAAATTGAGTTAAGCACATATAATTTTTTATGGTTTTATGTCATAGTGATTCATGTTATTTTAGGTAAATATTTCCATATTTTTGAAGAATATATGATTAGGGTATATACGTATTTAGTATGTGACATTATGAGTGACTTCATGTTGTATTGGGGATAAAAGTTAAGTTCATTTTAGAATAATTTATGATCAGGTTATTTAATTTTTGGTTTTTTTTATTTAGTGAGACATGTGTTGAAGAGTTTTAGGAATGATTTATGTTAAATATTGGTTGTTATTGTTTATATTTAATTTTTTGAGATTAAGTATTACCTCTATATATAATAGTTTATTCAAATTTTATTAGTTATTATCATTATTCATTCCAACCATTTTGGTTTTTAGTAATTATATAAAAACAATAAGAATAACTTGTTATAAAAAAATAATTCATACAATGATTAGAATTATCTTTTGGTGGGTCTCATGATCCATTAAGGGTTGATTTTCATGCTTTGAGGATGAAAAAATAATCTTGTATATCCATTGTTTGGAATTTGAGATGATATAGAGGTGGAAAACTTATCAAAGTATGAAACTAAATGATGATATTAATATTATGGAAACATAATGAAATCAAGTAAGTATGTTTTCTCATATTCTCTATCTTGATGGTAAAATAATTGCACAAAATCTAGTAAAAGGGTGATAAATATATCAAGTATTATATGAAAAACATCAGCCATCTATCAAGGAATATTTTAGAAACTCATTTACAAGTATGAGCCTTATAAAAGTAAAAAAAATGGTTTAAAAAATCATATATTCTATTTATTTCCACTTATATATATATATTTTATCTTCTACTCCGCATGTATTATCTTTACCATTATTTTATTTCAAGGATCCGTTATTAGGGCTCCAATTAAAATTTATGGTTTTTGAAGTCCTATTTTACCCTTTGAAATAGATTTTAGTTTTTTATATTAATTATCTATAAACTCATTCTCATTGAAATCAAGATAAAATTACAAGGATGTAATTTATTTAAGGGGAGGGGGTAGAATGTAACAACCCATGCATTTTTAATAAGATATCACTTTTATGGTTTATTAATATTCATGATTATGAATATATATATATATGATTTAAACACTTTTATATATTTATATAAGGTATAAAAATATATTATATAATCAATTATATACTCATAATACATTTAATATTATTATGTTTACTTCATCACATAAAACATGTTTTATTTAAAAGGTTAAGTAAATTTCCTTAATATAATTTCTTATTCTGAAATATAAAAAGAATTATTTAATTATTAAATATGTTATAAATGTATATTCATGTTAATTTTATATTTTCATGTTTTTATTTATTATAAACAATTTTATCCAGGTATGAAACAATGACATGGGTTTTCCTTTGAAAATAAATACGATTTATTTTAAATAAACATTTTTTCCCATGGTTTTATTTAAAATTTAACATTCTAAAATTTAGAATTTTGATTTGATAAAATGGAATTAATTTTTTTAATTAAGGATTTTAAAATTATATTAGAGTGAATTTTTTATATTTTTTTGAAATGGTTGATTTTTATGTGAATAGTGAAAAAATATTATTTTTACAAATACTGTAACTTTTATGACATCATCATGATATAAGAATAAATTAAAAATTTATAAAAAATTTGGATGGACCAAATATTTATTTAATAAGTAAAATAAATTATTTAAAAATATTATTTTTAATTTAGAAAGTTATGATTTATATTTTGAAACCTAAGTTATATTTTATTCTAATAAATTTGTTTGGGTCATTTCCCACTAAATAAGTATTCAAAATGATCTATTCAGGTTTGAATTAAATTTAAACACAAAAAAATCTAATTTATTAAACCATAAACTATTAAATATCTTGGTAATCAATAATATAAATGATTCTTATGTAAATTAAATTTTATTCTTAAATGAATTTTTTTTACAAAGCTTTTTTTTCCGTGTTAAGTGTACTTTTATTAAAATTAATTATTATCCCCTCTATAAATTTAATCTAGTAAAATGGTTTTCATAATTAGATCCAGAATGATAAAATTAGGACACAATTTTCATTTCATTTTTAGTCATAAAAATAAGTAACCATAGTAAAATCTAGTCACATCGATAAGGGTTAAATGTGGTAAAATGATTAAATTAATTGGTAAGGCCACAAAATATCACAAAAATATAATTAAATGAGTAGATATAGGATTTATATACCCCCTATATCTATTTTAAATTTTATCCATATTTCATCCACTTTTTTTGAGAATGACACCCCATTTTTATATTATAAAATTAATATTACAAAAATGGCATCCCTCTCATCTATAAAAATACCTCTTCACCACCCCACTTATCCTTATAACTAAACCTTATTAGATAAACCAAAATTAGAATAAAAATCTCCCCAACCCTATTTTAAATTTCTTAGCTTTTTTTTCCTCACCAAAATAAAAATCTAAGAAGGCTTAAGGTGTGACTTAAAAGAGGATATCCATAGAAGAGGTAGTTATCTCAACCGATTTCTTTAGGTTTATTTTTTGTTACACATCCTTAAAAAATATTTTATAACCATAATAATATAATGAAATAAATATCATTGGTAAACTTCTATTTTATTATATTTTTGGAATAAAAATGATTAATCTCCCTCCCATCCATTGTAAAATGAAAACATCGCACGTGTTACATGAAGACTGCTTCTTCCATGAACGACGTATTTCATTTTTCATCACTGCCTTACATAAATTTTTATAAAAATAAATTTAATGAATAAATATGATATTTATAACATTATTAAGGTTTTATAAAGATAATTTTGTCACTATATTAATAATTTTATCAATAAATGGTTATCATAAAATTTAATCAATTATAACAAGCATACTGAGACACTTTTATTTGAATATATTTTGGAAAACCAATTGAATTGTATTTTTTTTGAAGCTAGTAAGATATGATATTAATATTTAAATATTGTTTTTATTTTGGTATTGTAATGGTAATATTAATTTTTAACTCATTATTAAGATACCACCTTTAGTTCATTGAAAATTTTCAAAAACAATCCCATTACGGGTTTCATCTTTAATTGTACATAAAAATTCAATAGAATAAACCTGGAAATTAATAAATAATTATATAATTTCCATTCAAATACTTTTAAAATTCAGAATATAATGAAATATTTACCATTTAATTATAATCAGAATCAATATAGAAAAACATACATGGATCGATTAAAACCACTAACACCAACAATCAATATTAACTAAAAATAGGTAACAATTATAAAATAAATGAATATAAAATTTTAATATAAAATTTAATAATTATGATTAATTTACTTTAATAGATTATTAATGAGTATTATTTTATTATATATGAGGTTATAACACATCCTACCAAGAAGTAATTCAAGGTAAGGGTTTCTTGGTCTCAATTTCAATTCCCTGAGACAAGTTTCATTTTATGCATTATATTTGAATTTTATATGGTGTTATTTTGATTCACTACACCATGAATATATTATATTATATTTTTCATGGAATTCATGGGATTTAAAAATAAAAATAAATTTCTTTATTTCAATAACTTTTGATTCAATTGTTATAAAAGTCATAAAATCTTCTTTGTCTCAATTTTAATTTATTGAGACATATTTTAAGTTATGCACCTATTTTATTTTATACGGTGTATAAAATTCCTATTTGAAACATTATATACTTATTATATACTTATTAATGGTATTGAATATTCTATTTCATGCTCTATCATTCAAGGGGTTTTGATTAAAAAGTTACCAAATCCGTAAGTGTTTTTCGTCTCGATTTCACTTCACTAAGACATGTTTCATATTATAAACCTATTTTAATTTATATGGTGTATATAAATCTTCTTTTACATATTATATCATTACTAAATTCATTCACAAGGTATTTAAAGTTCCATTTCAAGTTCTTACTTTCAAAGGGTTTTGATTCAAAAGTTACCAAAGTTGTGAGGTTTTCTTTTCTAACCTCGCTTCTTTTGTGGTGAAGAATCTTTAAGTTACATGATCATATTATTTTTTTTATAAATTTATTTCTCTATACTTATATTATTTTTATGTATCTTTTATGTTGTCCTTGAATTTATATACAAAAGTTTTAAAAGGAGTCTTTAATGTTTTCCACATAGGTCAATTTTTACTTTCTTTGAAAAAGTGGGAAACGATTTTTTTTTTAAAATTGTCCATTGAGGGAATTTTCTTTAAATTATAAATATTATTAGTTATTAATATTTATTTTTAAGCTAACATGGTTTTTCACATGATCCTAATCCCAGTTGGTGAGGACTCTACAAGTGCATCCAAGAGACCCGAGATCAAATTTGGGTGGAGACATACTTCTGAGGGCACTATTGTGGGTACTGTTTGGTACTGTAGCAGCTGGAACTATTCATCCATATGAGCCTCTAGGACACTGGTTTGGGACTCGGGTCCTGTAAGGCCTTCGGGCCACCCAAGGACTTCGATATAGTTGTCTCTCAAGGTCTTCGGGCCACCTTAAGGCCTTTGGGCCACCCCAAGGCCTTCGGGTCACCTGATTATGCAGACATACTAGTTAGACTATAAGGGAAAAGGCTCTAGATGAGTATTTAGGGCAGGAACATTCACTAGAGTAGAGATAATCAGAATTAGAGGAATTAGAGGGTATGGCTTTTCCATTGGTATCGGGCATGTGCAACTTTTCATAGGAAAGCTAGTCGACCAGCCTTGTTAAGGTGGAGTGCTGATCATCATGACATATACTAGGGAGGAGAAGTTCCAAGTTGTCTTGTCTAGGTAATTCCCTCTAATACCAATGGGTCATATAATTGTCTCTGAGCTTTTGGGCCTTTAAGGGTTCCCCCTCATCCTTTGAAAGGTGTATTATCAAAAATAATAAAAAATGAAGGCCTTCAGGCCATTCAATATAAACATCCTAAAATGATTATTAGGCTTCACTAGGGATATTATCTAATGATACTATCGACATTCTTTCTCTGTATGTATTATGATCATGTTATTCCATTTATTGACTAGGGAAAATGTTGACATTCTATATACTAGTTCTCCAATATAGATTTTAATTGATTATTAAGGAATATTGATTATTTATTATATTAACTACCATAGATCAAGATTTATAAACATTAAAAATGTATTTTATTAGCACTAAAAAAGCATTGATGTTGTAAGAACCTTTAAAAGATGGTTTCTTTTATCAGCACTAAAAAATCACTGATAAAAATATCCATTATCAGTGCTAAAAAACACTGATAAAGGGAACACTTTATTAGGGTTTTTTAATGTAGATAAAGTGGACTTTTATTAGCACTATTCATAGCACTGATACAACTCAAAAAATATTTTTCTTTTAAATATTAGATGAAAACAACTGAGGTCTTTATCAGTACTAAAAACACATTGATAAAGGCCACTTTTATGAATACTAATTTCTAGTGACGATAAGACTCAAAAATATATTTTTTAAATATCCATGATGCAGACGCCTGACCTATGAAACCCCTTTTATCAACACTTATTCCATACCACCCCCATTTATTATTGCTTATTTAAGCCAATATTAGTGCTAATGCCACAAATTAACCCTACTCAATCATGCACACCCATGAAGATTCAAACCAGTGACATATTTGTACACGACGAATGCCGTTACCACTACTCTATATTGTATTCATTGATATTTTATGATATTACTCTTTATTTATATATATTTACACACATTAATTATTCATATAATTATATATAATTATATAACTATTTTAAATAGATTTATAAAATATGTTTATATATTTACATATAAATTTATATATTCACATATACATATTTATATATTTATGTAGTATATTTACATATAATTTTTTCATAATGAATTTATAAAATGCATATTTATTATCATTACATTTATATGTGTGTGTATTTTTATATATGTGTGTGTACGACTCTCTCTATCTTTATAGATATATATATTTGGCTACATGTGTGTCTATATATATACATATATTTATATAGGTGCATGTGTGTGTATAATATTAATGTATATATATTTTAGTATAAAATCTATAAATATACATCAATATTTATAAACACACAATAAGAACACTTGCCACTAGCCTAGAGGATTTTACTTATTATACGTTGACATATTTATATACATGTATATATATTTTGTAATATATACTTATTTTAATATATATATATATATATATTATTTATTTATTTATATTATTATAATATATACAAAAAATATAAATCCATTTATTAACACTCAAACACATATTTATATGTTAACATTATATATACATTTGTATAGGTATATATATATATCCATAAATTTTTATAAGGTAAATAAAATGGACAAATTTTTATTTTAAATAAAATGGATATTTTTTTATTTGTAGATGGTTTATTTATTTAAAAATATATTTTACATATAAATATTTTTAATTTTTATATGTAAATATATGAAAATATGTGTGTGTATAGATATATTAATTTATAAATAAAAGTTTTATATAAAAAAATAAAAATTTCAATCCCATAATATCAATATGAATGTAAGACCGAGGATTAAATTCAGTCTTCTTTGAAAAAAGACAAGAAGACCTTATTAAATGAAATTGAATTTTCATCAACTCTTCAAAAATTAGGGTATCCAAAATTGAAAATCAGTTTTAGAAGAATTTTGATCCTTTTTTGATAAAGAAAAATTAGGGTCCAAGGTCCCCCATAAATTTAATGATGTAGATATTTTTTCAAACTTTGATTTGATATCTTGTGGATCCCAGAAAAACACTCAGATCAAAAGTTATGACCATTTGAATTTCAAGTCCTATTTTCAAATTATCTTAAGATATTAATTAATTTTTTAATTTTTATCATTAAATTGTTATTGAATGTCTATTAGTCAATAATAATGAATAAATTTTTAATGAATATTAATTTTTCATTATTTTGTAAAATTTTCACTAAATCTATTATATATTATGGGTGTATACACATTTAGTATTATATAAATAATATTTAATCTAATATATTATATCTATATCAATATAAATATATTTATATACTACAATATGATATTTAATAGTATATAATTTTTTTATGATGTATACCTTTTAGAAACACTAAAAATAATCACCTTTGCATTAATAAAGGACACCTCTTTATTAGTGTTACTAAAATCGATGATAAAGGGGAACCTTTATCCACGCTAAAAAAATCGTTGATAAAGGGTGTCCTTTTATCAATGTTTTTTAGCACCGATAATTGTTTTATTTATTATCACTTATAGTGAGCACTAAAAAATGGGCACCCTTTATCAAATATTTTTTATCACTAATAAATATAAGTGCTTAATATCACTCATTTTATGGTAGTGATTGTCTATTCATTAATTTTATATAATGAATCCATTGGAGTTATTTAGTAATAAGAAAGGCTTGAAATTATAGTCTCTTGATGTATTAGTAGGTCTCATAAGACAAAATAGGTTGGGTATTTAGTGTATGCCTACCCATTTACTAATAATGTCTTGGTCAAGGACTTGACAATATGTATTATGTTTTGGAATGAGGCCTTGATGGTAAGATTAATATGTCCAAAATTATACATACTATCACTATGAAATTATTTATTTTGACTATGTGATTATTTACATTGTTATGTTATCCATGGATATATCACCTGCTCATGTTATAAGTTATATATAATTATTTGGTTATTAATTATTACTTCTATATTATGCATGCCTTGTTCATTCTATGAAAATTGTTTTTATTGAGAATTTGACCTCACCCTTATCATGTTTCCATTTCTCCAGGTTATGAAAAATGACATCATGTAAGATATTTCTATAAGGGTGTCATGTGTGGAGAATTTTTTTAGGAGATTCTAAAAAATTATTATGAAATAAGAAATTATTTATATGATAGGAAAATTTGCATTGGATGAGAAAGATATGAAATTTATTAATTAAAAGTTTTTCCTAATTATATAAGAATCTAAACCTAAAAGGTCTTGGGTTTGTAAGTGAATTTATGTTGGTTATTGATATTGTAATTATGGATGGTTAAATTTGAGTCATTTTAGTTGGTATCAAATCTAGTATGTAAAGAGTATGTTTTTAGCATCGGATTTGAGGATATGAGTCTGGGGGTTAAAAATAATCTCATATTTAACCATGATTCTATAAACATGGCTAAGTGTATATTTATTTTTTATAATTTAAATTTCACATAAATTTTTTAAATCATCAAAAATTTAAAATTTTAATTCTCATGAAGTGGGTCCATGCCCCACCCCTCCCTACCATGGGGATTTCAACTGATCCCTAACATGCACCTATGCCTAACATAAGGACCCACTTGCCACCTACATATGATTAATTCTTCTTAAAATTTTATATTGCAGTATGTCAGACCTACAACTCACCCTTAAAGCATGGAACACACAAACCACCATACCCCAGGATTTTTTACATCATTTTTGTGCATTACTCTATATTTATATGTATGATAATATATATATATATAAATAAAAACTAATATATATATATATATATAATATAGTTTCTAGAATCTATTTTTTTTTTGTATTTTCAAATGAAAAATTTTAAAGGCTAAGTGTGAACCCTGACAACTTCACCCAATAAAAACCATTAAAATGAAAGAGAACTCAGATAAAGACTATAAGAAATGCCCCTCCTCAGCGATTACATCAATATGTAAAACCTACACCAATGAAAGGCCACTCGGTAAACTTTCCAGTGTATGGTTGCACGGGCCTGGTACCGATGGTAAAAGCCACACCCTCTCATTATTCCAAATCTAAATGGCCAAGCTCTGGTGAATGCTTCCTGCTCTAAAACCTCATCTGGAGCGGATCCTTGTAGATCGTCGAGAAGATTTCACATACCAGAATCACAAAATCACAAAAAGACCAAGCATGCTGATGCAAACCATGAAGAGTCATGTATGGGAAGACTTAGAAAATAAAAATCAAAGTCATAAGGAGCGCCTTTACATCCTCGAACACAAAAACCTCCTCTAAACCTTCAAGAATGTCACCAAGATACAAAGGAGATGGAGCCACCAAAATACATCAATATACAATCAACCTCACATACCAAAGCACCAAGAAGACCACAACTCAGATTCACCTTAGAGAGAGTAACAAATTCCTGAAGCAAGAGAAGAGGAACACGCAACCAAAGACCTCAACGTATCCCATCTCCACGGCCCCCTAAAAGTTCAAATAACAAATTATAAACCATAAGAATAAGGTTACACCATGTCATGCCTCCTGGAACACCCTATCACTCACAAACACATCAAAAAACCTCTTTGGAAGCCGTCACACCCAACCGACCTGGAAAGGAGCAATGGACCTGGAAGCCAGAGCAGCGTAAGAGTATACAAGACCTCCAAAGATAGTCATGATGAACCCAGAACCATCAACCCCTAAAAAACACCAACGAAAATTCCAAGATCCAGCCACAACTTCAGTCAATCATCATAAAAAAAGATCACACCGACAAATCCAGCAACAACAAATCAACACATGACCGCACTTGGAAATCATCGTCAATAAACAATGCACAAGCATTAGATCACGTCTGAAGCACTGCCGATCAGCTCGGAACACTTCCCGTTAACTCCACACGGATCCAGACCGCAACTCAGAGATCTCAAAACCTCAAGAAAAAAAAAGAACAAATAATAGGTGTACCTATAGAATTGAAAACTGAAGTAGCTTGGATTAGTCTAGCGAATCCTTAATAATGAGCA
Organism: Viscum album; assembly: GCA_963277665.1. NCBI lineage: Eukaryota > Viridiplantae > Streptophyta > Magnoliopsida > Santalales > Viscaceae > Viscum > Viscum album. The sequence goes on from OY728128.1 coordinate 1,149,373,297, forward strand.
CCTCCTCCGCTGAAGAAGCTCCATCCGAAGCCCTCATCGGAAGATGAGGTGAAGTTGCCTTGCTGAAGGTCATGCCAGAAGACGTCTGCACCAAATCCACTTAGAGATTTATTCAACAACCACCACGGGAAAGGGACTCCCATATCACGGATTCGAAATAAAAAATCACAGATCTCGGTTGGCATCTCCATTGTCAGCAAGATGGCCTTGAGATATGTATTCACAACAAATAATCACATATCTTCTTCACACCAGCAAACAAGTAGGTGGAAACACAGTTCTGAAATATTCTTGGGGAGTCGACACTAGAATGAAATCCTTCACATGCCTTGACAAGGAGGAGGGGGAGGCGACACCGGATAATCCCTCCGATTCAACGCTGAAGACAGCGATCGAGCCTCCCCCTCCGGATCGACGCCGAGTGAAACCCTAGATCCGCGAGAGGAGAGAGATCCGCCACTCAGATTCTCCCGTTATATAATATAGTTATATATATATATAAATATATAAATATATATTTTTAATATAAAATTAATATAATTAGATTTATAAATATATTTTTATATATTAATACATGTATATATAGATATAAATATATATGTTAATATATTTATATATGTGTATATATATAATTTAATATATATTTAAATATATGAATTATTATAAATAAATAAATAAATATTATATTTATTTATATGTTAGTATATTTGTGTGTGTGTGTATCTATATATATACTTATATATATATATATATATATAATATTTGGTAGATTGGATTACAAACCAAAAACAATACACACACCTCTAGAAACCCCATTGGGTCAAGTCTCATACCTCCTCATAAGGAATGGAAAACACCCACTAGACCTATTTTATTACATTTGATTAACCAAAAGGTCTAGTGTCCCGAAGGCCATTACATGGGTTTTACCCCCATCACCACATCGCGGTTCCTGTGCCTTACACCATAGTGCAAGTATCTTCCTGCTCAGTTGCTCCGTGGAGCCCCCTATAGAGGTCCATGTATCTTGCCTTCCTTTTATGCATTGTATCACCCTACAATCCTCACTTGAAACATCCTCTTGAACCATGGACCACCATTTTCTATGTTTTAGTGCCCTTCATAGTGCATGTGCAATATTATGGTTCTCCCTATTACATTGTGGAACCCTACACTTTGTCGTATCACCCGCTGTGATAGCAAATAAATTATGGGGGAATTCCCCAAATATGAGGTTGTTAGGGGTTGAACCCCCGACCTCATGTAGGATTAATATATATATATATATATATATATATATATTTACATATGTATATATATAATTTAATATATATATATATATAGAAAATTTTAATATTACTACATATATATCCACATATTTAGCAATTTAATATTATTGATAATTTATTTAGTTATTATTAATCAATTATGATTATGTTTTAACCTATGTGTTTGTTGGGTTTATATGCATGTATCTATGTATTTATCAATATGTATGTCTGTATATGTGTGAGTTTATATATATATAACATTTATTGTTAATCTCGTCACATTTAAAAAACATTTAAAAAAAATAGCCACATTTTATAAAACTTGGCTAAATTAAAAATTAGTAAGATTTTAAATCATGGATAAATCAACCACCTTTTTTTAAAAAATGTAGCTAAATTTAAAATTAATTACATTTTAAAATATAGATAAAAAACACTGCTAAAATATCCATGTTTTTAAGAAAATATGGATAAATTTGAATGTAGAATTGTTTTAAAACACTACTAAAAAACAAATCTAAATTTGTACCATTTTTAAGAAGACATGGCTAAATTAAAAATTTGTGAAATTTTTATAAAAACATAGCTATACAACACGACTAATTTCTTATTTTTTTTATAGTGAACATGAAATGTTTTATTCTAAAGGTTAAACTCTAAATGATTCATCTTATCTTTTAGGTGTGATTATTCCAATTACGACTCCACCCAAACTCTGAATAGAGTGGTAGAGTTGGAGCCTTTTTTTCTCTTGGACTTCATGAATTATAACCCATATTCTTTCCATGATGATCAAGGTCCAATTGAGGTAATGGATTGGTTAGGTGGAATTGAGGAAATCTTTAATTCTTTTAAGACTCTTGAAACATCAGTAGTAAAGGTGATTGAATTCATGTGCATTCATTTTGGTGAACAAATAATGAAGGATTATTCCAACCATTTTTTCATGTTTGTATAATTTTTCTTGAGATAGTATTTGATTAATTTTGAACAATATTTTTTAGTAGGGAGGTTTTCACTCCGACGTCAAATTAGTTGTATATAAGGACAGCTTGAAATAATTTAAGGAAATGGTTGAATAGGGCCTTATCTGTGGAAGCTTATTAGACGGGATACCTGTGGTGGGTGATTCCATAATTCAACCTATTCAAATCAATGAGGGTCTATACTTTTTTAACCATTATTTTTCTAGTGGAAATAAGAGATTGTTATATAAATGATGATTTGTTTTGGGATTCATTATTGATGAGTTTAGAGTTGATTGAGATTTTGGGGAAAATTATTACTTGCTGCATTCTTTGGGTATTTTATTCATCTTTTTCAAATAGGTGTTGAGTATTTTTTGTTGTGTTTGTTCCTTGTGGTTTTTATGCTCATTCCATATTATATAATCTTTTTTCTTGATATTTTTTTGATATTTTCTCAAGATTAGTATTAGGTTTTTATGGATTAAACATGGAAAACCTTGGGTTTATGCTTGGGTAAATAGACCAAGTTCTATGTCAGTTGAGATTGTGCTCTGTCCTATACCCTCTTTGGGTTCACATGGCTGGTAATAACAAACTAGCTCGGGTTTCCACCTGAACCAACACCCGACCTAGTATTCTATGGGGCCTGAAGCACATTCCCAATCACCCCGAGTTGGAAATAAGTGATAGGGTATCACAAGTGAACACATGGTAATTATTTCACTCTCAAGAAAACCAGGATCAATAATGGGTTCCAATTGAGAACCTGACATGAGGCCTCCATATAGCGGACAACCATTCCAAAGTAAATAATTAGTTCTCAACATGAACATCCAAACAATACATAAAAGTAAAAAATATGAAAAGATTTTTCCAAAAACAAAATTCCACATAAATTAATTTGTTTTATAAAAACCTTTTACAATATATAATAAGGAACAAAACTAAAAAAAAAGTAGGAGAATGGTGAGGTTGATACACCAAATAACCCAAATAGTCAATCAAACTTGAGAGAGAAACTCTAAAATTACCATGTGACTCTCAAGTCACCACCATCACTAAAAAAAAACTTTTTCCAATAGAGAGTGGTAAAAAAAACAACTTTCAATCCAAGAACTGAGAACCATCAAAAAAAATAAAGACTACGTAACCACCATTATGTGTATTTAGGGTGTAATACAAAGTCTTTTAGGATACCACCATGATTCCATTACATCCTTTTTATAAAGAAACCAATTCCACTAGTTTGAAAGTAATAGAAAAATAATATTTCATTTCCCTCACACAAAACAGAAATAAAAAAACAATACCTTAGATCCTTTCTTAAAACACACCATTTAAAAAAAATCCTCAAGTAAGATTTACCAAGGTAATTTCTTTTTAAAAACTAACCATTTACCTTTTAAATATCTCGACTTTAAAGAAACCAAGGTGAACCTTCCCTTCCCATTTAAAACATCTCTTCTAAAAATAAACCAGTCGCATAGGTTTAAAACACTTTTAAATAAATTTTTTAATGAATTGAAATTGAAAAAAACCACCTATTTACCTTTTTGAAACTTTAACAAGAACAAAAACTTCACCAATATGAGTAAATAGAAAAGTGAAATCATGATAGAATAAACATCCATGAAAATACATAAAGTAAAAACAATAGCATCATAAAGAAATCTATGAAACAACAATACTCAATCATGACAAACCAATGCATCAAAGTAGGATCAAATTAAAAGATAAGAAACTTGCATGCCAAAAAAAATAAAGCAGTATACCATCAGATAAATATCATGAGGAAACACCTTAAGTAATAATGGGACAATACTTAATGATCATAGGTGGAACAAACTACAATTAGGTTAACGGTTTCACAACTCATCATCTGAATTAGTCTCACTAACCTCATCAGTGGTACATCCCCTATCAATGATATAACATTAAACTTTGGGAAATTAGATAGTAAATAAATCACTACTACTATATCCTAAATCCCTTTACTTCCCACTTAGTATACTAAGGTTTCTCATGTCATAGCTAAAGGAGGTGGGGCACTATTTTGATAATTTCATCCACATGACAACCACATATCCCAAAAAAGATAAAACATAATAATCATATACATACCACCTCCAAAACACCCCCTTAAATAATGAACCCTCTTACCAAACCCACAAACATGAATCAAAATTCATTTAACCATTAATGTGCATGAAATTATAATAATGGGTAACCACATGGCTCATCTATGGTGTAAACATCAATCAATAAAATCCATCTTTCATACAATATGCCAAAAGAGCCTTTACCTTGAAATCGAGAACTATACCTTTGGAATCCCATTTTTAAAACAACCTTTTAAAAAAGTGAAAATCTAAGGGAACACACTAAAACACTAAATAATAGTCTCAAAAAATTCAATAAAATCATTAAATAATCCCATAAATCAATAAAACCCCTTTTTAAAATAAGAAAAACTCTTTAAACCTAGAAAAACATTTAAAAGAAGAAAACCCCATTTAAAATAAGGGAAACCCCTTTAAAATAAGGAAACACGCCACCTTAAAAATCAAAATTAGACCACAACATCATGAACTTCCATTTTTCTTGAATCAAATCACCATTTATGTTTTATAAAACACTAAGGATACATAAAATACCATTTAAAACCAATTTTCCATTTATCCATGAAATCTACCCATCTAGATAACACATCTGAATAATAAAGTTCGAAATGAAAACTAAAGGATTTATAGACAATTTTAAATTAAAAACATCCATGATAACATGTATTATATTAATATATATCTAGAAATGATTCTAGAATACCAAGAATTCAAGGAACTCTTTAATAAAATAGTATGATATGGAAACACCTACCTCAAGTGGAATAACCATGTCACCTTTGATGAAAAACTCCAGAATATGTCTTAGGATATGGATCAAAAACCTTAGAAACCAAAATACACAATTAGAAAAACCCTAGACATAAAAATTATCCAACCATAGACACTAGGGTTTAAGAGGGGGGACAAAGGGAAATGAGAATCCACAACCTTTAAATCTAGGGAAGAAACCTCCAATAAAACACTCTAGATCTACCTTGTAAAGGTTTGGAGAAGGAAGAGATTAGTTTGGGAGGAACCTAGGTCAATGGGTTTGAGTGGGGGAGAGTAATCAAATAAAAACAAGATGAAATGACAAAAATACTAAAAATCAAATAGGACACAAAGTTTACCAAACTGTATGGTGACCATAAGATCACCACTATCCAAACCTGTACTGGTTACATAGTTACTAATATATGATTTCCAAAATTGTACACCTAAACATATAACCCTATAAAAGTACCAAAAGTTTCATGATTTTACCTTATGATACCATAAAATTAATAGGGATATTAACCATATAAATATAATTAGAAAGTGGAATTTTGGAGTTTCATAATTCTCCCCACCATGTCACTTTATTCCCCTATGAATTCATTGAAAACTTAGAATGATTGAGAAAGCCAAAACCACTACACCTAATGCGGGGACGTGAATAAAAGGTTAACTTATTAAACCTAAAACCAAGAACATAGGTTGTGAAGATAAATATTCTAAAATAGTTCAATATTCTACAATCACCAAAGCATAGGAATTATAAAATTAGATTCCTTAAAAAACAATACATTAAGACAACCACTTCTATGATATTCTAAAAAATCAGAAACTTCAATACATGTATATACCAAAACACACAAGTGCTTCTCGAGTACTGAGAGAGACCAAGTATAAAACACAAAAAACACCTTTGGAATATCCATGGTGAAAAGAGATACAAGAAACAACACATCCCAACCAAAAGCATCCCAAAATATAACTTCCCAAGATCAAGGAAAACACACAAAAACTAGCTGAATATCTCCCCACCATTTAGAATTTATCTAAAAAGTAGGAACAATAGATACATATCCCAAAAAATAAAACATAACTAAAGAGTAATGGTTCCACTGATCTTAGAGGAAAGGATAATATCCCACCAACCATAACAAGCATCTAAAAATACCAAAGGAGAGAACTTCTTCAAGAAACACCCAAAAGGTAACTAGACTAGATCACCAACACAAAACACTCCACTAAAATGAGAGTAACACCCAAAACAAAAACATTCCTCAATATGGAATGGAATAGTTCTGACTTCGGGTCATTGGTCTACGCTTGTCGTTGATTGAAGTTATATGTGTCCCAAATTAATTACCCGCTCTTAGAACTTTAGTATAGCATAAGTTTGGGGTCGATCCACAGGGAACCATGGCATGCATGAATTTAATTGAGTTAATACTTAATTAGGTGAAGTATGTAAAATTTAGAAATGATTGGGTTGATTTTTTTGGGTTTTAATTTAAACTAAATTGATTTACTTTGAAGAATGGATACAGTTTGAAAGAAAACAACGGGTAAATTTAAAGAGTTCTTAGAAATGGAAAGAAAAGACGTGTCAGGGCTGTGGTGAATAAGGAGTTCTTATGCAGATTGTTTAAATGGTTGTGCTGTTCATAATAATTCAATCATTTAGGATTTCATTTTGTTACAAGATTTCCTTGGTCCGGTTCCTCTTGTTTGGAATTAGAGCAGTTGACTCCTTGGTCTGGTAGTCGATGTCCTTAATTCTTTATTACGTCCAGTCCATTACTTGAATCGGTGAAAACCTTCCAATGGTCATGGATGTTTTCACCGTTACTTTTCTTTTGTATCGCTGAGAATCCTTCCCTTGGTCCGGCTAAGAATTCTCAGTTATATTAGACAGTGTCTTAAGAAAAGTAAGATGAATTACAACAATTCAAACACAACTATATAAAACAATATACAAATTATGATCCCATCATCCACAGCCCCAACACAAGGGGTTTAGTTACACATAGAATTTAGGATAGAAACGACACACGTGATACCTGACAGATTCATCGTGTAGGCGTTGAGGTAGAGTATCAGAGGGTGGAATGGTGGAATAACGGAATGCCAGCACCTCGGTGGCTTCGGGAATGGTAGTAGCAGAGCTTCTCCCTCCTCTAATGGTTCTGAACTCATTAAATCCGTAGGCCAAGGCCTCATTTTATAGAAAAATAAAGTACACAGCGTGTATAGAAAGTACACGCCGTGTACTTTTCGTCAACGCGTATTGGCACCATTTTCTCTACTAGCAGGTGGCCGAGCACGCCATTCTTGACTTTTGCACATGGAGCCGCCTGCAAGTTGAGTGAACACGGCGTGTAGCACCGCCATACACGGCGTGTAGCGCCGCCATCCCCTTCTAGAATAGCAGACACGACATGTAGCGCCGACCCACACGGTGTGCATCTCTGCCTGGTATACATGGGCGTGTACTCCCTGCTTTGGTCCGTGTCCTTGTATGGATGTACACAGTGTGTATATAAAGTACACGCCGTGTAGTTTCCAAAATTTCACAAACTTCCCTTGATCCGTGTATTAATCCAGAATGCTCTTTCAAGTAAACAGATTCACCAAAATCAAATAATATGTTCATGAAACCACATATATTTGCTGAAAACATGCTTTTATCTTCAATTATATATATGGAAATGTATACAAAAATTGGGTGCATCAAATTCCTCCACACTTAGTCGTTTGCTTGCCCTCAAGAAAAATATCAGCATCTAATTAAGAGAGCATATACTTTGAAAAGGAAGTAATTTAGTAAATCAAACGTATAATTGATAATGTTACTGAGGAAAAATTCTAAAAGGTGCAAAAAAATTCAATTCATAAGATATTAAAATCATGCCTCATATATAATGTAATTAACTACTATCATCCTCTTTCAACACATTGTTCAACCTTTCAAAAATAAGCATGCCACTTGATGATTTACCTTACCAGTTAAAATCACACTCCACACTCAAGATGTTTTTAATCGAAGTTATGCTCAATCCAAGGCATATACATTCTATCCATAGGTTTTCAAGATATCTTGTTCTCCAATTCAGAAAAATTGAATTACAAAAATCATGAGGGCTTTGTCAATAAGGTTTAGATGTTTCTGTGGATAAGGGTTGGTAGGTTCAGATGTGAAAATAAATTCTGAGGCTTGAAAAAGGATGGATAATTCCTTTAAACAACATTGAATGATATTCAAAGTAAAGCTCATTGAAAATAAATCCTTCAAAAGCCCAGTCAAATGATTTTGTAATCGTTACCAACTCCCTTAGGTAAGTAGGGTTTATGGGAAAATAAGTATAAGTTCCCCTCGTTGTTTGTTTGTTGTTGTTGTTGTTTTTTTAACAACAAAACAGAAGGGCATCCCTTATGAATACAATGAGTACATGTTTGGAACCCATTCTGCCCCAAATAATCAAGAGGCACTCCCCCACACTTTATTTCATGTCTGTACAAAAATATACAATGTATTTCCAACTCCCTCTTTAAAGCTTAAATGAATAATCATGCAAAGTTTAAAAAGAAATAGGGTAGGAAGGGAAATAGGCTTGTCATGTGGCTTCCTATAAAGGTTGTTCATGGCTTCAATGGGTTTAACGAAGATTAAATGTAGGGTAGGTCTCAAGATAAAGGGGTTGAAACAATCTAATTCCTCAATCATGTTAAAGTAATTCAAAAAGTTCTTAATATTTCGAAAAAAACTTGCAAATTCTGGTAGTGATGCATATCCTAAGAATCTCTAAAGAAAGAGGGTATTAGAAAAGAAATACAAAAAAGGGTTTAGAATACCTCTCAGGAGTGGAAAAATAATAAAGGGACAATCAGGTCATGACATGCATATAAATGATTAGCCTAATTAATGTAATTTAATCAAGGATGAAAGGTTGTAATTGAAACTATATCAGCAATCATTTTAAAATACTTAAAAAAAACGAAAAAGCATGTAACCTTTCCAAAAGTTCCTACTGATAACTCTAGCATTTATAAGACTGATTAACAAAAATTGCTTTACATTTACAAATATAGAGTGTAATAATGATGTCTCCTAGGTTAGTTTAAGGGCAAAGACTAAGGTGAAAGATATAGATGCTCCCCCACACTTAACACTGCACATGGTCCACCAAGTGCAACACCAAGGTAAAGGGTAGGCAGCAGGGAGAAATGGGGGACAAAATGAGGGAAAGTAGTGGATGAAGTAAATCCAAAAAGAAAGAAAATAGAAATGGAAAAATACTCCCCTCATGAAAAGTGATGCCCAAAGCGCTCCATACCTATACCTGTGACTGTCGAGAAAAAAAGAAGACTACAAACATGCATAACATCACATCACAGAAAATGATAGAAGAGATATAAAAGATAAAGGAAAATGTCACTATCATGGGGTCGCCTCAGGGGAGGCAGCATCCTGTACAGAAACGGCTAGGAGAGACGGCGCAGGAGTCATGGAAGGGTGAGGCTCTGACTCGGCATTGGGAAGGGTAGCTGAGGAAGAAGGAGCCGTAGGTGCCAGACTCGGGATCGGAAGCTCAGCAGCAGGCCCTGGCCCGATAGAAGTGGCAGCAGCAGAGCTCACCGGTGGAGCAGCAGCAGAAGGGCCAGGAACGGAAGCAGGGGCTGGTGGCTGAGGCAGTGGAACACCAAGATGCTGAGCAATATGTACCAACAGATTCTCCATCCGTTCTTGGAGGCCGTCCAGACAAATCAAATGGCATGCAATGGTGTCCTGGCGGCTGATGATATGGGCTAACTTCTGCTCCATTGTGGATAGGCGGAGGGAAATGGCCGGATCGACCGAGGGTGCGGGGGTAGGTGGGATGGGGGATGGGATAGAAGAAGGAAGGTCATAAGAAGTGGGGTCAGTAGGAGGTGGGTGAGGTGGAGAAGCTGGAGGGGGTGGGGAAGGAGGTGTGGGGTCAGCAGGTGGGGTAGGGTCAGCAGGTGGGGCAGGGTCAGCAGGTGGCGGGGCTCGAGCCTGAGCAAGGATGTAGGCACCCCCTGCTTTCGGACCAATCCCATGCGAATGATATTGAGGAAGTCCATCCGCTGGGGTGAACCTATCAAGTCATGAGGTAATGAGGGCTCAAATACCCCCAAGTGGTGGTCAAGACGGGTGGTGTAAAACCCGCCGTTCAGGTTGCCCTGACGGCCGGTAAACATGGAGTTAAAATAGGAGGCGACAAGAAAGGGGAGGTCCGGGTAGGCATGTCGGATGACACAGGTAAGAAGCTCCATTTCACGGCCGGTCACGACCCCCATATCCTCATGGCGGGGGAAGAGTATGGCGCTGAAGCACCGGTGGGTGAAGCGAAGGACGGGGTCGACTATAAGAGTGATCTTCTGAGAAGTGGGGGAGTACCGGTGGTCAGGCCCAGTGATCTCCCGCCACATGGCAATGAGGTCAGAGCGCTCGGGCCGGGTCAAGTCAGAAATGGGGGGTGGGGTGAAAGGATGGGGTAGAAGCCACACCCTCAGCCGAAATCTGTCATCATCAGAGAAAAATGTCGGCCGCCTAGCCAGAATCGAACTATTGGCTCCGCATCGCCAGGTGTCTCTCGGTACTCCGCTCCATTGAACTCAACGGAGGCCGCAAACTCCAAAAATAAATCTCGGAACACAGGAGTGCTGACCTGGAAAATCTCGAGGATTGCGGTGTTCCCGAGAAGTACCTCCAACTCCTCCCAAATACCGAGCCGCTGTGGAATGTTGCTGTCAAGGTACCGGCCGCTCAATGGTATCGGCCGACGAGAAAATTGTCATAGCCTGTCGTATGAGAGGTCGGTGACCAGGAATACCATGCAGGGATAGGGATCACCTGCAGGTCCCGGCCCAGGTGCCGGTGCAGAAGCAGCATCTGGCTCTGGAGGTGGATCCGCTGAAGAATAAGGTGGCTCAGTGGAAGGGGTGCTCGAAGAGGGACCAACTATGAAGGATGATGGTACAACGAAAGTGGCAGCTGGTGCAGCAGAAGGAGGCCCCGCCTCATCTAAGGGGGTAAGTGGCGGAAGAATGGCCAACGGAGGGAGCTCGAAGACCGGAGCATCGGGGTATGACTGAGTAGGTGGTCGGAGTCGGATCCGATGATAACTGGACTCCTTGCCCTCAGTGGCGGAGGCTGGCCACTTCCCATGAGAATGATCATGATCTGCCATATCCTGAAATAAAAAACTAAAAGAAAACAAAACAAAAGAAAATAAAAGAAAATAAAACAAAGAAAATGTGAGAAAATTGGAAAATAAATGTACACGACGTGTAGTCTAGAGTACACGGCGTGTAGTAAGAAATGGAGAGTATCCTGTGTTCTCTGGAAAGACACGCCGAGGGTGGAAAGATGCAATGTAATAGGACACGGTGTGTACTGAACATACATGTTGTGTTCACATCAAAGTGCAGGTGGTCGTGTAACAAATGACACGACCATGTTTTTATCAGTTCAGAGAAAACAATACACGCCGTGTAGTTTCCGGACACGATGTGGAATGCACACGAATAACATGGCCATGCAGAGGGGGAGAAACGGGCCGACCACAGATATAAATGACACGGTGTGTACCGAACATACATGCCGTGTTCTGGAACATGGGGTGACAGGCCGTGTTATGCACCACACACAAAGGGGCCAACACAAACAACGGACACGGTGTGTACTAGAAACACACACGCCGTGTAAATGAAAATGGTGTGTGAGATCGTGTGCAAAGGTGTACTCATGCATGATGAAACAGACACTGTGTGTACCGAACATACACACCGTGTAAATTCAAATTTCTGAAAATTCATTCTGAGGCCGTGTTCAGAAGTACACGACGTGTGTTCTTCATTTCGTGGTCGTGTACTTCTGAAAGCCAAACGGTCGGCCGATCCAAAAAACACCCTAAACGAGTCTAAAAATTTGAAACAGAGGGTGTAGAATGGTGTACCTGGATTGAGGATCACAATGTGAGAGGAATCAGAACTTGAAACGCCCCAAATCGACAGATTTGGAAAAATGGGGTTCGGATGGCGTTCAGGAGAAGAAACGGGAAGAAGGGAGGAATCAGGCGGCCGTGGAACATGGCCTCAAGCCGGGTGGCCCATGGATTATATAGCCGAGGTACACGGCGTGTATATAAAGTACATGCCGTGTATTTGTTTTTTGTTTTTTTTGAATTATAAAATTTAATTATTATAGTAAACTATATAATAATTATTATTAAAAATATAAATATTTACAAATTCTATTATACATAATCCTATACACGATGTATATCGGGAAATACACGCCATGTATTTTAAAATAAGAAAAAGAGTAGTACAACCTATGGTCCGGTGCTTGGGGTGGGATTTGAACCGGCGATCAGCTGATTTGAACGGACGCCCTCACCCACTGGAGCAAAGGTTGTTCTGCTGTTCATATTTATTTTATATATATATATTTATTCTATACAGCCTATACACAAGGAAATAAAGAAAAGCACGACATGTGGTTTTTATTTAGGAAAGGATGGGGTGAAGCGGGGAGATTAGCGCGATTCGAAACCAGGTCTTGTGAACCTGGTGTCGAGACTTTTCCAGTCCGCCAACTTCACCCGCATGTAATTTCTTATTTTTAAAATGTTTTTATTTATATTTGAAGAATCATGGCACACACAGCGTATATCGGAGTATACATCGTGTGGTTTTATTAAAATAACAAATGATGGAAATGGGACGGTTGTCTGGATTCGAACCCGGGTCTTTTGAAACCGGATTACGATTTTAGCCAACCGGCCCATCTCCATCATGGGTTTTATTAAACACATTTATATACATATATAAAGTAAAAATACCACACACATCGTGTAATTAAAAGGAGAAACCCCGTGCCAAAGGTAGGTCAGGAGGATTCGAACCGAGGATGGCTCGAATAAACTCCAGTGACTTTTCCATCGGCACCGGCATCATCCCTGGTTAGTTATTCGTTATTCTATAGATTTATACTATTAAGTTTACAAATTAGAAAGATAAGTACACTCCGTGTATATAAGTGGGACACAACGTGTAACCTCTGGGTTTCCTCCCAGGAAGCGCCTTTGTTTTAGGTCATTGGCTCAACCTACTTACCTTGCTTACCTGAGGAGTATGGTGGACAACGTTCCCACCATGTTATTTGTAGGATGGTAAGCTTTCAAGCTCTGCCCGTTTACCTTGAATGGTTGACCATCTTCTCCAGAAATTTCTACCGCTCCGTGATGGAATACGCGGATAACGTAGAACGGTCCCGACCAACATGACTTTGACTTCCCTAGAAATAAGCGAAGATGAGAATTAAAGAGAAGTACCTAATCACCGGGTTGGAAAGATTTTCGTGATATCATCCGGTCGTGAATGGTTCATGTCTTCTCCTTGTACAACTTGGCGTTCTCATATGCCTCTAATCGGATCTCATCTAGTTCTGACAGTTGGAACTTCTGTTTCTCGTCAGCTGCCTTTAGATCAAAATTCAGGGCTTTGACGGCCCAGTAGGCTCTATGTTCCAATTATACTAGAAAATGGTAGGGCTTTCCATAGACGAGGCAGAACGGGGACATTCCCAGTGGTGTTTTGAAAGCATTCCGATATGCCCACAAGGCATCATCTAACTTCTTGGACTAGTTCTGTCATGAAATTTTCACCGTTTTTTCCAGGATCTGTTTGATCTCTCGATTGGAGAGCTCTACCTATCCACTGGATTGGGGATGATATGGTGTCCCCATCTGATGCTTTACTCCATAATTCGACAGTATTCCTCTCATCAGTGTGTTTTCGAAGTGGGTCCTTCTATCGCTGATCAGTACCCGTGGAACTCCAAATCTGCTAAAGATATTTTTCTTTAAGAAATTTATGACTTCCATGGCTGTGTCGTGAGCTGTAGCAGTAGCTTCCACCCATTTGGAGACGTAGTCAATGCAGACCAAGATGTAAGTGTTCCCAAAAGATGGGGGAAAAGGACCCATGAAATCTATGCCCCAGACATCGAAAATCTCGACCTCCGGGATGGGGTGATGAGGCATATCGGCTCTACGTCCCACATTACCTATCCTCTGGCACCGATCGCAACAGGAAACAAAGTCCCAGGCATCTCTATGCATGGTGGGCCAGAAAAATCCTGACTACATGATCATAGCTATGGTACGGTCCGAGCCATGATGTCCTCCTACTGGTGAGGCATGACAGAACTCCAGGACACCGTGAACTTCATTATCCGGGATGCAACGATGGATCACTCCATCTGCACAGGATCAGAATAGTAGAGGATCCTCCCAAAAGTACCTTTTCAAATCAGAGAAAAATCTTTTTCTTTGCTGGAAGGAGAGTTCGGGATGAACGACACCTGTAACCAGAAAATTAGCGATATCAGCATACCATGGTCGAGGTGTGTCACAGATTGAAAAGAGGTGATCATCAAGAAATCCTCCCTGATCTCCCGATCTTCTTCCATCTCTAAGTGAGGCAACTCGAGGCGGGAGAGATGGTCTACAGTGAAGTTCTCAATCCCTTTCTTATCCCGGATCTCAAGATCAAATTATTGTAGGAGGAGTAACCAGCGGATCAATCAGGGCATCACATATTTCTTGTTGAGTAGGTACTTTAGTGCTGCATGGTCAGTATAAACAATAACTTTAGACAACATTAAGTAAGAATGAAACCTTTCAAATGAAAAAACCACTGTGAGCATCTCCTTTTCTGTGGTGGTGTAGTTAATCTGTGCCTCGTTGAGCATCCTACTAACATAATAGATAGGTCGGAAAATCCGGTCAAAGCGCTGGCCCAAGACTGCTCCCACTGCGTAGTCGCTCGCATCGCACATCACCTCAAATTATTCTTCCCATCTGGGAGAAATCATAACTGGAGCTTCCACAAGGCGCTGCTTTAGATGCTCAAAAGATCTGACATAATGGTCATCGAACTCAAATATGGCATCCTTGGTTAGAAGATTGGTGAGGGGTTGGGCTATTTTGGAGAAGTCGCGGACAAACCGCCTGTAAAATCCTTCATGCCCTAGGAAGCCACGGATGGCGCGGACGGAAGTCAGTATTGGTAGTCATGAAATGACTTCAATCTTCGCTGGGTCAACCTCTATCCCTTCTGCTGAAATTCTGTGGCCAAGGACTATGCCACTTTGTACCATAAAATGACACTTTTCCCAGTTCAAAACTAGGTTAGTGTGCTCACATCTTTCCAAAACAAGCTCTAGGTGTCGTAAACAAATGGTAAATGATTTTCCATAAACAGAAAAATCATCCATGAATACCTCTAGGATTCGTTCTCCCTTGTCATGGAAGATGGCCAGCATACAACACTGGAAGGTGGTGGGGGCATTTCACATGCCGAAAGACATCCTTCGATAAGCAAATGTGCCATAGTGGCAAGTGAAAGTGCTCTTTTCCTAATCCTCTGGAGCAATGGAGATTTGGTTGTAACTGGAAAAACCATCAAGGAAGCAATAGAAGTTGTGCCCTGATAGCCTCTCTAGCATTTGATCCATGAATGTAAAGGGGAAGTGATCTTTTCTTGTTGCATCATTCAACTTCTGGTAATCCACACAGACTCGCCAGCCCGTGATAGTGTGTGTAGGGATGATCTCGTTCTTTTCATTTGAAATCACAGTGATACCCCCCTTTTTGGGTACCACTTGGAGAGGACTCACCCACAGACTATCTGAGATGGGATAGATGATGCTGGCATCCAATAATTTGATCACCTACTTCTTTAAAACTTACTTCATGGGAGGATTCAAGCGTCGTTGTGGTTGCCGAGATTTCTTGGCACCCTCTTCAAGTAGCACCTTGTGAGTAAAAATGGTAGGGCTGATGCCCTTCAGATCATCGATTGTCCACCCAATAGCATGCTTCCGCTATTTGAGAACCTGCAGAAGTGCATCTTCCTGCTCCTGTGATAGTTATGCATTAAGTATAACAGGAAAAGTTTGATTGGGTCCTAAATAACCATACTTGAGAGAATATGGAAGAGGCTTCAGTTCGAGATCAGGTTCCCTTAAAATCGAAGGCACAAGTGGCTGCACCTTTTCCCATTCCAAACTATCAGGAACAACTGCATGCTGCCAATAGTGGCCACCCTGGCCTTCCATGAATTGCAAATCTTCTGGCGCTTCTTCTAATAGAATATCTGGATCAGTTAAATTATTCGAAATAAAAGAACATACCAGTTTATCCCCTTTGTCGCTAAAATGATTATCCATGGTGGACACTGCATAAAAGTCCTCATGCTCTGACAAGGAAGCACGTTTGACGGCTTTGAGGACGTTATAGGAAACTCTTTCATCACCTACCTGGAAAATAAACTCTCCTTGGCGCACATCGATCAGTACCTTCCCAGTTGCCAAGAAAGGCCTTCCAAGTATAAGAGGTGCTTCCTGTTCATCCCCCATGTCGAGGATGATGAAATTAGCAGGGAGAATCAGCCTACCTACCTTGACCAGTACGTCCTCAAGTAGTCCCTTCAGGTGCTTAATGGATCGATCAACAAGCTGAAGGGCGACGCGGGTAGGCTTGAGCTCGTGGATTCCCAGCTTCTTGAAAACTCCGAGGGGCATAAGGTTCATGCTGGCCCCTAAATCGCAGAGGGCCTTCCCAAATTCGCAGGATCCAATAGTACAAGGAATGGTGAAACTACCTGGATCTTGGAGTTTGGGAGGAATGGAATGTTGAACCACCGCGGAGCACTCCTTCGTTAGTGTAATAGCACCCAAATCCTCTATCTTCCTCTTATTCGAGAGGATTTCCTTCATGAATTTGGAATATATTGGCATTTGTGTCAGGGCTTCCGCAAATGGTATGTTGATATGTAGCTTCTTCAAAACATCCATAAATTTGCTGAATTGGTGGTCTAGCTTCCTCTGCTTCAATCTTTCTGGAAAGGGTAAGGCAGGCTTGAATGGTTGGATTACTTCCTTTTCTTTATTTTATAAAGCCTCCTTCTGTGGGATATTGGATGAGGAGGGGTCGGTATTGGTACCTTTTTCTTCAACAGTGGGTGTGGATGCACCTTGCTGTGCTGCTTGGTTCTGGTGGAGCTATTTTCCACTCTGGAGCATGATAGAATTGGCCTCTTCCCTTGGATTCTTTTCGGTGTTCCCCGGTAGTGTACTGGGATGCCTCCCTGAGAGTTGATTTGCCAGCTGGCCAATCTGATTCTCTAAGCCTCGAATCGAGGCTTCCTAATTCTGGAACCGAGTCTCAGCAGTAGATATGAATTTTGTCATTAGATCCTCTAACCTTGAGGTGTTCTCCTGCTGAGGTGGTTGTTGAGCCGTTGGAGGAGGTGGCTGCCGTGGCTGCTGTGGACGAGGGTTTTGATACCCTTGTTACTGATAAGGACCCTGCTGGGGTTGTTGCAGCCTTTGGAATTGGTTCTGATATTGAGGTTGGTTGTAGGTGGGCGGTCGCTGGGGCAGAGGATTCTGCTGTTGTTGGCCCCAGCCTGTGTTCTGTTGATCTCACCATGCCGGGTTCTGGTACTTCTGGTACTAGTTGGGCCCTCGATTTTGGGAAACATAACTCACCTCGCTCGTCGAGGGGCCTCCAGCCGATCCCAGGCATTCTCCCATGATGTGGTTATCACCACAGTCACCACATGCTGGATGGTGCGCCGCATGAACTTGAGATGCTCCTTTGACGTTCAATGCGTTGATTTTCTTGGACATAACATCCAACTGAGCAGCTAACATAGTGGTAGCTTCAATGTTTTGCATACCTCGCTTTTGAGTCCCCCGCTCAGAGTGCCACTGGAAGCTATTGGCTGACATGTCTTCCATTAGTTCGAATAGTTCTTCGGGGGACTTTCGCATCACCGTACCTCCAGCAGTAGCATCCACCATGGACTTGGTATTCGTGGTAATTCCTCCATAGAAGGTATGGAATTACATCCAGAGTGGGAGTCTGTGATGGGGGAATTTTTGTAACATCTCCTTGAAGCGTTCCCAGGACTCGTACAACGACTCAGAGTTGTGCTGCTTGAAGTTATGAATCTCATTTCGGAGTGTCACTGTCTTGGATGGTGGGAAGTATTTGGACAGGAACGCCCGGGCTAGCTCCTCCCAGGTGAGGATAGATCGTTGTGGCAACCCCTTGATCCAGTCCTTTGCCTTATCCCATAGAGAAACGGGGAATAGGCGAAGACGGATGGCGTCCTCGGACACGCCATGGTACCTAAAGGTGTCACAGATCTCCGGAAAATTGAAGAGATGGGCGTTTAGGTCCTCACTGGCCAGGCCTCCAAATTGGACGGTGTTCTGGATCAGCTGCATGATAGCAGGCTTGATCTCGAAGTGCTGGGCCTGGACCGGAGGACGAACGATGCCCGTATCAGCTTCGTGAATCGATGGAAATCCGTACTTCATAAGGGTATGTATTGGAGGTTGTTGTTGATGGGGTGGAGCTTGCATAAACTGCTCCTGAGGGGAAAAGTATGGTCGTGGGAAGAGTTGTTGCGGTGGCCGTTGGTAATCCCTTGGGAGGAATTCCATGAAGGCTCTAGGAGGTTGCTCAGGTAGACCAGCAGCAGGAGGCTGCTGATCCTGGTACTAATGCTCAGTCGCAGCATCTACGGCTGGTGCTCCCTCTTCCTTGTTCGCCATGGGTTGTGGTTGATGGTTGTGAGTTTCTGTCCGTGTACGTCGATGATGAAGCAAGGTCTGTTCGATTTCCAGGTCAAGCGCAACTAATTCCGAATACTCGGCACTTCTGGATCGTGTAAAGCGTCGAAACATACACTTGAAACGCTGCACAACACAAAAATGAAAACCAGGCGTAAAAGGAAAAAAAATAA
Source organism: Viscum album (assembly GCA_963277665.1). Classification (NCBI taxonomy): domain Eukaryota; kingdom Viridiplantae; phylum Streptophyta; class Magnoliopsida; order Santalales; family Viscaceae; genus Viscum; species Viscum album. Next base: position 1,149,392,254 of record OY728128.1, read on the forward strand.
AAAAGAGAAAATTTGAAATGGGATTAGAAAAGAGATTTTTGATAATTTTTTATTTTTATTTTCACTCAAATCAATTATTAACACAATTTAAATCTTATCACCAAAACCAAATAGTGATTCCCCGAAAACGGTGCCAAAATTTTGTCTACGCTTGTCGTTGATTGAAGTTATATGCGTTCCAAATTAATTACCCGCTCTTAGAACTTTAATATAACATAAGTTAGGGGTTGATCCATAGGGAACCATGGAGTGCATGAATTTAATTGAGTTAATACTTAATTAGGTAAAGTATTCAAAATTTAGAAACGATTGGGTTGATTTTTTTGGGTTTTGATTTAAACTAAACTGATTTACTTTGAAGAATGGATACAGTTTGAAAGAAAACCACGGGTAAATTTAAAGAGTTCTTAGAAATGGAAAGAAAAGATGTGTCAGGGTTGTGGTGAATAAGGAGTTATTATGTAGATTGTTTAAATGGTTGTGCTGTTCATAATAATTCAATCTTTCAGGATTTCATTTTGTTACAAGATTTCCTTGGTCCGGTTCCTCTTGTTTGGAATTAGAGCAGTTGACTCCTTGGTCCGGTAGTCGATGTCCTTAATTCTTTATTACGTCCAGTCCATTACTTGAATCGGTGAAAACCTTCCAACGGTCATGGGTGTTTTCACCGTTACTTTTCTTTTGTATCGCTGAGAATCCTTCCCTTGGTCCGGCTAAGAATTCTCAGTTATATTAGATAGTGGCTTAAGAAAAGTAAGATTAATTACAACGATTCAAACACAACTATATAAAACAATATACAAATTATGATCCCATCATCCATAGCCCCAACACGAGGGGTTTAATTACACATAGAATTTAGGAGAGAAATGACACACGTGATACCTGACGGATTCATCGTGTAGGCATTGAGGTAGAGTATCGGAGGGTGGAATGGTGGAATAGCGGAATGACAGAACCTCGGTGGCTTCGGGAATGGTGGTAGCAGAGCTTATCCCTCCTCCAATGGTTCTGAACTCATTAAATCCGTAGGCCAAGGCCTCATTTTATAGAAAAATAAAGTACACGACGTGTATAGAAAGTACACGCCGTGTACTTTTCGTCAACGCGTATTGGCGCCATTTTCTCCACTGGCAGGTGGCCGAGCACGCCGTTCTTGACTTTTGCACACGGCGCCGCCTGCAAGTTGAGTGAACACGGCATGTAGCGCCGCCATACACGGCGTGTAGCGCCGCCAGCCCCTTCTAGAATAGCAGAATAGCAGACACGGTGTGTAGCGCCGACCCACACGACGTGCATCTCTGCCTGGTAGACATGGGCGTGTACTCCCTGCTTTGGTCCGTGTCCTTGTCTAGATGTACACGGCGTGTATAGAAAGTACACGCCGTGTAGTGTCAAAAATTTCAAAAACTTCCCTTGATCCCTGTATTAAGCCAGAAAGCTCCTACAAGTAAACAGATTCACCAAAATCAAAGAATATGTTCATGAAACCACAGATATTTGCTGAAAACATGCTTTTATCTTCAATTATATATATGGAAATGTATACACAAATTGGGTGCATCAGTCATGTAACTTCATAAAGGGTAACTCGGGCCAAACTTGTGGAACACATACTCATGGTAATCCCAAGAGAAAATATCAATCTAATATCTCTCATGGTATAATTGGAAGAGAAAAACTTATTCCCATTACCCCATCACACCACAATAGAATCCCTATGTTATCCATCAAACAAACCTCAACTCATGGGATGCACCATACAAAAATAAAAAAAATAATCCAAATGAATGAGGCATGAATATAAAAAGGAATAAACATACCAAAGGAAAACAACACAGTATAGAATCTCTTTCATCCATTAAAAAAAGATATGGGGTTTACACAAGATATAGTACATGTCCCAACAAAAATAGTGACCACAAAATAGGAAACACTTAAAACCAAAATAAAACTTCTAACTCTCTAGTAAAAGTAATTTCCCAAGATACTACCTTGATCAAAGATATGTTTAAGTCATATTCTTTAAACATCTATTCATCTTAAAAATCTTATTAAGATGACTGAGAAGGAAACATAGATGATAATTTCTTTAAGCTACCTGGAAAGAGGGTCTAACATGCTTGGAATTCACACATTAGAAGCACACTACTAGATTTTTATTCTTTCTATCTAGATCATCCTTACTAATAAAAGATAGGGTCAAATCATCACTTTCCACCAGTTTCGCTTCCAATAATTCCTTAGTGATTATGGCCTTATGCATCGCTTCCATATAGGTAGTTAGGTTGGACTGAAACACCAAGAAACTAATATCTAGACAAAGGAATCTTGAAAAGATCCAAGCCACCTCAATTCACCAATGACCAACTCATGAGGGAAAGGAACCAATCCAGTGAAATGTTCAATATAGTCCTTCACCGACTGATCACCATGATGAACTCTAAAAAACTCCAATGTTTTCTCAACTCCGACTACCATGAGATAAAATCATTCGATGAAGTTATCCTTGAAATAAATCAAAGATAATGACTCAAACAGTTGAGTGTGGATAGTGTGCTTCCACCAATACAAACATGACCCTTCAAACAAAGGAGTAGTTCACCATACCCTATAGGTTTATATAGATCTTAGTGACTAAAATATATATTCACTACGGCAAAAAAGGCATTTAGCGGCGGTTTGGTTTTATGTTTCGCGGCGGTTTAAAACGCCATTAAATAGATTGGCAGTGGTTTTGAAAAACCGCCGCGAAATCGTGGGTTGGGAAACTATTCTCGGCGGTTTAAACCGCCACTAAATGATTTAGCGGCGATTTTTTATTTTTTTTATTTTTTTTAATTTTTTTAATTTTTTTTAATTTATTAATTTATTAATTAATTAATTTTATTAATTTTATTAATTTTATTAATTTTATTTTTTTATTAATTTTATTTATTATATTTATTATATTTATTATATTTATTATATTTATTATATTTATTATATTTATTTTATTTATAATATTTATTATATTTATTATATTTATTTTATTTATTTCGTATATGTTTCGTATTTATTTCGTATTTATTTAATTATTTAATTTATTTTAATTATTTCTTATTTATTTTATTTATTTCCTATTTATTTTGCATTTATTTTATTTATTTCGTATTTATTTTATTTATTTTACCACTCTAGCAAGCTCGTCATGTGGTTAATAAACAGAATTTAATATACTTATATATATTAATTGAAAAAACAAATAACACATAAATAATAGATATAAACTCAATAATAATAAATAATAAATAATAAATAATAAATAATAAATAATAAATAATAACAAATAACTAAAAAATAATAAGTAATAAATAATAAATAATAAATAATAAATAATAAATAATAAATAATAAATAATAAACAATAAACAATAAATAATAAACAATAAATAATAAACAATAAATAAAAATAAATAAATAATAAACAATAAATAAAAATAAATAAATAATAATAAATAAATAATAATAAATAAATAATAATAAATAAATAATAATAAATAATAAATAATAAATAATAAATAATAAATAATAAATAATAATAAATAATATTAAACAAATAATAAAGAAGAAAGAATAAAGAATAAAGAATAAAGAATAAAGAATAATAAATATTAAATAATAAATAATAATAAATAATAAATAATAATAAATAATTAATAATAAATAATAATAAAGAATAAATAATAAAAACAAATAAAAATAAATAATAAATAATAAATACTAAATAATAATAAACAATAAATAATAATAAATAATAAATAATAATAAACAATAAATAATAATAAACAAATAATAAATAATAAATAATAAATAATATATAATATATAATAAATAATAAATAATAAATAATAAATAATAAATAATAAATAATAAATAGTAAATAATAAATAATAAATAATAAATAGTAAATACTAAATACTAAATAATAAACAATAAACAATAATCAATAAATAATAAAAAATAAAAAATAAAAAATAAAAAATAAATAATAAATAATAAATAATAAATATGAAACAAAAAAATTTTTAATAATAAATATTAAATAATAAATAACACATAATAAATAAAATATTATTATTAATAAATAATAAATAATAAATAATAAATAATAAATAATAAATAATAAATAATAAATAATAAATAATAAATAATATATAATAAATAATAAATATGAAATAAAAAAATATTTAATAATAAATATTAAATAATAAATAACACATAATAAATAAAATATTATTATTAATAAATAATAAATAATAAATAATAAACAATAAACAATTAATAATAAATAATAAATAATAAATAATATATAATAAATAATAAATAATAAATAATAAATAATATATAATAAATAATAAATAATAAATAATAAACAATAAATAATAAGTAATAAATAATAAATAAAAAATAATAAATAATAAATAATAAATAATAAATAATAAATAATAAATAATAAATAATAAATAATATATAATAAATAATAAATATGAAATAAAAAAATATTTAATAATACATATTAAATAATAAATAACACATAATAAATAAAATATTATTATTAATAAATAATAAATAATAAATAATAAATAATAAATAATAAATAACACATAAGAAATAAAATATTATTATTAATAAATAATAAATAATAATAAATAATAATAAATAATTAATAATTAATTAATAATAAATAATAAATAATAAATAATAAATAATAAATAATAAATAATAAATACTAAATAATAAATAATAAATAATAAACAGTAAATAATAATTAATAAGTAATAAATAATAAATAATAAATAATATATAACATATAATATATAATAAATAATAAATACGAAATAAAAAAATATTTAATAATAAATAATAAATAATAAATAACACATAATAAATAAAATATTATTATTAATAAATAATAAATAATAAAAAATAAATTAAAAAAATAAATAAATAAATAAATAAATAAATAAATAAAAAATAAAAAATAATCTATAATAAATAATAAATAACCAGTAACAAATATTATTATTATTAATAATATTTTATTATTAGTAATAATAAATAATAAATAATATATAATAAATAATAAATAATAAATAAATATAAATAATAAATAATAAATAAATATAAATAATAAATAAATATAATAATAAATAATAAATAAATATAAATAATAAATAATAAATAAATATAAATAACAAATAACAAATAATAAATAATATCTAATATCTAATAAATAACCAGTAATAAATACTATTATTAATAATAATATTTTATTATTAGTAATAATAAATAATAAATAATAAATAATAAATAATAAATAAATATAAATAATAAATAATAAATAATAAATAATAAATAATAAATAATCAGTAACAAATAATAGATAATAAATAAATTAAAGTATATTATAAATAATAAATAATAAATAATAAAGGAAACACATGACAAAGTATGAAAAGACGTGATAAGGGATAAAAAATCATGAAAACGCTTGAAAACGGATGGAGAAGCATATGAAGAATGAAGCATTAGAAAGAATGAGAATGCATGAAAACTCATGACAACTCTGGAAAACCCCTTAATAATTCAACATAATCATCATAATAACCCAAAAAAACCATTGATAAAGATAACAAGTCATGGAAACCCAAATAAATAGTAATAAATGGAGCAACCGTTAAAACCCGTCAAAACGGTCATAAAGTGACAAAAACATTGGACTCACATTAACGGAAATAACTTATGATCCGAGAGTCCGTTTCAGATCCGCGACCTGTCAAATCAAAGATCCTAAAATTATCTTCGACCTGATAGGTGAAAGAGTCCGAATGGACCGGCGGATCAGAAGTTACGACCATTTAAAAAAAAGCTAATGGGGAAAGGGTGCCAGAAACGAGGCATCAAAAAACATAACAAAGCCGATACCCACTAAAAAGGCCATAACTTATGATCCAAGAGTGCATGTGGGCACTGTGACTAGTCAAACTGAAGCTCATGGAATGATCTATGATCTGGTAGGTGGAGGAGTCCGAACTGACACACGGATCGAAAGTTAGGTCCATTTGAAGACAAGTTCGACGGGACACCGGTGACGAAAATGGGGTTTCAGAGGCCTTCGTAGGGGTTTTGGGGGTCGAAAAATGTGCATATCTCTCTTTGCTGGCTTTGATTTGATATGTGTTAGATCCCAAACGGACACCCAGAGCGAAAGTTATGGCCGTTTGAAGTTGGAATTTTTTTTCAACTTTCTTATAACTCTCATATCTTCCGCACCTTAGACCGTCTCACGATTTTGATTCTACATGACTCTAGATATCTTCATGAGCTTCTATTTGACTAGTCGTGGCACTCCAATGGACGCCCGGATCAAATGTTATGGTCGTTTTAGTGATTTTTGGGGTTTCTCGTGTTTTTTATTTTTTCCTTTCATTTCGCGGCGGTTTTAAAACCGCCGCGAAATGGCTGCCCGAAACACGTTTAGCGGCGGTTTTTAAAACCGCCACGAAAAAACCGCCGCTAAACGGACATTTTCCTGTAGTGATTCAACCTTATCCATCCACCCTATCGACTTTGAGGATACTTAATCAAAACTAAACATTGGAAAATACTAATTTAGAAACTCTCACAAATGATCCACAAGCTAATAATAACAAGGCCATGCCACTCCATTAAGATTCTAGGCAGAGAAAGAAACTAGGTAGACTGAATAAAGATCTCTGGAGTGATTACTTGAGAGATTCCCTTCTTCACTTGTGAATTTCTTTTTAGTGGTTACTTTCTCAAACATCACCAAAATACAATATTTAATCAAACCATAACAAATCCCAAACCAAGGGATATAAATTAAAAATCTAGAAAAACCACCTCATTAAGAACCATTTATAAACCCATTTAAAAATTACAAAGAAGATCTTTTTCTATTTCAAAACACCAAAAGGTTTTATAGAATAACCTTTGAGGTTCTATTTCAAAAACTTTATAAAATTTTTGGCCTATAAATAGAAGAAACCCACTTCTTGAAAACCAATTTCCCTTTAAACAACCACCCAAAAAAAATTTACTCTATCATAAAACAATACTATTTATAAATTAACAAAGATACAAACCATTTTAAGTATTACACCATACTTAAAACCAATGAAATTATTTCCTTGAAAACCATTACAACCCAAAATCATTTCATCCACTTAAAACGCCTATGATAAAGTTAAAAAATATTTCACAAAATAAAATTTAAACACCCAAAACATGGTTTTCAAAGTAAAACCCATTACTAAAGAAAAAAAATTAATTAAAAATCTAATCAAAAAACCTCAAACCCCCCAATTTCTTAGCCACTCAAAAATAAGAAAAATAAATCATAAGAGGGGTTTAAAGCACTGAATGAGTTAGAAAAACAAAACACCAAAATTTATTAACTATTCAAGATTTGGACGCATGTTTTTTCTTACCATGCGCCAACTGTGCAAGTTACACTATAAGGTTTCTATAACTATTTCTCTTGGGGATATACACAATTTGATAGACTATATTCCTTAATAATTTCCCATATATTTACTCATTTTTTAATCTCAAACTAGAAATTTCTCAAGATATATCTCAGGGTCTTCCTACAACTTAGAGTAGTAGTAAAAACATAAAAATATCTCAAGAATAAACAATCATAAATCTCAAACTCAAAAGAAAACTCTTGAACACCCATAGAAACTTAAGGTTTAGCATGGGGAATAGGTGTCCAAGAACTCTTACACACCCACCAATTGATCTTTGATAGTCTTATATCCTATTTATCATTAACCCCAAAATATAAAAAAGGATATGATACCATTTTGTAATGAATCGACCTGAGCTCCTACATGAACTGACACCCGAACCAGTGCGCCATAAGGCCAAAGGCACCTTCCCAATCACCCCGGGGTAGAAACTAGTTATATATTATCACAAGAAAACACTTTGGAATGATTTTACCCTCAAGGAAAAAAATCAATTGTGGGTTTCAACTGGGAACCCAACCTAAGGTATTTATGAATCAGAAAACCATGACAAAGTAAATAATAATTTCTATATATGAACATCCAAAAAATATATAAAAGTAAATAATTTGAAAATATTTTTCATATAATTTTTTTTAATATAAATGAAACAATTTTATAAAAAACATTTATAATCTACAACAAGGAACAAAACTAACAACAAATAAGGAACCTGAAGAGGCCGATACACCATATGACCCAACTGGTCAAAATAAATCATGAGACAAACCCCAAAATTACCAAACAAAACCTACTTCCAATATAGATCAATATCAAAACCGGGTTTCAATCTGAGACCTGAGAACCTACAAAAAACATTTAGACTATATACCCACCATTGTGAGTATATAGGGTGTGATCCCAAGGCTAGTAAGAAACCGACATGGGACCATTAAATTCCTTTTATAAATAAAATAAGTCCACAAAGTAATAAAAAAACAAATTTTAATTTTCCTTACACAAAATGTAAATAAAAAAATAATACCTTAGTTAATTTCTTAAAATAAACCATTTATAAAACATGCCTCAAGGAGGTTTTATCAAGGTAATTTCATTTCAAAAACCAACTATTTACCTTTAAAACATTCCACTATTAAATAAACCAATGTGAAACTTCCCTTTCAATTTAAAACATCTATTTTGTATAAAAAACTATTCACATAGGTTTAAAACACATTAAAATACATTTTATAATGGCCTGTAATTGAAAAAACCACATATTTCACTTTTTAAAAATTTTACGCACACACACAATCCTCCGATATGAGTAAGTAGAAAAGTGAAAGCATGAAAATATGAAAATCCATGGAAAACCATAAAGTAAAAACAATAGCATCATAATTCAATCCATACAAAACAATTCTGAATTATAAAACACTAATACATCAAAGTGGGGTCAAATTAAGAAGTAGTTTATGGAATTTAAAAATAGAAATATCAGAAGTTAAAGAATCATGTGGAAATAGATAATATAATAAAAGATTAAAATACTCTAGTTTGAATTATAAGGAGATTAAGTCTTAAAAATCAAACAACACTTATCACATAGATTGAGCCACATTCAATTATTAAGACTATCAAACATAAATAATGGGTTTTTTTATGAATGATGAAATACATTATATTGAGATAAATGTAACTTGGTATCCTTTCCTTAGACCAAAAGAAAAAAATGTTATTGGAAAAAGTGGGAATTCAGAAACCAGATGAATAAAAAAGGAGAATTATAAAGTAACAAGGGGATACTTGTATATAAAGGATATTCTAGGTTGAATGAGTTTATCTTGAAGATACATTTTTAATTGTTTCAATACTATAATCCCCAATAATACTCCTAGTAGTTTCATCTCACAATCAATACAAAATATATCAAATGGATGTAAAATATTCCTTCTTGAATGGATATTTGTAAGGAGAAGTATATATTGGGAATCCTTATGAATTTATCCTTGAAAATTATGAAACAAAGGGTTTAAATCTATAGAATGCTCTCTATGGGATAAAACAGGTCCCTAGAACATGGTACTCAAGGATGAATTTCTACTTGAGAGATATGAAATTCATTAAATAAAGGTTAACAAAAACCTTTATATAAAGGAGGTGGAAGAATGAACTATTATTTGAACTATTTATATTTATGATATTATTTTTTAGATGATAAATAAAGTGCTTGTAAATAAATTTATAGATAGTTAAATAATTTATTTGAGATGTATATGTTGATAGAATTGAGATATTTTCTGGGATTTGAAGTTCTACAAGAGGAAGATTTTTTTTTTATTTCCCAAGAAAAGTATGCAAGATAACTATCAAAGAAGTTTAGAATCAAATATTTCAAACAATGCCTATACCCATAAAATTTGGGATGAATTTAGGAAAGTATTTTAAAGGAAATAGTGTAAATTAAAAGGGGTTTAGAATACTAATTAGTAGATTAATTTATATCACTGCATCCGGTCCAAATATTGTATATATAATTATCCTATGTTCAAGGTGTCAAAGTTACCATAATGAATCAAATTTAATGGATTATAAAAGAGTTATCAAGAATATAAAAAGAAAACTTGAACATTGGGTTGATTTATAAGAGATGTTATCACTTAAATTTATCTATATTTACTGATGCTAACTAGGAAAGTGTTTTTAAAGATATAAAATCAATTTTAGGTGTAATTTTTCTTTTGGGAGGAATATAAGAAGAAGAATTTATTTACATTTAGAACCATAGAGGAAGAATATATAGCTATTATAAGTGCACTTTCTCAAATGGGCTGGATAAAAGAACAACTTGAAGATTTATTGGTGAAGATTGAGAAACCACTTAGAATTTCATGTAATAATCAAAGTGAAATTTATATCTATAAAATTATAGTGAAATAGTATTGGTATGAAAATATTTATATCATATTTCACTTCATTAAATATAATTTTTTCAATGGTGATATAATGTTGGAATTCATTACTATCAAAAATAAACTTACTGATATTTTTACCAAGGAAATGATTATGGAAAAATTTGATACTTTGAGGCCAAACATGAATGTTTATCCCTTCCCTATTACTCAAGGGGTATTAGGTATTTCCCATACTTTTATTTTGATTATATTTTAAAATATGTAAAATAATTTCACAACTTTATATATTTTTATTTTATAAATATAGAGTTTGTTTTATTGAAAAAAGGGGTGTAAAAGTTGAGTGAGAGAACATCTAAGTCACTCGGTTAAAATTTACTTTTCTATGAGGTATTTAATTATCTAAGAAAGATAATTTATACCAAAATGTGGTGTTAATATTCTTTTATTTTATAAAGGATATGATTTGGTGTTTTTTAAAATGATTTTTTGGGTATAAAACAAATCCAAAGAGAAAGGTTGAAGAACTTAATAGATTTTTTGAATAATATTGTATTTTTTGTCAACCATGAGTAATAATCATTTGAAGTAGGATTAGTATGTTTTTTAGTTGTCATGAAATTTATTAATAATGTTTTATGATACTATTTTTCAATTATATATATATTTTTTGTTTTAGGTTTCTTGAAATCTGCCTAAGTTTTTAATTTGTAAGATGTTTTGAATTGAGATAGTGAAAATTTACAAAGTCAATGAGTCTGTAAGATGATCGTATGAGTTGAAGCTAAGAATTTGACACAGGTTTTCGATATATAAGATTTTTGGTTGATACGTAAGAATTTTCATTAGTGTATATGAAGTTTTAAGTGATACATAAGATTTTTTGAGAATGCATAATGTGTTTCTATGAGATAAAATTAATAATTTGACAAAGGTAGTTTATACGTGTAATAATTTTGGTCAATACATAAGAAGTTTGATTGTAATATAATAGGTTTTAAGTGATACATTATATATTTTTAAATTACTAATATGTTATTTGGAGTTCATATAATATTTGGAAAAATAAATATCTTGCATAATATGTAAGATAATTGATTCTCACAAGAGTGAAATGTAATATATTATAAATATTGTGTATGATTTTGTACTTCAAAAAATATAATATTTATAGAATAATTTAAAAAAACAACTAGGGTGTTGTTGTGATGATATTAATTGAAAAAAATTCATAATTATTTAGAAGGTTTGAGATTCAAGATGAGAATGAAGAACAATATAAAGTTTATTCTATGGAATGAAAGGTGGTTGTGTATTGAGGAGTTTTTCAAATAAATAAGTTATATTCATGACACCATGGATTAAATGGAAATTTATTTTTTAGATAAGATAAAATACATGATAGTTATAATACCATGTGGAGATTTAAAATCATTAGTCTCCTGGGATATTTAAATGAAGATATTGATTAGGAATAAATGAGAATTAAAATGGGGGATTTTTTTGACCAGTTTAAATTTAAGAAGATCTCATGAATTTACAATCTAAGATATTTATATATATTCCAAATATGAGAAATATTATGCACATAATTCTATGAAAATATAATATGAAAATTATGAATGGAATAATAATCATTAAGGATCGAGAATTGATAAATTGATACTAAAGGAGTTATAAACCATTTTATAGAAGAAAGATGCAGTAAAGAAGATTGAACAGTGATGTTACTAAATTCATCATCAATGTTAAGGCAATAAAATTTATTTTTTTACCATCTAGTGTAATGTTTTTGAGAAGGAAAAAGGCAAAGGTCTCTGTCAGTTCTCTCACACAAATTTTGATAATTATGAAAGCATGAGGAAGAAGTACAATATACATGTTATTTTGGTAATACATCTTTAGAAGTCAAGACCTAACCCGAGGAAGAATATATTATTCTCATATACAGATACATTCTAGAACACATTGAAAATCTTGTTCACACTAAAGAGCATAGGAACTTGTTAAAGACTAGTGGTTCCAATATAAATAATTACCCTATTTTTGTTGACACTCTATAAAGATTAATGGATGTATACCCATATTTTATTGTAATTGTTGGAAAAAATACTTCAAGGTATCATTGATGCATTTTTGAGGTGATTTTGTTTGTTAACAAATCGAGCCTCCATGTTGTGTTTATTAACAAAGTAAACCACAATGTACAAATTTGTTGAAAAAGAGGGTTTACATGGTGAGTTTTTGAGTTCAAGGGATGTTGTCAACAATCCATGATTTATTGAAGAAACTCGATAAATTAATGGATGATCTGGAGGTGGTACAAAAATTTCATATACAAGTCGACGCCATTTTTTAGTGTTTGCCAATTTTTTGGGCCTCAAAATCAACAAACAGAGAAAAGTGTTTTTTGAAAAGGGTATTATGACCTGGTGTATTGGAATCTTATAAAATTTAGAACCATATGTTTTTCAATATCATAACATTAAAATATGGAAAAGGAAAGTGGGGTGCCCAAGTTTTGGTTTGGGCGCACAAGTGACTAGGGTGACAGAGACTCGGGCGGCTGGACTTGCACGCTGAGAGGAGAGTTGTGCGCCAGTGCTCAGGGTGTCCAAAATGACTGTAAATAGAGGGATAAAACTCCTCATTTATCCTGAATATGAACACTTATAGAAAATTAGAGCTCTAGTCGCGTAGGCGGTTTGGGCACAAAAGTGGTGGTTTGGTCGCACAAGTATAAAGATATTCAGAAGTTGTGCGCCAATTGATAGTTGCGTGCCAATATTTATTTGGGTGTAAAAGGGTGTGAGTCACCAAAGTTTTGAGTTGGAAAAGGGAGTTTCATGCAATTGTTTTGGTGACACTTGTGCACCGGGATTGGAGAAGCGCGCCAAAGTATAGAGAAGCACACCATGCATAGAGAAGCGTACTAGTCATTCTAGGGTTGCGCAAAAGTTGGGAGATTTCCCGTTACACCCATGGTAAAGTTGTATTCATCAGTGGATGAAAGTGTAACTTCAACAGATCATCTACATATAGAGGAGGATTCATTCATTTATGATAATGGAGGGAACTAAAAGTCTTTAAACTATGAGTGGATCCTTTCCAGAGTCAGGAGAAAAGGAAGAGGAAGAAGGTGATCCTCTCCATTGGTAGTGAGCCAGAGAGAGAGAAACAAGGATTTAACCTTGGGAAACTGTGAGCTAACCCTAAACTTTGTAAAGGCAGTGATCCTAGGCATAAAAGTGATCTATCCTGAACATTGTAAATTGGAAGTGAGTTTTAGTGGATTTGGTACATCATCACATCATCATTGTATGCTCATAAGAAGTAGCCCAGAGAGGGTGAACCATGTAAAAATCTCTTTATTTGTCTGCTTGCTTCCCTACATTACATTCAAAGCATCATTATCAGATAAATAATAAAAGAACAAGATAAACATTAAAAACATAAGAGAAAACAAAGTGACCCCTATAACATAGATGTCAAGATTCAGTGGGGCAGGAATAATTTTGAAATAGAATATCCATATCGTGATTCACCCCCCTATTAGGGTATCTAGGCCCCTTTTGGTCCTAATAGTAATAACATAGACAAACCTGTAATATTTAATGAAGAACAACACACCTCTATTATAATCACTTTAAAATTATAGTGATATTCTTGATCTCAAAACACAACCCGAACCTAGAAAATATTAGGTACAAACATTGAAACTGAACCTTGTAGAAAAATCCCCATTTGTTGTGGATTTTGACATTTTTATTGCATACAAAGTAAGGGAGTGTTTTGACTGAGTGGTTATAAACCTTAAAAAAATAACATTAGTTAATTTTGAAAAGAAATAAAAATTGAACCACAAATTCACCCCCAGTGGTACATTAATTGTCCTAGGAACTTAAATATTTATTTTATTAAAAATTTAATAATTTAACAATTCTTAAAAAGGATTAAAATAATAAACCATGTTAAATAAATATATTTAACCATTAAATAAAATATATTTTATTTCATTAAGTAAACACAATATTTTTAAATGTGTAATGAGTATTTAAATGATCATTTATCATCTATTGTGACATGTGATAAATACTTATACATTTTTAAAAAAATATTTATTAAATAAAGAATAATTCATTGTTTGGATTGTGAATTATCATCGAGTATTTGAATTAATTTCACTGGAAGAAGGTAAAAACCACTGAGACTTCAACAAATGGTAGATTGGTTGGGAGGAAGTTCTAATGAAATTATCGGTTCAGTGGAAGTTGGATCATTTGGTGAGGTGCATTGGTGTCAGTTCAAAAGGAGGACATGTTGTTTCAACACATCTAGCTGTTTTTTTGATAAATTAGTGAGGCGTCATGTAACTATTAATTTACCATTGTTTAATAGTCAGAACAAGGAATGATATGGGGTATTTAAAGTCATCTAGTGCAATGGATAAATCACCATGAAAGTTGGAGGTTGGTGAAACCAGATGACCAAATGGGCCCCAATATATATATGGGGGACCACCAACTGTAGTGTAATAATATTTTTTTTCTAAGATTGATCCACATGGACGATTATTCACCAGTTGATATCTTTATATGTATGAAGATATAATATGTTTAGTTTTCTCTCATGGATGTAGGAAAAAATCCAGAATTTTGTAAATCCAAAAGTGTTCTTTAACTTAAAAAATTTATTTATATTATTTTTATTCTTGTGTAAATTTTTCAAAAAGTATTAGTGTGTGGTGATTTTGAGTGTATTCAGGCTTAATAAGTCCCAAAGTTCTTAGTATGAGAGGTTTTTTGTGTCAACTACACGTGACATTTGGATGTTGAATTCCCAATGGATGCAAGATCCTAATTCTGATGATTGAACATCCAATGAATTCATGATATATGTATGTATTATTCTCCCCCAAAAAGTGGAATTAGAGTTTTTTATAATAATTAGTCATCATAATCAACTATCTTTATTTCATTTCTTCCTTAACATTTTTTGATTCAGTGGGAGTTACTACATCAGTGTAATGGATTCTAATGATATAAAGATCAAGGTTGATTAGTTTGATGGAAGGGACTATAGATTTTGTAGGATGCAGATAGAAGATTATCACATCCAAAGGGAACATAAGTTTAATTAAATGGAATAAAACCAAAGAATATGGATATATCACAATGGAAGTGTTTGGATTGTATTTCACTAATATTGATTCAGATGTCATTGGCAAGGAATGTTTCTTTCAATATTCATGAGAATAAAACAATAACAAAATTGATGATAGTTCTGATAGGAATGTATGAAAAACTCACCACTTTTATTTGTAGGTTGTTCAATATGACATCATTGAAAGGAATACCATATGAAAATCATGCTAATTATTTTAACGTGATTATGATTTATCTTGATTTAGTGAAAGTAAATTTCATGGTTGATGTATGGGCATTTAATTTGTTATCATTTTTACTAGATAACTAGGAGGAGATGGCCAATCCTATTATAAATTATATTGTAAAATATGATTTAGTGTTTGAGTATGTTAGGAATATAAACTTGAATGAAGATGTTAGGTGGAGGTAAATTTAAGAATCTCTCATAAATTATTTGAATACAGAAAGTATAGTATGGTCACCCAACTAGAAAATGTGTTATAAGAATAAAAATAAGTCTATAAATGATATTAGGGGTAAATCTAGTAGACCTGGACCTATATGTTGGAACTAGGTAAGTGGGGAAATCTAAATAATTATTTTAAAGACCATATATTGAATTATGGAAGAATAGTTTATAGAGTTTCCAGTTCTTTAAATTTAGTGTAATATAGTTTCATATTTCTATTAATTGTTAATGTTTTGGTGGAATCATGTGTGGTTGATTCATTAGAATCATTCCATTCCACATTAGATTAGGGGTGGATAGAAAATTATATATCCAAAATATTTAAAAAGGTATTATTTGAGGATTACAAGGCTCTTGAAGTTTTCAGAAAACGTGATGTGAATGTTTTGATGCCAAATATAAATTTTCTTAAGTTAAAGAGAGTGATTCACATCCTAATTTTATAAAAAAATATCATTTTCATAAGATAACTGGATAAATAAAGACATGGAATGAGATTTGATAATAATATTTAGAAAATTACCTGAGGATTAATGATTTTGGAGGGGGGGGGGTTAAAGATGGGCCTTATATCTGAATTGAAGATCAAATGAAAGTTTGATGTATGGAACAAAAACTTATAGAATTTTAAAGTTATAGAACAACCAACTTAGTCATCTTAGTGAGAAGAATATGAAGGTTTTAGTGGAAAAGGGTTTATTAAAGCTTGATCATATTAATATTAGAACTTTTGAGAGTTATATACTTGTAAAATAAAGAAAAGTTTCATTTAATTTGAATAAAAGGAAAGCTAACTATAGGAATATTTAACTTGTTCATTAGCCCTAGTTCATTCTCATAGAGGTTCCTTATATTTTATCAAATTTATTAATGATGAAACAAGAAAAGTGTGGGTATATTTTCAAAATAACAAATTAGAATTGTTTCATATTCTCACTTAATGGAAATCCATACTTGAATGGAAGACCAGAAGAAGGATTAAATAACTTAGGTTAGATAATGGTGGTGAATACTTTGAAGGGTATTTTAAACACTACTATCAAAATAAAGGAATTTGACTTGAGAAAAATATAGTGGGAACATTGAAAAAAATGGTGTGGCTGAAAGGATGAACAAAATGTTGAATGATAAAGCACGTAACATGAGCACACACTCTGGTATGTTAAATGAAATATGGGGGGAAGTAATAAAATGTATTTTGTATCTAGTTAACTGAAGTCTATTAACACCAGTGGGGTTGGATATTCTTAGGTAGTTTTGGTTTGATAAACTAGTAAAAATTTACTATTTGAAGGTTTTTGAAGGTTTATAATATGTACACATTAATTATAAGGATCAGTATAATCTTGAGGATAAGTCACGAGTTTTCTTTTTTATGGGATATGGAGATGAGAACTTTTTTTTACTAATCAGACATCAAAATTTTCTTTTAATTATAGGGCCTTATATAAAGACTAGAACTTGGAAGAGTATGGTGTTGAATTCAGGAATCAACAATCCAAAATTAATTTGATCTTTATGGAAGAACCAAAAGTAAACTAAATTCACTAAGTTCATATGTTTGTTTAAATAGTCTAAGAGAT
Organism: Viscum album; assembly: GCA_963277665.1. Taxonomy (NCBI): domain Eukaryota; kingdom Viridiplantae; phylum Streptophyta; class Magnoliopsida; order Santalales; family Viscaceae; genus Viscum; species Viscum album. Next base: position 1,149,409,881 of record OY728128.1, read on the forward strand.
GGGATAATGGTAGATATACCTGAATGCTCAATGTATGAAGAGGTGAAAATCAGAGCTTCAAAAGTTCAGACTCTGGAAGAAAGGGTACCAAAATATGTAGTATTGGGAGGATCATAATCACATATTAAATTATGAAGGTCTTATAGAGTCATAATATTGCTAAAAATATATGGTCATTACTGTTTATACTTGCTTCTAATAGATTTAGGGGAACTAGAGATCCTAGAAGAAGTGGCATCACTTAACAATTATATTAAGTTGAAGTTAGCTATGGAGAAGAAATAGATTTATTGTATTTTAATGAGGCCTAGGGGCTAACCGTTTTACCATATGAAGAAAGAAAGTGATTGAAAATAAATGGGTTTTTTTTGTTGAAGGAAGAATATTTTGGAAGAAATAGGTATAAATATACATTGTAGGTGAATGAATTTCAATATTAAGAGTGGGTGTATTTATCTAAAAAAATTCACTAGTAGTGAAACATAATCCATTCGAACAGTCTTAATATTGGTTAATACTGATGATTTTTTTAGAAAAAATGGATGTAAATATTGAATTACTTTGTGGTGATTTGGAAGAATATATTTACATGAAGCAACCAACTAGTTTTGAGGTTGATCTGAACAAGGAATTAGTGTTCAAGCTAAAACATAGTCTCCGTGGATTAAAATAACCACTAAGGTATTGGAAAAAAAAATTGATGCATTCATGGTTGAAAATGGTTTCATGAAAAGAAACTCTGATTATTTATTCTATCAGAAGGTGTTTATAGATGATTAATTTATTATCTTGCTCCTATATATTGATGATATGCTTCTATTAGGTCAAAAAATTCAATATATCCAAGAATTGAAGTGTGATTTGTCCAAAAGTTTTGAAATGAAGGATCATGGTTTTGTAAATAATATTATTGTTATGAGTATTAAAAGAGAAAATAATGCTAGGATATTAGTGTTATCTTCAAGGGAGTACATTTGGAAGGTTATTAGGTAGTTGTGAATGGCCAAATGTAAATCAGTTTCAAGTCATCTCACTGGGAACATTAAATTGTTAAAGGGGAAAGAACTATGAATTGAATATGAGGATAATTATAAGGAAAAAATTCCATTCATTTTGGAAATAAAATGTTTTATGTATTATATGGTATTCACTCACCTTTAAATTTCATTTGGAGTTAGAGTAATCAGTTAGGATATAGAAAATATTATTAAATAACACTAGGAATATATGAAATAAATAATCATATATCTAAAATATAAGGAAGATAATTTCTTATGCTTCAGGATATTTGAACCATTTTAAGGGTTTGTTTCATGTACTTTGGGGGTGATTTTTTCACTCACAAAATTGAAATGGGTTTTGTGTTTAAATTTAGAGGGATGAAAATTATCTAGATATCTATGTTTTTGTTGGTAGTTTCACTCTCTATTATAGAGAAAAATATATATTTTTAATAAAAGTAGATAAGGAGATGGTTTGGTTGAGATTATTATTGGTGGATCTCATTAGGAATCAAGATAGTGGTTTACTTTACTATGATATCCAGAGTATGATTCACTTGGTGAAAATTTTTAGTGTTTCATTCTAGGAAAAACATATTGACCTGAAATACAACTGCATTTATAAATTTATTGAGGATAGAGAGTTAGTGCTGTGGAATATTGCTGGAAGAAAAAATGTGATTGAAATTTTCACTAAGGTTTTGGTCTAAGAAATTTTGAGGGAACTTTGTTCCTTAGTAGGACTAGTGTGACCAGAATGTGGTGGAGATCACTACATGAATGTGAAAGGAAAATGAGAGTTTAAATTTTTCCAAGTGCTGAAGGTTTCCTTAGGATCCTTGAATTATTATTTAAGTGAAATATTGTTCGGATTATGAAGCCTATTAAATTAATTGTATTTATTTCACTAGAAAGAGGTAAAATTAGCTAAGAATTCAAGTAGTGGAAGGTTTTCCAGGATTAAGTTTGATGGAATTATCAATTTAGAAAAAGATAGATCATTCAATGAGCTATGTTGGTGTCAGTTCACTGAAACAAGAATTTGTTATTCAAATAATTTCCAGTAGGTTTTTCAAAAAAGGAGTGAGACATAATTCCACTATTCATTTACTGATTTTTGGTCATTACACAAAAGAATGTTATATGAAATTAATATTCATCCAGTGCAATGGATGAATCCTTATAAAAGTAGCAGGTCAGTGCAACTAGATGAATAACTGGAACCCACTATATATATATAGGGGAACAACTACTAAGGTATAACAATATTACCTTCTAAGAGTGATCCAATTGATTAAAAAATCACCAGTTGTAATCTTTATACTTTTGGAGAAATAACATTTTCCGTGTTATCCTGTGGATGTATAATGAAATTCCAAAGTATGTCAATCAAAAAGTGTTTTTTTACTTTATTTAATTTGATTTTATTGTTTTTATACTTGTGTATTTTTTTAATAAATTCTTGGTGTATGGTGATTTAGGGTGGATTTAGGATTCTTAAGTTATATACCTTTTAGTTTTGGTGGTTAAGAATGTCTTCTGCATGTGATGTTTGGAGGTTGAATTTCTAGTGGATACAAGATCCTTCTTTCTAGGATTAAACATTCATTGATTTTATAATTTATTTTTTTCTTCTCCCCCCAACTATTCATGAAATAAATATTAATAAAACATAAAAATGATGTTTTATTAAAAATACCTAGGTTTTTACAACCCCCCAAAGAAATTTTGTTCTTGTAATTTTCACTCATTAATAAATAAGTGAAAATAAAAAAAATTAATTGATACCTTAAACCCAAATAATCTAGGTCTTCCCTTACATTGTTCATATTTAATTCATCTTTAATAATTAAATACATGAGTTTAATAAAAAAAATTATTATGTATTTAGTGAAATTTTTATGTCAAATGAGATCGAAGAATTAAAATTTTGAAATCAAATAAAAAATTCTATAATCTATGAAAATTTTGGGGAAATGAAGAGGTATTAGATAGTTCTAATAGTTTTTTACAAGATATTTTAATATTTTTAAAAGTTTCAAAATAATTTGAAATATATATTTTAATAATAATAATTAAATCATCTTAAAGGGATAAAAAGTTGTGTGATATTTTCTTCCTTTCATATTAATAAAGGATCTTTAATTTTTTTAAAACTATATAATTAAAACATTAAATGAATTATAAACTAACAAAATTATAACATGTTAAATTAATATTAAGACCATATATTTTTTCTACCTAGTTTTAGTAACTAAAAATGTAAATCCAAAAGTTATCTAAACCTTTCCTAACTATATTAACTTAGTTGTTTCTATTTTAATCTATTAATAAAATTGAAGTTATTAGCATAAGTATAAATAATACCCAATATAATATGAATAAAAAATAATATGAAAAATTAATTTCATGATATCCTAATATTTGATACCTTTAATTAAAATGATTAAAACTTTAGTTCATCCTAGGATGTGTTCTATTTTATCAACTAATTTCTCTTAATTAAATACCTAAATATAACTAAACCCAAAAAATTCTCCAAAACGTTCCTTACAAAATTCAAAACCCATAAAATCAAGAAAACCTTGATAACATTATCCTTAAATACAATTAATCACCTTGATATAAAATCATAATAAGGTTATATATTCCTTAGTCACATATACCCCAATAAATTCAGTAATATTATCCTAAAATAACCATAATCACTCTGTCACCAACTCATATTTCAACCCTAAAGGTTATCTATAATTTTTAACTTGTGTTCTAAAAATACCATAATTGTTTTTCGAAATAACCACAATTACTTTAGTATCAAATCACATAATAATGATAAAGGTTATTTGTTCCTCAATCATGTATTATTCTCAAAATTCCATTAAACCTTTTCCAAAATAATATTAATTAGGTTGAAATAAAATCACATAATAACTCTAAAGGGTATTTCTGAATTTTAATTTATGCTCACCAACCAAAATATTAATCCAAAATATTATAAAAACTTTTTTTAATTTACCTAATTTAAAAACATATTAACCTATAAATTTATATAACTCATAATATGATACCAATCATAATATCCTGAACATAATCATCCCATAATTACATGTTTCAAAAATAAATATTAGAACACTAAAATTACCAATACCATTTAGGTTTAGAGTTTTAGATAATTGATACAAATAATACATACTAATACATAGAAAAAAACCCTTTTTTAGACCTATAATGAATCCATTTTTTCTAAAATACACATTTTTAAAACTTATTTTATTTAAGACTAATCATCCTGACTTGAATTTTGACTTTGTTATCATTCTTAATCATCCTTAAACCCTATAAAAATAATTATAAAATTTGGTATGAACGTATAAATATTAGTAAAGGGTATAAAAATATAGAAAAATTATTTGTTCATTTAAATACATGAAAACCCATGAAAAAGTTTTTCTTTTAAATAAGAAACTTTGAACTCGTAAAAATTCATAAACAGATATTCAATCATGAAATCAACTTCATTTTTCAAATAGTTTTATAAAAAAATTCATAATCAAGAATAAATGAAATATATAAATCGTGAATGTTTCTTGGGATATATTATTCATATCTCTCATAATCACCCTTATAATCACTTGTAATGGAATAACTTATAACAAGTTATTTCAATAACCCCTAATGGAATAACTTATAACCACATTATTCCAATATCATTTCTCTAGAGAATTAATCATTACCAAATGAATTGGGGGTATATATCCCTATCCTACCCATTATAATTTATAATTTCCAATCACCATATGATGAATAAAATACATAGTATCTTTCATTTCAACCTATAATCATAAACATTAATGTTAACCCAGGTAAAGAAAATAAATTAAAAATAATGAGTTAAAAAACACCATATTCAGAGGAAAATGAAATTAAATAATTTTATATTGATAAATATCAATAATAATATGAGATAGAAAATTATTAGAAAACATTATAGATAGTGATTTGAGAGAAAAACTTAAAAAAATTTAAAGTAGTAGTTTAAAAGAAACCCCTTATGACTTTGGCAATGTATGAGTCAAAGCCATTGAAAGAGATAAATTGAAATGTAATTGTGATTCACATGAATTGAATATAAAATATAATGAAATTCATTCATGGGATAGTATATATTTCAAAAAAATGAAGAGTATAGAAGATGTTTCAAATAAAGGAAATCAAGATAAAGATCCCTTTACAAATATCAAAACATGTAAAGTATATTGAGTGGATCATTTCCAATTTTATTTATGTGATTTAATAATTACATATTCCCTATAATTATTTTTATATTATTTATTCTTTTATTATTATTTATTATTTATTATTTATTTTAATTAATTTGATTGTTTTTTTATTATTTAACCTATTCCTTTTATAATAAATTTTTATTAAGAGAGTTTCAGGTTTTTTATTAACAATTTATCAATATTGGATTATTATTTTATGTTATTATATTTAATTTGAAGAATTTTTTCAATGTATTGGATATTATGTATAGATAAATATTTTTTTCATATCTAGTGGAGATTTTAATAAGTCATAAATCTTATCTATGAAGGTATTTATCTTACATATTTAGTGTGAGTAAAAATTCAACCAAACATGAGGAATTATCAACATAAAAAAACTTATCTAACTTCTAATTAATTATAAGTATTTAGTAGAGATTTTGGTTTTACTATGGCACAACTACTGATGATTCTTAAGTGAGTAGTACGGTTTTCATATTATTTTTATGTAGTGAAATTTGGTAAAGGAAAATTTCTTACACAAAAACAGAATGATTCATATATAGACACTTTTATTCAAATATTATTATTATAAAGTAATGTGGCTTTATTTCATTACATTTTCCAAATCTCTTTTGGAGGAATTTACTAATTTTTTAAGAAAAAATGTGTTTTTAATAAGGAAATAATTACTTTTGATTATTTTAGGTGAGAAATGTTATTCTTTTAATAATATTATTAAAATGATGATTTTGTGTGCTTAAATGATAAAATGTTCTTAGTGTTTTAAATTAAATTTAATTCTTGAAATAATTTATAAAATTATAATATGTGATTGAAATGAATTATCAATTTAAATTTTTGAATTGTATTTAATTCCAAATTATATTGTAAATTGGTTAATTATAATGTTTTGTTTATATTATTATTCAAATATTAATTTTTATCAATTATTTTTTAATTATGTGTATTTTTAAGTCTAAATTATATTATGTCTATTCTGAAAAATATTTTATTGTTTTTGAATTTTGTTTTAGATTATTAGTTTTATGTGTTTATTTATTCTTGATGCTTATTTAATTTTAAATTTTGTGTTCTTTGTTTTTTCCAATTTTTAATAAATGTTATTTTAATTTAATATTAAATTAATACATTTAAATTTATAATGTATTTTTAAATTTTAATTTACTATTAATCTTTTTTAATTTATCTTGTTTTTATTTATTTATTTATTTTACTTTTAATTTCCCAATTTTTGTTTGTAGTAGAATCCATATTAAGGAATTGTCAAGCCCAACCACTTAGCCAATTCCCAGTAATCACATAGCTGATTTTTTATTAGTAGAACAACATATCCAATTTTCTATATAGCTAAATTATTTCACATAGCTAAACTAGATACATCCACATAAGGGAATTTAATAGAAGCAGCTTCACAAATCTAATTATTTGGGTATGTGAATTTCACTTACTCGATTCTATCCTGAAAACGATGAGAATACCCAAGATTCATGTATCTGAATCCATTAAAGGTCTAGTTTTTAAAGAATAATTGAGGCTTGGTTTCTCATGATGAATACCAGTGAGGATATAATTGAAAATTTCGAATGCACCCCATCCAATATTTTTCTGAGTTAATATCTCTGATGTTGAATATGATCAAACAGTGTGACCTTGTACTGATTTCGATGATCTTAAATAAGGAAGTCAAACCAAATCTAAAGAAGAGATAATGGAAATAGAGCCATGTATGAACCCCAAACCAAATCTTGAAGTTGAGAAATCTGAATCCATCATCAATCATGGTTTTGGGGATGTTTAGATTTTTTATAAAGAGGTCTTCATTCTTGAAGCTAATGATTTTTGAGTCATCGAAGGGATTTACAACAATGTATAAAGCACATATAAAATCGAGACTCATTTTAGTTGGGTAATGAAAATTTTAATTTGAGGTACTACAACCGAATAGAGTTTGAATTTCTCGATTAAATATCATTAGTGTTGAAGATGACAAGATAAATGAAAAATCTGCACTCTTCAGTTATGAGATGTCTCTCATAAATTGATTGAAGCTCATTGTTGAAAATACAAAATTCATGGAATCCTTGATGTGTTTTATGGAATGATGAAACCCCATAGAGAAGATGATTTTAGTTTACACAAACTCATTTGAAAAGGCTGATCAAAGTTTATAAGGCTTTTTGTTCACTAACTTCACTATTTCTAAATGAAGACTAAAGATACAAGGATCGTGTGTTCCCAATGATATAATTTTGAGGATTTGTTTAAGAACACACTACCCATTTATTCAAAATCTCCACTAATGTCAAGCATGAAGAAAAATAATGAAGTAGGTGTTTATCGAGGTTGTGGGTTTGTATCTGTTGGCTGGTTTGAAGACTAGATAAAAGTGATACATAGATTGAGTCATGGTTGTTGAGATTAGATGAAGACTAATTGAACCATGAACCTAGTAAACTAAATTAAAGAGAATTGTTTCCTGTTTTTTGATCTATTTATGAAGATTTTAGATCAAATTTTTAAAAGAGACAGGTCTTAGATGAGTCCATGATGAAGGTGACTTTAGTTTAGAAGAATTGAACACATGTTAGGTTGTAGTAATGGTGACAGAAGGGAAAGATAAGAGAATTACTATTAATACAGTTGAGTGTCTTGGAAGTTTAAATAATTTGTTATTAATTTCTACTAAAACAACAAGAGAAGTGATATAAGGTAAAAAATAAATTCTCTCATTAGAAAGTCCCTAAATTAGGTAGTAGTTTAGGTTGATGATTTTTAGGGAAAATAAAATAGAGTTTCATTTGACAATTAATATAGGATAATACATTAAATTTTCATACGAGGGATGAAGGCAATTCTGATGTAGACTTACAGAGTGGAGCTAGGGTTGAAAGAAACAGGTAGTGTAAAAGCTCATTTTGGATTAAAATATTAATGAAATACTTATCATCTTTTTTTTCTTCCTTCATATTTGAAGTTATTATAATTAAACCTTTCTTATCTTAATTCATAATATGTTTTATGGATAAATTATGAGTAAAAAAATTAAATATTTTTGGTTCATATTTTTAACCATTGTTTGTGTGATATTTTCCGATTTGAAATTAACTTGTTGTTTTTTACAATTGAATGAGTTTTTTTCATGAAGAACTACAAAAAAATTTGATTATTGTTCAATATACTTGAATAAGATTTTGAATTTATATTTTTGACTGTTTATTTAGATTATAATTTCAAAAAAATGAAATACATTAACCTAAAAAACCAAATTTCCCTCGCATTCAATTCTTATTCATCTCATAATCATCTTTTTTTTTCTTTCTTTCTTTACAAATAATATTTTCAAATCATTATCTTCTTTATTTCATATTTTGTTTCTAAAATATTTTCATCAATGTTTTTTGAATTCAAATATGTTTCTATTTAGTTTTTTAAATTTTATTTCTTGGATTGCATCCATCATAGCCTTCCCTGAGGATCAATACCCTATCTAATTGCTTCCTAGTAGTCTGTAGAATTTTAATTTGTGCTAGTTATGACATAGCATTAAATTTTTGGAATCATTTACAAGGAGTTATTCATGTATCTAAAAAAACATTAAAAAATTAAAAACAAAAAATAATAATAATAGTTTTTTCAAGAAAATCATTCAAAAATTTGTTTAAAAAAACAAATTTATTGTGTGTTGTTGGAAATTTCTATTAATTTCTATAGTGCATGCTCATAAGGTCTTCTTCTAAAGATCTAGAGTCACTAAATCAAGAAATTGAAAAAAATTAAGAGATATAAGAAAATAAAACAAAATTGAAGTAGAATATTTAAGAGACAAAGATGACGAAGTTAATGAAAAAAAATTCTACCTGAAATTATTTAGGACAATGAACAACCTAGATTGATGAATTATGAACTCCCTCATGTGTCAATCAACCTACTATCAATTATATTGACCAATAGATCCCGTAATTATGAGTTAAAACAATATCACATTTCATACTCACTACATTTAATGGAATGATCAATGAAGACTATTTCTTTTTCATTAGAGACTTCTATAACACAGTAAATCAGTTACCTCTTCAAGGAATCACTAAGGACAAGTTGAGGATGAGGGTGTTTTCCTTTTATCTTATGGGTAATGAAAATAACTAGTTATTAGGTTTAGATTAAAACATGTTTGAAACTTGGGAACAATTATATAACTTATTTATCATCAAATTTTACCCAAGTAGATTAAAATTATAAATAAGAAATTAGATCACAATTTTTTATCAAGATGATATAGAATATTTTCAAGGGGATCAAGGATTAGTTTAGATATTTTATTAGGCATTTGACTCACTATCAGTTCTCTTACCATATCCTCATAGACATATCCTATGAATTATTGTCCTATTAAGGTCAATACTTAGTAGACCAATTAGCTGGTGGACATTACAATGATAAATCTGATGAGGAGGTGATAATTGTTTTTAATAATTCTTATTTAAATTTAAAAAATTGAAATTCTAGAAAAAGAAGAGTGAATAGAGGAGGAAACAATTCTTATTCAATATTAGGTACAAATTCTCAATTAGATGAAATAAAGGATCAAAATTAATCGATAATAAACCAAAATTACAAAAACGTGTCAATTAAGTGGTCCATCAGTACCAAATATAAACCCTTAGAGAACAATTATATCAATGTGGTATGTTTGTGCACACATAATTTTTTTTTTCATAAACCTTGATATGTCATACCAATAAAATAAAAATGTTATTTTTTTGAGATATTGTCCTAGGATGAAAGTTAAAGATGATCCCTTATAAAAAATTACAATGTTATCTATAGGAACCACCCCAATATCTCCTAGAAAGAAAAGGGAATTATTAGAAAATATACTACCCTCGGTTATGAAAATCATCCTAGAAAACAATTTCAAAATCAATAAAGGGTTGAGTCATCCAATTCCCAAAAGAATTTTGAGGGATAAATGCTTTCTAGGATGGACTAGATGTTAAGAATATTTGACTCAAAAATACTAAATTTTATTCACAAAAGACTCAACATGATTATAATAAGATGAAACTAAATATAAAATTCATAACCTTGAGATCAAAATGGATGTTTTGAATATAATTTTATCTACAAGAGATAAAGTAAAGATGATTAGTACCACTGAAATTAACCCTCTGGAATTTTTTTGGATATTGTCACTATAAGTGGTTTAAAAATCATATAGGTGGTTAGAGATAACCCTAATAATTCTCAAACTGAAAATCTCAAAAAATCTAGGCACTAAAAACTGGGTGACAATGAATCTAGAAATGTGGATAGCACTATTGGAACCCAAATAAGTTCAATTAATCCACCTAAAAATAAAAAAGAAAAGGGAATGAAAATGAAAAATAATAAAGGGAAAGAAAATATTATAGAATAAATTGGGAAAATTCTTTCTGTTCTTATAAATTTTTCCTCATCCATCCCTTTCCCTGAAATATTGAGATCAAAAAAATAAAAAACCTGAATTAATCAAATTAATTTGGATTTTAAACAATCTCTAAGTGAATATTCCTTTTATCTAATATTTGATTTATATTCCATCATATATGAAATACCTTAAAAAAATTGTTACAAATAAAAAAACACTGGAATAATTTTCCACTTATAGCATCACTAAAGATTGTACCACTAATATTTAAAATAAAATCCTATAAATCTTAAAATATATGGGGAGTTTTTTCATTCCCTACACCCTGGAGAATACTGGTTAGTTTAACTATATTTTTTACCTTAGGGAATGGAAAAATATACTTCCTTACTATTTAAATATTTGGGATTAATAGAATTGCAACCTAACACCATGGTCTTACAATTAGATGATCGATCTTTTACACATCCCATAAGAAGAGTAGATAAAATAATTGTAGGATTTGGTATGTTGTTCTCAATTTCTAAATTTTTTTGTTCTAGATATAGAGTGTGACAAATAAGTACTTGTAATTCTTGGAAGGCCCTTAATAACAACAATTGGAGTTATTATCAATAAGAAAAATGGTAGTATAATTTTTTAGTTTGGTGATCAATAAGAAGAGTTTTACGTGTTCAATAATGTTAAATAACCAATATTTGGTGATAAATGTTCATGGAATGAGATTCTAGATGTTTAGGAATCATTAAATCATTAGGAATTTTTTTAAAAAATATACAGCTAAATAAAATCATGTTGATGATGAGAATAATTATTTACAACAATATGAAAGTGTTAAAAGTGGAAATTAGATAAAATCTTCCCGATCTTAATAGAAGTATTACTCCATATTTGGATAGTTGTTAAGAAGTTTACATATTTATTCTAGAACTTTTGAAATTTATAGAACAGTTTGAGGTTAAATTTTCTACTTTAAAAAAAATTGAGGAATATTTTGATGTATCCAAGGGAGATATATTTCAATACATTAATGAATTTTCCTAGGAAAACATCTTAAAACCAAATCTGTTCACTAAGTGTAGTGAGTTGTCTATTTCAAAAAAAAAGTGAGGAAAATGAGTTTCTGAACATGAAATTGATAATTTTCTATTTTTTTATACTCAATTTAAGTATTTTGTTAAATAAATTAGACCTCATAGGCCTAGGAATCTACCATAAAGTAAATAGACACCCCTAATTAAGCTTAAACCTTTTACATCATACCAGAAATATTCATTTATGGGTGAGAACTATTCACTGATGGTCATTATTTCTAATGAACTTAATAAAAATTAAGTGGGAAAGTTGTTATATATATTGAATAAGTATAAAACTACCATAGGAGGGACCATTTATGACATAAAAGGAATTAGTCATTCATTTTGTATACATAGTATCCCTATGGAACCTAATCATAAACCAATGGTTTAGGGTTAAATAAAGATAATTACAAACATGAAAGAGGTTATGAGTGATGAAATAATCAAGATAATTAATACGGGAATAATTTCTTCTATTTTAGATAGTTCTTGGGTCAATATGATCCAAGTAGTTCCCAATAAGGGAGGTTTTAATGTTGTTATAAGTGAGAAAAATGAATAAATTTAGGTTTGAGAAACTACTAAGTGGAGAGTCTGTATAGATTAAATAAATATGAATTCTGCCACTAGAAAAGATCATTTTCCTACACTATTCTTAGATAAAATTCTTGATATGTTATCAGGAAATTATTTTTTTCTATTTTTTGGATGGCCAATCTGGTTACAACCATATTCATGTATCCCCATAAGATCAAGAGAATACCACTTTTACATGATCCTTTGGGAAATTTTCCTACCAAAAATTCTATTTGGATCATGCAGTGGTTTGACTAACTTTAAAAATGCATGATGGAAATATTTCTAGACATGGTTGAGAGGATATTTGAGGTTTTTATGGAATAATTTTCTACTGTTGGGATCACTTTTGAGAATTTTTTAGAAAATCTAGATATAGTTTTGGAGAGGTTCCAAGAAACCACTCTTGTTCTTAATTAGGAAAAGTGTTAGTTTATGGTTTCCAAATGTATTATTATTGGTCAAAAAGTTTCTAGGAGAGGCATAGGGGTTTATAATTCTATGATTAAGGTTATTCAAAAATTTTCCCTCCTATGAATGTCAAAGGTGTTAGAATATTTCTAGTTCATACTCATTTTTACAAAAGATTCATACAATTTTTTTATAAAATCATTAGGCCTCTTTTCTCACTATTATAGAAATATACACATTTATTTATTGATGACAAATTTCTTGAATCTTTTAATCTTATTAAGGGGATACTCACTTCTTTACCCATAATCACTACACATGATTAGAAGATTCCATTTGAACTTATTTGTGGTTCTAGTGATGTAGATATTAGAGTAGTTTTAGGAAAGACTAAAGATAATACATTGCATGTGGTTTAATATTATAGCAAGTTACTAGATAATGATCAATGAAATTACTCCACTATTGAGAAGGAGTTATTGGCTGTAGTGTTTTATATAAAAAATTAAGGTAATTCCCAATAGGTTCCAAAGTCATAGTTTTCACAGACTATTCTATCATGAAATATTTTTTGTTTAAAAAGAGGAAAAACCCATGTTTATTATATGGATACTTTTTCTAAAGGAATTTAATCTAGAAATCAAAGATAATCATGGTGCTAAAAATATAGTGGCCTATAATTTGTCTAGTTTTTCTAGTAATAAAAATGATGATCCTAGAGATATAAATTAAACTTTTTAGGATGATAAATTTCTATCTATTTCTATAACCATATTAGTATATATATATTTCAAATTTCTTGTCTATTGGAGTTATTTCTAAATATTTTAACCATAAAAAAGGAATAAATTCATTTCTGAGTTGAAATACAATGTTCGGTATGACCCAATTCTGTTTATAAAATGTGCTAATGGTATTATTTATATGTGTATTCATGAAGAGGAGAAGTTAACCATTTTAGATCATTTTAACTCATCACCATGGGGTGGTCATCATGGAGGATAAAGAATAATAAAACAAGTCTTAAAAGATGGATTTTATTATCCTAATTTGTTCAAGTATTCTACATGATTTGTTGTTAGTTGTGATAAGTGTCGTAGATTAATGAATGTTGGTAGAAAGAAAGAGATGCCTCAGAAAGGAATTTTTGACTTTTAGATTTTTTATATTTGGTGATTGAAATTTATAAGAGCATGTACGTCTTATTATATGAAAGAGTACATCTTTGTGGCTATAGATTATGTTTTCAAATGGGTTGAAGCAACAATGATCCCTAATAATCCGTCTAATAGTGTGATCAAATTCATTAAGAAGGACATATTTTCAAGATTTGGGTTACCACATTATTTTATCACTAATAATGAAACTCACTTTAAAAATTATATGTTCCAATCATTAATTTAGAAGTATAGTTGTCTTTAAGGAACTGGAACTTCTTAACATCCACAATCTAGTAGAAAAGTTTAAATTTAAAATAGGTAGTTGAAATAAAAGTTAGATAAAACTATGTCTAGTTCAAGGCATAACTTTTCTTTGAAACTTAAAGAAGAATTATGGGCCTATAGAAATGAATTCAAAACTCACATTATAATTTCTCTATATATAATTCATTTTGATAAAATTTTTCTCCAACCTATAGAGAATTAAAAAATATTTTTGGGTAGTGAAGGATCTGAATTTGACTTAAATTATTAGAGAGAGGATATTTATTTGGTTGAGTGAACTTGGTGAGATTAGGAGAGAGTCCTATGAAAATTATAGTATTTACAAGTAAGGGACTAAAGCTTTTCATGATTATTTCATCCAAAATAGAGATTTTAAGGATAATCAAAAGGTTTTGATCTATGATTCAAGACTTAGAATTTTTCCCAGGAAGCTCAAATTCAGGTGGTCTCAACCTTTCACTATCCTTAGAGTGATGGTCAATGGAGCTATTGATTTGATAGGAGAATAGAACTGACGTTTATTGGTGAATATACAAATAATAAAACTTTAATTTGATGGGAAAATATAGTACTTGGATTCCATATCCTTATTTATAGATTGATAATTCATTGGTTTTGTCTAAAGACTTTAAATTTAGTACTTCATGTGAGACAACCCATGGTTATTTTGTTTTTTTATTATGTTTTCAATAATAATAAATCTTCTTGTGTATCTTCCTTGGTTTCAATTATTATATATTATTATAAGGAAGGATATAACTATTGTATAAGTACCTCATGGGAATATTTCTAAACATTCAATTATTTACATTATTAATAAGATATTTTATTCAGTGTTTCTAGAATTAAACTTCCCTAAACCTTTTCTCTTTTTTTATCTTTCTTGAACTCTAAATTATATAATCTTATCTTCATATTTACATTATTTAGGTTCTTAAATTTATTGACCAAACAACTCAACATAAATCTTAAAATCGGAGTGTTTTCATGAATTCAAGTGAATTAAGATTCATTATCAGGGGAGTATTATTTTTCATTATTCTTTAAATGATATTTTTTTAATTATCCTATGTAATTCCTTGATAATGTTTTTTTATTAAATTTTATTCAAATTTTGGAATTAATTTTAAGGGATTTTCTCATACTATTTGATCTTTTTAATAGTTTTTTATTAAATTCATGGGTGTTCATTTTGAATCTATTCATTATCATTGTAAATCCTTATTTTAACCCAAGTTATAACACCATAAAATTTCTGATGTTTGTTGAAGTCAATGTTTAACATGCTATTTCATGAGTTTAATTGAACAATCTTATGTCTGTTAAAATGAAAATTTTGTATTTACTTTTTAAAAACTATTTTGGAAAAGTGATGTAAATTTTGGAAACATTTGTTTGAACTAGATTGTACCCCTTGAACATGACTATGAACTACTAATGTTATAAAATATGATTGGGCTAAATTTTCTTAAATTGTTTTTCCAACATTAAAATTTAAAATTGGGGAAAATGTTGGGTTTTAAGTGTGGGGGAGTGGGTCCTTATTATGTAAAGTTATATTCACTAATATATACATAAAAAACCATTTTTTTTTCAAAATTGGTTGTTTTTCAAGATTTTACCTTCATTTTCAGTGGGTCAAAATTTTTCTTGAGTTTGAATATTGTGATGACACTTTGAGGTGGTTAATATTTATTACTCTATTTATTTAATTGACTATATCATTTTTATTTCCCATTTGAAATAATTTTTTTGTCGTTAAAATTTTGTTTGAATGTTATACAACTTTCATTGGGTTTGAACTTTTTGGTTTGAATTAAACTCATAATATATGCATCCATATGGGCTATGAAATGAAAATCATAATCCAATTTGACCCTTTATTCTTTCATTCTTAAATTATTAAAGCTCTTTAATGAGTTATTTATGCTTCCTTGTAATTAATTTGTCTTTTAATTTTGTATATCAGTTCATATTGAGGTAAAGAGAAGTTTATAATTTCTAGTTGGATTCAAATTTAAGTGTGAATAATTATTTTCAAAATTTTTAATTTCAATCATTTTCTAAAAATAGGAATCAAATTTTTAAATGAAACCATTCAATTTAAAGGAATCTATAACATTTTAAACTTGAGAGAGTCCATGGGGGGGAATATTTTTTATGGATAATTCTTTGTGGCATTCTGGGTTTTCACTGTTGGATTATTATTTTACACTAAAATTGGTTAAGTAATTGCTTGAGGACAAGAAATATTTAAGTTTGGGGGAATTTAATGTAGCTTAATTTAATTACATTTTTTCACATCTCTTTTTGATGAATTTACTAATTTTTGACCACAAAATTATCTTTTATTGTATAACTAATTAATTTTGATTATTTTGGATGAGAAATATTATACTTTGAATATTATTATAAAAATTATGATTTTGTGTGCTTAAATGATGAAATGTACTCTGTGTGATAATTCAAATTGAATTCTTGAAATGATTTATGAAATTATAATTTGTTATTGAGATCAATTATCAAATTAAATTATTGAAATATATTTAATACAAAATTATACAGTAAATCTGTTAATTATAATTTTTTTATATTTTTGTTCAAATATTAATTTTATGAATTCATTGTTAATTATGTGTTTTTTATGTTTAAATTATATTTTTCCCATTCTAAAAATATTTTATTCTTTTTAAATTTTGTTTTATATTGTTAAATTTAAGTGTTTCTTTATTCTTGGAACTTATTAAATTTTCTATTTTGTGTTATTTTATTTCTAATTTTTAATAAATGTAATTTTAATTTTATCTTCAATTCATTCATTTAAATATTTAATATTTTGTTAAATTTTAATTTATTATAAATATATTTTTAATTTATCTTGTCTTAATTAATTTATTTATTTATTAATTTCAATTTTAATTATTCATTTTTTAGTGAAAGAGAATCCATGTAAGGGAAATGTCATGCCCATCCATGTATCTAATTTCCAGTAGCATCCACATAGCTGATTTTTTGGTAGCAAAACCACATAGCCAATTCTCTACATAGCTTAATTGTTTCACGTATCCAAAATAGATATGTCTAAATAGGGGAATTTAATATAAGGAGACTCACATATCTAATTATTTGGTAAATGAATTTCACATACCTGATTCTCTAATATAAACAATAAGAAGACCCGAGCTTCATTTATTTGAATACATTGAAGGTAAAGCTTCTGAAGAATAATTGAGGACTGGTTTCTCATGATGAAGTCAGGTGAGGCTATGATTAAAAACTTCGAATTCATCCTATATGAGATTATACAAAGCCTATATATCTGGAGTTAAATATGATTGACTAGTGAGGCCATATGCCAATGCCGACGATATTGAAGAATGTATTTGAACTAAATCTGAATAGGAAACCATAGAAATAATGCCATGCTTGAACCTTAAACAAAATCTTTAAGTTGATAATCCAAAAGATAGCATAAATCATGGTTTTGGGGATTTTTAGATCTGTGGGGAAGAGGTTTTTTATTCTTGAAGATGAAGTTTTCCGAGTCATCCAAGGAATTTCTAACCATGGAAGAAGATCAGGTGAACTTGAGACTCATTGTGGTCGGGTGATGATGACTTTAATTTTAGGTGCTATGCCAAAACCGAGTTCGAAGTGATCAATTAAATATCATCAACATTTAAAATGAAAAACAAAATAAATAATATGAGCTCTTTGGTTATTACATATCTCTTAGAAATTAATCCAAGCTCATTTATAATTCTCAATCATTCATAGAAGCCTTAGTCTATTTAATGGAATAAAGAACCCCTATGGAGAAGATTATTTTAGTTCATCCAAGATCATCTAAAGAAGCAGATCAAAGGTTACAAATATTTTTGGTCACTGACTTTACTATTTATAGGTAAAGACTGAATATGGAAGGATTTGGTGTTTCTGACACTCTGATTTTGAGGATTGGTTTGATGACACACTACCCATTCATTCAAATTACCCACTGATTTTGATCCTAAAGATGAAGACCAAAGTGGGTATTTACAAGGGCTGTGAGTTCATATCTGCTGGCTAGTTCGAAGACCAGATGAAGGAGGTGCAGAGATCATGCCTTAGTTGTTGATAGTGGATGAAGATGAATTGAACCATGAACCTAGGAATCCAAATTTAAGATGATTTTATTAATGTTATTTGATCTATTTATATATATTTTAGATCATAGTTTTAAAATATATAGGCCTTGGATAAGTCTACGATGAAGGTGAATTTGGTTTAGAAAAAATTAACCATGTATCATTTTTTAGCAGTGGTGACAGAAGGGAAAGAGAAGATAATTACTACTAGGATAGTTCAGTGTATTTTAATTGTAAATCATTTGTTAGTAATTTATATTAAAATGAAAAGTGCAATTATAGAAGGTAAAAAACAAATTCTCTCATTTGATGATCAACAAATTAGGTGGTGGTTTAGGTTAATTATTTTTAGGGAAAATAAAAGAGAGTTTCATTAAAAAATATGAAGAAGTTAATTTATTCAATTTTAATATGATATATGGAGACACTTCTACTGGATAATTCTAAAGTGGAGATAGGGAACAAAGCAGTAGGCATAGTAGAAACTCATTTTAGAGCATAATATTAATAGAGGACTTATTATATTATTTTTCTTCCTTTGGCTTTAAAGTTATTATTATATAAAATTTATTTTTTTAATCCATAATATGTTTTATAGATAAATTATGAGATGATAAATTATACTATTAAGGTTCATATTTTTAACCTTTATTTTTGTAATGTTTTCAAATTGAAATTAACTTATTAATTTTAACAATGGAATGTGTTTTATTCCTGAAAAACTGAAAAACCATTTTATTATTGGTCAATCTACTTAATTGGGATTTTGAATTCATGTTTTTGATCATCAATTTTGATTATAATTTCACAAACATGGAAATACATTAACCAGATAATTGAAATTTAACTCACATTTCGTTTTTGTTCATATCCTACTCATCTATTTTCATTCTCTATTTTAACATCATTTTTCAAATCATTATATTCTTACTTTCATATTTTGTTTCTAAAAAACTTTCATCACTTTTGTTTTCATGCACATTTGTTTCTATTTATTTTTTAAATTTTATTTCATGGACTGCATACATAATAGCATTTTTTGAGGATTGATACCCAATCTCACTACTTCCTAGTAGTTTCTATAATTTAAATTTTAGATATTAAATGACATAGAATCATGAAGGGTTCAAAAAATTTGAGTTAACATGACATGGTATCAAAATATTCCTTTTATTTCTTTACAATCCAAGATGCACTACCTCTGTGTTTTTATTATTATTAGATTTTATGCCCTAGAACCAAATTTTTTAGTGATTGATTATATGTTTTTCTTATTAAATAATTTTTCTTACAACATCTTGATCATTATTCCACATGAAAAATTTGTATGTGATAATTGTCTTAGAATATATTTAATTCTAAAGGTCATAGTAGCTTCCCCACTATGATAATAACCTAAAGGTTCCATGATATTATTCATGAACCTTATTCTATGAAGAGATGATATAGTTTTATGAGACATAGAAAATATAGTCTATCAAGGGTGTAAGGCTCATAAGACATTGAAACACCTTCACATGGTGTTCACCCTTGGTAATATCTAAGATATGAGGTTTTGAGAATATGCCCATCAATAAGAAATCCATATTTCCATGTATCATTAGACGTTCCTATATGTGGATGCATGTATTAATCCTTAGAATTTAATATTATCATTATTTGATATCATGACTTGTGTACTTTGATGTATTGATTAAAACTATGATGAAATATGTTCACAACGAAGTAGGATTTGTTTAGTGAATCGTAAATGATATAGTATTAACAGATAATGATAGAAAGGATTTATCCTTTTTTTCTCTTTGAAAAAGTTAATATATCAGGCCCTTTTATAGGAATGAACTACCTAAATAAATCAATGTCCTTGGTGTTCAATGGGTGATTTCATTTCCATAATGTCAAATAAAGAGACATCGAGCATATAGGTTGATGGCACTTGCATGAAACCTACTTTATTTGAGATATTGTGATAAAAGGATTATATTACATAGTAAAAATTCATAGGAGGTTGGACGTCATTGCGATGTTAACTTCTTTCTCCATGGAATCATTAGCGTATTGCTAGATTCTAACCTTAGAATTTAAGTGGTTATTCCTAATTCCACTGTCAAATAGTTCTACAATTTTACTCACTAAGTTTATCCACAATCTTAGTTAAATTATAGCATTGAATTTAATAATCTATAAAAAATAATATATATTCAGGTTTGGTTGATCGCCATAATTTAATCACAAGTTATTAAAAATAATAAGTGAGTTAAATAATAATAAAAAATATGTGTTTATAAGTTTGAAGAATATAATATTTATTATATTTATTGATGAATAATGTAGTGATATTTATTTAGTAAATAAATAGTCACCATTCAGGGATTAGTAAATGTGGATGAGGGAAAGAGGAATAAGTTTAATGGACCAATTGGAAATGGTATAAATGATATTTATTAATATTATTTATGTGTTTCACAAGTCAAGAATTTAATTATAATATTTATATTATTATTATTAGACATGGGTTCAATTAAGAATTATGGAATTGGGAAAGGGATTGTGTGTGATTTCCCAACCCTAAACCTTCAAAAATAAATATCTAATTATATTTATTTCCTAAAAAAATAATTGATGTGAAAAATATATATAGAAAGACTCTATGAATCCCTAGATATATATCAATATATCTAGATTTATCTCCTCCCCTCCTCTATCAAGACAATGAGATATCATTAAGAGTTCTTCCTCTCTTGAGAAGAATATTATTACGGTCAATCACAAACAATGAAAGTGATCAGGATTTTCCATTTGAGAGGGATTCTATATAACGACCCATACTTTACATACATTGTTAATACATCAAAATTGAAGAATACTTATTACAATATATAACAAAACCACGAAAGGACCGTATAGGTATAGTGTCTTTAGAAACTGGGAAACATAAACAACTGGTTCATAAAGCGTCTACACTGTCTCCCATTTATTTCATCATATCTATAATCCCTTTTGGCATATCTTACTTAATAACATTCTTCCTGACCTGGGGAAAGAAAACATACAAAAGGGTGAGCTCAAATGCTCAGTAATGGTAAACAAAAGAAATATCAATCACATCATATACATAAGCACATAACTTTTGGAAATCTTAACCTGCAAAAGAGATCATAATTTCATAACATGGGATAAATCATGGTAGTGAAATGTAATCACAATAATCACAACTTAAAACATGAAACTTTGTGGCATACACACATAATCATAAAGAATAATTTCTTATTAGTCAAGGCTCATTGCCAAGACTATCTTAGTGGACAAAGTCCATTTCTGAACCGAGTTCACTCCTCGTTTCAGTCCTGTTTCACTAAACCGGTATAACCTACCGTTCCAGCCATTTATATCTCATGAGATATAAAATCTTTACCCAATGAATTGGAGGGAGATATAGGTCCCACCCATCTCATAATGATACCATTCTTATGTCTGCCACAAAATCATAAACCATACATCATAGCATAACCCATGTAATAAAAATGGGAATCTTAAACATCATGAAATCATAAAACAATTCATATAAGATAAAGGAATTCATAAAAATAATTCCATCACAACATAGTCAAATCAATGTAATAATAGAGATAGAAACAGAACCCTTTATTATCTTATATGGAAAATAATTTTGATAAAACACTTGAACTCCATTCTTGAGGAAAATATCCTTTCTTCTTCAAAAACACTTTTCCTTTCATAACATGTCATACAATTATAAACTAAAAGAAGTTTATTAAAAATAAACTTGAAAACTTGTAAAGGAAGCTTCTTGGAAATAATGTTTTAAAAATCCATTCATGCCGTATAAGTTAAAAAAACATTCTTCTCGTACTTTTGTCGGAAAAGTCAAAAAGCACCTTGTATGAAAAACGACAAAAGATTCCTTTCATAACTTTTACTAAAAACTCACCGAAGGGTAAAATTGGATTTAAAAAATTGTATGTGGATGGAAATAATATGACATATTGAGGAAACATAGATGTGGATGATAAAATACACCCCAGTAAATACCAAAGTATAAACAATCTCGGATAAAAATGAGATTGTGATATTTTCCCTTACCTTAGGTCCGATTTGCTTCGAAAGTGTCTGAACCTCCAGTATAATGATTTAAATAATGTTATTGACTTATTCTATAATCATAATTATTGTTATTATATCATATATGGTCATATTCTTAGCTTCTTAGTAGTAATATTTCATTGCCATTTGTTATTCGGGTGTTTATAACTTTTTGTTCTTATGCGTGTTTTGTCGAATAAATTCTTATTCTTCTATTTAGGTTATAGATACCTCATTTCCAGAATGGTATTAGTGTAATATATATCATATTTATTCATTCAATTCATTTATATAATCATTATGAAATGAAGATCATGTAGAACGAGTCGCATCACATCGTGGAGACGGTATTCCGTACGTACGCACGAGTGATGATATTGTTCCTATGGTCGTGGAATTGTATTGGAGTGTATGTATACTATTTCAGAATCAATATCAATTTATAATAGTCATATATAGTCATTATTTACACCATTATACCCATTCAAGTAATGTGGTGGTGGAAAATAGATTACACCACGGCGTGGAGACGGTATTCTGTACGTACGCACGCGCGGTGATTTCTTTTTCCGTAGGATGGATAGATTGTGAAATAGGGTTGTTTCATACTTATAATAACATATAAGTATATGAGTGATACTGATGTTATTACTTCATAATGAAACAACTAAAGAAGATGAAGTGGAAGAAGAAATAAAGATGAAAGAATCGGTAACGGACATTACCTCTTCTTTGAAGTGATTCTTTGAGACCTTCTTTTAGGGCAGTTAAATTGGTCTTTGAAGAAGACAAGGACCTCTAGGATGTCTCTGTGGAAGTGGAGAGGAGGAATTGTCAGGGTTTGACCGACCTTGAAGGCTCAAAGTGGTGTGAGGAAGAGGGGTAGGGGGTGCCCTTTTATAAGGGAGGAGAGGGGCACCTTTGGGAAAACTAAAAATATTATTTTATTATAAAGTCAATTTCGGTTTTAAATAGCTCCAAATTGATAGATTTCGAAGATAATGTGGGGATGGGTCGAAAGACTATCATCCAATAGAATTTAGACAAGTTTAGGTTCCTATTTTAACCTTATCATTTAAATTTAACATTAAGTTAAATAAGTTTACTTTTACCGTGTCTTCTTGTGTTCTTATACTATAAGGTTAATAAACATACTATAAGAAGCCAAACGAACCCCAAGTTGTTTATTATTAATATATATAACCTTATCTAAGTCATTTGGCCTAACCTTAGATTTTTAGGAATAAAATAACAATTACTAATATAATATTTGTTTTAAAAACTATTTTATGTTAATTTTGACACTATTTAGTAATTGATTTTTTTGAAAATCATAACAGAATTATTAGTTCGAAACAAGTTAATTAAATCAATACTAACATGTCATATTAACCTCTAAAATTATTGTAATTCATAAAAAGTCTCAAATTACATTTATTTTGGTGTTTATAACATTAATTATGTCAATATTTCATTAATAAGATAATTACTGCATCATCTTTGTGTCATAAATAAATTAAATTATTTAATGTCTAAAAATTACAAATGAAATACCCTTATGTAGGAAATCTTTTTATTTTCCTAATGAATATTTATAGTCGAATTTATCTTATTTATAACCCCATATTAAAAATTATTTACTTATTAAATTTTGATTTTAACTATTTTAACCCTACTTTAAATAAATTAATAATAAATGTCTTAATCTAATCCAAGTGGGACTAAATGGTCATATTTTATTACTAAGGTTGTTTTTGGTCGAATTAAACTTATCCAATAGAATTAGGACATGTGTTAGGGTAATAATAATATCATTTTTACCCTTAATTACCCTATTTACTTTTAACCGTGGTAAATAAAAGTAAAAAGTTACTATTCACCAAAAATTATTTTCATCTCATTGAACCACATTTTAGTCCTTGATATTAACCGTGTCTCTCAGATTTTCGAAATTCCACTCACAGAAGCGGTAAAATTATGTTTTATGAAAAATTCAGTTTTTTTAACTACCACTTAGTGGTTTCACTATTCATCAAAAATTGAAAGTTTTCAGAAAAATACCAAAATTTCACCCTAGGCTAATTTCGACATTCCGAATCCAAAAATGAAGTCCATTTTGAAAAATAAAAATTATAAAATTTCAAAATGTGGTTATTACTATTCATAACGGCTAGTTTTAATAATATTTTAATAACATATCGTTGTTTAGTGAAACTCGGTATTGCGTACGACGCAAGCTATCGAGGAAGGTCGTGATTGCATGTAAAGAAAGCCAAGCTAGTGTTGTGTGTAATAAAAGATTCCTTTGATGATTTATATAACATAAAAACAAAATATTTCACATAAAAGTCTCGGGTGTTACATTCTACCCCCCTTAAAATGAATTTCGCCCTCGAAATTCATCACTTTGTAAAAAACATATGAGGATACCTATCCCTCATCATATCCTCAAGCTCCCATATAGCTTCTTCTAATTGGTGGTTCCTCCATAAAACTTTCACCAATCGAGTGGTCTTGTTTCGTAGGACTTTTTCGCTACGATCCAGAATCTCTATCGGCTGTTCTTCATAAGAAAGATCTTGCTCCAGCGGTACAACTTCTGAGCTAAGTACATGTGAAGGATCAGGTATGTACTTTCTCAGGAGAGATACATGGAACACATTGTGAACTTGAGAGAGATTCGGTGGAAGCATAAATCGGTAAGCTACCCTCCCAACACGATCCCGTATTTCGAAAGGACCGATATATCTAGGGTTCAACTTCCCCTTCTTTCCAAATCTCATGACCCTCTTCCAGGGAGATATTTGTAAGAACACTTTATCACCCACTTCAAACTCTAGGTCTTTTCTTCGGTTGTCGGCATAACTTTTCTGTCGACTATGAGCTGCTCTTATGTGTTGTTGAATAGATCTGACCTTTTCTGTGATTTCATCAACGAGATTAGGTCCTAATAGCTTTCTTTCTCCAACTTCATCCCAGCAAGTTGGAGTCCTGCATTTCTTTCCATAGAGAGCTTCATAAGGAGCCATCTGAATACTGGAGTGAAAGCTATTATTATAAGAAAATTCCACCAAAGGTAGGTTTTGATCCCAACCACCTTTGAAATCCATAGAGCAAGCTCTCAACATATCTTATAGAGTTTGAAATGTTCTCTCAGACTGACCGTCTGTCTGAGGATGATAAGCAGTGCTGAAACTCAAATCTGTATCCAGAGTATGCTGAAGACTTTTCCAGAACTTCGAGGTAAACCTCGGATCCCGATCAGATATAATAGAAAGTGGTACTCCATGAAATCTTACCACTTCCTTTACATATATCCTGGCAAGCTGATCTAGAGATAAATCCTCTCTAATAGCAATGAAGTGTGCAGACTTTGTAAGACGATCAACTATGACCCAGATAGCATTATTGCCTTTGGATGTTTTAGGAATTCCTGTGACAAAGTCCATAGTGATGTTTTCCCATTTCCATTCGGGTATGGGTAATGGTTGTAACATCCCCTTAGACTTCTGTCTCTCAGCTTTAAATTGTTGACAAACCAAGCATCAAGATAAAAATTCAGCAACATCTATTTTCATGCCATCCCACCAGAAGTACTCTTTCAGGTCCCTATACATCTTCGTGCTTCCAGGATGAATAGAGAATGAAGAACTATGAGCCTCATCCAGCAGCTCCTTCTTTAATTCGGGGATGGGAGGAACACAAACCCGATTCCTAAACTTTATTATCCCATCACAATCAAGGTTGAATTCAGGAATGTTTCTCACATTCTTTTGTAACTCGACATCTTCTTTCTGTGCCTCTTTAATCTTCACATGTATAGATGGTTGAACATTCATTTGATAAAGATAAGATTTTTCCCCTTCCATTATAATTCCAAGATCCATTATTTGTAAATCCATAAATATTGGATCTTTTATGATCCTCATCATGGATAAACTAGCATGGTCTTGTCGACTTAATTCATCTTCCACCTTGTTTGCTTTCCTAGGGTGGTAATGGATTGAGCAGTCGTAATCCTTAATCAGCTCCAACCATCTTCTTTGACGCATATTCAGCTCCTTTTGTGTGAAAATATACTTTAAACTTTTATGGTCAGTATAAATGTCACACCATTCTCCATAAAGATAATGCCTCCAAATCTTTAATGCAAAGATTACCGCAGCTAACTCAAAATCATATGTTGGGTAATTTTACTCATGGATTTTCAACTGTCGTGAGGCATAAGCTATCACTATATCATTTTTCATAAGAACACACCCCAATCCCTTCTTGGATGCATCACTATAGATCACAAACCTTTCTCCACTACAAGGTAGTGTGAGCACAGGTGCATTGGATAACCTTCTTTTCAACTCCTTGAAATTCTCTTCACATTCTTTCGTCCATACAAACTTAACTCCTTTCCGAGTCAACTTGGTGAGTGGATTAGATAATCGTGAAAAATCTTTCACAAAACGTCGATAATATCCAGCCAAACCAAGAAAACTTCAGATCTCAGTTACTGTTGTTGGTCTCGACCATCTTTCGATAACCTTTGTTTTTGCTGGATCCACAGATATCCCCTCTTTTGAGATTATGTGACCCAAAAATGCAACTTTTTGAAGCCAAAATTCACACTTGGTAAATTTGGCATAAAGCTTCTCCTTTCTCAGGGTCTTCAATATAATTCTCAAGTGATCTTCATGTTCTTCCTTTCTCTTTGAATAGACAAGAATATCGTCTATAAAGACTACCACAAATTGATCAGGATAGTCTCTAAAGACTCTATTCATCAGATCCATGAAGATAGCAGGGGCATTAGTAAGACCAAATGGCATCACTATAAATTCATAGTGTCCATACCTTGTACGGAAATCTGTCTTTGGTATATCCTCCCTTTTAACCCTTAATTGATGATACCCTAAATGAAGATCAATCTTGTAAAAGTATTGAGCTCCCCGTAGTTGGTCAAATAAGTCATCAATGTGTGGGAGAGGATATTTGTTCTTGATAGTGATCTTGTTAAGTTCTCAATAATCAATGCAGAGTCTCATTGATCCATCTTTCTTCTTAACAAATAGAACAGGTTCTCCCCAAGGTGATGCACTAGGGCATATGAATCCCTTATCAAGATTCTCTTAGAGTTTCTTCTTCAATTCCTAAAACTCAATTGGGGCCATTCTATAAGGTGTCTTTGAAATAGGCAAAGCACCCGGTACGAGTTCTATTGAGAACTCAACTTCACGATTTGGTGGAAGTCCCGGTAATTCCTCTGGAAAGACATCATCAAACTCCCGTACAATGGGAATATTATTAATCGTGAGTTTCTCACCAACCATTTGAGATAAATAACCTTCATTTAGTGGAATCAAGACCCATAAGATGGAAGAAATTTCCACTGGAAGGTTATGTTCACCCTTGCATTGATAGACGATCATAGATTGATCTGGAATATGAAATGTGACTTCCCTTCTTTGGCAATTGATATGAGATCCATATAAATAAATCCAATCCATGCCAAGAATCACATCAAATTCCACTATAGGAAGGATCACAAGATTTGTAGGAAGCACTTTCCCACAAACTTCGATCGGAGAAGAATTATAAACTTTTGATGCGACCGTTGTGCCATTAGGTGTTGTCACAGCTAACACAACATCTAATTGTTGAGGTAATATGGTGATACCCTTAGAAAATTCTTCAGAAATAAAAGAGTGGGTGGATCCAGAATCAAATAAAACATTTGCTACTTTAGAGTGGATGGTAAGTGTACCTTTCACCACATCATTATCGTACTCCACATCAATGATAGAAATTGCATGTGACTTTCCTTTGTCTTTAGCCTTAAGAGTTTGTTGACGTTGACCATCATCATCAACCCTTGAATTAGGGCATTTATTGGCATAATGTCCCATCTCCTTGCACTTGAAACATTGAAGTGTAGTAGGTTCATTCTGTGTATCCCTTCCTTTGTTTGCATCATTAGACATCTTCTTCCCATCATCACAACATTCAAATGCCCGATGACCTTCCTTTACACATTTGAAACATTTACTTGTCCCTTTAAGACAACTCCCTCCATGTTTCTTTCCACACTTTGAGCATAAGGGAAAGCTCATCTTCTTTTCATTGTGCTCTTTAGATTTTCCTTTGAATTCCATTTTCCTCTTCTTATCAAACCCATATGACTGATGGGTTACTCCAATCTCCATCTCGACTTTGAGATCACATCGAATGATTTCCTCATATCTATTGAAGTACCTTATGGATAACGCCCTTAGAAGACTTGGTTTTAAGCCACTAAATAATCGATTGATCTTACTCTCAGGTTAGATAATAATACCAGAAGCGTACCTTGCAAGTCTTGTAAAATTTGCTTCATAAGTACCAACAGATTCATCATCCTTTTGCTTCAGTTTAAGAAACTCTTTCTCCATATTTGTTCGGAGAATACGAGGGAAGTACTTATTGAAAAATAAGTTCTTGAAATCGTCCCATTCTATGGACTCAATTTCATCCCTTTTCCTCGTATTCTTAATAAGATTCCACCATTGATCAGCATCTACTTCCAAACGATACACTGCTAGGATGAATTTATCATGTTCAGAACATTGAAGAACTGAAAATATCTTTTCAGTAGTACTAATCCATTGTTCAGGAACTAATGGATCAGTAGACCCGCTGAAAGAAGGTGGACGCTACCTCATGAAGGATTCAACAGAATGTTGCTCCTTCCTTTGCTCGTTTGGAAGTCCTGCATGATTCATAGCTTAAGAAAGTTGTGTGAGCATGGCTACAAGATTTTTCATTCCAGATCCCATAACGTTTGGTTGATCAGGGGGACAATCATTGCATTGCCCGTCGCATTCCGCATTAACACGGTTCCTTCGGGTTCCAGCCATTGACTAGAACCAAGAAGAATAGTGTGAGAAACACTAATTATAATAGGAAAACCACATAATCAAGAATAAAATTTCACACTTAAGGTCTTATCCTAGGTTTTTCATGGCCATTTCTAAAACACTAATATTGTGTTCTATGCTTAGACTTATCCTTAGGGTTCTTACTAAGGCTTTCACATCCTAGTTTCCAAAGGTTGACTATACCTTTCCTCTGATACCAACTATAACGACCCATACTTTACATACATTGTTAATACTTCAAAATTGAAGCATACTTATTACAACATATAACAAAACCACTAAAGGACCGTATAGGTATAGTGTCCTTAGAAACTGGGAAACAAAAACAACTGGTTCATAAAGCGTCTACACTGTCTCCCATTTATTTCATCATATCTATAGTCCCTTTTGGCATATCTTACTTAATAACCTTCTTCCTGACCTGGGGAAAGAAAACATACAAAAGGGTGAGCTCAAATGCTTAGTAAGGGTAAACAAAAGAAATATCAATCACATCATATACATAATCACATAACTTTTGGAAATCTTTACCAGCAAAAGAGATCATAATTTCATAACATGGGATAAATCATGGCAGTGAAATGTAATCACAATAATCATAACTTAAAACATGAAACTTTGTGGCATACACACATAATCATAGAGAATCATTTCTTATTAGTCAAGGATCATTTCCAAGACTATCTTAGTGGACAAAGTCCATTTCTGAACCGAGTTCACTCCTCATTTCAGTCCTGTTTCACTGAACCGGTATAACCTACCGTTCCAGCCATGTCTATATCATGAGATATAAAATCTTTACCAAATTCATTAGAGGTAGATATAGGTCCCACCCATCTCATAATTATACCATTCTTATGTGTGCCACAAAATCATAAACCATACATCATAGCATAACCCATGTAATAAAAATGGGAATCTTAAACATCATGACATCATAAAACAATTCATATAATATAAAGGAATTCATAAAAATAATTCCATCACAACATAGTCAAATCAATGTAATAATAGAGATAGAAACATAACCTTTTATTATCTTATATGGAAAATAATTTTGATAAAACACTTGAACTCCATTCTTGAGGAAAATATCCTTTCTTCTTCAAAAACACTTTTCCTTTCATAAAATGTCATAAAATTCTAAACTAAAAGAAGTTTATTAAAAATAAACTTGAAAAATTGTAAAGGAAGCTTCTTGGAAATAATGTTTTAAAAATCCATTCATGCCTTATAAGTTAAGAAAACATTATTCTCGTACTTTTGTCAAAAAAGTCAAAAAGTACCTCGTATGAAAAACGACAAAAGATTCCTTTCATATCTTTTACTAAAAACTCACCGAAGGGTAAAATTGGATTTTAAAAATTGTAGGTGGATGGAAATAATATGACATATTGAGGAAACATGGATGTGGATGATAAAATACACCCCAGTAAATACCAAAGTATAAACAATCTCGGATAAAAATGAGATTGTGATATTTTCCCTTAGCTTAGGTCCGATTTGCTTAGAAAGTGTCCGAAACTCCTGTATAATGATTTAAATAATGTTATTGAATTATTCCAGAATCATAATTATTATTATGATATCATATATGTTCATATTCTTAGCTTCTTAGTAGTAATATTTCATTGCCATTTGTTATTCAGGTGTTTATAACTTTTTGTTCTTATGCGTGTTTTGTCGAATAAATTCTTATTATTCTCTTTAGGTTATAGATACCTCATTTCCAGAATGGTATTAATGTAATATATATCATATTAATTCATTCAATTCATTTATATAATCATTATGAAATGAAGATCATGTAGAACGAGTCGCATCACATCGTGGAGACGGTATTCCGTACGTACGCACGAGTGATGATATCGTTCCTATGATCGTGGAATTGTATTGGAGTGTATGTATACTATTTCAGAATCAATATCACTTTATAATAGTCATATATAGTCATTATTTACACCATTATACCCATTCAAGTAAGGTGGTGGTGGAAAATAGATTACACCACGGCGTAGAGACGATATTCCGTACGTACGCACGCTCGGTGATTTATTTTTCCGTAGGATGGATAGATGGTGAAATAGGGTTGTTTCATACTTATAATAACATATCATTATATGAGTGATACTGATGTTATTACTTCATAATGAAACAACTAAATAAGAAGAAGTGGAAGAAGAAATAAAGATGAAAGAATCGGTAACGGACATTACCTCTTCTTTGAAGGGCTTCTTTGAGACCTTCTTTTAGGGAACTAAAATTGGTATTTGAAGAAGACCAGAACCTCTAGGATGTCTCTAGGGAAGTGGAGAGGAGTAATTGTCAGGGTTTGGACGAGGTTGAAGGCTCAAAGTTGTGTGTGGAAGAGGGGGAGGAGGTGCCCTTTTATAAGGGAGGAGAGGGGCACCTTTGGGAAAACTAAAAATATTATTTTATTATAAAGTCAAGTTCGGTTTTAAATAGCTCCAAATTTATATATTTCGAATATAAGGTGGGTATGGGTAGAAATAATCTCATCCAATAGAATTTAGACAAGTTTAGGTTCCTATTTTAACCTTATCATTTAGATTTAACATTAAGTTAAATAAGTTTACTTTTACCGTGTCTTCTTGTGTTCTTATACTATAAGGTTAATAAACTTACTATAAGAAGCCAAACGAACCCCAAGTTGTTTATTATTAATATATATAACCTTATCTAAGTCATTTTTCCGAACCTTAGATTTTTAGGAATAAAATAACAATTACTAATATAATATTTGTTTTAAAAACTATTTTATGTCAATTTTGACACTATTTAGTAATTGATTTTTGTGAAAATCATAAAAGAATTATTAGTTCGAAACAAGTTAATTAAATCCATATTAACATGTCATATTAACCTATAAAATTAGTTTAATTCATAAAAAGTCTAAATTTACATTTATTTTGGTGTTTATAACATTAATTATGTCAATATTTCATTAATAAGATAATTACTGCATCATATTTGTGTCATAAATAAATTAAATTATTTAATGTCTAAAAATTACAAATAAAATACCATTATGTAGGAAATCTTTTTATCTTTCTAATGAATATTTATAGTAGAATTTATCTTATGTATAACCCCATATTAAAAATTATTTACTTATTAAACTTTGTTTTTAACTATTTTAACCCTTCTTTAAATAAATTAATACTAAATGTCATAATCTAATCCAAGTGGGAATAAATGGTCATATTTTATTCCTAAGGTTGTTTTTGGTAGAATTAAACTTATCCAATAGAATTAGGACATTAGTTAGGGTAATAATAATATCATTTTTACCGTTAATTACCCTATTTACTTTTAACCGTGGTAAATAAAAGTAAAAAGTTACTATTCACAAAAAATTATTTTCATCTCATTGAACCACATTTTAGTCCTTGATATTAACCGTGTCTCTAGGATTTTCGAAATTCCACTCACAGAAGCGGTAAAATTATGTTTTATGAAAAATTCAGTTTTTTTAACTACCACTTAGTGGTTTCACTATTCATCAAAAATTGAAAGTTTTCAGAAAAATACCAAAATTTCACCCTAGGCTAATTTCGACATTCCGAATCCAAAAATGAAGTCCATTTTGAAAAATAAAAATTATAAAATTTCAAAATGTGGTTATTACTATTCATAACGGCTAGTTTTAATAATATTTTAATAACATATCGTTGTTTAGTGAAACTCGGTATTGCGTACGACGCAAGCTATCGAGGAAGGTCGTGATTGCATGTAAAGAAAGCCAAGCTAGTGTTGTGTGTAGTAAAAGATTCCTTTGATGATTTATATAAAATAAAAACAAAATATTTCACATAAAAGTCTCGAGTGTTACATTCTACACTTGAATCCAATATCAAAATGATAGTGCGATGAGATATATTCCACCGATCATCAACAAAGTGATAAGTATGAGTTATGGTAATTCTATATCTACTTATAAATTTATTATAATTTACATGTAAAAATCCTTCACCCATGGTTCTAGTATTTTAATCTAATCAAGTAATCTATTGTTTTCATTGGACATAAAATTTTGATCATGTAAATAAATGATTACATGTGATTCATGATAAAAATATGAGTTGGTTATAATAATAAAGGATGCTTCCTCTTCTCTTGGAACCTATAAATATAATTAGAGTTATCACATGTTTAATTTATAATTATTTAATATTCATTTAATGGTTGCATATGTTTGAATTTTCATTTATTTAAAACAATTCATTTTAATATCCAATATCATTGCCTCTTCTATTTCTTCATTCTCAACAACATAACCAATAATTAGTTAATGAAAAATAATGAAGAATAATTTAATTCACACTATCTAGAGGTTTCAAAGGATCCACCTAAAAAACTATAGTACATGACATTTACTTTCTAAGTACATTGTGTAATTTTTTTCTCACTTGTATCTATTTCTATCGGGCTAGATCTGAAAAAATTAGATGTAAGATCTGAATAGATCAAAAAAATGTAGATCTGGAAAGACCAGCACACGACATGAAGAACTAAACATAGTTTAACCACTGTATATGACGTGTAGTCCCCATTATCTCACATCCAAGTACACAAGGTTTTCAAAACTTGCCATGTATTGAATATATAACACTAGAACCAACATGAAATGCAATCAGAGGTTACATATAGGGTATTCCTAGTCCACTATGTATACCACAAACACATCCATGACATGAAACACTGTAAGACCAAGGCATGTGTTGTGGACATGGGAAATATATAAGTACATGCTATGTACTTTTTTATATGTTGTGTAGTTTTCTACTAGTAGTGTTATAAAATTTTCATATAAATAAGAATTAAATATATAATTAAACCTATTTATTATGTGTTTCATGTGTTGTTTATTCAATAGTACACACCATGTAATAGGATTAATAATTATATATTAAATTAATTTACTTGTTAAAATTTTTATGAACACTTGAGGTTGAGTCAAAGTACACTTGTGTATTAAATTAATTTAAAATGAAACTATTTTTTTTAATTATAGACAATGGTGAGTTAGGATGGTTGGATTTAATTAAGATAAATTGAATTAATTAGATTAATTCATGGAACATTATATTAATTAAATAAAAAATCGAATTAATTTATAACAAGATTGAATATGTATTCTAATTGCTTAATGTGTGGATGATCCTGAGATTAGACTGACCCTTGTGTATGATTGGTTTATTTTAATTTATTATGGTTAAATTATTATTGATGGCTTGCATGTCATCCCCTTCTTATTATATAAGGGCCTAGATTAGTGTGGTTTCTTTTATGTAAAACCTTTTATCCAATCCATTAGATCCAATCAACTATGTCTGAGTAAAAGATTATGTAAGGATGGATCACCCAAAAGAGTGGAGGCAGTCTGAGTTAAGGAGCCAAGGTGAAACCAATCGAGGTGATGCATTGGATCCAAGGTGGAATACTGCAACACAAACCAAGCTACGGTTCAAGGTGTTTTCACCAAGGGTTAACAGTTAGTTTATCATCTAATAGAAAAACTAAGAATTAGATAATCTCATGATAATTCCAATTATATTTTATTTCTATTAGTTTTATGGTTAATTATTCATGTTTTTTAATTCTTAACAATCAGATAATAAATGAATTGTTAATCATGATAGATGAATAAAATATAATTGGTTTATGCATAAATGTTTTAACATACATGGTTAATCACTTATGTAAAATCTACTTAATATTAACAAGGAATGTAAAAGGATAAAATGTAATTTAAACATAAGGATAAAATAACTCAATTAAAATATTAAGTTGGCTTAGTATTACACTAATTAAGTTTAATTTACCACATAGTTATAAGTTCTTTTAAATTATGATGGAAATTTTAGCTTGAAGTTTTGGGTTTACCTAACTTAGTTTACATCAAGGGATGACTAACTAAGAAGGAATTGGTGTAACTTGTAGTAAAAGGTCTAGGAAATATTAAAAACATAATTTCTAGATTGGTGAGTCCACACAATATATCAAGTAACTATTAATTAATGTAGTTGGCAAGTTAAGCCTACCTAAAACCCTTCAAAAAGCTTGTCAAGTCCAATTATGGATTATGAGAAGGGAATATGAATCCTTGCCACTAGAATATCTATGTGAAAAGATATTATAAAAATGATGGTGAGAGATATTAAGTTTCAAAAAAGATTTGGAGATTAATAATAGTTTAATTAATTTTAAATTTATTAATCTATTTTTGTAATCAAAACAATTACTAATTATCTGATATTAATTTGTAAAAAATGGAAAATTAGAAAATGTTGAAAATATTGTTGTGATCCATAATAGAGAAGGGTAAAATTATCACTAACATGAATTTCCAAGAGTATTATAGGCATTTTCATGTTATACTATGTTGTGAATAAAGATTGTATGTGATGGAAACCCCACTTCTAGATTCGCTTTCTGAAGAGGCTAGCGAGGAAGAGGTATCTCTCTCTCTAAATCATGTGGATGATAAAATATATGTTTAATTTTTATGTCATTCTTTATATTTAATGATATTTAAAATAAATATGAGGATATGGATACATATAACATAGTTTCTCACCTTTCAGGTCTCTATCAAAAGAAGGAGAGATCATAAAGATATTAGATATCCAATGAACTATTCACATGCAAGATAGATGAGTCATTGAAAGCTGGGGAACATGTAGTTAAAATGATTAGATACATTGAGAACTTGTACATATTGGGTTTTAATATCCTTAATGAGCTGCACATAGATCTCATTCATTCCTCACTACCCTAAAACATATCTAGTTTTATTGTGAATTATAATACGATCAATAACAAGAAGATGTTACCAGAACTTATCACTATTATCCACCAAGTTGATAAAGATATGGGGCATGAAAAAACTATTGTCCTTATGTAAAATAAGAATAAATTGAATAAGGTAAAGGGGCCTAGGAATTTTTATAAATCTAATGATTTAGAGCATCATCCGTATAATAAGAAGAAGATCCATAGGCAAGGAAAAGAACAAGTTACGGTATGTTTTTCATGTGGCAAAAAGGTCCATTAAAAGATGAATTTCACCCAACTAAATAAGAAATGGGAATATTCAGTTGCACTCATTATTGGGTGAAATATTTCTATATCTACAATTTGGGTATTAGATACTGCCTCTGATTCTCACATTTGTATCCAAATACAAGAACCAAGTAGTTTTTGAAGATTACCAAAGATAAGGTGGATCTATGGGATTCCAATGGAGTGAGGTTGGATTCTCTATCTATTTTAGACTACCATATTATATTAAAAACAAGATTTATTTTTGTTTTAAAGGAAAATTATTATGTTCCTATTTTACCAAGAACATTATTTCCATTTATTTCTTAAATATGGATGAATTTATTTTCAACTTTGGAAATAAAAGTTTATAACTTTATAAAGATAGCATATACTATGGTATGGAAAAATTTAATAATAATATTTATATATTTTATTATAAAAACCAAATATTGGAAATTGATAATGAAACTAATATGCATGAATGATATAACACCTAGTTGTGGCATTACCGTCTTGGTCACATAAATGAGAAGTGTTTGAGAAAGATCTATCAAGATGGTTATTTATACTCTTTTTAGATAAATACACTTGAAATATGTCACTCTTATTTACAAGAAAATATGGTCAATCCACTATTCGTTGGTCAAGGTGAAAGGTCCACAAAGCTTCTAGAATTTATGCACACTAATGTGTGTGGACTTTTTCAAGTAGGATTTAGAGGTGGATGCTCATACTTTATTACTTTTATCAATTACTTGAGTAGGTATGGTTATATATAATTAATGAAGTATAAGTATGAATCCTTTAATAATTTCAAAGAGTTAAAGAACGAGGTTGAGAATAGGGTTGGTAAGAAGAAGAAGAAACTTTGATTGGATCGAGGTGGTGGATATCTTAAATAAGACTTTATTAAATTTTTATGGGAGTATGGGATTTTATCTTAACTCACTCCACATTATACACCATTGTGGAATGGTATTTTTGAAAAGAGGAACCATAATTTGTTGTATGGTAAGGTTGATGATGAGTCATGTAATACTTACATTATCCTTTTGGGTATATTCATTACAGAAAACATTATACTTACTTAAATGAGTACTAAACAAAGCATAAAATGGTATTCCCTTCGAGTTATGGAGTGAAAAAAAACTTGTTTTTGTCATATGTTAATGCATGGTGTTATGAGGTGTTTGTAGAGGATAGATCAAGAAGCAATCTCAAACCCTAAGTAATGAATTCTATCTTTGTATGGTATCCCAAGGAGATAAGGGGATACTATATATACAAACCTCTAGACAAGAAAGTAATTGTTGTAAGACAAGCCATATTTCTTGAGAGGGATCACATAATCAAGGCATACAGTGGGAGAAAGAATGAATTTTATGAATTTTATGATCAAGATACACATGAGTTGGTATAAGAACCAATTCCATAAGTCCCCATGAAATAATTTGTTCTTGAAAACCAATTGTTATGTAGGAGTACTAGTGAGGTGAGATAACTAGAGAGATATGGTTTTCTAGACACCGATGATTGTGACTTATTATTAGTTGAAAATAGTATTCTTCTTTCCTACAAGGATACATTAGATAGATCAGAATATACATGATGGAAATAATCCATGAATTATGAGATGGATTCCATGTATCAAAACCAATTTAAGGTTTTGATGGATCCACCAGTTGATGTAAAACCTATTGGGTGTCAATGGGTATTCAAGAGAAAATTGGACACGAAAGGTAAAGTAAATACCTACAAAGCATGGATAGTGGATAAAGGGTTTAGAAAAAATAAATTCATTGACTACGATGAAACCATTTCCCCGGTCTCCATGTTTAAATCTATCAAAATCCTACTTTCCATAATAGGTTACCATGACTATAAGAATTTTAAAATTGATGTCAAAACTAATTTCCATAATGGGAAGCTTAAGGTGGATGTATATATGACATGAAAAAAAGTTTTTGTAACTATATGTAATGATAAAAAGGAATGAAAGTTTTAGAGATCTATCAATGGATTAAATAAATCATCCAAGTCATGGAATATTTGATTCGATGAATCTATAAAGTAATTTGGTTTCATTAAGAATGAATGTGATTGGTGTGTTCATAAGTAGTTTAGTGATATCATAGTTGTTTTAATAGTAGTATATATTGATGAGATATTATTAATTAGAAATAATACACCATCCTAACAAGAGGGTAAGGCATGATTGATCAAGTGGTTCTCCATGAAGGACTTAGGGGAAACAATATACTATCCTTACATGTGAACTCTTGTTAAATATACATTAGTGGTGTTCTAATGGGTTTATAATCACACAAAAACATGAGCATCTATATGTGAATTTAGAATTCATTATTAGGGGTACATGAAAGGGAAAGGCCCCAATGACAGGGAGCTAGGATATAGAGCATGGATATTATAGGTGGTACTAAGATGAAATATTGAGTGATACTGTAATATTTTATTTATTTACTTGTCTTTCTCACACTATTGTTGTCCTGCCACCATGGGGGTCCTTGGTTTATTAATTTTTATGACTTGAGATACTTTACATGACATTCATTTTGACATTTTTTTATTTATTCCACTATGTTATCCAGTGTTATTTTTTATACTTTACTTTTATAATACTAAGGGTGTAGTCTCCCCACTGATGGTGTTCAGACCCTCGTTTCTAGTTAGTAACATCTTGCGTATAGTGAGGCATGCATGGGGACATATTCCACTTCAGATTAGATTCAATTATTTGGGTTGTGGAATTAAAAAAGTAGTATCAAAGTAATTTTTCCCTCTATTTCTTCTTGACTATGTTTTGGGGAAAGGTAGAAATGAGTTAGGTTGTATAGAACTCAAGCAAGGGAGTTGCATGTGTGCCTGACCAACACATGTATAATGAATCTCTAAGTTACCATTATTGATATTTCTATTATAGTTGGTTTTATGGATTCATGTTGGTCCTAAGTATATTGTTTTGTTACCTTTTAATGGTATTTTAGAGTGTTCATGCATCACGACTAGGCACTTATGATCACATGTCATATATATATATATATATATAATTTGATTGTTTTATGTAGATATTAAATTAAATGCCTTGATATGTGATTTCTATTTAGTGATATATATATTTCCCCTATTCTATGATATATCTATGTTGGCATTTATTATTTGAACTTAATAATTGTTGTTGTTATATATATGATTATGAATAAAATGCAGGTATGAAGAACTAGGCCCGATCCTTGAGTATTACTTTGAGGTTTGGGTTTTCTTGTTATTGATAGCCTCTTAGGAAAGGTTTTATGTAATTACTTATCTGTGCCTATTAACTATATAGGTTGTTATCTATATAATATAATCTAGGTTATATAAGTGTATGTTGTCATTTCAGACAATGCCGCCTCTACTCCATATAATGGGACCACCTAAATAAGTAGATCATGATGCTCTTGAAAGGGAGGATTTATTGAATCCCTCTCCCCAAAGGTTCCAATCCTATACTTTTAATGAGAGAAGAGAGATAATGATGGTCAAAGATCACCTTCAATAGGCCACGAGTTGGTGACAAGCACTAAGGGTATAACATATATAAAAAATGGGAGGCATTTTCATCTAACATAGAATGAGGAATGAAAGATAATAAATCTACACCAATAAACTTATGATCTAATATAGGTAAGGAAAACTCAAGTACATACATGTAATGTCATAAAAAATATAATGACTAGAAAGGAAAACTATAAGTATCAAAAGATAAACTTTATAGGAACCATGAAGGCCAAACATTTTCCAAAAAACCATGTGCTAGTTATATCCATCCCGATCTCCAACCTAATCCTACTGACCTGAAAAAAAGTTTATATATACATAGGTTGATAATAATAGTTATACTTATTATGATCCTCCCCAAAGCCTCTCGTAAAAACGATAAAGAAATCATGATAAATCCCAGTGAACAACAACTGAAACTAACTTTTCACCTAAACAGGTATACTAAGTCACTATCCTCAACATGGTTACATCGCACCAAGTAACACATACAATAGATCATATATTATAGTAATAAAACAAGGGTACCCCGTTATTGCTTCTCCACTGGTTTTACACTCTTCCCCAATATTTTATGTCTTGATCCATCTCTCTCTAAAAGAATACATCCCGAAAATACCTCGAATAAAGTATTATAATATGAATATCATGCATCACATCATCTCATTATCCCATTCCATATATTCATAGAGTAATTGAGTAGTTTTTGGGATCCAACACTGCTCTTATTCCATGTATCATAAATCATTATTGTACCTCAATCCATTACAACCTATACATCGAGTAATTCACTATAATCCATCATATCCCAAACACGTCATACCTATAATAATCATTAGGATACTATATCTAAAGATACATGTGTGTGAAATAACCACAATATATTAAAACCCCATACACACATATATGGGGAAAACTAACCACCATGCATATGAGCATATAATATTACCAGGAGAAGAGAGTGGGGCCAGAGGTGGTAGTCAACCATCCATACCTCACTAACTTGGATATTGGGGAAAAACCCTCCCATATTCCAATGGGTGTCAGTCTCCCTACTAAAAAGGGTGGGGTAGCATATGAAATTATAAAACATATAGGATATAATACAGCTCATAACCACACTATGAGAATTAACATAGTCTTAGGATCAAGTGAAACCATCATATCTCAAACACCTGACTACCAATACTAATAGCTAGATATCCTATAAGTACACAATAATTTAAGAAGACTTACATTAAATTACTTCTTTCCTTCTTAAAATTAAACCTTATATTTATTAATTCATTATTCATTAATTTACATCATCCCATTAACATTTCATTAACCTTAAAGTGATGTATATGCCCTACCTACATAACTCAACTGAGTCCACGATTATCAAAGCGATGAATATTTGAATTCTAGAAAACACAAACCCCATGGGAAATAAAATTAACTAATAATTATCATCATTCCATAATTATAGGTACTCTATGAAACATTCTAATCTACCAAAAAAGAGACGTATAACCAAGAATGTATAGCTTCCTCAAGTAGTGGGGAAAGGAATTCAAGTAATAATGATACTTTTCCATCCATCCATTAAACATATAATTAACAAGAAAACATCCAACTTTCATCACAATAACTGGTAATCCTATCTTCAACCCATTCCATTAAACCTGGTTCCATCCCCAACATCATTATACATATCACCATACATCTCACTGCCAGAGACATCAACTACTACCACAAACTTGGGCCGACCTACATATATCTCATAAAAAAATATTCATCCCAAGTTCACATTACATCATATATCAAGGATCACATCTAGATCAATATAGAAGGAAGAAAAACAAAAATTGAGTCAATAGGGAATATAAGACCTAAAATAAGGAATTCAATTTTCACATGAAAACAGACTCACTCGTCCCTAAACATAAGGCATTCAGATTTCAAAATAAAATAGGCTCACTCATCCCTAAAAATTTATCTTTATCAAAAAATTATTTCTATTACCATATTAGATTAAGAAATTAAATTATTATAGGTTAAAACTATGGGAAACCTAAGGCATTAGTAATTAAAAGCTATAATTTATTTAATATGCTCTCAAGCATAACTTCTAGTTTCATTAAAATTTAAGGAAGAACATCTCATTAACAGTAAATATTATTATTATTAACAATAAATACTAGTTTCATGTTCTTTATCCAATTAAATTAACACATGGAAGAAAAATTCAATTAAACATGCACCAAGAATCATTTAATTTCCATAAAATTATATGAAAGAATAGATCTGTTAAACATTCCTCCTTAAATATTTATTCAAACAAATCATTACTAGATATACCTTCTTCAATAATTTTCCATCAAATAAAAATTATATCCAATAATAAAAAACATGTTAAAAAGAATAAAATATGATATCAAACTATCTAGTAAATCAGGAGGCAAACCTTTATCATGGTGGGAGAACACTTGCGATCGCTATAACCATAAACCATTTCTTTCATTAATTTGGTTTAATATTTATTTAGGTTAATTACACTAACACCTAAAGGGATAAATCATAAACAATTTATGATTTCACATAATATAAAATGGAGAGGCAAAAAAACCCATAACTCAAGGCATTCAATGTTCTTTGACTAGAATAGTACAACAATACAAATCTTTGATCACCTCTCCTACAAGAAAGACATATCCCTCCAAGAAAATTGTGCCAAAAACATTCCAAAAAAACAAAAAAAAACTCTATTATAATTATGGAGATAAAATTCCATAACATGGTGAGAAATAATGGGAGTAAATAAGATCAAACATATAATAAACCACAAGAAAAGAGAAATAACTCACCTTGAATCACCATATATCGAACATGGAAAGTTGGATATTGAATCTTATCAAAAGGGGATTCAAAGTCCTTTGAAAATATATCTTGGGTGTCTAGTTTTCAATAGAAAAGGATGTAAAAAAAGTTTTTTTGGTGGTATTCATGGTATTTATAGGTATTATTTAAATCACAACACCATAGTTCAACACTATACACCACATCAAAAAATTTGTTGAAACAAAAACAGTTATAGTGCAATGGAAGGGACCACACCTCAACCTTCATGGTCAAACACATGTACAAGGAACATAAAGACCTATACAACATATATCTTATAAACCTGGGGAGGGATTATAGTTCATTGATCCCAACATGATGGAAAACTCATTTTCCAAGAAGGGAGGCTATTCCGTAGACTACCTATACGGAACCGTTTTACCAAAAGAGGGATAACACCACTCAAAACCCTATTATACAACATGACTCTCCAAAAAAAACACTCAAATGTCTTACACCACATCCCTTATCCACATCATAGTTAATCTAAA
This sequence comes from Viscum album, assembly GCA_963277665.1. Classification (NCBI taxonomy): domain Eukaryota; kingdom Viridiplantae; phylum Streptophyta; class Magnoliopsida; order Santalales; family Viscaceae; genus Viscum; species Viscum album. Next base: position 1,149,453,222 of record OY728128.1, read on the forward strand.
AATGGTATTAGCTCCAAAATCATTCTATTAGGACCCTAATCCACAACTGGTGTCTTCACACTATAGTGACTAGGAATATGACATAGCCTAAGACTCTACACCTTATCTATTCCAAAAAATGGTAGTATCACCCTTTTTTATTCACCATATCCTCTGTGACCCTCCTTTGGGAACCAACAACACCCAAAAATAAAAAAGGAAATAGATACTAGGATCCAGAATATTACATTATATACCTATCAAACTATTCTCATTCTTTATAATTTAAAACCGAACCCAAAGAGAATAGAAGGAAAAAGGGTCATTGAACAACCATCTCATGAGATATGTCTCAAGAATATCACCATTATAGGATCTAAACCACCTCACTCAAAGGAAACAAGTTCAATACTACACAACACCAACAAAAATATCTTAAACACTCTCCTAGGGAAGATACCTCTCAAATGAGAGAAAGATCAACAAAACAACATTGCGAGGAAACCATATCATAAACCAAAAAAGGTTAAAACCATAAAATGAGAAATACTACAACATATGAGCTAAATAGAAAAAAATTGAGATACTGAGCATGTATATATGACTCACCTTCCTAGGTTATCTCCTCCATGCCACCATGCTACCATAAGATATGAACTAAGGGAATAGATTTCCCACATAACACCTTATACTGATATTCTTAAATCTCTATAGGCCTCCCCTCGAATGTTGCATCATTTTCAATATTGATCTCACCCCAATCAATGATGTGAGTGTCATCATGAAGGTAAAAAGGGATATGTGACAAATGGATGACATCATGTATCGAGTTCATCTATGGGAGAAGTGCTATCTAATACTTCATGTCGACAACATGAGTCAACACCTTGAAAGGCCCAATAAACTAGGGAGAAGGATTACTCCCATGACCAAACCTTCCCTACCCATGACAAGGAGTCACCTTCATGAACACATGATATGTAACATAAAACTCTATAGGTCTCCTCCTATGATACAAATAGGAATCTTGAGGATCCTTCACTACCACCATCCTCTCGTGAATCACCTATACCATCTCTTTCATAATATGCACTAGTTTTATCCTAATAATTACTAACTCTATAACCCTACTATAAAAAATAGAGAATAAAAAAGTCAGCTGTAAAACTATTAAAATGGTTCCATACTAATAGTGGAATGAAAACTATTTTTGTAAGAAAACTCAACCAATTGAATGTGCCTCACTCATGAACCTCAAAAATCTATGACATAAGTGAACAAAATATCTTCAAGTGTCTGGATAGTCTTCTATATCAAAACATATTTCTACAATTGAAAAATTCTTGTTAAGGTATAACTGAGTTCAAAAATAATATTTTATACCCCTCCACATCCTAGAGGTAAAATGAGGATTACGGTCATAGATGATCATCCTTGGTACTCCATAAAGTCTCACCACCTTCTCCGGGAAATACCTTGAAAACATATTCACTAAGAGTGACTCCCTAATCATTATAATGTTGGTTGAATTCTTTAAATAATCCACTATCACCCATATAACATCAAAGAATCCCTAATATCAAGGTAAACCAGTAATGAATTCCATCAATATTTCCTCCAACATTTACTAAGGAACATCCAACAGCTGGAAAAAACCACCAGGAACATAGTGCTCAGAATTCACCTTTTGATAAAATGAATATTGAGACACAAAATATACAACAGAACACTTCAACCTAGGCCATAAAAACTGCCCTCTCAGAGCTTGATACATATTTTTTATACCAGGATGTTCCACCAAGGGTGAGATATGGGACTCACAGAGAACCATCAAATGTATCACCAAAGGGATGAAAATCCTTCCCCATAATAACACCCAGTGTTGTTCATTCTTAGAATAACTATCAAGGGAATCACAAAATACAACTCAGTCTCTCTAGACTACTACCTTAGAATCCCCTAGATGGGAATCCTCCATTTGCTACACCAAAGAAATATTCATTTTCATCTAAAAAATACAACCTCTTCTAGTAACTTATCCCATATTAAGATTCATCATTGATATCTCTTCCATAACTCTTTGGGAATCTCCAAATTCATGCATGGAATCACTGTATGACTTCCTACTCAACGCATTGACCACATCATTACCCTTTCACAGTGTATATAAAAATTTGAATTTATAATCCTATAAGAATTCCATCCACCACCACTACTGCAAGTTCAATTAATGCTAATAAAATACATACCTTAGGTTCTTATGATTGGTAAAAATCATAAAATGCTTTCCAATGAGGTAATGTCACCACAAATTAAAGGAAAATAAAACTACTTCCAACTATATATCATGGGTTTCATAGTTATTCTCATAAAATAATAACTTCATATACCCATAAGAAATGACCAATATATACTACATTATAACATACACCAAACCAAGACACAAATATTTACAAAAAAACCTAGAAATGAACTCCCTCCCATGGAAAATGAATAACTGGAGCACTGGAAAACTCCTCCTTCAAGTACTCGAAAGATTCCTGACATTGATCGATCCACAAGAATGCGTGATCCTTTCTAGTTAAGGATATCATATGTTTTTCAACTTGATATAATTCAACCAAGAACCACCTATAATAGCCTAAAATACCAAGAAAACTCATAATCTCTTTGAATTTATTAGAGGTTCATAAAAAATGACTAGCTCTATCTTAGAAGGACCCATAACTACTCCTTATTAGGATACCACATTCCCCAAGAAAAAAACTTCAAAATCCCAAAACTCACACTTCAAAAACTTCCCTAACAGCTGTTTAAAACATAGAACTCTCAAATTGATATGAAGATGCTCTACATTCTCTTCCTCTATTGTATAGTACACAAGGATGTTGTCAATGAAAACCACCATGAACTGATCCAGACACTACATGAACATTGAGTTCATAAAACCCATGAACACATATGTAGCATTCTTCGCACTGAAGATAATTACAATGAACTATTAGTTCCCATATAGACATTAGAAATAGGACTTCTAAATATCCTCATCCTTTACCTGCTTATGATGATATCCTGACCATATATTAATCTTTGAGAACTAACTTCCTCCTTTCAATTTATTGAGTAAATCATCAATACATGGAAGAGGATATTAGTTCTTCACTTTAACCTAATTGAAGTGATGATAATCAATACAAATACACAAATTGACATCAGAATCATTCACAAACAAAACTAGTGAACCCCAATGTGACACACTCAGCCAAAAAAAATCCTCTCTACAATTTATCATCGAGTTGTAATTGTAGATCTTGAAAATCAAAAGGTTATAGCCTATACAGATACATTAATATGGGATACACTCCCATCTATATCTCTATCAAAAACTTGATCTTTCATCAAAGGAGTAACTCCATAACCTCCTCAGAAAAAGAATTAGGGTACTCTTCTACAACCCTAGGAAATACCATCGGTTGAACCTTTGATGAACTCAAAATCATCTAATCCATTAAAGAAGACAAGGACAAAACATGCCTCTGACCCATCCAAGGGTCTTTCTAATAAATGAACTTGGAAAAGTATCTATGAACAACATATAACTCAATCTATATCCTTAATAAATCCATAATATCCTTTACTGAATACAACCAGGCCATACCGATGATGATGTAATATGGCTATATCTGTAAACATAATAAGTCTCCCCAAGAGTGGTGCTACCTCAACATTATATCATAGTCTCTACATAATTCATACAGATAATCTTAAACTCCAACTAGAGTATAAAATTACAAGGAAAATGGAATTCTATTCACATCAAGTACCAAAGCATGAACTATGGTAAATGATATGGAGTGTGTAGATACTGAATCAAACAAGGATTGAACCTAAGTATAAAACAATCAAAGGTTACATCAAACAACATTAAAATATCTCAGTACTATAAATTCTATGACATGTAGCTAACCATGAACTAATTTATGACCTCTATAACCCTGATCAATACTAGCACCTCGACTATGATCTACTCTCTAAGGATGGAGAACATCTTAGGGATGTCATTTTCCTTCTTGTATCCTCTTTACTGATCCCAAGATAGAGCATACAATTACTCCTACCTTAGCTGAAACTGCCTCAATGGATAATCTTAAAGGGGAAAACCACGTACAGACTACTTTCTTAGAAAATTTTGGTACTTACTCCATTGATAACCTCAACCTCCACATGAAAAACACACATATGATCCCCCGTAAAATACGTAAGATCCACCAACCCCAGATAAATGAGATGATGAGGGTTGAGACCTACGCACGACTATCCAAAATCCCTTCTACATAGGTAACTGGGAACTTTAGGCTATAGATATACTTTATAGAGAGTCATAATGACTCCCCTTTCATGATTATTCAGTTCTAAATAGCATTCTCTCAATGAACTCTACTCTTTCCAACACCTTGAGATACATCAACAATATAAATGGGGTAATCAAGAACTGGATCTATAGATACTAGGCCTCCTCAAAATGCCTCACCCAAGTATATTCATCTGGAAACATGACTGATTCATAGCAAAGAAAGGTTTTTTAAATGGATTCTAAACTTCTACATGTTATAACTCCCCTGTTGAAGGGTAAGTATCTCCTGGCCACTAGATTCCTTTGTGGTTGAAGAAAGAAACTCTTCTCAGAAATAGTCCCTAAAATTTTCCTATAAAATCTTTAACTCCTCTCAATCCCTAAGGAACAAAATCCACCATGGCCTCACTACTCTATGAAACACTGTTACAACCAATGAAACATAGTGCTTCTTTTGATCACAGATCTAATTGAAATCTATCTACACCTTCTCTAACCAATCCTCTATCACTATGTCCAAAACAAAGCCCTAATACTTCTATAGACTCTGGAACTGAAACTCTTAGAGTGCCATCCTCTATGTATTTTCATCACGGACCTATACTTTTTTTAGATCTATTAACATGTCCTTATAAAAATCCTTGGCATGAACCTAACTATGATGTCGACCTGGAGACACATCTACAACAGAAAAAATGGTTAGAAAATACTAAACCTAGAATATAGAATATTTAAGATTAATTAATTAATTGTTTTATTTATTTAAGGTTTAACCTAATCCTAATGTCTACCCATTTAAAACATAGGTTCAAATAAGAATAATGCATGATCCTTTCCTAGCTCTCTACCTCACAACAAGTATCACTTCTCTTAGTAGGTTCGGTAAACATAACGGTTCGTGCATCGTATCACTAGGGTCCCTAAGTACCAGTGTCTAGAATGGTCTCCCTTGTTTACATCACTTACTAAACTTAGATGATACCATTACTCTACCAACCCATGAAGTCCTCGCCTATTCCTAATGACAAGAACTATCCTATCCCTCAAGATGAACCTTTGATACCACTCTGTCACGAACCCCTCTCTCCAATGGTACCCCTCCTAGGCCAATAATTATAGAAGGGAGATAATTATGCCTAAAGATTGCTTCTAATAGGCACGAGTTTGTGACAAGCACCAAGGGTATGACATACATACAAAATTGTTGGCATTACCCTCTAAAAAAATGAGGAACTAGAGATAATACAAGTACAACAATCAATTCCTTATTAGATATAGATAAGGAAAACCCTTGTACATACATTTAATGTCTTAAAAAACATGGAAAACTGAAAAATAAATATATAAGTACCAAAATATAAACTTGGTAGAAACCATGAATCCCAAACAACTCCCAAACAAAACCAATCTAGGGATATTCATTCTAATCTCCAACCCGCTCTTTATAACCTAAAAAATAGTTTATATATACATAGGGTGAGTATAACATGTATAATCAGTAGGATCCTCCCCAAATCCTCTCATGAAAAAGATAAATAAAGCATGATAATGCCTAGGGGACAACAATTGAAACTAAATCATCACTTAAACAAGTATAGTAAGTTCTGAGCCTCTCCATGGATATCCTTCACTAATTAATGCATATAGGGGATCCGATATTATAGCAATAAAACAAGGGTTCCCCGTTATTTCTTCCCCACTAGTTTTCCACTCTTCACCAACATCTCATGTCATAATCCATCTCTATTCAAAAGAATCCATCCTAAAAACACCTAGGATAAATTATCATAACATGCATATCGTGCATCACATCATCTCTTTACCCCATACCAAAGATACATATAGAAATCGAGTATTTTTTTGGGAGCCACCACAACCCATATTCCATGTATCATACATCAATTATTATACATTAATACATCACAACACATACACCATGTAATGTACCTTAAGTCATCACAACCCATACACATCATATTTATAATAATCCTTAGGATACTATATCTTGAGATACATGTGTGTGAAATGAACACAATCCATTACAAACCTCTACACAAATATATGGGAAAAACTAACCACCATTCATATTAGAACATAATAATACCATGTGAAGAAAGTGGGGATAGAGGGGTTAGTCATCCATTTATCCCTCACTAACCTGGATGTTGGGGAAAACACTCTACAAGATTCCATTGGGTGTCGGTCACCCTACCAATAAGGGTGGGGTATCTTATGAAATCATAAAACATATAAGATATAATATAGATCACAACTACAATGTGGTCATTAACCTATTCTTAGGATCAACTGTATCTATCATCTCCAGGACACCCAACTTCAACTGTTAAGAGCTAGATATCCTATAAGAAAATAATCATTTAAGAAGATTTACATTAAATCATTTATTTCCTTCTTATAATTAAACCATATATTAATTACTTCTTTACCCATTAATTAACATTATTTTGTTCACATTTCATTAACCTTAAATTGAAGTTTAACTGAGTCCACTATTCTCAAAATAATCAATATTTTCATTTTGGAAAGCACCAACCCCATGGGTTAAAACATTAACTAGTCATTATCATCATTCCACAATTTTAGGTACTATAGGAAACATACTAAGCTACCATAAAATATATTTATAACCAAGCACATACAACATCCTCAACCAGTGGGGAAAGGAATGTAGGTGACCAAGAAACTCAGTGATCTAGACTTTAAAAAATTTATTAACAAGAAAGAATCCAAAGTTCAACACAAAAAATGGTAAACATAGCTTCAACCCATTCCATTAAACCTAGTTCCATCCCTAATACCATCATGTATATCAGCATGTATCTAACCTTCACAGGCATCAATTGCTGCCACAAACCCAGACCTCCCTACCCATATCTCATCAGCCAACAACCATCCTAGGATCACATCACATCACATAACAAGGATCAAAACTAGAGAAATACATAAGGCTGAAAAAATAGATTCATCAGGGCATCTAGGCCCTAAAACAAGGAATTTAGTGTTCACATGAAAATGGGTTCACTTGACTCTAAACACAAGGAATTTATCCTTAAAAAGAAAATGATATCACTTGGCCCCAAAAATTTTTATTTATAAAACAGACGGTTTTATTACCATATTAGATTGACTGATTAAATTATAATAGGTTACAAATACAACTAACCTAAGGAATTAGCTATTAGAAGATATAATTTATTTAAAATGATCTCAAAAATAACTTCTAGATTAATTAAACTTTAAAGAAGAACATATCATGAACATTCCTTTTTATTATTATCATAAAAAATAATTACCATCTTCATGTTCTTTAGTTAGTTACATTAAAATAAGGAAGAAAAATTTTAATTAAATATTCATGAAGCATCATTTGATTTCCATCAAATTATAAAAACGAAAGGATTTGTTAAACATGCCTCTTTAATTATTTATCCAACAAAATCATTATAGGATTTACATTTTTTAACCATTTTCCATTGATTTAACATGCTAATAAAAGCATAAAAACTTTAAAAAAAACATAAACATATATATCACACTATATATTGAATAAAGAGGCGGACTATTATCACAGTGGAAGAACACATGTGATCACAACAACCACAAACCATTTATTTCATTAATTAGATTTAGTTTTTTTAAGTTAATTCCACTGCAACACAAAGGGATAAAGTGTGATCACTTTACAATTTCACATAATATAAAAACGAGAATAAAAAAATACCCTACCTCAAGGATTTCAATTTTCTTTGAAAAGAATGGAACAAAAACATAGATCTCTGATCACCTGTACCACAAGGATGCTATAGTCCTCCAAGAACTCTGTTCTATAAACACACCAAAAAACTCCATTAAAATGATAGAGATAAAATTCCATAACATGGAAAGAAATAATGGGATTAAAAGAGATAAAATAGAGAATAAATCATAATAAAATAAGAATAACTCACCATGGATCTCTATGAAACAAACATGGGAATTTGTGGAATGAAATTTTTTGAATGTGGATTCAAATTCATTCAAAAAGATCTCTTGGGTGCCTAGGGTTTGAGAGAAAATTATGGAAGAAAAGTGGGTTCACAAGGGTTTCAGTATTTATAGGTATTCTGTAAAACACAAAACCGTAGCACAACACTACAAACCATGCTACATAATTGGATTAAACTTGAAAGACTATGATGCAATGGAAGGGAAAACACTGCATCATTCTTGGTCAAACCCAAATTCAAGGAACACAATTCCCTACACTCTAAAAATCATATAAAACTAGTGAGTGACTATAATGAATTTGGGACCACCATGCTAAAAAAACCATTCTCCAAGAATGGAGGCTATGTTGTGACCTATTTTGATGATGCCGCTACCCCAAAAAAAGAATAATACCCCTCTAACCCCTATGTCATAGCAGTCCTCTCAATGCTCAAAATCTCATCCATGTTACACCACAACCCTACTCTACACCATAATTATGCCAAAAATGAAAGTATATAAGAAATAATACTCTAAGTACCCTATATTTTAGCCAAGATATCCATGCCACAATGACCAGGATTACATAACAACCCAAGCCTCCACATCACAAGCATATTAAAAAAAGAATTAGTACCCTTCAGAGCCCCCATATCCTCCCTATGCCTCCTCTAGGAACCTAAAAATACCAAAACTAAAAAGGGAAATGGTAATAGGATTTGGGACCTTATAGCAGAAACTCTGGTTCTTCTATTATTTATATAGGAGAATGACCCTTCACCCACTCTAGTTGTTTAGGAAGTAGGTCCACTTCATCCAGGAGTCTTCTGTACAATGCCTCTTTACGGTGGAGTTTCTAAGACAATGTTAAACTATACTCAAGACCTTAGTAACTAGAATACTCCATCCTTTTAGGGAACTAGAGGAACTTAGGATATAGATGACTATATGTGGTATATTGATAAGATATTCAACCAGGTGGAGATCCCGAAGGATCAAAAGGTAAATCTTGCAACCTTTATGATTAAGGGAATTTATAGATGGTGGTGGGATGTTATACTTCAAACTATTAGATGTGAAGAGATGATGTGGGAAACCTTTAAGGACCTTTTCTTCAAGGAGTTTTTATCAAATTTTTTGAATATAGACCATGCTTAGGAGTTCATGGAGATTTATTAGGGGGATGATGTCAGTATCTTCTTACTAAGTATGGTTTACTAAGTTGGTTCATTTTTAACCTCTTGTAGTTGGGAAAAAAGTGAAAAAAATCCAAGAATTATGATATTGGTATTCATTTAGAGATGAAACTATAGGTTAGGAGCTTTGATTTGATGACCTACACTACAGTGTTTCATAAATCTATAAAGGTAGAGAAGGGAATCAAGGAGGAAAGAGATATAGGTATTCTTCCAACTTCCAGTGGATCAAATGATGTTTTCTACAGCATAGTTAAAATTTAATGCCCTAACACCAAAAGATCAAATCCAATGCCTTATTTTATTACATTGTAATTTTTTCAAGGGAAAATATCCCAAAGGACAGTTCAGTTTAGTAGTCTTGTAAAGAAGGATTGCTTACTTGATTCCCATAATACATTGTGAAAACAAAATAAAACATACTGCACAAAAAATACTGAAATGAACTGAATCCTTTAAAGCTTATTCAAAGTTATCTTCTTCATAAACTGGGGAATGAAACATAATAAGGGTGAGATCAAATTCACTATAAGGGTGAGTAAAGTGGAAGAAATAATGAATAAATAGGAATAAATTAACATGGAAAGGTAAATAAATGAAAACACATGACATTCAAATAACTAGATGAGTCAATATCAATATGGAAAGGTAAGAAACTGAAACTCATGCCATCTAAATCAATAAACTGAGAATGAAATATATCCATATATATGTCAACATAAAATCTAATGGATGAATAATAACTGAATCTAAATGAGGGAAATTCTTAATTGTTAGACATCATGTCTGAGACACATGAAAACCTATTACCATCAAGACCTTTCACAAGATGGTTTAAAACTATATATAGAAATCCGTTTAATTTTTCATACTATTTTTCTCATGAGTACCTGTCGATGCATCGAAGAGCTATATAAAGTTCAGACTCCACCTATCATTTTCAGTCCAAAACATTCTTTATATTGAATAATCAAAATAACTAATATGACTTATCAAATAACTGTATTTAATGATAAATATATATTTATCAATATTTCCTAAAATAATCAAATAACTGCCAAAGTAGACACCGTATGTAAAATGGTATATGATTTAGGCAATATAAATATCCATTTTATAAGAATATGTACATTCACGTAAATTATCAATGAAAAAAAGATTACAATAAAGTAATTGTTTCAAGAGAAAGTTATAAATCCCAAAATAAAGTGATATTTTTAAATATAATCATTAATAATATTCTTAAGGATAATAATCTTTAAACATTCCAAAGTGTCCTATACCACTTTGAAACATTTAAATCGTAATTCCCTAAAAGGTATGACATTAAATTAGACTTATAATATTATGAGGATAAGGGGATTCATGATATAACATTAAAAATGAGTATATACACCAAATAAAAGTTAATTGAAGCATAATAATAGTAAAGACTCAATGAAATGTAAATTGAGATGAAATTACCTTACATTAACCTTCCTTTTGTTGTCTGGCCTTTATCCTCCTCTTAATCAGGTAACTTCTTTTGGTTTATACTAAAAAACTTCCTTAGAAATATTTATACCAAAAGATATGCTTCTAGGTTAAGTGGAGGGATTTTGGGAGACTATTTGGTCATATCTTGGCCAAACCTAAGAGGTTTGAGAGGTGAGAAAAAGCGGAGAGGTGGTGGTCATTTATAAGGAAGGAAAATGAATCACATGGATTTTTTGGAAATAAGTTAGGTGTGCACATGTTATTACCTAAAAAAAGTCATAACAAATCAATATAACTCATGAATGTAAGTTTTATAGATGAATTATGTCCAAAAAATGGGTGTTGGACAAGTGGTTAGGTCATTTGGTCCCTTAAATACAAGTTTTAGTCCATTTTAAGCCTAATTGCACCTTAATCACTGTAATTAATTTTAATCATTATCACCAATAATTTTGGTCAAAAATCAAGTAGATATTATTAGAATGAAAATAACATCTGGATTACAATGGAGTATTTTTTTTTTCAAAACTAAAATCAAAGAAGCGGTTACATTAAGTTTAATTCTAATCTAGTAGATAGATGGTTTAACTGGTTTTGGTAGAAAAATGTTCAAAATATTGTTGAGTTTTTATTTTCAATTTCAATGTGAAATTGATTCTAATAAACTAAATTTTAATAATATATATTATCAATATAATTTTAATTTTAAAATATAATTTAACAATAATAATTATTTAAACTAAAAGGTAGTTTTTAACTAAAATGCAGTACTTTTCACTATTCATCGAAAATGAAATTTCTCAGAAAATATCAAAAATTCACCCTAGGATAATTTTTAAATTATGAATTCAATAATGAAGTAAATTTTATAAAATTAAATTTATAATATTTTCAAAATTAAGATTTATAATGGGTTTTTCATTAAAAGGCGGTAAAATTACCTTTACAAAAATATAGGTTTTTATGTGTGAAATAAGGTTTGTTCTTATTTTATGCACATAAAAACTAATGGGTAAATATAAAAAATATTTGATTGAATATATAACATATATATTTCATTAAAATAATTCAATAATTTTAATTACTTTAATTTATTAGGATAAAGTGTCTTTGTGAGCATAAAAATGGTTATATATAAAAACATTCTATTTATATTAATTTGGTTCCTATATTCATTTCTAATTAATTTTTAACCTATAAATTAATATTATCTTATTATAAAAATATATATTTTATATGTTAGTTAATAATATTAATAACTAATAATTTAATAACTAGTTTAAGTCTTATTATATTAAATAATAATATTTTAATAATATGTTTTTAAAACTAGGTCTTGCATATAATGTAAGCTTTTAAATAATGTCCCTCTTTCATGTAACGAAAGATAACTTGGTGTCGAGTGCATTAAAAATTATAAAATATATCAAATTTATTTAAAAATATTAAATCTATTTTAAAGTATCAGGGTATTATTTTTCCTCACACACTTTGTGTCACGTGTCCTGTTGGCTATCAAATATAAGGTTCTTACTTTAGAATTTTAGGGTGTTACATTATCCCCACCTTAAATAAATTATGTCCTTGAAATTTCTACTTGATCTCGGTGATAGAGGGATTGAAAATAAACTATTGTTGAAATACCCACATCATAAAAGGTTTAATATCAAATCTTCTTAATAAGGGAGAAAAGAAAGTACAATGGTCACGTAACTAGGTTCACTAGTATGAGAACATAGGTGGGAAATGGAAACATGGATAAAGATAAAAAAATATAACAATAAAGTTTTAATGGAGAGTGATAGAGAACATGGTTAGGAGAAAGTTCACAATCAGAAGGCCATAAATCTATGATGATCTAACTAGCTATTTGATTCATAGGAAACAAAGGTACTATGACAACATTTTTAGTTTCGTGATCATTTTTTCTGATTTTGAGGAATTATTTCACTGTCTAAGAATATAATTTAATATACATACTTGTTAATATTTTATAAGAACAATCATATCCTTTGTTAATTCCTTTAACTCTTTATACTTCATCTCTTATAACAAGATTCATTTTATAGTGATGTAATATATAAATCTATATAACCACATCCAATGTAAAACCTAAACCATTTCATAAATGGTTAATTTTTATAAAATATTTTTATCCAATATATTGGAAATAATTTCACTAAATTTACAAAATTAACTTATCATTAGCCATTAGTCAACATGAGGTAGCTCTAAATTATCACATTCCAAACATGTGAATAACTTCATCATGTATCCTCTTGAAATATGTTAATAACTTGAATTACTATAAAACCTTATTAGGAACATGAATTATTACTTATTCCTTGAGTAAGACACATATTATTAGATATATTAGTTAAATCCAAAAATGATGTAAACTATATCAATGATAGCATATAACACTTGTCGAAAAAGTCATTAATTAGTTCCAATGTAGTCAACACTTACCCAAATCAATCAATTCTTCATCATTATATCAATATCATGAACATATTAAGGGTTTTATTTCTCTTAATCACGTGTTATCCAAAAAATTTAACTTTCTACTGAATAAATTTTCTTGGTACCATTCAACATATGATTCTAAAATCCTTAATGAAAATGTACTGCATTACAATAAGTATATCTTTCATACATCAAAAGATGGGAAAAATATAAATAAAATACTTTTACAACATATTTATTAGATCCAAAGAAAAAATTACATTAATCATTCCACTTCGGTTGTGTCAATAACATATGCTTGACCAAGATCCCTTAGCTTATTTTGAGGTATAATATCTTAACTATTGGGGAATGTTTTTTCTTAGTGCCCCATCTCCTTGCAGTTATAACACTAAATAGAAGCATTTTTTATCTTCCCTTTACATTATTGTTCCTGGTGACCCTTTTCTCCATACTTATAATAGACTCCCAATCCTTTCAGTAATTTACCAGGGTGATTATTTCTATAGTTATCACGTGTTGGAAAATCCTTCTTTCCTTTCATCTTATTTGACTCATTACCTTTTTAATAGTGTTTAGAGGACCTATTATTATCTTGGTTTCCCTTGAATACATAGGATCTCAAGAATTCATTCTTTATTTTGATGTCACATAAAACTATCTCTTAGTATGATGAGAAATTTTGAGAAACCATCGCCCTTTGAATAATTTTCTTATGAACATAAAATAAGTGGTCGATCTTGTACTCTGTGTTGCATATATAATTCATAGCATACCTTGCTAACCTTTTAAGGGTAGCTTCATAATCCGAAACACTCGATTCTTCCTTTTTATTTAAGATAAGAAAATTTCTCTTTATCTCAATTTGTTGATCTTGAGGGAAGTATTTATCAAAGAAGGTATCCTTAAAATTCTTCCATTCCATGAGTTCAATTTCTTCTTCCTCCCTTGTATTCTAGATTAGATAACACCACTGATCAACATCACCATGGAGACAATAGACTGCAAGTGTAACCTTTTCCTTTTTGTTTCATTCTATGTCCATAAATATATTCTCGAGAGACTTAATCCATTGCTCAACTACAATTATATTAGTAGTCCCACTAAACTATGTGGGATTCTATCGCATAAAGCGATCCAACATAGAAGATTATCTCCTTGGAATAGGTTTCTCTATTTAGGAAAGGTTATTCATTATAACTTGACTAAGCTTTCCTAATATATCCATAAGTTTCTTAGTTCTAATACCATCTACATTGACTTCCTCTGTAGGGAAATATCTACATTGTCTATGAGTGTTGACACACTTATTCCATCTAGGATCCATTTCTAGATAATTAAATATACTATATTAGATCATAAAATTATGGAATTTCTATAATATTAATTATGGAATGACATAAATTAATAAATTTATGCATAACTAATCTCATAATTATAAACATGGATTCTTTGGGTACATCTTTACTTCTAAATACTTTATAATGGTAGGTAAACAAAATGTGAACTATTCTAAGAATATCCCTCAGAATTGTTAAACTAGGCGTGTAGTAAGACTCGTTGTCGTGTACCAGGTTACCTCAAGTCAGGAATAAAACACCTTTTTGGAGTTATTACTCCTAGTTACATCTGTGCGAGAACCATGTCCACATGTACTATCCAGAAAGGGATGTATTTCTAAAAATTACCACATAATCTCTACTCTACCAAAATTCTAGGATGTTCTTCTATACTTATCTTCAATGTGCATCTTAGGTTTGTTCTCCCTAATCTATGTTTTATAAATATAGTTTTGAAGGTTTTTTCTAAACTTCCTTTGATGCCAACTATAATTCCTTGATACTAGAAGCCTGGATCTGGTACATTATTTTCTTACATTGGCATTATTTCAAGGAAAAAAATACCTAAGTACCATTCAGTTTAGCAGTCTTAAAAAACCATATTACATACATGATACCCATAATACATTGGGAAATAGGAAATACAAACATGATACACAAAAAAAATGAAATTAATTGCATCCTTGAAATCTTATTCAATGTTCTCTTCTTCATAACCCGGGGAATGAAAAATAATAAGATTGAGATCAAATGCTCAGTAAGGGTAAGTAAAGAGGAAGCAATTATGAATCTATAGGAATAAATTAACATTGAAAGTTATATAACTGATACCACATTCCATTAAAATAACTAGATAAGGAAATATCAATATGGAGAGGTAAGAAAATGAAACTCATTCCATCTAAATCAATAAACTGAGAATGAAATGTTTCCATAGATATGTCAACACAAAATCTCATGGATGAATAGTAACTAAATCTAAATTAGGGAAATGATTAATTGTTGGACATCATGTCTGAGGCACATGAAAACCTATTACTGTCAAGACCTTTTACAAGAAAGTTTAAAACTATGGATAGAAACCTATTTAATTTGGCTAATTGTTTGTCTCATGAGAACCTATCGATGCATCAAGGAGCTATATAAAGTCCACACTCCACCCGTCATTTCCAGTCCAAAACATTCCTCATATTGAATAATCAAAATAATTAATATGCCTTATCGAATAACTATATTGAATGATAAATATAGATTTATCAATATTTCCCCAAATAATCAAATAACTGCTAAAGTAGTCACCCTATGTAAAATGGAACATGGTTTAGGCAATATTAATATCCATTGTATAAGAATATGGATATTCAAGAAACTTTCCAATGAAAAAGAGATTACAATAAAGTGATTGTTTTAAGATAAAGTTAAAAATCACAAAAGGAAGTTATATCTGTAAAGACAAACATTAAGAACATTCTTTAGGAGAATAATATTTAAACATTCCAAAGTGTCCCATACCACTTTGAAACATTTAAATCATAATACCTAGAAAGGTATGACATTAAATTTTACTTAGAATATCATGAAAAAATGGGATTCATGATATAACATGAGAAAGGTAGTATATACACCAAATAAAAGTGAATTAGTGTATAATAATAATTATATATCAATTAAATGTAAATTTAGGTGAAATTCCCCTACCTTAACCTTCTTTTTGTTGTGTGGTCTTTATTCTCCTCTTAATCGGGTAACTTCTTTTGGTTTATAACAAAAGGCTTACTTGGAAATATTTCTACCCAAAGGGATACTTATAAGTAGAAGGGAGGGATGTTGGGAGACTAGTTGGGTAGAACTTGGCCAAACCTAATAAGGTTTAGAGGTGTGAATAATTGGTAGAGGTGGTGACCTATTATATGAAAGGAAAAGGGCTCACTTAAATTTTTTGGAAACAAGTTAGATGTGCACATGTTCTTATGTAAAAAATGTCATACCAAACCAACCAAACTCGTTAATGGAAGATTTATGGACTAATTATGGACATATAATGGGTGTTGGACAGATGGTTAGGTCATTTTGGCCCTTAAATATAAGGTTTAGTCCATTTTAAAGCCTAATTACACCTTAATCATTGTAATTAATTTTAATCATTTTCACAAATTATTTTGGTCAAAAATTAAGTTGATATTATTAGACTCAAAATATAATCTGAATAATAATGGTTTATGTACATGTTTCTAAATTCAAATCATAGAAGCATGAAATTAATATTAATGCTAATCTTGCAGACATACGGTTTAACTGGTTTTAGTAGAAAAATGTTCAAAATATTGTTGAGTTTTTATATTCAATTTCAATGTGAAATTGATTCTAATAAACTAAATTTTATTAATATATTTATTATTGATCTAATTCAACTTTTAAAATATAATTTAAAATTAATAATTATTTAAATGACAAGGCAATTTTCAACTAAAATGCATTATTTTTCACTATTTATCAAAAAATTAAGTTTCTTAGAAAAATATCAAAAATTCACCCTAGGATAATTTTGAAATTATAAATTCAATAATGGAGTTTATTTTGTCAAATTAAATTATTAATAGTGTCAAAATTAAGATTTAAAATAGGTTCTCTATTAAAAGGTGAAATAACTGCCTTTATAAAAATATAGGTTTTTATGTGTGAAATATGCTTTATTGTTATCCTATGCACATAAAAACTAATGGATAAATATAAAAAAATTTGATTGAATATATAAAATATATATTTCATTAAAAAAATTCACTAATTTTAATTACTTTAATTTATTAGGATAAAACAACTTTGTGAGCATAAAAATGGTTTTATATAAAAACATCTCGTTTATATTAAATTGGTTAATATATTCATTTCTAATTAGGTTTTAATCAATAAATTAATATTATATTATTATAAAAAATATATTTTATAAGTTAGTTAATAATATTAATAACTGATAATTTAACATCCAGGTTAAGTATTATTATATTAAATAACAATATTTTAGTAATGTATATTTAATACTCGGTCTTGCGTATAATGTAAGATTTCAAAGCATGTCGGTCTTACGTGTAATTAAAGATAACTCGGTGTCGAGTGCATTGAAAAATAAAGAATATATCAAATTTATTTAAAAATATTAAATATGTTATAAAGTATCAGGGTATTATTTTTCATTACGCGCTTGGTGTCGCGTGCCATACACCCTATCTAATACAAGGTTATTACTTAATAATTTCAAGGCGTTATATCAAATTTCTTATTCTAGTAATAGAAATATTAAGGAAAATGATTCATGATGGAGCAACGGTAGATAGATAGAGCTAAGCATGGGTTATTTAGCACCTTTTTTGTGAGAATAAGGTCCTTAGTGTTTCAGCTCTGGAATGTGGTAGCATTATAAAAAATCTTTCTCAATGCCTTAGATCAAGTTTCATCCGTTTGGAAAGATAGGGAATCTGTAATGTTTTTTCTCAAAGGCATCATGAACGAGGTCTCATGGGGGTTCAAGTCAAACACATGCATCAAGTATTGGGATTGGCTAAGGATCTCAATAATAGGTTCAGAACCCTCATATGATGATGACTCAGGAAATTTATTCCTATTAGGGATATGTCCTTGGAGCTGAGTCAGAACAAGTGTATATGATGGACCAGGTTCTGAATGACTATAGAGAGGGACTGTCAACTATTCGAGGTTTGGTCCTCATGACCTATACTTTTTTCTACCACTCTATTTGACATTGGTACTTCTCATTCTTTAATATCTATGTAATTTGTCATTGTGATTGACCTATTGGTTAATTTATATTTTGAGTTATTATCTCTTGATGCACCCCTAGAGAAGAAATTGGATCATCTTATGAGATGTATTGGATTCCCAATAGTAGTTTCTAGCTATAGAAATATAGGGGAATTCATGATCTGTGATATGAATAGCTTTGACATGATCTTCGACATGATAAGGTTGACAAGTTAACAAACACACATAAACTACCATAGGAGGAGTGTATACTTTACTACACCCAAGGGGGAGAGGTTAATGATGAAAATTTAATGGGATTTTGGAGTAGGTAGAGTGGGGTCATACTTCACTCAGGTAGGATCTATCATAGTGAAGGTAACTATAATAGTTCTTGTAATGAAGCTAGTAGTTTCTTATTTTTTTATCTAGTGGTGGAATTGTATCAGTATGTCTCCCCGGATGATTTTTCAGTACTCGTTCTTGATAGGGAAATTTACTTTTAGATCGAAATCATTCTTGGAGAACAACTTATATTGATTACCCCATATCATATATCACCAGATAAGTTGAATTAAATCAAGATACAATTCAAGGATTTAGAAGTAAATTTCCTTATTAGACCTAGAACATCACCTTGGGGTGCTTTAGTGTTGTTCAAAAAGAATGAGGATGATAGTCTTAGATTTTTTATACGACATAAATCTAAACCAAGTGACCATGAATAATCGATACTGATTTTCAAGGATCAATGATTTGTTTGATCAATTGTAGGGAGCTTAGTGGTTCTCCAAGATTGACTTACTGTTAGGATACCATCAATTACAGGTCATAGAGGAGGATATCTTGAAGATGTCATTTAGAAGAAGATACAAACTATATGAATATCTTTTAATATATTTAGATCTTAAAAATGCAATGGTAGTGTTCATGAATCTCACGAATTGGATATTTCATATGTATCTCAAATCCATTTTTGTCGTATTTTTTGATGACATCCTCATATACTCATAAAACATAGAAATTAAGTAAGGAACATTGGGATTGTATTGAATACACTTTGAGCACAACATCATTATGTAAAACCATTGAAGTTTTACATTTGGATTTAGGAGGTGAAATTCCTTGAACATGTGATCTCTGAGGTGGAAATTTCTATAGACCCAAAGAAGGTAGATATAGACATGAATTGGGATTTTAATAATAATGTATTTGAGATCACAATCATCCTTGGTTTAGCTGGGTGCTACAAACATTTTATATAGGAATTATCCCATTTGGAGTTGGTAGATGTGGTCCATGTTGTGAAGTGTTGGATACATTATTTCTTTGGTTAGAGGTTTTTTGTTTACATGAACTACAAGATCCTTTGATATATCTTCTCTCAATGGGATCTAAACTTAAGGTAGATGTGTAATGTGGATTATCTAAAGACATTTGACTTTGAGATGGATTATTTTCTAGGGAAAGGTAATTTAATTGCATATTCTCTTACTAGGAAGACATCAGAGATACAGGAGCATGAAGAGAAGGCTTCACCTGAAGAATGATGCATGATAAGTTTGATGGGGAAATATCTCATGGATGCATTAGAGAATCATGGTGTGATGATAGTGCACCTTTAGTGATCATTTCATCTTTAGTGGAGTATGTGAAATTGATACAGGGGTCATACCCTGAGTGTGTAGTGATGCAATAACACTTAACGAGGGATGATTATATTCCAGGGTAGTCCTTGTATGTTTATGACATTATCTATGTTTGTGAGAGGTTAGTAGTTCCAGCTTACTTGAGGTAAGACCTGATGAGAGAATCTCATGCTTCAAAGTGGGTACTGTATCTGGGTTGATAAAGATGCTCCATGATGTCTGAAGCCATTTTTGGTGTCCTAGTATGAAGAGGGACATCATTGGTTTTGTTTCACAATGTCTTACTTTCTAGAGAGTAAAGGGAGAGCATCAACATCTTGGTGGATTTCTTCAACCACTTCTGGGGATGATGTTAAAGTGGTAAGACATGAAAATGTACTTCACTATGGGGATACGTAGAACCCTATTTCGTCATGATTCTATTTGGGTGGTATTTGATCAAATGAAGTAAGTATCACATTTCATACCAATATTAGAGACTCACTCTATTGATTTGTTTGGAAAGAATTATATCTGAAATATTGTACCATTATATGTATTTTCTTCTAGTATCATGTTGTATAGGAATTCATGTTTTACATTGTGGTTTTGTAAATGGTTGTAGAAGGTTTTGGGGACCTATTTGAAGTTTATTTTGACATATAATCCATAGAGAAATGGAAAATTAGAGAGGACAATTTAGATATTTGAGGATATGCTTCGGGAATGTGTAATATAATTTGTGAGAGTATGGGATGATCACCTAGCCTTGGTGTAGTTATCTTATAACAATAGTTTCTAGGCTTTGATTCAGATGGAACCTTTTGAGGCTCTCTGTTAATAGTCACATTACTCACCATTGTGTTGGAATGAGGTGGGTGACGCACTACTTGTTGGCTCAAGTATGATGAAAGATACCTTTGAGAGAGTCAAGATGATTAAGAAGTGGTTGGTTACCACTTACTGAAAGAATCAATCATATGTTTATATGAGGATATGACCTTTGTATTTCACTTTTTGTGATCATGTTTTCTTGCATGCACCACCTTCGTTGGGGAATCATAGTTTGTGAAAGATGGCACTGCATTTTGTGGTAATGTTTGAGATCGCTGAACATATCAGAGTAGTGGATTACTGATTGAGATTTCCTCCATGTTATTGAGGTATTCATGATGTGTTTCATATTTCTCATCTTTGTAGGTTAATTCCTAGTCATGTACTTGTGATCGACTGTGAGGATGTTTAGTTGGAACTAGATGCATCTTTTATGGAGTGCCTGATGAGAATCATAGACCATAGAATAAAGGTGTTATGATGGAAGAATATGCCATGTTGTATGGTAGTTTGGATGGTTCAAAGAGGATATGTGGGAGTGGGATTTATAAATTTGATCTTAGTGTCCATATTTATTAAAGTAGGATGGATGGATATGCTTCTCCAGGATGAGAATCTGTAGATGTGTGATTGTAAATCCGTACAATTTGGTTTCATGTATGTGAAAACCTTATCTCCAATTTTTTCATATGATTATTCAGGTTGATCCATGCTTGGGTAAAGGATTTTGAGACTTTATATATATATATATTTTAATCTTAACATAGGTTTTTGAGATCTTTCTATTCAAAATGACCAATAAGATGCATATAGTGAAAGACATTTTGGCCCTCGCATTATCCTATATGAAAAAGGGATATGGAAAATGGATTTTCAATCTATTTTGGAGATCATTGTGAGAAAAAAACACCATGGATCAGGTTGGAGTGTTCCATAACACCACAACCATGGCCAAGCTATGGTGGAGGCTAGGGTGGCTTCATACTAGAGTTTGAAATATCTAAAATAGATGCATTTATTCTCAAATATTGACCAATTCAAATTGTAAATGCATGTGGATTAGATTTGGGGTCTTTAATATGGTTTTAATAAATTTCTAACCCTATTAATGGATTTGACCCCTATTCTTGTTGATTCCTTCAATCCAAAAAATTTCAGACATCTTACAAACAAACCTAGGGTGTGTGGTTGGCCCTTCTTTCATTTAGGATTTATAACTTGGATAGACTATTTTTTCTGAACCACTTTTATTGATATTTATGTAAGAATAAAACCTTAAAATTCAGAGGCTATTTTTATTGAATCAGAACTATAAAAACCCTATCTCTTCTCCTTTTTGTCCATTTCTTAAAGCTTTGGTTTTATCCTTATTCGATCAAACTTGAATTCTACTATTGATGGTGTTCAACATTGGGTAAGTTTTTGTTCTACCCTTAGTTTATTTATTACTTGAAACTCATTCTATAACCCATTTCATATTGGATTGGAATTGGTTTTTTGAAATTATTGGCATGCAATATTGTTCTAGTTAGTGTGTGAATGTGATTTGGGTAATAACACTCATGATGAACCTTGATGTTGACATCAGAGCGATTGAGATAGAATGTTACTTACCATACAGAGTCTATGTATATGATTGTTATAATGATATGACATTGCGTGATTATATGTTTTAGACCTTTGTTGAGTTTGATTTCATGTGTGTGTGTGCATAGCTTGTCAAACCATGATTGAGTTTGATCACATGAGTGTGTGTTTGGATATAGTTCCTCACTCTTGATATGATAGGTTGTGCCTTTATATGATATTCCATGTTTCCATGTTATGTACTTTGTATATTCTATATTATTGTTATATGCATGGTACCAAAGTGACATGTGGACCCATTTTATCTCAGTATCTATAGAGGGGTAGCATTCTATGATACTACATGAGGCGTAAAGACATGAACGAGATAGATGATAGGGTATTATGAACTTGTGTGTCCTAACCTAGGGTAATCATGGTCTTATGAGATCTTATCCGGAGGTGACAATTGGACATGATGGTCTTATGTGATCAGACTTGTGAGGTTAAGTGGGGCTTGATGATCTTATATGATATGACCTGAGAGATAGTAACATGGTATAATGACTTGGTGTGGTATATCCTGGAGGCCTAGTGCATGTATGACTATTGATCATCCTTGTGAATAGATATTTTTATTAAGGAGCCTCATTTTTGGCTACTTCACTGGTGATGTTTCCACGACCAATCAAATGTTCTTCCGGCATCGAGCTAAAGAAAGTATGACCAGAGTTTTTGGATTTTTGGTTAACACATAGATTATTGATATGGTATTTTTTTTATTGTGTGAAAATTTATTTACTATAATTAAATACCCTCTTATACACACACATTCATGTTAAGGACACATTAGTGGCGTCCTACTGGGTTTATACTCACACCTTGCATGGGAATCTCAATGCGCATGAAAACTTAATGATTAGGGATATATGAAAGGAAAAGATACCAGTGATAAGGAGTTAGGATATAGAGCATAAAGATCATAGGTGGTACTGGTACATACTCTAGAGTGATTCCATGGAATTTTATTTATTTACCAGTCTTTCTCATACTCTTATTGGCATGTCACCTTGGGGGTCCTTGGTTTATTACTCCATATGACTTGAGATACATACAATTCCATAAGTTATATCATTATTTATTTATTTTTCTATGTAATCATGTGTTATTATTTATAGTTTACTAATACTTAGGGTATAGTCTCTCCACAGATGATGTTTGGAACCTCACTGATAGTCAAAAACCACTTGCATATAGGGAGGAATGCATAAGTCCATGTGGAACTCTAACTCAGATTTGGTGATTTGGGTGGGGAGTCATAATTATTTAATCTATTTTTTTATAAATAATTTACATTAGGGAAATTTTATGTTATTTATTAATGATTTACAAATATTATAACAATATTTAAAATTATCTCATTTAATTTAAATAAAATTTTCTTAGTATTAGATATTACTTATAGAGAAACATTTCTTATATATCCATGGAAGTTTTTTACTATTTATAAACATTACATATAAATATATTTATATTAAACGTTTATTTTAAAAAAATTAATTCTTATGTGAGGATTTTTTAATGTAAAAAAACCTAACCTAACTACTTATTAATCTTACATTTTTAGTGAAGATTATAGTTTTAATCTCACATAGCTTCTGATGATTCTTATATGAGATGTAGATTTTTTATATAATTATTATTTAGTTAAATTTGTAAAAATGAAATTTATTACAAGGAGAAAAAATGATCCATATGTAGGTAGTTTCATTCAAATATTATTCTTATGTATAGTTCAAAAAATATGAGTTAATTAATATTGTATCAAAATCTTATAGTTATTCCTATCTGAGAAAATCTACACTACTTTTGTGTTTTTATTCTTGCATGAACAAGGTTTCACATTTTTTAATCCCAAAAAACACCCTAGATTATGGCTTATTGAAAAATAATGAAAAAACAAGTGATTTCGACACCAAGTTTGAGATTGAACTTTTTTTCTTACAAAACTTATTTATTTTGAGTAAATATTTTATATAAGAGTTTAAAATGAATTTATTTCAAATAAAATCAAACATGGAGCCATTTTATGGAAAATAAAATAGATATTTATTCCAATCATGTTTGAATAGATATTTTAGTTAATAATTAAAAGGATATTTTAGGGGTGATTTAAATGGAGATGATTTTAATGTTAAAATCAAAGTTATCCAATGACTATGAAGCTCCTAATTATAAAAAGAATAAGATTATTAAACATTAAAGTATTTTTTTTTCAGTGGTATGATTTTATGAATATTTTAACCAAGTATTTATGAGTAATTATATCTATAATAAATACGTGTAACAGTTATGAAGACTATGAATTTTAAGGATAAATTTAAGGAATTCATTGACCTAATTATTTCATGTCTTTATTTATAGAAATAAGGCCTATAATGACTATAAATATTCCAAAATTCAATGATAATATAATGGATTGTTTTATTGGATTAAATTAATGGGTATTATAAATATATTATCTTGATTTAATGATAGAGGATAGAAAAATAATTCATATGACACATCAAACTGATTACAAAGTTTACACACTCTTGAGGTTATTTGATCATCATTGCAATCATTCTCAACTTCCAATTTTTCTCTCTATTATTTATTAATGTAATTCTAATTCTTGGGAGATCATAGAATGTGTTGTACTAAGGATTTAATTAAATTAATCCATGCCTTTTTTATTTTTTATTTATTGAGTGCTCACTACCATTAAAGTGAGGGTATTGGGTTTCTCACATCAATTATTTAAAAGCAAGTGAAATTCTTAATTTTTTAGTTACTTGGATACCACTAAATTCAAGGGATTAAAGGAACCCTAAAATAATTTATGAGAGGAGATATAAACACTCATTAAATGGAGTTTTATCGAATCTTATATAATAAGTTTATGTTTCTTTTTTATTTCAATTTCATACTCTGTTTTATAGTTTTAAATTCTATTTATATTTAAATTATTAGATTCAAAATTTTAAAATTCAATTCACTACCAATTAATCCTATCTAGTCCAACGAATTAATATTCTATCAAGAAAGGTATTATGTGATAGAAATTCAAATCCTCAAAAAACAAGAGGAAATACAATATAAAACAATTAAATGGTAGAATATAATCAATCTTAGAAGAACATAGTTAACGAATAGTGGAAATAACTAAATGAATGGAAATTTAGTCAAAAATCAATTTCCCTTAAGTCTTGGCTCACTTCATACATCCTCTAAATCCATGAATAAAATAATTTTAATTATTTTCTTAATTTGAAATATTTTTTAGGTTTATGAATTTATTATAATTTCTTCCTATATATTTATATATATCCTAATTGATTATATTAATTATATTTGTGGTCAATAAGTAAAGATGTGTTCAATAAGTGAAGTTGTAAATATGTTCTCGGTAAGATAAAGAGACCAATTATTTAAGAGATTAAATTATCCCATGGTTGATGAAGTTCTTCATGAGAATGTGATATTAATGATTTTATTAGTTTGAGACATAACTTGTAATTCTTGTGGATCATAAGTGGCGTTGTTTTCCATTTAATAGGCTGCTATAGATCCATTCATGAATGAAAGATCTATTTCTATATTGAAAATAAATATTAATAAGGGGGAAGTAGTTGTTTATTAGAGTTTTGGGATAAATAGGTTCATGAAAGGATATTTTTATACATATATTGATTGTGAAGATAGAATTTATAAAAATTAATGAAAATTGTTGATGTATTATGAAATAATTATCTACTATATGTTTTTGATGAGTTTGAGATACTGAATGTGATTTAAGAATCATAAATATTATTGAACAATGTAAAAATATAGATATAAGAGTAATTAATAATCCTTGTGTCATTGATCATAAAGGAAACTACATATACATTGATTAAAACACTTGGATGATGGTTGAATAATATTTTGTTTGTAGATGAGTAAGGTGAAATGATTATTTGGTAATTAATTAAGAACAATTATTGTGAATATTTTATGAGAAAATAATGAGGAATTTTTGATGTAGTGTAATGTTATTCAAATACTCAATAAGATTACTTATATGATGAAAAAATGATTTAGGAACTATGATAAAGAGTTTTGAGATTGTTTGATAAATTCATAGAGTAATTTAAAGTGTTTTGAGATGAGATGGAGCAGTTAGGGATGCCCTGAGAATATTTGAATACATTATAATATTAGTTGAAGAAGTTTTGAAATTCTAATTTGGAGGTAAAAATTTAATGACAACATATATCTGATCTATTAGAAACAGAATATTGGTAAAGCACTAGATCTCACTGAGATAAAGTAGATATTATGTGAATATACCTTGGAATTGTTGATGGTGTTGAAT
The DNA here is from genome assembly GCA_963277665.1 of Viscum album. Lineage (NCBI taxonomy): Eukaryota > Viridiplantae > Streptophyta > Magnoliopsida > Santalales > Viscaceae > Viscum > Viscum album. The sequence continues at coordinate 1,149,480,200 of OY728128.1, forward strand.
TTGTTTTCAATTGATTTTGTGTAAATGTTTTTGAGTATCATGGAAGATGAAGCTTTAAATATAATGATTGAAGAGCTGATCTTAAGTGTGAACAATTTCAAGTGTTGGATATGAAGAGATATTTTCAAAAAATTGACTACTTTAGTTTCAAAACATATATATCAGGGCTTATTATTTTTGTGAATATAAATATATATGTTTTAAGAATCAAAAAATGATTACGTCTCTCAATACTAAAACCACCTGAGTGGTATTCAATTAGATACAACAACCAAGATCAAATTTAGAACTGAATGAGAGTGTCTATGAAGGTGTATAGGGGAAAGCATGGGTCAATGCAAGCATGGGGGTCATGGGGTAGTGCTATGGAAGATCCACCACGCAGAGCGACATGATGGTGAGTGTCCATATAATGGGGTGGCTATATGGGAATTCAATAGTCGATGAAAATAGTCTCCATATGATAAAATAAAACTATCCTGAGTGAAAGAATGATATGATAATCATTTAAATATGGGAATGTTTCACTTTTAAATTTTTTTTGGGTAAGGTTAATATGATTTTGTAGTAATTCATATTCTTCCTCAAGACAGACTATAGTTTTCATGTCAAGAAGCCTAGTTTTGTGTTGTGCTTGCAAAAACTACATAAGAATATTTTAACCACATATATTTGTGATGGTAATGAGATTTTTTACATAGCTAAGGTTACCATGACATGATGATCGATGTGAAACACCAATGAAGAAGATATCCTCATTAGGACAGTAAGTGTTTAGCATGATCAAATGGTGTGATGAATACTGCCTAAGGTGTTTCAAAATCATGAAGATAAATGATGAAGTATATTCAAAATGCATTATTTTTACAATGTAACCTACTATTGATAACTTTTTTCATTCTACGATGAATGAAAAATTCCATGGAATTTGAGATCTGTTCCATGTAGAGAAGGTCCATGTTGTAGTTAGAAATCAGATGAAACTCAAAGAGCATAAAAGATAATAAAGAGTGTAATAAATTTAAGGTGAGTTAAAATAGAGGTTTTTATAAAGAAAGATAAATTTTATAACTAAACAAGGTATATTTTTTGAAGTAGAAAAGGAATGAATATGCACCCATGTTTTTTGGAAATTCTAGGAGGTGGGTTCTATGATTCAATTTGTCTATAAATATCTCGTAATAGTGTTATTAGCCTATTATGATAAAAGATTATTGGATGAATATTGAGAATATAAAAACTCTTTATATTCATAAAAGTTTTACAAAAGAGTATTCCTATATAAATTACACTAAATTTCTATGGTTTTCAGGATGGAACACATGCATGAATTAGATGTGAAAATTAGATTTGATAAGTTCACATAGTGAACTATATTTTCATAAAGGGAGTACCATGAACCAAAAGTTACATGAAGATTGTTTCATGTTCTATGTTTTTATGATTATGTTCATGAATTACATGCAATGTGTTAGATCTATATTATTATAGTTATGCGAAATTTTACTTATCATGAAGCATGAGTGAGAATTACATGAAACGTGTAACTCCAATAGCCAAGAGTCGCAAAGACAAAAACTAAAATTATTCTAATATAAATAATTAAAGATTTAGTTTGAAATAGTTACATAAATCCATTATGTGAATAAGTATAGAGTGAAGTTCCTAGGACAGTTGTAATACCACTAATAGGGAGAGTGAATCAGTGGTATATGTTTTATAAATTCTTTTAAATTAATCCTCTATAACTAATTAAAATTTTATCCTCTAATTATAAACTCTCTCTCACCCAAGTGAATTAGTAATATATATAATGCATATGACACAAAAAAAATTCAATGTTTAACCTCAATATGATAGCTTAATAATTTTCAGGTTCGGTTCAAGTTATGAGACCTGTATTATCACTAATATAATAGTGATTACAAGATAGGGGAAATGTAGATCCTTAACTCTTTATAGACTGTCTATGGATTGAAAAAACTTGGGAAGAGAGCATCCATGAAGTTTCACCGCAACAAAAAAAATTCTGGGTTTTATTTACCCTGTTAACACCAGCCTTCAGATTATCTCATCACTCTTGGTTGAGAATAATATTCTTAGTGTAACTTAATATGTATAGACATCAATAATATGATCTTATTCTATAGGAACCTTGATTTCTAGAAAGAATAAAAATGTGAAGCAGTAATTTTGACATCCTATTTAGTTCTTCATAATAACCATATCATGCACAAGCTCATGAATTAATGGTATTTTTCTTTTCCTCATCAATTGAAAGTTTTAGGATCAATGATAATAGATCTAGTTTTCCTTGACTTGGTTAAAATTCTCATATGGATTGTTAGTTATGTTCTTTAGTCTCCCCTTTTCTTGATAGAGATAATTTTTAGAGAAGCAAGGTATCAAACTATTCTATCAAAACAAAAAAATCATTTTATTTTTTTCCTTTTTTATATCCCATATATAATGAACAAATAATATTTCTATGATAATTATATAAATTCTCCATGAATTCGAGTGTATAAAATTTCCTGGCCAAAAACGCATAATGAGACTCTAGATTATTTTTCTTTGAATATATTTGAATTTGAGTTCAAAATAACCAAGTAATTAATTAAATATTCTCCTATATTAATCTACATTAAAATATATTTAATAATAGTCTTTAATTTCATCTTCACTATGGAAAAATATATTTCTAAAATATTCATACAACAATGCATTAACTGATTTAAATTTTACTAATTCTTGGTGATTTCATATGACTTTAAAAGTCCATAGTTTGGTATCTAGAGTCTTATAGACTCTCTGTAGATGAATTTAGATACACGGAGTCTCATTTAGTACAAAATTATTATGTAATAGATTGAAAGTCATACACCCATTCCCAAAGTCATAAACTGATGAAAATTTTGAACCCAAATAAAAGTTATATAAAGCAACTAGAAAACATCATATGAGACTCAATAAAATCATTTTACACTTATAAAATTCTTACAAGATCAACTAAAAAGCCATAAATTAATCACTAAATTCATACTATACTTCTCAAAGTCTCACAAGATCAGATGAAAAATGTATACATGATTATTTTTTATATCCTTACACAACTCACTCTGATGTCATACACTAGAGCATGAAGTCTTTTGAGACTCCAAGTCTTATCCATTTACTAGACATAGTATCAAAATTATATATTTCACCAAAAAATAATTGGACCTTCTCAAAACTATGCCATTCATGTCTAACAACCATAAAAAACAATTCTCATTCATTCCACAATATCTCTCACTTATAATTGATAATAAAGACAACAACTTCAAAAAATACAAGGTAACTTCAATTTCCCCTTTGGATTTGATATCAAGATCCATTTAACAATTTCTAAAATCATATTGAAACTAAAATAATCTTACAAAATACACAAAATCATAACCTTTCTCATGTGAAAAATATCTTGACACCACAATATAGGTTAGAGTACTATTTTTTAGAGAACTCCATTTCCCGGTGAAAAGAAACATTTTTTCCAAGTGATAAGGTGTTATCCCCATAAATGAGAGAACTCACTTCTTCAATAAACTACCCCTTTTCACAATAAATATAAACACATAATTAATAACAAATAAGGATATAAATAAACCTCTCCCCCCTTTTTACTTATCACCCCCCCTTGTGAAGGGAAAATGCATCTTCCAAGAAAAGAGTTGTGCATTTACTTATCCCTCTTGGGAAACATAATCCAAGGATAATTAAAGATACTCATAAGGATTATTAAGAGATAAGTAGGAGATAAAAGATCATGTTTAAACTTAAATTATCAAATCAATCCTTAGGGATAACCTTGGTGAAGATATCTTCTAATTGGTCTTGATTAGGGACAAATTCTAGTTTTATGTCTCCATTTTCCACCTAATCATTAATGAAATGAAACCCGATATCAATGTGAATGGACCTTTAGTGTTATAGTGAATTTTTAGAAAGATAAATGTAACTTTTATTATAAAAAATAATTCTAATATATTTTTCAACTTTCACCCACAAATCATTAAGTTTCTCTCTCATCTAAATCATTTGTGTGCAGACACTAGTAATAGTCATATACTCAACCTTTATGGTGATCAATGCCAATAAAATATTCTTTTTACAATTCCATTTCAAAAAGATATCTCCAAATACAAAAATTAAAATTTAATTTTACCTTTTATCATTACAGTCACCTACCCATTCTATATCTATAAATCCAAATAGATTCAAGTTGTTTCCTATCTTATATAACATCCCAAATATCATAGCACCTTTGATACATTTAAATAATATTTTTGCATCCATAATATGTGATTCTTTCAGATCAATATGATATCTAGAACAAAAACTCATAGCAAACAAAATTTATGGTCTATATGTGGTGAGATATAATGGGATATCAATCAGTTTTATAAATTCTCTTTCTTTATACTCTCACCCTCACCATCCTTTGACAAATTCAGACCCATTTTTATAGGTGTAGATAGTGGTTTTGAATCCTCAATCTCAAAATTATTTAATAATTATTTTGTATACTTCTATTGGTATAGAAAAACAAAATTTTATTCTTGCATCACTTGTAAACCCAAAAAGTGTCTCAACTCACCAAACATGGACATCTAAAATTGGTTCTTCATTTTCTTAGAAAATTTTGTGAAAGAAATCCCTTGATCTTCTATAAAAATGATTTCATCAATATAAGAAATTAAAAAAAGATAATTTCTTTCATATACTTGTTATCTAAGTTGTTTTATACTATTCCTTTGATAAATTTTAGGTTTTTTAAGTAGTTTTACAGCCTAAAAAACAAGGACCATGGGGCCTTATTTAGTCCAGGTAAATCCTTATTCATTTTAAAAACCATTGAGCTATCAATTTCAATAAATAAAACTTACAGGATTCTCAATATATAAATATTATTCAAGATCACACTCAATAAGGTATATCTGATATCCATTTGATAGATTTTTCACTTCCTACAAGGTTCTATAGAAATGAACATTCTGATATATTCCAACCTTTCAACTGCAGAAAAGGTATCTTAAAAATTAACTCCTTCATCTTAATAATAACCTTTACACATAAGTCTATCATTGTTTCTGATAAATTTTCCTTGATAATTTATATTGTTCCTAAATACTAATTCTTTACCAATGAAATTTTTAGTATTGAGTTTTGGAACAACATCCCTTGTAGAATTTCTTTCAATTTGATTGATCTTCTAATCCATAGCCTCAATCCACTATTTATAATAAAAATATTTTTTAATTTTATGTATATCAACCTAAAAAATTAAAGTTGTTTAATTTTAACACTGAAATCTTCTTCAAGTTTGTATTGGTGTTGACTGAGTTTTAATAATATTCATAGTATCCACATGCTTCTTTATATTTTGAAACTAATTTATCATTATTAATAGGCTCTTATTAATTATAAATTTGGTCAAAATATATATCTATTTTTAGTGGCTTAAACTCAACCTACTTGGTACTGGATTTCCCAAAAATCTTCTCGTTATTTTAATAATTTTCTTCAAAAACTTCTGTATATGGAATATTAGGTTTAGGATAAATCTGAATTATTTTCACATCATATCATCCAATCACTTTTCAGAGCCTTTTATACAAGTATTTTTATTTATGAGACCTAATCATACATTGTTTCGTAGTTCCTTGAAACATGTGTTCTAGTTTTAAGAATCACTATTTTCAAGTAGTTTCCATTATATTTATTTATGGAACCGGAAACTCCCAATAGTTCTTTATCCAGAGGGGACCTGCTTTCCAAAGGCAAGTGTTCATTAAGTTTAAACTTTACGATACTTAAGAATGTGCATTGGTCGAGAGGATGGGAGGTCGGACTCATCACACCCTTTTGGGGGGAATTATTTTCTACTCCGGGACTCTCTTTGTAAATTTAAGATATTTTCATGAATCCTTATTAATTCACCAATTGTATCATAAGTATCCCTTGGAATTTACAATCACTTATTAACATGTGTAAAATTTATAATCATCTGTATGCATTCAAAGTTCTTCATCAATGGAAACATCTATATGTATTCGAGGTTTTACATCAATGGTATCCTCTATTATACCAATTATAGATTCTTTTAATCATCATTGTGATGATACTGGGTTTTAAGGCACTCAGTGGGGAACTCTAGAATTTATTGTCATCTAGGGAGATGAAGGTTTGTGTTGATCTTGGGATCATGCCCGTAAAATAGGCTACCTATGTATCCTTGTGAAAGGAATCAGAACCCTAGTAGTTCAGTGTCAATTAATAGGACACATAATACATTTTAAGTTCATGTGATAAGGACCTATATGTGAAATATGATTAGTTGAAAATTAATGTGGGACTTATGCTGAAGCAGCCCAAGGAACTTTGTAAAGGATATATGTTTCCAAGTAGGATCAGACCCTATTTGGAATATGGCCCAAGGAGAAATGGGTTGATTTGAAGTGTTAGGTTTGAACCTCAAGGAGACTTCCTACATATCCCATATAGATGGGAATCAAAGCCCATATAGTTTAATAAATCTCATAGGAGAGTATAGTCCTCTGAGAGAGATGAGTTTGGGATTACATTCTGAAAAGAATGCCTTGATGATTTGAGGATTGAATTTGGGGCTTATTTCCTAAGGAGGATGCCCAAATTGGGGGAATTAGTGTTGGATTCTTGATGAGGATATCTAGTGAGCTTGGGCCCTAAAATATATTCCTACATATCCTGGATTGAATAAGAATCAGAGTTCTCATAGTTCCTTCCAATGAGTGTTTGTGCACATGTTGCAACCATTACATATCTCTAAGCCCACGTGATTCATGATCGGTGTGAGAAACAAGAGGATGTGAAAGATTCAACAATGAAACTTCACACTTCCAAATTTTTCCTTCATGCTGATAGAAGAGGGAACGTCAACCGTGGAAGAGGGTGAGGTGAAAAACCTTCTCTTTATTCTATTTACATTGGACAAGGGTCCAATGTAAGGAAGAAAGGGTGAAGGTGAGGGTTTTATACCAGGATGGCTGGACTTTTTGATATTGGTTGGGGATTACTCCTAAGTAGGATTCTGATTGGGAATTGGTTGTGGCTTACTCCTAAGGAGGATGCCCATTTGAGGTTTAACCTGGAAAACAAGTCAGGTGATGGGGTTTTGTAGAGTTTCTTGAGGATTGTATCGACTCAAGGTACTCGAGGAATCCATAAGGAGAGTCCAAACTCATAACATGCGAAAGGAACCAAGAGGGGTAAGTCGAATCAAGGCACTTCATTGAGTGTGATGGAGTGTCTCAGATCATGGTATTCCAAGATTGGAAGTATGGCCGCATAAAGGGTGCAATGGAAAATGTCATCGACCGGATCCAAAAAAGTTTGCGGTGCAACTCTCCATTTTTCATGGGGGTCAGTGACAGAAGCGAAGAGACCGGCCCGAAGGGCTGGAATCGCAACCCGTCACTGATCCCATGTAACAACCCAAGCTTCTACGGTACACTTCTCTTTGAATAATGTGATAGCGTGTGTTGTACGCAACACCGAGTTCTAACAGACCATAACCAATCAAACTAGCCGTTATGAATAGTAATACCTACTTTTTGAAATTATATATATTTTATATTTCAAAATGGACTTCATTTTTGGATTTGGAATATCGAATTTAGCCTAAGGTGAAATTTTGGTACTTTTCAGATAACTTTAATATTTTGATGAATAGTGAAAATTACTAAATTTTAATTAAAAACAACTTTTTTAATCAAAATAATTAATAGTGATAAATTATGAATTTGAGTGGTTTTAAAGTATATTTAGAATATATTTTTACCATTTAATATAATTTTTGTCATTGGACATAATTTTACAATTAAACCGGACATAAACAAGTGTCAATCTTTTGATAGTTATTATCTCTTAAAAACACGCTTTTCGTTTTAACAAGGGGAATTAATTTTAAATTATTTTCTTCCACTTATGTGTGTTGAATTTGGAAAAATTGATTCCATATTTGGAATCAGGATGTTCAAATTGTGTAAATAGGTAACTTTTATTTTTAGACATTTTGAATAATTACTTCGGTAAATATTTTATTTACCATGGTTAAAGGGTAAATCCGGTAAATAATGGTTAAAAAATAATATTATAATAATACTAAATTACCCTAAAACGTGTCCTAGTCTCATTGGTTGATACATGTTCGACCATAGGCATCTTTGGGTTGATTTTGGGACCCCATGGAGCCACTTGTAGTTGATAGGGACACTTAATTTTAATTAAGTTAAAATGAATACAAAAATGACACAAGCATATATCTTTTAGAAAAATAATTTTTACATAGGGTTATATATGTTGTATTTTCGACTATAAATATTAATTAGAAATATAAAAAGATTTCCTACATAATTATATTTTATTTATAATTTTTAGAGATTAGAGAAGTTAATTTATTTATGACAACATGATGATGTAGTAATTACCATAATAGTAAAAATTTAAAATAATTGATATTATAAATACCCAAATAAATATAATTTGAGACTTTTAATGAATTAAAATAATTTTATAGGATAATATTACATATTATGATTTATTTAATTAACTGTTTTCGAAGTAATCATTCTGTTATGAGTTTCTAAAAAATCAACTATTGAATAATGTCAAAATTGACATAAAAGAGTTTTTAAAACAAATATTATATTATTAATTGATATTAAATTCTTAAAAATCTAATTTTCATCCAATAGACTTATATAATTATAGTTGTATCATTAATGGACCACTTTGGGGTCGCTTGGATGTATATAGTATGTTTATTAACCATATAATATAAAAATACAAAGAGATATTGTAAAAGTGAAACTAATTAACTTAGAGTTAATACTTAAAGATAAGGTTAATATAAGTACCAAAACCTATCTAAATTCTATTTGTTGAGTGTTTTTCGACCCATACCCACCTTAAAATTTAAATAATCCACTTTTGAGCCATTATAAACCTAATATGAATTTATTATAAATTAATATTTCTAGATTTTCCAAAGGTGCCCCTCACCCCTCTTATAAAAGGTCACTCCTCCTTCTCATTTCTTCACACCTTCAAAGCCTTTTGGTTCGAACAAAATCTGCCCAAATGCTCTCCCAAAATCCTTAAATACAACCTAGAGGCCTTAGTTTGATCAGAAAGCCAACCTAAGGATCCCTTTTGATCAAATCAAAAGGAAGAACCCGAAGAAGAGGTAATGATTTCACCACCCTTTTCCAAGTTCCTTTCTTCTTCCACTTCTTCTTCCTTTGTTGTTATCATTCTAAAATAGTAACTCCAGTATCATATTTATACTGTGATGTTATTATAAATATGGTACAATCATATTCAGTATTCTATCCACCCTTTGAATAACATGTCACCATACGTTCGTACGTACGACTTACCGTCTCCACGTCGTGGTGTAATTGTTATTCAATATATTATTATTTGGATGGGTATAATAATGATGTGTAACTCATGTAAATAATAAATATAACATGTTAATGATTCTGTATATATGATATACCATCCATTTATATATTATTTTAATATCAAAAGAATGATATTGTCGCTCGTGCGTACGTACGGACTACCGTCTCCACGAACGCGATGAGATTCATTCTTCATCGTATCCATTCAAGTATAATTATCATTTGATGATTTAAAAATTATGTTTAAGGACTTGATATCATTCTGTATATGAATAATATACAACCTATCCATGACAAACATGGCTTATGTAACAAAACATATAAAAGAAAACGAGTAAGTTAACACCCAAAACGACGATAATACTAAGATATTATTAACAAAGCAATGTTAAAAGATCATATATGATATCATATGAATGTATATGATTCTTGTATAATTTAATAACAATTATTTCACCATTATATAGGAGGTTAACCTACCCCAACCAAGGAAAATTAAAAGGTAAGGGTTTATTTCACAATCTCTTCATTATCCGAGGTTGTTTTTACGTAATAATCTTCTGGGATCTCTTTATCATCCACATCCATGTTTCTTAAAAATGTATTTCAAAACATTCTTACTATTTACAAGAATATGGGTTAAAGTCATTTATACCCTTTTTTGACTTTTTATAAGTGGTTTATAAAGGAATCTTTTCGTCGTTTTCCAAACAAGGTTCTTTTTAACCTTTTCGACAGAATTAAGGTAAGAATGTTTTTTTAACTTATACAGTGGGTGCGGTTATTTTCCACCATTATAAAATCGTCAAAGCTTCCCTTACAAGATTATAAGAATATTTTCAAAGAAAATTTTTTATTTCATAAATATAAGACTCTTAAATGATTTCAAAATAGAAAGAGATATTTCTCTAAAAAGAGTTTTGATTTCATCTATGTCAACATCCTTTGATGGATTTTATGCTTATTTGAAGTTGATTTATTATTGTACAAAACTTCTATATTGTATTGAAGGTTTTGTGATATGTTTGACTGTGGATGTGCTATTTTTATACCGTTCATAGTTTATGGTGAAAGTATTGACATTTCGTATGCTAGTTTTAATACGAATGTTTATGTTATGTTTAAACCTTTTCATATGGGAATGCATTGGACTTAATATGTGACGGGTGGAGCCTGCTATAGATCCTCGATGCATCGGTAGGTCTCATGAGACAAACTAGTGTCTTGTCACAAGGACTTGACAAAATCTTATTTGTAGTCTTGGCATGAGGCCTTGGCTATGTGGTTATGATAGTCTGGCATTATGAATTCCATCATTATGAAAGTGGTTATTGATATTGAATGTGATTATTCGATTAGTAGAATATCCAGGTGAATAAGTAAATGGAATTATTACATTTCACTTTTTCCATACTAGGTTGAAGTTCAAGTTTCAAAGGATTTTGTTTTAGTTATACATTGCCTTAAATATTTATTCTTGTTTATGAAAGTTTCCACTATATTGTTATCCTTACTGGAAATTTGAGCTCACCCCTTTTCTATGTTTTATTTTTCCCAGTAAGTGAAGAAGTAAATTATGAATGACCTTCAGGGATATTATGTGGGGATATGAATGTGGAATATGGAGACAATATGTTGTTGTAGTAGTTTTTCACTTTATGATGTAATGTAAAACTTTATGAATATATCTAGTGTTTCCAAGGCTACTAAACCAATCGGTCTTTCAAGATTTGATCTTTCTTGTGATCATGCCAATGTTATGTAATAATGCACCGACTCTAGGTAACTGGGGTCGGGGCATTACAGTTGGTATCAGAGGTAGGTTTAGTACAAACCTTGGAAGCTAGATTTAGATAAACTCTGATTAGAGCACGTAGACCTAATATGAACACTGAGGATTAGTATAGAAGAACTTCCTAGAATTTTGGTATTGTATAGATTTTGTGAGTTTTCCGAGCAATGCATCCTTTTATGGATACGAGCAGGTAGAGGCGGCTTTGGCACAAATGTACCTAAGGGTAAAACCCGAAAACACCGCTTTGAGCTAGACTCGAACGGGAACTGGTGCACAAAAATGAGCCTTGCTGCACTCTTGGTTACGACACTCCCGGGGGATATGCTTATGATAACTCTCATTTTCTTTAAAAATCATTATTAAGGGTTTATGAGTATATACTTACTCAAAGAAAACATTCTTATGATTATGGATTATATCCATAAATAGTTCAATTTATGTTAAGTGTTTTATAAGTATGAGATTATGTATTTTGATTCACAAACTGATCTAGTTTATGCCATTATTTAGAAATGGAGCCTAGTGGAAGAAATGGAAACCGTATCAATGCACGCACTCCATGTAGGGATTTCCCTCCTAATCAAGATAATTATAGTGGAGATGGTGATGCAACTGGTGCCGATCAGCTAATCACCATACTGGGACAACTCACTCAAGTTATGAATAATAACTTTACCCGTATGGAGAAACCTGATCCGCAACGTGGAGGATCAATGTTAGATCGATTCATGAGGAAACAACCACCAACGTTCAATGGGAGTACAAATCCCTTAGTAGCTGAGCAATGGATATTTTCACTAGAGAAAATATTTCAGGCTTTGGGGAGTAGTGAAAGGGAAAAAGTTATCATGGCATTTTACCGCCTCACTGGAGATGCTGATCAATGGTGGTCATTGATTCAAAATACGAAGGAAGATGATGAAGTATCAAGTATGGAATGGAGGGAGTTCAAAGATCTATTTTTAGAAAAATACTTTCCTTGCGACCATCGAGCAGATATGGAAAGGCAGTTTCTGAGTCTGAGACAAAAGGAGGATGAGAATGTCACAAAGTATGAGGCTAACTTTACAAGGTTAGCAAGGTATGCTGGAGATTATATACGTAACCCAAGAAGTAAGATTGATCGTTTCTTTGATGGGTTAAAACCATTTCTCCGTCGAGCATTAGTCTCGCAATCCTTTTCATCGTATGATGACATTGTCTCATGTGCTATCAAGACCGAAAAGGAATTCTCTAAGTCTTATGACTTTAAAGCAAAGAAAGAGAAGAAGAGACCTGCTGATCAATCTGGGAATGGAAATAAGGGGAAGAAGGGAAAGGTTGAATATCCATCTTGTGCTAAATGTGGGAAGAAACACCCCGGTACTTGCTTTAAGGGAATGGGACTCTGTTACAAGTGTGGTGAAAAAGGCCACCAAGCTCGTGATTGCAAGGGGAAGAAGGAAGATACCAATGTTCAGTGATACAATTGCAGGGATATGGGGCATTATGCAAATGAATGTCCTAAGCGTCAAGAGAACTTACCTCAGAAGAGGACAAGGGACCAAGGCCAAGCTTATGCTATCACTACTGCTGAGGTAGAATCTCCGAAAGACGTGGTGGCAGGTGATTTAATGGTTTCCACAAGTTTAGAAAATGCATTATTTGATTCTGGATCATCGCATTGTTTCATATCTTCCCAGTTTTCTAAGAAAATTAAATATTTCCAATTTGATTTAATAAGGGAGCTGTCAGTTAAAACTCCTAAGGGAAGTATAATTGCAACAAAGTTTTGTGAATCAGTCCCCATTAGAGCACATAAATGTTCTTTATCTGCTGATCTCGTCGTCATACCTATGATTGAGTTTGATATAATCCTCGCTATGGACTGGCTTTCGGACTATGATGCGATGATTTATTGTAAGAAGAAAGAGGTTACGATTCTTGATGATGATGATAAAGAACACCTTATCTTTAGAGCAGAATCGTCACCACATAATTCTTATTTAGATCCACCCTCAGTAGCTCAACTAAATTCAATTATTGGGGAGGAAGAAAATGAAATAACTGTGGGTGAGGAAAGGAATGTTCAAATAGAGGATGTACCTGTTGTGAAAGAATTTGTAGATGTATTTCCGGAAGATTTACCTGGACATCCTCCAGAACGAGAAGTTGAGTTTTCCATTGATTTAATTCCTGGATCAAGGCCTATATCAAAGACCCCTTATAGAATGGCCACTGTAGAATTAGTTGAACTAAAGAAACAACTAGAGGAATTGAGTAATAAGGGATTTATTCGCCCTAGTGTTTCTCCATGGGGAGCCCCTGTTCTTTTTTTTAAAAAGAAAGACGGATCTATGAGGTTATGTATCGACTACAGGGAGATCAATGCTATAACAATAAAGAACAAGTATCCCCTACCATGCATTGATGATTTATTTTACCAACTGCATGAAGCTCAATACTTTTCAAAGATTTAACTTTGATCTGGATACCATCAGTTGTGTGTGAATAAGGAAGACATTCCGAAGACAGCATTTCGAACCAGGTACGGGCATTACGAGTTTACTGTAATGCCTTTTGGATTGACTAATGAACCCTCTGTATTCATGGATCTGATGAATAGAGTTTTCAAGGAGTATATCGATGAATTTGTGGTGGTATTTATTGATGATATCTTGGTATACTCCAAAAGCTACGAAGATCATGAAAATCACTTGCGCATTATCCTGAAGACTCTGAGAAGACATGAATTATATGGAAAGTTTAGCAAGTGTGAATTCTGGCTTCATGAGATTTCTTTTCTTGTCCATATTTTCTCTAAAGATGGAATCTCTGTTGGAACTTCTAAGACCAAGGAAATCCAAGAATGGATAGCACCTATGAGTATAACTGAGGTATGTAGTTTTATTGGTTTGGCAGGTTATTATCGACGTTTCGTCTAGAATTTTTCCCGATTGGCTAACCCATTAACGAAGCTCACACGTAAAGGGGTTAAATTTGTTTGGACAAAAGAGTGTGAAGAATGTTTCGAAGAACTGAAGAGAAGATTAGTCAATTCTCCTATATTGACTCTACCATCAGGGAATGATGGGTTTGTTATTTATAGTGATGCATCGAAGAAAGGACTTGGTTGTGTCCTTATGCAGAATGATAGGGTTATTGCCTATGCATCACGACAGTTGAAAATTCATGAACAAAACTATCCTACTCATGATCTCGAGTTAGCAGCTGCGATCTTTTCTTTGAAGATATGGAGGCACTACCTCTATGGTGAAAAATGTGAAATTTATACTGATCACAAGAGTTTGAAGTATATTTTCTCACAAAAAGAACTAAACATGAGGAAAAGGAGATGGTTTGAATTGCTCAAGGATTATGATTGTACGATACACTACCACCCGGGGAAGGCAAACAAGGTGGCAGATGCTTTGAGCAGAAAAGATCATGGAGTTTTGAACAATATGAGAATTGAAAGGGATCCAATTTTCATGGATCTAGTGAAGATAGACATGGGAATAACCAGGGAAGGAGAAACATCAATGCTTTTTCAAATGGTTGCCAAACCATATTTATTAGAAATGATTAAGAGTTCTCAGACCAATGATGAAGAATTTTAAAAGAAGATTAATGCTATGAATGATGGGAGACTGAGAGACTTTGTGTATGAAGATGGAATTTTGAAATTCGGGAAGAGACTTTGTGTTCCCGATATACCTGATCTAAAAAGGGAATTGTTGGATGGTGCTCATAGTTCCAATTTCTCTATACACCCTGGGAGCACCAAAATGTATAGAGATTTGAAGGAAAATTTTTTGTGGGACAATATGAAGAGGGAGATTGCTGATTTTGTGTCAAGATGTATGGTTTGTCAACAAGTAAAAACTGGAAGGAAACACCCTGGAGGAGTCATGCAACCTCTTCCAATACCGGAGTGGAAATGGGACAATATTATGATGGACTTTGTCATGGGGCTACCAAAGACTCCTAGAAGGAATGATGCAATATGGGTTATTATTGATCGTCTTACCAAGTCATCACATTTTCTTGCTATAAGAGAAGATCTACCACTGGAACGTCTAGCAGGACTATATATTAATGAAGTTGTGAGACTTCATGGAGTACCCCTATCGATTGTTTCTGATTGTGATCCTCGTTTTACTTCAAGATTCTGGAAGATTCTTCAAAAATCTCTGGATACTGAACTTCATTTGAGCACTGCCTACCACCCTTAGACAGACGGACAATCAGAACGGACTATTCAAACCTTAGAAGATATGTTGAGATCCTGCTCACTTGACTTTCAGGGTATGTGGGATCAGTATTTACCTCTGGTAGAATTTTCCTATAACAATAGCTTCCATTCGAGTATTCAGATGGCACCATATGAAGCGTTATACGGAAAGAGATGTTGCACACCAACCTGTTGGGATGACGTTGGTGAAAGAAAACTTTTAGGTCTAGAACTGGTGGAGGAAACGATGGAAAAGGTGAAGGTAATCCAAAATCACATCAAAGCAGCTCAAAGTAGGCAGAAGAGCTATGCCGATAATCGAAGGAAGGATTTGGAATTTCAAGTCGGTGATCATGTTTTCCAGAAGGTATCTCCATGGAAGGGAGTCATATGTTTTGTTAAGAAAGGTAAATTGAGTCCTAGGTACATCGGACCTTTCGATATTCTAGAACGAATTGGGGCTGTAGCTTACCGATTGGCAATGCCGCCAAGTCTCTCCAAAGTTCACGATGTGTTCCACGTATCTCTGTTGAGGAAATACATGCCTGACCCAACGCATGTACTCACCTATGAGGAGTTATAACTGGAACCCGATCTGTCTTATTGCGAAGATCCTGTCAGGATTCTTGATACGAGAGAACAAGTACTGAGAAACAGGACGACGCGTCTGGTAAAAGTTTTGTGGAGAAACCATAAGATGGAAGAGGCAACGTGGGAACCCGAGGAACTTATGATGAAGAACCACCCAAGTATTTTCATGTGATAAATATTCTAGAAATTTCAAGGACTAAATTATTTGAAGGAGGGGAGAATGTAACACCCCAAGCTTCTACGATACACTTCTCTTTGAATAATGTGATAGCGTGTGTTGTACGCAACACCGAGTTCTAACACACCATAACCAATCAAACTAGCCGTTATGAATAGTAATACCTACTTTTTGAAATTATATATATTTTATATTTCAAAATGGACTTCATTTTTGGATTCAGAATATCGAATTTAGCCTAAGGTGAAATTTTGGTACTTTCGGATAACTTCAATATTTTGATGAATAGTGAAAATTACTAAATTTTAATTAAAAACAACTTTTTTAATCAAAATAATTAATAGTGAAAAATTATGAATTTGAGTGGTTTTAAAGTATATTTAGAATATATTATTTCCATTTAATATAATTTTGGTCATTGGACATAATTTTACAATTAAACCGGACATAAACAAGTGTCAATCTTTTGATAGTTATTATCTCTTAAAAACACGCTTTTTGTTTTAACAACAGGAATTAATTTTAAATTAATTTTTGCCACTTATGTGTGTTGAATTTGGAAAAATGGATTCCATATTTGGAATCATGATGTTTAAATTTTGTAAATAGGTAACTTTTATTTTTAGAAATTTTGAATAATTACTTCGGTAAATATTTTATTTACCATGGTTAAAGGGTAAATCCGGTAAATAAGGGTTAAAAAATAATATTATAATAATACTAAATTACCCTAAAACGTGTCTTAGACTCATTGGTTGATACATGTTTGACCATAGGCATCTTTGGGTCGATTTTGGGACCCCATGGAGCCACTTGTAGTTGATAGGGACACTTAATTTTAATTAAGTTAAAATGAATACAAAAATGACACAAGCATATATCTTTTAGAAATTTTTTTTACATAGGGTTATATATGTTGGATTTTTGACTATAAAGATTAATTAGAAAGATAAAAACATTTCCTACATAATGATATTTTATTTATAATTTTTAGAGATTACAGAAGTTAATTTATTTATGACACAATGATGATGCAGTAATTACCATAATAGTGAAAATTTAAAATAATTGATATTATAAATACCCAAATAAATATAATTTGAGACTTTTAATGAATTAAACTAATTTTATAGGATAATATGAAATATTAGGATTGATTTAGTTAACTTTTTTATAATTAATCATTCTGTTATGAGTTTCACAAAAATCAACTATTGAATAGTGTCAAAATTGACATAAAAGAGTTTTTAAAACAAATATTATATTATTAATTGATATTAAATTTATAAAAATCTAAGGTTCGGCCAAGAGACTTATATAATGATAGTTGTATCATTAATGGACCACTTGGGGGTCTCTTGGATATATATAGTATGTTTATTAACCATATAATATAAAAATACAAAGAGACATTGTAAAAGTGAAACTAATTAACTTAGAGTTAATACTTAAAGATAAGGTTAATATAAGTACCAAAACCTGTCTAAATTCTATTGGTTGAGTGGTTTTAGACCCATCCCCACCTTAACATTTATATAATCCACTTTTGAGCCATTAGAAACCGAATATGAATTTATTATAAATTAATATTTCTATCTTTTCCAAAGGTGTCCCTCACCCCTCTTATAAAAGGGCACTCCTCCTTCTCATTTCTTCACACCTTCAAAGCCTTTTGGTTCGGCAAAACTCTACCCAAATACTCTCCCAACATCCTTCAATACAACCTAGAGGCCTTATTTTGATCAGAAAGCCATCCTAAGGAGCCCTTTTGATCAAATGAAAAGGAAGAACCCGAAGAAGAGGTAATGATTTCACCACCCTTTTCCAAGTTCCTTTCTTCTTCCACTTCTTCTTCCTTTGTTGTTACCATTCTAAAATAATAACTCCAGTATCATATATATACTGTGATGTTATTATAAATATGGTAAAATCATATTCAGTATTCTATCCACCCTTTGAATAACATGTCACCATACGTGGGTACGTACGGCTTACCGTCTCCACGTCGTGGTGTAATTGTTATTCAATATATTATTATTTGGATGAGTATAATAATGATGTGTAACTCATGTAAATAATAAATATAACATGTTAATGATTCTGTATATATGATATACCATCCATTTATATATTATTTTAATATCAAAAGAATGATATTGTCGCTCGTGCGTACGTACGGACTACCGTCTCCACGAACGCGATGAGATTCATTCTCCATCGTATCCATTCAAGTATAATTATCATTTGATGATTTAAAAATGATGTTTAAGGACTTGATATAATTCTATATATGAATAATATACAACCTATCCATGACAAACATGGCTTATGTAACAAAACATATAAAAGAAAACGAGTAAGTTAACACCCGAAATGACGATAATACTAAGATATTATTAACAAAGCAATGTTAAAAGATCATATATGATATAATATGAATGTATATGATTCTTGTATAATTTAATAACAATTATTTCACCATTATACATGAGGTTAACCTACCCCAACCAAGTAAAATTACAAGGTAAGGGTTTATTTCACAATCTCTTCATTATCTGAGGTTGTTTTTACGTAATAATCTACTGGGATCTCTTTATCATCCACATCCATGTTTCTTAAAAATGTATTTCAAAACATTCTTACTATTTACAATAATATGGTTTAAAGTCATTTATACCATTGTTTGACTTTTTATAAGTGGTTTATAAAGGAATCTTTCCGTTATTTTCCAAACAAGGTGCTTTTTAACCTTTTCGACAGAATTAAGGTAAGAATGTTTTTTTAACTTATATGGAAGGTGTGGTTATTTTCTGCCATTATAAAATCGTCGAAGCTTCCCTTACAATATTATAAGAATATTTACAAAGAAAATGTTTTATTTCATAAATATAAGACTCTTAAATGATTTCAAAATAGAAAGAGATATTTCTCTAAAAAGAGTTTTGATTTCATCTATGTCAACATCCTTTGATGGATTTTACGCTTATTTGAAGTTGATTTATTATGATACAAAACTTCTATATTTTATTGAAGTTTTTGTGATATGTTTGACTGTGGATGTGCTATTTTTATACTGTTCATAGTTTATGGTGAAAGTATTGTCATTTCGTATGCTAGTTTTAATACGAATGTTTATGTTATATTTAAACCTTTTCATATGGGAATGCATTGGACTTAATATGTGATGGGTGGAGCCCGCTATAGCTCCTCGATGCATCGGTAGGTCTCATGAGACAAACTAGTGTCTTGGAACAAGGCCTTGACAAAATCTTATTTGTAGTCTTGGCACGACGCCTTGGCTATGTGGTTATGATAGTCTGGCATTATGCATTCCATCATTATGAAAGTGGTTATTGATATTGCATGTGATTATTCGATTAGTAGAATATCCATGTGAATAAGTAAATGGAATTATTTCATTTCACTTTTTCCATACTAGGTTGAAGTTCAAGTTTCAAAGGCTTTTGTTTTAGTTATACATTGCCTTAAATATTTATTCTTATTTATGAAAGTTTCCGCTATATTGTTATCCTTACTGGGAATTTGAGCTCACCCCTTTTCTATGTTTTATTTTCCCAGGAAGTGAAGAAGTAAATTATGAATGACCTGCAGGGATATTATGTGGGGATATGAATGTGGAATATGGAGACAATATGTTGTTGTATTATTTTTTCACTTTATGATGTAATGTAATACTTTATGAATATATCTAGTGTTTTCAAGGCTACTAAACCAATCGGTCTTTCGATATTTGATCTTTCTTGTGATCATGCCAATGTTATGTAATAATGCACCGACTCTAGGTAACTGGAGTCAGGGCGTTACATCCCAAGCAGGGGTGCGGGGGCACAGCCCTCACGGTATTGACCAGTGGGGTCATTCAGGTGCTCCGCTAAGGTGCCATGCTTTGGTGATTCACGTAGCTCCCCCGCGGAAGTACTCCGCACAGGTGGGGCGTGCGTGTGCTCCACGTAGGTGCGCCGCACAAGTAAGACACGTAGGTTCTCCGTGCAAGTGCTTCATACAGGTGCAGCGCACAGGTGCTCCACGTAGCTCCATATGTTCTAGACCCTGATGGGAATTTGAACCACCTTTCACCCTTTAATTCTCTCTTATCTCATGTTTTAGAGAGCTACCTGGGAAAATTTGGCGGATGTTGGCGAAATAGCTACGCAATGGGATCTTTGGGACTTCTTCCAACTTTTTTTGTCTCTGAAATGGGGAGCCCTAGGGTCCTATTTATAGGCAAGGAGGGGACCTGGTCGAAGGGAGTTTGTCCATGTAGGTCCTCCGCGTAGGTCCTCCACGTAGGTCCTCCACGTAGGTTATCCATATAGGGGTGTAGAAATTATTCTTCTACTCAGGTCCTCCTTGAAGGTCCTCCACGTAGGTCCTCTACGTAGGTCCTCCGCGTAGGTCCCTCGCATAGGTCCCTTTGTGAAATTTTATCCGTCTTCTGAGTGCCATAACATTTGATTCGTAAGCCTATTTGGGCTCCGCGACCAGTCAAATCGAAGGTCTTGAAGAGATCTACACATATTGATATGTTAAATACACCAAGTATTCTCAAATGAAACTCGGAAATTGAATTTAATGTGTCGAAACCTTTTCGCCATCGATCTTGTAAATACATTGCCTACTTCTGGATGGGGATATCATTCCACTTATCCATTGGGTATGGAGTAGTATTTTAGCACATATAAATCCATCCTGAATCTTATTCCTTCATGTTGAAAAAAAACATCTTTACCCATACTTAACACATTTTTTTGTCTATGTGAGAATCATATCTTCACTCTATAGAACAGTGCATGGAACACATTTCATGGTGTCAATATACATACATGAAAAATATATTGTTTTACATGAATATTTATTTCATATCATTATTAAACAATCCTCAGAAACCAAAGTTTTAGTGTCTTTGGAAATTAGATAAATAATCATATTATTCTACAATATCTTCAAAATATCCCATTAAATAAATTTGACATGATATACTTTATACATGTCATAAATAATAATATTATTCATAGTCGAGGGAAAGGGAAAATATGAAAGGGTGAGTTAAAATGCTCAATAATGGTAAACAGTAGAGATAATAACTAAGGATCATAAGTGAGCATAAGAAAAGCATATGGGTGTGAGAGCATAATCAAGATCCATGAATATAACATTATGATATCATAATAAACATATATCATAAATAAAGTCATAAGGATATTTTTATAACATAATAAATGAGCCATTTTAACATGATTATGTTTCAAAACATATGAATGTCGCACAAACAAAAGCATATAAATTCTAACATAGTGGATCAAGAATCACATTCCTTCCACCCATCACATAGTGGATCAGGAATCACATTCCCTCCTCCCATCACATAGTGGATCACGAATCATGTTTCTAACTATCATAATTATCTCATGAGATATCAAACTTTACTAAATACATTGGAGGTACATATTATTATGGGCCCACCCATCACAAAATAGAAAACATACATATGTGTTCCAAGAGAACATAAAAACTTTCATATTTAGAATTTATATTAATTAATCCATGTAAATGAGATGGGTTACATAAAAAATTCAATATAAAATTTTATAATCCATCCAGAGAAAGAAGGTAAATGGTGGTATAAGAACATATCCCATGTATAACATAAATAGCATTAGGTTGTTGACATAGGGGAAAAACACATTTTTTAAGAACATTGGATAAATAAATTTGAAAAATAACAATAAATACCATCATTTTAAAAATAATAATTAAGAATTTATATTAATTGGAAAACAATTTTAAAACATGGAAAGTATTCTTCGTAAAGAATAATTTTTGTAAATATGGAAGAATGTGTTCACAATGAAAATGTTAAAAAGAGATTCTTTTCTCACTTTTGTAAAAAACATAGGAAGAAAAAATTAAAATATTACTTTAAAATTTTAAATAAACTATAAATAGTATAAAATTACCTTAATAAATTATTGAATCACATATAAGGATATCCATAAATTCATCCAATGAATATGGATATGGAAGAAGAAGATTCACGACTGAAAAGAAGAGGTGAGTCAGTTTTGATTACAAAAATCACATCAGGTAAATTATTTACTGAGAGAAATTAAATTGAGAGAGTATATATAAAAAACACATGAATAAATATAGGATAAAAAATTTTATTTTGGTTTTATAAACATAGTTTAGACAATTTTTTCCTAGATGGAGATTCATTAATAACAATCTCGATTTGAAAATGAGATTAGAATGAAACCATTACCTTTAGTAACTTCTTATAAAAATGAATTTTAATATCATGTATAATAATCATAAAAATATTAATCAATTATTTTAGAACCATATTCATTTATATCACCCTTTATAATTTTCATTAAAAATAATTAATTAGACATAAATTAGTTAGTTTTATTTTATTTTCATCATTGGATGTTAGTATTTGTTTTTCGTATGAGTTTTATAATGGTGATATTGAACCTTGTTATTTTGATAAAAGTAAATAATTCCAAGATTATTAAAGGTATAATAATATAATTTAAATTAAGATTTATAAATTTATAATTTCATCAAATTATAGTTTTAGTTATGATTCATAAAGATGAAATTTATAACGAGCTTGTTTCAATAATTTTTAATGAACAGAAGATGTATATTAATAATGAGTTAGATAATAATATTACTCTTCCAAAACCATAAAACAAAAATTAATTACCCATTAATGTAAAATATTACCAATAATTATGTTTCCATAATCATCCATGATATAAATTTATATCAGTGTTCATGTAGATGGATTAAGAGACCCAAACAAGAACATGCTATAATATATGGGTGAGTATAATTATTAAAGTGGTTATTTTGTTATAATAATATTATTATAGAAGTATGATAATTTTATTTATATTTTATTAAGGTGATGAATGATATTTTATTATAGGTTGATGTTGAATGTATGGAATAAAAGAGTAAGGATATGGTAATACTCATGTTGAGGACTTGATTTTTCCTTTGAAGGACCTTGTTAAAATGAAGGATTTGGGGAACTTTATTATGAACAAAGGATGCCAGAAGTGGAAGAGTGATCTTGGATAATAAGAAAGGTATTTGTTAAAAATTATTTATAATTATTAAGGTTGTTTTGATTGGGTGGAAGTGATCTCCTTTTATAGGTAAAAATGCGGGACACTCCTTTAGAAACTTGAGTTAGGTAAGGGGTAAGAATGGAATCACATAGAAGTTAGGTGAGTTTAGTAAATAAATGTTGGAAATACATGTGGGTAATAATTAAAAACCTAAAAAAGTTATTCTATGAGGTATATTTATCAAGTTAATTTAACAAAATTCAATCCATGTTATATTACCTATTTTTACCCTTTGTTAACTTATTTAATTATTTACCATGGTGATAATTTTTTTAATAAAAAATATAAGATGACACCTCTTACCCAATTTTAATTTTATGATTCTGAATTAATAATCTATATAATTAAATTAAATTTATAAATATTATAAAATTAAATTTTAATTCAAATCATAAGATATATGAAAAAGTGTTTTTGTAGAATTTTTTTTTATACATTAAGTGTTTTTATTCTTATTTCCTATAAATTAATGATTAAATGAGTATTAACATATTTTTTCATATGATAAGAAAAATATTATATTAATCATTTCAATTATACCAATTTAATTTATTTAGATAAAAAATTACACAATGTTTATACAAACTATTATTTGAAAATAAACTTTTACCATTACCGTGGTAATTAAAATTAACCATGATAACTTATTTTTATGCCTAAAAATGAAACTTACCTTATAAACTAATTTGAAAATAATAATTTAAAATTTTAATGCCATTTTATTGAATTAAATTTCTAAAGGTGATAAAAATTTAATTTTAATATGGACATGCATAATGTATAAAAAAATATTTTTTAGAAAATATATAATTTTAAAGCACAAAATGATCTTATTATTATTACTTTCTTAGTAATATATATTAGATGAATGCTAAGTTATTTAATTTTATATTTTATTAATACATTTCTTGAAAATAATTCTTAAATATTGACTAATTTTATTAAGATAAAAATTCACAATACTACTAAAAAAATAATTCTATGAAAAATTCCCCTTTTATATTAAATTTTCTTAACTAAATATTATTAAAACTAATTATTAATATTATAAACTTTTAGTTTTATCAATCCATTGATATTGAAATATTTAATTTTTTATAAATACATGATATAATTAATTAATAATAGTAATATCTAACACATAAAAATATTTTTATAATAGAATATTTTAATTAGATTATATTTTTGTTTTGTTATTTTTTTAATTGGATTATTTTCAATAAATACACAATACTAGTATAAATATAGGATACATGTATATCCAATTACCATTTTCTCAATGACGAAATTTCTAGTTACCATATGTTCAATGACCATATATAACATTCATACTTTATTCATATATATAGCTATACATTACCATGTTCATCCATCTAATTCATTTACTTCTCTCTCAAAATGCCTATTATATTTCTAATACTTATCCTTCTTGAAATAGTTGTGATCATTTTTTATGATATTCCTGTAAAACCACACGTATGAAGATTATATGTTCATGGAATTTTTATATACTTATACATTAATTCCACTTGTACTTTTATTAATTGTGTTTTACTTGTAACCTCATAATGTATTAATGTTTTTCTTATGGTTTAATGTTTTATATAAATAAAATGTTACATGTTTTTTTAGTTTGATGGTTCATTTCATAAAATATATTCCATATAGTATTTATTTTATGGAAAATACATAGTAAAGTCTTTGTTTGTTACATTATACCCCCTTAAAATAATTTCACCCCTGAAACCATTGCTTCCTCAAATTGCTTCCTCAAACTTATGATTCCTCCATAGAAATATCACCAGATGAGTAGCCATGTTTTGTATTAATTTTTCTCTACAATCCAAGAATTATATTGGTTATTCATTATAAGAGATATCATGTTATTTTTTTACAACCTTTGAGTTTGGTAGATGTTATTAATCACGTATTTACATCCTAAAAAGTGATACATGGAACACATCATGTACTTCGGAGAGATTAAGAGAAAGTTCAAGATGATAAGAAATTTTATGAACATGATCAATGATTTCAAAAGGTCCAATCTATCTAAGGATTAAATTTACATTCTTTATAAATTCCATAAATTTATTCCATGGTGTTATTCAAAAAAATACCTTATCTTTGAATTCAAAATAAAAATCTCATCAATGATTATTAGCATAGATCTTCTATCAAATTTTAAAAAATTTAGTGTGTTTCTAAATATTTTGAATACTTTATGTCATAAAATGAGAAAGGTGTGGTCCCAAAAATTTATAATCTCCTATATATTTCTAAAATTTTATATTTATACATATTTTTAAATACATATCCTCATACAGCTCCATTTTCATGCTAGAATGCAAACTACAATTATATGAGAACTCTACTAAGGGAAGGCTTGATCCTAACCTCCCTTTAAATACATCTAAGAGGATAACAGTATATACTCAAGAGTTTTAATGGTTCCTTACGATTATACATAATTCTGATTAATATAAGAAGTATTGAATCATAGATCTATATCCAAATCCTATTGAATAATTTTCAAAACATTCATCTAAAGCATGGATCCTGATCTGATACAGTGGATAGTGGTAAACCTTGTAGTCTTACCACTTCCCTTTTTTATGTCTTATAAAGTTAGTCAAGAAATAAATCTTCTCTAATAATAATAAAATGTGCTAACTTCATAAGGTAATTGACTATAACCAAAAATAGTATTATAGTCCTTAGATATTTTAAGGAGTCATACAATGAAATCCATACTGATGTTCTCCAATTTCCATACTGGTATGTGTAACGATCACATCACTCCCTTAGACTTTTGTCATTCCACCTTAACTTTGTAGTATGTTAAGACTCCAGATACATACTCTGCAATCTCCCTCTTCATGTTATCCCACAAAAAATGGTCCTTGAGATATCTATACACTTTTATGCCTATAGGATGGATAAAGAATGATGAGATATTTTCATCATCTGACAACACCATATTAAATTTTAGTATTGATGGAACACATATATATTTCTTGAATCTTATAATTCCATCATTATTAAATTTGAAATATGGAATATTCCATAATTTCTTATGTAACTCAATATCCTCCTTATTTGAATTCTTGTTCTTCTCATAGATGTATGGTTAGTCCATCTTATAGGAAAGATAAGATTTATCCCCTTAATTTGTGATTTCAAGATCCATAATTTCCAAATCCATGATTGTTGGGTATTTTCCAATCCTCATCCTAGATAGGGTAACATGATCCTTTCTGCTTAGAGCACTAACCAACCCATTTTTCTTTCGAGGGTGGTAATATAGTAAGAAATTATAATCCTTGATCAACTACAACCATATCCTTTATCACATGATCAACTCCTTCTACGTGAATATATAATTTAATCTCTTATGATCAGTATATATATCACACTTTTTGCTATATAGATAATGAATCTATATATTTAATGAAAATATTACCAATGCTAGCTGTAAATCATGTGTAAGGTATTTTTTCTCATGGAATTTCATTGAATGTAGGGAATACATTACCACCATAACATTTTACATGAGAACACGTCCTAATCCCTTCTTTAATGAGTCATTATATATCACAAACCCTAATATAAAAAAAGGTAATATGAGTATATGTGAAGTGACAAACCTTATCTTAAGATCCTTGATTTTTTTGACATTCATCTATCCAAAGGAACTTGACTCCCTTATGAGTTAGCTTGGTCAATAGATTTGATAACTCTAATAAGTTATTAACAAAGAGTTGATATTATATAGAAAATATAATAAAATTATGGATCTCAGTCATAATGGCTATTCTGTTTCATTGTTCAATAACCTACGCCTTTGAAGGATCCACATATATACCCTTATTATGATTAAATGAACCAATGATTATAACTTTTGTAACCATAATTAACACTTTTTAAATTTAGAAATAGCTTCTCCCTCATCAAGGTTTGTAGTACAGTCCTCAAATGATATTCATGCTCTTCCTTTATCTTATAATATATAAGAATATCCTAAATAAGCATTACCAAAAAAAATTCAAGGTAATATTTAAAAACTCTATTTAATATATCCATGAAGATAATTGGTACATTTGTAAGTTTTAATGGCATCGCTATGAATTTATAGTGTTCGTATCTTGCGTGGAAGGATATCTTGGGAATATATCCCCTTTTCACTCTTAATTGATGATATCTTGATCAAAGGTAAATCTTTTAGAAATATTAATATCCTCATAGTTGATTTTAAAAATCATCAATATGGGGTAGAAGATATTTTTTCTTGATCATAAACTTGTTAAATTCATGAAAATTGATGCAAAGATGCATTGATCCATCATTTTTATTAACAAATAGAACTGACACACCCCATACTAAATCAATTGTGTTTATAAAATACATATGAATATTTTCTTTGAGTTTCTTATTTAATTACTATAATTCAATAATAATTATTCTACAAGGACTCTTTGATATAGCAATAACTCCAAGTATGAATTCAATTGAAAACTCAATCTCATGATATGGGGGAAGACCAGACAATTCCTCAAAAATATATCGACATATCCCTATATAACAAGCATATATCTAATTATCAGTTATTCCAAAACCATTTGAGATAAATACTACCCCATTATTTGGTATTAATACCCATATAATGGAAGTAATTTCCATATGATGTTCATAGTCCGTCTTTCACTGATAGATGATCATGGGTTGATTTTTTATTTTAAGTGTGACTTCTATATCCTAAAATTTAACATAGAATATATATAAATAAAGGAAATAAATACCTAAAATCACATAATATTCAATAAAAGTAAGAATTATAATATTTTTAGGAATCAAATTCCCAAAATATTCTATCAGAGAGGATTTGTATATCAGAGATGCAATTATCACACCACCAGGAGTTTTAATTGATAATTTAGTATCTAATCATTTGAGTGGTGATTTTATTTCTTTAAAAAAATTTATATATATAAAGTATTTGTAATAACAATAATCAAATAAAACATTTTGAATTGTATGGTGAATGATAAGTGTAGTTTTTACCAATTTATTTTCATGACCCACTTCTATAGTTTTGATAGTATAGGTTTTATCGTATTCACTTGTCTAAGGATATTGATGATGTTGATTGTCACCATTAACCCTTGGATTTCTTAAATAACTGGAATAATTTCTATACTCCTTAAAATTTAATAATTGGAGTGTGGGAGGTTCATTTGGATGAGCTTTCTCATCCTCTCTTTCATTAGTCACCTTCCTTACCTCTTTTCAAACATTATGTGTATGATGGATTAATTTTACACATTTAAAAAATATTCTTATACTTTTGAAGTAATTTCACCATGATTATTTCCACATATTTAGTATACAATAATATTAATGTTCTTCCCTCCATGTGATTTATCCTTTGTTTTTTCATAAAACTACGTTTTTCTTTTCTTACCCCCCAAAACCTTGAGAAGAATGGGTCTAATATCTGTTTAAAAATTTAGATCAAATCAAAAAATTTCTCCACAGATTCCAAAGTCTATTATAAGTAATAAATTTTGAATAATTTGTTTCAAGTCACAAAAGAAATGGTAAATATTTCTTTCATGTTTAGTGATTAAACTGGAGATGTACCTTGTGAGTCTTGTGAATTTTTCTTTATGCATGCCAATGGATTTATCCAAATTTTTCTAACTCTAGGAATTATCTCTATATTTTAATGTGAAGATTTTGTGGAAAATATTTATTTAATAATATTTTCTTGAACTCATCCCATTCTATAGAGTCAAATTATTCTTTTGGGATCATATTCTTAATAAGAGTCTACCATTGGTCAACCTCACCTTCCATATGATCAATGGCTAAAATAAATTTTTCATGGTTCAAGAACTAAAGAATTAAAAATATATTCTCTACTGAATTAATCCATTTCTTAGTAATTAGTGGGTTATAATACCCTCTAAATAAGTGTGTTCATTAATTCATAAAGGACTTGATAACAAGTTTCTCCTTTATTTGTCTTCTAAGGAGATCAACATGATTTTCATTATTGTTCATATATTGGGAGAGTTAAGTGAAAATTTACGTAAGATTTTATCATTAGGAAAATCATCGCATTTCCCACAACATCTATTTTTTTCTCAATTTCTCCTTTTTATTTATATCACTTAAATAAATTAAATTTTGTGTTAAAAATACGTAAATTAATAAATATATAGAAAGAAAACAATAAATTAGAGAAAATAACTCATAAATAATGTGTATACACTAAATCAAAATATTATAGATTTCAATATAGGTTATCTATGATCATTTCCTATTAGGTTATATCACATAAATATATTAAGATACCTCATAATTGTTCATACAAATAATTTAAATTAACCAAATCATATCCCTCAAGAGTTTCAAACCAAGTGTGTAGTTCAGAACACTTATTGTTCACTAAGTTAAGATCAAGTTAATACCCAACAAACCTTTTTCTATAATTATTTTCCCCATGTGAAATTGTTCCCTAGATTTAATCTACTTTTTTGTATCCAGACAAGGATTTCATTTTTATGAAATAACATACTCTTTTCTTTACCAAAATTTTAGGATGTTTTCTCATACTTATACTTGTCTCTAGGGTTTTGGATAATGTTTTATCATCCTAATCACTAAAAATAACTAGAACCATCCTAACAAATAACAAAACCATTATTTGATACCAACTGAGGAAACTCAATCATACATAAATGTATATTGTATTATTTTACA
The DNA here is from genome assembly GCA_963277665.1 of Viscum album. Taxonomy (NCBI): domain Eukaryota; kingdom Viridiplantae; phylum Streptophyta; class Magnoliopsida; order Santalales; family Viscaceae; genus Viscum; species Viscum album. The sequence goes on from OY728128.1 coordinate 1,149,510,387, forward strand.
TGAAAAGTAATTTCATCTCATAGTTAATCACACCCCAAAACCCAAAGGTTTAGTATCTTTTGAGATTAGATACATAATTATCTTATTATATAATGCCTTCAACATATCCCATAAAATTATTTTTTCATTCTATTATTTATAAACATCATACATAATAATATTCTTAATAACTTGGGGAAATGAAACAAGGGAAATGGTGAGCTCAGATGGTCAGTAAGGGTAAACATTATAGATAATAATCGAAAATCATAAGTGATAATAAGAAAATCATGTGGGTATAAGGTCATAATTAAGGTCCATAAACATAACATTATAAGATCATACCCAAATAGACATGAATCATAAATCAACTCATAAGGATATAGGCATAACGTAATATGCGAGACACTATAACATGAGTACCTTAAAAAACATATGAATGTGGCACAAACATAAGCATATAAATCATAAAATAATAGATCAAAAATCAAGTTCCTACCACCCATCACATAGTAGATCAGAAATAATGTTCCTACCTCCCATCACATAGTGGATTAGGTTTCATGATTATATCTACCACAATTATCTCATGATATTTAAAATTTTACCCAATGAATTAGAGGGATATATAATTTTGGTCCCACCCATCCTATAATGAAAACCACACATATCTATTCTAAGAGAACATGAATACATTCTTATTTCAAACATCACTCACTTAACCCATGGAAAATAGGTGGGATTTATGAAAACTTCCATAAAAAATTTTATAATCTATCCAGAGAAATAATATGGATGGTAGAATAAGAACATACCCCTAGTGTAACATAAAGAGCATTAATTATGTTTACATATATGAAAAACACATTTTTAAGATCATTGGATAAATCACTTCAATAAATTAGAATAACTACCCTCTATTTTTTAAAATAATTAATAATTAATATTATTTGTAAAACCATCTCAATACATGGAGAATAATCTTTTAAAGAAGAATAGTTATTATGGTTGAATAATGTGTTCACATGGAAAAACATTAAAAATATATTATTTTTACACTTTTGTAAAAAATGAACCATGTGGAAAAATTTAAAATATTCCTTTCAATATTTTTAAAGAGAGTTAAAATAGTAGAAAATTAAATTGATATATTATTGAATTATAGATTAGGACATATATAAAGTCATTAAATGAATATAGGCATGGATTAGGAAGATTCCCCACCAAAAGAAGATGTAGGGTCAATTTCACTTACACGAATAACATTAGGTAAATAAAATTGGGAGAGTACATATAAACCCCTATGAATAAGTATAAGATAAGAAAGTAGATGGTGGTTTTAGAGAAAAATATCACTAAATTATTTTCCTGATGGAAATTCATTCATAACAATATCGATTCGAAAATGAGATTAGAAAGAAGTCATTACCTTTAGTCATGTTTTTTATAAAAGTGATTAAACCTCCTGTATAATAAAGGAAACCATCTTCGTCAATTATTTTATTTTGAGTGGGTGGTATAAACCCTACTAATTTATATACTTTTATTACCATTATATGTATAAATTTTGATATATACATGTATTTATATTATCATAATAGTGTTAATACATCTGCTTCCACTATTTACATGGTGATGTACTTATATTATGTGTTTTATAAAAAGGTTATATCAGTTCCTATCTACAATGAGAACCTACAGATACTATGAAAAAAATATTAAATATATGTTCAATAGTCTAGATACAATATATTGACAGGACATAGATTACATAGGAAGATTAGGTGTTAAGAGCTCATGAGCATTGAGACTTCTTCTCATGAAGTTTACACTTGGTGATCTAGATTAAATGAGATTATGAGGACTGAATCGCTAGTAGAAACACCACATGTTTTAGGTGTCATTGGTTGTTAGAATCTATAAAAATGTTTATTGGTCTCGTTACTTGAGATCACTATCAATATATACCATCTTATCATGTACTTTGATGTAAGGAAAAAACCATGAAATCTATGTCATGGTGAGGTATCTTGTGTTGAGTGAAACATTGGTGGTATGACATTAGTTGAATGATCAAGATATAATTTCTCACTTTCAAGCAGAGGAGATATATCTCTCGACAAGTTGACTATGATATTAGAACCTTTACTAAATCCATGTCCATGGTAGACGAAGGTACATACATCTGGTAAGTTCATAAAATAAATAAATCATCATAAGGATGATGAAATAAAGTGTGAATCATTATTTATGATATATCACAACAAAAATAATTATATTACATAGAGTATGTTAATAGAAGGTTTTCATAGTCATGATATACCTTATCTCCTTAGTGGTCATGATGGGTTTCTAGAATCCAATCTTGTTCTATGAGTAAGAATCATGGTAATTGAGATAACTTCCTAGAGGATTATATACTAAGTGTATCCACAAGTTCCACCTATTTAGATGAAAAGAAGTTTAAGATGAACTATGTCCTGCATGTGAGGTATAATGAATGTATGAGTGTGAATTATTAAAAGTAAAATGATTCAATTATAATATTTGAGTTTAGAATAATAATTATTTAATTTATTTCTCAAGGAATTCATAATTAATTTTACTATAAAAATGAATATGAGAAAATATTTTTTTCCAAAAGAGAATAACATGTTCAAGTTTATTTAAATTATTAGGGTAGATTATGAGATAATTAAATGGTTTACATTTTATCAAGTTAAATGTGAGTATTTTCACAAGATAGTGATAAAATATTTACAATGCTTATAATGAGTTAACTAGGTCATAACTGTGTTTCTGGGTGTTTTTGAAGGATAAGTTCCAATAGGGTCCAAAATGAAATTTATGGAAACATAAACCCTAGTATATAAATGTATTTTAGCCAAAAAAATTAATTCATGATCCTCTTGAACGAATTTGGATCTCTCCCCCATTATCTCTTGAGTTTTAGAGAGATAAATTGAAGGAATAACATGTTTTTATCAATTCCCTTTAGTGAATCCATCACCCATTCTTCACATAATCAAAGGGTTGTTGTAAATCACTTTTATTTCACAAGATAGAATCATAGAATTAGAGAATGATGATTAAAGATCTATGGTGAATGTTTTTATGATTGAGAAAAATTCTCGTTTGGAACATTTGAGCTATGACACACTGATAGTGAGGAAATCATATAAAAATTTTTCAAATTAACAAGGTACTAATTACGTTTTCATTCGATTTTATTCTTAGTGATTAAATTTAATTACACATGGTCCATGAAAAAATTAATGAAATTTTATTTCTGATTCTGTTTTTTTAACATAAATTCAAACCTAGATATTTTTTAAAATACATTTTTTTCTCACGTCCACAAAGCCCCATGTTATAATAATTGGTATCAGAGTGAACATGCAATTATTTAAGTCAAATAATTTCAAAATATCAATTAAATTTTCTAAGATTAGAAAATATGGTTTTGATAAAGTATCATCACAATTCATGGTGCATCAATTTTATTTCGTACGGATGATATGTGAATGATTGAATTTTTATAGATTTGTTAAAAATAAAAAAATGGAGATTATTATATATTTATATATATTAGATATATATAAATCTATTAGGGAAGTATTTTTACACCTATTTCAATTCTAATATATATAATATATATTTTTATATATATTACCCCATGTACTTATCAATGGTGCATGGATGAGTTCATAAAGAGCCAAAAGTGGGGATTTCAATAGTGGGGCATGGAAGCTTATAAAAACAAAAAAAATTAAAAAAACTATATGGGTTGGTTCCTTCCACCCACATGAATGATAAACCCTATTTAATTAAGGGTCCATTCTTGTAATATTCACCCGCATAGATGAGTAAAATTTTTATAAAATAGTATTTTTTCAATCTATTTATTTAATATAATTTGGTACCCCAAAGGGGGTGCCTCACCATTCTTATGAGTACCCCATTGAGGGGGGGGGGGAGGGTCTAAATCGCATCAGACTCGGTTTCTAGCTGAGTTTACCTGACCTGGATTGAATCATGTTGGTTCGGATCCCACATGCATAGCCTGATAGACTCATTACAAGCCTAATTTAAAAATCTCGGTACCCGTTCAGTTTTCAAATGGACTCAAATAATTATAAAAAAATTAGAAACTAAATCTAATTATCTATAATTTAATAAAAATATTTTGGGTTCATTGAGGCATATAGATAATTAATTTTAATTATTTTAATGTGAGTTTAAAGTAATAAAATTACCCATGAGGAGAATTTTAGTTATTTTTTCTTATTCAATTTAATTTCATGTTGAATGATCATGAGTTGAGACTGACCCATATTTTTTAATATTTAATTTAATTTAATTATTTTATTTGGTTTTTTAAAATGTAATAATTATTTTTGTTTTGATGATCTGCACATCATTTCTCCATATTTAATTTTTATAAGGTTATGTGTGTCCACATTTAAGTGATAAAACTTAATTTCACATCCCAAGTTCCTCTCACCTATATGTGAGTATACTATTCAAAGATCATAGGTGTTTTTGATGATTCTTTTTGAGTCGAGAGCCAACATGAAACCAAAATAGTGAAATTTATGGGAGTTACAGGTGCTGTAATTCGAGTCAGGTATTGACTTGTGGAATTCCCCTAGGGTCTCAGTTAATTCATTATCCAGTTGATGGATTAAGAATTAATTAACAACTCATAACCATGTTATTTTTTATTTATTTTATCATTTTCTTGGTTTATTATTTTATGTATGTGAATTTATTAAGTGTGGTCACATAAAATGACGTACAAGAATATATATAAAAAATGAACATGTGTGGTGAATATTTTCTATCTGAAGCATGGTTAAGTTGTGACTTCCATCATATAAAACAACCATATTAAATAGAAAAGGATTTAATTCACTTAGATAAATTAAAATCCCTCATAGTTATATCAAGTTAAATTTTTTTCCATCATTTGAATTAAAAAACCATATTTTTAGGTCCTCTTTATCCCTAGTTGAGAGTGCCTCTTACTACCGGGGTTCTCTTATTAAAATGGTGGGTTGACTTAAATAAATTATATTTAGATTTTTGGAACTTTATACAACAATCGTAGATTAAAAAAATGTCATTCTTTTTAGGATATGAGACTCCAATGAGCAGATCAAGGATCCGTCAGTCAATGTGGTTGTCCAGTCAAAATCCTACCTTAAAAATATCAGAGTAGTGACAAAGACATAGCTTTTACTACAAGGAGAGATTTAAAAGTATCATTACCACTAGAATATTCAAGTGACTTAATATTATGAATTTAGTTATTAAGGTCTACTAGAATTTTATAAAATAGAGAGATATATTTAAAATTTAATAAAGTTAAAAATTTCATTTGGTGATCAAGATAAATTATTAATTGGATAAATTTTATTTGATGCAGATATAATGGATATCATCACCACCAATACAATATCACTACATAAAATATTGGATAATGAGAATATCCTAACCAATAATAACTTCCAAGAGTGGTATAGGTTCTTGCGCATAGTACTACACTAAGAGTAAGATTTATGTGCTATAATCCCCACTTCCTGTTGATCCCCATGAGGGAGAAAGCAAGTCAGAAAAAGATAAATATAAGAAGAATGTGGATGATGTATTGTATGTCCAGTGTGACATGTTTGTTGAGTCAATAAGGGTTCCTTATGACTTTTCCATTCCTTTATGTTTTGAAAATCACAAACACTTTATCATAAAGAAAATAGTTTTTCCTTTAGGATTATCTTTATAAGGAAACTTTTCCATCTCTAAGGAAATTTTCATTCTTACCTATGTTTTCATTGTTAATTTTATAGTCTCTCTAAATTTAACTCATTTTATTACTAAGTAAAAATTTGGTTTCATATGTAAAATCTCAGAATCCTATAAATCCTTGGATATATAGTATTCTGTTTTCAGCTTCCAAATTCTCTGGAATATATGTTCCAAATTCTCTGAAAATCAGGTTCCAAATTCTTTGAAATTCAGGTTCCAAATTCTCTGAAATTCAAACTCTGAATTTTTTAGAATTCAGACTTTGAATTCTTCAAAATTCATACTCAGAATTATTTAGAATTCGGAATTCGAATTACTCAGAATTCAGACTTCGAATTCCTCAGAATTCAGACTCCGAATTCCTCAGAATCCAGACTCCGAATTCCTCAGAATTCAGACTCAGAATTCTTCAGAATTTAGACTTCAAATTCCTCAGAATTCAGACTCCAAATTCTTTATAATTTAGTCTCTTAATTCTTCATAATTCAGACTCCAAATTCCTTAAATATTCAGATTCTGAATTCATTGGAATTCAGACTCCAAAATCTATAGAATTTAGGTTCCAAATTCTTTGGAAAATAGAATCCAAATATCAATTTCTTATAGACTCTGAATATTTATTTGGTTAGATTCTAAATTCTATTTTTTCCTTAAACTCAGAAAAATAGATTTGGTTAAGTAACTTCATTTTCCTTACACTTATTATGAAATGATGTCATAAAATCTGTTTCTAACTAACCGTTGTTTAAGTGAAACATGTACAAGTCCCTCCAAGATTCAAGGAAAAATATGACTATTGGAGGAGGGAGTTGACTGTTAGATAAGTGCCTATAAATAGGAGCTTATTTGAATGAGCTCAATAAATTTTCCATCACTCTAGAGATTACATGCTGCTGAAGTGATTTATAGAGAGAGAGACTTGCATGCTTTGTGCGGTTCTGAATATCTTGTTCAGATTGCTTCGTGTGACTCCAATTGTTGCTGGGTATAATCGAGGGCTTTTAGGGATAGGAATACAGAGGTTCCAACTACCTTAATATTCAAGGACTTCCATGGATATAAATATAGAGGTGCTAACTACCTTAAAGATCGTGGGCTTGCGGGGATAGCAAGACAGATTCCGATATTCCTATCAAGGGATTACCCTGGTGTGGGTAAGATAGACTTTCTTGAAAGTATAAATCAAGGGACCTTTATCCAAGGTTTTTGGATACCCTACTCTTTGGGTTAAAATATTTCATACTTGTTACTTTTTTTGTTTCAAGTTTATTTCTGATGTATTTTTGATAAAGGAAGAAAGTATAATCTTCTTATACTTTCTTGTACCTTTCTATACTCTAATACGTAAGATTCTATATGCTTTAAGGTAGAATATGTTCCTTGTAAAATTTCTTTAAGTTTCATTTCCAGAACCATATTTTTGGAACCTATAAAGTTTTTTTAGTAGAACTAAAAGAGGTCTTGTGAATTTACCTTGTTTAAATTTGTTAAACATAGTTTTCCTTAAGGTTAAAAAAGAAAGTTTTTAAACTTACAATTCACCCCTCTTGTAATTGAGCATCTATATCATTATTTAGATCCTACAATTGGTATCAGATGAGGTCTCTAAAATACTTATATTCATATATAAGTTCTCTTGCTCAATTTTTCATTGTTATAAATTTTTCTTTGCTTAGGTATTTTTGTCTTTGTTTACAAACTTTTAATATTAAAAAGTTTTTGTTGAAAGATATTTTCTTATAGAATGGAAGGAATGAATGCCAGTTCAATTGACCATATAAATCCAACTAGACCACCTATATTTTATGGTAATGATTAAGAGTATTGGAGAGATTGAATGAAGAATTTTTTTTATTAATACTACAGTAGACAATTTTGAAATTCTCACTGAAGATTACAAAATTCTTGACAAGGAATTCAAAACCTTTTCAAATCAAGAAAAGTTATACTATCAACTAAATTGCAAGGTACACAATACTTTGTTGTGCTCCATAACTAGGAATATATATATTCAAATTTATTCTTTTGAAGCTACTAAATTTATCTGGAATAAACTTGAAGTTACACATTTAGGTATATCCAAAGTTATAGAAACTAGGAGAGCTATGTTGAGAGAAGAATGTCAGGGATTTCTATTTCCTTATGGATAACCAGTATGCAAGGTACAACAAAGGTTTATGAAAATTTTTAACAGTTTACAATCTATGGGGAAAAATTTCTATATGATGAATCTCTTGTGGACAAGATTATAGATATCATGCCTAATGAGTGGGGATCCAAAAGAAAAACTATTGATGAGACTAGGAAAGTATCTCAAATTACTCTTGATGAGTTTTTTGGAACTATTCTTCAACATGAGACAAGAATTAAAAGAGATGTTGATATGAATAATAAGAAAAATGTAAATGGTATTTTAGCCTTTACTACTACTAAATCCAAGACTCTTGAAAGGATTAAAAGATCTAAGTCTAAGAAATTCACTTTTTAATTAGAGTCTAATGAAAGTGAGCAGTCTGAAAATGAGCTATCTAATCTTGCTTAAAGGATGAAAAAGATATTTGGGAAGAAAGAAATTTAGTATAGATATAAGAATAAATAAAGAAAAGACAATAAAGACTCTGAAGTCACTTGCTATGAATACAAAAGTGCAGGGAATATCAGGTTGGATTATCATATGCTTAAGAAAAAGGATATAAAGGAAAAACATTCTGAGAGGAATAGAAAAAAGTATTACAATTATAAAGCTAAGAATGTTTTGAAAGCCAATGACACCTGAAGTTCTAGGGGAGGTGACTCTTCAGATAAATCATCGGAGTATGAATCTTCTGGCTATAAGAATCTTGGTCTACTAGCAATACCACCCATTGAAAATAATTGTCTAATGTCTAAGGTACATAATTATGAATCTATTACCAATGTATCGTTGAATTAAAATTACAATGATGATAAATATTATGAATCTTCAGATGAAAAATCTTCCTCATCATAAGATAATACATTACCTTCTTATGAAGAAGTGTTTAGGTTTTCTAAACTTCTTGAGAATGAAAATTATAAACTCAAGAAAAATATTGATAAGTAAAATTCTAGATTATCTATTTTAACCAAAGAAGTGTCTGATATTTCTAAATATCTTGATAAGAAAACTTTTGATTTTAAAAGTATTTCCAAAAACATTGAGGAAGTTAATTCTAAGAAGGATAAACATTCTAAGGATCTTAAAAATGTAATATCTATGAAAAATATTTTAGAGACTAACTCTAGTTCTAATACTAATAACCTTGAGGATAAAAAATTGGTTATTAAACTAAAGTCCGAAATATTTTCCTTAAGAAAATGTATGTCAAACTTTACCTCTGGTAAGGAAAACTTTGACAAGATGTATTCCCAAATTCGACCTATAAGGAATTATTATGGATTTGGTTATACTCATTCTAAACCATTTTTTGGTAATAACTATTTTTTTCCTCAAAGTGATTCATTCTACACTAAATGTTAGTGAAGTGGACATTGGAAAAAAAATCTTTAAATAAAACCCAATCTTTAGGTTTTCATAAAGCTTATTTTTCTAAGAAAATGTGGATACCTAAAATCTTTCTTTCTGAAATTTTCGGATCCGAGAAAGTTTGGATACCAAAATTCTAACGTTTTTATTTCCAAGAAAATAAAGAAAGTACCAATAGTAATACATGGTACATGAATAGTGGATGTTGTTGGCATATTACTGGTAACAAAAAATTCTTTGGAAATATTACCAAGATGAAAGGAGGAAAAGTAACTTTCAGAGATAATGCTCAGAGAAAATTTTTTAGTATAGGTAACATTGTTCTTCTTTGAAAAACTTTGATTTCAAATGTATTATTTTTTAAAGGTCTTAAGAACAACCTCATTAGCATAAGTCAATTATGTGATGAAGTTTTCCTTGTTAATTTTAGGAATGAAAAATTCTTAGTACACAATTACAAGGAAGAGTTCATTCTTTCTTCCCATAGGAAAGAGAATGTATACACACTAAATTGAGAAGACCCTAGGAACAAAGATCTACCTTGCCTTAGTGCAATGGAAGATAAATCTTGGTTATGGCATAAAAGGTTAAGAAACTGTAACCTTAGGAACCTGTGAAAACTCTTAAAGAAAATACTAGTTAAGGATCTACCGGAGCTTAGAATTGATTATTCAAAAGTTTGTGACCCTTTTCATTACGGAAAGTAACATAAATCAAGTTTTAAATCTATCATTGAAGTCTAAAATTCTAATGCATTACAATTAGTGCATATTCATCTTTTCAATCCAATACAAACTGAAAGCATTGGAGGAAAATATTATTTATTTGTCTTAGTTGATGATTACACTATATTTATGTGGGTATATTTTATAATAAATAAATATGAATATTTTTCCTATTTAAAATTTTTTATAGCCCAAGTTAAAAATGATAAAAACATGAAATTGATAACTATTCATAGTTATCATGGTGAAGAATTTAACAATTCATATTTTGAAAAAAAAATTAGTATAAAATGTATTACTCATAACTTCTCAACTCCAAGAACTCCTCAACAAAACTATGTTGTTGAAAGAAGAAATATAATTATTCAAGAGATAACTAGAACCATGTTGAGTAAATATTCCATAGCAAAACACTTTTAGTTGAAGCTGTAAGTACTGCTTGCTACACTATAAATCGAGTTATGATTAGACCTTTGCTTAACAAAACCCCTTATGAATTGTGGAATGGTAAAAAACCTAGAAATTCCTACTTCAAAGTATTTGGTTGTAAAGTATTAATTATGAATACTACAGATAATTTTTATAAATTCAAACCCAAATCTGATGATGGAATTTTCCTAGGCTACTCCACAACTTCTATGGCTTAAAGAGTTTTTAATAAAAATACTTGTACTGTTGAAGAAACAGTGCATGTTAAATTTGATGAAACTTACCCTTTTGTTTTTAAACAAACTCAACCTACATCTTCAGATGTGTTTTCAAAAACTAATTTTCAACCCTTGATAGATGATCTTTCTTATAAGTAAAATGTTCAAGAAACTATTTTTGAAGAATTTAACCCAAAATATTTCCTACCATATGTTGATGAACAGGTTTTACAAAACCCAAATCAGTTTTTTCTTAAGAATCATCCTAATGATAGTATCATTAGTGATGTAAATCAACCTGTAAGGACTAGAAGTTCCTTAATAAATGAAGTAGAACATATAGTACTCCTTTACCAATTAGAACCAAAAAGCACTGATGAATCCTTAAGTGATGATGATTGGATAAAAGCCATGCATGATGAGCTAAATGAATTCTAAAGGAACAAATTATGGTCCTTGGTTGAAATACCTAAGGAAACTTCTGTAATTGGAGTAAAATGGGTCTTCAGAAATAAGTGTAATGAAAATGATATCATTGTAAGAAATAAAGCTAGATTAGTTAATAAAGGCTATAATCAACAAGATGGAATAGACTATGAAGAAACCCATGCTCTAGTAGCTATACTTAAATCTATTCATATTTTATTTCCTTTGTAACATTATTTAATTTCAAACTTTTTCAAATGGATGTAAAATGTGCATTCCTTAACAGATATGTTCAAGAGAAAGTTTTTGTTGAAAAATATCCTATTTTTGAAGACACAAAATACCTTGAACACGATTTTAAACTTACCAAAGCTTTATATGGACTTAAACAAGCCCCTAGAGCCTAGTATGATAGACTTACATGATTTTTATTACAAAATAATTATGTTAAGGGAACTGCTGATCCAACCATTTTTATAAATAAATATATGAAAAATGTTTTTCTTGTTCAAATTTATATTGATGACATTATATTTGGTTCAACTCATTAATCTTTAACTGATTCGTTTGAAAATATAATGAAATATGAGTTTGAAATGAGTATGATGTGTGAGTTAACATTTTTCTTAGGTTTTCAAATTTCTCAAAAACCAGAAGGAACTTATATATATCAATGTAAGTATGTTAAAGATCTTCTTAAAAAGTATGGATATGAAAAAACTAAGAGTATAAGTACTCCCATTAGTACTTAAAATTATCTTGATCTTGATGAACTTAGGAAACTAGTAGATCAAACATCATTTAGAGGTATGATAAAAAGTTTACTATACTTGACAGCTAGTCATCCATACATAACATTTTCAGTATTCTTATGTGCTAGATATCAATCCAATCTTAAGGAATCTCTTTTAAAATTAGTGAAAATAATTTTTCTCTATTTAAAGGGAACCATGGATTTAAGACTCTTTTATACCTCTGGAAATGATTTTTTTAAAAAAAATGGATTCTAACTTTGGTGGGTGTAGAATGGATAGAAAAGTACATTCAAAATTTTTCATTTCTTAGGAGATTCATTAGTTTCTTAGTCATGAAAAAAGAAACACTCACTATCACTTTCCACTACTTAAGCTGAATATATAGTAGCTGGAGGTTGTTGTGCCAAAGTGTTGTGGATACAACACACACTCACAGACTATGGCATGAGTTTTGAAAAAACATAGATATTGTGTGATAATACTAGTGCCATTTCCCAAAGAAAAAACCATGCACATCACTCTTGTAAAAAGCATATAGATATTAGACATCACTTTCTTAGGGATCACATACTAAAAGGAGATATCATTCTTCAATTTATCAGAACACAATATCAACTAGCTGATATTTTCACAAAATATTTACCCTCCGATATATTTGAATACATTAAATAGATGTTAGGAATGATAATCGTAAGGTAATCTTCCATATTAAATTTTTGTTGAAACCTATCTCCCTACAGTAAGAAAATTCTTTTCATAGGGGGAGTACATTTTCTTGTTAAATAAAAATTGTTCATAATCAAAAAAATTTCATAATCAAAATTTTTCATAATCAAAATTTTTGTAATCAAATTATTTTTTAATCAAATTTTTTCATAATCAAAATTTTCGTAATCAAATTTTTCATAATCAAAATTTTTCATAATAAAAATTTTTCATAATCAAAATTTTTCGTAATCAAAATTTTCATAATCAAAATTTGTCGTACGCAAAATTTTTTGTAGTTAAAATTTATCGTAGTCTAAAAATTCTCAATTCAAAAAATTCATTTCTTTAATAAAATTTTTCATAATATAATGTTATTCAAGAAGAATTTTCCTCATTAGTGATAGTTTTCCTAGAAATCTGGAAGGAATGTTTCTTTTCTTAAAATCTTGTAATCCACTTTCTACTTGTTGGTCTTTTCCTCTCGTTTTAAGGAAAATTATAGATTCATTTTCCTTAAATATGAATGTTTTACCTTAAAAACCTCAAAAGATCAAAACCTACCAAAATCCTTCTTCATTTTTCATCTCAACCATCAGATCAAATCATCTTTGTTTCAACCATTATATCAATCTAGGAAGATGAAATATTGCCTGAAATGTCTATATAAAGTCCCCCTAATGGTTTTCCCGCATAGGTTATCAATATTTGGCATGTTGAAACTCTACTTCTTTACTTAAGGCTCATTCTGAATTTTCTGGTTTCCTCAAATACAAATGTCTTTGGAACCATCCCCACAGAAGAAAATGTCATCTATAAAGGAAATATGTGAATGGAAGATCTACAGGGAAAGGTTAGTAGATTTGAAGTTCTTTTTTCTAACATGATTCTCTTATTTCAAAGAATATCAAGTTGAATGGTTGGGAGAGTCTGTGTGTATCAAAACCAAAGGTATAGGATCCGGTTTATCTAGAGTTTCTTGTGTAATTTTATGAGACCGTAAGTTTTTTTTTCAATATAGAAAAGATTAGTTTTCTTTTTAGAGGTATGGGGAAAAATATTCTCTTTCTTTCAGTATGGCTGCTAATATAATTGGAATTCCTTACGAGGGAGAAGCTGAATTCTGCACCCAAAAGCTACCAAATGTTTCAGGGAGTTTGGTAAGGAGAAGGCTATATAATTCCTTGGTTTTTCAGGGCTGAATACATCGAAGATCAACCATCTTTCTAAAAAATTTCAGATTCTGGAGTTAAGGGTTCAAGGATTTATCATTCTGAGAAAAGGGGATAAGGACACTCTGAAGAAAAGTGACATTTATATTCTAGATTTTTTTGTTGAACCTCAAGAATATTAATCTAGTGTAGTATATCTTTCATACAATTTAAAATATCAAGATTAGAACTATCATGTTTCAGATTATTATGTATCTGCCTATTCTTTCCAAACTTGTAGTTCTCAATCTTGATTTGTTCAAAATTCCACGTAGCTTTAAGCCTAGAAATTTCATGGAGATGTTTCTTAGTGATGATACCTTGGGAAGGATGAAGGTTGACTTCAATAGTGAATTTGGAAAATTCTATGATTTATCTGAATTTGAAATCGAAGCTTTATCAAAGAAACCAGAAGTGGATAAGACTTTTAAGAAAGGTGGGAAAAAGAGAAAGGTGAAGGAACCAAAAGTGAAAGAATAAACTCCTGCAGTTCAGGAAACCCAATCCACACCTCCAAAACCTAACAAGCAAAAAACCTATATAAATGAAGTGGTTTCCAAGTGAGAGAAGATAATAAGAATAGGAAATAAGTGGAACCTAGTTTTGGATTATACCCTACTGAAGCAAAAGCTTTAAAGATTAAGGCTGTTAAGGAGCATGAGAAGTAGGACAATCTAAAGAAGCAGAGGAAGAAGATGTTGAAGGATGAAATAGTCTAATCTCTTCTAAAAGACACCAATAAATCCTCTGAATAAGTCTAGGTACTAGAATAGTTTCTACAATAATCACTTCTAGTGACTCTGGGAAAGAAAATGGTGATTCCAGAACTATAAGAAGATAAAGAAATTGTGCAGGAAGAGGAAGTGGAAGAAGAAGAGGAGGAGGAGGAGGAAGAAGGGTATGACACTGATGATTTCATAAGGCAAGTAATGATTTATCATGAGAAGAAGAGTACTTATAAGAAATTTTTGATATGGACTTCTCAAGCCAAATCTTCAAAACTTGCTACCCTAAGAAAATAAGAAGAGGGCCATGAAGAAATAAAAAAACCAACTGAAGAAGAGAGTAGCAATCATAAATTGGTTCAATAAGATGACCTTATGGTAGATAATGGGAAATAAAATGTTGAGGAAGAAAAAAATAGTTCAACTATCATATAGTGAACATGAATCGCCAAAAGCACTAGAGATCATTCCGAGAACTGATAAGGGAAAATGGGTGTTAGTTGATACACTTAGGAAAGATGTGGTGATAAAGAAATATGTTGGTGGTTTTTCAAAGAGAAAATCTAAAGAGATAGAGAATTAATCCTCACCAACCAGAGAATATGATTCAGAATCATCCTCTCTGGGACATGACTTTGTGGTCTAATCATTAATGAAGTTGGTTGATACAATTCCTTTATTTTTTAGTATAGACTCGAGGTGCCAGATGCTTCAGCATTCATTTAATCATAAATCAGATTCTGTTTCCACACTTCGGGACAAATTTGTTAGGCTTGAGGCCAATTTCAAATCCTCCTTCATCGGGTATGATGCTCACAAGAGGTCATGTAAATAAATCAAAAAGTGGTAAATGAAGATAATTAAAGAGCTAATAATATTTGATGACTTTCAAGACAATGTGAAGGATGATTTTGATACCGAATATGTAAAGATCAAAGACCTTACTACAAGTTTTGATGAGAAGCTCAATCTTGAAAAAACAGTTCGAAAATAGGAAGTCAATGATATGAATGGAAAAATTATTTCAGTTGCTATGAATTTAAAGAGGGAAATAGATCTCAGAATTGAGTTCAAAGAAAATATTAGTAAGTTTGAGGACTCAGGAAGAATTTCTTAAGGCTCGAGAAGAAAATATCAAAGCTCTATAGAAGAAAAATGACGATCAGGAATAGTTTCTCAAGCCATTTGAAGAATATCACAAGGATATTAAGAATCTTAAAACCATAGTGAAGAAGTTAATTCCAAAGGATAAAGAAGGATGATTTTTTTCTTCCAATCCAATATTTTGTTGTATTTTCTTCTTTGGACAAATTCATTCAATCGTAATGAAATTTTTGGTTTTCCTTTATGTGTTTTGTTGTATAGTACTAATATTTTAGGTACCATATTTTTTTTCCATTCTCTCAATTCCTTTTTGAAAATCTCAAAGAGGGAGAAAGGAATGGTAAAAATAATACTAAGTAAAGAAGATAATTCCCTAAGTAAGGGGGAGTCTATCTAAGGGGGAGTTTAATCAAATAATATTTCCTTGTTCAAGAAAAAGAAAAATATATTTAAGAAATTCAATAATACAATCCTTAGGTATTTTAAAACTTAAGGGGGAGTTAGTCGTATTCATCATGATCCATAAGTAAAGGGAGATAATTTTTTCTTTTAAGTTCATAAATCAAAATTAGAAGTCCTTATATTCTTTTTCGTAAGGATGTTTGTGCTTTCTAAAAAGGGAGAGATTGTTGATTCAATAAGGGTTACTTATGAATTTTCTATTCCTATATGTTTTGAAAATCACAAAAACTTTATCATAAGAAAAATAGTTTTTCTTTTAGGATTATCTTTATAAGGAAAAAAAATTATCTAAGGAAATTTTCATTCTTACCTATGTTTTCATTGTTCATTTTATAGCCTCTATAAATCTAACTCATTTTATTACTAAGGAAAATTTTGGTTTCATATCTAAAATCTCAGAATCCTATAAATGCTTGGATATATAGTATTCTATTTTTAGGTTCTAAATTTTATGAAATTCAGGTTCCTAATTCTTTGAAATTTAGGTTCCGAATTCTCTGAAATTCAGGTTCCAAATTCTCTGAAATTCAAACTATGAATTCCTTATAATTCAGAATTCAAATTCATTAGAATTCAGACTCTGAATTCATTAGAATTCAGACTCCGAATTCCTCATCATTTAGACTTTGAATTATTCAGAATTCAGACTTCAAATTCCTCATCATTCAGACTCCTAATTCCTCAAAATTCAGACTCCAAAATCTATAGAATTCAGGTTCTGAATTATTTGGAAAACATAATCCCAATATTTATGTATTATAGACTCTGAATATTTATTTAGTTAGATTCCGAATTCTATTTTTCCTTAAACTCGGAAAAATATATTTGGTTAAGTAACTTCATTTTCCTAACACTTATTATGAAATGATTTCTTACACTCTATTTCAAACTAACCATTGTTTAAGTGACATGAGTATAGGTCCCTCTAATATTCAAGTAAAAATATGACTGTTGGAGGAGGGAGTCGACCATTGGATAAGTTCCTATAAACAAGAGCTCATTTGAACAAGCTCAATAATTGTTCCATCACTCTAGAGATTGCATGCTTCTAAAGTGATTTCTAGAGAGTGAAAATCTCATGCTTTGTGCAGTTCTGAACATCTTGTTCATATTGTTTCGTGCAACTCT
This sequence comes from Viscum album, assembly GCA_963277665.1. Taxonomy (NCBI): domain Eukaryota; kingdom Viridiplantae; phylum Streptophyta; class Magnoliopsida; order Santalales; family Viscaceae; genus Viscum; species Viscum album. Next base: position 1,149,527,564 of record OY728128.1, read on the forward strand.
GATTATTGCTGAGTACAATCGAGGTCTTCCAGGGACAGGAAGACAGAGGTGTCGACTACCTTAAAGTTTGAGGACTTCCGGGGATAGGAAGACATATGTTCCAACTACCTTAAAGTTCGAGGTCTTGCAGGGATAGAAAGGCAGATTCTGATATTCTTATCGAGGGATTACCTTGGTGTGGGTAAGACAGACTTTTTTGAAAGTATAAACCAAGGGACCTTTATCCAAGGTTGTTGGATACCCTACTCTTTGGGTTAAAAGATTTCATACTTGTTACCTGTTTTGTTTCAAGTTTGTTTCCACTGTATTTTTTATAAAGGAAGAAAGTATAATCTTCTTATAATTTCTTGTACCTTTGTATACTCTGATAAGTAAGATTCTATATTCTTTAAGGTAGAATATTTTCCTTGTAAAATTTCCTTAAGTTTCATTTCCAGAACCATATTTCTGAAACCTAGAAAGTTTTTTTAATAGAACTAAAAGAGTTATTGTGAATTTACCTTGTTTAACTTTGTTAAGCATAGTTTTACTTAAGGTTAAAAAGGAAAGTTTTTAAACATACAATTCACCCCCTCTTGTAATTGATCATCTACATCATTATTTTGATCCTACAATGTTGTCATCTATGTCTAGTGAGTTATAGAAAATGAATGAGGATAAAGATTCCTATTAGATGTTATCTCTTCTCCAAGAGTTATACCATGAGAGATATCGAAAAGAAAGATATGAGATATCAAGTGCACTATATAGGTGCAGGATAGCATAAGGGAGTTTGGAAGTATGAAAACCCATATATTTAATACAATTTAATACATGATTTATTATATAAGGACACACATAATATAATATGAGAATATTTTTAGTCCTAGTGACTTTGGGAAATTAGTTACATATTATAATAACTTGAATTGGGATACAAAAACCTTATTTAAAACTTCTTAACATGCTCTTAAAATTCCACACCTCTTCGAAAACTACACGGGATAACCTGAGGACACACATAAGAAATGAGTGATCTATATATCCTGGTAAGGGAATAATCAGAGAATAACATAATGTAAAGTAGTGTATGTGAGTCAAGATGCATAAAATAGTGACATAGAAAGGTGAGAATCATAATAATGAACATTGAATAATGGTATAATATGATAACATCAAGTCAAAATAGGAATGTGGAAATAACATAAAACATGACAAAAAAAACATAAGTCAAGGCTAACCACCAAGGCATAATAACATATTTTGCTTATGATAACCTCTAATGAACTATAAATTATATCTCATGAGATAAAAAAAATTACCCAATGAACTGGAGGGCTATATAATATTGGGCCTACCCATCACATTCATATCATGTACATGCATTTTTGTGCCACATAGATCATACAACATAAGTTCACCTTTAATTAATTTTAACCCCATGATTAAAGAGTGTTTATTATATAAATGTAAGTCCCCAATAAATTAAAGATATGTACATCTATCTTAATACCTTTTAGTGGAAATGGGGATGGGTATTCATGACACAAATGTTTGGCATAGAAAATTTCTGGATAATTTTGGCAGCATAAAGGGTGTACATAAAGATTCATGGAAGGGTTTAATGAGAGTGATATGGGGTATATCATTACTTTTATGTCATAATTATAGTAATATGGATTTATAAAAACAAAATTCCAATATGAAAAATTGGAAATAATAATTCATAATATAAATAAAGTACTTAAATAAAGATGGCAAGGAGATAATCCCTTACCTTGAGAGGGTGTTTTAAAAGCTTGGGTGGAGCTTCATAAGAGCTTGGTAATACATTGAGAGGGATTTTAAGATGTATATTAAGAGTAAATTCATTCTAAATGGGTTTTTATTTATAGAGAGTGGGAGGATGGGTTGGTATTTATATACAAAGGGTGGGGGTTCTTTAATACTTTCTAAACACAGGTTTTAGACTCTATATGATAAAATGATAAAAATAAAAAATATTCAAGTGGTTTTTGAAAATGATTTCTTAAAAAGAGTATTTTTTCAATATTTTATAATTACAATAACATAAATTATTAAAATAATACTATTGGTGATGTGAAAGTGAGTCATGTTCATAAATAATTGATTTTTAAATCCTTAAAATATAATATAGGTTTTTTAGGATTCATTAAAGGATTATAAAATTAATCAAATTAATTAAAAAGAATTTTTTTTAAAGGGAAAACATATTTTTTTATTGGATAATCCATATATCATTTATTACATAACTTCAATTCTATTATGATGTCATGATACAAACTTTATATTTATACTATATTTAATATTTACCCAAAAAATTAGCTTTATTAGAAAATTATGAAAAAATAAACTTTTTCTAATTTTAATATGATGATTTCAAAAATAATATTTATTTTATCAAAATAATTTCATAAATATGATAATTTTTTTTAAATAAAAAACCTAATTTACTAAAAAATACTATTTTTGATGATACTAATAACTTTCTAACCCTTGTAAAAATTATATTAGACTTCATTAAATTATATTATCATTTATATTTAAATAAATATTATTTAATAATAATATTTTATTAAAATAACATTTATTTAAAAAATTATTATAATTATCAAAATATTTTTTGAATTGAATATATATATATATATATCTAAAAAAATGAGATTTTGATTTCTTCATGTCAAAATCTAATTTTTATCTAACAAATCAATCATTTATAAATTAATAATAAAAATAAATATATATAATAATTATTTCATTTAAAAGAAAATATAAAATTTCAAACTACTAGCGTTTAGATATATAACCCCTTATTACACCAGCATACACCCTAAGGGTAAGGTGTGTAATGGTGACACTTTCTTGGGGTGGTTCAGTGAACATTGTTTGGGTTATGATCTTGATAAACTTAAACTTATCCCTTATATGGTTTCATTCATGCTTTAGTTTTTTAATATAAACTTAGATTTTGTCATGGGAAAATCTTAGTGATTCCATCTACCTCAAAAGCTCCAATAAATTGGATTCATAGGGTTTGATCCTAGTGGTCAAGGAAATATCTTATTTAATCTATATCAATTATATTTTATCATTACCCTTAATATATAATAATCATAATGGTTACTATACAATGGATATATTATCAACGGTTGTAATGATTAATAATATTTCAAATCTGATAGGATATAACTTATATGGGTCTAGAATAACTGAAATAGTGTATATGTTTTCTATAACTACATTACTTAATAAGGAATTTATTTTATTAAAATTTAATTTCATTTATAATATTTATGATCATTAAATTCTACCCCATTTAAAAATTTCACCCTCAAAATTCAATTTCATACACTAAAATAGATAGAGGTACTTCTGTTTCTTCACTTCTTCTGGTTCTCATGTTGTTTCTATAAACTTGTGGTACCACCATAGTACTTTGACTAGGTGATTTTTCATATTTCATAAAACGTTGTCTCTATGATATAGGATATTCATCACCAGCTCCTCACATGGGATATTTTTCTCTAAGGGTACCACCTATGGATTCAGTACATGTGAGGGGTATGGTTTGTACTTCCTCAAGATGGATATGTGGAACACATCATGAACTTGAGATAGGTTATGTGGGAGTGTTAGTCAATGATCCATAAATCTAATTCATTCCAAGATATCAAAGGGGATGATGTATATTGGAATAATCTTTCCCTTCTTCCCAAACCTCATGAATTTATTTAATTGTGATATATGAAGGAACACTTTATCTTTAAACAAAAACTCCAGGTATCTTCGACAATTATCTGCATCACTTTTCTATCGAATCTGTGAAGATTTCACATGAAATTTAATGGTTTGAACCTTATTTATCATATCTTAGATAAGAACACATCCCATAATAGTATACTCTCTATCTTCATCCCAACATATTATAGTTTGACACCTCTTCCCATATATTGCCTCATAAGGTTCCATTTGAATGCTTGAATGGAAACTTTTATATGAGAGATATACTAGGGAAGGATGTTGATCCAAAAATAATTGGAAATATATTGAACATGATATAATAATATACTATAGAGTTTTACTATTTATTTTAGACTGACCATCCATATTAGGGTGATACGAAGTACTAAAAATCAACTCTTTATCCAATTATTGCTGAAGCCTACTTTAGAACCTTGAGGTAAACCTCAGATCTGGATCAAATACAATAGAGAGTATAACTCCATGTAGTCGTACCAATTCCCTTATGTATATTTTGGAGAGTTGGTCAATATATAAATATTTCTTGATATCAATGAAATACACTGACTTTGTAATGTGATCAACTACCACATAGATGGTGTTATTACATTTATATTTCTTGGAGAGTCTTAAAATGAAATCCATGGTTATGTTTTACCATTTATATACTGGTATGGGAAATGGTTTCATCATACCCTGAGACTTCTATCATTTTTTCATAAATTAATGGAATACCAAGCATCGAGATACAAATTTTATAATCTCCTTCTTTAGGTTTTCCTACCATAGGTTTTCTCTATATCATTATACTTATTAATGCTTTGTGGATGAATAGAGAATGATGAGCTATGTGCATCATCCAAAATTTCCCTCTTCAGTTATAGTTTTAATGGGACACATATTCGAGTTCCAAACCTTACAAGTCCACATTTAGAAATATTGAACTCTAGAATATTCACTACCTTTTTATGTATCTCCACATCATCTTTTTGGGCCTCCTTGGTCCTCTTAAGAATGGATGGTTAAGAATTTATTTGAGAATGGAATGGTGAATATCATTTTATTATTCCCTTTTTTATCCTTTTCACATCCATGAATGTTGGATCCCTTTCAATCCGCATCATGGATAGGGTTGTATGATCCTTTCTACTCAGAGCATCTACCACTTTGTTTACCTACCTAGGATGAAAATGGATTGAAAATCAAAATCCTTGATCATATCTAACCAAATTTTTTGGTAAATATTGATATTATTTTGTGTGAATATAAAATCTATTTAGATATCATTTTCCTTTTGTTTCCACAATTTATAGGTTTTTTCTATGGTTCCTAGGGTTTTCAGGGATGTGTGATTGTGGGTCTTTTGGATAAAAGGCATTTTATGGTCCGTTTTGCTTCATCAAGGGCTTTATTCAAGACTGGTCATGTGATCCATGAAACTCAAATGGGATAAATTTCTTCCTTTTCTAGTGTTAATACAACTTCTATATGAAAGGATACTCTCCTTCAAGAAAACTGTGGGTATGTTTTCCAGATCTACCTTTACCCTTTAAAAATCTTGCAATTATTTGTTTGCTTTGAAACTTGGTTTTCTAGTTTTTGTGTGTGGATAGTAGAATGAAATCGGTCTCTTATCCAATGCCCTCTCACATATGTGTTGAGTTCGATGTATCCAAATCACCAGTGGAGTGTATTTGGATCAAAGTTGGGGAAGAGTTATGATGAAAACAACCTATTATGTTCGAATTCTAGTCATATTATTGTATTTCATGTAAGTGTATGTGTCAAATTCCTTTGAATTTTCATCTATGATGTAAATAAGGGTTATTGGTTCCAAATTAATCTACTCAATTATAAATCATAAAGGATAATTCCACTACCTCAACATTGGAAGAGGTGCATAATTGTGGTCCTATTTTGGTCAATTCTACTCAGGAAGATCCAAGACCCAGAAATGATTAACCGAAGGTCACTAACATCTTCAATAATTTAATGAATTATCTGGTTGGTCCCAATCTAAGTGTTAAAGATCCTTCGATGTTAGTAGAAAATGAGGAGGTGATTTATTCTTCTTCCATAGATCTGATCCCCACCACTTTGATTTCTTGCTCCTATGCAGGGGAAGTGCAGCCTGGTAGTGAAAATTTTATTGAAGTGGTGAGTCCAGCATCGAGAGAGGATGGTTCAATGTGATTTAAGGGATGATAGAACTCAATTCAAGGTACTTATTACTGGGTGAATTTTGTTAATGGACCCATTTCAAGAAGGATCTTTCCAAGTTTAAATTTGAGTAACCATTTTGATGGCCTGGGAACTGAAGAGCATGTTCGAGACCAAGGTGAGACTGATGAGAAAGGTAAAGGACTAACTGGAGCAGAATCAAGTGATGGTGATTATGAAAATATATATAAAGATAGTTTAGAGGGATGCATCAGTAGAGGGATTCATATCTCGAGGAAGAATAAGGGGAGGAATGAAATCAAGGACTCGGGGTGATGCATTTTAGATAAGGGGAAGAATTCAAAAGGGAGGAAGGATTATTCTTACCTTCCCAAACCCATGGAGTCAAGATCTGCCGCAAAATTAAGGACCAAGGAGTTGGAATGTGTCTCCATTTCTAATTATAAGGAACTGAAAGGTATATTTCTTAATGAACTATTGAAATAAAATGGTTGATGGAAGATCCCAACTGGATGCAGGACGACTCTAGTGGAGGATCATTCTAACAATTAGGATTTTCCATGATTTTTTACTACAAATAGAGGCAGGGAAGGAGGTTTCACACAATGGAAAAACATGGGATATTATCAACCATTAGAAGGAATAAAATGTTGGAGGTGTCCTTTTTGATTAAGGCCCCTAATGAGGTTGTCGAATGGATGTCTAAGATAATAATTCTCATGGAAAAAATAAGGATAAATATGATTGGATCAAAAATAAAGACCTTATTCTGAAAATATAATTCTATTAAAGGAAGATAAATATGGATGAGTTCATTCAAACATGGGAAAAGTTGTCATATTGGTTCGAAGACCTGATCAAGGATAACCCGAAAACAAAGGTTAGTGGTCTTAAATAGAAATCATATAAGGATTATGCTTCTAATAGGTTCAAACATTATTTTAATGGTTGGTATATTTTTTGGGTACATTATTTTATTTGGTTTTTAATTGTGAGGTTTCTCACTTTTTCCTTAAAATTGTGTGAAAATAATAAAAAGGTAAGTTTCAGTCTGAGTTATCTTGGTTAAATGGATTGAAAATCATGATTATTTTCTAAAAAAATTCTGATAATACCCAACTAATCCATGTAAAATAAATATTTTTATCACATATGTTGGTTTGTTCCATCATTTAATTTCTCTTATTTTTGAATGATCAATAGATATCTCTTTTTTGGTGATAGAACGCCCTAAGAATGTTACGTGTTCCATAAAAAACTCACATTTATTGTACTTTTCATAGAAATTTCCTTTTTATAAGGTCTTTAGTACAAATTTAAAATTATCCTCATGCTCTTCATTTATTTTATAATAGATAAGAATATCATCAATAAGTACTACCACAATATTTTGAGGTATTCCCTAAAAATATATATTTATTAAGTCCATGAAAATAGTTGGAGCATTAGTGATTCCAAATGGAATGAATATGAAATTTTAGTGCCCATAAATTATATTAAAATCATTCTTGGGGATATAATCCTTCTTCACATTTACTTGATAATATAGATTGAAGATACACCTTAGAGAATTATTATTCTTCACATAGCTGATAGAACAATTCATCAATTCATGACTAGGGATATGTGTTGTTTATTATGATATTTTTGAGATCATGATAATCAATATAGATGCATATTGACCCATACTTATTCTTGATGAAGAGAAATGGTTCACCCTATAGTGATGCACTTGGCTGTATAAACCCTTTATCCATATTCTTCTACAGTTTCTTCTTCTGCTCTTAAAGTTCAACAGTGTCCATTCTATATAGATTCTTGGATATTAGAAAATCTCTAGGTATGATCTCAATTGAGAAATAAAGATTTCATCTTAGAGTAAGAACAAAAAATTCTTTAAAAAATACATTTTCATATTCTATTACAATGGGTATGTAATCAAGGATTATCTTTTTTTATTCTCAATTATTTAGGCTAGATACGCTTTCTTATATGGAAATAGTATACATTATTGAGGTGATGATACCAAAGGATATTCATCGTCCACCTTGAAAATTTATAGAATTAGAGGGATATTCAATATATGGAGGGTGATTTCATTCTCTTGGAAATTTATGTTGACTCTATATATGGAAAGCCAATACATACCAATAATTTCTTTGAATTTTGAAAAAGAGAGTATCAAAAGTTTTTCTTGGAAGTTCAACCTACAAATATGGGTAGGGGAGAAGTTATATAATTAAAATAAAATGATTTCCTCATTAATAATTTTAAAATATAACTCCACTTCCATGTTTTTAGGCGGTGGTTGAATAGTTCTACTAAAATTTCATAATATGAAAGAATTCATAAATCCAGAATCAGATAGAAAGTTCACTATTCTGTAACGAATAACTAGAATACCTATCACCATAAAATTTTTGGGTTCCACCTCAGTTGTGGTTATGACATAAACTCACCCTAGATGTATAGGCCTTGTAGGTTGTTGGTGTCAATTATCATTGAAAACCCTTATATTAGTGAATTAATTTTCATAGTGTCATTGTAATTTGTAGTTGTAACATTGGACAATAGGTTGAGGGCTGACTATAGCATTCCTTTCTTCCAACATATTGGTGGGTTACTCCCATAAACATTCTCTAGATAGGTTCTCTTCCTTACCATACCTAAATCAAATCCTTATCCCCTTAAGGAAATTCCTGGGATGCTTCTTCTCACACTTTTGACAAGTGGAATATTGGACTTTATTTCCCCCATGATATTTCTCCATAACACCACAAGAATTAAAATCCATTCTCTAATTCCTATCTATAGACCTGTGAGACCCTTTAGATTCACTGATATCTATTTAAACTTTTAGGTGACATCATAAAATTTCATCATTTATGTTAAAGTATAGAATCTATATATATTTTCATAGACTCGAATTTAGCACACCAAAGAAGTGGTCAACTTTACTTTCAAGGGAGGTGATAAATTCAGAGACATATCATGCAAGTCTTGTGAAGTTAACCTTGCATTCACTGATGGATTCATCATCCTTTTGATTTATTCTAAGTAAATAACTGTCCATTTTAAGTCAAATAGTGTAAGGAAAATATTTATTGAAAAAATTATCTAGAATTATTTCCAATCTATCTCTTTGATCTCTTCTTTAGGATTCATATTTTTTATCAACATCCATAATTATTCATATTTTCCTTCCATATAATAAAAAACCACCACAATACTTCTATTTCTTAGAGAATTTAAGTATGGATAATATATTTTCATTTTAGTTGATCCATTGTTCCATGATTAAGGTATTTGAATATCCACTAAAAGTTAGAGGCCTTTGTCACATAAAATCCTCAATTGAAATTTGATCTTTCTTAGGGGGGATGTGGGGTTTACCCCTAATTCAAGATTCTATTTAGAAATTGAGTTAATTAAGAAATTATTATCTTGAATTTTTATACTCCTTCTCCCATTGGGTTGGGTATCTTTTTTTTGGAAGCCATTACATTTCCCATCACATTGATTTTTGACTCGGTTCCTCTTATTCCCAACCATTGATTAAAATAAAGGGAAAATTAGGAGTTAGAATTTTAAAAATATTAGACACATAAGAAGGAAAATATGAACATTTAAGGGTTAAATCATAAATGACATATATTTGTTAACATATGAATTTCTAGGTTTGAATATAATTTATCCATGATCTATTTCCTAACATGAGAACTCATGTGATTTTTATTCCCTTAATAATGGTTTATAAAGAGCTTGTGAATGTACCAAATCATATCCCTCAGGAGTGTCAAACTAGGTGTGATGCAAGGCCTCTATTTTATGCACCAATTGATGATATGGTCAAACCCAATGTTCCATTATCATGGTTATTACCCCTATGTACAACTATTCTAGATCCACATATAGTTGTAAAATCTAAACAAGGATTTATTGATTAAAAACTAATTACTCTATATTTTACCAAACTTTAGTGATGTTTACCAATTTTTAGTCTTATCCATAAGAATTTCACTATATTTCTCTAATCCTTATCCCAAAAAATAACAATAATTTCCTCTAATACCAAATATGAAAACTCATATCTTTAATACACCTTAATTCATGATTTATTACATAAGGACACACATACTACATTCCCAAAAGATCATGAGGCCTAGTGTCTTTAGGAAATTGGGTACATAGTCTAATAACTTGAACATGGATACAATGAAATTATTTAAAACTTCTTAACATACTCTTAAAATTTAATCACTCTTCTAAAACAACACTGGGTAACCTGGGGACATACATAAGAAAGACGTGAGATATAAAGCCTAATAATGGAATAATAAAATCATAAAATAAGTTAAAGTAGTACATCTGGGTTAAGAGGAATAACATGGAGACATAAAAAGGTAAAAATCATAATCATGAACATTGAATCATGGTATAAGATGATAACATCAAGGAAATATAGTAATGTGGAAACAACAAAAAACATGACATCATAAACACAAGTTAAGGATAACTTACAATACATAATAATTTAGTGTGATTATGATAACCTTTTATGCACCATACATGGTATCTCATGATATAAAATTTTTCCAATTCATTGGAGGGATATATAATTCTGGGCCCACCTATCACATTCATATCATGTACATGCATTTTACTTCCACATAGATCATAAAACATAAGGAAATTTTTCATAACATTATGATTAAGGAGTGCGGATTAGATAAATGGAAGTCCCCAATCAATAAAATATAGTTACTTCTTGGTGAATACCTTTGATTGGAAATGGGGATTAGTATTCACAACACAAATTTTTGGTATATAAAATCATAGGATAATTTTGTCAGCATAATGAGTGTACATAAAGACTCATGGAAGGGTTTAATGAGAGTGAATGGGGGTCTATCAGTAATTAAAAATAATAAATATAGTAATATGGATGTTCAAAAACATATTTAAACATGAAAAATTATAAATAAAAAGGCATAATACAAATAAAGTGTTTCAATAAAGAGGAGGTGAAGAGGATCCCTTACCTTGAGAGGGAACTTTCAAAATCTTGGGAGGAGATTTTTAAGATACTAGGAACACCTCGGATGGCTTTAGAGAGGGTAGGGAGATTAAATTTGTGTGCAATGGTTTTTGAGTGAAGAGGAGAGGGAGGATGGGTGGGTATTTATATAAAAAGAGGGGGGAATTATTTATTAATTTCTAAACTTAGGCCTTGGACTCTATATGATAAAATAATCAAAACCACAATCATTCCCATTTATTTTACCATGTTTTCTTACAAGGAAGGGTGATTTTAAATATGTTATAAGGTAAATAACCTAACTTATTAAAATAATAACATTAGTGATGTGTAAGTGAGTCATGTTCATAAAGAATTGATTTTAAAACATTAAAATATAATATAGGTTTTGGGAGATTCAATAAAGGATTATAAAACTACTCAAATAAATTCAAAATCACATTATTCTAAATTAAAAAACATTATTTTTGTCGTGGATACTACTTATAACATTTATTACATCACTTTTGGGATACTATGATATTATAACACCGACCATATATTTATACTTTATTTAAATTTTACCCCAACATTCAACTGTCTCAAAAAATTATGAAAAAAATAATCATTATATAATTTAAACATGATGATTTAAAAAATAATATTTATTATATAAAAATAATTTCCTAAATATGATAATTTTCATTTTTAAATAAAAATCCTTATTTATTGAAAAATACTAGTGTTTACAATACTAATAACTTTTCAAACCTTGAAAAATTACTTTGGACTTCATTAAATTATATTATAATTTATATTTAAATAAATAATATTTAATAAGAATATTTTATTCAGATAAATTTTATTTCAAAAATTATTTAAATTGTCAAAAGTGTGTTTTAATTGAATATACATATATATATATATATATATCCCAAAAAATAAAATTTTTATTTCTTCATATAAAAATATAAATTTTATCAAAATCATTAATCATTTATAAAGTAATAATAAAAATAAATAAATAAAACTATTATTTCATTTAAAATAAAATAAAAAAATTCATACTATTGGGTTCTAGATACATATCCTCTTATTACACCAGCGTACGCCATAAGGGTAAGGTGTGTGATGGTGACACCTTCTTGGGTGATTTAGTGAACATGTTTTGGGATGTGATATCGATAAGCTTGAAGTTCTCTAATAAATGATTTCATTCATGCCTAAGTTGTTGAATATTATCTGGGGCTTGGTCAAAGGAAAATACCAGTGATGCCATCTCCTTTAAAACCTCTAATAAATGGGATTCATAGGGTATAATCGAACTAATCGAGGTCATCGATTCGTTCATCTATGTCAATTGGATTTAATCAAAACCCTTAATATGTACTAATAATAACAATAATTATACAAAGACAATATTATCAATGATTATTATTCTTAACAGTCTTTTAAATCTGATAGGATATAACTTATAATGGTCCAAAATAATAGAATTTGTCCATGTGTTTTCTATAACTAAATTACTTAATAATGAATTTATTCATTTAAAATGGAATTTAATTTATAAAAGTTTAAGTCATTACATGCATACCCTCATATACTCAATATGATTGGGTACATTGAGAAACTAGACTACATTTGGTTAAAGATAAACTAAGAATTAGAAATTGGTCTCATTATTACCTCTTTACTACCAAGCCTATATACTTTCATCACTAATTATAAAATGAATAACATGAAAAAATATCTCCCAGATCTATTTTATTTTTTTCACCAAGTCGATAAGGATATGAAGAAAACTAACTCTATAGTCCTTCGAATGAACAATTGGAAGAAGGGAAAGGTTAAGTCATAAAAGGATAAGTCTAATCCAAATATGCTGATGCACTAACCCTCCAAGAATCCAAAGATATATAGGGATAAAAATGAGTAGGATGATGTATTATTTTCTTTTGGAAATAAGGGCCATTGGATAAAGAATTGAAAATTGGGATGAAAAAGTTGGGTGATGCTTCTACCTTAGGTATTTTTTCATTTAATACAATCTATCTTTATCTAAAAGTTAGATTTTGGATATAGAGTGTAGGTCACACATTTTTATTTATATACTGGAACCAAGTAGATTATAGATGATCATAAAGGGAGAGGATCTTCAAGGTGAAAATGGTGTGAAACTAGCAGCCTTATCAGTGGAAGATTACAATCTCATTTTTCCTATTGGTTATGTTCTTGTATTAGATAATTTTTATTATACACTTTCTATTACAAGAAACATTATCTCGATGTCAATATTAGACACTATAGTTTTTTTATTTCATGTTTTTAAATAAATGATATCTATTTTATAATTATAACATATGTTATAGTACGACACATCTTAACAATGGATTATATATAATTTCATACTAGGTCATGTAAATGAAAATTGTTTAAGAAAGTTACATCAATAAGAGTATATAGATTATATTGATTTAAAACTCTTGTATGTATGTAATTCTTGTTTACAAGATAAAATGGTCAAATAACCTTTTATTAAGAAATGAGAAAGGGCTATATTACTACTATAATTGATTCATACTGGTGTATGTGGTCTATTTCCTGTATAGGCTAGGGGTGGATTTTCTTACTTCATAACTTATAATTAATACTATAGTAGGTATGGTTATATATAATTAATGATATATATTTCAGATTCTTTTAAAAAAAATTGAATACCAAAATTAATTATAAATTCATCTTGATAAGAAGATAAAGAAGCTCCGCTCAAGATTTGGTAGAGAATATATAAACCAAGAATTTATCGATCACTTGAAGGAGTATGGGATAATCTCTCAACATACTTAGCCTTATACACATAAGTGGAATATTGTTAGTGAAAGGAGTAATAATACCTTTCTTTACATGGTAAGATCAATGATTTATGAAACTCTACTATTATATTTTTAGGGATATTCACTATAGACAGTGGTATATACACTAAATTGGGTACCAACTAAAGTGAAAAATGGGATTACATGTGAGTTATTATATGGAAATAAATTTTTTCTATCACATATATGTGTATGGGGATGCGATTCATTTTAAAAAAACTACACCTAATGACAAACTAGAATCTTTAATAACAATGTGCATCTTTATATGTTATCCTAAGGAAACTAAAGTATATTACCCATATATCCCTTCATATAGAAAAGTGATTGTGAAAATAAATGTCATATTTATAAAAAGTAAACACATTACCAATGGAAATAGTAGGATCAATATTGGATTTTATGATGTTGATTCTCTAGGTGAACAAGAGTTGGTACATGAACAAGATCTATAAAAGAAAGTGAGAGATAAAGATATCCTGAGACACAAGTATTGTGTTGGTCTACTAGAGAAGTTAGATGACTGAACATGTATGGTTTTATTGTCATATATTTATGTGAAACATTACTCCATGAGGATAATTAACCTCTAACCTATGATTAAGTATTATATGGAAAGGATATTGCTAAATGGATAGAATCCATGATTTCTGAGATGGAGTACTTATATAAAAATCAAGTTTGGATTTTAAACGAACCTCTAACTGATGTAAAAATATTTTCGTGTAAGTGTATTTTCAAAAAAATTATGGACATATATGGTCAAATAAGTATTAATAAAGCATGAATCTTTGCAAAATATTTCAAGAAATGTTAAGGCATAGACAATGATGAAATTTCCTCACCAGTCTTGATGATAAAATCTATAAAAATATTATTTCCAATATAAGCCTTACATGACTATAAATATTTGAAAATGGATTTCAAAACTACATATATAAATTGAAAGTTTTTTTATAGACATATAAATGACTCAACCCTAAGGTTTTATTCTGACAATGATCTCTAATAATGTGTGAAAGCTTCAGAGTTCTATTTATGTCTAGAAGGAGGAATAATGATCATGGAATGTTCATTTTTATGTGTCCATAATAGAATTTTTTTTTCAAGAACAAAAATAGATCCATGTGTCTATAATAAGGTTACTATGAATGACATCATTTTCTTGTTTTTATATGTTGATGATATATTAATCATGGGAAATGAAGTATAAGTATTAGAATCTGTAAAGACTTGGTTAAATGAATTCTTATACATAAAATAATTAGTTTAAGAATCATATATTCAAGAGACAAAAATCTATCAAGATAGATCACAAAGGTTGTTTGGGCTAAGTCAAATTACAAATATCAACAAGGTACTCAAAAGGTAAAATATATAATAATTGAAGAGAGTATTGTTTCCAGTGTCACATTGACTTAATGTCTCTAATAAAATGTGTCCTTGAACAAAGTATGAGATTAATATAATGATTAAAATCCATTATTATTTGTTATTAGGATATATAATATATTCCATGCAATGTACTAGGTTTGATGTTGAATTTTCTTTAATCGTGGTAGGAAAATATTAATCTAGTCCAGAAGAGATATATTGGGAAGCTATAAAAACTACCGTAAAGTACTTAAGGAATAAAAAGGATATATTCCTGGTGTATAGAGGATATGAGGAACCAATAATGAGGGGATAAAATGATGCTATGTTTTCGAAATATCATGAAGATCTAAATTCATAATCAGGCTATATATTTTTTTGAATGGTGGTGTAGTGAGATGGATAAGCTCAAAGGAGTTTTTTTCTAATTCTATAGAATAATCTGATGATTTATAAGATTATTATATATATAAGGAATTATTTTAGATACATATATTTATTTATGAACATAGAATTATACCTAGTAGTTAAGACCCTATTACAATATATTGTGATAATACTACAATAATGGTGGTTACCAAGGAGCCCAAGTCACACTAGAGGAAAAATTATATACTTGTATGTTTTATCTCTTAAGGTATTTTACTCAGAGATGTGATGTCATAGTTAACAGAGTAGTTGCATATAATAACATGTTAGGACCTCTAACTAAATGCATATCTTAGTAGAATCATGATTCTCATGTGAGAGATAATGGTTTTAGAGTTGTTAATAGTTGGATTTAGTGAAAATGGGAGTATCTTGAGTGGGTTCTCTAGAATCAACTCCTTTATGTACTTTTATTACCATTTCATGTATATAGTTTATTATATATGTTTGTATTTTTACCATAATAGTGTTGATACTTCTACATCAACTATTTACATGTTAATATTCTAAAATTATGTATCATATTAAAAGGTTATAGTAGTTCCCAACTATAATGATAACCTTAAGATACTATGGCAGTGATCTTAAATTTATCTCCTTAGGTCAAGATACATCATACTGACAAGACATAGATAATGTGTAACTTTCAGGTGTTGGGGGATCATAAGCATTGAAACTTATTCTCATGAATGTATCACTTCGTGATCTCAAGTAGATGAGATCACAAGTATTGACCTGATAATAACACCACTTGTTTTAGGTGTCATTGGTTGCTCCTATCTATTAACACGTGTATTGGTCTCTTGAATTGAGATCATTATTAATGTATACCATTTCAATATGAACTTTGATGTAAGGAAAAAACTATGAAAGTTAATTCATGGAAAGGTAGCTTGTGTTTGGTGCATTAATGGTGGTATAACATTTGTTAAATTATCAAAATAGAATTTTCCATTTATGAGTAGAGGAAGAGATATCTATGGCCATGTTGACTATGATAGTAGTACCTTCACTAAATCTAGGGTCATGACCGGATAAGTTAAGTCCATCTATTAAGGCCATGAAATAAATAAAGAATCATAAGGATGATGACACAAAGTGGGCATTCTGATTTATGAGATATGTGAGAAAAATAGATTATATTTCATAGATAATGTTTAAAGTAGGTTTTCATATCCATGAAATTCCTTATATACTTAGGGGTCATGATGGGTTACTAGACTCCTTTCTTGTTTTATGAGTGGGTCTCACTTCTATCAAGATAAAGTCCTATAGGGTCACACACTAAGTCTACCCACAAGTTCCACCTATTAAAATGAATATAAGTTAAGGGAATAGTGGGCCCCATATAAGGGGGATAGTTAACATATGAGTGTGAATGATCACAAACAAAATGATTCAATTATGTTATTTGAGTTTTTAATAATAATAATATTATTATTATTATTTATTTCATAAGGTATTCATAATTTATTTAATTACAAAAATTAATATGAGATAATATACTTTTTTTGAATGGACATAACACATCCATGGTTCGTTAAATTATTACGGGAGCTTATGAGTTGAGTAAATGGTTCACATTTTATCATGTTACATTTTAATAATTTCACATGATAGTGATAAAATTTTTATGATGTATATGATGAGTCAACTAGGTCATAATTGTGTTTCTATATATTTTTTAAAAGTTAATTTTCCATAGGGACCAAAACACAATTTATAGAAACTTAAATTCTAGTATATAAATTTGTTTTAGCCCAAAAATGAAGTGGTGATCCTCTTGTATGAATTTGGAGCTCTCCTCCCCCCTATAATTTTTTAGGGATTGAAACTAAAGGAATAATAAGTCTTGTTTGATTAACTCTCACAAATCAATCAATTATTATTCACATAATTAAAAAAGACATCATAAAGCACTTCAATTTCCCATGATAGAACCAATTAATCAAATAATGATGATCTTGGAGTTGTGGTGTGTGTGTGCATGATCTAAGAAGACATCTATTTTGGTTCATTTGAGCTAGAACACACAAAAGATGATAAATTAAGATTATCATTTTCAAATGAACAAGGTACTATTTACATTTTTATTTGATTTTTTCTTTATGCTTAAATTTAATTTCACATGATCCATGAATTTTTTTGAGAAAAGGGTATTAAGGATTCAATTTTTTAACATGAAGTTAAACCCCTTTTATAAATACCTCTTTTTTTCTCACTTATACAAACCCCCATGATCTAACATATTTTATAACCATATTCATGTATTTTACGCATTATAATATTCATTAATAATCATTAATTAGAGAAAATTTTGTGAGTTATGTTTTATTTTCATCATCGGATGTTAGTAATTTTGTTTGTTTCATATGAGTTTTGTAATGGAAAATTCGATCCTCGTTATTTTGATACAAGATCACCATTACAAGATTATTCAAGGAACTAGAATATAAGTTCCATAACTATTTATAAATTTCTACATTCATCCCATGAGATTTTTAATTATGATTAATAAAGATAAAATTTATAATGGTCTTATTTCAGTACTTTTTAATGAAAAGGTGGTATATTATGAATTAGATACTAATATTACTCTTATATAACCATAAAAAAAATTATTTACTAATTAATAATATTACCCATAATTAATTTTTCATAATCATTCATGATATAAATTTATATGACTATTCATGTAGATGGTTTAATCAATCCAAACAAGAACATGATATAATCTATGGGTGTGTATGGTTATGAAAGTGATTATTTTGTTATAATATAATTATTATAGAATTATAATGATATTATTTATATTTTATTTATGTGAAGAATTATATTGGAGGATATTTGGATAAGGAATATGAATAATAAAATACTAAGGATATGGAAATACTCATGTTGAGTACTTGATTATTCCTTTGAAATAATTTTTGGAAATTGAAGAATTGGGGATCTATATTGTGACCAAGGGATTCCAAAAATGGAATAGGCATTCAAGAGAAGAAAATTTATAATTATTCAAGTTTAATTTGAAGGATCATAGTGATTTTGAGTGAATGGAAGTGATCTCCTTTTATAGGTAAAATGAGGAATATTCCTTCAAAAACTTGAGTTTAGAAAAGAGTAATAATGGGATCACATGGGAGTTAGGTGAGTTAGGTAAATAAATTTTGGTGATACATGCGGGTATGACTTACAAACCTAAAAACTTTCTTCTATAAGTTGTATGTTTCAATGTTTCAAGTTAATATAACAAAATTTTATCCACAGTAGATTGCCTCTTTTTACCCTTTGTTAACATGTTTAAATATTTACCATGGTAGTTATATTTTTACTAAAAAAATAAGATGGACCCTATTAACAAATTTTGACATGATGATTCTGAATTTTTAATCCATTTAATCTAATTTAATTTCTAAATATGATAAAATTAACTTTTAATTTAAAATATAAGATATAGAAAAAATGGTTTTTGCGAAAAAAAATGTATTTTTATACATTAAGTGTTTTTATTATTATTTCTTATAAATTACTAATTAAATTAATGTTAATATATTTTTTTATATGATTAAGAATCATATTAGTATCATTATTTAAACAAGATAAATTTAATTTTATTAGATAAAAATATATAATTTTTGAAAAAACAACTCTTTGAAAATAAACCTTTTACCATTACTGTGGTAATTAACTTAAACCTAGGTAACTTATTTTTATTCTTAAAAATTAAACTGATCACACTACCTAATTTGAATATTATGATTCCAAATATAATTTTTTTATGAGATTCAATTTCTAGAGGTAATAGAAATTTATTTTAACATAGGAACACATAATGCATAAAAACAATTTTTAGAAAATATATACTTTTAAAGAACAAAATGAACTTATTCTTATTAATTTTCTTATAATAACAATGTTATAAATATTAATTAATTAACTTTTATATATAACCAATAAATTTCATTAAAATAATTCTTTATTACTGATTAATTTTATTAAGATAAAAATGCGCAACACTTCTAGAAAAACAGTTCTTTGAAAAATTCCCCTTTTATATTAAATGAACTTATCCAAATACCATTAAAAATAATTATTTATATTTTAAAAATTTTATTTTATAAATCCATTGATATTAAAATATTTATTTAAATTTTATAAATACATTATATCACTCTTTAATAATAGCAATATATAATGCCTAAAAGTATTTTTATAATAAAATATTTTAATTAAATATTATATTTTTTCAACATTATTTATAATTTTTGAATTATATTATTTTAAATAATTATACAATACTAGTATACCTATTGGATAATTTTATATCCAACGACTATATGTATAAAGAACCATCCTTAAACATTACATAATATTGAATTAAATGAATAATTCACATTTAAGATCTTCTCAGGTTTAGATTTATAGAGAATTAGTTTATTACATTTACATAACAACATGAATATAACATGTAGACAATTCTACCCATTATCCATTTTTTTCATAAAATAAAAACTCTTGAAAAAAAGAGTCATGTCTAGCTCCATGTTTTAGACAGCATGACTTTTCCTGGATCCCATCCTTGACCCTATTCATCTTTAATTCCTGTGAAAAACATTTCAAAACTTGGGATGAGCATAAAAAGCTCAGTAATGGTTATAAAACAAAGAAAGAAAAAATATTTGTTCATAAATACATACAAAACATGAACGCTTTTACTTACCTCATGAAATCATAAGATTTTATGAATAACACATAGAAATCATAAATCATAAATGTAACTTGTGGCATCCATATCATACTTACATTGTAGCTATCACAGCTACATATGGAGTTACTTTGGAATACCCATCACACTATATTCCCTAAATATCTTAGGAGAAATATCTACTTTTACCTCCGTCACATTACCCAATGCATTGGAGAGCTATCTCGGGCTCACCCGCCCTAGGTTTATCATGGAACCACCCATATACGTAAATAATGACCAAGAACCATAACATGATCATAACACATAACATAAGCATAAAGGAAAGATAACATTTCCACATTGTAATAAAAAAATATAATTGCAAGATATTTTAATAATAAATCCATTCTAAAAATCATTTTCAATACCAAAATACGTAAAAAAGAGTATATGGTATTTATTTTTCCTTTTAAAAACATTTCGGCCTGTTAAAGAAGCCAAAGATCAAATAATACTCGCGACGGCGGAAAGGACGTTGTCACCGCTTACGTAAAAAATGTTCCTTTTTTCGTTTAGTAAAACGCTTCGTATAAAAATATTCCCTTTGAATAAAATTAAAATTCAAAGGGGTTTATACACCATATAAAATAAGGTCGTGTATAAAACAAAATATGCCTCAATGTAAGGAGATTGAGACGAAGTCCCTTACCTCGTGACGACTTGACTCGATCGTTCTTTAATCTCATGAATAATAAAATAAAGTTAATTTATACTTGATTAAGAACCTTTTTAAAGTTTATTATTCCTTTTATATCACTTATTACCATGTTATAAACATTATGTAATCATTTAAGTTAATAATGTTGGTTTGGTCGATATTTGGTACTTGAGTCAAAAATGAACACCTTATATTTACAAGTTGTCCATGTGGTTAATAATCCATTATATCCAGAATGATATTCATGATTTATATATCATATATATCATATATTTCCAGTATATAAATGTATTTATAATAGTACATAACATTTTGAGGTAAGAAATGAAATGCACCGTTCATGGAGACGGTAAGTCGTACGTACGCATGAACGCTACTTTCATTTATATTTATTATTTTAATGGAATTAAAACATAATAATACAGAGGTATATTATAATTCTAGTATCATTTCATATAAAATATCATATATAATGTCATTAACTCCATCCTTTATATGTCCCACATATGGCATTAACGAGTCATATCACTTTGAGAGGGCGATAGTCAGCACTTCCTCTAATGAGATTATCACGTTTACCCATAATGGAAACCATAAAGTCAGGATATAAATGGAAATTACAGAATCATAAAGAAAAAATAAACATAATATATATAATATATAAATATAGTTCCATCATAATGTCCACCATGAGAGGCGGTGGGAGATAATCGAACAATTATCGTTTCGTGAGGCGTTAGTTTTCTATCCACAGAAACATTATGTTCTTCATCCATTAGATGGAGGTGTGTGTAAGTGTAGTTAGAATCCTTCTCAAAACATGATCCTAGTATATTTAGGATATTGGTTTTGTTAAAAAATAAATGAATAAAAAGAGTTATGAGTTGGATAAGTAAAATAAAAGAAAACAATTTAAGAGAAACTGTTACCTTTAATTTGGTTAACTCCCTTTGGTTTGAACCAAAGGGCTTCTTGAAGTGCCTTTTACCTAAGTCAAGGCTTCTATAAGGAGGAGAGGGATGTAGGGAGATTAATTGGGCAGAGTTTTGATGATCAAAAAGGCTTGAGAGGTGTGAGGAATTGGATAGAAGTGGTCTCCTTTTATAAGGGAGAGGAGGGGCTCTTTAGGAAAGTGTGAAAACATTATTTTATTATAAACATGTATTCGGTTTTAAAAGAACAAAAAATCATTAAATTATAAGATAAGATTACTAATATTCAATATAAAATCATCCAATCAGAATTGGACATGTTTTGGATTATATTTTAATCATTATAATCTTATTTATTTAAATCATTTATTAATGAGGTAAATACTACATCATTATTGTGTCATAAATAATTTAATTTATTTGAGGTCTATTTTTTTTAAAAAAAAATAACATGATGTAGGAAATAATTTTATATTTCCGATGAATATTTATAGGAAAAAATATTACTTATATAACACTATATAAAAATTAATTTATTAAAAGTTTTTTTTATGTCATTTTTGCCTTTACATTAAATTAATTAATCTAAAGTGTCATTATCTTTCATAAGTGGCTCTATGGGGTTCCAAAATTGACCCAAAGATTCCCATGGTAATTAATTACTCATCCAATAAGGTTTGTATAACTGTTAAGGTAATTTTGAATTATTATAATATTTTTTTACCTTGATTTACCTTATTTACCTTTAACCACGGTAAATAAAAGTCAAAAGTTACTATTCACCAAAAATTATTTTCATATTATTGAAACACATTTTACTACCTAATAACAACCATTTTTGTCAGATTTTCAAAATTCAATTCACAGAAGTTGTAACACCCCAAGCTTCTACGGTACGCTTCTCTTTGAATAATGTGATAGCGTGTGTTGTATGCAACACCGAGTTCTAACACACCATAACCAATCAAACTAGCCGTTATGAATAGTAATACCTACTTTTTGAAATTATATATATTTTATATTTCAAAATGGAATTCATTTTTGGATTTGGAATATCGAATTTAGCCTAAGGTGAAATTTTGGTACTTTTTGGATAACTTTAATATTTTGATGAATAATGACAATTACTAAATTTTAATTAAAAACAAATTTTTTAATCAAAATAATTAATAGTGATAAATTATGAATTTGAGTGGTTTTAAAGTATATTTAGAATATATTTTTACCATTTAATATAATTTTGGTCATTGGACATAATTTTACAATTAAACTGGACATAAACAAGTGTCAATCTTTTGATAGTTATTATCTCTTAAAAACAGGCTTTTTGTTTTAACAAAAGGAATTAATTTTAAATTAATTTGTGCCACTTCTGTGTGTTGAATTTGGAAAAATTGATTCCATGTTTGGAATTAGGATGTTCAAATTGTGTAAATAGGTAACTCTTATTTTTAGACATTTTGAATAATTACTTCGGTAAATATTTTATTTACCATGGTTAAAGGGTAAATCCGGAAAATAAGGGTTAAAAAATAATATTATAATAATACTAAATTACCCTAAAACGTGTCCTAGCCTCATTGGTTGATACATTTTCGACCATAGGCATCTTTGGGTCGATTTTGGGACCCCATGGAGCCACTTGTAGTTGATAGGGACACTTAATTTTAATTAAGTTAAAATGAATACAAAAATGACGCAAGCATATATCTTTTAGAAAAACAATTTTTACATAGGGTTATATATGTTGGATTTTCGACTATAAATATTCATTAGAAAGATAAAAATATTTCCTACATAATGATAGTTTATTTATAATTTTTAGAGATTACAGAAGTTAATTTATTTATGACACAATGATGATGCAGTAATTACCATAATAGTGAAAATTTTAAATAATTGATATTATAAATACCCAAATAAATATAATTTGAGACTTTTAATGAATTAAACTAATTTTCTAGGATAATATGACATATTAGTATTGATTTAATTAACTTTTTTCTAAGTAATCATTCTGTTATGAGTTTCACAAAAATCAACTATTGAATAGTGTCAAAATTGATATAAAAGTGTTTTTAAAACAGATATTATATTATTAATTGATATTAAATTCCTAAAAATCTAAGGTTCGGCCAAGAGACTTATATAATTATAGGTGTATCATTAATGAACCACTTGGGGGTCTCTTGGATGTATATAGTAAGTTTATTAACCATATAATATAAAAATACAAAGAGACATTGTAAAAGTGAAACTAATTAACTTAGAGTTAATACTTAAAGATAAGGTTAATATAAGTACCAAAACCTATATAAATTCTATTGGTTGAGTGTTTTTCGACCCATCCCTACCTTAACATTTAAATAATCCACTTTTGAGTCATTAGAAACCTAATATGAATTTATTATAAATTAATATTTCTAGCTTTTTCAATGGTGCCCCTCACCCCTCTTATAAAAGGGCACTCTTATTCTCATTTCTTCACACCTTCAAAGCCTTTTGGTTCGGCCAAAATCTGACCAAATACTCTCCCAACATCCCCCAATACAACCTATATTCCTTATTTTTATCAGAAATCCAACCTAAGGATCCCTTTAGATCAAATCAAAAGGAAGAACCCAAAGAAGAGGTAATGATTTCACCACCCTTTTCCAAGTTCCTTTCTTCTTCCACTTCTTCTTCTTTTGTTGTTACCATTATAAAATAATAACTAAAGTATCATATATATAATGTGATGTTATTATAAATATGGTACAACCATATTCATTATTCTATCCACCCTTTGAATAACATGTCACCATACGTGCATACGTACGGCTTACCGTCTCCACGTCGTGGTGTAATTGTTATTCAATATATTATTATTTGGATGGGTATAATAATGATGTGTAACTCATTTAAATAATAAATATAACATGTTAATTATTCTTTATATATGATATACCATCCATTTATATATTATTTTAATATCAAAAGAATGATATTGTCGCTCGTGCGTACGTATGGACTACCGTCTCCACGAACGCGATGAGATTCATTCTCCATCATATCCATTCAAGTATAATTATCATTTGATGATTTAAAAATTATGTTTAAGGACTTTATATAATTCTGTATATGAATAATATAAAACCTATCCATGACAAACATGTCTTATGTAACAAAACATATAAAAGAAAATGAGTAAGTTAACACCCGAAACGACGATAATACTAAGATATTATTAAAAAAGCAATGTTAAAAGATCATATATGATACCATATGAATGTATATGATTATTGTATAATTTAATAACAATTATTTCACCATTATATAGTAGTTTAACCTACCCCAACCAAGGAAAAGTACAAGTTAAGGGTTATTTCACAATCTCTTCATTATCCGAGGTTGTTTATACGTAATAATCTACTGGGATATCTTTATCATCCACATCCATGTTTCTTAAAAATGTATTTAAAAACATTTTTAATATTTAAAAGAATATGGGTTAAAGTCATTTATACCCTTGTTTGACTTTTTATAAGATTTTTATAAAGTAATCTTTCCATCGTTTTCCAAACAAGGTGCTTTTAACCTTTTCGACAGAATTAAGGTAAGAATGTTTTTTTAACTTATACGGCGGGTGCAGTAATTTTCCACCGTTATAAAATCGTCGAAGATTCCCTTACAAGCTTATAAGAATATTTTCAAAGAAAATGTTTTATTTTATAAATATATGACTCTTAAATGATTTCAAAAATAGAAATAGATATTTCTCTAAAAAGAGTTTTGATTTCATCTATGTCAACATCCTTTGATGGATTTTACGCTTATTTGAAGTTGATTTATTATGATACAAAAATTATATATTGTATTGAAGGTTTTGTGATATGTTTGACTATGGATGTGCTATTTTTAAACCATTCATAGTTTATGGTGAAAGTATTGACATTTCGTATTCTAGTTTTAATACGAATGTTTATGTTATGTTTAAACCTTTTCATATGGGAATGCATTGGACTTAATATGTGACGGGTGGAGCCCGCTATAGCTCCTCGATGCATTGGTAGGTCTCATGAGACAAACTAGTGTCTTGGCACAAGGCCTTTACAAAATCTTATTTGTAGTCTTGGAACGAGGCCTTGGCTATGTGGTTATGATAGTCTGGAATTGTGAATTCCATCATTATGAAAGTGGTTATTGATATTGCATGTGATTATTCGATTAGTAGAATATCCATGTGAATAAGTAAATGGAATTATTTCATTTCACTTTTTCCATACTAGGTTGAAGTTCAAGTTAAAAAGGCTTTTGTTTTAGTTATACATTGCCTTAAATATTTATTCTTATTTATGAAATTTTCCGCTATATTGTTATCCTTACCGGGCATTTGAGCTCACCCCTTTTCTATGTTTTATTTTTCCCAGGAAGTGAAGAATTAAATTATGAATGACCTGTAGGGATATTATGTGGGGATATGAATGTGGAATATGGAGACAATATGTTTTTATAGTAGTTTTTCACTTTATGATGTAATGTAAAACTTTATGAATATATCTAGTGTTTCCAAGGCTACTAAACGAATCGGTCTTTAGAGATTTGATCTTTCTTGTGATCATGCCAATGTTATGTAATAATTCACCAACTCTAGGTAACTGGGGTCGGGGCATTACAGTTGGTATCAGAGGAAGTTTAGTACAAACCTTGGAAGCTAGATTTAGATAAACTCTGATTAGAGCACGTAGATCTAAGATGAACTTTGAGGATTAGTATAGAAGAACTTCCTAGAATTTTGGTATTGTAGAGATTTTGTGAGTTTTCTGAGAAATACATCCCTATCTGGATACGAGTAGGTAGAGGCGGCTCTAGCATAGATGTACCTAGGGGTAAAACCCGAAAACACCACTTTAAGCTAGACTCAAACGGGAACTGGTGCACGACAATGAGCCTTGCTGTACTCTTGGTTACGACATTCTCGGGGGATATTCTTAGGATAACTCTCATTTTATTTAAAAATCATTATGAAGGGTTTATGAGTATATACTTCCTCAAAGAAAACATTCTTATGATTATGGATTATATCCATAAATAGTTCAATTTATATTAAGTGTTTTATAACTATGGGATTATATATTATGATTCAAAAACTGATCTAGTTTATGCCATTGTTTAGAAATGGCGCCTAGTGGAAGAAATGGAGACTGTATCAATGCACGCACTCCATGTAGGGATTTACCTCCTGCTCAAGATAATTATAGTGGAGCTGGTGATGCAACTGGTGCTGATCAGCTAATCACCATACTGGGACAAATCACTCAGGTTATGAATAATAACCTTACCCGTATGGAGCACCCTGATCCGCAATGTGGAGGATCAATGTTAGATCGATTCATGAGGCAACAACCACCAATGTTCAATGGGAGTACAAATCCCTTAGTAGCTGAGCAATGGATATTTTCCCTAGAGAAAATATTTCAGGCTTTGGGGAGTAGTGAAAGGGAAAAAGTTATCATGGCAGTTTACCGCCTCACTAGAGATGCTGATCAATGGTGGTCATTTATTCAAAATATGAAGGAAGATGATGAAGTATCAAGTATGGAATGGAGGGAGTTCAAAGATCTGTTTTTAGAAAAATACTTTCCTCGCGACCATCGAGCAGTTATGGAAAGGCAGTTTCTGAGTCAGAGACAAAAGGAGGATGAGAATGTCACAAAGTATGAGGCTAACTTTACAAGGTTAGTAAGTTATGCTAGAGATTATATACGTAACCCAAGAAGTAATATTGATTGTTTCTTTTATGGGTTAAAACCATTTCTCCGTCAAGCATTAGTCTCACAATCCTTTTCATCGTACGAAGACATTGTCTCATGTGCTATAAAGACCGAAAAGGAATTATCTAAGTCTTATGACTTTAAAGCAAATCAAGAGAAGAAGAGACCTGCTAATCAATATGGGAATGGAAATAAGGGGAATAATGGAAAGGTTGAATATCCATCCTGTGGTAAATGTGGGAAGAAACACCCCAGTACTTTCTTGAAGTGAATGGGAGTCTGTTACAAGTGTGGTGAAAAAGGCCACCAAGATCGTGATTGCAAGGGGAAGAAGGAAGCTACCAATGTTCAGTGCTACAATTGCAGGGAGATGGGGCATTATGCAAATAAATTTCCTAAGCGTCAAGAGAACTTACCTCAGAAGAGGACAAGGGACCAAGGCCAATCTTATGCTATCACTACTGCTGAGGTAGAAGCTCCGAAAGACGTGGTGGCAGGTGATTTAATGGTTTCCACAAGTTTAGAAAATGCATTATTTGATTCTGGATCATCGCATTGTTTCATATCTTCCCAGTTTTCTAAGAAAATTAGATATTTACAATTTGATTTAACAAGGGAGTTGTCAGTTAAAATTCCTAAGGGAAGTATAATTGCAACAAAGTTTTGTGAATCAGTCCCCATTAGATAACATAAATTTTCTTTATCTGTTGATCTTGTCGTCATACCTATGATTGAGTTTGATATAATCCTCGGTATGGACTGGATTTCGGACTATGATGCGAAGATTTATTGTAAGATGAAATAGGTTACGATTCTTGATGATGATGATAAGGAACACATTATCTTTAGAGAATAATCGTCACCACCTAATTCTTATTTAGATCCACCCCCAGTAGCTCAACTAAATTCAATTATTGGGGTGGAAGAAAATGAAATAATTGTGGGTGAGGAAAGGAATGTTCAAATAGAGGATGTACATGTTGTGAAAGAATTTGTAGATGTATTTCCAAAAGATTTACCTGGACATCCTCCAAAATGAGAAGTTGAGTTTTCCATTGATTTAATTCCTAGATCAAGGCCTATATCAAAGACCCCTTATAGAATGGCCACTGTAGAATTAGTTGAACTAAAGAAAAAACTAGAGGAATTGAGTAATAAGGGATTTATTCACCCTAGTGTTTCTCCATGGGGAGCCCCTGTTCTTTTTGTTAAAAAGAAAGACGAATCTATGAGGTTATGTATCGACTATAGGGTGATCAATGCCATAACAATAAAGAACAAGTATCTCATACCATGCATTGAAGATTTATTTGACCAACTGCATGGAGCTCAATACTTTTCAAAGATTTTCCTTCGATCTGGATACCATCAGTTGTGTGTGAAGAAGGAAGACATTCCGAAGACATCATTTCTTACCAGGTACGGGCATTACGAGTTTACTGTAATGCCTTTTGGATTGACTAATGCACCCTCTGTATTCATGGATCTGATGAATAGAGTTTTCAAGGAGTATGTCGATGAATTTTTGGTGGTATTTATTGATGA
The DNA here is from genome assembly GCA_963277665.1 of Viscum album. Classification (NCBI taxonomy): domain Eukaryota; kingdom Viridiplantae; phylum Streptophyta; class Magnoliopsida; order Santalales; family Viscaceae; genus Viscum; species Viscum album. The sequence goes on from OY728128.1 coordinate 1,149,556,817, forward strand.
TATCTTGGTATACTCCAAAAGCTACGAAGACCATGAAAATCACTTGCGCATTATCTTGAAGACTCTGAGAAGACATGAATTATATGGAAAGTTTAGCAAGTGTGAATTCTGGCTTCATGAGATTTCTTTTCTTGGCCATATTGTCTCTAAAGATGGAATCTCTGTTGATCCTTCTAAGACCAAGGCAATCCAAGAATGGTCAACACCTATGAGTATAACTAAGGTACGTAGTTTTATTGGTTTAGCAGGTTATTATCGACGTTTCATCCAGAATTTTGCCCGATTGGCTAACCCATTAACGAAGCTCACACGTAAAGGGGTTAAATTTGTTTGGACAAAAGAGTGTGAATAATGTTTCGAAGAACTGAAGATAAGATTAGTCAATTCTCTTATATTGACTCTACCATCGGGAAATGATGGGTTTTTTATTTATAGTGATGCATCGAAGAAAGGACTTGGTTGTGTCCTTATGCAGAATGATAGGTTTATTGACTATGCATCACGATAGTTGAAAATTCATGAACAAAACTATCCTACTCATGATCTCGAGTTAGAAGCTGTGATCTTTGCTTTGAATATATGGAGGCACTACCTCTATGGTGAAAAATGTGAAATTTACACTGATCACAAGAGTTTGAATTATATTTTCTCACAAAAAGAACTCAACATGAGGCAAAGGAGATGGCTTGAATTGCTCAAGGATTATGATTGTACGATACACAACCACCCGGGGAAGGCAAACAAGGTGGCAGATGCTTCGAGCAGAAAAGATCATGGAGTTTTGAACAATATGAGAATTGAAAGGGATCCAACTTTCATGGATCTAGTGAAGATGGACATGGGAATAACCAGGGAAGGAGAAACATCAATGCATTTTCAAATGGTTTCCAAACCATATTTACTAGAAAGTATTAAGAGTTCTCAGACCGATGATGAATAATTTCAAAAGAAGATTAAAGCTGTGAATGATGGGAGACTGAGAGACTTTGTGTATGAAGATGGAATTTTGAAATTCGGGAATAGACTTTGTGTTCCCGATATACCTGATCTAAAAAGGGAATTGATGGATGATGCTCATAGTTCCAATTTCTCTATACACCCTGGGAGCACCAAAATGTATAGATATTTGAAGGAACATTTTTGGTGGGACAATATGAAGAGGGAGATTGCTGATTTTGTGTCAAGATGTATGGTTTGTCAACAAGTGAAAGCTGGAAGGCAACACCCTGGAGGAGTCATGCAACCTCTTCCCATACCGGAGTGGAAATGAGACAATATTATGATGGACTTGGCATGGGGCTACCAAAGACTCCTAGAAGGAATGATGCAATATGGGTTATTATTGATCGTCTTACCAAGTCAGCACATTTTCTTGCTATAAGAGAAGATCTACCACTGGAATGTCTAGCAAGACTATATATTAATGAAGTTGTGAGACTTCATGGAGTACCCCTATCGATTGTTTCTGATCTTGATCCCCATTTTACTTCAAGATTCTGGAAGAGTTTTCAGAAATCCCTGGATACTGAACTTCATTTGAGCACTGCCTACCACCCTCAGACAGACGGACAATCAGAATGGACTATTCAAACCTTAGAAGATATGTTGAGATCCTGCTAACTTGACTTTCAGGGTATGTGGGATCAGTATTTACCTCTGATATAATTTTCCTATAACAATAGCTTTCATTCGAGTATTCAGATGGCACCATATGAAGCGTTATACGGAAAGAGATGTCGCACACCAACCTGTTAGGATGAAGTTGGTGAAAGAAAACTTGTAGGTCTAGAACTGGTGGAGGAAACGGTGGAAAAGGTGAAGGTAATCCAAAATCACATCAAAGCAGCTCAAAGTAGGCAGAAGAGCTATGCCGATAATCGAAGGAAGGATTTGGAATTTCAAGTCAGTGATCATGTTTTCCTGAAGTTATATCCATGGAAGGGAGTCATACATTTTGGTAGAAAGGTAAATTGAGTCCCAGGTACATCGGACCTTTCGAAATTCTAGAACGAATTGGGGCTGTAGCTTACCGATTGGCAATGCCTCCAAGTCTTTCCAAAGTTCACGATGTGTTCCACGTATCTCTGTTGAGGAAATACATGACTGACCCAACGCATGTACTCACCTATGAGGAGTTAGAACTGGAACCTGATCTATCTTATTGTGAAGAGCCCGTCAGGATTCTTGATACGAGAGAACAAGTACTGAGAAACCGGACGACGCGTCTGGTAAAAGTTTTGTGGAGAAACCATAAGATGGAAGAGGCAACGTGGGAACCTGAGGAACTTATGATGAAGAACCACCCGAGTCTTTTCATGTGATAAGTATTCTAGAAATTTTGAGGATGAAATTATTTGAAGGAGGGGATAATGTAACACCCCAAGCTTTTACGGTACGCTTCTCTTTGAATAATGTGATAGTGTGTGTTGTACGCAACACCGAGTTCTAACACACCATACCCAATCAAACTAGCCGTTATAAATAGTAATACCTACTTTTTGAAATTATATATATGTTATATTTCAAAATGGACTTCATTTTTGGATTCGGAATATCGAATTTAGCCTAAGGTGAAATTTTGGTACTTTTCGGATGACTTTAATATTTTGATGAATAGTGAAAATTACTAAATTTTAATTAAAAACAACTTTTTTAATCAAAATAATTAATAGTGATAAATTATGAATTTGAGTGGTTTAAAGTATATTTAGAATATATTTATACCATTTAATATAATTTTGGTCATTGGACATAATTTTACAATTAAACCGGACATAAACAAATGTCAATCTTTTGATAGTTATTATCTCTTAAAAACACGATTTTTGTTTTAACAACGGGAATTAATTTTAAATTAATTTCTGCCACTTCTGTGTGTTGAATTTGGAAAAATGGATTCCATATTTGGAATCATGATTTTAAAATTGTGTAAATAGGTAACTTTTATTTTTAGACATTTTGAATAATTATTTCGGTAAATATTTTATTTACCATGGTTAAAGGGTAAATCCGGTAAATAAGGGTTAAAAAATAATATTATAATAATACTAAATTACCCTAAAACGTGTCCTAGCCTCATTTTTTGATACATGTTCGACCATAGGAATCTTTTTGTCGATTTTGGAACCCCATGGAGCCACTTGTAGTTGATAGGGACACTTTGTTTTAATTAAGTTAAAATGAATACAAAAATGACAAAAGCATATATATTTTAGAAAAACAATTTTTACATAGGGTTATATATGTTGGATTTTCGACTATAAATATTCATTAGAAATATAAAAAGATTTCCTACATAATCACATTTTATTTATAATTTTTAGAGATTACAGAAGTTAATTTATTTATGACACAATGATGATGCAGTAATTACTATAATAGTGAAAATTTAAAATAATTGATATTATAAATACCCAAATAAATATAATTTGAGACTTTTAATGAATTAAAATAATTTTCTAGGATAATATGAAATATTAGGATTGATTTAATTTACTTTTTTTATGTAATCATTCTGTTATGATTTTCACAAAAATCAACTATTGAATAGTGTCAAATTGACATAAAAGAGTTTTTAAAACAAATATTATATTATTAATTGATATTAAATTCCTAAAAATCTAAGGTTCGGCCAAGAGACTTTTATAATGATAGTTGTATTATTAATGGACCACTTGGGGGTCTCTTGTATGTATATAGTAATTTTATTAACCATATAATATAAAAATATAAAGAGACATTGTAAAAGTGAAACTAATTAACTTAGAGTTAATACTTAAAGATAAGGTTAATATAAGTACCAAAACCTCTCTAAATTCTATTGGTTGAGTGGTTTTCGACCCATCCCCACCTTAAAATTTAAATAATCCACTTTTGATCCATTAGAAACCGAATATAAATTTATTATAAATTAATATTTCTAGCTTTTCCAAAGGTTCCTCTCACCCCTCTAATAAAAGGGCCCTCCTCCTTCTCATTTTTTACACCTTAAAAGCCTTTTGGTTCGGCCAAACTCTGACCAAATACTCTCCCAACATCCCTAAATACATCCTAGAGGCCTTAGTTTGATCAGAAAGCCATCCTAAGGAGCCCTTTAGATCAAATCAAAAGGAAGAACCCAAAGAAGAGGTAATGATTTCACCACCCTTTTCCAAGTTCCTTTCTTCTTCCACTTCTTCTTCCTTTGTTGTTACCATTTTAAAATAATAACTCCAGTATCATATATATACTTTGATGTTATTATAAATATGGTACAACCATATTCAGTATTCTATCCACCCTTTGAATAACATGTCACCATACGTGCGTACGTACGACTTACCGTCTCCACGTCGTGGTGTAATTGTTATTCAATATATTATTATTTGGATGGGTATAATAATGATGTGTAACTCATGTAAATAATAAATATAACATGTTAATGATTCTGTATATATGATATACCATCCATTTATATATTATTTTAATATCAAAAGAATGATATTGTCGCTCGTGCGTACGTACGGACTACCGTCTCCACGAACGCGATGAGATTCATTCTCCTTCGTATCCATTCAAGTATAATTATCATTTGATGATTTAAAAATGATGTTTAAGGACTTGATATCATTCTGTATATAAATAATATACAACCTATCCATGACAAACATGGCTTATTTAACAAAACATATAAAATAAAACGAGTAAGTTAACACCCGAAACGACGATAATACTAAGATATTATTAACAAAGCAATGTTAAAAGATCATATATGATATCATATGAATGTATATGATTATTGTATAATTTAATAACAATTATTTCACCATTATATAGGAGGTTAACCTACCCCAACCAAGTAAAAGTACAAGTTAAGGGTTATTTCACAATCTCTTCATTTTTCGAGGTTGTTTATACGTAATAATCTACTGGGATCTCTTTATCATCCACATCCATGTTTCTTAAAAATGTATTTAAAAACATTTTTACTATTTAAAAGAATATGGGTTAAATTCATTTATACCCTTGTTTGACTTTTTATAAGATTTTTATAAAGGAATATTTCCGTTGTTTTCCAAACAATGTGCTTTTAACCTTTTCGACAGAATTAAGGTAAGAATATTTTTTTTAACTTATACGGCGGGTGCGGTTATTTTCCGCCGTTATAAAATCGTCAAAGCTTCCCTTACAATATTATAAGAATATTTTCAATGAAAATGTTTTATTTTATAAATATATGACTCTTAAATGATTTCAAAAATAGAAAGAGATATTTCTCTAAAAATAGTTTTGATTTCATCTATGTCAACATCCTTTGATGGATTTTATGCTTATTTGAAGTTGATTTATTATGATACAAAACTTCTATATTTTATTTAAGGTTTTTTGATATGTTTGAATATGGATGTGCTATTTTTATACCATTCATAGTTTATGGTGAAAGTATTCACATTTCGTATGCTAGTTTTAATACGAATGTTTATGTTATGTTTAAACCTTTTCATATGGGAATGCATTGGACTTAATATGTGACTGGTGGAGCCCGCTATAGCTCCTCGATGCATTGGTAGGTCTCATGAGACAAAATAGTGTCTTGGAACAAGGCCTTGACAAAATCTTATTTTTAGTCTTGGCACGAGGCCTTGGCTATGTGGTTATGATAGTATGGAATTATGCATTCCATCATTATGAAAGTGGTTATTGATATTGCATGTGATTATTCGATTAGTAGAATATCCATGTGAATAAGTAAATGGAATTATTTCATTTCACTTTTTCCATACTAGGTTGAAGTTCAAGTTTAAAAGGCTTTTGTTTTAGTTATACATTGCCTTAAATATTTATTCTTATTTATGAAAGTTTCCGCTATATTGTTATCCTTACTGGGCATTTGAGCTCACCCCTTTTCTATGTTTTATTTTTCCCAGTAAGTGAAGAAGTAAATTATGAATGAACTGTAGGGATATTATGTGGGGATATAAATGTGGAATATGGAGACAATATGTTGTTATAGTAGTTTTTCACTTTATGATATAATGTAAAACTTTATGAATATATCTAGTGTTTCCAAGGCTACTAAACCAATCGGTCTTTCGAGATTTGATCTTTCTTGTGATCATGAAAATGTTATGTAATAATGCACCAACTCTAGGTAACTGGGGTCGGGGTGTTACAGAAGTGGTAAAATTTCATTTAAATGAAAAAGTCTGTTTTTTAACTACTACTAAGTGGTTTTACTATTCTTCAAAAATTGAAGTTTTTCAAAAAAATACCAAAAATTAAGCCTAAGATATATTTGATATTTTTAATTATAAAATGTTTTTTATTTTTACAAATTCAAAACATAAAAGTGTCATTAATTAATTTTAAAATTAATTCCTGTTGTTAAAACAAATAGCGTGTTTTTAAGAAACAATAACTATCAAAAGATTGACACTTGTTTATGTACAATTTTAAATTAAAATTAATTAAAATGACCAACATCGGATTAAATGGTAAAAATATATTATAATTAAACTTTAAAACCAATTAAAAAGATAATCTAACCATATAGATAAATTATATTAAAAGGCACTTTTGAATTAAAATACAATATTTTCACTATTCATTAAAAAATGAACTTTATCGGAAAAATCCCAAAAATTTACACAAAGTAAATTTTGATGTCCCCATTCTAAAGAAGGATTTGATTTGGTCAATTAGAATGTATTAAAGTGGAAAAAACTATATTTAAATAGGGTTCTCCATTAAAAGGCGGTAAATCGACCCTTTAATGTAAATTATGCTTAAAATTAGATTCATTCACATTTTAAGCCTCTAACTTTTTATTAGATAAATGTAAATACATTTAACAATCATGTATAATAATATTGTAGTTAGTTTTTTTCATTCCCTCCAATACAACGGCTAGGAGTTAACTACCATTTAAAATAATAATATTATGTCATTAGTGTGCAACGTAAGATTTCAAAGAAACCCATTGTTGTGTATTGGGTATGCTATCGAACATAGAATCCCCTTTAAAGTAAAATTAATATTTAATTAAAAAATATTAATAAATATGAAAATATCTTATTCTTCTTTTACCTGGGATGTTACATTCTTCCCCCCTTTTGGAAATTGCGTCCTCGTAATTTTCATTCACATATCAAAATAAGTGGGGGTATTTATCCCTCATATCATTTTCAGATTCCCAAGTTTCCTCTTCAATCATATGGTTTTTTCACAAAACCTTTACCTGGTGAATTACCTTATTCTGCAACACTTTCTCTCTATGGTCAAGAATCTGAACTGGTTGTTCTTCATAAGAGAGATTCCCTTCCAACTGAACTACCTCTAGGCTCAAAACATGAGATGGATCTGGCATATACTTTCTCAACATCGAAACTTGAAAAACATTATGTACCTGGGATAAAATTGGAGGTAAATCCACTCTATATTCAATTGATCCAACTTTCTCTAGAATTTCATAAGGTCCAATGAACCTCGGACTCAACTTTCCCTTCTTACCAAAACATGTCGCACTTTTCCATGGAGAAACTTTGAGAAAGACATGATCACCTACCTAAAAAGAAATATCCTTCCTCTGGTTATCTGCATAACTTTTTGGTCTGATCTGAGCTATTCTCATGTGCTTCTAAATAAACTGAACTTTCTATGCTATCTCTTCTACCAATTCTGTTCCCATCAGCTTCCTTTCACCTACTTCATCCCAAAAAGCTGGAGTTCGATAATGATTTCCATATAATGCCTCAAATGGAGCCATAGGTATACTAGAATGAAAACTGTTATTATATGAAAATTCAACCAAAGAAATATGTTGGTCCCAACTTCCCTGATAATTCATCGAGCAAGAACGTAACATATCCTCCAATGTCTGAATTGTTCGTTCTGATTGCCTATCTGATTGAGGATGAAAAGATCTACTAAAATTTAATTCTGTACCCAAAGACTTATGAAGGCCTTTCCAAAAGTTAGAAGTAAACCTGGTATCATGATCAGATACAATGGAGAGGGGAACTCCATGCAACCTGACTATCTCTTTAACATACAATCGATAAAGTTGATCTTGAGACAATGTATCCCGAATAGGAAGGAAATGAACAGATTTAGTCAATCGATCAACAATAACCCAAATTGCATTATTACCTCGAGATGTCTTTGGTAATCCCACAACAAAGTCCATTGATATATTTTCCTATTTCCACTCTGGCACCAGTAAAGGATGAAGCATCCCTTTCGGTAACTGCCACTCTGGTTTAACCTACTGACAATTCAAACACTTCACAGAAAAATTAGCAATATCTCTTTTCATTCTATCCCACTAGTAATACTTCCGAAGATCTCTGTACATATTAGTACTACAAGGATGAACTGAAAATGGGGAACTATGAGCTTCACATAACAACACATTCTTCAACTGTGAATCACAAGGAACACATAATATCTTTCCAAATATCAAAAAACAATCAATATCAATGTTAAAATCAGGCAACTTACCCTTCTGAACCAACACTACCTTTTTCTGCAACTCACTGTCTTCTTTCTGTGTTTTCTTTATTCTGTCTGATAGAGATGATTTCACTGACGCCTGAAACAAAATAGAAGAATTTTCTACACCAAAAACATCTATGCCAAATTTTATCAAATCAAAAACCAAAGGATCTTTTTCTAAACGTAACATGGTTAATAAAGTATTACTTTTTCGACTCAAAGCATAAACCACTTTATTTGATTTTCCCGGATGGTAATGGATCCTGCAATCATAATCCTTGATTAATTCTAGCCATCTCCTCTGTCTCATGTTCAATTATTTTTGATTGAATATATACTTTAAACTTTTTTGGTCAGTATATATTTCACATTTTACTCCATACAAATGATGACTACAGATTTTTAAAGCAAAAACAACAGTAGCTAATTCCAAATCATGTGTAGGGTAATTTAACTCACGAGGTTTCAACTGACGTGAAGCATAAGAAATTACCTGATCATTTTGCATTAGGACACAACCCAGTCCTTTCAACGAAGCATCATTGTAGATAACAAACTCACCATTTATGGATGGCAGTGCCAAAACTGGATCATTCACCAATCTCCTTTTCATTTCTTCAAAATAATCATCACATTATTTTTCCCAGATGAACTTAACACCTTCTCGAGTTAACGTAGTCATTGGACTTGATAACTGTGAAAAATTTTCAACAAACCTCCAGTAATAACCTGCCAAACCAAGAAAACTATGAATCTCGATAATATTTGTGGGTCTTGGACATTCTTCAACAACTTTTATTTTAGCAGGATCAACAGTTATACCATTTTTTAAAACAATGTGACCAAGGAAAGAAATTTTTTGTAACTAAAACTCACATTTCCTGAATTTACCATAATGTTTATTTTCTTTTAAGGTCTGCAAGAAAACCCTTAAATGAATTTCATCTTATTCCTTACTTTTGGAATAAACCAAAATATCATCAATGAACAAAACCACAAACTTATCCAAGAAATCACGGAAAATTATATTCATAAGATCCCTTAATACAGAAGGTGCATTGGTTAAACCAAAAGGCATAACTAAAAATTCATAATGGTCATATCTAGTACGAAACGCGGTCTTCGGAATGTCTGCTTCCTTTACTTTCAACTGATGGTACCCTGACCTCAAGTCAATCTTCGAAAAATATTGAGCTCCCTGGAGCTGATCAAACAAATCATCGATATGAGGAAAATGATACTTATTCTTAATAGTGATGTTATTAAATGCTCTATAATCAAGGCTAAGTCTCATTGAACCATCTTTCTTTTTAACAAACAATAAAAGAGCACCCCATGGTGATGTTCTAGGTCGAATGAAACCTTTATCTAATAACTCCTGCAGTTGCTTCATTAACTCTAAAAGTTCAATTTGAGCCATTCGATAAGGGGGTTTTGAAATTAGCCTAGCATTAGGAACTAAGTCAACAGTAAATTAAACTTCCCAATCAGGTATAATATCAGGCAACTCATTAGGAAAAACATCAAGGTACTCATTTACCACTGGCACATCATTAATCTGAACAGTTCCTTTATTTTCAATAATATGTGCAAGGTAACATTCATTTCTATCTTTTACAAGTTTCTCAGATTCCTGATATGTTATCAAAAGAAAGGTTTCATTCTTGTAAACAAACTGAAAATAATTCGGAAAAGAAACCTCTTTATCTCTGTAGTCAATCTTAGCATGATAAACAGAAAGACAATCCATTCCCAAAATAACATCAAACTCTACTAGAGGAAAAACAATAAGGTTTGTAGGTAGATTCTTTCCACGCACAAGGACAGAAATGTTCTTATGTTTTCTTTTTGTCTCAACATTTACTCCAGGTGTTTTTACCATAAGTTCTATATTCATATCTTGAAATGGAATTCCCAATTTACTAGAAAACTTCTCAGAAATGAATGAGTGTGTAGACCCTGAATCAAACAACACATTGGCATAATCTGAACAAACAAACAGTGTACCTGATACTACTTCATTTGATGGCCCAACATCCGCTGAAGTAGTTTAAAAGTATTTCACCACCCCTTTATACTTGTAGTCTTGATTCTTTCCTTCGGTTTAGTTCTTTGTTGGACACTCATTTGCATAATGACCCATTTCATTGCACTTAAAACATTTTACTAACCGTAAATCGGATTTTGTCTTACCATTACCCTGATCTTTTTCAATGCAATTGTGAGCCTTATGTCCCATTTTACCACATCGGTATCACTTAACAGAATTCAAAAGACATTCCCCACCATTCGTTTTACCACAATTTTTACAAATTGTAAAATTAAGTTTCTTACCATCAGACTTTTTTGAAGAGTTCTTCCCTTTCACCTGCCACCACAACCTCTTATTCTGTTGCTTGTCAAAGAATACCTGATCATCGGCAAACTCCATTTCCACCTTCTTCACACAATGAACAAATTTTTCATAACTTTTGAACTCACGAGAAGCTAATTCCCTTCGATAATTTGGCTTTAATCCTAAGTAAAAACAATTGATTTTATTATCAATAACTCGTATGAAATTTAGAGCATACCTTTCCAGTCGAGTGAATTTTTCTTCATAATCAGCCACTGAGTCATCCCCCTACCTCGATTCCAGGAATTGTTTTTCCATCCTAAGACGAACCACCTAAGGAAAATATTTATAAAGAAACATACCTTTGAATTCATCCCAATAAAGAGCATTAATATCCTCACTATCCCCAATATTTTTCACCATCGACCACCACTGATCAGCTTCACCTTCAAAATGGTAAACAACAAGACTAACCTTTTGATGTTTCTGAACAACCCATGACATCGAAAATATTTTCCAGTGTTTTAATCCACCCTTATGCTAGCACCGGGTCAGATGATCCTCTGAATGATGGGGGATGTTGTCTCATGAAATGCTCTACTACTGACATGTTCCTCTGTGGTTGATTTGGCTGATCTCGTACATTGATACCACCACCATTTATAGCCTGAGTCAACTGTTCCATCACTACAAAAAACTGTTCAGTTCCGATTCCGACCATCTCAGGTTGCTGATTTGGAAGGTTGTCTTCCTCCTAATGTCATCCCAACATAGCTGCCTTGTTTCCTCTGTGGAAAACCATTCTGGACATAGAAATATCTTAGGCAAAGCAACATGGTAATCTGTAAATGCTATATGATTTCAATATTAACATAAATTACTTTATGGATATTAATTTAACAATACCCTAACTCCTAAAGTTATCTAAACTGACCTCTAATACCAACTATAAAGACCCGACCTTAAACATTACATAATATTGAATTAAATGAATAATTCACATTGAGGATCTTTTTAGGTTTAGAGTTATAGAGAATTAGGCCATTAAATTTACAAAACAACATGAATATAACATGTAGAAAATTCTACCCAGTATCCATTTTTTCCATAAAATAAAAACTCTTGAAAAAAAGAGTCATTTCTAGTTCCATGTTTTAGACAGCATGAATTTTCCTTGATCCCATCCTTGACCCTATTCGTCTTTAAGTCCTGTGAAAAACATTTCAAAACTTGGGATGAGCATAAAAAGCTCAACAAGGGTTATAAAACAAAGAAAGTAAACATTTGTTCATAAATACATACAAAACATGAACTCTTTTACTTACCTCATGAAATCATAAGATTTTATGAATAACACATAGAAATTATAAATCATAAAGCTAACTTGTGGCATCCATATTATGCTTACATTGTAGCTATCACAGCTACATAGGGAGTTACTTTGGAATACCCATCACACTATATTCCCTAAATCTCTTAGGAGAAACATCCATGTTTACCTCTGTCACGTTACCCAATGAATTGGAGAGCTATCTCATGCTCACCCACCCTAGGTTTATCACGAAACCACCTGTATACATAAATAATGCTCAATAACCATAACATGATCATAACACATAACATAAGCATAAAAGAAAGATAACATTTCCACATTGCAATAAAAAAATATCATTTCAAGATAGTGAAAAAATAAAAACATTCTCAAAGTCATTTTCAATACCAAAATACATAAAAAATAGTATATGGTATTTATTTTTCCTTTTAAAAACATTTCGGCTTGTTAAGGAAGCCAAAGATCAAATAATACTCGCGGCGGCGGAAAGGACGTTTTCACCGCTTACGTAAAAAAACAATCCTTTTTTTCATTTAGTAAAACACTTCATATAAAAAGATTCTCTTTGAATGAAATGAAAATTTAAAGGGGCTTATAAACCGTATAAAATAAATTCGTGTATAAAACTAAATATACCTCAATGAAAGGAGATTGAGACGAAGTCCCTTACCTCGTGTCCGACTTGACTCGATCGTTATTTAATCTACTAAATAATATACTAAAGTTAATTTATACTTGATTAAGAACTTTTTTCAAGTTTATTATTCCTTTTATATCACTTATTATCATGTTATAAACATTATGTAATCATTTAAGTTAATAATGTTCTTTTTGTCGATATTTGGTACTTGAGTAAAAAATGAACACCTTATATTTACAAGTTGTACATGTAGTTAAGCGTACATTATATCCAAAATTATATTCATGATTTATATATCAGATATATCATATATATCTAGTATATACATGTATTTATAATAGTACATAACATTTGGAGGTAAGAAATGAAATTCACCGTTCATGGAGACGGTAAGCCGTACGTAAGCATGAACGCTACTTTCATTTCTATTTCTTATTTTAATGGAATTAAAACATAACGATACATAGGTATATTATAATTCCAGTATAATTTCATATATAATATCATTTATAATATCATTAACTCCATCCTTTATATGTCCCACATACGGCATTAACGATTCATATCACTTTGAGGGGGCGGTAGTCCGCACTTCCTCTAATGAGATTATCACGTTTACCCATAATGGAAACCATAAAGGCATGATATAAATGAAAATTACCAAATCATAAAGAAAACATAAACATAATATATATCATATATAAATATATTTCTATCATAATGGCCATCATGATAGGTGGTAGGAGATAATCGAACAATCATCGTTTCGTGAGGCGTTAGTTTGCCATCCATAGAGACATTATGTTTTTCATCCATTAGATGGAGGTGTGTGTAAGTGTAGTTCGAATAATTATCATAAAAAAATCCTAGTATATTGAGGATACTATTTTTGTTACAAGATAAATGAATAAAAAGAGTTTAGGGGTTGGAGAAGTAAAATAAAAGAAAACAATTTAAGAGAAACTGTTACCTTTAATTTGGGTAACTCCCTTTGGTTTGAAACAAAGGACTTCTTGAAGTGCCTTCTACCTAAGGTAAGGCTTCTATTAGGAGGAGGGGGATGTGGGGAGATTAATTGGGCAGAGTTTAGATGATCTAAAAGGCTTGATAGGTGTGAGGAATTGGATAGAAGTGGTCTCCTTTTATTAGGGAGAGGAGGGGCTCTTTAGGAAAGTGTGAAAACATTATTTTATTATAAACATATATTCGATTTCAAAAGGACAAAAAATCATTAAAGTCGAAGATAAGATGACTCATATTCGAAATAAAATCATCTAATCAGAATTGGACATGTTTTGGATAATATTTTAATCAGTATAATCTTATTTATTTAAATCATTTATTAATGAGGTAAATACTGCATCATTATTATGTCATAAATAATTTAATTTATTTGATTTCTAAAAATTATAATAAAAAAATGATGTGAGAAATCGTTTTATATTTCCAATTAATATTTATAGGAAAAAATATTACTTATGTAACACCATATAAAAATTAATTTACTAAAAGATTTTTGTTTATGTCATTTTTTCCTTTACATTAAATTAATTAATCTAAAGTGTCATTATCTTTCATAAGTGGCTCCATGGGGTCCCAAAATCGACCCAAATATTCCCATGGTTGGCCATGACTCATCCAATAAGTTTTGTACAAGTGTTAAGGTAATTTTGAATTATTATAATATTCTTTTTACCTTGATTTACCCAATTTACCTTTAACCGTGATAAATTAAAGTCAAAAGTTACTATTCAAAAAATAGTATTTTAATCTTATTAAACCAAATTTTACTACCTAATAACAACCATGTATGTCGGATTTTATAAATTCAATTCACAGAAGTGGTAAAATTTTATTTAAATGAAAATTCTACTTTTTAACTACTATTAACTGGTTTCACTATTCATCAAAAATTGAAGTTTTTCAGAAAAATACCAAAAATTATGCCTAAGATATATTTGATATTCCGAATAAAAAAATGATGCTTATTTTTCCAAATTCAAAACAAAAAAGTTTCATTAATTAATTTTAAAATTAATTCCCGTTGTTAAAACAAATATAGTGTTTTTAAGAAACAATAACTATCAAAAGATTGACAGTTGTTTATATACAATTTAAAAGTGAAATTAATTTCAATGACCAAAATTGGATTAAATGATAAAAATATATTCTAATTACACTTTAAAACCAATTAAAAAGATAAACTAACCATATAAATAAATTATATTAAAAGGTACTTTTGAATTAAAATACAATATTTTCACTATTCATTAAAAAAATAAACTTTATCGGAAAAATCCCAAAAATTTACACAAAGTAAATTTTGATGTCACCATTCTAAAGAAGTATTTTATTTGGTCAATTAGAATGTATTAAAGTGACCAAAACTATATTTAAAGAGGGTTTTCAATTAAAAGGTAGTAAATCGACCTTTTAATGTAAATTATGCTTAAAATTAGATTCATTCACATTTTAAGCCTATAACTTTTTATTGGATAAATGTAAATACATTTAACAATCATGTATAATCATATTGTAGTTAGTTTTGTTTATTCCCGCCAATACAATGGCTAGAAGTTAACTACCATTTAAAATAATAATATTATATTATTAGTGTGCAACATAAGATTTCAAAGAAACCTGTTGTTGCGTATCGGGTACGCTATCGAACATAGAAACCCATTTAAAGTAAAATTTATATTTAATTCACAAATATTAATAAATATGAAAATCTCTTATTCTTCATTTACCTGGGTTGTTACATCCTTCCCCCCTTTTGGAAATTTCATCCTCGCAATTTTTATTCACTTATCAAAATAAGTGGGGGTATTTATCCCACATAGCATTTTCAGATTCCCACGTTGCCTCTTCAATCATATGGTTTTTCCAAAAAAATCCTTTAACTAGTGAATTACTTTATTCTGCAACACTTTATCCCTACGGTCAAGAATCTGAACTGGTTGTTCTTCATAAGAGATATTTTCTTCCAACTGAACTACCTCTGGGCTCAAAACATGAGATGGATCTGGCATATACTTTCTCAACATTGAAACATGAAAAACAATGTGTACCTGGGATAAAATTGGAGGTAAAGCCACTCTGTACGCAACTTATCCAACTTTCTCCAGAATTTCATAAGGTATAGTGAACCTCAGACTCAACTTTCCCATCTTACCAAAACACATCACACTTTCAATAGAGAAACTTTGATAAAGACATGATCACCTACCTCAAAAGAAATATCCTTCCTCCGATTATCTGCATAACTTTTCTGTCTCCTCTGAGCTGTTCTCATGTGATCCTGAATCAACTGAACTTTATCTGCCAACTCTTCTACCAATTATGGTTGCATCAGCTTCTTTCACCTATTTCATCCCAAAAATCTGGAGTTCGAAAATGATTTACATATAATGCCTCAAATAGAGCCATATGTATACTAGAATGAAAACTGTTACTATATGAAAATTCAACCAAAGAAATATGTTGGTCCCAACTTCCATGATAATCCATCGAGCAAGCACGTAACAAATCCTCCAATGTCTGAATTTTTCATTATGATTGCCCATATTATTGAGTATGAAAAGTTGTACTAAAATTTAATTCATTACCCAAAGACTTATGAAGTCCTTTCCAAAAGTTAGAAGTAAACCTGGGATCACGATCAGATACAATGGAGAGGGGAACTCCATGAAACCTGACTATCTCTTTAACATACAATCGAGAAAGTTGATCTAGAGACAATGTATCCCAAATAGGAAGGAAATGAGAAGATTTAGTCAATCAATCAACAATAACCCAGATTTCATTATTACCTCGATATGTCTTTGGTAATCCCACAACAAAGTCCATTGATATATTTTTCTATTTCCACTCTGTCATCGATAAAGGCTGAAGCATCCTTTTCGGTAACTTCCACTCTGCTTTAACCTTCTGAAAAGTCAAACAATTCACAGCAAAATCAGCAATATCTCTTTTCATTCCATCCCACCTGTAATACTCCCAAAGATCTCTGTGCATATTAGTACTACCAGGATGAACTGGAAACGAGGAACTATGAGCTTCACATAACAACTCATTCTTCAACTGTGAATCACAAGTCACACATAATCTCTTTCCAAATCTCAAAACACAATCATTATCAATGTTAAAATCAGTCAACTTACCTTCTAAACAAACACTTCCTTTTTCTGCAACTCATTGTCTTCTTTCTGCGCTTACTTTATTCTGTCTGATAGAGATGATTTCACAGACACCTGAAACAAAATAGAAGAATTTCCTGCACCAACAACTTCTATGCCAAATTTTATCAAATCAAAAACCAAAGGATCATGTTCCAAACGTAACATGGTTAATGAAGAATTACTTTTTCGACTCAAAACATCAACCAATTTATTTTCTTTTCCCGGATGGTAATGGATCGTGCAATCATAATCCTTGATTAATTCTAGCCATCTCCTCTATCTCATGTTCAATTATTTTTGAGTGAATATATACTTTAAACTTTTATGGTCAGGGTATATTTCACATTTTACTCCATGAAAATGATGCCTCCAAATTTTTAAAGCAAAAACAACAACAGCTAATTACAAATCATGTGTAGGGTAATTTAACTCATGAGGTTTCAACTGACGTGAAACATAAGAAATTACCTGATCATTCTGCATTAGGACACAACCCAGTCCTTTCAATGAAGTATCATTATAGATAACAAAATCACCATTTTTTTATGGTATTTCCAAAACTGGAGCATTCACCAATCTCCTTTTCAATTCCTGAAAACAATCATCACATTATTTTGTCCAGATGAACTTAACACCTTTTCAAGTTAACTTAGTCATTGGACTAGATAACTGTCCAAAATTTTCAACAAACCTCCGATAATAACCTACCAAACCAAGAAAACTATGAATCTCGGTTATATTTGTGGGTCTTGGCCATTCTTCAACAACTTTTGATTTAGTAGGATCAATAGTTATGCCATTTTTTGAAACAATGTGACCAAGGAAAGAAATTTGTTGTAACCAAACTCACACTTTCTAAATTTCCCATAAAGTTTCTTTTCTTTTAAGGTCTGCAAGACAACCCTTAAATGAATTTCATGTTCCTCCTTACTTTTGGAATAAACCAAAATATCATCAACGAACACAACCACAAAATTATCCAAGAACTCACAGAAAATTCTATTCATAAGATCCATGAATACAACAGGTTCATTGGTTAAACCAAAAGGCATAACTACAAATTCATAATGGCCATATCTAGTACGAAATTCGGTCTTCAGAATGTCTTTTTCCTTTACTTTCAACAGATGGTACCCGGACCTCAAGTCAATCTTCGAATAATACTCAGCTCCCTAGAGCTGATCAAACAAATCATTGATATGAGGCAAAGGATACTTATTCTTAATAGTGATGTTATTCAATGCTCTATAATCAATGAAAAGTCTCATTGAACCATCTTTCTTTTTAAGAAACAATATAGGATCCCCCCATGGTGATGTGCTAGGTCAAATGAAACCTTTATCTAATAACTCATGCAATTTCTTCTTTAACTCTAAAAGTTCAATTTGAGATATTCAATAAGGGGTTTTGAAATTAGCTTAGAATTAGGAACTAAGTCAACATTAAATTCAACTTCCCGATCAGGTATAATGCCAGGCAACTCATCAGGAAAAAAATCAAGGTACTCATTTACCACTGGCACATTATTAATCTAAACAGTTCCTTTATTTTCAACAATATGTGCAAGGTAACATTCATTTCCATCTTTTACAAGTTTCTCAGCTTCCTAATATGTTATCAAAAGAAAGGGTTCATTCTTATACACAAACTCAAAATAATTATGAAAAGAAACCTCTTTAGATCTGCAGTCAATCTTAGAATGATAAACAGAAAGCCAATACATACCCATAATAACATCAAACTCTATAAGAGGCAAAAAAAATAAGGTTTGTAGTTAGATTCTTTTGGCACACAAGGACATGAATGTTCTTATGTTTTTTTTTGTCTCAAAATTTTCTCCAGGTGTTTTTACCATAAGTTTTGTATTCATATTTTGAGATGGAATTCCCAATTTACTAGAAAACTTCTCATAAATGAAAGACTGTGTAGAACCTGAATCAAACAACACATTGGTGTAATCTGAACAAACAAATAGTGCACCTGATACTACTTCATTTGATGGCCCAACATTCGCTGAAGTAGTTGCAAAGGATTTAACCACCCCTTTCTGCTTGTATTCTGGCTGCTTTCCTTCAGTTGAGTTATTTTTTGGACACTCATTTGCATAATGACCCATTTCATTGAACTTAAAACATTTTACTGACTATAAATCAGATTTTGTCTTACCATTACCCTGATCTTTTTTAGTGCAATTATGAGACTTGTGTCCCATTTTACCACATCGATAACACATAACATAATTCAAAAGACATTCCCCTGCATACTTTTTACCACAATTTTTACAAATTGTAAACTTAAGTTTCTTACCATCAGACTTTTTTGAAGAGTTCTTCCCTTTCACCTGCCACCACGACCTCTTATTATGTTGCTTGTCAATGAATACCTGATCATTGGAAAACTCCATTTCCACCTTCTTCGCACAACGAACAAGTTTTTCATAACTTTTGAACTCACGAGTAGATAAATCCCTTCGATACTTTGGATTTAATCCTGAGTAAAAATGGTTGATTTTACTATCAAGATCTCGTATGAAATCTGTAGCATACCTTGCCAATCGAGTGAATTTTTGTTCATAAGCAGCCACTGAGTCATCCTCCTGCCTCAATTCCAGGAATTTTTTTTCCATCCTAAGATGAACCACCTTAGGAAAATAATTCTCAAGAAACATACCTTTGAATTCATCCCAATCAAGAGCATCAATCTCCACACTATCCTTAATATTTTTCACCATCGACCACCACTGATCAGCTTCACCTTCAAAATGGTAAACATAAAAGACTAACCTTTTAATGTTCTGAACAACCCATGACATCAAAAATCTTTTCCAGTGCTTTAATCCACCCTTCTTCTAGCACCAAGTTAGATGATCCTCTGAATGATGGGGGATGTTGCCTCATGAAATGCTTCACTACTGACATGTTCCTCTATGGTTGATCTGGCTGATCTCGTACATTGATACCACCACCATTTATAGCTTGATTCAACTGTTCCATCACTGCAACAAATTGTTCAGTTCTGATTCTGACCATCTCAGGTTGATGATTTTGAAGGTTGTCTTCCTCCAGATGTTGTCTAAACATAGATTCCATGTTTCCTCGGGGAAAAACCATTCTGAACATAGAAATATCTTAGGCGAAGCAACATGGTAATCTGTAAATGCTATATGATTTCAATATTAACAAAAATTACCCTATGGATATTAATTTAACAATACCCTAACTCCTAAAGTTATCTAAACCGACCTATGATGCCAACTATAAGGACCCGGCCTTAAACATTACATAATATTGAATTAAATGAATAATTCACATTGAGGATCTTTTCAGGTTTAGAGTTATAGAGAATTAGGTCATTACATTTACATAACAACATGAATATTACATATAGACAATTCTACCCAGTATCCATTTTTTCCATAATATAAAAAATCTTGAAAAAAAGATTCATGCCTAGTTCCATGTTTTAGACATCATGACTTTTCCTTGATCCCATCCTTGGCCCTATTCATCTTTAAGTCCTATGAAAAACATTTCAAAACTTGGGATGAGCATAAAAAGCTCTGTAAGGGTTATGAAACAAAGAAAGAAAACATTTGTTCATAAATACATACAAAACATGAACTCTTTTACTTACCACATGAAATCATAAGATTTTATGAATAAAACATAGAAATCATAAATCATAAAGGTAACTTGTGTCATCCATATCATAATTACATTATAGCTATCACAGCTACATAAAGAGTTACTTTGGAATACCCATCACACTATATTCCCTAAATCTCTTAGGATAAACATCCACGTTTACCTCTGTCACATTACCCAATGCATTAGAGAGATATCACAGGCTCACCTGCCCAAGGTTTATCACGGAACCACCCATATACGTAAATAATTCTCAAGAACCATAACATGATCATAACACATAACATAAGCATAAAGGAAAGATAACATTTCCACATTGCAATAAAAAAAATATCATTTCAATGCATTGAAATAATAAATACATTCTAAAAATCATTTTCAATACCAAAATACGTAAAAAAGAGTATATGGTATTTATTTTTCCTTCTAAAAACATTTCATCTTGTTAAGAAAGCCAAAGATCAAATAATACTCACGGCGGCAGAAAGGACGTTGTCACCGCTTATGTAAAAAAACATTACTTTTTGTCATTTGGTAAAACTCTTCATATAAAAATATTCCCTTTGAATGAAATGAAAAGTAAAAGGGGTTTATACACTGTATAAAATAAAGTCCTGTATAAAACTAAATATGCCTCAATGAAAGGAGATTGAGAGGGAGTCACTTACCTCGTGTCCGACTTGACTCGATCGTTCTTTAATCTCCTGAATAATAAACTAAAGTTAATTTCTACATGATTAAGAAACTTTTTCAAGTTTATTATTCCTTTTATATCACTTATTACCATTTTATAAACATTATGTAATCATTTAAGTTAATAATGCTTGTTTTGTCGATATTTGGTACTTGAGTAAAAAATGAACACCTTATATTTACAAGTTGTCCATGTGGTTAATATTCCATTATATCCAGAATGATATTAATGGTTTATATATCATATATATCATATATTTCATATAAATATAGTATATACATGTATTTATAATAGTATATAACATTTGGAGGTAAGAAATTAAATGCACCGTTCATGGAGATGGTAAGTTGTACGTATACATTAACGCTACTTTCATTTCTATTTCTTATTTTAATGGAATTAAAACATAATGATACATAGGTATATTATAATTCCAGTATAATTTCATATATAATATCATATATAATATAATTAACTCCACCCTTTATACATCCCACATATGGCATTAACGAGTCATATCACTTTGAGGGGGTGGTAGTCTGCACTTCCTCTTATGAGATTATCGCGTTTACCCATAATGGAAACCATAAAGGCATTCTATAAATGGAAATTACAGAAGAATAAAGAAAACATAAACATAATATATATCATATATAAATAAATTGGCATCATAATGGCCACCATGAGAGGCGGTAGGAGATAATCGAACAATCATCATTTCGTGAGGCGTTAGTTTTCCATCCACAGAAACATTTTGTTTTTCATCCATTAGATAGAGGTGTGTGTAAGTGTAGTTAGAATAATTCTCATAAAAACATACTAATATATTGAGGATACTGGTTTTGTTACAAAAGAAATTAATAAAAAGAGTTTAGGGGTTGGAGAAGTAAAATACAAGAAAAAAAATTAAGAGAAACTGTTACCTTTAATTCGGGTAACTCCCTTGGGTTTGAACCAAAGGACTTCTTGAAGTTCCTTATGGATAAGGTAAGGATTATAGGAGGAGGATATGTATGTAGGTAGATTAATTGGGTAGAGTTTGGATGATCCAAAAGGCTTGAGAGGTGTGAGGAATTGGATAGAAGTGGTCTCCTTTTATAAGGGAGAGGAGGGGCTCTTTAAGAAAGTGTGAAAACATTATTTTATTATAAACATATCTTCGGTTTTAAAAGGACCAAAAATAATTAAAGTCGAATATAATATGACTCATATTAGAATTAAAATCATCCAATCAGAATTGGAAATGTTTTGGATAATATTTTAATCATTATAATCTTATTTATTTAAATCATTTATTAATGAGGTAAATACTGCATCATTATTGTGTCATAAATAATTTAATTCATTTGATGTCTAAAAATAATAAACCAAATACCATGATGTAGGAAATAATTTAAAATTTAAAATTAATATTTATAGGAAAAATGATTACTTATATAACACCATATAAAAATTAATTTACTAAAAGATTTTTGTTTATGTCATTTTTTCCTTTACATTAAATTAATTAATCTAAAGTGTCATTATCTTTCATAAGTGGCTCCATGGGGTCCCAAAATAGACCCAAAGATGCCCAGGGTCATCCATTACTCATACAATAATTTTTGGACAAGTGTTAAGTTAATTATGAATTATTATAATATTCTTTTTTACTTTGATTTACCTTATTTTCCTTTAACTGCGGTAAATAAAAGTCCAAAGTTACTATTCATCAAAAATAATTTTCATATTATTGAACCACATTTTACTACCTAATAACAACCATGTATGTTATATTTTTGAAATTCAATTCACAGAAGTGGTAAAATTTCATTTAAATGAAAAAGTCAGTTTTTTAACTACTACTAAGTGGTTTAACTATTCATCAAAAATTGAAGTTTTTCAGAAAAATACCAAAAATTCAGCCTAAGCTATATTTGATATTACGAATTCAAAAATTTTGTTTATTTTCCCAAATTAAAAATAGAAAAGTGTCATTAATTAATTTTAAAATTAATTCCCATTGTTAAAACAAATAGCGTGTTTTTAAGAAACAATAACTATCAAAAGATTGACACTTGTTTATGTACAATTTCAAAGTGAAATTAATTAAAATGACCAACATTGGATTAAATGGTAAAAATATATTCTATTTACACTTCAAAACCAATTAAAAAGATAATCTAACCATATAGATAAATTATATTAAAAGTCACTTTTGAATTAAAATACAATATTTTTACTATTCATTAAAAAATGAACTTTATCGGAAAAATCCCAAAAATTTACACAAAGTAAATTTTGATCTCCCCATTCTAAAGAAGGATTTTATTTGGTCAATTAGAATGTATTAAAGTGAAAAAAACTATATTTAAAAAGGGTTCTTCATTAAAAGGTGGTAAATCGACCTTTTAATGTAAATTATGATTAAAATTAGATTCATTCACATTTTAAGCCTCTAACTTTTTATTGGATAAATGTAAATACATTTAAAAATCATGTATAATCATATTATAGTTAGTTTTGTTCATTCCCTCCAATACAATGGCTAGGAGTTAAGTACCATTTAAAATAATAATATTATATTATTATTGTGCAACGTAAGATTTCAAAGAAACCTGTTGTTGCGTATCTGGTATGCTATCGAACATAGCAACCCCTTTAAAGTAAAATTAATATTTAATTCACAAATATTAATAAATATGAAAATCTCTTATTCTTCATTTACCTGGGATGTTACATCCTTCCCCCCTTTTGGAAATTGCGTCCTCACAATTTTTATTCACTTATCAAAATAAGTGGGGGTATTTATCCCTCATAGCATTTTCAGATTCTCACGTTGCCTCTTCAATCATATGGTTTTTTCAGAAAACCTTTACCTGGTGAATTACCTTATTCCAGAACACTTTCTCTCTATGGTCAAGAATCTGAACCAGTTGTTCTTCATAAGAGATATTTTCTTCCAACTGAACTACCTCTGGGCTCAAAACATAAGATGGATCTGGCATATACTTTCTCAACATCGAAACATGAAAAACATTGTGTACCTGGGATAAAATTGGAATTAAATCCACTCTTTACGCAACTGATCCAACTTTCTCCAGAATTTCATAAGGTCCAATGAACCTTGGACTCAACTTTCCCTTCTTACTAAAACACATCACACTTTTCCATTGAGAAACTTTGAGAAAGACATGATCACCTACCTCAAAAGAAATATCCTTCCTCCGGTTATCTGCATAACTTTTCTGTCTTCTCTAAGCTGTTCTCATGTGCTTCTGAATCAAATAAACTTTCTCTGCCATCTCTTCTACCAATTCTGGTCCCATCAGCTTCCTTTCACATACTTCATCCCAAAAATCTATAGTTCGACAATACTTTCCATATAATTCCTAAAATGGAGCCATATGTATACTAGAATTAAAACTGTTATTATATAAAAATTCAACCGAAGAAAGATGTTGGTCTCAACTTCCCTGATAATCCATCGAAGAAGCACGTAACATATCCTCTAATGTCTAAATTGTTTGTTCTGATTTCCCATCTAACTGAGGATGAAAAGTTGTACTAAAATTTAATTCAGTACCCAAAGACTTATGAAGGCCTTTGCAAAAGTTATAAGTAAACATGGGATCACGATCAGATACAATGGAGAGGGGAACTCCATGCAACCTGACTATCTCTTTAACATACAATTGAGAAAGTTGATATAGAGACAATGTATCCCTAATAGGAAGGAAATGGGCAGATTTAGTCAATTGATCAACAATAACCTAGATTGCATTATTACCTAGAGATTTATTTGGTAATCCCACAACAAAGTCCATTGATATATTTTCCCATTTCCACTCTGGCACCGGTAAAGGCTGAAGCATCACTTTTGGAAATGGCCACTCTACTTTAACCTACTGACAAGTCAAACAATTCATAGTAAAATCAGCAATATATCTTTTCATTCCATTCCACCAGTAATACTCCTGAATATCTCTATACATCTTAGTACTACCATGATGAACTGAAAACGGGGAACTATGAGCTTCACAAAACAACTCATTCTTCAATTATAAATCACAAGGCACACATAATCTCTTTCCAAATCTCAAAACACAATCATTATCAACGTTAAAATCAGGCAACTTACCATTCTGAACCAACACTACCTTTTTCTGCAACTCAATGTCTTCTTTCTACGCTTTCTTTATTCTGTCTGATAGAGAAGATTTCAGTGACGCCTGAAACAAAACAGAAGAATTTACTGCACCAACAACTTCTATTCCAAAGTTTATCAAATCAAAAACCAAAGTATCTTGTTCTAAACGTAACATGGTTAATGAAGCATTACTTTTTTGACTCAAAACATTATCCAATTTATTTTATTTTCCCAGATGGTAATGGATCGTGCAATCATAATCCTTGATTAATTCTATCCATATCCTCTATCTCATGTTCAATTATTTTTGAGTGAATATATACTTTAAACTTTTGTGGTCAGTATATATTTCACATTTTACTCCATACAAATGATGCCTCCAAATTTTCAAAGCAAAAACAACAGCATCTAATTCCAAATCATGTGTAGGGTAATTTAACTCATAAGGATTCAACTGACGTGAAGCATAATCAATTACATGATCATCCTATATTTAGACACAACCTAGTCCTTTCAACGAAGCATCACTGTAGATAATAAACTCACCATTTCTAGATGGCAGTTCCAAAACTGGAGCATTCACCAATATTCTTTTCAATTCCTGAAAACAATCATAACATTCTTTTGTCCAGATGAACTTAACACCTTTTTGAGTTAATTTAGTCATTGGACTATATAACCGTGAAAAATTTTCAATAAAACTCCTGTAATAACCTGCCAAACCAAGAAAACTATAAATATCGGTCATATTTGCGGGTCTTGGCCATTCTTTAACAACTTTTGTTTTAGCAGGATCAACAGTTATGCCATTTTTCGAAACAATGTGACCAAGGAAAGAAATTTGTTGTTACCCAAACTCACACTTGCTGAATTTCCCATAAAGTTTCTTTTCTTTTAAGGTCTGAAAGACAACCCTTAAATGAATTTCATGTTCCTACTTAATTTTGGAATAAAAAAAATGTCATCAATGAACACAACCACAAACTTATCCAAGAACTCAGGGAAAATTATATTCATAAGATCCATGAATACAGCAGGTGCATTGGTTAAACCAAAAGGCATAACTAAAAATTCATAATGGCCATATCTAGTACAAAACGCGGTCTTCGGAATGTCTGATACTTTTACTTTCAACTAATGGTACCCCGACCTCAAGTCAATCTTTGGAAAATAGTGAGCTCCCTGGAGTTGATCAAACAAATCATCGATATGAGGCAAAGGATACTTATTCTTAACAGTGATGTTATTCAATGCTTTATAATCAATGCAAAGTCTAATTGAACCATCTTTCCTTTTAACAAAAAATACATGAGCACCCCGTGGTGATGTGCTAGGTCGAATGAAACCTTTATCTAATAACTCCTGTAATTGCTTCTTTAACTCTAAAATTTCAATTTGAGCCATTTGATAAGGGGGTTTTGAAATTTTCTTAGCATCAGTAACTAAGTCAATAGTAAATTCAACTTCTCAATCAAGTATAATACCAGGAAAATCATCAGGAAAACATCAAGGTACTCATTTACCACTGGCACATCATTAATCTGAATAGTTCCTTTATTTTCAACAATATGTGAAAGGTAACATTCATTTCCATATTTTACTAGTTTCTTATCTTCCTGATATGTTATCAAAAGAAAGGCTTAATTCTTGTACAAAAACTGAAAATCATTCTGAAAAGAAACCTCTTTAGCTCTGCAGTCAATCTTAGTATGATAAATAGAAATCCAATCCATACCCAAAATAACATCAAACTCTACTAGAGGAAAAACAATAAGGTTTTCAGGTAGATTCTTTCCACACATAAGGATAGAAATGTTATTATGTTTTATTTTTGTCTCAACATTTCCTCCAGGTGTTTTTACCGTAAGTTCTGTATTCATATCCTGATATAGAATTCGCAATTTACTAGAAAACTTCTTAGAAATGAAAGAGTGTGTAGACCCTAAATCAAAAAACACATTGGCATAATCTAAACAAACAAACAGTATACCTGATACTACTTCATTTGATGGCCCAACATCCGATGAAGTAGTTACAAAGGATTTCACCACCCCTTTCCGCTTGTAGTCTGGCGGCTTTCCTTTGGTTGAGTTCTTTGTTGGACACTCATTTGCATAATGACCCATTTCATTGCACTTAAAACATTTTACTGACTGTAAATCGGATTTTGTCTTACCATTACCCTGATCTTTTTTAGTGCAATTACGAGCCTTATGACCCATTTTACCACATCGGTAGCACTTACCAGAATTCAAAAGACATTCCCCAGCATGCTTTTTACCACAATTTTCACAAATTGTAAACTTAAGTTTCTTACCATCATACTTTTTTAAAGAGTTCTTCCCTTTCACCTGCCACCTCGACCTCTTATTCTATTGCTTTTCAAATAATACCTGATCATCGGAAAACTCTATTTCCACCTTCTCCGCACAATGAACAAGTTTTTCATAACTTTTGAACTCACAAGAAGCTAAATCCCTTCAATACTTTGGCTTTAATCCTGAGTAAAAATGGTTGATTTTATTATCAATATCTCGTATGAAATTTGGAGCATTCCTTGCCAGTCAAGTGAATTTTTCTTCATAAGCAGCAATTGAGTCATCATCCTGCCTCAATTCCTGGAATTGTTTTTCCATCCTAAGATGAACCACCTTAGGAAAATATTTCTCAAGAAACATACCTTTTAATTCTTCCCAATCAATAGCATCAATCTCCTCACTATCCCGGATATTTTTTACCATCTACCACCACTGATCAGCTTCACCTTCAAAATGGTAAACAACAAGACTAACCTTTTGATGTTCTGAAAAACCCATGACATCAAAAATATTTTTCAGTGCTTTAATCCACCCTTCTACTAGCACCGGGTCAGATGATCCTCTGAATGATGGGGGATGTTGCCTCATGAAATGCTCCACTACTGACATGTTCCTCTGTGGTTGATCTGGCTGATCTCGTACATTGATACCACCACCATTTATAGCCTAAGTCAATTATTCCATAATGGCAAAAAACTTTTCAGTTCCAATTCTGACCATCTCCGGTTGCTGATTTGGAAGTTTTTCTTCATCCTGATGTCGTCCCAACATAGCTGCCCTGTTTCCCCTACGGAAAACCTTTCTGAACATAGAAATATCTTAGGCAAAGCAACATGGTATTCTGTAAATGCTATATGTTTTCAATATTAACATAAATTACTTTATGGATATTAATTTAACAATACCCTAACTCCTAAAGTTATCTAAACCGACCTCTGATACCAACTATAAACACCCAGCCATAAACATTACAAAATATTGAATTAAATGAATAATTCCCATTGAGGATCTTTTCAGGTTTATAGTTATAGATAATTTGGTCATTACATTTACATAACAACATGAATATTACTTGTAGACAATTCTACCCAGATTCCATTTTTTTCATAAAATAAAAACTCTTGAAAAAAAGAGTCATGTCTAGTTCCATGTTTTAGATAGCATGACTTTTCCGTGATCCTATCCTTGACCCTATTCATCTTTAAGTCTTGTGAAAAACATTTCAAAACTTGGGATGATCATAAAAAGCTCAGAAAGTGTTATAAAAAAAAGAAAGAAAACCTTTGTTCATAAATACATACAAAACATGAACTCTTTTACTTACCTCATGAAATCATAAGATTTTATGAATAACACATAGAAATCATAAATCATAAAGGTAACTTGTGGAATCCATATCATACTTACATTGTAGCTATCACAGCTACATAGGGAGTTACTTTGGAATACCCATCACACTATATTCCCTAAATCTCTTAGGAGAAATATCCACGTTTACCTCCGTCACGATACCCAATGCATTTGAGAGCTATCTCAAGATCACCTGACCTAGGTTTATCATAGAACCACCTGTATACGTAAATAATTCCCAAGAACCATAACATGTTCATAACTCATAACATAAGCATAAATAAAAGATAACATTTCCACATTGCAATAAAAAAATATCATTTCAATATATTGAAAAAATAAATCCATTCTCAAAATCATTTTTAATACCAAAATATGTTAAAAAGAGTGTATGGTATTTATTTTTCCTTTTAAAAACATTTCAGCTTGTTAAGGAAGCCAAGGATCAAATAATACTCACAGTGGAGGAAAGGTCATTGTCACTGCTTACGTAAAAACATTCCTTTTTTTCATTTAGTAAAACGCTTCGTATAAAAATATTACCTTTGAATGAAATGAAAAGTCAAATGGGTTTATACACCGTATAAAATAAATTCATGTATAAAACTAAATATGCCTCAATGAAAGGAGATTGAGACGAAGTCCCTTACCTCGTGTCCGACTTGACTCGATAGTTCTTTAATCTCCTGAATAATAAACTAAAGTTAATTTCTAATTTCTTAAGAACATTTTTCAATTTTATTATTCCTTTTATATCACTTATTACCATGTTATAAACATTATGTAATCATTTAAGTTAATAATGTTCGTTTTGTCGATATTTGGTACTTGAGTCAAAAATGAACACCTTATATTTACAAGTTGTCCATGTGGTTAATAGTAAATTATATCCAGAATTATATTAATGATTTATATATCATATAAATCAAATATATCCACTATATACATGTATTTATAATATTACATAACATTTGGAGGTAAGAAATGAAATGCACCGTTCATGGAGACGGTAAGTCGTACGTACGCATGAACGTTACATTAATTTCTATTTCTTATTTTAATGGAATTAAAACATAATGATACATAGGTATATTATAATTCAATTATAATTTCATATATAATATCATATATAATATCATTAACTCTATCCTTTATATGTACCACATATGGCATTAACAAGTCATATCACTTTGAGGGGGCGGTAGTCCGCACTTCCTCTAATGAGATTATCATGTTTACCCATAATGGAAACCATAAAGGCATGATATAAATGGAAATTACAGAAGAATAAAGCAAACATAAACGTAATATATATCATATATAAATATAGTTCCATCATAATATCCTCCATGAGAGGCGGTAGGAGATAATCGAACAATCATCGTTCCGTGAGGCGTTAGTTTGCCATCCACAGAAACATTATGTTCTTCATCCATTAGATGGAGGTGTGTGTAAGTGTAGTTAGAATCCTTCTCATAAAAACATCCTAGTATATTTAGTATACTGTTTTTGTTACAAAATAAAGGAATAAAAATATTTTATGGGTTGGATAAGTAAAATAAAATAAAACAATTTAAGAGAAACAGTTACCTTTAATTTGGGTAACTCCCTTTGGTTTGAACCAAATGACTTCTTGAAGTGCCTTCTGCCTAAGGTAAGGGTTATAGGAGGAGGATAGGGATGTAGGGAGCTTAATTGGTCAGATTTTTGATAAGCCAAAAGGCTTGATAGGTGTGATGAATTGGATAGAAGTGGTATCCTTTTATAAGGGAGAGGAGGGGCTCTTTAGGAAAGTGTGAAAACATTATTTTATTATAAACATATCTTCGATTTCAAATGGACCAAAAATCATTAAAGTAGAATATAAGATGAATAATATTCTAAATAAAATCATCCAATCAGAATTGGACATGTTTTGGATAATATTTTAATTATTATAATCTTATTTATTTTAATGAGGTAAATAATGCATCATTATTGTGTCATAAATAATTTAATTTATTTGATGTCTAAAAATTATAAAAAATACCATGATGTATGAAATAATTTTATAATTCCAATGAATATTTATAGGAAAAAATATTGCTTATATAATACCATATAAAAATTAATTTACTAAAAGATATTTGTTTATGTCATTTTTGCCTTTACCTTAAATTAATTAATCTAAAGAGTCATTATCTTTCATAAGTGGCTTCCTGGGGTCCCAAAATCCACCCAAAGATGCCCATGGTCGGCCATGACTCATCCAATATATTTTGTACAAGTGTTAAGGTAATTTTTAATTATTATAATATTCTTTTTACCTTGGTTTACCTTATTTACTTTTAACCGCAGTAAATAAAAGTCAAAAGTTACAATTCAGCAAAAATTATTTTCATCCTATTGAACCAAATTTTCCTACCTAATAACAACCATGTATGTCGTATTTTCTAAATTCAATTCACAAAAGTGGTAAAATTTCATTTAAATGAAAAAGTCAGTTTTTGAACTACTACTAAGTGGTTTCACTATTCATCAAAAATTGAATTTTTTCAGAAAAATACCAAAAATTCAGCCTAAGCTATATTTGATATTCCGAATTAAAAAATGATGTTTATTTTGACAAATTAAAAACTTAAAAGTTTCATTAATTAATTTTAAAATCAATTCCTTTTATTAAAACAAATAGCGTGTTTTTAAGAAATAATAACTATCAAAAGATTGACACTTGTTTATGTACAATTTCAAAGTGAAATTAATTTCAATGACCAAAATTGGATTAAATGGTAAAAATATATTCTAATTACACTTTAAAACCAATTAAAAAGATAAACTAACCATATAAATAAATTAGATTAAAAGGCACTTTTGAATTAAAATACAATATTTTCACTATTCATTAAAAAATGAACTTTACCGGAAAAATCTCAAAAATTTACACAAAGTAAATTTTGATGTCCCCATTCTAAAGAAGGATTTTATTTGGTCAATTATAATGTATTAAAGTGATCAAAACTATATTTGAAGAGGGTTCTCCATTAAAAGGCAGTAAATCAACCTTTTAATGTAAATTATGCTTAAATTTAGATTCATTCACATTTTAAGCCTCTAACTTTTAATTGGATAAATGTAAATACATTTAACAATCATGTATAATCATATTGTAGTTAGTTTTTTTCATTCCTTCCAATACAACGGCTAGGAGTTGACTTCCATTTAAAATAAAAATATTATATTATTTGTGTGCAACGTAAGATTTCAACGAAACCCGTTGTTGCGTATCGGGTACGCTATCGAACATAGAAACCCATTTAAAGTAAAATTAATATTTAATTCACAAATATTAATAAATATGAAAATCTATTATTCTTCATTTACCTCGGATGTTACAATACGTCCAATGGGCATATGTCCGATGACCATATATAATGGCCATATTCTATTCCTATATATAACCATACATTACTAAGTCTATTCATCCTATTCATTTACTTATCTCTCATCATGTCTACTATATTTATAATGGTTAGGATTATTTAAATAGTTGTTATTGGTGTTATGATCTTCATGGAAAACCATAATGATGAAGATTATATGTCAATGGTATTTTTATAGAATTTAATTTATTCCACTTTTGTTTTTATTAATGTTGTTTATTCATGTATCCTCATAATGTATTAATGTTTTTAATATGTTGTAATATTTTATCACAATAAAATTTATCATTGTTTATTTTAGTTTTATGTTAAGTATGAATAAAGTTATTCAGCATGGTATTTATTTGAAGGAAAATACATAGTAAAATCATGTGTTGTTTCGTATACCCTTTTCCTCAAGATAGGTATCCCAAGAAGATATCCTCCATAAACTTTTCATTGAAATTTATCAGCTTTGAACTTTTTAATTTAATAAAGAAGGGACTTCTGAATACCCTAAAGTGGTTTGTAGTGGGATTTCTATTTTATTAAAACTTATAGGAAGTCAAATTAGAGTTTGGACTTAACATTCATCTATTTTGAATATGGACATATATATAAATAGATTCACATCAATACCATTTTTATAGATTGTGTTATGCCATCATAGTTATACTCATCTCTACCAAACTCATATTTTTTCTCTTAGTTTCCCCATTTTTTGGGTGTTTATATAAAGTTTTTTATTGATTCTTTATACCATGTTTTTCAAGATAAGGCTCAATGGTTTTTCCGGTGAATTACTTCCCATTGTTAGATCTGAATCACTTGATGCACATCTCAAACACTTTCTCGATTATTCTTTTGAAAATATTGAACATTTCCATTACTTATGATATGAATTTTATAATCATTAAATTAGTTATTATACTAAATTCACCAGTAAATATAATGAAATAAAGATAACCTTGAGTGAAATTGTGTCTCTTAGGTCCACACAAATCTAAATGTATCAACTCAAGATGAATGGTGAATTATATTTTCACTATTTTTTTAACATTAATGAGTGATTTTCCCTTTTTGGAATGTCTTATAAATTTATTTCTTTTATCATTTTAGATGACTAAAGTCTCTCACCACATCTCCCTTGTAATTTTTTCTCAAACTTCTTTAGAAAAGATGACCCAAACTTATGTGCCGTACTTTTTACACATTTTTTAAAATCAAATAGAATTAATTATTTGAGTCTATGACATGAAAGAGATTTACATTAGTCTTATTAAAAGTGGTAAGGATTTTCTATATTTTATCATTTTAATGAGGTAAGTGTTTCTTATGAAAATAACCTCAACACCATCATCACATAGATGACTCACACTCAAAAAGTTGTATTTCATACCATCAACAAATAAGACATTATTTGATTTCAATTTTGGGATTTAATTTTAGTTATTCTAATAACATTAATTTTTTGAGAGTTAATTTTCAAAATTTATTACACCACCATCATGTTCTTATATGTTTTTTAATATCTTTATATATTCATTCATGTGTGATGATCATCCACTATCAATGATCTATGTATTGATCCTATTACTTACTTTGAGAGCCAAAATAATAATAAGTGACCTCCCAACCTCAGTTTTATTTTGAGAATTATTTCTTTATATAACCTATTTTTACTACCATGGAATCATTTTCATACAATCCTCTACACATTGACCTCTCTGATCACATATTCCACAAATAACATCAAGTCTATCAAACCTATTATAAATAGGTGTCATATAAATTCTTCCACACATAGCTTGATTGCTTATAAATTCATAGTAACTCCCCCTTAATTTTGGATTTCTTTGGTTCCAAGGGAGACACATACCATATTGAAAAATATAGTATTTATGCCTATAAACACCATAACAAAATAAATAGTTATAGGTTGAAGTAAAATTGAAATAGGGGGTGAATTTACTTTAAACAAAATTTTTAAGATGATTGTATAAAATAAAAGCAATTTATAATTCCAAAAATCTATTTAAGAATAAAAAAATTAAAGTAAAATGAGCATATTATAAAAAAAAACTTTAAGTATAGTGGAAAATAAATTAAAAAAATTAAAATGACACACTTTTATAAATGACTTTTAAAAAGATATAATAATGATCCCCTATGTATCCAACCCTTAATAAAGATTGATATGGTTATATTTCTCCCTTAGTTTTCACAGAAACCATGAACCAAATAAGAATAAAGCAATCCCTTTGTTTTAATGTAAACCAACAACCAAAGTTTAAGAACCTTTGTTTTAATGGAAGCCATGAACCAAGAACCATCACTTTAATAGCGGTGAGCACTAAAATAAGAATATGGATAAGAAAGAGGTTGTTTTACTAAACCTTTACAAATCAATCAACTTCTTCATGATTATTCATAATAATATGAAAGATGAAGAGAGATAGAGAGAGTAATAAGGTATAATAAGATCCCCTAATAATTATAATAAAAAACAAATGGAAAAGGAAAAGGATTAAATAAGAGAGGAAAAATAAATTATATTGTATTTGAGAACCAAGCCTCCCCTAGGGTTTATTTATATCCTTCATAATTCTTGGAGGTTTATTTAGATTATTCAAGGCATTAAGGAGCTGAATCAATGATTTTAGACTAAGAATTTACAACACATTGTTTGATATGGAATGACTCCATCATCTAGTCACCTGATTCCATCAGATATCTAGTGGAAATTTTGTATCTCTCAAGGTTTATATAAACTCCACCATGTGTTCAGTGAGTTTGATAGAACTTTAGGTGATACTATCTCCTTTACCGACTGACTGGTACACTCCTACCAAGTATTTGGTGCTTCTAGACAGTGAGGGTCTTCAAAGTGACCCTCAATTATCTTTTGGATGTATTAATTCTGTCCAATTTTTTCCCCTAAGATACTATAGTGATTGAGGACTCTCATACATATACATTAAATCATTTTTATGAAATATTTATTACATTACAAAAACCACAAGCCCAGATACTGTATTAGTTTAGTGATTTTGGAAATAAGGAAACATAAACACTAGTCCAAAAGTGAGCTACATCATCTCCCACTATGTTCTCCATAACTATCACTCTTCTTAGATAGATCATACATAATAAATATATTCATAACATAGGGAATGGAATCATAATAATGGTTGATATTAGATGCTCATTAAGGGTAAATAACGGATATACATAATCATAACATGAACATAAGGGTATGATAACATGTGAATAACATTTGAAAACTATACCTTGCATATCAAAGATCACAATCATGAGTCATGAAATAAATATTGGCAGTTCATAATACATGAATCATAAGGTAATCAAACAATATGAGTCATTAAATAATTAAATTAGCATAAGACATGAATTTTTAGAATACACATAAGAATATAAAATCATTTTCATATTGTCCAAGGCTCACTTTTAAGGCCATCATACCAGAAAAAGGCCTTTAATGTACCGAGTTCACTCTTCATTTCATCCCTATATTATTGTACCGAGTTCAATCCTCATTCTGACCCTATATTATTATACCAGGTTCACTCCCCATTCTAACCATGTCTATCTCATGAGATATATGAATATTTACCTAATTCATTAGAGGGAGATATAGGTCTCACCCATCACATAATTAAATCATACATATGTGTTCCACAAGATCATAAACACTCATCATATCATAACCAATGAAATTAGATGGGTATTATAAAAATTTCATCATATCTTAAAATAGGGAAAATAGATAGGTTTCATAATAATTTCATCATAGAAGATCCCATTAAAAGAAGTGGGTTTCATAAGAATATAACCTATGAAAGAGAAAGAAGTTTCATAAACATCATGTCGTCAAAACATAAACCATTCAGAGAAAGAATATGAATGGTACCACTAGATCATATCCCTAGTAAGGCAAAGTAACAAAAAAATCATATTATATTGAAAATAATGTTGAAAGATCATTTAAAACATTTCTCGAGGAAAATATCATTCCCAATTTGAAAAATACCTTTTAAAATATAAAATATTTTTGAAAATATTTTACTTTGAAAACCACTTTAAAAACAATGAATTTCCAGAATATTAGGAAAAAAAATCTTTAAAAACCTTTTAAACTTACAAATTGATTTTCAAAGAAATCATAGTCATGATGGAAGGTAAATTCATGCATGTCGTATATGTTAAATTAACATTCTTTTTTCACTGTAATAAGTTTATAAAAGTACCTTGTTTAGAAATTTAAAATAATATTCCTTTGAAAACATTTTTTTAAAAAGAAAAAATGGGTAAAATTTATTTAATAAATAATTTTTAAAAGTTTAAAAACACTTTTGAATTTTTTTTATAAAACATAGGTTTGAAATAAAACAGATTTATGAACAAATATAAATAAAGTTAGATTTTATTAAAAACATTTTCTTAATTACCTTAAGTACAGAAGTGTGTAAAATGGTTTCATTACTTTAATATATCATTTATAACCATAAGAGAACAAAATTTATGATAATTCGAGGGATATGGGTCAGAATATTTCATCAATGGAATCATAATCATAAAACAATCCCAATAAATGATGATATTGTAGCGATAAATTCTAACCACTTTGGAAAATTTGAATCATAAAAACCATGAGGGAATAACATAAAATGAAATATAAAATATCATGAGGTTGAAAAAATCATGATGTTAAATGTCAAAGGGGATATATATACATGTCATGAAATAATATAGGTGTATGACATAATGTTCATCTCAAATAAAGAAAATGGAGAAAAAAATAACCTTACCACTTTTGTAAAGTTTTAACCATAAACCCCATGAAATATAAATCCTAAAATGGATATGTAAATCCTAATAAATCTCATTATAATAATCATAAAATTCATCCATGGGAAGTATACATAACACATTCCTATCACGGGTTGTGAAAAAAAAACCAATATTTCCAAAGTTAAAAATGTAGTAATGTAGTTGACCTAGGATGTCTCTGGGTAGGAGTGCACAACAATCAAGCTGTCACCTTAAATTTTGAGAAAGAAGTGACATTATTTTTTTTAAAATTGTTTGTTTTTTAAAATAAAAAAAGAAATAAAAATAATTTTTGAACACTAATGGATGAAGAGAGTGAAGGGTTATGGATAAGTTCACCATTTTTAATTTCATCATGGTCATGTAAATCATTCCCCCTCTCTTCCTATTGAATGATAAATGAACGACTCCTCGATCGAGTTTTCAGTCACCCTTGACTGAACTAAGTAATGAAAACCACTCCTATGTGCATGAAAGTTCATGAACCATTAAAAAAACTATTTAAAGTCCCAATAGGGAATTTTTTATCCTTATAAATGTGTAAATGGTTCACTAGTTCCACACACATGCCAATGATCGCTAGACACTCACCACCTAACACAATCTTCTCGATTAAGACAAATTTCACTTGGCAGAGGAAGTTTAAAGTTCTTCAACCAAATATATTAACAATAAATACACCCAAAACCCAAAACATAATCTCATTATAAAAATTTAGATCCATTGGAAATAGAAACTATTCAATAGAAAAAAAGAGTTTTACAATTAATCATAAGACTCCAAAATTACAAAAGTGAAACTCCCCCTTCCATGATCACTCAATGGTTTTACCTCTCCATGTGAAGGATAAGAGAGTTTAAATGTGAAGAAGAGAGCATAATGAAACTAATAAAAAAGAAAATAAAAAATACATATAAATTCAAGACTATAATCACCAACACATCCCCTCTTGGACCTTTTTCAACAACCCTTTAATGGATGTGGACACACGTATTTATAGGCTTGAGGGGTGGAAAATTTTCCCTCTAGATTCAATTCTCTAAAAATTTTGCTTTCAGTTAGAATAGTAAATGGCCGAATATCAGGAATTTTTATTCATAAATTTTTTTTACCTATACCTCATTCATACACTCACAAAATTTCAGTATATTAGGACAAGTTTTAAAAACTTTATGCTCGAATTACTAGTTAATACTTTTTATGCCCGATGAGACTGCTCAACCTCCTCCACTTTGGAGCATTAAATTAATACCTTAATGATCAAATATATTTCTAAAATTTATTATCAATATGAGTATTGGAGTCCTATTTGTAATTCAACTAGAATCACCACATTTGGAATTATGTATACTAAAATATGATTCAATAACTAATTTGCGTTCCATTCTATCATTAAACAGACTTTTTCCACATGATTTTATTTTCTGGGACATTATGTGTCGAATTGGGTCTAAAAATAGGAAATAACATTAATTGAAAAAACAAATGAATCCAAAAAAAATTAATCACTCAATTTTGATCAAAATTATAAAAGATATACCTGAAAACGGAAGATTAATATTACGGTTAGCATAAGAGCCTCAACCCAGTTGGTGAGGAATCAACAAGTGCATACAAGAGACCCGAGATCAAAACCAAATGGATGGATAATTTCTGGGTTACTATAGCAGTATTGTAGCAGTTACTGTAGCGGGTACTATAGTAGTTACTATTTGGTATTGTAATGGTCGGAACTATTCAGCCGTTTGGGCCTTCGGGCCACCAGTTTGGTCTTCAGGCTCTTCAAGGCCTTCAGTCCACCTAAGGCCATTAGGAAAACAAGGATTTCGGACCACCACAAGGCCTTTGGGCCACCTCAAGGCCCTCGATCCACCTCAAGGTCTTTGATCCACATGATCAATGCAGTTTCCCCATACAAACTCTACAAAAAAAAAGAGTAGCCCCGGAGGAGGATTTAGAGTAGGAATACTCACCAGAGTAAAACCAACAGATTTGGAAGAATGAGAGGATATGGAAACGCCATCAGGACCAACTTGTGCTTGCATAGGAAGCTTAGTCAGATGGACCTGAAAGGGTGGAGAGCTACCATCATGATGTAGAGTTTGGGGAGGGGTGGTTTCTTGTAGTTATATCCTGATTGATTTCCCTAAGTCCTTTAGGTCATGTAATGTCTCTTAAGCCTATGGGTCATGTAATCTATAAGCCTACGGGCCCTGTAAGGGTTCCCCCACATCCCTTAAAAGGGGGTTATCAAAAATCAATAAAAATAAGGCCTTCGGGCCATTTGGGAATTAATAAAACTGTTAAATTTAAAGAATTAAAAAAATCACAATTATGCAAAGAATTAACCAAAAATATTAAAATGATTAAAATAAACTCCAATTGATTAATTGTAAAGGATTCAATCATTGAAACACATATGAAAAATAATGAAAATATTATATATATTAATACACACCACATACAAGAAATATGTGGTGAACATGGCTTGTGTCTCAAAGAAAATAAAATTGAGATGGAAACCCATTAGGTTATGTCTTGACTTCCATTGTACTCATTCAATACCCCTATATAATAAATATATGTTTATTAAAAATATATTATAGAATCATATTAATTTATATCGTACCATATGTGATATTCTTATTATTGGAGTTAGTGGCCTAGAACCAACTAATTTGTACTTTATTCATTAATAAATACCTTATCACATCTTGATTGTTCTTATGTGTGAAAATGAATGTGATAATGTACTAAGGATAGCTATTGAATTAAAGTTCATAGCGGATCCCTACTATGATGAGAACCCGGAAGTGTCGTAACATTATTCTTGAATATATGTTATATGGACGGATGATGTTATTTGAGGGAAACAAATAATAAAGGCCATTAGGGGTGAGGAATCATAAAACTTTGAGTCACCTTCTCATGGTGTGTTCCCTTGGTAATATCCAGGAGGATATTATGAAAACAAGACCCACCAGTAGGAAATCGACATTTCATAGTGTCATTAGATGTTCCAATCTGTGGTTGTGTGTATCGATCCTTATACTTTAAGATTATTATTAATGGGTATTAAAACTCACACACTTAGATGTATTGGTGAAAACTGTGATGACACACTGTTCGTAGTGAGTTAGGATACGTTGGGTGTGTTACGAGTGATACTACATTAATAGATAATGTAATAAAGGATTTGTCCCTTCTGTTCCATAAAAGAAGTAGATATCTCAGGCCTTTTGATGTAATTGATATAGCCTAAATAAATCCATGACCATGGTGAGGAACGAGAAAGTTCCATTCTAAAAAGTCAAAGAAATAATAATTGAGGACATGGGTTGATGGCACTAGCATGCAACCCTCTTGATTAGATATATCGAGACAAAGGGATTATATTACATGGTAAGCATTCGTAGGAGGTGAAACATCATTGCGGCATTAAATTCTTTCACTATGGGTGTCTTGGCATGTTGCTAGATGCTAACCTTAGACTTTAGGCAGGATCCGCCTAATTCCACTAAGAAAGAGGCCTAGAGGGTCACACACAAAGTGTGTCCAAGTATCTCAGTTAAATATTAATTTAACAAGTTGAATAAATATTATTCCCTATTATGGTTTAATAATTATTTAATGATGCCTAATCGCATTTATTTCAAAACTGGTTATTTGAGAGAATATATTGTGGGAGAAATAATATATTTATTAGTGATTAATGCAGTGATATTTATTTTAGAAATAAATATCCATTATTCAAGATCTAATAAATGTGGTGGAGGAAATAAAGAAAAATGGAAAAACAAAAGTACACGCAGTGTATATTAAATATACACGCCATGTATTTTTTTTGGGAATTTATGAGAAATAATATTATTTATTTAATTAAATAATATTAGGTGTAATTCGCTGGGAATATTCCAGGTAACAATAATAGTCAACTGTTATTATTAGATATGGTGTATTACTAATAATTAAAAGAAACGAATAAATGATTTAGGGTAATTAATTCATTTTATTATTATATGTAATTAAAAATCCCAATTATATATTTCTCATTATCCTAGCCATTTTTTGTGGTTGTGAACAACAGATCTATAGAAAGCTCTCAAGCCAAGAGAGAATCCTTTTCTTCCAAGAACACTCTCAAGCTATAAGAGAGAGATCCTCCTCCACCGGATCAAGGTGATTGAAGACGGACATCGCAAGTGAAGGTTCTTCTGTGCTAGCACCCGGAGATCCCTTCAGTGACGTCCAGAGATACGTGGA
Source organism: Viscum album (assembly GCA_963277665.1). NCBI lineage: Eukaryota > Viridiplantae > Streptophyta > Magnoliopsida > Santalales > Viscaceae > Viscum > Viscum album. Next base: position 1,149,598,425 of record OY728128.1, read on the forward strand.
TCACATGTTGATCAACTATAGAGGAATCCTACACTTGGATTCTATGACGCAACGACGGATCACATCGGATCGTGACTGGAAACATCAACGAAGAAAGAATTCCATCAAGGTAATTATTTTCAATTAATTAAATTAATTATAACCAACATATGATTATCCTATCTATGGTTCTAGTAATCCCCTCTTTTCTTTTTCATTATTCATTCTATTCTAAAGATCTGATGTTTTATTATCGTGACAGATCTCAGATTGATCATTTTTGACACTAAAATTAAAGTTGGGTACACCCACCAATGAGATTCTGCTGCGCTCGGAACCTCCAAGTGGTATCAAAGGGGTCATATCATTGATTATAATTATTTAGTTTTTCTTTGGTGATTTACACATTTAATAATTTAGTTGTTTCAATTCAAGTTAATCGTTCTTTAAATCTGAATCTCGAGATCTGTTCCTCCTCTCTCATTTCTCGTTCACTTTATAGAAATGAATTCTTCTTTTTATTTTTATTAAAATAAAATAGTGGATCTCAAATGGAGGGGACAAATGTTCCTGTACATACAACACTATAATACACAATGTGTATTCTGCAGTACACACCGTGTAGTCTAGGTTCAATGCATCAGACTGGTCTGCTAAATCAGGCCATGTGTTGGAGTATTTATAAGCCTTAAATGACACTGTGTGCTAACTAGGAACAGGTGGCACACGCTTTTTGTATTACACGTTGTGTGGTCCACTGAACATGATGTGTAGTCCCTTCGAGTTAGGGATATATCGTGTACCCCGTACATGGCTTGCCTGGCTGGAAATCAAGTAACGAAGATACTACACGGCGTGTGTCCCACTGAACACATCGTGTACTCTGAATTTTTTTTAAGTACATCTACAAACCATGTCCCCAGGCGTGTACTTCAGATGAAAAGTGAACAAAAGTACATGTCGTGTAGTTGGAATTACATGCTGTGTACTCATCCAAATTATGCAGATTTATTAAAATTTATTATTATATTATATAAACCCTTGAGACGTGTACCATAGTGCAGGCGTAAAGCTAAGGCACAACACATGATAGGTGTTTTATATATGTGTGTTTAATTTAACATCTGCATAATGTTCATTTCTACTCATTGGGTTGTTATGAATGGGAATTCACTGGGTTTCCTCCAAGGTACAAGTTACGTACAAAGATAATTTTAAATGAATTTATTTTTTTAAAATTATGATGGATGAGAATCTCAAGGAAATTTAGAAAAAGGGTTTAAGATAAAAGGATTGATTAATTAAAGATAATTAATTGATTCGAGTGTGATTTATCATAAATAAGAAAGATTAAATAATTGAATACTAGTTTTATTTATGTGTAAATATCATTTCATTCATGGATGATCATAATCTAGACCAAGACCTTTGTATGGGAATGGTTTATTTTAATTAAATTATTTTTTTTGGCCTACGAGCCTTCTCTGTAATCATATGTAGGGCATGGATGCCAAAGGTTTCTTTTATGTAAAACCCCATTTTACCCCTCACCTACGTGTGAGATAAAAGCATATGTAATGGATGGATCTTTCAAGCTAGTGGAGGTGGCCCAATTTAGGAGCCAAGGTGAAACCAATCCAAGGAGATACAAAGGTGGACAGGTGGAAAGCTGTAAACAATAACCCAAAAGGTTCAAGGTGTTTCTTCCCCACGTCTTGGGTTAGTTTATCAACCGCTAGATAAAATAACCAATAGAACAAGCTCATGATCATACCATTTATTTTATTTCTATCAGTTGTATGGTTTATTTATTTTGGGTGTGTTATCACAATCACACAATTAATGACTTAAACAAGCATGCAAGATGGAACTAAAATAAGACTTACTTATGTGTGAAATATTATCTTATACATGGTTATTCACTTAAGTATATCCCACTTAATATTAAAAATCATGTAATCAAAGAGAATAAAATAGAAATTTACATATAAGGATAAAATCCCTCAAAGAAAATATCAAGTCGGTATAGCCTTCCATAATATTGGTTAGAATCGAAACATAGTTCAAAGTGCTTGACCAACCCTGGTTAGAGTGCTTTCAATTATTGGGGAATTCTAATTCAAGTTTTTGGGTTGAATTGAATTGGTTTGCATCAAGGGTTGACTACCACAGCAAAACTTGGTGTGACCAAGAGGAAAAGGTTGAGGAAATAAAAAATAAAAGGATTTCAAGATTGGGGAGTCTACTCAGCGGATCAAGGAGATGAAAGTTAATGCAGTTGGCATTTAGAATTCCTACCTAAAACCCTTCAAGTTTCTTGACCAACCCTAGTAGGGGTAATGCGAAAAGAAATGTAGATCCTTGACACTATAATATTTAGGCAACATAATATTCTGAATTCAATGGCGAGTGCTGTTGGATTTAGATAAAATAGTGGGAGACTAAAAGGAATTAATTTATTTATTTGTCTCAGTTTTATCATAATAAAATACTAAACCTTTTCTCATGTTAATTTGTTGAAACAGAAATAAAAATGACTTCAAACATATAATTGAGAACCATAATCGAGAAGGAAAACCTGCTCACCATCACCAATTTCCATGAGTGGCAGAGGTGTTTACGTGTCATCCTTCGCCATGAGAGGAAATTGTATGTGATGGAAGATCCTATTCCAGTTTCTCCTGAGAAAGAGGCTAGTTATGAGGAACTATCTCTATATATGAAACATATGGATGATACCACATATGTCTAATGAGATCTTGAAGCTACATGAAAACATGGATGCGTATAGCATGATGTCTCACCTTAAGGATATATACCAAGAGAAGGCGAGACATGAGAGATATGAGATATCCAAAGCTTTGTTTACAACTAAACTTGGAGAGTCTACAACATCTAGGACTCATGTAGTCAAGCTTATTGGATACATTGAATGCCTGAACATCTTAGGGATTAAGTTCCCATATGAGTTGTGTATAGATCTCATCATATCATTAATTCCCAAGACCTTCTCTAGATTTATTGTCAACTATAACATGAGAAATAATGAAAAGAGTCTATTGGACTTCTAACCTTAATTCTCCAGGTAGATAAGGACATGGGGTGTGACAAAGCCACAATCCTTGTGGTGAATAAGAAAAGGAAGGACAAGGAAAAGGGGCCAAGGACTTATAAATGGTCTAAAGCCCCTGAGCATCATCCCTCCAAGAAGGGGAATATCTAGAGGCAGGGAAAGGAATGAGAGGTGGTATGTTTTTCATGTGGCAAGACAGGACACTAGAAGAGGAATTGTACCCAGAAGCATGGGGACACTAAAGGTGTGTTTTTTATCAACTGTAATCTTTCTATTTCTACACATTGGGTATTGGATATATCTTATGGGGCTCACATATGTATTCAAATCCAAGAACCAAGTAGATTTAGAAATATTTCCAGAGGAGATGTGGATCTTCGACCTACCAATGGCATGAGGTTGCCTGTGTTGGCCATTAGAGATTACCACCTCTCATTTCCAACTGGGTTTATTTTGGTTTTACATAACTTTTATTATGTGACTAATGTTACCAAAAACATAATTTTTGTATCATGTTTGGACATGGATGGATTTATTTTCAAGTTTGGAAATAAGGGTTGCTTATTTTATAAGAACAACATCTGTTATGGTATGACACATTTAAATAATGGTTTGTATGTATTAAATTATGAAAACCAAGTGTTGGAAATCGATAATGAAACAAACTCACATGAATCATACATCACCCAGTTGTGGCATCACCGTCTCAATCATGTAATCGAAAAGCGCTTGACAAAGATCTACCAAGATGGATATTTAGACTCTACTGATCTAAAACCACTCGATAGATGTCACACTTGTTTACAAGGTAAAATGACCAAGCCACCTTTCAGTGGACAGGTTGAGAGGGCCACATAGCTTCTAGGATTGGTGCACATAGATGTGTGTGGACCATTTCTAGTAGAATATAGAGGTGTATATTCTTACTTTATTACTTTTACTGATGATTTGAGTAGATATGGCTATGTATACTTAATGAGGTATAAGTCAGAATACTTAGAGAAATTTAAGGAATTCAAGAATGAAGTAGAAAATATGCTTGGTAAGAAGATAAAGAATATTCTATCGGATCGAGGTAGAGAATATATAAACCAAGAGTTCATCGATCTTCTACGAGAGTCTTGGATTCTATCTTAGCTCAATCCTCCTTATACACCAGATTGGAATGGTGTTAGTGAAAGGAGGAACTGCACCTTGTTGGACCTCGTGAGGTCGATGATGAGTCATGTAGATCTTCCATGATCCTTTTAGGGATATGAATTATAGACTGTAGCATACATATTAAACCGAGTACCAACTAAGGAGGTAAATGGAATTCCCTCTGAGTTATGGAATGGAAAGAAACCCATTTTGTCACACACACAAGTATGGGGATGTGATGCATTTTTTAAGGCCTTCTCAGGAAAAAAACTAGCACCTTGAGGTACGAAGTGTATCTTTATAGGATATCCTAAGGAAAGAAAAGGATATTACCTATATAAACCTTCAGACAAGAAAGTAACTGTCACCAGACAAGCCATCTTTCTTGAGAGGGAGCACATTTTCAAAAAGGATAGTGGGAGCAAGATTGACTTCCACAAAGTTGATGCTCAAGATACACATGAGTTTGTATAGGAAAAAGTTCCATAGGTCCCCATGGAAGAGGTTACAGAAACGCAAGTACTACGTAGGAGCTCAAGAGAGGTAAGAGAACCAGATAGATTTGGTTTCCTATTCACTGAGAATAGTGAATCATTATTGTTGGACAATGATGAACCTATCTTTTATAAGGAAGTAGTAGAAAACTCAGAATCTTCAAGATGGATAGAAGCTATGAATTCTGAGATGGATTCCATGTATTAGAACCAAGTCTAGATTCCGTTCGATGAGCCAGTTTATGTAAATCCATTTGGATGCAAATGGGTTTTCAAGAGAAAACTGGACATGGAAGGTCAAGTTAGCACCTATAAAGCAAGGCTAGTGGCAAAAGAATTTAGACAGCGTCAAAGAATTGACTATGATGAATACTTCTCGTCAGTTTCCATGTTTAAATCCATAAGAATCATAATTTCCATAAAAGCTTACCATGACCACAAGATTTGGAAAATGGATGTCAAAACAGCATTCCTTAACGGGAACCTTCATGAAGATTTCTATATGACACAACCAGAAGGGTTTGTGACACAAGGAAAAGCCAAACGGGTTTTCAAGTTGCATAAATACATTTATGGATTAAATCAAGCATCTAGGTTGTGAAACATTAGATTTGATGAATCCATAAAGGAATTTGGTTTCATTAAGAATGAATGCGAGCCATATGTTTATAAGAAGTTTAATGGGAATTAGTTCATTATCCTAGTAGTATATGTTGGTGACATATTTCTTATTGGAAATGATGTGCCAGTCTTATAATCAGTTAAGTACTGGTTGAACAAGTGTTTCTCTATGAAGGACTTGGGTGAAGAAGCCTATATTCTAGGGGTCAAGATCATTCGTGATAGATCCAAGAGTCTACTTGGACTAAGTCTGGGTACATATATTTACCAAATACTAAAGAGATTTAGTATTGAACAATCCAAGAGGTGATTGGTTCCAATGTCACATGGCCTACATATTTCTAAGAAAATGTGTCCTTAGACACAACAAGAGAAAGATAGAATGAGTAATATCTCATACGCTTCGGCTATAGGATCCATCATGTATGCCATGTTATGTATGAGGCTTGATGTTGCCTATACACTGATCATGGTAGGAAGATATCAAGAAGATATAGGAGAAAAACATTGGACAATTATAAATACTATCCTTAAGTATCAGAGAAGAACTAAGGATATATTCCTTGTGTATAGAGGAGACGAGGAGCTTGTCATCAGAGGGTATGCTGATGCTGGTTTTCAGACAGATCAGAACAATCTAAAGTCACAATATGGATATGTTTTCCATCTCAATAGAGGAGCTGTGAGCTAGAATAGTTCAAAGCAACTAGTTGTCGCCGATTCTACAATAGAGTCCAAATATATAGTGGCTTATGATTCAGCCAAGGAAGCCGTATAGATTCAGAACTTTTTCCAGGAGCTTGATGTGGAGCCTAGAAGTAAATATCCTATCACAGTATATTGTGATAATACTGTAGTGGTGGCTCTTTCAAAAGAACCAAGGTCACATCAATGGACAAAGCACATACTCCGTAAGTATCACCTCTTGAGGGATTTCTATCAAAGGGGTGAAGTTGCAGTGAGCATAGTGTCCATGGAAGAGAACATGGTGGACCTCATGACTAAAGGTCTATCTTAGCAGAAGCATGAATATCATATGAGAGCTAGCATGTTATAAGTTATTAGCAGTTGTCTCTAGTCCAAGTGGGATTCTGTTGAAGTTGATGGCCTAGAACCAACTAATTTTTACTTTATTCATTAATAAATACCTTATCACATCTTGATTGTTCTTCTGCATGAAAATTAATGTGATAATGTCCTAAGGATAGCTATTGCATTAAAGGGATATAGTGTATCCCTTATTTGATGAGAACCCATAAGTTTCATAACATTATTCTTGAATATATGTTCTATGGACATATGATGTTATTTGAGGGACACAAATAATACATGCCATTAGGGGTGAAGACTCATAAAACATTGAGGCACCTTCTCATGGTGTGTGCCCTTGGTAATATCTAGAAGGATGTTATGAGAACAAGACCCGCCAGTAGAAAATCCACACTTCATAGTGTCATTGGATGTTCATATCTACGGATGTGTGTATTGGTCCTTAGACTTTAAGATTATTATTAATGGGTATTACAACTCACGCACATAGATGTATTGATGAAAACTGTGATGACACATTGTTCACAGCGAGGTAGGATACGTTGGGTGCGTCACGAGTGATACTACATTAATAGATAATGTGAGAAAGGATTTGTCCCTTATGTTCCATAACGGAAGTAGATATCTTAGGCCCTTTTATGGAATTAATAGAGCCTAATTAAATCCATGCCCATGGTGAGGAATGGGCAAGTTCAATTCTGGAAAGTCAAAGACAGAATAATCGAGCACATGGGTTGATAAAACTATCATGAAACCCACTTGATTTGAGATATTGAGATAAAGGGATTATATTACACGGTAAGCATTCGTAGGAGGTGACATGTCATTGCGGCGTTAACTTCTTTCTCTATGGGTGCCTTGGCGTGTTGTTAGATGTTATCCTTGGACTTTAGGCAGGCTCCGCCTAATGCCACTAAGAAAGAGGCCTAGAGGGTTACACACTAAGTGTGTCGAAGTATCTCAGTTAAATATTAATTTAACAAGTTGAATAAAGATTATTTCTGATTGTGGTTTAATAATTATTTAAGGATGCTTGATCATATTTATTTCGACACTAGTTATTCGAGAGAATATATTATTGGAGAAATAATATATTTATTATTGAGTAATGAAGTGATATTTATTTTCGAAATAAATATCCATTATTCAACGTCTAATAAATGTGGTGGAGGAAATAAAGAAAAATGAAAAAATAAAAGTACACTCCATGTATATTAAATATACACCCAGTGTATTTTTTTGGGAATTTATGAGAAATAATATTATTTATTTTATTAAATAATATTAGTTGTAATTTGATGGGCGCATGTCAGGTAATAATAATAGTCAATTGTTATTATTAAACATGGGTTATTACTAAGAATTAAAGGAAATGAATAAATTATTTCGGGTAATTAATTTATTTTATTATTCTATGTAATTAAAAATCCCAATTATATATTTCTCATTATCCTAGCCATTTTTTGTGGTTGTGCACAACAAATCTAGAGAAAGCTCTCAAGCCAAGAGAGAATCCTTTTCTTCCAAGAACGATCTCAAGCTATGAGAGAGAGATCCTCCTCCACCAGATCAAGGCGATCAAATGTGGACATCGTAAGTGAAGTCTCTTCCGTGATAGCACCCGGAGATCCCTTCGGCAAAGTTCAGAGATACGTGGAGCACGTGTGGATCACCACTAGAGAAATTCTATACTTGGATTCTATGACACAACAATGGATCACATAATATCGTGACTGGAAACATAAACAAAGAAATAATTCCATCAAGGCAATTATTGTCAATTAATTAAATTAATTATAACCAACATATGATGATCCTATCTATGGTTCCAGGACTCCCCTCTTTTCTTTTTCATTCTTAGTTCTATTCCAAAGATTTGGCATTTTATTATCATGACGGATCTCATATTGATCATTGTTAACGCTAAAATTAATGTTGGGTACACCCACCAATGCACTTCTGCTGTGCCCAAAACCTACACTTATGACCTTTTATTACCCATTTATTAATAATTCCATGTTAAAGTTACGTTTCGGGTAATAACCTCTTTGTTTGTCATATATGTTTTTATTTGTTATATTTTTTTCCTATTGATTTAATCATGATTTAATCATATAAAAATGATAAAAATGATATAAATATCATATATATTCATTATATATGTATTTATAATAATATATAAAAGATAGAAATAGGAAATTAAATACATCATTCATGGAAATGGTAGGTTGTATGTACGCATGAATGTTGTTTTCATTTTCTTATCAGACTGAAAAAAATAAAATTATATGAGATATTATAATTAAATAATATTTTTTATTTCATATATATCACATAATTTTATTAAACTCTTCCTTAATACATTCCATGTAAAGTGTGAACAAATCACATCGCTTCGCGGGGTGATAGTCCGCCATACACATGAACGACGTTATCGTATTCCCAAAAAATAGAATGCATGAAGGTATGTGTGATATAAAAATTACGGAATCATAATAACATCATAAAAATAATAAATATCATATATAATTATTATTTAAATCATTATTCCCATCCTTTATAAGTGGTAAAAGAAAAAAGAACAATCGAGGTGTTAGTCTGTCGTACACACGAACAATGATTTCGTAACCCATTTTACAAAAGTTTTTGGGTGTAGGTAATAACCCTAACATAAACAAATATTAATATATTTATATAATCATTATATAAAAATAGTTAAATGGGTTTTAGGATAAAATAATACAAAAATGTTTGTTGATGAACGTTATATCTTCTTCAGGTGTTTCCTTTTGGTTTGCACCAAAGGACTCCCTTGGATGAACTTATTCCCAATGAAAGGATTATATAATGTGAGTAGGGAAGTGTATAAATTATTAGATCAGTTCTTGGATGAACTAATTGGTTTTTAAGGTTTTAAGATAGGGGAAGAGGGGGTGTCCTTTTATAAGGGCGGTGACTGCAAAACTTGTAAATTTTTGAAAGAGAGAATTTCACCCACATTTTCCCATGTAAAGTGGCTCCAATAATGGAAAAATATTGAGAAAAGAATGTATAAGTTCTAAATATGGCTAGAAAATGGGTTTTGGACAAGTTTCTAGATCATTTTTTCTATTAATCTTGAATTTTAGACCCTTGGTAAACTCGTTTTTTCTTAATCATCGTTATTAATTTTAAATGTTTTCACTAATCAATTTTGTCAAAAATTAACTTTAAATTATTAGAAATTTTAAATTATTATTACTAAAAATTTGGAATCCATTTTTCCAAATTAAATTAACAAAATTGGCATAAATTATTTTAAAATTTAATCTCACAGACGGGACGAGACAATGGGTTTTAAAGTCAAAATGTTTAAAAGTATGAAATATTTTTATATCCAATTTCAATGTGAAATTGATTAAAATGAACTAAATTTTATTTTTTGATGTATAATTGACATAATTATACTTTAAAAATAGTTTAAAATATAATTTAACTATATAAATAAATTGTACAAAAATACAGTTTTCAATTAAAATTTAGTATTTTCACTGTTCATCCTAAAATAAAATATTTCCAAAAAATCAAAAAAAATCAATCTAAGATAATTTTAAAATTATAAATTAAAAAAAAGATGTTTATTGTACCAAATTATATTTCTAAAATTTCCAAAAAATAATTTTATTATTGTTCATAGAAGTACATAAAAAACAATTCTTTTGAGAAAATTGTATTTTCAAAACTTATAAAGGCTTTACGAAAAATTATATATTTCATTATCAGTATGTTTTATTTATATAAAACCATTATAAATCATATTTTAAAATTAGTTAGTAAATTCATATTACTATGTTTAACAACTAGGTTATAACTTTCTTGTTTAAATAATTATAATAATAAAATGTTGTTTCATAGAAACTTAGTGTTTCATGTAACGAAAGTTAAACCTAGAATTTAATGCAAAAAAAGATTAGATTGGAGTTTCATATAAGGAAATATAAAAAATAAATTTTATTTATTTGAAAAAAAAGGTTCATAAACGCTCAAGGTGTTACATTCTATCCCCCTTAAGATGAATTTCTCCCTCAAAATTTATCACACTAATACAAATAAATGAGGACACTTATGCCTCATCATATCCCCATGTTCCCACACAGCTTCTTTAAACTGGTGGTTTCACCACAAAACATTTACCAGGTGAGTGGTCTTATTGAGTAGAATTTTCTCTATATGGTCCATAATCTCCATCGGTTTTCCCTCATAAGAATGATCCTGATCCAGTGTTATGACCTCTAAGTTTAATACATGTGAAGGGTTAGGTATATACTTTCTTAGAAGAGATACATGTAACACATCATGGAATTGAGAGAGTTTCAGTGGAAGTGCTAATCGATAGGCTACCATCCTGATATTATCCATAATTTCAAAGGGAATTATATACCTAGGGCTTAGTTTCCATTTGTTCTTTAATCTCATAACCTTATTCCAAGGAGAAATTATTAAAAACACCTTATCACTAACTTCATATTATAGACCACACTGGTAGTTATCAGTATAACTTTTTTTCTCACTATGAGCTTCCCTGATGTGCTGCTAAATTGCTATAACCTTCTCTATCATTTCTTCAGCTATCTTAGGTTTAGATTTATTTCTCCAACTTCATTCTATCACATTCAATCTCTACATTTCATTCCATAAAGTGGTTCATAATGAGCCATATTAATGCTTCAGTTAAAACTATTGTTGTAAGAAAACTCAACTAGATGATGGTGTTGATCCCAACCACCTTTCAAAATCCAAATAAAAAAGATCTCAACATATTCTATAGCATTTTGATTGTTCTTTCATACTAACTATCTATTTGAGAATGATATGTAGTGCAGAAACTCACATCTGTATAAAGAACTTGTTGAATAATTTTCCAGAACTTTGAGGTAAACCTTGGATTCTGATTATATACAATTAAATATAGTACTCCATGCAGCCTTACCTCTTCCTTAATGTATATCTTGGAAATCTAATCCAGAGGGAATTATTCTCTAATATTGATGAAGTGTGTTGACTTAGTAAGGCAATAGAATAAAACCCATATAGAATTATTCCCTTTAAATATTTTGGGGAGTCCAGTGAAGACATCCATGGTGATATTTTTCCATTCCCATTCTGGTATGGGTAATGGATGAAATATCCCCTTAGAATTTTGTCTTTTATCCTTAACTTATTGTAATAATAAGCACCAAGATAAAAACTGTTCAATATATCTTTTTATTCCATCCCAAAATATGTATTCTTTTAAATCTCTATACCTCTTCATACTTCCTAGATGAACATATAATAAGAATTATGAGCTTCTTCTAACAACTAATTCTTCATGTCTGGTATAGATGGAATGAATACATGATTCCCGAACCTTATAATTTATTTATGATCAAGATTTAACTGATAAAAATTTCTATCCTTCTTTTTCATCTATACATCTTCCTTCTTCACCTCTTTAATATTTACATGGATATATGGTTGAACATTAAATTGAGTGTTAATATTTCCCCCCTTCCTTCAACATTTATAGATCCATCCTTTAAAAATACATAAATATTAAATCTTTTTTGATCCTCTTCATGGATAACCAACAATGATTCTTTCGACTAAAAACATCAGGAAACTTGTTCACTTTACTAGGGTGGTAATATGTTGAGAAATCATAATCTTTAATTAGATATAACCATCTTCTTTGATGCATGTTCAACTCCTTGTATGTGGATATATAATTTAATATTTTATGATTGGTATATATATCATACTTTTATATATAAATATAATACCTCCACATCTTTAATGAAAAATTTTCCACAGCTAACTCCAAATCATGATTTGGGTAATTTTATCGTGAATATTCAGTTGTTGCGAATCATAAGCTATAACCCTGTCATTCTATATCCTCAATCCATTTTTTATATTTTGAAAATATAATTTTTCTTAAGTGGGGACCTTATATAAACATCCATCTATATTCAAGTATACCCCCACAAAAACAAATTTCAAAATTCAAAATTCAAATTGAATCCAAAATCACCTCCTCGGGCCACGTACTGCCTCGCATCACCCACCCTGACATAAGGGGTACCCATCATCTACACCAATTCACCAGAGAGACCCATATATCAGAATCCATAATCACCACCATAAGAAACCATAACTGAACACCACAGGCCATCAAAACTATGAATTCAAATCCTCTCCATAATCCTTCATAAATATGAATCCCATTAGGAACCCAAAGATAGAGATGAAGCCCCCAAGAGAGATGCCTCCTAAAACACCAATGACTACTCAAACTTCACATCCCAAAACACCATGAAAACACCACTCAAGTCTAACTAGGAGAATATTGGAGAAATCCAGGAGAAATATTAGAGTATGGAGTAGAAAAAGGCCTCAACAATGAGATATGACCATCACTATGACCAACAAACCCTGCCTTCGGAGCCACTGCTAGGAGAAGAATTCTAAGAAACCACCATCATCATAAAGAAAGAAACACTAAAAAATCCATAAAATACGACTATTATAAACATGAACTGAATGAACATAAAACTATAAAAAATCATAAATAGAAAAATATATTAACAAAATCTAGAATTGATGTTACAAAAAATAGGAAGAAACAAGGATAAAAAACACCAAAAAATAAAGGCTGAATCAAAAGTTCTAAAGTATCCAAGGGGAGAAACCACCACATGAAGAATCCCTCTTTTCCACTACTGCACCACCAAAATTACAAACCACCCTAAAAACCCAACAGAACCAACCAATATGGGATCATGTGTATCGAACTAGGCCAACATAGTAGGGGTGAAAGGGGAGGAACCAAGACCACTCTATTGATCCTTAATAAAACAAACCGAAAGTGGAAGAATCTATGACAAAGGGGATCAAAGGTTATACTATTTCAAGATACCACCAACACATCCCAATCATTCCTTCTCACAATCATGCCTAACCAAGAATTAGGTCAACCATAGTGGGATAGACTGAAAGAGAAAAGGAAGATGACCCACAACCTTGATCACTAGAGTGGAGAAGAAGAAGCCCATAGGAGGGAAGAACAAATGGGAAGAATAAGAATATGAAAAATAAAAATAAAACCCAAAAGGATGAATGTTGTAGAATCAGAATAAGATAGGGTAGACCCATCATCATAGGATTAGATAGTCATGAAAAATTCTCCACAAACCATTGATAATATTTGGATAAACCAAGAAAACTATGATCTCAATCACCATGGTTAGTATGGGACAACATTAAATAGCCTCTATATATAATAGATCTACTAATATACCCACTCTTGATATTATATGACCCAAAAATGAGACCTTTTTCATCCAAAATTTACACTTTATAACGTTTTCATATAGATTCTATTTAATTAGGGCCTTTAGTACAATTCTCATGTGATATCCATTCTCTTCCTTAATATTTTTGTAAATAATAATATCCTCTATAAAGACTTTCAAAATTGATCAAGGTAATATCTAAATACTCTATTCATTAAATATATAAATATATCTAAGGAATTAGTAAAACCAAATGGAATAAATATATATTAATAGTTTCCATACCTTGTACAGAATGTCATCTTAAGTATACCCTCCTTCTTAACACTCAATTGATGATATCCAGAATGAAGTTAAATCTGGGAAAAGTAGTGATATCTATGTAGTTGATCAAACAAGTCATCAATACAGGGGATATGATACATGTTCTTAATTTTTATCTTTATCAACTCTCAATAATAAATATAGATTTGCACTGATCTATATTTATTTTTGAAAAAAAGAACAGGTTTTCTCCAAGTTGAAACACTTGATAGAATGAATCACTTTTCAAGGTTTTCTTGGAGTTTGTTCTCCAATTATTTCAACTCAATCGAGGCCATTCTATTGGGAGTCTTTGAAATTGGTGTGGAACTAGGTATGATTTCTATTGAGAACTCAAATTTACATTTTGGTGTAAGACCTTGCAATTATTCTAGTAAGACATCAACAATTTCCTAACAATAAGAATGTCATGGATATCAAGTTTCTCCCCAACTATATCAGATAAACACCCCTTATGAATGGGAATTAATACCCATACATTGGATGTGATCTCCATCATAAGATCATTCTTATCGTCACATTGATAGATAATCATAGGTTGGTTTGGAATATCAAAATTCACTTTCCTTCCTCAAAAATTGATGAGGGATTTATTTAGATAAATCCATTACATGCCTAATATAAAATAAAATTTAACTAGATGAAAAATTACATGATTTGTAGAAATCAAATTCCCACCAACATCAACTAGAGAGGAATCATATAATTGAGATGTGGTCATCATAACATTAGGGATTTTAACTAAAAATTCTATATCCAACCATTTTGGTGATATCTTGATACCCTTATAAAATTATTTAGATATGAATAATGGGTATATCTATATTCAAATAAGACATTAAAAGTTCTAGAGTAGATGGTAAGTGTACCTTTCACCACATCATTATCAAACCCCGCATTAGAAATAGTGATCACATGAGATTAACCCTTTCTCTTGGATTAAGAGGTTTCTAACTTTGATCATCATCAGTAATCCTTGGGTTTGATAATTGGTTATCATAATGACCATTCTCCTTACACTTGAAGCACTGAAGTGGGGGAGGTGTATTTTGTGAAACTTTATCTTTATTCACATTGTTATCTAACATCTTCCCATAAATTCAACAATCCATTACCCGATGACATTATCTTCTACACATAACACATTTATTAGTACATATAGGATAATTTCCTACATGCTTTCTCCCACACATTGAGAATAAAGGAAATCTCATATTCTCCTCTCCATGTTTTTTAGATTTTCATTTGAACTCCATCTTCATTTTATTTTCAAAACCATGAGATTGATATGAAAATACAACCACTATTTCCATATTGATAACACAAAAAATAGTCACTTCATAGCTACTGAAGTATCTTATGGATAAATCCCTTTGGAGACTTTGTTTTAAGCCACTAAAGAATTGATCAACCTTACTTTTAGGTTGGATGATAATACCATAATTATACCTCACAATTCTTGTTAAATTAGACTTAAAGGTACCAATGAATTCATTATCCTTTGATTTAACTCAAGAAAATCATTCTCCATATTCGTATGAAGAAAATGAGGAAAGTATTTATCGAAAAATAAGTTCTTGAAATCACCCAATACGTGGATTCAATATCATCATGTTTCCTTGTATTCTTGTTAAGAGTCCACCATTAATTTGTTTCACCTTTCAAATGATATATAGTCAAAATGAATTTTTCATATTTCAAACAATGAAGAATGGAAAATATGTTTGTATTTATACTGATCCATTATTATACAACTAGTGGATCAGAAGACCCAATAAAAGAAGTGGACATTACCTCATAAAGGACTCAATAAAATGTTATTCCCTTTTTTTCTCATTTGGAATTCTAACACAATTAATTTCTTAAGAAAATTGTGTAGGAATAGTAACTAGATTTTCAATTCCATCTCCCATAACATTTGGATTCTTAGTAAGACAATCATTTCATTGTCTATTTCACTCAGAATTAACATGTTTCCTTTGGGTTCAGCCATTGAATAAAACCAAAATCATAGTGTAAGAAACAATAATCATAGTGGAGAACCTCATAATCATGAAAATCACTTATAGGATATCTAATTTATGAAAAAAAAAATTAATATATTATACTTTAATTTTATTATAGGTTATTCATAGTCATATTATGTTTAAATCCTTCATGATAGTTAATAAAGATTTCTCGAATTTCGAAAACATATCCATCAGAAGTTTTAAACCATTTGTTCATCAAGACCCATTGTTGTTCACTTATTACTGATCGAGTCTAGCTCAATACAGTTTTTTCAGGGTTGTTACCCATAGGTACATATTTTTCAAAAGCCACATCCACTTGTAGTATCCAGATAGAGATGTATTACTAGGAAACCACTTGCTCTATTCTTTACCAAAATTCCAAGACATTTTTCTATACTTTGACTCATCCTTATACTTATATTTATACATGTACTTAAGGATCTCACTAAATTTTTCTCATCCTAATTTACAAAGGTTAACTAAACCTTATCTATGATATCATCTATAACAACCTAGGCTTCTTATACATATACATTACATCATTTTTAAAGAATATTAATTACATTATATAAATACATGCCCAGTGACTATATTAGTTTAGTGCCTTTGGAAACATGTAAACATAAACACTGTTCCATAAGTGAGATTAATCATATCCCACTATGTTCTTAATAACTAGAATATTTCTTAGATACATCATATATAATACATATCTTCATAACCTGGGTAAAGGAAACATAATAAAGGGTGAGATCAGATACTTGATAAGGGTAAACAAGGGAGATATGTAAGAATAACAAGAACATAAGAGTAATAGAACATGAGTATAACATTTTAAAACCATACCATCCATATCAAAGATTATAATCATGAGTTATGGTATAAATATGAGAAGTTCATAAGACATGAATCATAATATAATCAAATAATATGATCCATGAAAGCATAACTGTAGAGACCCAAAGCTTGAAGTACATGGACAATACATTACTTTTGCGGAATACTTAATACATAACAAAAAACATACACACAAGGATCATAATAGTTTAGTGTCTTTAGAAACTCGGAATAAAATCTTCTAATTGTGGTGAAAGATCTTCAACATATCCCAATAAAGATCTTCCCCTTTTTTTCTTACCTAAAACATTTCTTTTTTATCCTGGGGAAAAGAAAACATAAAAGGGGTGAGTTCAAATGCCCAGTAATGGTAAACATAGAGAACATAAAACAATCCATAAACATTTGAATGCAAAAACTTGAACATAAAATCTAAACATCAAAATCTTGAGCAAAGACATGAATCTTGGAAGTACATAAGGAATATATCATAAGGGAACATCAATCATGATAAAATAGCATGGGAATAAAACATGTAATTGTGGCAACCATTAATCACATGATATGATTTCTATAGTATCCAAGGCATTTCTTCCAAGACCATCTTAGTGGACAAAGTCCCTTTCTGAATCGAGTTCACTCCTCGTTCTAGTCCTGTATTACTGAACCGGTTTAACTTTTCATTCCAGCCATGTCTATATCATGAGATATAAATCTTTACCCAATGCATTGGAGGGAGATATTTGTCCCACCCATCTCATAATGAAATCATTCTTACTTGTGCCACAAAATAAACATACATCATTCATAATAACCCAATAAATAAAATGGGTTTCATAAACATCATCCCACCATTACATAATCCATATAAAAAAATGGATATCATTTCATAATAAGTAAAGTGAAACCATGTAAAAAATAGATACATTATACTTTAAACATACACATATGAAATAATTTCATCTTAGATGAAAAATGGTTTTGATAAAACACTTGAAATGAATTCTTGAGGAAAATATCCTTTCTTCTTCAAAATCATTTTCTTTTCACAAAATGTCATAAAATTTTAAAAGAATATTATTTTTTTGAAAATAGTCATGAAATATTTTGGAGGAAGCTTCATGAAAATAAGGCTTTATAAAATCTTAAAAATCCTTTCATGTCGTATATGTTAAAAAAAAATTTCTCATACTTTTGTCGGAAAAGTCAAAAAGTACCTTATAGGGTAAATAAAAGAAAGATTCCTTCCATACCATGGGGTAAAATTCAAATGGGTAAAAAGGAATTTAAACATACATGAATACACTTTTATAAAACATGGACATGGATGATAGAAATAACCCTAGTAAACACTTACGAATAAGCAATCTCGGATAAAAATGAGATTTGCACAATTATCCATTACCTTAGGTCCGATATGATTTGTACGTATCCGAACCTCCTGTATAATGATTTAAATAATGCCATTGACTTATTACAGAATCATATTCATTGTTATGATATCATATATGTTTCACTTATGACTTTATATTACCCGTTCTTTTTAAATTCCATGTTAAAGCAGCGTTTTGGGTACAATCATTTCATTTATCATATGTGTTTCGACTTGTCGTTCTTGATATTAATACTTATATCCTGATTTAAATAATTCCAGAATGTAAAACATGATTTATATATAATATATATTCATCATATACATATATATATTATAGATCGATAAAAGGAATGAAATACATCGTTCATGGAGACGGTAGGTCGTACGTATACATGAACGCTGTTTTCGTTTCCTTATTGAATTGAATGAAACTAAATAGATTAAATACATATATATATATACATAAATCCATTATAATTCATATATTTCATTATTAATCATTATATAAACTTTATGATCATTCATGTATGGTTAACATGGAGAATGAATCTCATCGCATCGTGGAGACGGTAGTCCGTGCGTACGCACGAGCGATGATATCGTTCCCATAATTATTGAATAGAATTGAAGTGGATGGTATAATTTATCAGAATCAGTATGATTTTATAATAACCATATATAGTTATTATTTACACCATTATACCCATCCATGTAAGGTGTTGGTGGAAAAACAGATTTCACCACGGCGTGGAGACGGTATTCTGTGCGTACGCACGTGTGGTGATTTTGTTTTCCGTAGGATGGATAGATGGTGAAATAGGGTTGTTTCATACTTATAATAACATATAATTATATGAGTTATGCTGATATTATTACTTCATAATGAAACAACTAAAGAAGAAGAAGTGGAAGAAGAAATAAAGTTGAAAGAATCGGTAACGGACATTACCTCTTCTTTGAAGCGCCTCTTTGAGACCTCCTCTTAGGGCACTAAAATTGGTCTTTGAAGAATACCAGAACCTCTAGGATGTTTCTATAGAAGTGGAGAAGATAATTTTTCAGGGGTTGGCCGAGATTGAAGGCTCAATTTGGTGTGAGGAAGAGAGGGAGGAGGTGCCCTTTTATAAGGGAGGAGAGGGGCACCTTTGGAAAAACTAAAAATATTATTTTATTATAAAGTCATATTCAGTTTTTAATAGCTCCAAATTGAGTTATTTCGAATCTAAGGTGGGGTTTGGTCGAAATACTATCATAAAATATAATTTATACAAGTTTAGGTTTCTATTTTAACCTTATCATTTAGATTTAACCTTAAGTTAAATCATTTTACTTTTTTTGTGTCTTCTTGTTTTCTTACACTATAAGGTTAATAAACTTACTATAACAAGACAAAAGAACCCCAAGTTGTTTATTATTAATATATATAACATTATCTAAGTCATTTTTCCGAACCTTAGATTTTTAGGAATAAATTAACAATTAATAATATAATATTTGTTTTAAAAACTATTTTATGTCAATTTTGACACTATTTGGTAATTGATTTTTGTGAAACTCATAACAGAATGATTAGTTCGAAAAAAGTTAACTAAATCAATAATAAAATGTCATATTAACCTATAAAATTATTGGAATTCATAAAAAGTCTCAAATTACATTTATTTGGGTATTTATAACATCAATTATGTCAATATTTCATTAATAAGATAATTACTGAAGCATCTTTGTGTCATAAATAAATTAAATTATTTAATGTATAAAAAGTATAAATAAAATACCATTAAGTAGGAAATAGTTTTATATTTCTAATGAATATTTATAGTAGAATTTATCTTATGTATAACCCTATATTAAAAATGATTTACTTATTAAACTTTGATTTTAACTATTTTAACCCTTCTTTAAATAAATTAATATTAAATGTATTAATCTAATCCAAGTGGTCCTAAATGGTCATATTTTATTCCTAAGGTTGTTTTTGGTAGAATTACAATTATCCAATAGAATTAGGACATGTGTTAGGGTAATAATAATATCATTTTTACCCTTAATTATTCTATTTACTTTTAACAGTGGTAAATAAAAGTAAAAAGTTACTATTCACCAAAAAATATTTTCATCTCATTGAAACACATTTTAGTCCTTGATATTAACCTTTTCTCTTGGACTTTCAAAATTCCACTCACAGAAGTGGTAAAATTAAGTTTTATGAAAAAATCAGTTTTTTAACTACCACTTAGTGGTTTCACTATTCATCAAAAAAATGAATGTTTCCAGAAAAATACCAAAAATTAGGCCTAAGCTATCTTTGATATTATGAATTCAAAAATGATGTCTATTTTACCAAATTCAAAAAATATCAGTTGCATTAATTAATTTAAAAATTAATTCTCATCGTCAAAACAAATAGCGTGTTTTTAAGAGATAATAACTATCAAAAGATTGACACTTGTTTATGTCCGGTTTAAATGTAAAATTACATCGAATGACCAACATTGTATTAAATGGTAAAAATATATTCTAAATATACTTTAAAATCACTCAAATTAATAATTTATCACTATTAATTATTTCGATTAAAAAAGTTGTTTTTAATTAAAATTTAGTAATTTTCACTATTCATCAGAATATGAAAGTTATCCGAAAAGTACCAAAATTTCACCCTAAGATAATTTCGATATTCCGAATCCAAAAAATAATTCCATTTTGAAAGATAAAATTTATAAAATTTCAAAAAGTGGGTATTACTATTCATAATGGCTAGTTCATAATAATATTATAATAATATCTCGTTTAGTGAAACTCGGTATTGCGTACTACACACGCTATCAAGGAAGGTCTTTATTGCATGTAATGCAAGACAAGTTAGGGATGTGTGATGTGAAAGCTCATTTTGGTGTAGCGTATAACACAAGACATTAATGAAATTAAAAAGAATATTTTTCATAAAATCTCGGGGTGTTACAATAACATTGGAACAAGACATGAATTTGTGGCGTAAAAATAAGCATAGAAAAAAATTTAAATATTGGTCACGACCCATTTCTAAGGCCATAATAGCATAAAAATTCCTTTATTATACTGAGTTCACTCCTTATTCTAACCCTGTATTACTGTACCAAGTTCACTCCTCATTCCGCCCTTGTATTACTGTACCGGGTTCACTCCTTGTTCCATCCATGTCTATCTAATGAGATATATAAATAAATACTTGATGAATTAAAGGGATATATAGGTCCCACCTATCACATAATTAAATCATACATATGTGTGTCAAATGATCATAAACATCCATCATATCATAACCCATAAAATGAAATGGGCATCATAAAAATTTCATCATATCTTAGCCTATAGAAAAGCTAAATGTTTCATAATTATTTCATCATATTATAACCCATGAAAATAGGTTTAATAATCATATAACTAGGGTAAAAGAATTGAGTTTCATAAATATCATGCCATCAAAAAAATAAACAATTTACGGAAAGAATGTGAATTATACCCTTGGATCGTATCATTAGTAAGGCATGAGTAACACCAAAAAATTTCATATTAGATGGAAAATAATTTTAAAACATCATTTAAAACTTTTCTTTAGGAAAATATCTTTTCTACTTTGAAAAATTATTTTTAAAACATAATAGATTTTTTAAAATCTTTTTCTTTGAAATCTACATAAGAATAAATTTCTAGAGTATTAGAAAAAAAATTATTTAAAAATAACATTGTAAACTTTAAAGGAATATTTAAATAAATTATGGTCATGATGGTAGGTAAATCCTTTCATATTTTACATGTTAAAAAAACATTCCTTTTGCACTAAATTTTTTTTAGAAAAGTGCCTTGATCAAAAAATGACAAGAATATTACTTTGAAAAAAAATTAAAGGAAAAATGGGTAAAATTGTATTTAATAAATAATTTTTAGAATTTTAAAAATACTTTTGAAAATATTTTTAGAAAATATAGTTTTGAAAGAAAATAGATTTCTGAACGAAGAGAAATAAATTTGGATTTCTTTAAAAACATTTTCTTAGTTATCTTAAGTACCAAAGAGTGGAAAAATTATACCATTACTTTAAGATATCATTAATAACCATAAGTGATGAAAATTAATTATAATTATAGAGATATGAATCATAATATTTCATCAATGCAAGAATAATCCTAAAAAATCCCAATAAATGAAGATATTGTAGCAATAAACTATTGCCATTTTGGTAACTTTGAATCATAAACCCCATGAAGTAATAACAGAAAATGAAACTTAAAATATCATGAGAATGAAAAAATTAATGATATTAAATGTAAAAGGGGATGTATATACACCTCATTAAATAATATAAGTGCATAACATAACATACATATCAAAGAAGGAAAATTTAGACAAAAATACCCTTACTGCTTTGGTAATGTTTTAACTGTAAATCCTAAGAAAGATAGTGTTGACACCCACAAAATGATCATTTTAAAATTCAAAAAGGAAGGAATACAAGAATATGGGTATTATTTCCCCCACAAAAATCAAAGGAAGGAGGATGTGTACGAAGCTCGCAGATTGCATAAGCCTCGAAGAGACTTGAGATTTTGTGACCATCATAGGGTCACACTAAGGAACCGGGTGTAGCGAATAGTCTATATCAGGTACCATGAATCCCATCGTGAAAAGTATTTCTTCTCTCACAAAGGAACTTCAAACATTTGACGTCCATGCAGTGGAAGCCGAATAGGCTCCCCCAATCCATGTGGTTTGTCATCGGCGAGTGACTAAAAACACATCCAAAAATATTTTGAAAATGGGAAAAAAATTCAAAAGGCAGAGGCCTCTAGAAGTCATAAATATCATGTGACACATCACCAATGGGAATGTAAAATTTCATTGAAAACATTCAAGTGAGATCGTGAGACCCCTGAACCATTAAAGAATAAAGACAAATGAAATAAAGTAAGAGGAGGTGGGAGATACTCATGGCTATAAAAGACATGTGATACATCACTGGAAATTTACAAGTCTTCGTGAGTCTCTGGTGATATGTCTAACTCATCTCATGAAATACCTTTGTCTTTTCAACCTCATCGTGTGATGTGCCTCGAGAATTCCTAGGAAACCTCACATGATACTACAAAAAAATCTTTTAATAGTTCTAGAATTATATTTTATCAGCACTAGAGAAATAATGATGACCTTAGGATGGTTAAAAGTCCATGAATTTTATCAATTATAAAAAAGAGCTGATAAAAGGGAGATTTAGTAGTGCATACCCAACGTTAATTTTTTATTTTCAAAACACTTTAAAGGAGGGAGTGAGAACCCTCACAGTATTAAACACCAAAAGAGATTACATCTTTGTTGAAAAAAAGTTTGAGCCGATTGGAATCCCTCTCCCTAAACAAAATCCAGGGGATTGAATTTACCTATGAGTTAGGGTAGCCCTTAAGGATTCTTTCATACTGATTCGCCAAGTTGTCCCAAGATTTCACAAATTCCTCTATGTTGATCTTCCCCATATTGAATCCTCTCAACAGAATGCGGTCCTGCTTATCAATCCACTCACCAACCTCCTTAGTAGTGGCCACACAAACCGTTCTTTTCATCTTCTTCAGAGCTTTCAAGTCCATTGCTTCTTCTACCATTTCTTCATCTGAGTGCATAAGTAGGTCCATGTGTTCTAGCACTGAGAATATCTGTCGCTGTGGGTCTCCAGTGAAGTTTGACTCACGTTATTGTCCAAGATCCCTCATCTCTATTCCACTCGGGTGGTTGGCCGGGACAAAATCCTCACCACCTACAGCCACCATGTCACATGATGTGTTAGGCGCTGTATGCAGGTTGCTCACAGATATGGGAGATTTTGGGGGCAACTTTCCCTTACTTACAGATCTAGTTTTAGGAGGACTGGGAAGGTTGGAATACTCCTTCTTACGGCACGCCCTCTAGTTGTTCTTAATAAATCCATATGAATCAATAGTAGTGTACTTTCCTTTCCTTGAGGAGGATCTGAGATATTCCTCCGCAAAGGCCATTACCTTGAATTCATCAAGGAAATCCAAAGGATCTTCACTCTCCTCGTGGGAAGATCCATCATCCTCCAAGTGTGCCTTCCCATCTCTATGGATGCCCTCCATCCCATCTTGTTCTACACTAGCTTGGAAGTCATACTCTCCTAACACTGAAAATCGGTTTTGATAGAACATATTTGTTCCTCCAGTTGTAACCTTCTCAGCATAAAAAGGGATCGCCTGTAGGGCCTGACTTGGCAGCTCAGAGACTCCTGCCTAATGAAATCCCCATTCCATAAACTGCATTGAGTTATTCTCCGGAGCCAAACTCTGAGATCCCCCACCAGTGTCTTCATCCTCAGAGACTCCTCCAATCACCTCAGTAACCATGGCTGCATTTACTAAAGCCAACTGGAATCCCATATCCACCTGAAGGACCTCCTCCACTAAGTCACTGCTACCACCATGTGATCCACCTTCTAGAGATGTACGCAAGTCTTTCACTGCCTCTACACTGCAACCTGGAACTGCTTTATAATGGGATACCACCTTACCAACACTCATGTCCGATAAAGAGACTTTGCTCTCCATTTCCCCTGGAGTGTGCACCCCCAGATCACTCTTCAGTCTATCAAACACCTTTTCAACACTCAAGTTTGGATTGTGGACCTGAACTTGACTCAAAGAACCCAGAACCGCAATACCAAGGTTGTGTCCTGGCGCCCCCTTCACCAGTTGCTTTCCAGCTTCTGGACCATTGTTGGCGCACAATGGTTGGACTTCCATAGTTTTATCGCTATCTTTACCCATGCACATCCCCCTGCCGCCAACGCTTGGATCCTCAACCTACAGAGGAGCCGAATTCTTCCTCACTCGTTTATAGGAAACCATAGAATGGCCCAGTTTCATGTAGGAATTATAGAATTCAAACCATGTTTCATAGACTATACGTTGTTTTTGTCTAACCACTCCCTCTACTATAATCCACACATACTCTTGGGGAATTTTTGAGACATCACGTTCCACACATAACCGCAGACAAACCGGATGGAAGAGCGCCCTTGTTCTCGAATCAGAGCACAAATATCTACCGACAAGATTTCCTAGCATCCTCAAGATAGCGGGGTTCTGAAAAGGCAGAGGGAGTTCTGGGAAACTAACCCAAATCACAACCGTAGGGGAGTTGTGCTGCTAGTGGAATTCATACGACCATCGAAAGAGATAGAAACGATGACCATCGAAACTGTGTGGGGCACTGGACCAAGCTCTAACTAGATCCTCCCTTGAAGAGAAGTGAATCCAGATATGCCTAGAATCAAGAAAACCCACCGTTTCTCTGTCTTGTAGGTCACATGACCCAAATATGTGCATGTCGAAGGAATCCACTGAGGGATGCTGCTGTTTGAAACGTGCAATAAGGGAGGGATTCAGTAAACCCGAAGCCCCGTTGAACTCCAAGGGAGAGATCGAAAGGTTCGGAAGGCCTTTTATCAGATCTGGGACTTTAGGGCTAAGAGAAATTGGAGGGAAGGAGGGAAGAAGAGCGAGATTCTAGAAGGGGAGAAAGATGAAGCCATCGTTAGAGATCCCTCCCCCGATGGGAGAGGAGGGACCATCCTGGGATCCATCGCCATCACCGGTGGGGAAATCCCTCACGAATCATCCGACGATTAAGTAGTGCATATAAAAGTGATGATAAAGGTACTATTTATAAGCACTTTTCAAAGCATTGATAAAATA
The DNA here is from genome assembly GCA_963277665.1 of Viscum album. Classification (NCBI taxonomy): domain Eukaryota; kingdom Viridiplantae; phylum Streptophyta; class Magnoliopsida; order Santalales; family Viscaceae; genus Viscum; species Viscum album. The sequence continues at coordinate 1,149,624,385 of OY728128.1, forward strand.
CCGCATTTATTAGCACTTTAATTTAGCACTAATAAACAAAACCTTTATCAGCACTTTAAAAGCGTTAATAAAAGAGAGATTTATCAGTGATTTTAAATGAAATAATATAGATAGAATTTATCTGTGCTTATAAAAGCACTGATAAAGGAAAGATTTATCAGTGTAGTTAATAGAGCTGATAAAGGTGAAAACTACAATGTGATGCAACATCATACTACATCACCAGAAATAGGTACAATGTGATGCAACATAGGAATCAGTATAAACATAAAAAAATTACTAAAATAATATTAAAATACTTAATTCAAATGAAATAAATTTTATAACACAAATACAAGAAAAATAAAACACTATTATAGAGTATTTTAATTGTTTTTTTGATTAAAATGAATGTCATTTTGAATAAAAAAGATGCACTTGGAGTCATACCGGTCACACCGTGTGTCGGATTGGTGTGGATGATCCCTACATATCATAAATGACATATGGATCATTTTCCTAAAGTACAAAAACAATATTAATGAATTTTTATGGTTTTGATGATTTCATTTGTTATTTCTTACATACCATTAATGTGAGATTTGAATAAAAAAGATGCACTTGGAGTCATACCGGTCACACCGTGTGTTGGATTGAGGTACAATAGAATGATACATGTCCCAAATGACTAATGGATAATTTTTATAAAGTATCAAAATAATCGGAATTCATTTTCTCAGTTTTGAGTATGTTATTTATTTTTTTGATTAAAATGAATGTTACTTTTGAATAAAAAAGATGCACTTAGAGTCATATCGGTCACACTATGCGTCAGATTGAGGTGAAACTGATCCCTACATGTCACAAATGACATATAGATCATTTTCTTAAAGTACCAAAACAATATGAATGCTTTTTTCTTATTTTTGAGTATGTCAGTTGTTTTTTTGATTAATATTAATGTTAGTTTTGAATAAAAAATACAAACTTGGAGTCATACCGGTCACACTGTGCATCATATTGATGTATGGATGAATGTTACACATTCCAAATGACTCACGGATCATTTTTCTAATGTATGAAAACAATTAGAATGTGTTTTATCTATTTTTAGTATGTTATTTGTTTTTTATTAAAATGAATGTCATTTTTGAATAAAAAAGACGCACTTGGAGTCATACTAGTCACATCGTGCATCGGACTAAGGTTCGACTGATCCCTAAACATCCCAAATGACTCATGGATCATTTTTCTAAAGTATAAAAATAATAGAAATGTGTTTTCTTAGTTTTGAGTATGTCAATTATTTTATTGATTAAAATTAATGTCACTTTTGAATAAAAAAGACACACTTGGAGTCATTTCGGTCACACCATGCATCATATTGATGTTCGGATGAATGCTACAAATCCCAAATGACTCATGGATTGTTTTCCTAAAGTATCAAAACAATTTGAATTAATTTTCTCGGTTTTTGAATATGTTAGTTGTTTTCTTTATTAAAATTAATGTCACTTTTGAATAAAAAAGATGTACTTTGAGTCATACCGGTCACACCATGCATCATATTGAGGTTTGTATGATCTCTACATGTTACAAATGACATATGGATCATTTTTCTAAAGTAACAAAATAATCTGAATGCATTTTATCTGTTTTGAGTATGCCACGTGTGTTTTTTACTAAAAATCCATTTTAAACTAGAAAGACACACAATGGATCTTATCTTAAGTTAAAAGTGTTGTGTGCACTTTTAAATAATTTTTCTCAAACAAAATCATGGTATGATCCTAATTTTACTTCATTTCTAAACAATTTTATTTTTTGCAAGACATCGCTTCTTATCCTTCTCCACCTCAATCTCCACCTCGGTATTTTCCTCTGCCTCTTCCTCTATGTTTGTCTATGACTCCAAATTTTCCTCCACCTTCACCTCCACCTCTGCCTCTTCCTTCACCTCCACCTTCACCTCCGCCTATGAATTTTCCCAACAATTGTATTGTTTATAAGTTAGTGCTTCTAAACAAATTACTTTCTTCCATTAATATTCTCTTTGATAAATAGATTAAGAATAATATATATGCATTCTGACACTAATTCTTCACATCCCAAATATTTTAGGGGTAATAACTCATAATAGATCAAAAACATAGCATATAATCACCTAAATTTATTATCGGCATACATTCTGATAAAAAGTATGATTCTCACTCATCTCTAAAAAATGATTTCTTCTTTTGAATAACTCTTTTGTCGGAAATCTTTATATTACTGAGAAAATATACACAAACAAATGATTAGGAAATATATTTAATGATATTTTAATTACCTTTGGAAATTACTTATAGGGGGATTCTAGTTTTTTCATGTTGTATGATTTCTCACATAAATTTTCAAACATAATATCCAAAATTGATTTCATTATATTTTTTCAGAAACTACAGAAACATAAACCAAAATAAGTAAATTGTTTTGAAATGTTTTGATAGTTAAATGTTTTTATATATACCTTGATTTTTTCCATATGTAGTAATCCATAGGCTTTAGCTTTTTAGACGCCGGCCTCATGCCATGATTTAGCTTATATTTAGATATTGCCCTATCATAACAAAATTCTCGTTAAAATATATAATGAACATATAATTCGAAGTTTATCTATAAAATATTTATTTTAATATATTATATATTCACAATACAAAACATGTGTGGTTGGTTGGATGGAATTCCATGCATTGAATCCAAAAAATAAATAGATGGGGTGTTTATGTTGACTGCTATCAGCGCCTGGTGCTTCCTAAAAAACAAAAACAATTAAGTAATGAAAAAATTAAAAATATAATTGATGTGATTAGATCGTAGAGTTTTACCCTTACATTTTAGGCATCAAAAATAGTCTTTCTTTTGATACTTTTTTATTAAACACTTGGCATAACTCATCTCATTTCTTATCTATTTCTTCTTTATCCAAAGTAATTTTTGTTTTATAAATGATATTGGGATTAATGAATCCAAATCATGCTTCGGGCGATCTTCCCTTTATATAGTTGTAATATAAACACCTATACAAACTATGAATAGTTATTAACTTTAATAAACATATTTATATAACTATTTAGACAGACATATTTTGAAAATGTACCTTATGTGTGTATTCACAACTGAGAAACCCAAACAATCATGCTTTAGAATCTAATTAAGAGTCTCAAGACCAATTCCATCCATAATAGAAACTCCAAATATTTATTCTTCATAGTGAATATAAGACATATTCTTATCTATAAATGTGGTCTCTGCATAAATTTGTAATGTTAATAAATGTTTCTCTTGAACTAGCCGAGAGAAGGTACTCTCAGATATTCATTTTGTTTTCTTGATAAATTCAATATATTTTCTTGATTCGACATTTCATTTATCCTCCTCTTTATCCATCTATAATATCATACCTAACTTCAAACCTTTTATCATCAATTGTTACATGTTTTTCATTTGATTTTTTAAAGATGTACCTCATGTATCTTTATAAGATTAGACGGAGATGTTATGAAAGATCCAATAGCGGCTTAGACCGTTGTAATATCTGAATCATCAAGTGGAAGAGGCAGCTCAGTAGTCAGCTCATAAGAAACCTCAATCCCTACTCTCATTTGATCTTTTTGGAGGGGTTGATTGTGTATCTGGTCTCCTTGGATATTATACTTTGTACCCCTCACAACACAGTGGTACGTGGGTGTTGACAGATAAAAATCACATACAACTACAACCTACATAATTTTAGTAATATAAAGTTATCAAAAGTTCTTTGATTCACATTTATGAAAAAGATTAATGGAAAAATTGATTACCCCAGGTAATGTTTGGGGGAATTACTAGACTCAAAGGTAGTGGTTTTATTTGGATCATGTGTGTATCTTTGCTCCACTATCGGTTCACTTTGATCTTTTCTTATACATTGGTCTGCCAAACCAAAACACAAAATAATATCTTATAGTGAGTCTATTTGTGTCTACATTCATCTCATTATATTATATGTATCTTCATGTTGTTTTATCTTCTTGAAATATTTTCTATGAGAGAATCCAAAACCCAATCCTTTAATGTGACAATATTGTTCAGGCCTCTTAAAAGCTATTAAATGTCTCTTTTCTTTTGGTACGGTCGTTGTTGATTCTTATGTCTAAACCATATAAAAAATATGAACATATTTATTTTATCTAATATTGTTATAAATCATAATGAATTACAATTATTTCATAATTACACATGCTTCCCATACTACTTTTGTTTTTTCATCAACTAATATATCATCCATATTTACTTGAGCCTCCTTCCATACCACATGATGTGGGATGAAAGTGGCTTCAGATTTGGATTCATCAATCTGCATATAAATAAAGGAACATATGTTATTTCATATCACATAATTAAACTTTTATTATTTATTTAAAATACCTACCAATTCTTCTCTAATGAAGTGTACCCCATCCTTTCTTTGTGATAGGGGTACACTGGTTTTGATGCATGCTCTTTATTCTCAGCAGTCTTTTGCTATTTCATAAATTAACAATTTTGAATCAAGTTGGATAAAATAAAAAATTTCAAATAATATATTATTGATTGTAATTCACCTGAAATGATTTCTCATTGCGACTATTACTGAAAGTTGTCCATGTTTTTTTCTTTATAATGTGTTCATAACAAAGTTATGGGTGGGGATTTATTTTCCCCTTAGCATCCCTAAGATGTGACTTTTTCAGAAGAGTTTGGAAGTCTCTATGGTCTTTTCAAGTATCCATTAAGACAAATTTCTTATGGAAATATTCTAAAATAAATGAAGTCTGTAAGGAATAATGAAAACTAAATTAATATTTCATTATATAGTTTTTTAGTAAAATAGGGAAAGTATATTGTAACATTGCTGTTATATCTTTCCAAAGGATTTTCTTCATTATAGGTTGGATGTAGCGCCATGAGTCAATATCAATAGACAAATTCATCCCCATAGTGACCCCAAGATAATAGATGAATGTTGACTTTTTGGGGTCAATAGGTTGGCCTCATTGATTCCAACCAACCTCAAATTTTATACCATGACTTATTGCTTTGATAATTTTATTCAAAACTGTGATGTTTCATCGTTCTTATTTTTCTTTTTTTCATCAAAATATTGGTGATACCCTGATAATTTTTCAGTTTCATCATCAATAGTTTGTTCTTGCTCGGGATTGGAAACATCATCATGTTAAAAAGACATTGTCTTCCTGAGTAGTCAAACATTTAATTTCTCATGAATAACAAAAATGTAATACACTCCATGCGTAAAAGTCCACAATTTCATCCATATTTAATGAAAATTGTTACTATCTTGAATAGAGATATAATACTTCAATACTACAATACAAATAACCTTCACTACCTTTATTTAATCTGTCCTCAAATGCTTGATTGTCTTCCATATATTAATGATGGATTTGTGGCTACTCATTACCTCTTTCAAACTAGCCTTCCTACCATCACTGTTCGGGAGGTATGTCATCAATGAACTTTGGAACCACAATGATGAGAGGAAATCTAGTTTGGAAGTGGGAGTCCAATCCATTATCAAGAGATGGAAGACAATCAAGCATCTAAGGATTAAATTGTCCTAGGAACCTACACTAATGGAATCACTCAAAAAGTCTCCTCAATTGAAGAGGAATTGGAATACCTCCACTATAATGGTCTTGCAGAAATGAATCTCACCTCACCTACATTGGAAATCACTTCTCTCTACTCGAGGATTCCTCGCCTTCAAATTTTGGATATTTTTTAATCCACCATTAGATCCCTCCAATAACATTCATCCCTTTAAAGGGTGAATTTTTCAACATATTCTCAGTATTGATCTAGAATTTATTTACTCTTATAAATTAAATGAATCTATTCAATGCAATCATAAATTTAGTATTATGATATATTATCATAAAATCATAGATATGAACCATAGATACTTCCTGTCATTTGAAAATTATACCACATATCTTGAAGTAGATCTATAATTACCTCTAAGAACTTTCTACTTTAGGATTGATAATGACATTATCGGTTGTAAAATATAATATTGTAGAGAGGTAACCCCACAAATCAATCATATTCTATTATGAAACTTTAATTATACACCATGACTGGTTAAAGTTTAATAATAATATTGAATTAATTAATAAAAACAAAAATCTCACAACATGCGTCACTAAAATAATTTTTGTAATGTGACTAATTAATTCAAATTTTTTTTGAATTCAATAAAAAATTATTCATCAAAATAATAAATCTAAATAACCCATTTCACAATTTAACAATTTACATGAATAACCAAAATCCACAAAACATGTTTTAATGAATTTTAAACTTACTTTGGTCTCAATATCTTCATCACCCATAAATGAAGGCCACAAATTGGTATCCCTTAATCCTTAAAAACCCTCATAATTAAATCCATTAGAATCTATAATATAGTATATAAGATGAATTAAATTTGAGAAACTACATAGATTTTCGAACCCTATATTATTCAAATGAAAATAAAACCAAGTTGGGATGAGAGGTATACTTGTTAATGTCGAGATTAGAGTAAACCATCTATGTGTGTCTCTAGGGACAAATGGGATAGACACTCAAATACATATGAAAGGAGAAGAAGAAATAGAACCACACTCGTTGTCTTTAAGTAGTGATGAGAAGAGATGTAGGGTTCATCCTGTTTAAGAACATCACAAAAACACAAAACACGGAAACCAAAACATCAAACAGTGATAGAGGAAAAGTAGGGAATAACATAAAATGGATTCTAGCTTGATTAATCTGAGGGAATATAGAGGATTCGTACCATAAGAAGATGATTTCTTTGAGATCTTGAGAATCGCGAGTGACTAATTCATGGCCGGGTTTTTTTTTAAATAGATCGAGGACACTTTTAACAGCGCTTTCCTAAAAGAACGTACAAAGATCCCTTTAATCAGTGATAACTTTATAAGCGCTGATAAAATATGTATTTATTAACATTTTTTAGTGCTGATAAATATTGAACTTTATCATCACTAAACAAGCACTGATAAAATACATAATTATCAGCGCTAACATTTTAGCACTGATAAATATTTCTTTTAACAGTGCTTTATTAGTGCTGATAAGGATTGTTCTTTATCAGCGCTGAAAAATTGTTGTTAAAAGTTTTGTAATTATAATTATTTAAATAACTTTATTATAATTTTATACATATTTAAATATATATAATTATTTATTTATAATTATATAAATACTTATTTAAAAATAATAATAATTTGTTTATTATAATAATTTATTTATAATAATTATTAATATAGTAAATATACATTTATAGATATATTTATTTCTAAATATTTATTTAAAAATATATTTTTAGCATTATTAAAGGATATAGAATCTTAAATGCATGCATTTTAAAAATGAGTGAAATTGAATAATTCAAAATGTGTACACTTTAAAAATATTGAAAAATGGATAATTTTTATTAATTAAATATAAGTTATTAAAAAATATGGATATATATATATATATATATATTGACGTGGATGAATATACATTGAAAATACTAAAACATAGTAAATAAATAAATATAAATAAATAATAAAAAATGATCAAATTCACAAATAAAATAAAAAATAAAAAACAATAAAAATGAATACCCTAACTGTAGTATATTAAAAAATAAATAAATAAAATCAAACAATTAAAAATATAATATATATTAAATGTATCATGTTATAATTACATTCTAAAATATACTAAAATTTGAATAAATTATATAAATATTAGGTGTATGTATTTCTATATATTGCATAATATATTTATGTGTGTGTTTATGTATAAAAATGCATTAACATGTGTGTGTGTGTGTGTGAAATAAATGCAACACACGACATTTAATATAGGTTCAATTAAAAATCAAACAACATTAAATATGAATAAGACATTAATATGTCTTTAATTAACATTTTATATATATTATACTTATTCATTGGATATATCTATATTTAATATATACTATTTATTAATATTTATAATATATATATGTATATGAAATTTAGTCATTATTATCAATAATTATTTAATTAATAAAATGTTTTATATTTTTCTTAATTTACTCATTTTATTTTTATTTGTTTAATTTTTCATTTTATTCTGGACCTTTATCAGCGCTAAAAAAGTGATGATGAATGGAAACTTTTATTAGTGCTAAAGAAGTGATGATAACGGACACCTTTTATCAGTGCCATAAATAAAGCACTAATACATGTTTTCTTTATTAGTGCTAAAATAAAGCATTGATGAAGGTTACCTTTTATCAGTGCTAAATAAGAAGCGCTGATAAAGGGTGAATTTTATCAGCGCTTTTTTAGCGCTGATAAATATAGACTTTATTAGTGAATTTTTTTAGCACTGATAAATGGCAGTATTGCTATAGGTGGGTTTTTTCTCTCTAAGGATGAACAAATGGATATTTCCATGAAGTGCTCATGCATCTCCATAAGTATATTATTGGTCATGTGATACCTTATCAAGAGGTAGAGTAATTGTCTTTGAAATTACTTATGCAATCTCACATGACTCCCAAACTTTGAAAAATATACAAAATAAATATAAAAGGGGAGGAGGAAGGAGCCTCTCACTGCCATAAAATGTTTGTGACACACTGGGTAAGTCCATAGCACAATCCCATGAAGACCCTGGGCAAGCCATCCTTGTCTCACGAAACATCCCAGAAAATTCATCTGAGATTTCTTTAACGTATTTCAACAAGTTCCTTGATCTCTCTAAGGCCCTTTGACATGTCAATATGTCAACAAGGAAGTCCTTTGACATTTCCGCATGATCAAAAAAGTACCCATTAATTGGAAATAATCCAATAAATCAAAAATTGATTGGAGGGACTCACAATCACTGAAAATTAAGAAAATCCTTTAGAGTGATCCATAGAAGAGGCTCCCAAATATGCGTTCCACCAGAGTCCTTCATCGACTCCATTTTGGATCCGTATGAGATACGCTATGTGTAGTACCCCCGGTTTGAGGTACGTGGCCTTTTTTTATACATTTTTTATGTGTTTAAAGTGCATGGTATGAGTTGGGAAGAGGTTTAGAGAGCTTGGAATGGTTTTGAATGAGTTTGGAGGCTTTGCATAGGGAGCACGGTTTGAGCACAGTTAGTGGAAACCATGCGGTTTCTCCAGGAAACCATGCATGGGGAGACAGTAGGCTTCGCACGGCCTATGAACGATTTTCAAAACCGTGCGAGGCAACCGTGTGGACCCTTGATCCCGAGACAGTAGTGTGCACATGGTTAGTGCACAGTTTTCCAAACCGTGCGGGCTAACCATGCGGCCACATAAAAATAGGGTTTTAAAAACCCAGGCTCACTCGGGCTTACCTCATTCCTCTCCAAACTTCCTCCCAATCGAGCCTCACTCGGGTTCTTCGGTTTTCAAGGGTTGTAGGGGCTCGCCAACTCATTTTGGAAGCATTTTCAAGAGGTTTCTTGGTGGATTAAAGGTGGTTTCTCTCAGGTAAGTCTCTATTGGTTTCTTTGTGTTTTCCTCTAGATCTACATCTCCCTATCTCTAGGTTTTCTAGATCTACACCTTTTTTGTGTAGATCTAAGGTTGTGGTTGCCTTGGATGTTGATTTTAAGGCTTTTGAATGCTAGGTAAATGGATCTAGATAGGTTTCAGTGGTGCTCTCACCAGATTTGAGGCGCGATTGCTTGTGGGTCGATTTCTCAGGAACCCTAAACGTAGGTGGCTTCTCTCTTGACTCCACTTGGTTAGAGCTAGTGTTTTTTTGTTTCAATTAATTTTTTTGGCTTGAAATTAATTGTGTTTTAATGTGAAAAGTTGGTTGGAAATCCATTTGGGGATTTTTGGGAAAAGGGGGGTTTTATGGTGAAATGCTTTTGTTGTGGATTTTAAAATAGAGATTTTGAAATGGGATGTTATGGTTGATTTGTGAAAATGATTGATGGAAAAGGGGTTTCAATAATGAGGTTGTTTTATTGAAATCTGTTTTGGCATGGAAAATTATTTTCAATAAATGGGAGATTTATTTAAGTGGGTTGATATGCAATAGAATTGGTTGATTGCATGTTATTGTTACCTTGGTGGGTTATATTCTTGGTTATGGATTTATTGGAATGTTGTGTGGAAGTGGTGAGAAGTACCACTATAAAAAGGGGATGGATAGTGGAAGAAAGGGCCACCATCAAAGGATAAGTGGATGGGAAGTGCCACTAGGTGTGAATGGGTGAACGGGTTGGACAGAAGCTCCACCATTTGGTTGTTTTGGTTGTTTTGGTGTGAATGGGTGAATGGGTTGGGCAGAAGTCCCACCGTTTGGTTGTTTGTTGTGCATTGATTTTCAAGTTGGAAATTGTTGTTCTAGTATGTAAATGATGAAATGGCTTGTGGCATGTTTGGTTGGCTTTCTCTTGGTTTCCTGGTTTGGGGTGTGATGGCTTGGTAAGAGCATGTTTGGCTTATAGAAATGGTTTCACTTGTGTTTTAATTTATATAAAATGTTTTATATAAATGTTCTAATGGTTTTATCCTAGTGGCGTGTGTAGGAAAGTCATTTGGAAAAAACCTAATGAGTTTTAGTACTCACCCCTTGTTTTGGCACCTTGGTGTCTTTGCAGATGTTGTGTACCGTGACGTGGGAAAAGGTAAGGCATCATCCTCCTTTATTGGTGCATTGTGATGTCTTAGTGGAGCTTGGAGCTTGGAACTTGCTGGAGAGTTGTGGTGGTATCATAGCACGTGGTGCTTTGTTGTTTGGTCTTTCGCATAGTACTCTGCTACTGTGGTGTTGCTTTGGTTTTGGGTTGTATGGTGAAACATCTTGGTTGCCTTTTTGGAATTCATGTTGGAATGTTTTATTGACATGCATCAGATAGTGGTAGTTAATGGATGGTTTGGTTGGTTTTTTCATAAGGGAAAATCGTTCCCCAATTTGATCTTGAAGCCCTCGACATTTATTGCTAGACTTTGGCATCTTGGGAATGTCTCTTAAGGCCAAGTAGTCCTCACCACCTTTTCAAGCCAATGAAGTAGGGGCGAGGTGTTACACTATGAAAACTGGTGAACAGTCGGGGTGGAGAGGCCTATAAACCCCCCACCCAAGCCTCAAATAACGGGGTTTTATTTTTCACATCCAAACTTATCGGCACACCCAAGCACCAGAGTGGATTACTTAGAGTATCTTATCTAACGACTAAAAAGTATTCTATCATGTAATATACAGGTGAATAGCTGGAACAATCATGCACCATGCATAAGGCACTTCACATGATCATTTATATATCATGTGAATGACTTCTGGTAAGACACACAAAGGACATCCCATATACCTGTAAGATCATGTGAGATTTAAAATAAACTGACACTGGATAAATCTAAGGAATTCATGATAAAAGTTCTAGAAAAATGACTAAAAGTGGAATACATAAACCAAAAACATGTTCACTAACCCTCATGAACTTCACATAAACCATCCAAGACACACTACAACACCAGGATATGTCTCTTAGATCTCACGACGCTCCTTCGGTATTCTATTTGTGTCATGATAATTCCTATGTACATGTCAGATCAGACCATGTGGTTCTCTTGGGGATGCCACTTCAATCACATGAAGACCACTGGGATCATCTTCCAAGCCTTGTGATGTCCTTAGGATACATCACCAGACTCATATAACAGCGCCCACTCATGTCATCCATGTCTCACAGTAGCATATAAGCATGTCAACTAGCTCTTGTGACACCCTCAAGATAATTCATCTGAGACTTGCACTACCCACCAGACATGTCAGGATAGGACATGCAATATCCTCTAGACATGTCAGCAAAGATATGTGACACCCTCCAAGACATGTCTCATTGACTCTCTCAATTCCATCCATATATGTCAGTCATCTATTATGATGACACCCGAGGTAGGTCAGCTAGATCACAAGACACCCTCTATAAAAACCATCTAGATCATGTGATGGCTTCTAGGAAAACCCATCTAGGTATTGCAATTTCCTCTGGACAAGTTAACCTTGATCATCAGATAACCTTCAGACATTCCATCCAGGTTATGTGAAGTACTCAATAAAAGTAAACTAGATAATTTAATTGTATTTAGATATTTCGGTCAGATACTCTCCTACATATGAAGAAAAAAAATCAAAAAATGAAGAACGGAAAATCAATGCATGATAAGCAGGCAAGCAGGTCAGGTCAATAGGGCATCCCCGGATTTGATGACCTCATTCATCCTTGATCTGTAATCCCCATATACAAGGGAAACGTCAAAGTGTAATCCCCAATCAATGGAATAATAAAATATTCCCCAATCAACAAGGTCATCCCAAGATTTGATAACCTCATTCATCCTTTTTGTGTAATCCTTAGATACAAGGGAAACCTCATAGTGTAAGTCCCGATTAGAATCATAATACAATATTCCTAAATCAATAAGGGAATCCCAATATTTGATAACCTCATTCATCCTTGGTGTGTAAGCCTTGGATACGAGAGAAATATTAGAGTGTAATCCATTATCATAAGCATAATACAATATTCCCTAATTTGCAAGGGAATTCTAGGACTTGAAAACATTTTCCATCCTTAGTGTGTAAGCCCCGATCATTAGGGAAACCTCAGTGTATAATCCCCAACCAAGGGAACTATGATGAATCTGATTCCTTCCATAACCAAGATACTTAGGACACCTCCCAATTGTTTGAGCTCTATATTAACCTTCCAAGGATGATCTTAGTATATAAGTCACATATCCACAAGTAGTAACATTGATAGCTTTCCATAAATTTTTTTCTCACAATGATCAAGGATCACATGGGCTTAAGGATTTTAAATGGTCATATTATATTCACCTTAAACCTCCACAAATACTAGGTAAACCTTAGAGTTTAACCCTCGACCAACAACATAATATTATATGTCTTAATTGTTAGGTCAACCTCAATGTGTAAGCCCCAATCAAGTGAACTACAAGAAGTTTGATTCCTTCCATAACCTGGATACATAGGACACATTACTAAGGACTGAGCTCAAATAAACATCCATTTAGATGTAAGCCCCATGTCTCCAGCATTTCAACCATTGGGACCCAATCATCCCCATTGGCTGATCATCTTTCCTCATTCGCTAGTGGACTGAGAACCTTATGAACTATGATAACTATGATTCCTACCATATCTAGGATATATAGGATGCCTTCCTAAGGCCCAATCTCAAATAAAAATCCATTTAGATTTAATCCCAATGACTCTGACATTTCAACCATCGGGACCCAATCATTCCTATAGACTGATCTCACTACCTCATCCCTCAGTGGACTGAGAAATCAACTAAACTATGATGACTCTGATTCCTTATATAACCAGGATACATAGTATGATTCTCCAAGGCCTGAGATCTATATTAAACATCCCAAGGGATGTCCCATGAGACAATCCCTACATCCATATGTAATTATGTTGATCATATGTTGACCCTTGTTTCTCACACGAGGCATGGATCATGTGGCCTTAGGGAGCTACAATGAAAAAATCATTGGCATTATGAATATCCACCAGCTAGGGTAATGTTATCATGTAATACCTAATGAGTGGAATGATATATTTTCCTCAACACAAAAGCATCTACCTTGGGTCCAGTCCTAAGGGAGTGACTGAACTATGTGAACTATGATTCCTACCAAAATCAAGTTATATAGGACGTCTTTTTAAGGCTTGAGCTTAAATAAACACCCACTTTGGAGAAAGGATTCTGATATATCTTACACCTAAACCATTATGACCCAATCATTCCCATGGGTTGATCATTCTATCTCATATGTCAGTGGAATGAGAAAAAAAATGAACTATGATAACTCTAATTCTCTCTATAATCGGGATATGTAGGACGTCTCCTAGGGACTTGAGATTGAATACCTGATGCCACATAGCACTCATATATGTCCTTTCCGTACAACCTTAAACTTCATAGGCCTAAAAAAATTCATGTATTTTGATTCCTGAAATAACCAGGATATGTAAGACACATCATAATAGCTCAATATCATCCTCAGACTATTAACCACCTCCCTACATAGTAGTAAATTCTAAATCTTTTGGTTACACAACTTTAAAACATGGGAAACCATCTATTACTGGAAATGGATGGAGAACCTTATATACATACATATGGATTTATATATGAGACCCCCATCCTATGTACAAAGATAGAGACTTAACCTATAGTCATTTTTTTAGTGTAACTACCCCTATATCGGGATTAGGAATATATTCATAAAAATATCTTAAATTTATAAGAGAGTCTTGGAGTAAGTAACAACTCCCCCAAAAAAGGGTGTGATGAGCTCTACCTCCCGTACTCTCGACCAATGTGAGTCCCTAACTGCCATCAGGCCTAAAAATACAGGTCACTGCCTTCCTTTGTAAAGTAGGTCTGTACCTAGTTATATATGGGGAAACTGTTCGGAGTTTCTAGGTAAGAATTACCAAATGGAAAACCCAAAGTGAACAATTGAATAAGGCCTTAAACCCCCATGATCAATCAAACCATCAGGTGAATCCCATCCACATCTTAAATCCCACAAAACAAAAATGGGGAAACCTACATGAATCTCTAAAATAAAAAATGATTGGTTATTATCCATCGATCCATTTTTTTGCACACCATACACAAAAAATATGGAGAACCCGACATGAATCTCTCTAATAACAAATTATTGGGTTATTATCAATTGTTCCATTTTGTTTTCACATTATATGCAAAAAACTAGCAAGTCTGATGGGAATCTCTCAAGTTATAGGATAATAATGTGTTAAGATGATTTTTTACATACCCTATAAAAACAAATCAGTAAGACCATCATGATGATTTATATTATCCTCTATAACTAGTGCTCTCACAAAATAAATCCATCTTCATTTTGTTAAGTCCAAGAGATCATAATAGTTGAATTGGTAATAAAAGAAAAATTGTATTAACCATGAATATATAATTGAGCATATTATGCCTATGACCTTGAAATAATTGGTAACCTTGTTCTTTATCCTCTACATAACTGCAATAATCCTAGTAAATACTTACGAATAATCCTAGTAAATACTTACGAATAAACAATCTCGGATAAGAATGAGATTGGAATAATTATCCCTTACCTTATGTCCTATATACTTCGTATGTATCTGAACCTCCTGTATAATGATTTAAATAATGTCATTGACTTATTACAGAATCATATTCATTTTTATGATATCATATATGGTTCACTTATGACTTTATATTGCCCGTTCTTTTGTAAATTCCATGTTAAAGTAGGGTTTTGGGTAAAATCGTTTCATTTATCATCTGTGTTTTGAATTGTAATTATTAATATGATTACTTAGATCATGATTACTTAATTCCATAATATAAAACATGATTTATATATAATATATATTCAGAATATACATATATATAATAGATCGATAAAGGGAAATAAATACACCGTTCATGGAGACGGTAGGCCATACTTACGCATGAACGCTGTTTTAGTTTCCTTATTGAATTGAATGGAATTAAGTAGATGACATACATATATATATAAACAAATACAGTAGCATTATTATGTCATATATTTCATGATTACTTATTATATATACTTTATAATCATTCTTGAATTGTTAACATGGAAAATGAATCTCATCGCGTCGTGGAGACGATAATCCGTACGTACGCACGAGCGATGATATCATTCCCATATTTATTGAATGGAATTGGAGTGGATGATATAATATCGTAGAATTAGTATGATATTATAATAACCATATATAGTTATTCTTTACACTATTATACCCATCCAAATAAGGTGGTGGTGGAAAAAAAGATTACACCACGGTGTGGAGACGGTATTTCGTACGTACGCACGCGCGGTGATTACGTTTTTCGTAGGATGGATAGAAGGTGAAATAGGGTTATTTAATATTTATAATAACATATCAGTATATAATTAATACTTATGTTATTACTTTATAATGAAACAACTAAAGAAGATGAAGTATAAGAAGAAATAAATTTGAAATAATCGGTAACGGATATTACCTCTTCTTCAACACCCCTCTTTGAAACTTCCTCTTAGGGAACTAAAATTGGTCTTTGAAGAAGACCAGGACCTCTAGTATGTTTATAAGGAAGTTGAGAATGGAAATGAGAAGGGGTTTCTTAAGCTTCAAGGCTCAAAATGATGTGAGGAGGAGAGGGAGGAGGTGACCTTTTATAAGGGAGGAGAGGGGCACCTTTGGAATCCTCAAAAATATTAGTCTAATATAAATTCAAACCCCACATATAAACCTACAAAAATGACTCAATTAGAATATTATATGATATAGGGTTGTAATATCATCAACCAATCAAATTTATACATGTTTTTATCTTATTTTAAACCTTATCATTTTGATTTATCCTTATTTAATCTATTTAATTTTATTTGTGGTAACAAAATTGTAAATTTTAAATGGTTATAAATAATCGCTTATGTGTTGTTAATTTTACATAATTGGATAATTTATGACATTTTAGACTATATAAATTTCAATTTATAATTTTTAAATATTTTTGTTATTTTTAAACAATTTAATAATATGTTATTTTTATAAAATAACAATAGTGTCAATTTTGAAACTATTCATTTATTTGAATTTAAATAAAATCCAAACAGAAGATATATTCTAAATAAAATATTTAGTAGGTTCCTAAAATTTCATAGTAATCTATAAAATTAGTGGATCACATTAAATAGTCCATATAATATTTATATTACTATTTGTAATACCATTTATTTGATATTTCTCTTAATAAAATAATTACTACAACATTTTTGTATAATTATTAAATATACTTATTTGTTGCATAAAAAATAAAAATAAAATATTAGGATGAAGATAAATCTTATAGATTTTATAATAATACTTTTAGTCATATTTATATTCTAAAACAACCAACTTTTAAAATGTTATATTTATTAAATTATGAAGGTGACAACTTGGACATCATTTAAAATAAAATAATATAAGTGTCATAATCACTTTTATAAGACTCCAAACGGTCATATATTCGGTAATTGGATTGTTATGGTATATATATACACTAAAAATAAGTTTTGGTCTGGTTTGTGAGCCTTTTAATGGGTATTATTATTTCAATAAAAACTATATTACTTATTTTTCACTAAATAAATAATTTCTGCATCATTAATGTATAAGCTATTAAGGTAATTAAATATCTCTTAAAAATTATAAATAAATTACCATGATAAAGAAAAACATTTTATATTTAAAATGAGTATTTATAAACGAATTTATATTCTGTATAAACTTATTTTAAAAATACTTTAATTATTAAAGTTGAGTGAGACATATTTCACTTTCCTTTAAATAAAATAAACTAAAGGTCTTAATCACCTCCAAGTGGGTTCCAATGGATTCCATTTCGACCCAAATATTCCTTAGGATGAAATATAAGAATCCAATTATATTAATACAAGTGTTAGGATAATTTTATAATGTTATATTTACCCTTAATTACCCGATTTATCTTTTACTATGGTAAATAAAATTTACCGTTGTTACTATTAATAATGCCCAAAAATAAAAAGTAGCCTATTAATATAATTTGGACCCACAGATTCCAAATATGGAATCCATTTTTCTAAATTTAATACAAAAAAGTTTCAGAAATTAATCTCGTTGTTAAGAAAATGAGTTTTAAAAGTTAAGACTTTGCAAAATATTGAAATGATTTTACCCATGAATTAAATGTAAAATCAATGCTAATGACATAAATTATATTAAATGGTAAAAATATATTCTATTTATACTTTAAAACCATTCAATATTATAATTTAACCATATAAATTATTACGATGAAAAAAGTTGTTTTTAATTAAAATATAGTGTGTTTTTACTATTCATTAAAATATGAAAGTTATCAGAAAAATATCAAAACTTTATCCAAATTTTTATATCCTGATTCAAAAGAAGAATTTTATTTTGTAAAATTTAACTTATAAACTTGTCAAAATTATATTTAAAATGGGTACGCCATCAAAAGGCGGAAAAACTGCATTTTTTGAAAAATACTTATTTTACCGAAAAATTTATTTTGTTCTCATACCATGTTCAATAAAATGTGTAAGATTAATTATAATGTCATAAAATTAAAAATGTATTTACTATTATTCATAACGGCTAGTTTATAATAATATTATAACCATATATCGTTGTTTAGTGAAACCCGGTATTGCGTACAACACACGCTATCGAGGAAGGTTGCGATTGCGTGTAATGCAAGCCAAGTCAGGGTTGTGTGTAGTGCAAGAATCCTTTGTTGTTGCGTATAAAAAATCCAACCATATTTCATTTATACATTGAATATATATATATATATATATATATATATATATATATATACTCAATTTTGCGTAGAATAACTACTATCAAACAAACTTGAAATTGTGTGTAACACGATCTAAGATTAGTGTTGCGTATACTGCAAGCTAATACGGTGTTGTGTATAGAAAAAGCTAATTTTGGTGTAGCGTATAACACAAGACATCAATTAAATTAAAAAGAATAATTCTCATAAAATCTCGGGTTGTTACATTCTACCCCCCTTAAAATGATTTTCGCCCTCGAAATTTGTCGGGGTTATAAATGGTTTATTACATGAGAGTTTCTTTCATAGAAACCCACATCGTAAAAAGGAATACTAAAACTTAATTTTAAAAAGTGAATTATGAAACATAACAGTTACCCAAATTAACTCATCATTGGGTTTCCACATAGGATAACTTAGGTGAAAATATGGATATGGAACAGAAATCTAACAGTCAAGTTCTGATGGAGAGTGGTAGAGAACATGGCTATGAAAAAGCCAATAATCACCAAGCCATAAATTTGTGATGATATAAGGTTACATCTGATTCATCGGATATAAGGGCACTAGGAAAACATTTTCGGTTTTCAAGATCATTTCCCTAAAGTTGAATAATTTGAATTAGAAGAAATACTTACTTTATTTCGGTACAATCTCAGTGTTGTTTGTGCCTTAAACAATTTCCACTTCATCTCTTAAAGAAATGAAGTTGAATTTGTCTTCCGTGAAGTGTTAGCAGATCATGTGATAGAATGATAGGTCATTCCATCTGTCTCAAACATAAGGTTAGCAATATATATATATATATATAAGTCCATCTATGGTGAGATTAATCGTATATGGTTCCAAAAATGGACTTATACTTCAACTATCAAACCAATTAATATAATAAAACTAGTTTCTACTAACCAGGGACTTCTTGTAGGCCAGTGGTAGGCGATAAAGGCCTGTCGCACTTCGGTTGTGGGTTCGATTCCCGCATCCTTGTCCGACGCGACGGGTTGTCGCCCGTCCTACGGGTTGTCTTTTTTTCTAAAACTACATTATTATAACTTTCCATCAATAATATCGAAAAAATTTCTAGCCTTAAACAATACTATCTTATGTCTAACTTAATTCATTCCAATATTTAGGCTTATCCAAAATACTTTGGTCCAAGCTCAAAGTATAAAGAAAATAATTACTTAAAAGGTCACATAACAAGCACCTGAATACCATCATTTATCCCCCCATATATCATAAGATATATCTTGTTGATCACATTCCAAACATGTTAATACCTTAATCATGTATTATTTTGAAACATGAATTACCATAGAACCTTAGTGAAAACATGAATGATGTCAAAAGTTAACTCTTTCCACATACCAAAATCCCAAAATTTCCATATACTCAAACCATGATATAACTTTGTCCTTATATCAGTCATGAGCTCATGAATACTATGAAAAATTTCATTTTCTCCTTATCCCTTCATTATGTGCATATCATCTGCTTTCCAAAATATTTGAATCACTTTTCATGGTTACCGGTACCATAAAATTATTGAAAACCACAATAGACTAATACAAAAATATTCCAATACACCATAAAAGTACCTCAACAACATTATTCTGGAATACCAATACATAAACACTTCAATCCATCCTCTTCAATGATTTTCATGGAATAAGTCCTTCCTTTATTTATAAGTAACCTCTTAGGTCAGGGCATTGAGTTGGGTAATGACCGTGTTCTCCACAAATAAGACATTGAACTCCATGACAGTCTGTCACTCTGTGACCCATTTCCCCACACAAATAACATCTTCCCCTCCATTAGAGGTATTCCTGAAGGTTCTTCTTCCCTTCTTTAGAAATATCAATCATCCTTTCTCTATGCTCCTCACCATGTGAACATGCATAAAATTCCATCTTCCTCTTATTTGATGACTTAAGAATACCACCAAAGTTCACCTTGTTAATCATATATCGTGATGACTGATTCGGAATAATCACAATATCTTTCTATCTAGGCATTAAACAATTTTGTTGATCACAACCACTAATTTGTCCATCGGAATCATCGTTAACTGAATTCCTTCTCGTTCCCTCCATTGAATAAAACCAGAAACCATAGTGTAATAAATAGTTAAAATAACAAGGAACCACATAATCATTAAAAGTCACTTATGGGATGTCTAACTTATCACACGTTCTTTAATCTATGACACCTTAGGTTCACACTAGGTTATTCATGATCGTCAACATAATTCTAGTACTATTACCTATAGTAATACTAAACCTTAGGGACATCCCTAAACATACCATAGAAATATCTCTAGGGATCTCACTAAAGTTTTCGCATCCTAGTTTCTAAATGTTGACTAAACCTTTTCTCTGATACCAACTGTAGAGACCCAAAGCTTGATGTACAAGGAAATTACATTACTTTTGCGGAATATTTAATACATGAAAAAAACAGACGCCAAAAGATCGTATTAGTTTAGTGTCTTTGGAAACTCGAAATGTAATCTTCTAATCATGGTGAAAGATCTTCAACATATCCCATAAAGAACTTCCCCTTTTGGTTTTCTAAACTAAAACGTTTCTTTATATCCTGGGGAAAAGAAAACATAAAAAGGGTTATCTCAAATGCTCAGTAAGGGTAAACATAGAGAACATAAAACAATCCATAAATATTTGAATGCAAAAACTTGAACATAAAATCTAAACATCAAAATCTTGAGCAAAGACATAAATCTTGGAAGTACGTAAGGAATATATCATAATGGATCATCAAGCATGATAAAATATCATGGGAATAAATCATGTAATTGTGACAACCATTAATCACATGCAATGATTTCCATAGTAGCCAAGGCATTACTGCCATGACCATCTTAGTGGACAAATTCCCTTTCTGAATCGAGTTCACTCATTGTTTCAGTCCTGTAACACTGAACCAGATTAACTTACCATTCCATCCATGTCTATATCATGAGATATAAATCTTTACCCAATGCATTGGAGGTAGATATAGGTCCCACCCATCTCATAATGAAATCATTCTTTCGTATGCCACAAAATCATAAATCATACATCATAGCATAACCCATGTAATAGAATAGGATTCTTAAATATCATGCTATCATAACATAATCCATATAAAAAATGGATATCATTTAATCATAAGAAGAATCAAACCATGTAAATAATGGATACATTATACTTGAAAAATAAACATATTAAATAATGTCATTTTTTAGATGGAAAATAGTTTTGATAAAACACTTGAAATGAATTCTTGAGGAAAATATCCTTTCTTCTTCAAAATCATTTTCTTTTCACAAAATGCCATGAAATATTAAAATAAAAGGGTTCTATTGAAAATAATCATGCAATATTGTAGAAGAATATTCATGAAAATGAGGCGTTATGAAACCATAAAAATCCATTCACCCGTATAAGTTAAAAATAACATTCTCCTCGTACTGTTGTTGGAAAAGTCAAAAAGTTCCTCGTATGGTAAACAAAAGAAATAATCCTTTAATAACATGTCATAAAAGTCAAAAATGGGTAAAAAGGGCTTTAAACATACATAAAAACACTTTTAGAAAACATGGACATGGATGATAACAATAAGCCCAATAAATACTTACAAATAAACAATCTCGGATAAGAACGAGATTGGAATAATTATCCCTTACCTTATGTCTGATATGCTTAGTATGTATACGAACCTCCTATATAATAATTTAAATAATGTCATTGACTTATTAAAGAATTATATTCATTGTTATGATATCATATATGGTTCACTTATGACTTTATATTACCCGTTCTTTTGTAAATTCCATGTTAAAGTAGTGTTTTGGGTAAAATCGTTTCATTTATCATCCGTGTTTTGACTTGTAATTATTAATATGATTACTTAGATCTTGATTACTTAATTCCAGAATATAAAAAATGATTTATATATAATATATATTTATAATATACATATATATAATATATCGATAGAGGGAAATAAATACACCGTTCATGGAGATGGTAGGCCATACTTACGCATGAACTCTGTTTTCGTTTCCTTATTGAATTGAATGGAATTAAGTAGATGACATACATATATATATACATAAATCCAGTAGAATTATTATGTCATATATTTCATGATTACTTATTATATATACTTTATAATCATTATTGAATTGTTAACATGTAAAATGAATCTCATCGTGTCATGGAGACGGTAATCCGTACGTACGCACGAGTGATGATATCATTCCCATATTTATTGAATGGAATTAGAGTGGATGATATAATATCTTAGAATTAGTATGATGTTATAATAACCATATATAGTTATTCTTTACACCATTATACCCATCCAAGTAAGGTGGTGGTGGAAAAACAGATTACACCACGGCGTGGAGACGGTATTCCGTACGTACGCACGCGCGGTGATTTCATTTTTCGTAGGATGGATAGAAGGTGAAATAGGGTTGTTACATATTTATAATAACATATCAGTATATAATTAATAATGATGTTATTACTTTATAATGAAACAACTAAATAAGAGGAAGTAGAAGAAGAAATAAATTTGAAAGAATTGGTAACGGATATTACCTCTTCTTCGACACGCCTCTTTAAAACCTCATCTTAGGGCACTAAAATTGGTCTTTGAAGAAGACCATGACCTATAGTATGTTGATAAAGAAGTTTAGAAGGGAAATGGTCAGGGGTTTTTCGAGCTTCAAGGCTCAAAATGGTGTGAGGAGGAGAGGGTGGAGGTGCCCTTTTATAAGGGAGGAGAGGGGCACCTTTGGAATCCTCAAAAATATTAGTTTAATATAAATTCTAACCCCACATAAAAACCTCCAAAATGACTCAATTAGAAGATTAGATGATATAGGGTTGTAATATAATCAAAAAATAAAATTTATACATGTTTTTATCTTATTTTAAACCTTATAATTTTGATTTATCCTTATTTAATCTATTTAATATTATTTGTGGTAACAAAATTCTAGATTTTAAATGGTTATAAATAATCACTTGTGTGTTGTTAATTTTCCATAACTAGATACTTTGTGAAATTTTAGACTATATAAATTTCAATTTAAAATTTTTAAATATTTTTTTGATTTTTAAACAATTTAATAATATGTTATTTTTATAAAATAACAATAGTGTCAATTTTGACACTATTTATTTATTTGAATTTAAATAAAATAAACATAGAGGATATATTTGAACTAAAATATTTAGTAGGTTAATAAAATGTCATAGTAATCTATAAAATTAGTGGAGAACATTAAATAGTTCATATAATATTTATTTTACTATTTGTAAAACCATTTATTTGATATTTCTCTTAATAAAATAATTACTACAACATTTTTTGTATAATTATTAAATATACTTATTTTTTGCATAAAGATTAAAAATAAAATACTTAGAGGAAGATAAATCATA
This sequence comes from Viscum album, assembly GCA_963277665.1. Taxonomy (NCBI): domain Eukaryota; kingdom Viridiplantae; phylum Streptophyta; class Magnoliopsida; order Santalales; family Viscaceae; genus Viscum; species Viscum album. The sequence goes on from OY728128.1 coordinate 1,149,648,318, forward strand.
TATATTTCATAATAATACTTTTAGTAGGATTTATATTCTAAAACAACCAACTTTTAAAATGATATATTTATTAAATTATGAAGGTGACAACTTTGACATCATTTAAAATAAAATAATATAAGTGTCATAATCACTTTTATAAGACTCCAAACGGTCATATATTCGGTAATTGGATGTTTATGGTGTATATATACACTACCAATAAGTTTTGGTCAGGTTTTTGAGCCTTTTAATTGGTATTATTATTTCAATAAAAACTATATTACTTATTTTTCACTAAATAAATAATTTCTGCATCATTAATGTATAACTTATTAAGGTAATTAAATATCTCCTAAAAATTATAAATAAATTAACATGATAAATAAAAACATTTCATATTTCAAATGAGTATTTATAACCAAATTTATATTCTGTATAAACTTATATTAAATATACTTTAATTATTAAAGTTGAGTGAAACATATTTCACTTTCCTTTAAATAAAATAAACTAAAGGTCTTAATCACCTCCAAGTGGGTTCCAATGGATTCTATTTAGACCCAAATATGACTTGATATGAAATATAAGCATCCAATTATATTAAGACAAGTTTTAGGGTAATTTTATAATATTATATTTACCCTTAATTACCCGATTTACCTTTTACTATGGTAAATAAAATTTACTGTAGTTACTATTCATAATGCCCAAAAATAAAAAGTAGCCTATTAACATAATTTGGACCCACTAATTCCAAATATGGAATCCATTTTTATAAATTCAATAAACAAAAGTTGCAGAAATTAATTTAAAATTAACCTCGTTGTTAAGAAAATGAGTTTTAAAAGTTAAAACATTGCAAAAGATTGAAATGATTTTACCTATGAATTAAATGTAAAATCAATGCTAATGACATAAATTATATTAAATGGTCAAAATATATTCTATTTATACTTTAAAACCATTCAATATTATAATTTAACCGTATAAAATATTACGATGAAAAAATTTGTTTTTAATTAAAATATAGCGTGGTTTTACTATTCATTAAAATATGAAAGTTATCAGAAAAATATCAAAACTTTATCCAATGTAAATTTTTATATCCTGATTCAAAAGTAGAATTTTATTTTGTAAAATTTAACTTATAAACTTTTCAAAAATTATATTTAAAATGGATGTGCCATCAAAAGGCGGCAAAACTGCATTTTTTGAAAAATACTTATTTTACCCGAAAAAATTATTTTGTTCTCATACCATGTTCTATAAATTGTGTAAGATGAATTATAATGTCATAAAATTAAAAATGTATTTACTACTATTCATAACGGCTAGTTTATAATAATATTATAACCATATATCATTGTTTAGTGAAATCCGGTATTGCATACAACACACGCTATTGAGGAAGGTTGCGATTGCGTGTAATGCAAACCAAGCCAGGGTTGCGTGTAGTGCAAGACTCCTTTTTTGTTGTGTATAACAAATTCCAACCATATTTCATTTATACATTGAATATATATATATATATATACACTCAATGTTTCTTAGAATAACTACTATCTAACAAACTTGAAATTGTGTGTAACACGATCCAAGATTAGTGTTGCGTATACTACAAGCTAATACGGTTTTGCTTATAGAACAAGATAATTTTGGTGTAGCGTATAACACAAGACATCAATTAAATTAAAAATAATAATTCTCATAAAATCTCGGGTTGTTACATCTTGATTATGGTTGATAATAACAACAACCTCTTTAAGATATCCAAGGAAACTTTATATTGAATACTATCCTGAATGGTCTGAATGCCTTCTTTTTTATTGATTTTTGATAACCCTCATTTCAAGGGATGAGGGGGAACCCTTACAATGCTCATAGTCTTAGATATTACATTTCTTGTGGGCTTGGAGACATAATAGGACCTGTAGGTCTTAAGAAAATCATACAGACTATCACTACTTGAAACCACCCCTCCCCAGCAACTGTATTGTGATTAGATCTCCACCATTGCATGGTTGTTTGGCTAGTTGTCCTGTGCAGAGATCCACAAGCCCGGTACCGATGGAAATTCCATACTCTCTCATTCGTTCAAATCTGTTAGCCCTACTCTGGTAAATGCATTTTTCTCTTGAATCCTCCTAAGGAGCTAGTTCCTTATAGAATCTATATGGGAATCTGCATTTCTGGTAGCCCTGAAGGCCTTGAGCTGGTCTAAAGGCCTTAAAGGTAGCCTGAAATCCTTACTAACCTGAAGGTCTAGGTGGCCAAAAGTCCTTAAGAACTCCAAGACCAAATCGGTGTCCCAAGGTGAATAGTTTTGGATGCTACAGTACTGAACAGTACCTTCTACAGAACCTGCTACCGTACCCACACAGTACTGCTACAACACCTACTACAGTAACCCAGAATTATGTCTCCGCCTAGTTTCAAACCTGGGTCTCGTGGAATCAATAAAAAATCATCAATAAAAATGAAATTTGTAAGAAAGTAGTCATATAGACACATTGGCCACCCATCGGGCCAACCACATATAAAAAATAAATTAAATAAATTAAATATATCTATGCTCCATTATATCCCCGATGTAACCTCATTCCCTGACTCATTGGATTGAGAGGAGGCATAAGTACTACTACCTTATGTGACATTCCCCAGACACCAAAGGCTGGAAATAAATTATAAGGGATTAAATACAAGATAGAAGAGGGAACGGTTTTCCCTTTAATAAACACACACACACATATCAAGATATAAATAAATAAAACCAAATACATCTATATAAATGATGCATTCTCAATACCCAACCATAATAAAAGTTACAACCCATAAGTAAACAAATAAATAGGGATGAACATCAAAGTACCAATGGAATAGTAAGAGATAGAAACTAAAACTTTAAATTAACAAAAGACCCAATTACCAAGGTGAAACCACTCTTAAATAAGACATAAACCAACTCCAAGATCCAACTCCACCAACCATGATAATGACATCAAGGAGCACTACTATAAAAGTAAGAAACCTCTTCCTTTCCAGTATCACAGAAAACATCATCTTCATACGCACCAAAGTGTATATGCAGGGGGTGAGTAATCATACCCAGTATGCAACCCTAGCTGTTATTACAACATTTCATTAAGAACAAAAACATTTTGGATCACATGATATAAAATAGGCAAGAAAAATATCATAGTAAACATTTTTCACAATATAAAATATTTCAAATGAATAGTTTTTCTAAAATTAGTTTAACCAAAAATATTTAATTTTAAAAATAAGAATTAGTTCATAATTTTCAATTTTAAATAATCACCCATGTTATCACATGTACACACCCATGCATTCTTAATGAAATCCCTATGCTTGAAAATAGTGTTATGTCCTCCACCAAGCCATCACTTGGTAGAATATTTTTTTTTACATTTCCAGTCAACACCGAGCACCAAGTTTGTTTCAATGAGGCCTTGTACAATACACTCATGACACACACCAACCCATTCTTTTCCAAATGTCATCCACTACCCGTTATGACAATAAAATTTATCAAAACCATCTTTTATTTAAGAAACATTTTTAATCAATTTAGCACTCTATTGTGGGTGACTCTAACAATCCAATTTTATATCCAACTAGTAAGAGAATCATCAATATATTTTTACCAAGGAAAAACCATTGAAAATAGAGGATAAATCTTTTAAAAACTTAAAATATTTATATTTATAATCAAATTAGAGAGAGGGAAAACCATACCTTAGGATCGTTGTCACGATCAATATTAGACGATTCCATATATCTCACATCTTCCTTCTGTTCCTTTACGAAAACCCAATAATATCTCATCAAAACATATCCAAACTCATATATCTGGGTATTACAACACTGATCTATGCTTCTATTCAATACAAACCAAGGATATTCAATATAATAAGGAAGAATAAAGTCATAACCTTTGAGTTTTGTAATCAAACACTCAAATATTCATTGGATTCAAAGTCTAAATTTTAATGATCACATAAAATAACCTAGGGTATCCCTAGAATTCAAGAGGGAAATAGAATAATTGAATGAGGAATTCATAATGGGAATATGGGATAAAAATATCTAGACCTTAACAAATTCACTTCATGTAACAGAATTTTGTGATGTAGATTTGTTTGGGGTCTATTACGTAGAAAAAATCCTCACCTTTGGTTTATTTTCTACAAAACCATTTCACAGCATGAATGGTGTTCACAATATTATTAACCTTAACTATACACCTAGAAAAAAACCATTCATGTTATGAAATATCTCATGAAATCTTCCCAGTGGAAATTCACATCGTGAATAGACTATTGATGGTGTGAATTTTCCCTATAGCCTAATTCTAATTATTTTCTCTTTACACCTCCAGACTTTTACAACAAGGTATCTCAATGAATATAAATTTAAAATAAAGGGCATAAAATTATGTAATACCTCATACTGGGGGTTCCACATTCTCCCCATCATTGGTATTTCTATCCTCGGGAAGTTGTAGATCAATATTTACCATGAATAGATAAGGAAATTTATATCATATAAAATTCTCTCATTCCCATGTTTCCTCTTGAACCTGACCATGCTACCAAAAAACATATAGTAAGGATATGGATCTCCCTCATAAGGTATTATCCTATCTATCAAGAATCTAAACTGGTTCATTGATAAAATTCGCATCAGGATAAAGATTAACATGATCCCAACTAATCACATGATTGGGATCCCACCGATACTTATTCAGTTTAGAGACATGAAACACGTTATGAACAACATTGAATCTTAGTGGTAAGGATAACCAAGATGTTGTAGTGATAATATGTTCAACGAACTATAATGGTTCCATGTAACATGGTGCGAACTTACCTTGTTTCACTAAGCATCAATGACCAAGTCTTGGTGACACTTTCAAGAATAAATGGTCACTCACATCAAATGATAAGGGTCAGTGATGATTATATATATAGGATTTATATATTCTTTGAGTTGTATCCATCTTATTCTAGATCATCTAGATATTCTTTGAAGTTTTATTAACAAGACTAGGTTAAATCAGTAATGTTTCCCATGTTTCCACCCAACAAAGTTTTGAATGATAAGGAAGAATATAAAAATCCTTGAACATGGCTATATGTATTGTAACTTGATAGATCTTATTATAAGAGAACTCCCCCATAGGCATATGGTCTTCCCATAATCTGTATAAGTCCATGACATAAGTCCTCAACATATCTTCCAATGTCTGAAATGCATGTTTTGACTTCCTATCTGTCTATGGATGATATATCATGCTCATGATCTATTTATTTTTAAGATCCTATTGTAATGAACACAAGAATTGGGAAGTGAATCAAGGATCTCTATTTGAGATAATTGAAGCTAGAACTCCATGAAACTTGACCACTTCTCAAATATACAACTTTTCTGAATCCTTTACTATGTTGTACTCTCTGATAGGGAGAAAGTGTTCTGACTTGGTGAGTTGGTCCATAATCACCCAAAAAACATCTTCTTTCTACAACATTCTTTGTATAACTATGAGAAAGTCAATGAAAATCTTCTCCCACTTCTATACATGTATAAGAATAGACTGTATAATACTATTCATTCATTGATGATCATATTTTACCTGTTGAAAAATTAAGCATTTCAACACATAATTTGAAATATTTCATCTCATAACTAAAAACTAAAAATGTGATTCATTACCTTATACATTTTATGAATACCCATACGAATAGTCTATTTCAAATAGTGATATGCAGAAAGAAACTATTTTTGGAATGGATGAGAGACTTCAAGTTGATTTTGAAAGCATAACAACAATTTTCATCCTCTATCCATATGTTAGAAAGCTACCCATCATTTAGGCTTGACCTAATGGTGATACAGTTAGAATATTACATTTGAGACTACTTGAAAAGGTTCATAAAGTTAAAAATATGGTTAAATAAAAATAAAACCACATGCTTATTCGATTTGGCACAGTCTAGATGCATCTCAATGATCGGGATAATTATCTTCCATTGGTCACAAGTTTCCATGACCACTTTGCTATATGATTTCAATATCAAAAAATCTTCCATAGAATTACCTTTATTGGTTGTGTATACCAAGTCAAAATCAAACATCTAGAGGTACTCCATCTATATCCATTTCCTCAAGTTCTAGTATCTATGAGAAAATATGTATTTCAAACTCTTATAGACAGTAAAAACTATGAAATTTTCTATAAATAGGTAATTATTCCAAGTCTTAAAGTCTTAAACTACTACAAATTAATCTAGTTCATGCATTAGATATTTCTTCTTATGAATTCACAACTGCCTCGAACCATAGGCCGCAACATGGTCTCCTAGCATGAGAACACTACCAAGGCCAAATCTAGACACATTGTAATATACCACATAACTACCACCTTGTTCAAGAAAAATTAGGATGGGTTTCAAAGTGAGATGAGCTTTAATCTATAGAAATAATTTCTAAAAGTAATTGGTCCATGTTATTGGAACACCATTGATTTTCAAATAAGTCATGGGAGAATAAATACTTGAGAAATATTGAACAAAGTGATGGTAATATTTAGATAATACTAGAAAACTAAGTATCTAAAAAACATTATTTATTTTCTTTGAATAGATTATAGTTAAAATATTTGTAGGATTGATTGATATTATATCTTTAGAAATAAAATTCTAAATGAAATGAAGATGGGGTGCCTTCGAAGGATTCCTTCAGGGATATCCCGCGGGGTGTGGCCTCCTCGTCTAGTGCTGGCAACGCTCCTTCATCGGAGGCTGGGGTCTTACCCAGCATTCCTCTGATTTCTTTGGATCTTAGAGATCCTAGGCAGGTGGAAGGGGTTCCAGTGGTGGATCTTTCAGCTTAGGAGCTTTGGGAGGCAGCTTCCTTCCACGATCTTACCCTGGTGGCCCGCTTTGGTCGCAATAAGCCGTCTTTGGGCTGCTTCCAGAGCTTTGTGGATTCTTGGGGTCTTTCTCATCGGGCGGCAGTCTCTGAATTCTATAGGGTGACCTTTTGTGCTCATCTTTCCTCTAGAGAGGATTTCATGTTGGCTTGGTCACGCAAGGTTCGGAGGTGTAGAGCCTGGTGTTTCTCCCTTTCGAGGTGGTCATGGGATTTCCACTTTGGCCGAGATTCTTCCTCTGATGCGGTTTGGATTTCTTTCCCGGGTCTTCCTCTCACCTTTCACAATCCGGTGATCCTAAAGGTGGTGGGAGACTCTCTTGGTTTGTTTCTTTGTGCGGATGATGACACTAGGTTTCTTCAAGTAGAGGCCAACCCTAGCATATGTGTGGATATGGATCTCACTGTGAAGAGACCTTCGAAGGTTGTGCTTGAGTCGAGAGATGGTTTCAGATGGCGGCATAGGATTTTCATTCATCAACTTCTGAGGTTATGCATTTTTTGTGGTTTACAAGGGCATTTGGAAACCTCCTGCAGGAGGCAACGAGAGGTCACTGGTCCATCTCACCGGGGTTTTCATGATGATTCGGGTCAAGACCCGCCCGCTTCGAAGGAGGAGGAGTCTGAGGTTGTTTCTGTTGGTATTTTAAATTTAAATTTTGCTGATGGTAGTGGAACGACGGAGGAAAGCAGTGGGGGGAACACTTCTGACATTTTTGGTCTCTTTTCGGCTCCTTCCTTGGATCCCTCCAATTTTATCCTTTGGTCGCCAGGACCGGTCGTCCTGGTTTCTCCACCCTCGGGTCGATGCATGGAGAGCATGTCAGAGGTCTGTGTTACCCTTTTGGGTCACCCGATAAAATTGTTAGGTCATCCTCCATCTTCAGTCCGTGTTTCGGTCCAACTCTCACCCACTTTGCTTCAGAATTCGCTGGTGAGTAGGCTTGCTCATTCCGCAGAGGAGCTGGTGGAGAAGGGTTCCCTTTTGAATGGGTCAGAGAAGGAGTTGTTCTCTAGTGCCCCGCTTCGGCAGTTACTGGTTTCCTGGGTGCATGAAGATCCAGGGGTGGAATCTCTGAGTTATTTTCTGGGTAGGAAGAAGTGTCTCTTGGAAGACTTTGATGGTGCCTTCAAGAAGGTGGTTCTTTCTCCTAGATTGGATTTCCGTGATGCTAGAACTTCTGGACCAATCACCCACTCTAAAGCTAAGGAGGCAGGTCTGTTTTCTTCTTCTTCACTTTCTCTTTCTTCAAACTACAAAGCCCGAAAGGGTGTTCTGTAATGTTGTCTGTCATCATTTGGAATGCACGCAGTTTAGGGGCCGAAGCTAAGCATGCTTATTTGGCATATGAGGCTAGGAAATCTAAGTCATTGGTTGCTATTATTCTGGAACCGAAGCAGGTTTCTAACAAGGACAATTGGTTGGCTAAGAAAATGGGCTTATCAAATGTTTTTCATGGGGAATCTGTTAATACTCATATTTGGATATGTTGGAATAATTCTGTTTCGGTTGAGGTGGTGAGCATCTCGACTCAATGTATCACCACAAATATCTCGGTTGTAGGTTCTGAGGTGTTGTTTTCCTTCGTCTATGCAAGTACGGATGCTAACAAGAGGCTGGAGTTATGGATTCATCTGGAGAACCTGCAAACATGGCTCTTACCTTGGTTTGTCGGAGGTGACTTCAATGCTATTGCCAATATTTCTGAAAAAATAGGTGGATCTGTCTCCAACCATGGCGGTATGTTGGAATTTCAAGAGTTTATGATGAATGCTGGTTTATTGGATCTGGGATTCTCGGGTTCTAAATATACCTGGTGCAATAATCGCAAGGGTTTGAGCTGAATATGGATCCATCTGGATCGATGTGTCACCAGCGCTCAAGGTTTGGATCTTTTCTCAAAATCTTTAGTCACCCATCTCACTCGTGTGCTTTCAGACCATGGACCTATTCTTATTGAGATCAGGCGTGAGGTGGCTATTGGTTCCTTCTTTCATTACTCTTCTGCATGGCATCGTGATGCTTCTTTTTTGGATCTTTTAAAGAACTCCTGGTTTAAGGAGGAAGACATTAGATCCTAGGGCGATCTAATCAATCGTCTCAAATGCCTCAAGCAGGAAATTCGAAGCTGGCTAAGCTCTGAACCAGATGTCTCGAATGGGGTGATCTCTATTCAGGCTGAAGTTGATAGGCTGGAGGAGTCTTTTCAAAATGTTTCGGATGAGGATACCTTTGTTTTTCTATGTGACAAGCAGATTGTTCTGGCTGAGAAAATTCTTGAAATTGAAAGACTCTATAAGAAGAGGTCTCGGGTTAGATGGTTAAGGGAAGGTGACCACAATAATGATTTATTTCATGCATTCATTAAGGAGAGGCGAAGCACGAGGATTAATTTGAAACTTGATAATGGGTCTTTCACGTCTGATGTGGATATCGCTGGGAATATGGATTTGGATCACTTTGAGGGCATTCTTCTAGGACATTCCATTTCTAGCTTCGAGAGGGATGCTATGGAGAATGATGATTTCTTGGGCTGTCTTCCTCATCTGGTGATGGATTCGGACAACAACCTTATTTCCTCTATTCCAGTGGAGGAGGAGGTTAAAGAAGCGGTGTCATGTATGGCCCAAGATAGTGCCCCTGGCCCGGATGGTTTTCCGGCTTCCTTCTACACCAAGTCATGGGAGGTTATAGGCCCTCAAGTGGTGGAGGCGGTTCAGGACTTCTTTTGCGGTGGTTCTCTGATCAGGTGTATTTGTTTTTCTAGACTTATTCTTATCCCAAAGGTCAAAAACCCCAGTCTCATTAGCCAGTATCACCCTATTTCCCTCTGCAATGTCTCTTATAAAATTTTGGCCACTGTCATTGCAAAGAGGCCTAACAAGATTCTTCCATGGTTGGTTTCAGAGGAGTAGCATGGTTTCATTCCAGGTAGAAGAATCCAGGGGGTGGTAGGCATTGCAAGTGAGCTTGTGCATGAAATCAACAGAAGAACAATGGGTTCAAATATTATCTTTCAAGTTGACATGCATAAATCTTATGACATGGTTGAATAGAGTTTCATCATTCATGTCATGAGAGGTTTCGGATTCCAAGAAAAATTCTGTGACATTTGTTTCAGGTGTTATTCACCTTGGTTTTCTGTTACTCTAATAGGGAAGTGCTTTGGATTCTTCAAGTCTGTTTGGGGTGTTCTCCAGGGGAATCCATTGTCCCCTTGTATCTTTGTTCTTGCTCAAGATGCTCTTTCTAGGAGCTTAAAGTGTAACTTGGTGGAAGGCAGGTTGAAACCTTTCCATGGGAGGCAGAGCATGGTAAATATCTCTCACCTACTATTTGCTGATGATATATTGATTTTTACAAATGGAAGGCGCTCTTATTTGAATTTTCTCATGGGGTTAATCTCTAGCTACGACCGTCGTAGTGGGAAAATCATTAATTCCTCCAAGAGTCATGTCTTCATTTCTGATAAAATCCATAGCCGAAGGTGCAGGTATATTCACGGGATCCTTGGTTGCTGCCAAAAACATCTTCCAATTTCCTACCTAGGAGTGCCAATCTCCTTTGGCCACATCAAAAAACATCATTTTAATGATATTTTTTATCGTATTCTGGGAAGAATTTTTAATTGGAAGAACAAGTTGTTATCGTTTGGAGGGAGAATTATGTTGATAAATAGCATGCTCACTTCCATTCCCATGCACGCTTTCTCTGTTATAAACCCTCTGAAAGGATCAATTGGGAGGATGGAAAACATTCTTAATTCTTTTCTCTGGGATGAAAAGCAGTAAGGGAGGTGCCACTAGGCCACTTGGAAGAGTTTGGCTCGACCAGTGGATGAAGGAGGGCTGGGTCTTCGTGATATTCATGATACCATTCTGGGTTTACAAGCTCGGCTCTCTTGGGAAGTCATTTCGGGGGAGACGCTGTGTGAAAAAAATTTCCAGGCGCGCTACGGTAGGAATGCAGTGTCTGGTCTTCATGGATCCACGGGGTTGGCTCGGTGAACATTCTCTCATATTGGAACACTCTCCAACCATACTAGATGGATCATCGGTAGGGGGAAATTAACTTCTAAGATTCTAACTGGTCTGGGGAAGCACTTGTATACCCAGGATGTCCTTCTCCTAGTTTATCCTTCAGCAAAGCTAATGAGTTTTACGATTTGGTCCATGTGGTTTTGAATCCCCACCATATGAACGTTTTCTAGAACATTGTCATGAGTGATGAGCTGGATGTTTTCTGTTTCATTCTGTCTGGTTCAGGAAAATATACTTCTCGCGACTATAGGAAAACTCTTCGGGCGGAATCCACTTCGGATGTGTGGGTGTTGGTTGCTTGGTGTAATGTGATCCCATTGAGTATGAACTTCTTAATTTGGAGGATCAGAAACAAGGCTATGCCAACGGAGGAGAACATACAAAGAAGGGGTATCTCCTTAGCCTCTTGGTGTTACTACTATGATAACCCAAAGGCCGAATCAACAACTCATTTGTTTTTCCTAGGTCAATGGGCTTTTTACCTTTGGTCCGTGTTTTCCCATCCTCCATGCACCGATAATGAATCTCGCTCACCTCAGGACTTCTTGAATTCATGGTTTATCGGCACTGATAACAGAAACATGGAGCGGACTATTAGAACCATCATCCTGGTGGCTATATGCTGGATTATTTGGGAGGCTCGAAACTAGGTCTGGATGGGTGCCAAATGATCCATGTTGTTTCTCCAAGTTCGGATCATGTCTCTCATTGTTGAACTCGCTCCGCTCGTCAAAGATGTAGCCACGTCGGCTTCACTGAATAAGCTCCTCAATCGACCCAACTTGATGAAAAGAGGAAGCGGCTATTAGGTGATATGGAAACCTCCAAACTGCGGATTAAAATTGAATATTGATGGTTCTTATATAGAAGGGGTTATGAGGGGTGGTGGTGTGCTTAGGGATTGTTGGGGATTTGTCTATATTGCCTTCAGTGCTTACTATGGTCTGGGGAGATCCCTGGGTGCGGAGGTTCGGGCCCTTGACTCCGGTTTGATGGTTTGTAGGAGAAGAGGATTGGAGGTGTCCGAGATTGAATCTGACTATGAGGTCCTTATGAAGGCCTTACAGGGACGTCAGGGGGTTCCGTGGTAGATGATTTATCTTATCTGAAGATGTAAGATGGGAACACATCATGGAAGGTTGATCCACCATAGTAGGAGGGAGACTAATTTTGTGGCTGATTCTCTTGCTCATTTGGGTAGGCAGGGCGAGTCTCTGAGGATCTATGATAGTCTCCATTCTCTTCCTCTGGAGTGTGCCAGTATAGTGCAAGGGGATGCTCTTGGATTACACCACTTTCTCCCACCTTGATGGGCTGTCTTCTCTTTCTGATCCCTTATTTTGAAATAAAAAATATCTTTCGTCGTCAAGTGCTTTTCATGGTCATTCCTACTTTGAGATTAAACCAAAATATCATCAAAAAATGAAAAGGTAAAATAATCAAGGTGGATTTGGAAGATATGGTTCATTAATTCCATGAATAATTCATGTTAATTCATTATACCAAAGGGAATGATGATATATTTTTAATGGTCATGGTGGTTTAGAAATGTTATCTTCAAAATATCATTTCTTCTAACTCTAAACTGACGATACCATGATCATAAATCAATATTAGAGAACCACTTGGATCCATTTAATTGATCAAATAGATCATCAATTAGAGTAATATGATATAATTTTTTTATCATAACTTGATTCAGTTTATGATAATCAACACATAATCAGAGAGAACCATTAGCCTTATTTATGAATAAAACTGGTGTCTCCCATAGTAATTTACTAGGTCTGATGAAACCTTTGTTTTAAAACTCCTCTAATTGAACCTGTAACTCTCATAGTTTTTTTAGATCCATTCTTTAATATGGTAGTGAAATGGGGATTGTTCCAGAAAGTATATCTATAAAAAAATTATTTCCCACATGGGTGGTAATCAATATAAATCATTCATAAAGACATCTGGGTATTGATCCACTATGGTAGGAAGAGTTCCATTTCCTATTTCATCAGTATATTCCATGGTCATTACTATTAATTTCCACACTCTTCCTTCATTTATATCCCAATACCCCTAGAATAAATAAAGATATCTATATGGGTATGTGAACTTCACTTGTAGAGTGTAGCAGTTTATATGGTCTTTAAACTCCACTAAAAATTCCATCCTACATATTAGATCAAAAACATGAATCTCTAGTATCATAAACTCCCAAAAGAAATGTACTACATTAATTGTAATGGAACACATTGGCCATTTGAATCCTATTCACTCCCACTGTCTAAGGGGTGTCTTGATACTCATGATATAAGAATCATTTCCACATGTAATCCAAATTTTTTATCCACAAAATAATAAAATAAATAATGCAATTCACCGGTCTCAAACATGACATGAATAATAGTCAAGTTTAGAAGGATAGTACTTCTCTCCATGGAGGGACCTAGTTTCTCACTCGTGATATCATGTTTTCTCTATATAACTATCACTCGCCTACCATGGGATAGCTCTTGCTTCCCTATTGAGGTGTTACATTAACAAAAGAAGTGTTCTTGGAGGTACCCTGGTTCACCTAGATCTATGGATGGGAACTAGTCTAATAGGACCTTTCCATACTAGCATATGAAGCCTGAGGTTAAGTCAAGCCAGTTCCATATAATGTTTTTAGAAGTTTATGAGAGTAATTATTAAGATTACATTTCTTGTTGTAGTGGTGGAAATTTATCTATGGTGTCATTCATTCCTTCTTCCTGTGTGAAAGCATTCCACACTAGAATCAACCTGGTTTATTATTGTGATATGGTGGATAAGAGACTGATCATGTGGATTGATTCTCTGTTGAATTTCTACCCTAGGAGTAAATATCCCTATTTTTTTTATTCCACGTGATAAAATTACCACCAGTAATCATATTGAAATTTTTTTACCCTTCACTAGGGTTACCTACAAGGTATATTTCTCCCACCAGTGACTTATTCACCATTTTTTATAATCATTAATATATAACATTACCACCTTTGAGAAAACCTCAGGTCAGAGCCTTTCCTTAAAGATCTGATCTTCCATTCTTTCACTAGTTTCTACCTCTAGTGAAGATTGAACAAGGTGAATGAATTTATTAGCATATTCAGTCACTAACATACTCCATTGTTCCAATTAAAATAATACTTCTATATTTGTTATCTGAAAGGTTTCTGGAAATATTTTTTTATTAAACTATTCCACAAATCCTTTCCAAGTGAGTTCTCAATCTAACTTAGCTTGAACAGCTAAGTCCTAACAAACTAGAATTGGGTCCTCAAGCATATATGTTTCTAAGTTTACCTTCATTTCATCTGGGGCCCCAAAGAATTCAAAAATACTGGTCATCCTACTCAGCCATACCACTTATTTATTAGGTCCAGAATCACCATGAAATGTTAGTGGATTATTCTTTATAAAATCTTCTAAGTGATTTAACTAACATAGTTCCTGAATCCTAGGTCCCTTATCAATAGCCAGAAAAGATTTCACTATACTCTAAATGCAATCCCAGATTACTTATGGTCCTACTACAACCATGTTCTCAGCTTCTCTCTCTCTCAGATTTCTTGTTATCCACAATGGTGTCGTTTTATTTCTATAAATAATTTTCCAAATCAAAAATTTATTGTTTTTTACTATTCATATTTTCATGGTTATATTCTATATATTATGAAAACACTCTCAATTTTATAAAATCAATATCAAATAACCATCTGAAAATGTAATCATAGTGGTAAATCTCATAAAAAATCATGATATTCTACACTCATCAGATAAACCCATGATGATAAGTTGACATCTTCCCTAGAAGTGTTTTAGAACACTTTTGTACCCAAACCACCCAGGTAACTTGAATTTCAGAATAAAAAACATCAGTTGTGTCATTGTGTACTATAAATTTCAAGTTCCAACACTCTAATGTCCTTTCTGTAACACCCCAAGATTTTATGAGAATTATTCTTCTTAATTTCTTTGATGTATTTTTTTGTACACTTCACCAAGATTATCTTGTACTATACGCAACACTGTATTAGCTTGCAGTATACGCAACACTATTCTTGGATCGTGTTACACACAATTTCAAGTTCGTTTTGTGGAAATTATTCTACGCAACATCATGTATAGATTTTGTTTAATGTATAAATGAAATAAGTTTTGATTATGTTATACGCAACACCAAACAGAGCTTTGACTACACGCAGCCCGGACTTGTCTTACATTACAAGCAATCAAGACCTTCCTCGATAGCGTGTGTAGTACGCAATACCGAGTTACACTAAATGAGATATTATTATAATATTATTATGAACTAGTCTTTATGAATAGTAATACCCACTTTTTGAAATTTTATAAATTTCATCTTTCAAAATGGACTTCAGTTTTGGATTCGGAATATCGAAATTAGCCTAGGGTGAATTTTTGGTATTTTTCTGAAAACTTTCAATTTTTGATGAATAGTGAAAACACTAGGTTACTATTTAAAAATCGACTTTTTATTTAAATAATTATTTATTTTATTTAAATTCATTATATGTAAAAATTGATACATAAAACTTATATAAGTTCAATGTAATTCATTCGAGTCATTTTATAATAATTTTAGATATATAAAAATTTTATTGAACTTTTCACCGTCTTTTACCCACCTCCTAGAAGAATTTGAAAATTTACATAAAACTTAATTTTACTGCTTCTGTGAGTGGAATTTCGAAAATCCGAGAAACACAGTTAATATCAAGGAGTAAAATGTGGTTCAATAAGATAAAAATATTTTTTTATTAATAGTAACTTTTTGCTTTTATTTACCACGGTTAAAAGTAAATATCGTAATTAAGGGTAAAAATGATATTATTATTACCCTAACACATGTCCTAATTCTATTGGATAAGTGTAATTCAACCAAAAACAACCTTAGGAATAAAATATTATCATTTAGGTCCACTTTTATTATATTAGGAAATTTATTATTATTTTATTTAAAGAAGAGTTAAAATAGTTAAAATCAAAGTTTAATAACTAAAACATTTTTAATATAGGGTTATACATAAGATAAATTCGAATATAAATATTCATTAGAAAGCTAAAACTATTTCCTACATAATAGTATTTTATTTATAACTTTTGGACATTAAATAAATTAATTTATTTATGACACAATGATGATGCAGTAATTACCTTATTAATGAAATATTAACATAATTGGTATTATAAATACCCAAATAAATTTAATTTGAGACTTTTTATGAATTACACTAATTTTAAAAGTTAATATGACATGTTAGTATTGATTAAATTAACTTTTTGCGAACTAATCATGTTGTTATAATTTTTACAAAAATCATGTACCAAATAGTGTCAAAATTGACATAAAATAGTTTTAAAAACAAATATTATATTATTAATAGTTATTATATTCATAAAAATCAAAAGTGCGGCTAAATGACTTAGATAATGGTATATACATTAATAATGAACCACTTGGGGTTCTTTTGGCTTTTTATAGTAAGTTTATTAACCATATAGTGTAAGAAAACAAAAAGACACTGTAAAAGTTAAATTATTTAACTTAGAGTTAAATCTAAATGATAAGGTTAAAATAGTAACCTAAACTTGTATAAAAACTATTGGTTGAGATTATTTAGACCCATAACCACCTTATATTAGAAATAAATCAATTTTGAGCTATTACAAACCTAATATGTCTTTATTATAAAATAATATTTTAAGTTTTTCCTAAGGTGCCCCTCTCATCCCTTATAAAAAGGGCACCACTTCCCTCTTCTCTTCACACCCTTTTGAGCATTGAAACTCTGACAACCCATGACCATTTCTCTTATCCACTTCCCTAGAAACATTCTTGAGGTTCTGGTCCTCTCAAAACACCAAATCTAGTCCCTTACGAGGACGCTTAAAGGAGGTGTGTCGAAGAAGAGGTAATCTCTTCTACCGATTCTTTCAAGTTTCTTTCTTCTTCAACTCCCTCTTATTTAGTTGTTTCATTATGAAGTAATAACATAAGTATCAATAACATACTTATATTTTATTATAAATATGAAACAACCCCATTTCACCCTCTATCCATCCTACGGAAAAAAAAAATCACCGCACGTGCGTACGTACGGAATACCGTCTCCACGCTGTGGTGTAATCTGTTTTTCCAACACCACCTTACTTGGATGGGTATAATGGTGTAAAGAATAATTATATATGTTTATTATAACATCATACTTATTCTGATATATTATACCATTCACTCCAATTCTATTCAATAATTATGGGAATAATATCATCGCTCGTGCGTACGTACGGATTACCATATCCACGACGCGATGGGATTCATTCTCCATGTTAACCATTCATGAATGTTTATAAAGTTTATATAATGAATAATAATGAAATATATGACATAATAATGCTATTGGATTTATGTATATATATATATATTTATGCCATCTACTTAGTTCCATTCAAGTCAATAAGGAAAGGAAAACATCGTTCATGCGTACGTACGGCCGACCGTCTCCATGAACGGTGTAATTCATTTGTTTTATCTATCTATTATATATGTATATATACTTAATATATATGATATATAAATCATGATTGACATTCTGGAAGTAATTAAATCATGATATAAGTAATAATAATATCAAGAACAACAAGTCCAAACACGTATACTTAATATAAAATTGCATGGCATTTTGTGAAAAGAAAATGATTTTGAAGAAGAAAGGATATTTTCCTCAAGAATTCATTTCAAGTGTTTTATCAAAACCATTTTCCATATAAGATGAAATTATATAATGTGTTTATATTTCAAGTATAATTTCTCTATGATTTACATGGTTTCAATTATCTTATGATTAAATGATATCCATTTTTTTATATGGATTATGTTATGATGGGATGATGTTAATGAAACCCATTTTATTCTTTGGGTAATGATGAATGATTTATGTTCATGTTGTGGCACATGTAAGAATTATTTCATTATGAGATGGGTGGGACCAATTTATCCCTCCAATGCATTGGGTAAAGATTTATATCTGATGAGATACACATGGCTGGAATGACAAGTTAATCTGGTTCAGGGATACAGGACTGGAACGAGGAGTGAACTCGGTTCAGTAAGGGACTTTGTCCACTAAGATGGTCTTGGCAGCAATGCCTTGGCTACTATGGAAATCATATCAAGTGCTTAATGTTTTTCCACAATTACATGTTTTATTCTCATGAAATTTTATCATGATTGATGTTTCTTTGTGATATATGCCTTATGTATTTCCAAGATTTATGTCTTTGCTCAAGATTTTGATGTTTAGATTTTATGTTCAAGTTTTTGCATTCAAATTTTTATGGATTGTTTTATGTTCTCTATGTTTACCCTTACTGAGAATTTGATCTCACCCTTTTTATGTTTTCTTTTCCCTAGGATATAAATAAAGGTTTTAGGTAAGAAAACAAAAGGGTAAGATCTTTATGGGATATGTTGAAGATCTTTCACCATGATTAGAAGATTATGTTCTGAGTTTCCAAAGACCCTAAACTATTACGGTCCTTGTGTGTTGGTTTTTGTTATGTATTAAGTATTCCGCAAAATTAATGTAATGTCCATGTACGTCAAGCTACGGTTCGTTAAAGTTGGTATCAGAGGAAAGGTTTAGTTAACATTTGGAAACTAGGATGTGAAAACTTTAGTGAAATCCCTAGATATATTTCTAAGGTATGTCTAGGGATGTCCCTAAGGATAAGTATATGTATAGGTTATAGTCCTAGAATTATGGTAACGATCTTATAATTAAACCTAAGATGTTAGATATCGATGGTACTCCCCCTTTATTATGTTTTCTTCCCTAACATGATTTTTTCCTCTCACACTATTCTTTTTGGGTTTTAGAAAATGGATGGAAAGAGGAAGATTCGAGATAATGGCGGATATGATGGAAAATGGAATGATATTCTTCATGAGAAACCAAATGAAATTGGATCTGGAAGTCCACATATCGTTATTATGCCTAATAAGCAATCTCATAATATGATTAATAATCTAAACTTTGGTAAGTTTCCCGACTCAACTAATAAGAGAAAGATAGAGTTTCATGATGATCATAGAGGAAAGAAAGTTCAATTTCCATCATGTAAATAATGTGGTAATAGACATCAGGGAGAATGTTTCAAAGGAACTTGAAGATGCTTTGGGTGTGGAAAATAATGACACAAAGCCAGTAATTGTAAAGGAAAAGGTTCAGTTAACACCATGGACAAGTATAATGGTATTGGTAAGACATCAACAACGATTAAATTTTTTAAATGTGTAATGTACGGGCATTATGAAAACCAATTCTCTAAGGGAAAGTCTCATGAAGAGAATCAGCATGGTCGTATGGGTAGTATTTATGTTGATGATGATGAAGAGACTATAAATGATATGTGAGATGAAAGAATTATTGAATCTCGACCAATGGTATAAGAAGGTAGTGGAATGATTTTACATTTATCAAGAGTAATGTTGTATAGGTAATTTAATGGTACTATGGAATAAAGAAACATCTAAGGATTATTACACTATTTTTTTTTCTTTGAGTATTTGAAAATATATGTTGAATGGTACCGGTAACCATGAAAAGTTATTTAGATATTTTTGGAAAGCAGATGATATGCGCCTAATAAAGTGATAAGGAGAAAATAATATGTTGGATATTATTAATGATCTCATGATTGATATAAGGAAAAAGTTATATCATGGTTTGAGTATATATAAATTTTTGGATTTTGGTGTGTGGAAAGAGTTAACTTTTGACAGCATTCATGTTTTCACTAAGGTTCAATGGGTATTCATTTCTTCAAGAAAATACATGATTAAGGTATTTATATGTTTGGAATGTGAGCAATAAGATATATCGTATGATATATGGGGTATAAATGATGGTATTCACATGCTCGGTAGATGACATTTCTAATAATTCTTTTCTTTATACTATGGTCTTGGATAGAAGTATTTTAGATAAGCCTAATGATTAGAATGCATTATGTTGGACATAAGTTAATATTTTTTAAGGATATAATGTTTTCATATTATTTTTGGAATGTTATAATAGTAAATTTTTAGAAAAAGGACAACCCATGGGACGGGAGACAACCTGTTGCATCGAACAAGGATGTGGGAATCGAACCCACAACTGAAGTACGACAGGACTTTATCACCTACCTCTGGCCAAAAGGAAGTCCCTGGTTAGTAGAAACTAGTTTTATTTTATTAATAGGTATGATAGATGAAGTATAAGTCCATTTTAGGAACCATATACGATTAATCTCACCATATATGGACTTATGTATATTTGATCACTTTTTATACCCTTTTGTTTGAGACAGATGGAATGACCCATCATTCTATCACATGATCTGCTAACACTTCAAGAAAGACAAATTCAACTTGATTTCTTTAAGATATAAAGTGTAAATTGTTAAAGGCACGAGAAACGATGAGATTGTACTGAAATAAAGTAAGTATTTATTCTAATTCAAATTCTTTAACTTTAGGGAAATGATCTTGAAAACCAAAAATGTTGTCCTAGTGTCCTCATATACGATGAATCAGATGGTACCTTAGATCATCACAAACTTATGGCTTTGTGATTATTGCCTTTTTCATAGCCATGTTCTCTACCACTCTCCATCATACATTGATGGATAGATTTCTCTTCCATACCCATATTTTCACATATGTTCTCCTATGTGGAAACCCAATGATGAGTTACTTTGGGTATTCGTTATGTTTCTAACGTTCCTTTTTAAACTGATGATTTAGTATTCCTTTTTACGATGTGTGTTTCTATGAAAAAAACTTTCAAGTAGAAAACCATTTATAACCCCAACGAATTTCGAGGGCGAAATTCATTTTAAGGGGGGTAGAATGTAACACCCCGAGATTTTATGAGAATTATTCTTTTTAATTTCTTTGATGTATTTTTTTGTACGCTTCACCAAGATTAGCTTGTACTATACGCAACACCGTATTAGCATGCAGTATACGCAACACTATTCTTGGCTCGTGTTACACACAATTTCAAGTTCGTTTTGTGGAAATTATTCTACACAACATTAAGTATATATTTTGTTAAATGTATAAATGAAATAAGTTTAGATTATGTTATATGCAAAACCAAATAGAGATTTCACTACACGCAGCCTTGACTTGGCTTGAATTACACGCAATCAAGACCTTCCTCGATAGCGTGTGTAGTACGCAATACTGAGTTTCACTAAACGAGATATTATTATAATTTTATTATGAACTAGCCGTTATGAATAGTAATACCCACTTTCTGAAATTTTATAAATTTTATCTTTCAAAAGGGACTTCATTTTTGGATTTGAAATATCGAAATTATCCTAGGGTGAATTTTTGGTATTTTTCTGAAAACTTTCAATTTTTGATGACTAGTGAAAACACTGGGTTACTATTTAAAAACCGACTTTTTATTTAAATAATTATTTATTTTATTTAAATTCATTTTAGGTCAAAATTGATACATAATACCTATATAAGTTCAATTTAATTTATTGGAGTCATTTTATAATAATTTTATATATATAAAAATATTATTGAACTTTTCACCGTCTTTTACCCACCTCCTAGGAGAATTTGAAAATTTACATAAAAATTAATTTTACCATTTCGGTGAGTGGAATTTCAAAAATCAGAGAGAAATGGTTAATATCAAGGAGTAAAATGTGGTTCAATAAGATAAAAATAATTTTTGGTGAATAGTAACTTTTTACTTTTATTTACCACAGTTAAAAGTAAATAGGGTAATTAAGGGTAAAAATGATATTATTATTACCCTAAAACATGTCCTAATTCTATTGGATAAGTGAAATTTGACCAAAAACAACCTTAGGAATAAAGTATTATCCTTTAGGTCCACTTGGATTAGATTATGACATTTATTATTATTTTATTTAAAGAAGAGTTAAAATAGTTAAAATCAAAGCTTAATAACTAAAAAATTTTAATATTGGGTTATACATAAGATAAATTAGACTATAAATATTCATTATAAATATAAAAATATTTCCAACATAATGGTATTTTATTTATAATTTTTAGACATTAAATAATTTTATTTATTTATGACACAATGATGATGCAGTAATTACCTTATTAATGAAATATTAACATAATTGATATTATAAATACCCAAATAAATGTAATTTTTGACTTTTTAGGAATTACACTAATTTTAAAGGTTAATATGACATGTTAGTATTGATTTAATTAAATTTTTTCGAACTAATCATGCTGTTATGATTTTCACAAAAATCAAGTACCAAATAGTATCAAAATTGGCATAAAATAGTTTTTAAAACAAATATTATATTATTAATTGTTATTCTATTCATAAAAATCTAAAGTTAGTACAAATGACTTATATAAGATTATATACATTGATAATTAACCACTTGGGGTTCTTTTTTCTTTTTATAGTAAGTTTATTAACCATATAGTGTAAGAAAACAAAAAGACACGGTAAAAGTTAAATTATTTAACTTAGAGTTAAATCTAAATGATAAGGTTAAAATGGTAACCTAAACTTGCCTAAAACCTATTGGTTGAGAGTCTTTAGAACCATACCCACCTTATCTTCGAAATAAATCAATTTGGAGCTATTAAAAACCGAATATGACATTATTACAAAATAATATTTTAGGTTTTTTCTAAGGTGCCCCTCTCCTCCCTTATAAAAAGGGCACCCCTTCCCTCTTCTCTTCACACCCTTTTGAGCCTTGAAGATCGGTAAAACCCTGACCATTTCACTTCTCCACTTCCCTAGAAACATTCTGGAGGTTCTGGTCTTCTCAAAATACCAACTCTAGTCCCTTAATAGGAAGCATAAATGAGGTGCGTCGAAGAAGAGGTAATCTCTTCTACCGATTCTTTCAAGTTTCTTTCTTCTTCAACTCCCTCTTATTTAGTTGTTTCATTATGAAGTAATAACATCATTATCACTCACATAATGATATGTTATTATAAATATGAAACAACCTCATTTCACCTTCTATCCATCCTACGGAAAACGAAATCACCGCGCGTGCGTACATACGGAATACCATCTCCACGCTGTGGTGTAATCGGTTTTTCCAACACCACCTTACTTGGATGGGTATAATGGTGTAAAGAATAACTATATTTGGTTATTATAACATCATAATGATTTTGATATATTATACCATCCACTCCAATTCTACTTAATAATTATGGGAATGATATCATCGCTCGTGCGTACGTACAGATTACCATCTCCACGACATGATGGGATTCATTCTCCATGTTAACCATTCATGAATGTTTATAAAGTTTATATAATGAATAATAATGAAATATATGACATAATAATGCTACTGTATTTATGTATATATATATTTATGTCATCTGCTTATTTCCATTCAAGTCAATAAGGAAAGTAAAATAGCGTTCATGCGTACGTACGGCCTACCGTCTCCATGAACGGTGTATTTCATTTCTTTTATTTATCTTTTATATATATATATACTTAATATATATGATATATAAATCATTATTTACATTCTGTAAGTAATTAAATCATGATATAAGTAATAATAATATCAATAACTACAAGTCCAAACACGTACGATAAATAAAATGATTTTACCCAAAACACTGCTTTAACATGGAATTTACAAAAGAATGGGTAATATAATGTCATAAGTGAATCATATATGATATCATAACAATGAATATGATTATGTAATAATTAAATGAAATTATTTAAATCATTATATAGGAGGTTCAGATACGTGCGAATCATATCATACCTAAGGTAAGGGATAATTTTTCAATCTCATTTTTATCCAAGATTGCTTATACATAAGTATTTACTGGGGTTATATTTTTCATCCATGTCCATAAAATTCTTTTCATAAAGTGTTTAATATTATTCCATGTATGTTTAAAGTCATCTTTACCCTTCTTTGAATTTTACTTTGTGTTATGGATGGAATCTTTATTTTTTTACCATACGTGGTACTTTTTGACTTTTCTGACAAAAGTATGAGGAGAATGTTTTTTTAACGTATACGGAATGAAGGGATTTTTACGGTTTCATAACGCCTAATTTTCATGAGTATTCCTCTACAAGTTTTCATGATTATTTTCAAAAAAATCCTTTTCTTTTAAAATTGCATGGAATTTTGTGAAAAGAAAATGATTTTGAAGAAGAATGGATATTTTCCTCAAGAATTCATTTCGAGTGTTTTATCAAAACCATTTTCCATCTAAGATGACATTATTTAATGTATTTATATTTCAAGTATAATGTCTCTATGATTTAAATGGTTTCAATTTTCTTATGATGAAATGATATCCATTTTTTTATATGGATTATGTTATGATGGCATGATGTTTATGAAACTCATTTTATTCTTTGGGTAATGATGAATGATTTATGTTCATGTTGTGGAACACGTAAGAATGATTTCATTATTAGATGGGTGGGACCTATATCTCCCTCCAATGCATTGGGTAAAAATTTATATCTCATGATATAGACATGGCTGGAATGGAAAGTTAATCTGGTTCAGTGATACAGGACTGGAACGAGGAATGAACTCAGTTCAGTAAGGGACTTTGTCCACTAACATGGTCTTGGAAGCAATGTCTTGGCTACTATGGAAATAATATCAAGTGCTTAATGTTTTTCCACAATTACAAGTTTTATTCTCATGAAATTTTATCATGATCGATGTTCCTTTGTGATATATGCCTTACGTACTTCCAATATTTATGTCTTTGCTCAAGATTTTGATGTTTAAATTTTATGTTCAAGTTTTTGCATTCAAATATTTATGGATTGTTTTATGTTCTCTATGTTTACCCTTACTGAGAATTTGAGCTCACCCTTTTTATGTTTTCTTTTCCCCAGGATATAAATAAAGGTTTTAGGTAAGAAAACAAAAGGGGAATATCTTTATGGGAGATGTTTAAGATCTTTCACCATGATTAGAAGATTATGTTCCGAGTTTCCAAAGACACTAAACTATTACGGTCCTTGTGTGTTGGTTTTTGTTATTTATTAAGTATTCCGCAAAAGTAATGTAATGTCCATGTACATCAAGATATGGGTCATTAAAGTTGGTATCAGAGGAAAGGTTTAGTTAACCTTTGGAAACTAGGATGCGAAAACTTTAGTGAAGTCCCTAGAGATATTTCTAAGGTATGTTTAGGTATGTCCCTAAGGATAAGTATATGTATATGTTATAGTCCTAGAATTTTGGTAATGATCTTATAATTAAACCTAAGATGTTAGATATCGATGGTACTCCCCCTTTATTATGTTGTTTTCCCCAACATGATTTTGGCCTCTCACACTATTCTTTTTGGGTTTTAGAAAATGGATAGAAACAGGAAGATTCACGATAATGGAGGATATGATGGACAATGGAATGAAATTCTTCATGATCAACCAAATGAAATTGGATCTGGAAGTCCACATATCATTATTATGCCTAATAAGAAATCTCATAATATGATCAATAATCTCAACTTTGGTAAGTTTCCCGACTCAACTAATAAGAGAAAGATGGAGTTTCATGATGATCATAGAGGAAAGATGGTTCAATTTCCATCAGGTAAATCATGTGGTAAGAGACATCAGGGAGAATGTATCAAAGGAACTAGAAGATTCTTTGGGTGTGGAAAAGAAGGACACAAAGCCAATAATTGTAAAGGAAGAGGTTCAGTTAACACCATGGACAAGGATAATGGTATTTCTAAGACATAAAAAACGGTTAAATTTTTTAAATGTGGAATGTATGGGCATTATAAAAACCAATGCTCTAAGGGAAAGTCTCATGAAGAGAATCAGCATGTTCGTATGGGTAGTATTTATGTTGATGATGATGAAGAAGAGACTACAAATGATATGTGAGATGAAAGAATTGTTGAATCTCAGTCAATGGTATAAGAAGTTAGTGGAATGATTTTATGTTTATCAAGAGTAATGTTGTATAGGTAATTTAATGGTACTATAGAATAAAGAAACATCTAAGGATTATTACACTATTTTTTTCTTTGAGTATTTGAAAGTATACGTTGAATGGTACCGGTAACCATGAAAGGTTATTCATATATTTTTGGAAAGCATATGATATGCGCATAATAAAGGGATAAGGAGAAAATAATATGTTGGATATTATTAATGATCTCATTACTGATATAAGGAAAAAGTGATATCATGGTTTGAGTATATAGAAATTTTGGGATTTTGGTATGTGGAAGGAGTTAACTTTTGACAGCATTCATGTTTTCACTAAGGTTCAATGGGTATTCATTTTTTCAAGAAAATACATGATTAAGGTATTCGTATGTTTGGAATGTGACCAACAAGATATATCATATGATATATGGGGTATAAATGATGGAATTCACATGCTCGGTAGATGACATTTCTAGTAATTCTTTTCTTTATACTATCAGCTTGGATAGAAGTATTTTAGATAAGCCTAAAGATTAGAATAGATTATGTTGGACATAAGTTAGTATTGTTTAAGGCTAGAAATTTTTGATATTATTTTTGGAATGTTATAATAGTATAGTTTTAGAAAAATTACAACCCATAGGACGGGAGACAACCTGTTGCGTCGGACAAGGATGCGGGAATCAAACCCACAACTGAAGTACGACAGGACTTTATCGCCTACCTCTGGCCTACAGGATGTCCCTATTTAGTAGAAACTAGTTTTATTTTATTAAGAGGTATGATAGATGAAGTATAAGTCCATTTTAGGAACCATATACGATTAATCTCACCATATATGGAATTATGTATATTTGATCACTTTTTCTACCCTTTTGTTTGAGACAGATGGAATGACCCATCATTCTATCACATGATCTGCTAACACTTCAAGAAAGACAAATTCAACTTCATTTATTTTAGATATGAAGTGTAAATTGTTCAAGGCACGAGCAATGGAGAGATTGTACCGAAATAAAGTAAGTATTTATACTAATTCAAATTCTTCAACTTTAGGGAAATGATCCTAAAAACCAAAAATGTTGTCCTAGTGTCCTCATAAACGATGAATCAGATGGTACCTTAGATCATCACAAATTTATGGATTTTTTATTATTGGATTTTTCATAGCCATGTTCTCTACCACTCTCCATCAGACCTTGATGGATAGATTTCTCTTCCATATCCTTATTTTCACATATGTTCTCTTATGTGGAAACCCAATGATGAGTTACTTTGGGTATTCGTTATGTTTCTAATGTTCCTTTTTAAACTGATGATTTAGTATTCCTTTTTATGATGTTGGTTTCTATAAAATAAACTTTCAAGTAGAAAACCATTTATAACCCCAACGAATTTCAAGGGCAAAATTCATTTTAAGGGGGGTAGAATGTAACACCCCGAGATTTTATGAGAATTAATTTTTTTAATTTCTTTGATGTATTTTGTTGTACGCTTCACCAAGATTAGCTTGTACTATATTCAACACCGTATTAGCTTGCAGTATACGCAACACTATTCTTGGATCGTGTTACACACAATTTCAAGTTCATTTTGTGGAAATTATTCTACGCAACATTAAGTATATATTTTGTTAAATGTATAAATGAAATAAGTTTTGATTATGTTATAAGCAACACCAAATAGAGCTTTCACTACACACAGCCTTGACTTGGCTTGAATTACACGCAATCAAGACCTTCCTTGATAGCGTGTGTAGTACGCAATACCGAGTTTCACTGAACGAGTTATTATTATAATATTATTATGAACTAGCCATTATGAATAATAATACCCACTTTTTAAAATTTTATAAATTTTATCTTTCAAAATGGACTTCATTTTTGGATTCGGAATATCGAAATTATCCTAGGGTGAATTTTTGGTATTTTTCTGAAAACTTTCAATTTTTGATGAATAGTGAAAACACTGTGTTACTATTTAAAATCGACTTTTTATTTAAATAATTATTTATTTTATTTAAATTAATTTTAGGTCATAATTGATAAATAATACCTATATAAGTTTAATGTAATTTATTGGAGTCATTTTATAATAATTTTAGATATATGAAAAATTTATTGAACCTTTTACCGTCTTTTACCCACCTCCTAGGAGAATTTGAAAATTTACATAAAACTTAATTTTACTGTTTCTGTGAGTGGAATTTCAAAAATCCGAGAGACACGGTTAATATCAAGGAGTAAAATGTGGTTCAATAAGATAAAAATAATTTTTGGTGAATAGTAACTTTTTACTTATATTTACCACGGTTAAAAGTAAATAGGGTAATTAAGGGTAAAAATGATATTATTATTACCCTAACACATGTCCTAATTCTATTGGATAAGTTTAATTCGACCAAAAACAATCTTAGGAATAAAATATTATCCTTTAGGTCCACTTGGATTAGATTAGGACATTTATTATTATTTTATTTAAAGAAAGTTAAAATAGTTAAAATCAAAGTTTAATAACTAAAAAATTTTTAATATAGGGTTATATATAAGATAAATTAGACTATAAATATTACTTATAAATCTAAAAAGATTTCATACATAATGGTATTTTATTTATAATTTTTAGACATTAAATAATTTAATTTATTTATGACACAATGATGATGTAGTAATTACCTTATTAGTGAAATATTAACATAATTGATATTATAAATACCCAAATAAATGTAATTTCTGAATTTTTATGAATTACATTAATTTTAAAGGTTAATATGACATGTTATTATTGGTTTAATTAACTTTTTCGAACTAATCATGGTGTTATGATTTTCACAAAAATCAAGTACCAAATAGTGTCAAAACTGACATAAAATAGTTTTTAAAACAAATATTATATTATTAATTGTTATTCTATTCCTAAAAATCTAAAGTTTGGAAAAATGAATTATATAAGGTTATATACATTAATAATGAACCACTTGGGGTTCTTTTGGATTTTTATAGTTTGTTTATTAACCATATAGTGTAAAAAAACAAAAAGACACGGTAAAAGTTAAATTATTTAACTTAGAGTTAAATCTAAATGATAAGGTTAAAATAGTAACCTAAACTTGTCTAAAACCTATTGGTTGAGAGTCTTTAGACCCATACCCACCTTAGATTCTAAATAAATCAATTTGGATCTATTAAAATATGAATATGACTTTGTTATAAAATAATATTTTAAGTTTTTTCTAAGGTGCCCCTATCCTCCCTTATAAAAAGGGCACCCCTTCTCTCTTCTCTTCACACCCTTTTGAGCCTTGAAGCTCGGTAAACCCCTGACCATTTATCTTCTCCACTTCCCTAGAAACATTCTGGAGGTTCTGGTCTTCTCAAAATAACAACTCTAGTCCCTTAAGAGGAAGCTTAAAGGAGGTGCGTCGAAGAAGAGGTAATCTCTTCTACCGATTCTTTCAAGTTTCTTTCTTCTTCAACTCCATCTTCTTTAGTTTTTTCATTTTGAAGTAATAAAATCATTATCACTCACATACTGATATTTTATTATAAATATGAAACAACCTCATTTCACCTTCTATCCATCCTACGGAAAACGAAATCATCGCACGTGCGTACGTACGGAATACCGTCTCCACGCTGTGGTGTAATCGGTTTTTCCAACACCACCTTACTTGGAAGGGTATAATGGTGTAAAGAATAACTATATATGGTTATTATAACATCATACTTATTTTGATATATTATACCATCCACTCCAATTCTATTCAATAATTATGGGAATGATATCATCGCTCATGCGTACGTATGGATTACCGTCTCCACGACACGATGGGATTCATTCTCCATGTTAACCATTCATGAATGTTTATAAAGTTTATATAATGAATAACAATGAAATATATGACATAATAATGCTAATTTATTTATGTATATATATATTTATGTCATCTACTTAGTTCCATTCAAGTCAATAAGGAAAGGAAAATAGCGTTCATGCGTACGTACGGCCTACCGTCTCTATGAACAGTGTATTTCATTTCTTTTATTTATCTATTATATATATATACTTAATATATATGATATATAAATCATTATTGACATTCTGGAAGTAATTAAATAATTATATAAGTAATAATAATATCATGAACCACAAGTCCAAACACGTACGATAAATAAAACGATTTTACCCAAAACGCTGCTTTAACATGGAATTTACAAAAGAACGGTTAATATAATGTCATAAGTGAACCATATATGATATCATAACAATGAATATTATTCTGTAATAAGTCAATTACATTATTTAAATCATTATATAGGAGGTTCGGATACGTGCGAATCATATCGGACCTAAGGTAAGGGATAATTTTTCAATCTCATTTTTATCTGAGATTGCTTATACATAAGTATTTACTGGGGTTATATTTTTCATCCATGTCCGTAAAATGTTTTTCATAAAGTGTTTAATATTCTTCCATGTATGTTTAAAGTCATCTTTACCCTTCTTTGAATTTTACTTTGTGTTGTGGATGGAATCTTTATTTTGTTTACCATACATGGTACTTTTTGACTTTTCTGACAAAAGTACGAGGAGAATGTTTTTTAACGTATATGGCATGAAGGGATTTTTATGTTTTCTTAACGCCTAATTTTCATGAGGATTCCTATACAAGTTTTCATGATTATTTTCAACAAAATCTTTTTATTTTAAAATTTCATGTCATTTTGTGAAAAGAAAATGATTTTGAAGAAGAAAGGATATTTTCCTCAATATTCCATTTCAAGTGTTTTATCAAAACCATTTTCCATCTAAGATGACATTATTTAATGTGTTTATATTTCAAGTATAATGTCTCTATGATTTACATGGTTTCAATTTTCTTATGATGAAATGATATCCATTTTTTTATATAGATTTTGTTATGATGGGATGATGTTTATGAAACCCATTTTATTCTTTGGGTAATGATGAATGATTTATGTTAATGTTGTGGAACACATAAAAATGATTTCATTATGAGATGTGTGGGACCTATATCTACCTACAATTCATTGGGTAAAGATTTATATCTCATGATATAGACATGGTTGGAATGGAATTTTAATCCGGTTCAGTGATACAGGACTGGAACGAGGAGTGAACTCAGTTCAGTAAGGGACTTTCTCCACTAAGATGGTCCTGGCAGCAATGTCTTGGCTACTATGGAAATCATATCAAGTGATTAATGTTTTTCCACAATTACATGTTTTATTCTCATGAAATTTTATCATGATCTAGGTTCCTTTGTGATATATACCTTGCATACTTCCAAGATTTATGTCTTTTCTCAACATTTTTATGTTTAGATTTTATGTTCAAGTTTTTGAATTCAAATGTTTATGGATTGTTTTCTGTTCTATATGTTTACCCTTATTGAGAATTTGAGCTCACCCTTTTTATGTTTTCTTTTCCCCAGGATATAAATAAAGGTTTTAGGTAAGAAAAAAAAAGGGGAAGATCTTTATGGGAGATGTTGAAGATCTTTCACCATGATTAGAAGATTATGTTCTGAGTTTCCAAAGACACTAAACTATTACGGTCCTTGTGTGTTGGTTTTTGTTATGTATTAAGTATTCCGCAAAAGTAATGTAATGTCCATGTACGTCAAGCTACGGGTCATTAAAGTTGGTATCAGAGGAAAGGTTTAGTTAACCTTTGGAAACTAGGATGTGAAAACTTTAGTGAAATTCCTATAGGTATTTTTAAGGTATGTTTAGGGATGTCCCTAAGGATGAGTATATGTATAGGTTATAGTCCTAGAATTACGGTAAAGATCTTATAATTAAACCTAAGATGTTAGATATCGATGGTACTCCCCCTTTATTATGTTGTTTTCCCTAACATGATTTTGGCCTCTCACACTATTCTTTTTGGGTTTTAGAAAATGGATAGAAATAAGAAGATTCACGATAATAGAGGATATGATGGACATTGGAATGATATTCTTCATGAGAAACCAAATGAAATTGGATCTGGAAGTCCACATATCGTTATTATTCCTAATAATAAATCTCATAATATGATCAATAATCTCAACTTTGGTAAGTTTCCCGACTCAACTAATAAGAGAAAGATGGAGTTTCATGATGATCATAGAGGAAAGAAAGTTCAATTTCCATCATGTAAATCATGTGGTAAGAGACATCAGGGAGAATGTTTCAAAGTAACTGGAAGATTATTTGGGTGTGGAAAAGAAGGACACAAAGCCAATAATTGTAAAGGAAAAGGTTTAGTTAACACCATGGACAAGGATAATGGTATTTCTAAGACATCAACAACGGTTAAATTTTTTAAATGTGGAATATACGGGCATTATGAAAACCAATGCTCTAAGGGAAAGTCTTATGAAGAGAATCAGCATGGTCATATGGGTAGTATTTATGTTGATGATGATGATAAAGAGACTACAAATTATATGTGAGATGAAAGAATTGTTGAATCTTGGTCAATGGTATAAGAAGGTAGTGGAATGATTTTATTTTTATCAAGAGTAATGTTGTATAGGTAATTTAATGGTACTATGGAATAAAGAAACATCTAAGGATTATTACACTATTTTTTTCTTTGAGTATTTGAATGTATACGTTGAATGGTACCGGTAACCATGAAAGGTTATTCAGATATTTTTGGAAAGCAGATGATATGCGCATAATAAAGGGATAAGGAGAAAATAATATGTTGGATATTATTAATGATCTCATGATTGATATAAGGAAAAAGTGATATCATGGTTTGAGTATATAGAAATTTTGGGATTTTGGTATGTGGAAAGAGTTAACTTTTGATAGCATTCATGTTTTCACTAAGGTTCAATGGGTATTCATTTTTTCAAGAAAATACATGATTAAGTTATTCATATGTTTGGAATGTGACCAAAAAGATATATCGTATGATATATGGGGTATAAATGATGGTATTCACATGCTCGGTAGATGACATTTCTAGTAATTCTTTTATTTATACTATGAGCTTGGACATAAGTATTTTAGATAAGCCGAAAGATTGGAATGGATTACGTTGGACATAAGTTAGTATTGTTTAAGACTAGAACGTTTTGATATTATTTTTGGAATGTTATAATAGTATAGTTTTAGAAAAAGGACAACCCATAGGATGGGAGACAACCTATTGCGTCAGACAAGGATGTGGGAATCGAACCCACAACTGAAGTATGACAGAACTTTATCACCTACCTCTGGCCTACAGGAAGTCCCTGGTTAGTAGAAACCAGTTTTACTTTGTTAAGAGGTATGATAGATGAAGTATAAGTCCATTTTAGGAACCATATACGATTAATCTCACCATAGATGGACTTATGTATATTTGATCACTTTTTCTACCCTTTTGTTTGACACAGAGGGAATGACCCATCATTCTATCACATGATCTGCTAACACTTCAAGAAAGACAAATTCAACTTCATTTCTTTAAGATATGAAGTGGAAATTTTTCAAGGCACGAGCAACGATGAGATTGTACCGAAATAAAGTTAGGATTTCTTCAAATTCAAATTCTTCAACTTTAGGGAAATGACCTTGAAAACCAAAAATGTTGTCCTAGTGTCCTCATATACGATGAATCAGATGGTACCGTAGATTATCACAAATTTATGGCTTTGTTATTGTTGGATTTTTCATAGCCATGTTCTCTACCACTCTCCATCAGACCTTGATGGATTGATTTCTCTTCAATATCCTTATTTTCACATATGTTCTCCCATACGGAAACCCAATGATGAGTTACTTTGGGTATTTGTTATGTTTCTAACGTTCCTTTTTAAACTGATGATTTAGTATTCCTTTTTACGATGTGGGTTTCTATGAAATAAACTTTCAAGTAGAAAACCATTTATAACCCCAATGAATTTCAAGGGCGAAATTCATTTTAAGGGGGGTAGAATGTAACACCCCGAGATTTTATGAGAATTATTCTTTTTAATTTCTTTGATGTATTTTTTTGTACGCTTCACCAAGATTATCTTGTACTATACGCAACACCGTATTATCTTGTAGTATACGCAACTCTATTCTTGGCTCGTGTTACACACAATTTAATGTTCGTTTTGTGGAAATTATTCTACGCAACATTAAGTATATATTTTGTTAAATGTATAAATGAAATAAGTTTTGATTATGTTATAAGAAAAACCAAATAGATATTTCACTACACGAAGCCTTGACTTGGCTTGCATTACACGCTATCAAGACCTTCCTCGATAGCGTGTGTAGTACGCAATACCGAGTTTTACTAAACGAGATATTATTATAATATTATTATGAACTAGCCGTTATGAATAGTAATACCCACTTTTTGAAATTTTATAAATTTTACCTTTCAAAATGGACTTCATTTTTGGATTCGGAATATCGAAATTAGCCTAGGGTGAATTTTTGGTATTTTTATGAAAACTTTCAATTTTTGATGAATAGTGAAAACACTAGGTTACTATTTAAAAACCGACTTTTTATTTAAATAATTATTTATTTTATTTAAATTCATTTTAGGTCAGAATTGATACATAATACCTATATAAGTTCAATTTAATTCATTGGAGTCATTTTATAATAATTTTAGATATATAAAAATTTTATTGAACTTTTTACCGTCTTTTACCCACCTCCTAGGAGAATTTGAAAATTTACATAAAACATAATTTTACCGTTTCTGTGAGTGGAATATCAAAAATCCGAGAGACACGGTTAATATCAAGGAGTAAAATGTGGTTCAATAAGATAAAAATAATTTTTGGTGTATAGTAACTTTTTACTTTTATTTACCACAGTTAAAAGTAAATAGGGTAATTAAGGGTAAAAATGATATTATTATTACCCTAACACATGTCCTAATTCTATTTGATAAGTTTAATTAGACCAAAAAAACCTTAGGAATAAAATATTATCCTTTAGGTCCACTTGGATTAGATTAGGACATTTATTATTATTTTATTTAAAGAAGAGTTAAAATAGTTAAAATCAATGTTTAATAACTAAAACATTTTTAATATAGGGTTATACATAAGATAAATTAGACTATAAATATTCATTATAAATATAAAAAGATATCCTACATAATGGTATTTAATTTATAATTTTTATACATTAAATAATTTAATTTATTTATGACACAATGATGATGTAGTAATTACCTTATTAATGAAATATTAACATAATTGATATTATAAATACACAAATAAATGTAATTTTTGAATTTTTATGAATTCCATTAATTTTAAAGGTTAATATGACATGTTAGTATTGATTTAATTAACTTTTTTTCAACAAATCATTGTGTTATGATTTTCACAAAAATCAAGTACCAAATAGTGTCAAAATGGACATAAAATAGTTTTTAAAACAAATATTATATTATTAATTGTTATTCTATTCCTAAAAATATAAAGTTCAGAAAAATGACTTAGATAAGATTATATACATTAATAATGAACCACTTGGGGTTCGTTTGGATTTTTATAGTAAGTTTATTAACCATATAGTGTAAGAAAACAAAAAGACACGGTAAAAGTTAAATTATTTAACTTAGAGTTAAATCTAAATGATAAGGTTAAAATAGTAACCTAAACTTGTCTAAAAATTATTTTTTGAGAGTCTTTCGACCCATCCTCACCTTAGATTCTAAATAAATCAATTTTGAGCTATTAAAAACCGAATATGAGTTTATTATAAAATAATATTTTAAGTTTTTTCTAAGGTGCCCCTCTCCTCCCTTATAAAAAGGGCACCCCTTCCCTCTTCTCTCCACGCCCTTTTAAGCCTTGAATCTCAGTAAACCCCTGCCCATTTCTTTTCTACACTTCCATAGAAACATTCTGGAGGTTCTGGTCTTCTCAAAATACCAACTCTAGTCCCTTAAGAGGAAGCTTAAAGGAGGTGCGTCGAAGAAGAGGTAATCTCTTCTACCGATTCTTTCAAGTTTCTTTCTTCTTCAACTCCATATTATTTAGTTGTTTCATTAGGAAGTAATAACATCAGTATCACTGACATACTTATATGTTATTATAAATATGAAACAACCTCATTTCACCTTCTATCCATCCTTCGGAAAACGAAATCACCGCGCGTGCGTACGTACGGAATACCGTCTTCACGTTGTGGTGTAATCGGTTTTTCCAACACCACCTTACTTGGATGGGTATAATGGTGTAAATAATAAATATATATGGTTCTTATAACATCATAATGATTCTTATATATTATACCATCCACTCCAATTCTATTCAATAATTATGGGAATGATATCATCGCTCGTGCGTACGTACGAATTACCGTCTCCATGACGCGATGGGATTCATTCTCCATGTTAACAATTCATGAATGTGTATAAAGTTTATATAATGAATAATAATTAAATATATTACATAATAATGCTAATTTATTTATGTATATATATATTTATGTCATCTACTTAGTTCCATTCCAGTCAATAAGGAAAGGAAAACATCGTTCATGCGTACGTACGGCCTACTGTCTCCATGAACGATGTATTTAATTTCTTTTATCTATATATTATATATATATAAATACTTAATATATATGATATATAAATCATGATTGAAATTCTGGAAGTAATTAAATAATGATATAAGTAATAATAATATCAAGAACAACAAGTCCAAACACGTACGATAAATAAAACGATTTTACCCAAAACGCTGCTTTAACATGGAATTTACAAAAGAACGGGTAATATAATGTCATAAGTGAACCATATATGATATCATAACAATGAATATGATTCTGTAATAAGTCAATAACATTATTTAAATCATTATACAGGAGGTTCGGATACGTACGAAGCATATCGGACCTAAGGTAAGGGATAATTTCTCAATCTCATTTTTATCTGAGATTTCTTATACATAAGTATTTATTGGGGTTATATTTTTTATCCATGTCCATAAAATGTTTTTCATAAAGTTTTTAATATTCTTACATGTATATTTAAAGTCATGTTTACCCTTCTTTGACTTTTAATTTGTGTTATGGATGGAATCTTTATTTTGTTTACCATACTTGGTACTTTTTGACTTTTTCTGACAAAAGTACGAGGAGAATGTTTTTTTTAACGTATACGGTATGAAGGGATTTTTACAGTTTCATAACTCCTAATTTTAATGAGGATTCCTATACAATTTTTCATGATTATTTTCAACAAAATCCTTTTCTCTTAAAATTGCATGGAATTTTGTGAAAAGAAAATGATTTTGAAGAAGAAAGGATATTTTCCTCAAGAATTAATTTCAAGTGTTTTATCAAAACCATTTTCCATCTAAGATGACATTATTTAATGTGTTTATATTTCAAGTATTATGTCTCTATTATTTACATGGTTTCAATTTTCTTATGATGAAATGATATCCATTTTTTATATGGATTATGTTATGATGGGATGATGTTTATGAAACCCATTTTATTCTTTGGGTAATGATGAATGATTTATGTTCATGTTGTGGAACACGTAAGAATGATTTCATTATGAGATGGGTGGGACCTATATATCTCTTCAATTCATTGGGTAAATATTTATATCTCATGATATAGGCATGGCTAGAACAGCAAGTTAATCTGGTTCAGTGATACAGGACTGGAACGAGGAGTGAACTCAGTTCAGTAAGGGACTTTGTCCACTAAGATGGTCTTGGAAGCAATGCCTTGGCTACTATGGAAATCATATCAAGTGATTACTATTTTTCCACAATTACATGTTTTATTCTCATGAAATTTTATCATGATTGATGTTCCTTTATGATATATTCCTTACATACTTCCAAGATTTATGTCTTTGATCAATATTTTGATGTTTAGATTTTATGTTCAAATTTTTGCATTCAAATGTTTATGGATTTTTTAATGTTCTCTTTGTTTACCCTTACTAAGAATTTGAGCTCACCCTTTTTATGTTTTCTTTTCCCCAGGATATAAAGAAAGGTTTTAGGTAAGAAAACAAATGGAGAAGATCTTTATGGGAGATGTTGAAGATCTTTCACCATGATTACAAGATTATGTTCCAAGTTTCCAAAGACACTAAACTATTATGGTCCTTGTGTGATGGTTTTTGCTATGTATTAAGTATTACGCAAAAGTAATGTAATGTCCATGTACGTCAAGATATGGGTCGTTAAACTTTCTACCATCCAACTTAAGGAAAAAATAATAATTATACCATTTTTAACATCTCACCCCAACTCATTGGCTTGAGAGGAGGCAGAAGTGCTACTGGCCTTAGGTGGCATTCCATAAACACCAAAGGCTGGAAATAATTTCCCAGGTTTTAAACCCAAGAGACATGAGGGAATGGTTTTACCTTTAATAAAAACACACAAAAACACATATCAAGATAAAAAAACCAAATGAATATATATAAATTATGCATACTCTAAAACCAACCGTAATAAATGTGAACAATCCATCAATAAAAAAATAAACAAGTATGAATATCAGAGTACTAGCAGAATAATAAGCGATAAAAACTAAAGTTTTGAATAAGAAAAAGACTCAGGTGTTAAGGTGGAACCACTCTTGGAGAAGACATAAACTAAATCCAATATCACACTCCACCAAATATGAAAACAATATCAAGGATCACTATTAGAAAATTAATAAATTGGTCCCTTTCTATATGATGGAAAACAAAATCTGTATATTCAAGGGCTGAGTAATCATACCCAGTAGAAAACCCCCTGGATTTTTCCAACACACCACTAAGACCAGAAATATGTTATCTCATAGGATATAAAACAAGTAGGAAGAATATCAAAGTAGTAAAAAGTTTTCACAATATAAAATATTTTAGATGAATAGGATTTCTAAATGCATTTTAACCGAAATAGTTCCTTTATTAAAACCAAAAGAATTTCATAATTTATAGTTTTTAATAATCACTGATTTTATCTCTCTCACACAACCATGCATGTCAAATGACACCCCTATTCTCATGAGTGGTGGTACATCCTCCACCAATCCACCACTTGGTGGTATACTTCTCCTTATGCATTTCAGCCGGCATTGATCACCAGGTCTATTTCAACAAGGCTTTGTACAATGAAATATTGAATACACACCAACCTATAGATTTATATATGACACCCAAAACCTATTATTCCAAGAATATGTGTCAAAAAAATCTTTCATTTAAGAAAATACTTTCAATCAATTTAACACTCTATTGCAGGTGACGTCCGTAATCCAATTTCAAAAACAATTTTTAATAGAATCATCATTAGAGATTCTATAGTGAAAAATTATTGAAAAATATATTATAAATCTTTTATAAACAAAAATACTTCATGTTAAAATAAAAGTGTAAAGAGTAAAAAAAACATTGACCTCAGTCTCATTGGCACAATAGATCATAGATGATTCCAAATATCACACATCTTCATTCAATTCCTCTATTAAGTCCTAATAAGATATCATAAAAACATATTCAAACTAATAGATAAAGGTATTATAACATCGATCTGAGGTTTGGTTCAAGAAAACCTAAGGATATCCACTACATTAAGTAAAAATGAAGTCCTAACCTTTGATTTCTATAATCAAATGCTCAAAGATTCATCGGATTCATAGTCTGGACATCAAAGATCATCATAAATCAATTAGGGTATCCCTAAAAGTTGAGAGGGAAAGATTAGAACCAAACGAGAACTTAAAAACCACAAGATGGGCTAAAAATATCTATACCTGAAAAAATCACATCATGTAAAGGATGTTTATGAGGTCAATTTTTGAGGGGTCACTTATGCCAAAAAACATATCACCTTGGTTTTATTTTTTGGAAAACCATTCATGATGTGAATATTTTTCATGCCTGAGTT
The DNA here is from genome assembly GCA_963277665.1 of Viscum album. Classification (NCBI taxonomy): domain Eukaryota; kingdom Viridiplantae; phylum Streptophyta; class Magnoliopsida; order Santalales; family Viscaceae; genus Viscum; species Viscum album. Next base: position 1,149,688,182 of record OY728128.1, read on the forward strand.
TCATTATACATTCACCCAGTTAAGAACATTCATTCTATAAAAAATCTCACAGTATCTTCCCAATGAAAAATCACATCATGAATGGCCTATTCATAGCATGATTTTTCCTGTAGCCTAATTTCATATTATTTTCTCTTTAATCCTATAAATTTTTTTTCCATGGTATCTCAATGAATCTAAATGTAAAATAAAAATCGTAAAAAAATGTAATATCTCAAAATGGTGCTGCTACACTTGATTCTTACCTCAATACTAGCTTCATATCTTATCCAAACCATCCATCTGAATGATCAAATCTTAGGCCTTTTCCTAACCTAAACCATTAATCGGTAATGTATTCTCAAGTACCTAAGTATCATGGATACCTAAGTTGGGTGTGAGTACAAATCAGTAGGGAACCACCAATGTGGTCCCATATATAACCATTTAAATTATTTTACACTTGTGATATTCTCAGAATATAAATACAAATAAATTTTAGGAGCATAAATAAATAACCCATGTCAATCCACGAGTTCTACCATGGAACCCTGATCAACCCAAACCTGCTTCATCCAGTACTATAGTTTCTATGATCATGTCAAATAATCATTCCTACCAATACCAATCCAAACATTCATATAGTAGTAGGCATAAACACCATATCCTAGTTAGTATCCCAAGGCACCTACATAGTATCAAGCTATACGCTGTCCCTGTGAGGAAATCCTAGGAGATATAATAATATTATCATGAATCATCGTCAAACCCCAAGTAATATCCTTGGTGTTCCATAGTCATCATGATCTAAGAAAATCCCTAGTAGGTTATACAATATGATCAATAGTCATAAAGAATCATTACTGAACCCTAGAATGTCATCTTGAGAATTCCATAATTATCTGGTGCAACCGTTTAACCTCAAGAGGTAATATTGATCATTCCAGTAGTCATTGAAATTCAAGTTGATCCCTATGAGGTAACATTAAGTGGTTAATAGTTTTAGGGTATAATATCCTAACCTAAGTAGGAAATTCTAGGCAATCCATAATATCATGCACAAAGTCCAGATCCAAGGAGATTATACAAGTAATCTCATGTATGTAAATATATATCATAGGGAAGTACTTCCTACTATAACATCTCATCAGGGCTATCCATCTACCTAGGAATGTCTTGTATAATAAGGTTGGCCTCTCAAGGTCATGACCTATAATGGTCACTAAGGCTATAAATGGATCACATCATTTATCTGGGTTCTAAGTTGAAAACTGCAATCATATCTTCTCATTTACTATACACACCCTCTCACTAGGGTCAACATATCACTAGGGAACCCATGAGGGTCCTCAAAATCTCATCATAACTAAAAATCATCATAATGATTCCTCAATTCCAAACTCATCTCTTGGGTCAACACCCATAACTCAAAGGGTATCACATCTCTTAACATTATCATTTCGCCATACGACCTCACTAGCCTCTTAGGCAATCTACACTGGGATTAGTCAAGAATATGGTCTCAAGCTCGTATCATGTCCCAAGGAATCACTAGTTCAGTCCTCATACACCCAACCCACCCAAATAATCATATCTCATTGGGGGAGGATCTATCACCCAGTGCTCATTCCACAAATCACATGGATCTATGAAATCTCATTATTATCACATGGCCAATATTTAAGAAAACCAACTCAATCCATCATACCCTCTACCTTTAGGTTTATAAGGGAACCTAAAAAATGTCTCATACATTTCATTCATTTAATTTATTTAAAATCCCCTCATGATCCATATGTATCATGAAACATATATAATATCTAGGCCTCTTACATTGGTGGTTGAGGCAATCAAGTCAGTGCCCAAGGTCCCTCATGGACTTAGAGCCTTGTCTAATTCATTCGTAAGAATTAAATTTTAATTAATTAGTCTTTTTAGTTTTAAATGTCAACCTCTCTCAGTAGAGAGACAAAAAATCACATTCCTTGAATAAAAAAAATTCATAAACACAAAACGATAGATGAAAAAGAACCACCTACCTCAATCAAGTCATTCCCCTTTTAAGTATAGCCCAAAAACTCTACCCATGCTCGTCTAAGTTTTTCAAACCACCGCCTATCAATGTGAGGCCTTTTTATACATCAAAATAACCAAATTAATTAATTATAATTAAATTATAATTAATTGATCAATTATAATTAATTTTAAGTAATTTTAATCATTAACACAGTTTAACTCAATTAGTCCTAAACATCGTATAACTCACTGTTCAACCCCATCACATTGCAATGAAACCAAAAGCACACGAGAGGCCCACAACGCACTCTCTACATCATCTCAGAAATAATACCTAACATGTGACAATGATTCAATGGTTAAATTAATTCAATTTAATCTAAAACCCTTGAAAATTCCATATGATAATATACCTTTTCTAAAACATCAAGAAACGATATACTGGTACTATCTTGGGATACATTTACTGAAGACATGAAAATTCACCATTGATCAGGATTATTTTACCATGCTTTGGTAAAATTTTTACTCAAAAAAACTATCCAAAATCGGATTGAAATTAGTAGGGATCGAATGAATTCAATGAAAAAAGAAGATATGGACACTTTACCTTTGACCCACTACAAAAATAAACTAAGAACCCATCCCCCTCAAGGGGGGTCAAAGGAAAATTAAGGGGGGTACGAGTGAAATTGCCTTATCCCATTGCTAACCCTCATAAAAACCAAATGCCACTCACCTAGAAAATGACTGAAGTGGCCTTTATAAAATAACACCTATACAATTATCAGGACATGACCATAAGGGTCACACTATGAATATTTTGGAAGTTCACCCTTCTCCCTTAAACAGAAATCTTTCACACCCTGAAATACTAGAACACTCCCCATGAGACCCTTTCATGCTATGAAATTCCCGTTTATTCCATCAAAATCTTGCAGATACACATTACTAGTCTAGGACCCTAAACGTTCCTCCTACATTCATTTGAACCCTTGGGGAATACACCGAACCTTAAAGAATATCCAAACCCATCATTTAAGGACATTAAAACCCTTGAAAAGTCATTTTGAGTACCGATTCTCAAAATGAACCATACACCAACTCAAAAATTCAAACTTTTCTTGAATTTCATATCTCATATAGACACGGGGTATTATAATCTCCCCACCTTAAATCTTATTATAACACCCCAAGGTTTTAAAAATAAATTTAAATTGATAAAACATTGTTTTAAATAGATAATTATAACTATCCTTTAAACATAATTTTTTGCGTCTATGTTTTGAATTTTGGAAAATGGTCATCTATAATTGTGATCAATAAGTTATTCGGAGTCTGATGGAACCAACTTGATTTTTTTTAATAGTAACATACCCTTATAAATAGTAATATGAATAGTAATATGACACTAATGAATATTAAATTGTATTTTTATTTTATTTTATTAAGGTTATAAGATAATGAGATGTTGATTATTTTTTCAAGGTGTTAAAAATGAGTTTTAGATTTAAAATTGTTATTTTTGAATAAATAATGATTTTATTTAAAAATTAAATTAATAATATTTAGAACATTATTTTAAAAAAATGGATTTCATTTTTAAATTCTACATGTAAAAAAATGGTTAGGGTGAATTTTTGGGATTTTTCTAAAATTCTTGAATTTTTTAGGAATAGTGAAATACAGTAAAATACCGTATATTAAAATTATCAGTTAAATACACTATTTATGACATCATAAGTGATTTAATACCACTTGGTTTGAACTCACATTCAATTATTGATATTTTGGGTAACATTAATTAATACTATTCATAGTCTTGAGCAAAAATATTATAAAAATGATTAAAATAATGTAAAATACCTCCTCTCCTCCACTATAAATACCACCCTCATTCCCCTCTTCCTCCCACACCTCTCAAGCCCTGATACTTACCTAATTTCTACCCAATACTCCTCCTAAGGATATTACCCAAGTCCTAGATTTTATGGTCTCACAAAAAGGACAAAACCAAAGGCCTTAAGAATGATCTTAAGGAGAAGAGATCAAGAGGTAAAGATCCTCTTTTGTTTTCTTTCTTTTCTTTTAATTTTCTTTTATATTATTATTCTTTCCTCACCTCCCCTTATCCAAGATTAATTAATGATCCATTATCTTAAATATTCTATATTTCATCATGATTATGGAAAACTCACCATTATACTTCTTCTCCTATCCCACTTATTCAATAAATTAAAACACCGTCCGTGATGTTTCGATTTACCAACATCGAGAATGATGTGATTTCAATTTATTTTACTTCCTTCAACACTGGTCATGAAAATATTTTTATGGTTGAACTAGATTATAATTTATGTATTATATCTTATATAAGGTTCTGGAATCATTTTTTACACATTTTATTAATTTATAAAATAAAATGAGTTCATTACGATCAAAGAATCACCAAAATGACCTAAACAGATATCAATAATGTTTTAACTTATGAATTGTCCTCGTGTAAGAATTAAAAATGATAAATGGTATAATTTATGGTTCTGGAAATATTTAAATACCATTCCATTCCAATTCTCGAGTTTCACTTCAAATCGACAAGAATATCCATCATGAACTGATCATGGAAATCATGTAAAAAACACACTCAAAACAATGCAAGGAACAAAATAATAACAATTAAAGGGTGAAATGATGTAATTAAATGATCATATAAGGTATTATATAGATGAATATGTTTTTATAATACATTATTAACACTCTTTTAACCATTATACATGAGTTTTAAATGAGTTTTAAGTAATAAAAATCAGAGGTAAGGGAATTCTTAACCCAATTTCCATTCTTTGGGTTAACCTTCTACTTTGTTATTTATGTGGTATTAATATTGTTTGTGTGATGGTTTTTGTTAATGTTATTTTTAATTATGTGTATTTATAGTGTATATACATATTCCATCCACTCTATTAATTCTCACTTGAATTATATGATATTTGTAAGGGGATTCTCTTTTAAAATCCTCTTTTAAAATTCTATTTTACAAAATTCAAAATAAATATTTTTATACAATTATTAATGTTGTATGATTGTGTATTGGTTCTTGAGAATTTTTATGACGAATTTTGAGACCTATATCTCCCCCCAATTCATTGGGTATGTGTAAGTTGTAGTTCGGCCTTATGGTTACTCCAAGTGTAACTGCGATGGTTAGACAAATTGTAAGGTAGCTGTGAGGGTTACAAATTATAAGTTAGCCGAGAGGGTTACAAGATTATGTAAGTAATTCCACAAGATAAATTTATGGTTCTATTTATGTTCTATATGTTTGGTTGAAATCTCATCGAAATCTAAAGTTTTACAAAGTATGTTTATATGGGTGACAAGTATGTATTTTTGAAAATGATTTCATACGATACAAGTATTCATGGACTAATGTGTTCTTTCCTTATTTTTATATATCTTACTAAGATTTTTGTGATCATACCAAGTTTTTAAATTATTTTCAAAGTTTATAAGGATGTGTAAGAAAAATAAGGAATCCATGATAAATGTTATGAAGATTTGTCAAAGAAATCATGTTTTATTTGAAAAGTTTTATATTTTGGAAGAAATGAATATTATTTTTATAGTATCCACTCTGTATTTATTTGGAATGTTATAAATGTATTATTTCCCATTTCTATAAATCATTAAACTTGAATAGATCCTTAATGTTAAAGGAAGTGAGTTCTTGGCTAAATTCAAGATTAGGAAATGTAATAAGGTCATGTCCTTATAGTTGGTATTAGAGGATGGTTTAGATAACTTTAGTGGTTAGGATAATGTTAATAGAATACCATAAATGATATTTACATTGTGGTTAATTTTAAATGTTATAACATTTAAATATTACCATGTTTCTTTGACTAATATGTGTTTGTTTTGAATGGTTTTCCACAGAAGAAATAGGGAAGGTGAAGAGGAGAGGCACCGACAGAATTATATCCTTCTGAATCTGTAGCCCAGAATGGTAGGTATTGGAACCAAGAAGTTGGTGATAGTAATGGATTAGCTAATAAAGACAATAAATGGTGGTGGTGTCCATGAAAGAGATCAACCATAGGTACTAAAATATAATATGATTACAGTGGAACATTTTATGAGACAACACTCTCCTGCTTTTAATGGATCTTTTGACCCAGTAGTGGCTGAAGGATGGATTAAATCCCTTGAAAAGATATTAAATGTTATGGGATGTTCAGATAATCTAAAGGTAAGTCTTGACATTTATCATTTTGAAGTTTAAGTTTATTAGTGGTGGAAAATGGTCAATAATATCAGGGATAGAGAGGATGTTGATGCCTTAGAGTGGGATGAATTTAAAATTCATTTCCTTGAAAAATATTTTCCAAAGGTGGTTCAACTTAAGATAGAAAATAAATTCCTTGAATTTAAGAAGAAGGAAAAAGATTCAGTGGTTGTGTATGAATCTAACTTCACCCAACTGGAAAGGTACTCTCCAAATCATATTCTAGATCTTAATAGAAAAATTAACCACTTTTACTCAGGATTGAAGCCAAGGTATCGAAGGGCGTTGGCCTCCTGTGAATTCAAAAGTTATGAGAAACTTTTTCAATGTGCCGAGAGGGTAGATATGGAGTTTGATGATGATCAAATGCATTTTGAAAACAAGGATAATAAGAGTTACAGATGGAAAGTTATGGGTAAGAATCAACCAATGAAATCCGATGGTAAGAAAATCCAGTTTCTAGTTTGTGAAAAGTGTGTCAAAAAGCACTTTGGGGAGTGCCTTAACAAAACTGGGAAGTGTTTTCGATGTGGTAAGAATGAACATATAGACCAATATTGTAATGAAACTGATCCAAAGACTAATCCTGATAAGAAAAATGTAAAGTGTTTTAAATTTGTTGAGATGGTTCATTATGAAAATGTCTACCCAAAGAGAGATCTGAATGATGCAAGGAATTCAGACTATAAGAAGAAAGGTGTAGTGAGAACCTTTGCGACTACGTTATCATACGTCAGGCCATCCAATGAAGTTGTATCAGGTACCTTGTTTGTTTAATCATATTTTTCTACAGTTTTGTTTGACATGGGGTCTACACATTCCATTATTTGTGAGGAATTTTATGGTAAATTGGAAATATCACCTCAACAAATGAGACCAGAACTTATCATTAAAACACTATAAGAAAATATTATAGCAAAGAGGAATTATAATAATCTTTCTATTATGGTATTTGGAGAGACGTTAGCTTAAAAACTTGTTGTTTTTTCCTTAGTATAGTTTTATGTCATTCTGAGAATGGATTGGGTTTATGTTTATCATGCTAAGATTGACAGTAGTTCTAAAGAAGTTTTTTTTTTCAAAAAGTGTTTCAGTTTATATACCAGAACAAACCCATACAATTGATAAAATATTTGGAAGCTAAGAAACTATTGAAAGATGGAAATGAATGTTATCTTGCTCATATTGTTGAAAATAAGGGAACTGTTAAGATTAATAATGTTACAATGGTAAATTAATACCTTTATGTTTTTCATAATGAGTTACGCAGTGTCATACCTAATTGGGAAGTCAAATTCACAATTGACTCAGTTCCTAATTCTAAGACAATTTCAAAACCCCTATATAGAATTAATCAAATGGAACTTATTGAATTGAAAAATCATTTGCATGATTTTCTTGATAAAGGATTCATTTGTCCTAGAACTTCACCATGGGGTGATCCTATTTTGTTCGTTAAAAAGAAAGATTGTTCCATGAGACTTTTCATTTATTATAGATCTTTGAATAACATCACTATTAAAAACAAGTATCTTTTGCCTCATATCGATGACTTTTTTGATCAGCTCCAGGGAGTTCAATACTTTTCCAAGATTAACTTGAGATCTGGATACCATCATCTAATGGTGAAGTAGGATGACATCCCGAAAACATATTTTCATACTAGATATGGGCATTTTGAATTTTTTGTTATTCCATTTGGTTTAACTAATTCACTTGTTGTATTCATGAATCTTATGAATATAATATTTCATGAGTTCTTGGATAAGTTTGTGGTTGTGTTTATTGATGAACTTATGGTATTTTCTAAGAATAAATAGAATCATGACAAACATCTAAGGGTTGTTTTGAAAACCTTAAAATAAAAGAAACTGTCTGGAAAATTTAGAAAGTGTGATTTTTGGTTGCAACAGATTTATTTTCTTAAGCACATTGTAAATAAGGATGGAATAATAGTTGATCATAAAAAAAAGTTGTTGATGAATGGACAAGACCCACAAATGTTACAGAGATTCATAGTTTTATTGGATTAGAAGGTTATTACTGACAGTTTGTTATAAACTTTTCATTGTTATCAAGCCTCTTAACTAAGTTAACACAAAAGGGGTTAAATATTTTTGGACAAAAGAATGTGATGTTTTTTTTCGGAACTGAAGAAGAGATTGGTGAATGATCCAGTTTTGGCCTTTCCTTCTCAAAATGGTGAGTTTTTAATCTATAGTGATTCTTTATTTAAGGGAATTGGTTGTGTTATAATTCTGAATGATCAAGTAATTTCTTATGCTTCAAGATAACTAAAACCTCGTGAGTTAAATCATCCCACACATGATTTGTAATTGGAATCTGTGTTTTTTTATTTGAAAATTTTAAGGCTTCATTTACACGAATCCAAATTTCAAATATATACTGACCATAAAAGTCTAAATTAAATATTCACTGAGAAGGAATTAAACATGAGGCAGAGAAGATGGCTTGAAATGATAAAGGATTATGATTGCACAATCAATTACCATCCAGGAAAATCAAACAAAGTGGAAGATGCCTTGAGTCAAAAAATCATGCATCATTAACCATGTTACATTTAGAACATAATCCATTGATTAATGATTTGATGAATTTTGGATTAGAAGTTGTTGGTGCAGAAAATTCCTCTGTTTTGTTTCAGGTTTCAGTGCAATCATCATTATCAGATAGAATTAAGCAAGCACAGAAGGAAGACCATGAGCTATAGAAAAGGTATAATTGGTTAAAATGGGTAAGTTTCCATAATTTAACATTGATAAAGATTGTATTTTAATATTTGGAAAAAGGTTGTGTGTGCCATGTGATTCCTATTTAATGAATGATATGTTGTGTGAAGTTCATAGTTCTTTATTTTCAATTTATCCTGGCAGTACTAAGATGTACAGAGACTTTTGGGAGTATTATTGGTGGGATGGAATGAAAATAGATATTTCTGATTTTACCATGAAATTTTTGACATATCAACAGGTTAAAGCAGAGCGGTAGTTACCAAAGGGGATGCTTCAGCCTTTTCCAATGCCATAGTGGAAATGGTAGAATATATCCATGGACTTTGTGGTGAGACTACCTAAGACTTCTCGAGGTAATAATGTGATTTGGGTTGTTGTTGAACGACTGATGAAATATTCACATTTTCTTTCTATTCGAGATATAATGTCTTTAGATAAGCTTTCTCAGTTGTGCCTCAAAGAGATTGTCAGGTTACATTGAGTTTCTCTTTCTATTGTATCTAACTAGGATCCCAGGTGCACTTATAAATCTTGGAAGTCCCTTTAGAAGTTGTTAGGCATAAAATTAAATTTCATTACATCTTTTCATCCTTAATTAGATGGGCAGTCAAAATGAATGATTCAGATTTTGGAGGATATGCTTCGAGCTTGTTCGATGGACTACCATGGAAGTTGGGATCATCATATTTCTTTAGTTGAGTTTTCTTATAATAATAGTTTTCATTCCAGTATACAAATGGAAAATTTTGAGGTGTTGTATGGGAAGCGGTGTAGAGGTCCCGCTTTTTGGGATGAAGTCAGGGAAAGGATTTTTATGGGACTAGAATTAGTAGAGGAAGTGGTTGAGAAAGTGAAGATGATCCAGAAACACATGAGGATAGATCAAAGTAGACAAAAAAGTTGTGTAGACAATAGGAGGAATGACTTTTCTTTAAAGGTAGGTGATCATGTTTTTCGTAGAATCTCACCATGGAAGAGTGTTATGCATTTTGGTAAAAAAGGAAAGCTAATTCCACGGTTCATTGGACCTTATGAAATCTTGGAGAAAGTTGGACTAGTTTCCTACTGAGTAGCTTTGACTCTATTTTTATCTCAGGTACACAATGTTTTCATGTTTTTATGTTGAGAAATTATGTGCCATATTCATCTCATGTATTGATCCCAGAAGAAGTTCAGCTGGAAGAGAACCTTTATTATGAAGAGAAACCAGTTTAGATTCTTGATCAAAGGGAACAAGTATTGCAGAATAAGGTAATTTACCAGGTAAAGGTTTTTTGGATAAACCACATGGTTTAAGAAGCAACATGGGAGTCTAAAAATTCTATGAGGGAAAGGTAACCTTACTTGTTTAATAAGTAAATAAAATTGCGAAGACACAATTTCTAGATGGTGGGGATAATGTAACACCCCATGGTTTTAAAAATAAATTTAAATGCCTGAATTTTTTTTAATTAGATAATTATAACTAGCCTTTAAACATAATTTTGTTGCTTCTATGTTTTAAATTTTGAAAAATGGTCATCTACAATTGTGATTAGTAAGTTATTTGGAGTCTAATGGAACTAACTTGATTTTTTTGTGAATAGTAACATACCCTTATGAATAGTAATGTGAATAATAATATGACCCTAATGAATAATAAATTGTATTATTATTTTATTTTCTTAAGGTTATAAGATAATGGGATGTTGATTAATTTTTCAAGGTGTTAAAAAAATGAGTTGTAGATTTAAAATTGTTATTTTTGAATAAATTATGATTTTATTTAAAAAAATAAATTAATAATATTTAGAAAATTATTTTAAAAAAACAGAGTTCATTTTTTAATTCTACATGTCGAAAAATGGTTGAGGTGAATTTTTCAGATTTTTTTGAAATTCTTGAATTTTTTATGAATAGTGAAATACGGTAAAATACTATGTATTCAAATAATCAGTTAAATACACTATTTATGACATCATAAGTGATTTAATACCACTTGGTTAGAACTAACATGTCATTATTACTATTTTGGGTCACATTAATTAACAATATTCATAACTTGAGCAAACATATTATAATAATGATTAAAATAATGTAAAATACCTCCTCTCCTCCACTATAAATTCCACCCTCATTCCCCTCTTCCCCCCACACCTCTCAAGCCTTGATCCTTACTAAAGTTCTACCCAATACTCCTCATAAGTTTCTTCCCCACTTCCTAGAGTTTTTTTCTCACCAAAAGGCCAAAACCAAAGGCCTTAAGAAGGATCTCAAGGAGAAGAGATCAAGAGGTAAACATCCTCTTTTGTTTTCTTTCTTTTCTTTTCATTTTCTTTCCTATTCTTCTTCTTTTATCACCTCCCCTTATACAAGAGAAATTAATGATATATTATCTTACATATTCTTTATTTCATCATGTTTATGTAATAATCTCCATTATACTTCTTCTCCTCTCCCACTTATTTATGAAATTAAAACATCGTATGTGATGTGTCAATTTACCGACATCATGGATGATGTGATTTCAATTTCATTTACTTACTTCAAGACTGGTCATGAAACCATTTTTATGGTTGAACCAGATTATAATTTATGTATTATATCTTATATATGGTTATGTAATCATTTTTTACACATGTTATTAATTTATAAAATAAAATGAGTTCATTACGATCGAAGAATCGCCAAAATGACCTAAACAAATATCAATAATGTTTTAACTTATAAATCATAATCATGTAAGAATTAAAAATTATAAATGGTATAATTTATGGTTCTGTAAATATTTAAATACAATTCTATTCCAATTATAGAGTTTCACTTCCAATCTATAAGAATATCCATTATGAACCGATCATGGAAATCATGTAAAGAATGCACCCAAAACAATGTAGGGAACAAAATACTAATAATTAAAGGGTGCAATGATGTAATTAAATGATCATATAAGGTATTATAAAGATTAATATGTTTATTTAAGATATTAATAACACTCTTTTAACCATTATATAGGACGTTTAAATGAGTTTGAAGTAAGACAAACCCGAGGTAAGGGAATTCTTAACCCAATTTCCATTCTTTGGGTTAACCTTCTACTTCATTATTTATGTGGTATTAATATTTTTTGTGCGGTCGGTTTTGTTTATATTATGTTTAATTATGTTTATTTATAGTTTATATACATATTCCATCCACTATATTAAGTCTCACATTAATTACATGATATTTGTAAGGGGTTTTTCTTTTAAAATCATCTTTTGAAATTCTGTTTTACAAAATTCAAAAAAAAAAAATTTATGCAATTATTCATGTTTTATGATTGTGTTTTGGTTCTTAGGAATTTTTTATAATGAAGGTTAGGACCTATATCCCCCCAATTAATTAGGTATGTGTAATTTTGATGTCGTCCATATGGTTACTCCAAGTGTAACTACAATGGTTACACAAATTGTAAGGTAGCTGTGAGGGTTAAGAATTATAAGTAGTCGAGAGGGTTACAAGATTATGTAAGTAATTCCCCAAGATACCTTTATGGTTATATTTATGTTCTATATGTTTGGTGTAAATCTCATGGAAATATCAAGTTTCACAAAGTAAGTTTATATGGGTGACAAGTATGTCTTTTTGAAAATAATTTCACACGTTATAAGTATTCATAGACTAATGTGTTCTTTCCTTCTTTTTATATCCATTACTAAGATTTTTATCCTCATCCCAAGTTTTTAAATGATTTTCATAGGTTATAATAATTTTTAATAAAAATAAGGAATCAAAGATAAATGTTATGAATATTTTTCAAAAAAAATCATGTTTTATTTGAAAAGTTTTATATTTTGTAAGAAATTAATAATGTTTTTAAGGTATCCACTCTGTATTAATGTGGAATGTTATGAATGTATTATGTCCCAATTCTATAAAGCTCTAAACTTGAAAAGATACTCAATGTGAAAGGAAGTGAGTTTTTGGCTAAATTAAATATTAGGTAATGTGATAAGGCAGGTTCCTTATACTTATCATCTCCAAGAAGTCACTTCAACCATTCGACCAACAATCCCGACCTACTCGGGTAGTCAATCCACACTCAAATCATCATGATCTATTCCATAATATTGAACGATCTATTTTTGTGTAACTATAAACACGAGGAACATCATTTATCATAAACTGATTCACACCTCGTAACCATCACCAAAACCTTGAGGTGGATACTACCCATGCCTTTCTATCACGAGACACCATTGTATCATGAGTCAAATAATTCCCCATATTATGATAATACCCACCATAATCTTGATCTAATCACATCTAATCATGACCCATGATATTATCCACCATCATAATTTCCTATCAAACACATTCTCAGTGGTCCAACATCCCACATAGTGTGGTTTTAATCTCACCACATCTTAATATGTATAAAAACACCCATCATAAGCTGGTATTATCTATCATCTCTGATTCCGAACTGATTTCAATTACCCATTCATAGGTCCCTCATAATCCTACCACTCCTCAAAAGGTCCTGACCAAATATAAAAATATCCACACCATGACAAATAAAATATACCTAAACTACAATAATATCTTTCAATTATTTACCAATCATTTTCTTCTCAACATATTCCATCAATACCTTTGATCATATGATTCACCCCTTGAGTCATGTGATGAAATAGGTTCACCCCCTAAAACATGTCACAAATTTATAGTTCACCCCCTAAACCACGTGATGAAATTAGTCCACCCCCTAAATCATGTAAAAAATAAGGTATCACCCCTTAAATCATGTCATAAATCATTGTTTCACCCCCTAAACCATGAGAAGAACCATGATTCACCCCCTAAATAATTTCACAAATCATAGTTCACCTTAAAAAACACATTTGGGAAATATCAGAACTATCCTAAGACTAATTCCAATGTACTGACTCATCAAAAATCCCATTTGAATCCTACATATAGTATTTACATGGGACCAGATATTTTATATTCACATCTCAACAATTTTCAAGCGCCACCTCGACTATCCAACAACTAGTCTTATCAAAACCATGACCCATGATCTATCCATTACCACACATAACAACTAGACGTGACCATCCCACTTACAATGAGCACTATCAAAAATCATCAAGCACCTCCCATTCCTAACCTATGAGAAATTTTTCCCCAAAATCTACTGAAATTACGATATGTAATGAGGTTCATATCCTCAATGGGTAGTAGTGTGCTTCCAATCATATGAATTACCATATAAAACTCCTTTAGTTCCACCTCAATAAGTTCCAACATCACACATGTGTCACTCCTCCCAATCCATACTCATTTCATTCCCGGTGTAACCTAACTACAATCAACTCCTGAATCAACCATGCCACCTCACCGAATCTACTTCCAATGTCTCCTCTACCACATAGGGACATTTCTCATTATCATAAATCACTAAGAAAATAGGTCCAAAAACATATCATTTATTCCATCGATCCTCAGCTCACACACAACTTTTCATTAATTCATAATTCAATAGTGTTGTGTATATCTAGGGTGCACCAGCTCAATCTCATCTATAAGTAACAGGTGCACTGTCCTGTACCACCTGATCGTACAACCCAACTCGCAATCCCATGAACTTTATATCATCATATCTAGGATAACACACATAAACAATTAATCATGCTTTATGGAATATAAATCTTGTCTAACTAGAAGTACCCTTTGTGCTCCTCTTCCAATAACCTAACACACTCATATATCAATGAAAAATCAAACGATCACCCACCAACCAAGAATCATTTAAAAAACCTCAAACATCCATCCATGATCTAATATTGAACCCCTTAATAACACATTTAAAATACACGTGTATATGTATCCTATTGATTATGATGTCGAAACCAAACCTTGATACCAAAATCATCATCCATCATGGTGATTTCATCATAAAAAATCCAAGGAATCTTTATGCCTATAAAATATACAGCAGCACCTCTAGTGCACTAATCTTATAGAAAGGACCTACTTATTCCATCCATCCAACGTTACCATTTTTATTCAAAAAGGAAATTAAAACAGAGAGAGAACCAGTGTCTAGGGGGGTCTATTGTAATGAAGACTGAGGGCATCACCCCATATCAAATTCACCCCCTCCGGTTTAAAATGGGAAACATGAGTATGAAAACTGACCATGCTACCGGGGGTTTCCATAGAGGCCAAGTGATCTACCACCTTATTTCCCTCCCTCCACGTGTGAGTGACTCTGGTGCTACTTTCCAGGAAAGCTTTAAATTTCTGAATAGTGTATGAATTTGACTAGGGGAAGATACCTTTACCATGCAAAGCATCGTGAATAACCATAGAATCAGTCTCTACTTGGGAGATTGCAAGTCCCCACTGCCTGCAAATTGTGATACCTGTGGGCACCACTTTTGCCTCCACCTGCATAGAATTCTCATAACCATAGTATGCCGAGAAAGCCAAGGCCACACTGCCCCTAGGATCTCGGACCACACTGCCATCACGCATCTCTCCCAGCATGCAAGAGTCGTCGGTATTCAGTTTGAATCCAGCTTCAGGAGGATTCCACCAGACCCAGTGTCCTTTCTGTCTAGTTGCTAACCATTGAGCCATGATGTGAGGTACAAATAGCTTGAAAAGGTTGGGGGTCAACTTCCAGATGTCATCGGTGCCACACAATTCCACAATAATACATCGTACTCTTGCTGTAATGGATCTCCCCATAGATGTGATCCCTCAAACCTGGAACGGTTTCTCTCTTTCCATACACACCAACATATAGCGTTGAAGATGATAGATCTCACCCTCCCTTCATTACCAGATTCTTTTGTCCCCTGGAACCAGTTCTCCACGAAGGAGTCGAAGTTTAGCGCATTGTGGTGGTATCCTGAGAGTTCAATGAATACTCCCCATACTTGGTGTTCCCATTCTCCCTCAAAGAATATGTGGGATAAACTCTCCTCGCGTTTTTTAACACAACACTGGTAGCAAGAGGCCATGCTAATGTCGAGCCTCTTAATGATATCATCAGACGGTAATGCTCGATTCTGGATCCTCCATGTTAGAAAGTTAAATTTTGTAGGGATACTCTTACACCACACCCGACCGTACCCCCTGCCTACTGGCCCTGCGACAAGCTGGACCTGAAAAAAATCCTTCGCATTGAACCTACCCGAGGTAGAGGGGGTGAAGACACACCGTTCCATATCCGAACTGAAAATAATAGAGTCAAAAACCTCCTGTTGGTTCGTGTCCAAAATGGATCTGAAGAAATGTGGGTACTGACTCGACTCCTTGTATGTGATCAAAGGATCCGGGCACCCTGGATATCCAAGAGTCCTTCCCGACCAGTTGTGGTACAAAAATTGTGTATTCCCCTCCCAATAATCCACTACGAGCTCTGGAGGATGGATGGAATAAAACTGCTAACAGAGGACTAGAGCAGAGACCCGCTACCCGCAGGTGCATCAGTGGTGACCTGGTTTCTGCAGGACATCAGCTTACCCCACAAAGATCTCTCTTCAATTACCTCCCATGACAACTTCACTTGTAGGTATTGAATAGTGTTCTCCAGACTTTTAAATTTGATACCTCCCTCCGAAATTGGCCGAGCCATCTTCCCCCAAGAGATCCAATGCATCTTCCCCTCTGAAGATGCATCCCATATGAAATGATCCAAAAGTCTATCAATGACCTTGATAACCCCCTTCGGCACATTGGTGGATGAGAGAGCATGTACCGGGATGGCCGAGAGGAGGCTGTTCACAAGAGTAATATGACCTCCAAAGGATAAAAAGTGGTTCTTCCAATTATGAATGCACCCTATAATCTTTCATAACATAGGGTCAAAGTCCCTGATATGCATTCTTCCTGGAGACACGGGGGTTCCAAGATACTCCATGGGAAACACACCGGGCCTCATACCCAATATTCGACCCATATCAATCACCCTACTCGAAGTGTAAGCCTTGGCCACATAGAAGCCACTCTTCTCTCTATTAATTTGTTGACCACTCTAGTGGCAATAATCCTCAAGGATCTCAACAGTTCCCTGCACCGATCTCCTCCCCGCATTGATGAAGATGAGGGTATCATCCGCAAACATCAGATGAGAAATGGGAGGCATCCTCAACCTCCTTAGGTAATAAAGAACATCCCTGTTATAGATGCCTCTGTTAATTAGCCTACTTAAGGTATCTTGCATAAGAATGAAAATACTCGAGGATAGAGGATCTCCTTGATGAAGGCCTCGAACTATCTTGAAAAACCCATGAGTATGCCCCATAAAAGACATAGCCATCCAAGCTGAACTGAAGCACCTAAACATAATATCACAAGACCATCTCGAGAACCCCATCTTGCTCAGGACCCTGTTAATAAATCCCCACTCGATCCTGTCATATGAATTATTCATATCAAGCTTGATAGCCATATTGGATCCACGAACCTTGATATTGATATCTCTCAACATCTCCTGGGCCAATGTTATAGCTCCCTAAATAGAGAGGTCTTTCATGAAACCATGTTGCTACTTGGAGATCCACCGAGGAAGATTTCCATATAACCTCATGTTGATGATACTCACCAGTATTTTATATGTAAAGTTACACATACTCACCAGCCGATAATGGAGGAGGGAGGAGGGATCATTGATTTTTGGTAATAGGACAAGAGTCGTGGCGGACGCAATCTGTGGTAGGATTCCCCCTCTAAAGAAATCCTGGATAGCATTGATGATATCCCCCTTCACCACCTCCCAGGAGATCCTATAGAACCCACCTGGGAAACCATCAGGTCCTACGACACTCTCATGATTGAGACTCGCCATAGTCATCAAGATCTCCTACTCCTCCAGGATCCCCTACATCAACTCATTCTACTGAGGGGACACAAAGTGTGGAATCCCCCCCCCCAGAACTCATCCCCCCCTATAGGGTAGCTCTGTAGCATGTTGGGATTGGGTCCTGCAAGAAGATCCTTGAAGAAAGAAAACACCAAGCCCCCAACCACTTCCCTATCATTAGTGAAAGATCCATCTTCTAAATCCAGGTTCGGTCGGACCACACGCCGCCTCTCCCTTACACAAGCATGGAAGAAATCAGTATTCTTATTTCCCTCCTTGAGCCATTTGATTCTCGAATACTCCCTCGCCATTATTTCATGCTCTAGAATCATAACCGCAAAGGAGACCTTTTTCTCAGAGAGCTCCCCAAATACAACGTCGTCTCAGTCCTCCTCAAGACTAGCCTCAAGTCGTTCAATATCCTGTCTAAGCACCTCCATCTCCTGATCCAAGGTAATGATGGTTCTAGCCCATGAAAGAAGGGCCTGCTTGAGTCGCCTCAACTTGTCATGCAATGCAGTCTAGGAGTTCCCCAGAATCGATTCCTCCCAACTTCTCCTCACTGTCTGGTGATAACCCGGAATACCCGACCAGTGGCTCATGTACCTGAAGATCGACTGCAGAGCCTCCCTTCTTATTAGGGAAAGCAGGAGCAGAGAATGGTCAGAGATGCTACGAGTTAGATGCTCAACCTTCACCTCTGGAAACATAGAGATCGATTGAACATTGGCTAAGCACCAGTTGAGCCAGATCCAGAAACGACTACAACCCCTCTGGTTGCTACACCAAGTGAAGGGGTCACCTGAATACCCCAGATCCAGAATCCCCTTGACATCCATAAACTAGCCGAACACCCTGCTAGCCCTCCTTGGAAGGTCTCCTCTTCCCTTCTTCTCCTCCGAGTTAGATACAATATTGAAATCACCACCCACCACCCAAGGCTGACCCCCTGTATCAAAATCACTCAACTCACTCCATAAATCTTCCCTTTTCCATGCATCGCAACTACCATAAACAAAATAAACAAACAAGGAGCCTCCACCACAGGACACCCTCGTCGTAACATGCTTCTCACCTGCTTGAATTAACTCCACTGTAGCCTCCCTGTGCTAGTAAATCCAGATAAACTTATTGATAGGCTCCTCATGCAAAGATGCGTGAAGTTTCATCTTGCACATGAACTCATTGATCATCATAGATTTCTGCTTGTGCTCGAGGATCGCCAACACCTTGACCTTATGTTTCTTGACTTCTGAGACAATAAAATCTAACTTAACTCTCGCCCCGACTCCCTGTGAATTATAGATGAAGATTGGATTCATGGAAACAATGAATGCCTGGATTTGGCCCCAGGAAACTCGGTCTCTTCCACAAGGTAAACATATCACTCCCTATTCTGTAGCCTCTTCGACGACGACCTCGTGCACACTCCCAGACCCGAACCAGCTTGAATTGAAGGGGAAGGTATAAGCCTTGACGCACGCTTAGAAGCCTTCCCCTTCACCTCCAAAGGAGGCGATCGAGCCTCCTCTTCCGACGTTGAGAGAACCTGCACAGATGGTGAGGGAGCACCGGCAGCAAGAGCACTATTGACCAACCAACCATCCTCAGCAAGGAGCCGATATTCATGAAAACCTGCCACATCAAGACATCCAGCTCGGTCCAGCACCCTATGTCTCTGAAGAAGATCCACTCTAGGAAGAGCGGCTCCCTATCCAGAAACCTTCTTGGGAAGATTCTCATCATAAGAGAGAGGAGCCAGAAATGCTCGAGGGTGATATTGAGAAAAGGAAACCATCAGACTCGGAGAAACCTCCCAAAGTGTATCCCACAAATCACCTTCCCTGATCATACAGGATTGTGGACAAGACCAAGCCAAGGAATCCAAGGGATCCATACGAATAGCACTCATCCCATAGGAACCCAGATCCGCATCTGGGAAGGCCTCAAGCCTAGGACAGGAGGAAACAAGCTCTTTGCATACTAGGAACACAGGGCAGTTGCCGCACGGGCCAGAAGAAGTGGAAAAATCTTAGACCTCCAGCTGATCCGATACTGAGCTAGGCTAGCCATCTGCAGATAACAATAGACCTCTTGGCACGGGAACACATCCCTCACGAGGCCACACTCCAGGGCGCCGTTTCTTGCAGATCTTCCCCGAATGACCCTATAGAATACACTCCAAACAAAACCTATGAAAAATAGGATAAACCAAATACTGAGACTAGATGGAGGAATCATGCACCTTCAGGGATAGTCTCTCTGGGATAGTCATAGATAGATACAATTCCACGCATATCTGAGGGGCCAACATCTCATCACCTCTACGAGTGCGCACATCCACGCAAAGAAAACCCCCCACCGAGTCTCTGATGGCCCTGAGAAAAGTACTATTCTAAAAATGAAGCGACAAGCTGGGGATACATAACCAAACTGTAGCACGAGGATCTTCTTTCCCCTTATGAGTCTCCATCGACCACCGAGAGAGGTTGAAGCGCCATTGGCCCAAGACACGGGGAGCAAAGAACCATGACTTAATGAAATCCTCCTTCGAATCTAACACCAAATAGAACGAGATCCTGTGGATCACCAAAATGACAACCTCTTCCTTCAATCCCCAAGACACCACAAAATGTTGTAATACAGGAAGTAAAGGTTTCACAGCTCCGAAACGCACCACCAGCGTCCATTTGAGTCCAACAATCGCCTCATTGACCACCACGGAAGGAGACAACAGTGAGATATGAGAACCTTCCCATACCACCTAGTGAGAGAATAGATCGATGCTCATAAAGCACGAATCCAAAACCCCTGAGCTCAGACCGCAAAGTGCATCTTTGAAGGACAACACCGGATGCTGTGTTTGGGGAGCCCGAACGGCAGACCCCCAGCGAGGAGAAGAGCCGCCGAACGGAGCCAAAATCCCAGGGACAACCAATGACGGGGACAAAAGCATCTATTTATTCTTTCACCTATGAGTCTCTCACCATCCTGAGCTAAACACTCACTCAGGTTACCCACATATAGTGTATCTTAACAACAATAGTGCGAAAATAACACTTCTCAATCAAACGACCCTACTCACTAGCCTGAGTAACACATCAAGGTCACTAGATCCTCCCACCTAGCTCATAAATCACATCTCACATAAAACATAACTCATGGGAAACACCTCATTGTTCTCATATCAAGCGTCACATGGAAACTCACACACCCAACCACCCACTCTAGGGTATCACAAATATAAACATAAGGAATAACATGACAACTCCTCAACCTACTAGGGTGTTGATCCTCATTAAGCATCCACATACTGGATTACCCCCTCAAGAATCACAATCATAGGTTGATCCTCACTAGGAATTTGTGTATAAGAGTCACCCCCTCGAGGATCACATTCTCTTCTATCATCATATACACATATAATGGCATCAACCTACCATGATTTTTGTTGATTATACCACACCCATATGGTTTGGTTAAGTAGAATATAATTCCAAGCTATATAGGAAAACACCATATAGGATGTTACTAGCACTTTAAATAACCAAAACTATTTTCTCAATCTCCCCAAGGGGTTCATTACATGGAATTAAATTCCATTACTAACTTATTAGGGTCTCTATGCATCCTATACATAAAGGGACTTCATATCCATCATCATTGAGAATCTCATCATAGATCCACGTGACTTTTCATCAAATAGAAATATATTTTGGTCTAGTTGAGTACAATTTCATTCCAAGTTATATAGGAAAAACCATATAATTTATTACCAAAACTTTAAGTATTTGATCCCCCATCTTTAATGATATTAAAATAACACATCAGCATAATAATTTCATATGAATTGTATGTGTTCAATATGATACATGTACACTGGACAACAGCCAAAATATAAAAATTTTCCTCTTGTAAATGGTAAAATATCCAAAATCCAATAATAAACCATAAATACAAAAAAAATCAAGTGTGTTGTACTAGGTGAAAATCAAAAAAATGTAACACCATAAACCAAGAACAATAATCCAATTCCACTGGTAACCTGAACTTCCCATCGTAAAAGGTGTTCATGGTGAACCAGTCCAAGGTCAATCACAAGCTCTGACCCATTCCTCTGTCGCCTATCTAACATATCCTCAAATAGTAAAAAAAATGAAAACTCGTATAATCTCTATGATATCAGTCACCTGAGGCTCTGATTCCACTTTGTAACATCCTCACTCTGATCCACTATGAATAATGACCGGACATAAGAGTTACAAGACCATAGTAATGACTCCCCATATGACATAGGTTGTTCAGTAGCATTAGGGTTATATGGTAGTGCCATTGGGATAATATACCCCATATCATAGGGAAAAACAATATATAAATAACTCAACATCATCCATTATAATAAAAAAAAGAGTTCATATAGGCAATAATGTGTCATCAATAAAAATGAAATGTGGAAGCAAGTAGTCATACAAAATCACTAGATACCCATAGAGTTGACCACATATATATAATAAATAAAAGAAATAAAATATATTGAGTCTTCACTACAACACTCAGTCAAGCCTCAATACTAGACTCAAATCATGTCCAATCTATCCAACTGAACGATCCAATCTCAGGCCTCTTCCCAACCTAAACCTGCATTCAGTGAGGGCTAGTCAAGTACCCAAGTGTCATGACTACCTAAGAAGGGTGTGAGTACAACTTATTAGGGTACCAACAACATAGTATCAAATATAACCAGTAAAATCATTGTACACATGTGATATACTTAGAATATAAATAAAACAACATTGTGGAAGAGTAAATAAATAACCATTATCGGCCTTTGGGTTCTACCATGGAACCCTAATAATATCAAACCTACTTAGACCAATGCCAGAGTGTCTCTGAAAATGTCAAATAATCATTCCTACAAATATCTATCCAAACAACCATATAGTGGTCGGAATAAATGCCAGATTCTAGGTAGTATCCCAAGTTATCCACATAGTATCATGCTGTAAGTTGATCCCTAGAAGGTAATCATAGATGATCTGATAATAGAATCAGGCATCATCATCAAACTCTAGGTAATATTCTAGTTATTCCATATTCATGAGGCTCCAATTTCATTTGTATGGGGTAATCTTAGGTGATCAATAGTAATCATGCATCATCATTGAATGCTAGGAGGTCGTCCTGAGTTTTCTATAATCATAAGGTGTAATCAGCAAACCTCTAGAGTAAATAATGATCATTATAATAGTCATCATTCTTTAATATGATCCATAGTTGGTAATCCTAGTAATTCTATAGTCATTAGGCACAATCTTTAAACCTCTTGAGGTAATACTGAGTGCTCCATAATAGCAGGCTCAAAGTTCAGATTCAGGGAGATCATCCCAGACATCCCATATATGTAAATACATCTTAGAGGGAAGTACTTCCTCATAACATCTCATTAGGGTTGGACATCTACCTAATACCATCTTGAATAACAAGGTAGGACTCTCAAGGGAATTTCCTGTAATAGTCACTACAACCATAAAAGTCTCACATCATCGATCTAGGTTCTAATGTTACACCAATGATCATCTCTACCTATTTCCCATACAAAACCTCTCAGTAGGGTCAATATATCATTGGGGTACCAATCAGGGTCACCTAAATCTCATCATAGTCAGGAAAAATCATAAAGGTCCCTCAATTCAAAATTTATCTATTGGTTCAATACCTATCACTCATAGGGAATAGAGTCCCTCAACCTTATAATGTCATTATACAACCTCTCTAGACTCTTAGGTAATCCACACTAGAATTAATCAAGAAGATTTCCTAAATCTTGTCTCACATACAAAGGCATTACTAGGCTAGTACTCATGTTCCCAACCCATCAAAATAATCACATGTCAATGGGGGGTATCACTTGGCTCATGCTTATTTCACTTATCCCATAACTCTATGGCATCTCACTATTCTCATGTGTTCAATCCTTAGGCCAACCATCTCAATCCATCACACCCTCTACCTGTAGGTTTCTAAAGTCACATAACACTAGGGCCATTACATTTCATTCATTTAATTTATTTAACATATCCTTTGGTTCCATACATCTCATATCACATATATAATATCCAGTCCTCAGCCTTTAGTGGTTGAGGAAATCAAGATGATTCCCAAGGTCCATCATGGACCTAACACATTTTCCAATTCATTCACAAGCATACAATTTTAATTAAACAATCCATTTAGTTTTAAATGTCTATCTCCATTGGTGGTGTGACCAAACATGGCATTCCAAGCATAAATAAAATGCATATATATCATAAGGACCACCTACTTTAATCATTTCATTCCCCCCTTTTAAGAATATCCCAAAAACTCTTCCCAAGATCATCTAAGTCTATTTGGAAACCACTTATCAACATGAGTCCTTATATCACATCCAAATAACCAAATTAATTAATTATAATTAATTAATCAACTACGATTAATTTTAAGCAATTTTAGTCATTTTCACAATTTAACTCAATTAGGACTAAACACCAAATAACTCACTGGTCAACTCCATCAACCCAAAACAAAACCAAAATAATATGGGAGTCCCATAACATACTCCTGACATAATCACAATAAAAATCCACAACACGTGATAGTGATTCAATGGTTAAATTAATTCAATTTAATCTAAACCCCTTTAAAATTCCATACAACAACATACCTTCACCAAAATGTTGGGAAATGGTGTATAGATACTATCTTTGGACACACTCTATGCAATTATAGAAAATCCCCATTGATTAGGAAAATTTCTCCATGCTATGATGAAATTATCACCTGAAAAATTATCCAAAATAGGATTTAAATCAATGGGGATTGAATGAAATCAAAGAAGGAGTAAGTGACATAAAGTTTACCTTGGATCCACCTAAAAACACAAAAATAACACATCACTATCAAGGGTGATTGAAGAAGAATCAAGTGTGTGGAAACACTAATACAAAATAGTCCTTTAATAGTGCTAAAATAGACATTATCAATGTCATAGAAGTGTTGAAAACAAGAGAGAGATTAAAACCATTGACTTTTATCATCAATAAAAAGGCGCTGATAAATGGGTCCTTTTTCGGGACTAAAAAAGCATTGATAAATGGATCCTTTATCAGTGATTTCTTTAGCACTGATAAAGGACCCATTTATTAGTGATTTTATTTAGAATCGATTAAGATTACCTTTATTAGTTTTTTTAAAATAACAGATAAAGGATAAATATATTAGCACTTTCAAAAGCACCGATAAAGTATACATTTATCAGCACTTCCAAAAGCACTAATAAAGTGTCATGTAATAGTGTTCTATAATATCACACTGAATCACCAGTGAAATGTGCTATAACAACACATCGTAGCACCAAAACACCATCAGATATCAAAAAAATCATGTACCAATACATAATTTAAATGAAATGAAATTTACAACACAAATTCATGAAAAAAACACTATATTGTAGACATTCCAAACATTGGTTTATAAAATTACATAAGTAAAAAATTATTACATTTATTCAAAAACATCAATGTTTTTTTGTTTTTTGATCTTGACCTCAACTCATTCTATTACTGAATAAACCATCCCTATTCTAGAAAAAGAATTCACTTGTATAAGAAAACAATTCTTATTTTAGTAATAATATAAAGAAATAAATTAACATAAAGTGTTAGTTTTAAACTAAACATTCAATCATATGAGGAAAACTATGTATAGAATTTATTTGTAGTTGATTCTTACACATCACACCATTTCTTGTTCACATTCAAGCATTATTTCTGTGAAAATTAATTAAATAAGTATAATAAAAATCCCCATGGGTGAAGCCTAGTGGTTGCGTGAGTGACACTTTTTGAACTAAAATGTCGATTTTAAACTGATAACAAACACTTTGAGTCATACTAGGAATATTGTGTATCATATTGAGGTTTGGATGGTTCCTACATGTCAAAAATGACTTGTGGATTGTTTCTATAAATCATAAAAACAATCAAAATGTGTTTTCTTAGTTTTGAGTAGGTTAGTTGTCCATTTAACTAAAATTGATGTAAATTTCAAATAAAAAGACACACTTGGAGTCATACTAGTCACACTATGCATTATATTGAGATGTATCTGATTCAAAAACGTCTAAAATTACTTATGTATCATTTTCCTAAAGTATCAAAACAATTCAAATGTGTTTGATCAGTTTTGAGTAGGCCAGTTTTCCATTTTACTAAAATTAATGTCAATTTTAAATAAAAAACACACTTGGGGTCATAATGGACACACCATGTGTTGTATTGATGTGAGGCCAATTCTTATACATCTTAAATTACTTATAGATGATTTTCCTAAGGTATAAAAACAATCATAATGTTTTTTCTCAGTTTTAGGTATGTTACTTTTCTTTTTTACTAAAATATCATTTTATACTAAAAACATGCAGTTTGACTCATACCAATTAAATCATTTATAAATTTGATATGAGACTGATCAATACACATAACAAATAATTTATCAATAATTTTTAAATTATCAAGAAAATACAACCACATTTGATCCGTTTTAATGAGTGATATTTTTTGAACTAAAATATCAATTTTAAACTAATAACGAATACTTTGAGTATTACTAGGAAGATCATGTATCAGATTGAGGTGTGTATAATTTATAAACATCAAAAATGATTTATAGATAATTTTTGTAAATTATAAAAACAATATGAATTCATTTTCTTAGTTTTGAGTTGGTCAGTTGTCCATTTTACTAAAATTGATGTCAAATTTAAATAAAAAGACACAGTTGAAGTCATACCGGTCACACCGTGAATCAGATTTAGATGAAATCAATTCCTACACATCTCAAATTACTTATGGATAATTTTACTAAAGTATCAAAACAATCCAAATGCGTTTGATTGGTTTTTTAGAAGTCTAGTTATCCATTTTACTAAAATTGATGTCAATTTTAAATAAAAAGAGCACTTGAAGTCATATCAGTCACACCATGTGTTAGATTGTGGTGAATCCAAATTCTACATGTCTTAAATAACTTAGGTATAGTTTTCCTAAAGTATAAAATTATTATGAATGTTTTTGATCAGTTTTGAGTAGGTTAGTTTTCCATTATACTAAAATTGATGTCAATTTTAAATTAAAAGAAATGCTTGGATTCATACCGGTCACACTATGAATTAGATTGACATGAGGATGATTCCTAAACATCAAAAAATAAATATGGATCATTTTACCAAAGTATAAAAACAACATGAATGCGTTTTCCCAGTTTTTACTACATCACTTTTATTTTTTACTAAAATGTAATTTTAAACTAGAAACACGCACTTTGACTCATAATGATCATATACTATATCAGTTTGAAGTGATACCAATTCCTACACATAAAAATGACTTATTAATAATTTTCCTAAATTATCAATAAAATCTTAGTGTGATTGATCTGTTTTCAGTGAGTGACAGTTGTTGAACTAAAATGTCGATTTTAAACTAATAACGGGCACTTCGAGTCATATTGGGCACATCGTGTATAAAATTGAGGTGTGGATGATTCCTACACATCAAAAATTACTTATGGATCATTTTAGTAAATTAAAAAAACAATATGAATGTGTTTTATTGGTTTTGACTAGGCTAGTTTACCATTTTACTAAAATTGATGTCAATTTTAAATAAAAAGACACACTTGAGGCCATACTAGTCACACCATGCATTGAATTCAAGTGCATCTGATTCATACATATCACAAATGACTTATGCATATTTTTCCTATAGTATCAAAACATTCCAAAATATCTTTATTATTTTTGAGTATGGCACTTGTCTTTTTTACTAAAATGTCATTTTAAACTGGAAACACACACTTTGACTCATACCAATCACATCATGTATCAGTTTGATGTGAGACTGATTCTTACACATAAAAATGAATTATGATTTTTTTTCCTAAATTATCCAGAAATTATGAGCGTATTTGATTGGTTTTTATTGAGTGATAGTTTTTTATATAAATGTTGATTTTAAACTAATAACGGACACTTTGAGTCTTACCGGGCACATCGTGCATCAAATTGACTTGCGATTGATTACTATACATCAAAAATGATATATGGATAATTTTTATAAAGTATCAAAAATATGAATGTGATTTCTCATTTTTGAGTAGGTCATTTTTCCATTTTACAAAAATTAATGTCAGTTTTAAATAAAAAGACACACTTAAGGTCATACCGGTCACACTGTGCATCAGATTATGGTGATGAAGATTCTTACATGTCTCAAATGACTTATGGATCGTTTTCCTAAAGTATCAAAGCAATCTGAATGTGTTTGATTAGTTTTGAGTATGTCACTTCTCTTTTTTACCAAAATGTCATTTTAAACTCAAAACGCACACTTTAACTCATATCGATCACATCGTGTATCAGTCAAATGAGAGACCAATTCCTACACGTCACAAATTAATTATGAATAATTTTCCAAAATTATCAAGAAAATTTAATCATGTTTGATCATTTTTTTAGTTAGTGATAGTTTTTTATCCAAAATTTCAATTTTAAACTGATAACGGACACTTGGAGTCATACTGGGCACATCGTGTATTGGATTGAGATGCAGTTGATTCTTACATGTCACAAATGACTTATGGATCATTTTACTAAAGTATCCGAATAATATGAATATGTTTTCTTGGTTTTGAGTATTTAAGTTTTCTTTTTTACTAAAATTAATGTCAATTTTAAATAAAAATAAGCACTTGGAGTCATACTGGTCACACCATGTGTCAGATTGAGGTATGACTGATTCGTACACATCCCAAAGTCTCAACACAATCCTAACTGTCAGTGTTGGAATGATTTCCATTACCATTATTTGTCAAACTTCCAACACTATATATTTACTCGATGTTCTTAACTAAAAAACCTTTCTCATTATTGAAATCTAGAAGATTAAAGGAAACTCATATACACATTATATCACAAGAATTCACCATAATGACCACATGTGCTTCTTGTACTCTTCTGGATTTCAACAAGAAAGATGTTTATTCTAAGAAAATAAAATCAATATAACTTCCCAAGATATTTGTGAAAAAAATTAAATAATTATTAGATACAAATGACAATTAATTAACTTAAAAATTGTAGATAAAATGGGGGAAAATTTAACAAAATAAGTAGTAGGGACTCACATTTTCATGATTGTTGTATGCATTCTTTATGTATTTCCTTGTTATCATTATCTTAGTTATAGACTTAAAGTCTAATATTTCATGATCATGAGTAGCTTCGAACAAACCACCCTAACTCAAATAAAATAATCCACATTTATAAGAAAGCAATTACTATATGAGTAAGACTAAAAAGAAATAAATATAAATATGAAAAAATTCATTAATTCTATGGAAAATGTTTTTACTATGTCAACATCAATATTACCTCTCTGATTGAGCAGTGGAGGGAACTTAAAGGAAATAGATAAATAAAAATATTTCAGGGGTGAAAATTTTTTTAGGGAGAAGAAATATGCAGAAGTTTTGGTGTAGAAAGGCAAGAAAGATGGATAGACCACCCCCAAATCGAATAAAATAATCCACATATATAAGAAAACAATTATTATATGAGTAATACTAAAAATAAATAAATTAAAAATAAATATGAAACAATAAATCAATTCTATGGAAAATGATTTTACTGTGAAAACAACAAGCTTACCTATGTGATTGAGTAGTGATAAAAAATTTTCTCTTACTATAAATGAAGTAGAGGGAACTTGAAGGAAATTAATTAATGAAACACTACAAGGGTGAAAAGTTTTTGAGGGAGAAGAACTTTGTGGAAGTTTTATTGTAGAAAGGCATTAAATATGGATAGACCTCCCTAACTCTAAAAAAAGAATCCACCTATAAAATAAAACAATTATTATGTGATTAATAATAAAAAGAAATAAATTAAACATAAATATGAAACAATAAATTAATTCTATTGAAAATTATTTTATTGTGAAAACATCAAGATTACCTATGTTATTGAGCAGAGATAACATTATTTTTTCTTGCAAAGGCATGATAAATGGATACAAATCTTCTAAAATTAACAAAATCTCCAGAGAATAATGAAAATTAAAATTATGTTTTATTATATAATTTTTTGGTAAAATAGATAAAGTATATCATAACATTACCTTAACATATTTTCAAAGGGTTTCCTTCATTATAGTTTTATCTTCTAAGGGATTGGAAACATCATCATGTGCAGAAGACATTTTATGCATGAGTAGTCAAGCATTTAATTTTTATTATGTTAATGCAGTAGTGAACATGTAATATTTTGAGGAAAAATGTAGTATATTAAAAACACTTTTACCTTATCATTGAACTCTATTTTTTTAAAGGTTTTAGGGATCTTGTACCTCTATAAAGAATCCAAATCCCCTATTTTTGGTCCCCTCTAATGTACAAGACATTGTCTACATTGGAACTGATATAAACTTATTGTGATCTCCCAATGAAAGGGTCATCCTCGATTTAATTTTCATCTGACCACACATTGGTATTAGTCACCAGTAGGAAAATCAACCATTTCTTATTTTTCATATCTAATAAATAAAATACTTTCACTTCTTATGATTAAATTATGAATGACTCATATTTTTCCCCTTACAATATGAAATTCACCTTTATGAAGCCCATTTCATCAACTTTTATTGCACTGATATTGTCAACCCATTTGCAATGGAAAATCAGAACTTGAAATATTGTATAATCCAACTTGTATATTTGTTAGATAATGACAAAATATGAAATATTTTCATAAATTGGATTTGTATCCTTGGAACCAGATATGTGAATCGCTATAGCCACAAGTGTAACACCACTTTTTTGCATCATACTACAGTCATCATGTTCTTTTGTATAAAAATTATAACCATTGATTACAAAACTAATGAAAGATATAACATTTTCATTTGGTCTCCTGGCTAGCCATTGAATTCATTCAGAAATTGAATTCTAATTTTTAGATAACTCTTTATAAATTTGATCTTGGAACCATCCTATAAACTGTTGATTATGTGTATTTGATATCCATCCTTTGTCCTTTGACGGATTCAAATCTATAAGAATTTATTTATGGGATTCAATGTATGGATCAAAATCTTCACTATTATATAAAATTTAAAGGTGGGTTTGCTCTCACCCTATCAAGGTAATTGTAATAACATCTCTTTTGGAAATCCCTTTGCCCATAAGGCATTCGCTGTAGTGAGACTGATATTGTCAATATATGATAGGTAATCAGTACAGAATTCAATAGCTTCTTCAACAATATATTGTTCTGGAATACAAAATTCTAGCCAATTTCTATTCTTGACATTCCCTTTCAAAATATTTATATATCATTCAATGGGGTACATCCATATATAATGTAAAGGACCATATAGTTGAACCTCTCTAATCAAGTGAACAATATGGTGGACCATTATATCAAATAATGGTGGTGGGAAGAACTTATCTAATTCAAATAATATGTCTACAACCTCCTTATTCATGATGGGAAACTTCATCAAGCCTATAACTTTACTACACATGCCTTTTAAAAAGAAGCAGAGTATGGTTAATGCATGTCATGAATTTTGAGGTAGAATACAATGGAAAGCAACAAGCATCAAATCTTACATCAAAACATGGAAATCATGTTATTTTAGTCCTTGTAACTTCAAATTATTCATTGACACACCATTCTTGATATTTGATGAATACACCTATGGAACTTTTACACTATTAAGGAAAAGGAATTTTTTTAATTTTCCCTATCTGGATAGAGTGTATGTTGTTGGAGGAAGAACATTTTTCCTATCATCCTTGATCAGTGCCAAATCTTCCCTTATCCCCATTTCAATCAAGTCTAACCTAGCCTTGATTTCATCTTTCATTTTTTAAAGAATATTTAGTAATGTGACAATAACACTATCAAATACATTTTTTCTACATGCATGGAATCAATAAAATGTATGACATACAAACAATTCCAATATGGTAATCCAAAGAAAATTGGTCTCTTCTTCCAACATAATTTATTAAGGTTTTTCAAAAAAAGTTTACCAAAAATAATGTTAATATATTTTAATTTATTTTATAGTCCATCATCGATTACTAGAGATGGTGTTATTATACCTTATTTGATATTCCCATTGAATGTTGTCATCTAGGATCAGTATTTATGTCGTTGAGGTCAAAATATCAGATGTCCTAAAAACACAGCCTTCGAGGAATGTTTCAACTGAACTGAATATGTGCATTTTCACAAATGGGGCACCCCAATATTCCTTTAATACTATAGCCTAATAAATTTCCATAATTAGGGAAGTCATTTATCATCCATTACAACATAGCGCTCAATGTGAATTCTTCACTTATATGATCACCATACATTATAACACTTGTATCCTAATTTAATTTCATATCTTTGATCAATGTATCCAAATAGACATAAATATCATTATTGGGTTTCTTTAGTCTATATATAAGTAGATAAAACATAGTATATTTGTACATCATATATAACTGTGGTTTAAAGTTATAATTTACTAGCAAGATGGGCCATAACATATGTTTTCTTTATAAAAGAGACAACTTTTATTCCCAAACTTAAAAATAAAACCATCTTCATCTAGGCATGATACATAAATTATGTTCTTGGTAATAGTTGTTACATAATAATAATCTCTTAAAAGAAATATCATTCATGTTTTAAATGAAAGTTGGTGGTCTTCAATGTCTAGATAATTCATCCTAACACCATTGATAGCCCAAAAATCCACATATCCCCTAGAAATCTTTTAGAATCTACTTGGTTCAAACATTTAGATATATATGTGAGCACAAAAAGTTTTTTCCAATACCAAATGTGTATATATTAAAATATTACACTTGACAATTAATTCACCTTTAGTTTCCACTAACTTTTGAGTGGAGTACTTCTTCTAGTGTCCTTTCTTGCTACATGCAAAACGTACTACCTCATTTTACTTACCCTACCTCTAGATCTTATTCTTCTTGGATGGGAAGTGCTCGGGAGATTTAGAATTATTATGAGTCTTGGTCCAATTTTACTTATTCTTTCTTTTATTATTCACCATAAGGATTTCAGATTTTTCACCCCCATGTCCTTATCCACATAGTGAATTGGAGTAAGAAGTTCTGAAAGTCTCTTCTCATTATTTATCATGTTATAATTAATAATAAAATTGGATAAGGTCTTAGGTGTTGAGGAAAGTATGAGATCTATGTGAAAATTATTCAGGAATTTAATCCCTAATATGTCTAAGTGCTTAATGTGTCCAGTAATCTTGGATACATGTAGCCCAGCTAGCACCGAATCTCTAAGATTATTTATAAAAATATCATTAGAGATATCATATCTCTCTTGTCTCACCTTATCTTTATAGAGATACCAAAGGAGATAAATCATTCTATATTCATCCATGTCTTCATGTTGCTTCAAAAGATCATTGTATATGGATGATATCATGAAACACTGAACATTTGTAGCATCGTTTAAATATTTCTCATAAAGGGTCATTTCTTCCTCACTAGCCTCATTACCAGACACATCTGGAATAGGATCTTCTAGCATATACAATTTCTTTTTATGGAATATGATAACATGTAAGAAACTTTTCCACTCTTGTAAATTTTTGTTAGTGAGAAGGTTATCTTAATTATGGATCACAGTGATATGTTTAAAGTCATTTTTATTATTCTTTCTACAAATAAGACGAGAAATTTTTAGTACTTTATATGGTAAAATTTAGACAAATAAATAAATATCATATTTATTAATCTCCCACTATTTTATAAAAACCAAATATACCTCACCATTGACTTTCGAATATCCTATTTCTTGAATATTCTTGTGGAAAGGATCCATATTCCACTTCTCATCAGCCTGAATTTGGTCGGTCAAGAAATTTAAAGGGTTTTAGGTAGGCATTCCAAATTACAACTGCATTAACTCATAATTCCTTGATCTATTGAGTGGACTCCCAAATCCTAAAATCATTAAGTTTTATTTCCTTAACCTTTTCCTATTAGTTACACCTAACCCTACTTTAGAGGTCAACACTTTATGTGAACAAATTTAAGCCAGCCCAAAACATCAATTTAGAATTCCCTAATAATTGAAAGCATGCCAACTTTGGCTAGTGAAGAACTTTGAAATATGGTTCAATTTCAACTAAAGTAGTGGAAGGATATACTAACATAATATATATAATTGAGGGATTTTATCTTTATGTGTAAATTTAAAATTGTTATCTTTATTAAATTCTTTTTAATATTAAGTGGATTTACTTAAGTGATTTCCCATGTCTTAGATAATATTTATGCATATGATAATTTATTTTAGTTCTATATTTTATGATTGTTAATTAATTAATTAATGTAATCTTGAAAAAACTTCCATAATTAAATATCCATTAAACTTTATAGAAATAAAATATTAAATTGGTATGATCACGAGATTTTACTAATGGTTAGTTTATCTAGTGGATGATAAATTAATATTTAGACTAGGGGAAAACACCTTGAACCATTTATGGTTCATGTTATAGATTTCTACCAGTCCATATATGTATCTTTATGGGATTGGCTTCACCTAAACTCCAAACTTAAACTGCCTTCACTATCTTGGGAGCTTTACCCATTTCATATTCTTTTACTCACATGAAGATGAGGGAACCAAAGGATTGGTTAAGGGGTTTACATAAAATAAACCATGAGAACCCATTCCCTTATATAATGAGATGTGAGATTATGCATAGGCCAACAATTTTATTTAATAATAAATTAAATGAAACCAATCGCATACAAAGGTCTTGTCTAATATCATGATCATCCACATGCATTCAAAGAATTATTCATTTAATAAAATTATCATTCAATTATAATAATTCTTATTTAATATGAATCACACTCTAATTAATTAATTATATTATTTAATTGATTAACTAATTAATCTTAATTCTCAACTAAATTTTTCTTGAAAATATAATCCATCATAATTTTAAAAAAAAATTATTTAAAATTAACTATGTACAAAATGTACCTTGGAGGCAACATAGTGAGTACCCGTCTGAACAACCCAACATGTATTATACCCATATACTGTTTACTATTGTGACATGTAGAATACACAACTTATAACGTAATTTCATATCATGTACTATAAACTTAATGACCACATAGAAAACATGGTATTTACATAGTGTGTTATGCTTTAATTCATGTAGATTAATAAATTTAAAAAAAATTATACATGATATGTAGATTTGAACATTACAAAAAAATAAATTAGATATTTATATATATAAAAAGTCACATGGAATGTACTGTAAACTTAATGACCACATGGAACACATATTGGTAAGGTTTTCATAGTATATTAGATTAATTTTCAATTATATGTAATTTTGTAAAAGTACATTGCATGTACATTGGAGCTACATGGCATGTATTTTTCTCACCGTCCATCTGCGGTACATGCCTAGGGACTCAGTGTGTAATATTTCCATGGAAAATTTTGGAGTACACGGTGTTTACATGGGATACATGGCATGTGGTCTCCAAGTTACATAACCACTAGTCATGAATGCCATTTAAGAGAATACACATCTTGTCTATGACTAAGGGACTACATTTCATGTAATAAAGTTATGTGGTTTGTACTTTGGATGACCATGTACCAAGATGTCTCGGTCAACACACATTTTATAATTAAATTCACCATATATAATAAATTCACATAGATTTAATTAATTCCAAATTAATTCTTGGGGTATTAAACACTAGTACACGGTGTGTACCTCCAAGTTACACAGTGTGTACTCTTGTGTTATCCAGCCAGACTCCTCGACACCTCCAGATGAGATCTTATAATTTATTTCATTTATAAAATTAATCTATTTGATTATATTTATGATAAAAAAAGAGGAACAAAGAAGATCATGTAATTCAGATTAATGAATGATTAAACTAGAATTGAAAACTAATTAAAAATTCATAAATCAATCAATGATATTTAATAATTATAAATAATTATGTAACCCGTCTGATGTCACTTGTAGGTTTTGGTAATAGTAGAATCATTATATGGGCCATGAAAAACTCTTATTTTTGTCATGATTAATGATTAATATGAGATTTACATGGTGATAAACACCATAATCAGGGGAATTGAATCAAACAACATAGACAATGAATAAACACCAGAACTGACATGTAGGATCACCACATATTATTTATAATTAATTTAAGAAACTAAAGAATTAAATTATGAGAAATTATATCTTCATTTATGGATCTAAAATGGATCTACATCATACTATCATTTCATTGTAGGAATCAAGAATTGATTCTCTCTATCATTGATCCACATGAGTTCCATGAATCTCTAAACATCATCGTAGGAATCTATGGGTGCTAACACGGTAGATCCTATCACTTGTGTCAATAACCTTTGATCACCCTGATAATCACTTCCAAAGGATTCTTCTTGATCTCTCTAAAATTGAGAGTGGAAGGTGGAGGAATATCTCTCTCTATTTTTTGGGAGCATTTTGGGAGAGCGAGCTATCTAGGTATTGAGAGGATTCTCTCCAGATCTCATTGTACACAAAACCAAATGAATCATCTCTGTTAATAAAATAAAATAATTATATTTATATAATGATAGGGTTAGAATAAATAATTGCAAAAATTCCCTTTATTGTTTATTTAATCCCCACAGAACCCCATGTCTATAATAATAATATTATTATTTCTTGACATATGCTAAACTCACGAAATAAATTAAATATTATTTATTGAAATAATATTCATTATATATTATTTCTCACTAGACCATTAAACTCGGTCTTCCATTCATCTATAATATTTATCAGGCTTTGAATAATGACTATTTATTTAATAAATAAATATAACTGCATTATTCACCAATAAATAAAATAAATATTACATCCACTAAATAGAAAATATATATTTATTAAATATTCCACTTGCATAATATTCTCTCGAATGACTAGTGATGGAATATATTTGATCAATAAAAAATGAATAATTATTAAACCACATGTGGGAATAATATTTATTCATCTTGTTAAATAATAAATAATAATATATTATTTAACTCGGATTCTGGATACACTTAGTGTGTGACCCTCTAGGCCTATTTCTCAATGGCATTATGTGAAGCAGCCTAAAGACCAGGTTATCGTTTAGAAACATGCTAAGGCACCCATAGAGAAAGTATTTAATGTCACAATAACATAATACCTCATACAGGTTCATACTTTGTAATGTAATCCCTTTATCACAATATCTCTAATCAAGAAGGTTGCATGATAGTCCCATCAACCTATGTTCTTGATGTCTCTTTCTTTGAATTCTTGGAAATCGAACTTTCCTATAAAACACCATGGCCATTGATTTATTTTGGATATATAATTTCCATCAAAGGGCCTAAGATATCAACTTTCATTAAATAATATATACGGGTAAAATAATTTCTCGCATTATTCATTAATAAAATATTATTCATGATGCACCCAATATATCCTGCCTCACCACAAACATATGTCACCACAATTTTCATCAATACATCAAATTATGCAACTTTTAACACAAATTAATAATAATATTAAAGTCTAAGGATAAATACATTTGTTCATAGATAGGAAAATACAATGACACATATAAATGTAGATTTCCTTCTGGAAGCTCTCATTCTCATAATATCCTACTCTGGATATTACTAAGGGCATACAAAATATCAAAGTTCCTCAAAGTCCAATGAGTCTCCACCCCTTATAGCCTGAATTTTGTATCCCTCAAACGATTGCATCTAGTTAT
Organism: Viscum album; assembly: GCA_963277665.1. Lineage (NCBI taxonomy): Eukaryota > Viridiplantae > Streptophyta > Magnoliopsida > Santalales > Viscaceae > Viscum > Viscum album. Next base: position 1,149,725,992 of record OY728128.1, read on the forward strand.
AGAATATATATTTAAGAATACTATCATGTAACTTCTTGGTTCTCATAATAGTGGGGATATATTATGACCTTTCAGAGTGATAGCTTCTCTTAGGAAATTATAACATAATATGTTATGAAAAATAACAATCATGATGTAATAAAGTTTTTATTACATTCAAAATAATTAATACATGTTGTCATAAATTACATAGAATTTGGTTCTAGGGAACCAAATTCAACATGGTTATCCACTGACCAGATAATCAAATAAATAGGGCATGATTATCCACTATCCTAATACCCTGAGAAACAAGGCATGGTCATCCATTGGCCCAATCCATGCATGGAAAGTTCCATCAATCACCCCGACCTAAGCCTCCGAGGTAAGTTCCATCAACACCTAAAACATCACCTAGGGTTGTATCCTATTTCACTGACTCATTAGATGATCCTAAGGTTATAGTCTCTTGATACCTATCCCCTCATCTAAAGAAAGTCATAAGCTACCCCTCATGGTGTCCACTGGGTCCTCCAAACCCTTCTTGGCCTCACATTGCTGATATTATCTCATGATCATCACCCAATGGTGATGCCACAGTCCACAGGCTCCTATGAACTAGATCCCAAGGTCTAGTCCAACCTTTTCAAAAACCCTCATCGATCTCAGTCCTACTACCTAGGTGTCTTCCCTACCCAACCCATTTTAATCCCCCTTGTTAACCTCATGCTAAGTTATTGAGCAGTTCCCACAACTCGTTCTCATATCCCATCTTATATCTCTCATAGGAGGTGTCCCAGCTAACATCTAGAGAAATCCCTCCCATCACAACCCATCTGGTCCCATAGGAATCTTCCTTCTCACATTTCTCTTAAAGAGACCACTCCACCCTCAAGGGGTGATTTCCATCTCACATAAGATGCATCATCATGTCATTTTCTAACATATGGGATAAGACTTCTCAACCTATCCAACTAGACTTAGGGAAACCATTCTAGGATACCCATGTGACATAAAAACCCTAAGACCTTTCTAAGGACTCATTCCATCTCAATGTTTCTCTCTCCCCCTTAGAGACACAGTCATCGAGTGATTGGGGTGATCTTAATTATCCCAAATTCTAAAGAGAGCTTATCCTAAGAATATGAGCTTGAATGTCAACCTCTCTCTCTTTCCCAAGGCACCCTCAACCCCTATCCATCTACCAAAACCCATGAAACATGCATGAAATGGGAAAATAATTCATAAAAGGCATATGATCTTGTATTAAAAGGGTCCATCTACCTCCAAACATAGTTACCACCCTCATTGAGCTCCACTGAGCCTTGGCCTAGCCTATACATCACTCCACCAAGCCCGTCAATGCCTACCCAAGGCTCTCCTACACTCCTAATAACCTTAATCACAACATAAAGAATAAATAATTTATTATAATAATTTATATTTAATTATTTAATTTACTTAAACATTTCATGATCATTGAAAATCTCACTGAGTACTATTGTGTTACTGAAACCTCAACTATCCATACCTAGAGGGTCCGAAACACACCCCCAACACCACCAAACAAAAAATACCTATTTTTTGACACCTATGAAATCATCAATTTCATCCAAATTAATCAAAACCCATAAAACAAATAAGTTAAATAGATTACCTCCACTGAAACAGAAATGGATGACCAGTAGATAACATCTCAGAGCATCCTCTATGCACACTATGAAAAATCCCCATCAATATTTCATGATTTCACCATGCTATGGTGAAATTGTCACTAAAACCTATACCAATTGGAACTAAAAAATAAGGTCCATAAAGGGGGAATCCAAAATGAATAATATAGGATAAACTTATCCAAAATCGATTCCCAAACACACTTGGATCCATCCCCCCACCATGGGGGATCAATAGAGGAAGGGAGGGGGAGCTGAAAAATGGAATCTCTCATCACCTTCCTATCTAACACTTGAGGTACCCTAATAAAAAAAATACTAGAATCCAACCCCCATTAAATCAAAAAACCCAGGCAGTCACCGGTAGGAATCTATGCCCAAAAAAATGCATGTGTTCTGTCTACCCCCACAGGCTAGCCAGTGGTTGCTGTAGAATTGCTGGAGTCCTTCGGCCACCTTCTGAATTCCTCCAAAGCACATTTGAACATCCCATTCACCCATAAAACCTCAAACCCCATCCTAAAATATTTTTTTACGATGTTAAAACTCACATAATCCAATTCTAAGTCCCATTTTTCAAAACGATCCACCCACCAATGGAAAAATTCAAATTCCCATGAGAATTTTTGACTCGTGATGACATGGGTCATGAAAAACTCCCTATCATAACACTTAATATCCTCAAGAATCTATGAAAAACTCTTAAACACATCTCCTGATCTATCTTGGTCATCAATTCATTGAGGAATTACTATGTTCTATTCCTAAACACCAACTATGCTTTGGTTATGCTACTACAAACACTAACACACTAATCATAAAAAGTCAATACACCTACTCCCTACCAACACAAACACTGAGATGGCACCTTCCAAACCCATACCTCCTAACACACCACAATGTATCAATTTGGTTCAAGATGAATCTTATAATGCTCCTTCCATAAATATCTACTACAAATATCCAATTCCAAAATATGATTCTCCCCACCATAGGAATGGGAAACCAAAAATAAACCCACTGGTTGTCTTCCAACTGCATCCCAAACAATATTTACATTGTAATCTCCACCTCACTGCATCCAAATCCACACTAAACTTCCATTGTACCTCCAACCAATGTTTCTCAAAATTCTTATCCTCTCATAGTGACGTTCTACCTGAACACCCGATCATGATGCCTAAACACAAGGAGGCATCATATCATTATCCAAACCAATATTGAAGTCTTGGTTTATATCCTCATTTATTTCCATGGTTTGACTACCAACCAATTTATTTAGTCATTATGGTCTCACTATAATCATTGATATTCCACATATCTGACTCGCACTTGGATCGCCTCGAGCCAACCTAATCCCGATATTGACACACCAAATCCACTTGAAAAAACATCTGAATCTTCATTCAAGTATTTTCTAAAGAACCAAATCACATCGTATCTCACCATACACCAGTATCCCAAGGTCTTCATGAACATTGAATAACCAGTCTCTCCACCTCCACAAACCTTCCAACATGAAGGTCACTCATCCACAACCTCCATGGTGCTTCCCACATAAGAGAACTGTTATCATCCCCCACTAAACCAAACACTAATCCCCATGGTCCACATGTCATCCATCACTGCATACAATGACTGTATGTGGCTAGAATACTCATACTTGGTTGAAAATGATAAAAACCAACCATTTCTTACCCTTATACCACCAAGTACATCATTCTTATTGTCCACTAATAGCCAATGGTTCACTCCCCACCATATAGATTATCCCAACCCCTCTATGAGTACCCACCACCTCAGGTCCAACACCATATGTGTGTTGCACCTCCAAAGTCATTCCCATCCTTATAACTCCTAAAAAATGTCAAAACCCTAGAACAACCATTTCATAGTACATCGATCCATTTTTGATGTCACCTCTCACCATCGGGTGACATCTCATACACACCAAACTCAAGATCACCATATCGATAGGTTCCTCACCAAACACCCGAGTCACCTCTCCCTAAGAGTGACACAAAACTAAAAACACCACAGTACTACCACTGTAGCACCACTAGAGTTCATCCAAAACCTAAACCAACCCCCAATGGTTCTATACACATCCTATTCACTAATCCAAATCCCAAACATGCACCATACTTAAACATAATGCACTATCCTCACACCCTAAGACTTTTCCCCAAAAGTCCCATTCTCATCCACTCTCTTCAAAAGGAATAGTCTCCTACTAAGAACCTATAAATAGGTCCTCACCTACTATCTTGATTGATCCCACTCAAACCCAACTAATGAACACTCCCATAAAACCTGATCACACCTCCCAACTTACACACCCATGAGTCACTTATCATCTAACCTATTCTTGTGCACATAACCGACAGATCATGCTTCACATGAATGTCAGTATCAAAAAATATCCCAAGGAATATTAACCATTTCAAGGTTAACCACTTGACCACCCAACTCATATGCATAATTTTTGAACCATGAGCATCTACCCACACTCCCACTATGCTACCAAAAGTGCATCTTGAGAAAAAAACTGAGCCAGGAATCCAATAGATCATTCCCATTAACCACACCTCAATACCAGAATGCTCTAAGAATTTTACATCCCAAGACAAGGGATATCACTCATGCCTCAATCCAAAACCACTCAGGGTTTCTGTATCATCAAGATAACTTGTTCTCATCCTCATATTATTCCTAAGGTATCACATGCCCATAGTGAACCCAATAGGATTCCATTTTCAAGTAATTATATGCCTACATTGACCCTACAAGGGTTATCATGCATTACCTGATGAAGGGAATAAATTTTCACCACTGAGGAACATTCTATAGATCCACATGACCTTGAATTAGAGAAAATTATCAAAGTCCTATTGATTAAAATTTCATTCCAAGATTAATTATAAAACACCATATAATTTTTTATTAACACTTTAATCAACTAAACCTTCTTTATAAAAATATGATCACTTAGAAGTAGGAACATGTCATGTGAATCATATGTGCCTATCATGATGCATTTACATTATGTATTTCTAATGGGACGAGATCCAAAACCAAAAATAACATCTCTAGTAGATCTATATTCCATAAAATTCTAATTTATAATATCACAACCCAAGAACATCAATATTGTACCCTCGGTAACCAGGAATTCCCACTAGAAAGGTTTTCATGACTCACTAGCCCAAGGTCCATCACAAGATTTTAAAATTCCTATAACACATGTCTACCATTTCCCCAAATAGTAATACAACTAAAAAAATTATATGATACCATTTTGTAACACCCTTCCCTATGGCCACTTAACAATGCCTGGAGATGGGGTCATCACATGGCCTCAAGTGTGCCTCCCTATACACCGGAGGATAATGACTAGTGGAAAGTTACTAATTTATACAATGGGGAAACTATGATCTCAAATTGGAGTTATTCAAAAGAAAAAAAATAAACAAAACATCCACACATAATCATAGTATTCTTAATCAAGATAAAAATAATGTTATCTCAAATGTATCATGTGTAAATCATATAAACATACATCCCCATCCACCCACTGGTCAGCTACCAAGTAAAAAATAAACCAAATGTACAACACACACATACACTAGTCCAACTATCATACTTAGGATCACACACCCTATCTTCCAACCCATCAAGCCACACCATCCCAATTCATTGCATGTCTAGTGCTAAACCTAGAGGTATAAATAAGGTCTTCATGCACACTAAAGTTCCTATATAGGGTATGAGAAATTCATTGTAGTAGGGTCTCACCAAGTTCCCCTGGTATATGCCATCATATATGTGTATACACGAGGAATAAAATATACATGTCACACAAACATATTTTACATTGCGTGCTAGCCAAGCCACCATGACTCTATGCACATGAGGTCACCATGTGCTAACCAGTCCATCATGGCACCAGAGCATACTTACTTTGGTGCAATGTCAGAATCTATATCATTGTCACATTTCATATTATCATATCGATTCCCAGATTTTAGCTGAATAATTGGGGTAGGGAGGTATCCAAAACTTTGACACACTGCCCATAGACATTGGGCATGTTCATATGTCCAAAATCCATGACCAACCCCTTCTCACTTAAGGGAGATCCATCGGTCTCATCACATCAACCCAAAACTCATCCCCCTAGGAGATCCTCAACCTAATACCTGAGAATCATGGCATATTAATACACTAGACTAATAACCAATGAAATAATTCATGTTCATCCACTAACCCAATACCCAAAGAAATAGGGCACAATCATCCACTAACCTAATCCATGCATGGAAAGGTACATCAGTCACCTTGACCCAAGCCTTCAAGTAAAGGTCCATCAACACCTACAACACCACTTAGGGATGAATCCCAATATACTATATCAATAGATAATACTAAGGCGCTATTAATTGGTAATTATCCACTCACCTTTAAAAAGTCACAATCTGCCCCTCAGGGCATCCACTAGGTCCTCCAGAACCATCCCGGTCTCGCCTCGCTGATACCATCTCATTCATGTCACCCAATGGTGACACCCACTGCTAGAAATTTTCCATATATCAAAGGTTTTAAACCATTGGTATAGGCTAGTAAACCATTTGTATAGGCTATACTAATGGTTTCAAAAACCATTGGTACAAATTCTATGGGGATAGATATATACCAATGGTTTCAAAGAAACCATCGGTATAGGTCCCTTGGATTTTCCTTTTTCCAATGATTTTATTAAACCATTGTTGTACATGATATACCAATGGTTTTATAAACCATTTGTATATCCTTCCTACCCCAAAGAATCCAGTAACACCTCCCATCTTGGCTTGGAACTAGAACACACTCTAAAAACCTACACCCACACCCCAAACAACTGGCAAATAATATAGAAAAATAAAATAAAAATGTATTGATACAATCACAATATAAATTTAAAATAGAACATATATTGTATATTTCACATTTGATCAGTTGATAACTTCAAAAAAAAATCATAACACATATATCCAATCACTTTCAGTCATCAAACATAATGTTTCATAAATATCAATCAGAAATGTATAGGATCAATCTCTCTATCATGACCACCATTATCATCACAAACATAATCACCACCATAATCATCAATATCTCCATCATCATCACCATCATCATCACCATCACCATCATCATAATTACCATCATCACCATTAGCATCACCATTTATATCACCATCACCATCACTAGGAAAGTAATCATCCTGACCACCATTGGGAACATCATCATCATCACTTGATGCATTATATAGATAATTCATAATCGAAATTCATGTATCAATAAATGTGGGGGTATCTGGTGGAATTTATGTACATAATGATGTTATAACTTTCATAAATTGTTCGTTTTATTTTTTACTTCATTAATGCTCATTCATGACTATTTTTTGGCTTATCCTACCTCTACATGAGCCTTTGTTTCCTCTTTATGGTCAATTTCCAACTCAGTGCTACCCAAAATGTTAGAGTAACCTTATGTAAGCCAATATCTAGTGGGTAAAATACTCTTCCCTGGTCGACAGTGTACTTTACCATGGTGATCATCTTCTAATATCTGGTTAAAATGATCATTTGGACCAAAGTTGTTAGCTTCTTACTCATCAAGGGCATCCAAATCAAACTATTTCAAATATAAATGAACAACTTAGTCACAAAATAGATATTAAAATTTTAAATAATCAAAGTAAAACTTACAATATTTTTTGTGTCTGTTCATTTAAAACACTTCTATATTTATTATTTATGTTCAAAAAAAATCTTGAGGAACACATACTTGAATGTTCAATACCACCATCTATAATGAAATGGAATAAAGAAAATCATTATTCAAAAATACTATACTTTTGAAAAAGAATTAAATAATTATAACCAATATTTAATTGAAAAATAACCAAAACTAATTGAATTAAATTTCACATAAATGTATTTTATTATCCCCAACTATATGAAACTATAATCAATCAAACCAAAATGAATAAATTTATATTCTTCTAGTGAAGCTATATTCAGATTAGTTTTTTATTATTATATTGGTTCAATGATATTTTGTATTGGTTCCACTAAGTTTGGATGAATTTGATTTGAGTAAGAATTATTTATGTCAATTCAACACTTATAGGTCCAATTCATCATTTTTTGGTTTATTTATGAATAAAATTTATTAATTCAGATTATTTTATCTCTAAATAGTTTGTTTTAGTTTTTTTATGTTTATATTAATTTTGACTGGTTTTTTATTATTTGGTTTAGCTCAATTTTAGTCATTTCGGTTTCATTAAATTCATGTTTTAGTTGTTTTTTATTCAATACATCATATAATTTATATTTATTTTATATATATTGTTAAAATTTAGTACATTTTTGGCTTGACTATATTTAGTTTGGTTCTATTTAATACTATTTATATTTTATTAGATCGATCCTATTATGGTAATATTTTTCCCTTTTGGTTCAATTTTTTTATTATGTTTAATTTGGATTATTCAGGTATAGATAGTAAAGTTTATTTATATTTAGTTTCATTATATTATCACTTATTTAGTTACAATTTATAGTTTTCAAGTATTTAAGTTCATATTAAATGAATTTATTTACAAGTGTATATGTTAATATTATTTAGAACTATGTACATGTTACTAAATTTTATAGTTTACTTGTTAATATAGTTTATATTTATAACTTTTTATATGTTAATATTATGTAAATCTATTTTAGCTTAACCTTAATTAACTATAGTTTACCCTTAACTTTAGTTTAACCATAAATTTTTTCACTCTTATTTAACTTTAGTTTACCCTTACTTAACTTTGTTTTACCCTTACTTATCATTAGTTTAACATTAATTAACCTATAAAAGTTCCTATTTACCCTTAAATAAATTTTTTTACCCTTAATTAACTTTATTTTACCCTTATTTAACTTTGTTTTACCCTTATTTAACTTTGTTTTACCCTTATATAATTGTATTTTACCCTTACCTTTATTTTAAACTTACTTAACTTTAGTTTACCCTTACTTAACTTTTTTTTACCCTTACATTACTTCATATTACCCTAACTTATCTTTAGTTTAAAATTAACTATTTTTTACCTTAATTAACTTTATTTTACCATAACTCAACTTTATTTTACCGTTACTTGTCTTTACTTTATCCTTAATTAACATATATAAGTTTCTATTTACCCTTACATAAATTTGTTTTACTCTTACTTAACTTTATTTTACCCTTAATTAACTATAGTTTACCCCTACTTAAATTTATTTTACCCAAAATTAACTTTATTTCACTCTTACTTAAACATTAGTTTACCTTTACTAAACTTTTTTTACCTTTAATCAACTTTATTTTTACCCTTAATTAACCAATATAAGTTTTTGTTTACCCATATTTAACATATAGAAACTTCAACTTACCTTTACTTAACTTATATAAAATTTATATTACCTTTCCACAACCAAATCTAGTTACCTATACTTAGATAGTAGAGATTTTTAGTTAGCCTTACATAACACAAAAACATAATGGAATATTGATTTCTAGACTATGTTTTCTATCTTATTTTGATCAAAACATGAGATATACATTTTTTAATTGAGGTATGATCCATTTTTCATTTCTATTTGTACCTAATTAAATGTAAGTGTCAATGAAAATTATAGATTCCTCTTATGTTTCACCATCGTCATCCACCCCAAAGTGTGGAGATTCTTCATATCATCCTTTTTTTATTATTATTGAAAATTGTTAAAAAATAATATTCAATAACACAAAATAGGTTATTAATAAAAATCATCATCATTCTCAATAAAAACCTCAAATTTGATTAATACCTTAAACTCATCACTCTTACAATGATAAATTATTAATTGATACTATGTTTTTAGACACTCATTCAGGATAGGTATATCCCCAAAATCTATTTTGAATTTAGAAACCAAACCATTATAGAACTGATCTTTATATACTCTTCATAGATCACCTAATTCCATTAGTCATGCAATCTTCATAGCCTCACCATCTACAAAATTATAATGAGTCTACTACCAAAATATTAATTAATATAATACAACAATAATATAACGTTAAATATAATGAATTGGATTACCCATATTTGAGCCCATGAATTATCCTTTATTTAATTTTCAAGGTGTCTCTAGGATAGTGGCTTGATGGGAATGATGTCATAGTATTTGGAAATCATCTCTATAAAACTCTTGTATTTTCTCCCTGATTTACCAATCATTTGAGTATACTTAATGTAATCAACCATCACCTACTTTTGGTAGTTCCACACTTCATACATGTGTGTTATCCCACATTACCTTATAGTGTAAGATCCATCTAGGAAATAATAAATGAAAATATTAAATTAATACATCTTATAATGAAAATAAATTGTGTTCAAAAAAATTGCTAGGGTTCTATACATATACATAAGCCAGGATGATCAGTGGATACTACTAGATCCCCAGGTTGTGAAGGATCATTGACCTATATAGTAACATTGGGGGTATAATTTCTGCATGTGATGATTATTATCCTCTAGAGGTTCAAAATGCACCAGAGTAGAATTCAAAGGATCGTGAACATAAAATCCTAGAGAGAGAAAAAAGTTGTAGAAAATTGATCTAGAATAAACATATATGGAAAAGGATAATATGTATGGGGAGTGAGATCCGTTTTCGGATAAGGAAATGATATATAAGGAGGATTAAACGTAAATTGTGGTGACAGTATAGGCAGCCTAAATATCCTTAGTGCCTCAAACAGAACTTTGGTACAAGAAATTGTGCTACATGGTATATCTGATAAAGGGTCTAGGTGTGATCGTGTAAGATGAGCGATGTGATTAGCTATAGTACCACCCCCCTGAATATTTAAGAGGAGCACTACTACCACTAAGCTATTCTAAGAATAATTGTCTCTTGGGTGATGGTTCTTGATTAAAATTTAAAAAAAATGACACGACATTATATGTTATTGATATATACATTTGAAATACTATACTCACAATAGGAACCATTAGAGGAATGATCATATCTCTCATGTGGTTATTATTATCATACATTATCTTCCTTCATATCTCTAAATTTTTTTCATTTCCTTTATTGAAAAATAAATATTCATTTAATTAAAGATTCATAACTAATGTGCAATACAAACAAGAAAGAAGAGGTGACATGCCTTAATTAATGGATACCAATTTTAAATCCAAATAAATGATAAGTAGTTACATAACATAATCATATCATATTTAGTGTTAACAATATCAAAACATAAAAGGCTTGTCATAGAAAAATCAACACATTCTAATTGGCATGTTAAACATAGGTGTGACATGGTTTTCTTTTATATTTTAAATTTGATCCAATATAGTTTTAGTTAGTTCATTTTCTTTATTTTGGTCATTTTATTAGGTCATTTTGTCATTTTTTGGGTTAGTTTATTCAGTTCATATTTTGGGTTAGTTCATTTGGCCATTTTTGGGTTAGGTTATTTATTTCATTGTTTTTTTTCATTATGATTAGTCTAAATGTTTCATCTCAATTAATCATGTTGTTTTTTCTAATTGGATTGTTTTATTTTTGTTTGGTTTGTTAGGTTCTAATATAGTTCAAATAAATATTAGAAAATTCAACTAAAATAAAAATAAAACCACTTTATATAGAAAATTCACATGAAGGAAAATTTTGATACAAAATATTTGAAACCAACATTAAATAAATTTGAATAGTAATATGTAGAAACGTAATTTGAGATAAACAAAAATAAATAAGAACATGTATGGATGATTCTATATAATATCCACAAAAACTTATGGTTCATAATCAACACTAAAAATTGGACTATTTTAGTCATCATAAGTAATAAATTTATCAAGGCCAATGGGGGTAGTTATGGTGTCAATTTCATCACCAAAATAATAAAAAATATGGCTTAGGATTACTTCAATAATGACACTAAATTCAGTTCTGAGGTGATGTTTCACATAAAAGAATTGTTTTTTCAATGATTCCAAAATATATATCTCATCATGAGTAAAAATAAAATTCATCTCAATAACTCTAAATACATAGTCATAAATAAATGTTCCATGTCTCATAGTTGATTGAAAACACCTATATTTCATCATAGTGACTCTTCCATGAGAGTAATAATCCAATATTACTATTTTCTTAATAAATCCATAATAAGTTTCATTTTCATATTGAGGCCTACTATCTGATGCACTAAGATAACAATCTATTGTTGTAGTTACCATAACACCATCATGTTGTGTTCTCATGTTCAGTGCTCGATTGGTGATAATAAATTTGTACTAATTGATCACAATTGATTTGAATTCATGAACTATATAATTAAGATCAAAATCCAAATATCTTATTACTTCAAAGATAGAGTCATAAGGTAAACTCAATATCTAAAATTAAATGAATTTTAATTTTTTTATTTTATTTCAATAATACTTATGCCTTAAATTTCAACCAAACAAGATACTATTTTTTATGAAAAGTATCTCTTATTATAAAATGTAATGAAGGATTATAATTTTTTTATGTTCCCTATATAAAATTATAGAAAAAATTTAACACATTGCACAATGAAAAGGGATGATATAACATATACACATTCAATTTACTTACTTGATGTAGTCATCAATAAAATCATAGTTAAACAAGATTGTGTGTTTTTTTATCTCTCACTCTTCACGGATTAATGTAATCAATGTATATGATCTAGGAATTCACCCTTTTTGGAAAAGTTATAGAAAATTGGGTTCAATTTTCTTATACTTCTCCTCTTCATTTATTCTTGGATGGTTATGTATCATGGTGAAATCCAAAAAATACATTGAAAAAAAATCCATACATTATTGATCCAAGTAACATTTCACTATAGAACCTTCATGGTGATTATTATTTTAAACATAAGAATTCATTGTATACATATTTATTTCAATTGAATACATCCAATGAAAAGAAACAGGTCCTCCAAGAAGTATTTTTGTTGGAAGATGGATAGTCAAATACAACATACATGTGAAAATGATAGAAGAAAATTTGTATCTAACTCACAAAAAATTAATGGTGCCTCTTCCTTAATTTTTTACAAGAAATAATTAGAAAAATAAATTAGAACAAATATATAAAATGGAACAATTGAATCACTTCCACCCATATATTATTGGACAGTAGATGTTGGATTTCTATTGGAAAAAATTCATAAAGAATGATGTGATAATCATGAGTCTTCAGGGATTTCAGATTCAACTCTCTTCAGTTGACCCATTTTGATATGTTGCTTGAATATCAATAAGGAACCTTGATAGTCTCTAGTACTTTCAATAATTTATTTTTTATGAAGGTTTTTTCACATAAGAAGAACACATAACTTTCTATTTATTTTTACTAATACACACAGGATGAAATTATGTTCTAATACCCTAATCCAACAAGTCACATCAAGATCATAAATCATCTTTTTTCTTCACCTATAAATTTAAAATAATTGAAAGAAATATTTCACATATAATTTTTTCAATGTGAAATATGTCTAAATAATGACGTAACAAATTGGTTGGCTAATAATGAAACTCAAAGAAGATACTTTTCTTATTCCAATTGTAATTGGATTCAATGGAAAAATTATTCCTATTTCTAGATTTCATATAACATTTTCTGAATGAAAATATGGACTTTTTCTATTCATTAAGAATGTCAGTTCTAGACATTCACTAAGGTGGATTTTTTGTCTTAATGGTATTATCAAACCTTCAATGATTATTTCTATATGTATGATCCATTAGCAAGAATTATTTATGGCCCATAAAACTGAAACTATGATGATATTTAAGTCTATTAGAACTTTTATTATTCATACAAATAGAATAGGACAGTTTTCCCTTCATGCTTCATCTAGAAATCATTACATAAGTAAGAAAACATTTATCATATACATAAGTGAAACATGCATCTGAAATATTTCTTTCAAACAAGAATATTATATATACGCACCCAAATTTCACATATACTTCAAATATTTTATTAAAGGTTAAAAATATACATCTATATCATTACTAGGATCAAAAGTTCCAAATATGATTATACTCAAGAAAGTGAACGGTTCTTTCATACTCATCCATCGAGGAAGATTATAAATGTTTATGAAAACTATCCATGTGTTGTGTGAAATAAGAATCTGAAAAAATGGATTAAAATCATCACATGATTGATCCAACCTCACATTACACACCTCATCTGAAAAATTATGATATCAAGTATTAAATTTCTACCATGAAAATCTATCTATATGATGAAAAAACTCATCATTATTCATATTTATCTTAGTATCATTCCATCGCATGTTTTTTGATATTTCATTATACATGAAATTATTTTAGAGTCTGGAAATCAATTTAAAGTTCCAAATTACTTTATGTGGCACATAATTAGGTGCTCCACCAGTATTTGGATTCCATTAACATGTTTTACTTTTTATAAAATCGTTTAGGACAATAGTTTTCTCTTAGAATAAGTTGCAATATTTCAAGTAAGCTTGAATTTTGTTTTTAGAAAATCTAAGTTGGTTAATTAACTTCAACACCATATAATGGTGTGAGGTAATATCTACATATTCTAGAATTAATTACTTCAAAAACGTAAGAATATAATCAATGGTAGTATTACAAATTCCATAAATTCTATTCCCATGAAACATTCTTATTAATAATTATATATTTTTCATTTTAACACATTGCCTAAATATTAGAGTCAAGGCATAAACCATTAATTTTTTCACCCTATAAAATGATGGGAATATGCTCTACATCTTTATATATATTTGATATATATAAAGAGATATACATATATATAACTTGTATGCCAGTTTTCATGGAAATCATTGGGTATATTATTTATGTGTTGAACACTTGAATTACTCTCCATCAAGGATATCCTTAAAAGAAACATTTCATAAGATGAAATGAATGGGAGTTTAATTAATTCATACATATGTTGTATGAATTAGTTGAGGTGTTAATACATTCATCATAAATGCATGAATTAATATATACACCAGCCATGAGTTTCCCTAGGATCTATATAAACCCTACTTCTAAAGGATGGAAAGTGTGGTGTTGATTGAGATCATCACACTTAGAAAAAACTCCTCAAGACCCATATATCTCTTCATCTTTCTTATTTGTATATTGAGGTACTAGAATACCATGGAGATAATATGGATCTCATCCAAACATATGATGGTTCAAATCGGATTGTGGATACCTATAGAGGTGGGATGTTTTTGTTTTCTATATTAGGGATCTTTAACAAACTCGTTATACTAAGATCAAAAGGTTGCATTAGATCTTTAGTGTATGGTAAAAACATTTATATATAAGTTATTCAATTTAGTTTTATCACATGTTTCATATATCTTTCATGGGATATCCTTGAAATAAGGGTTTTTAATCACTTCCACTTATTATGATAATTGTTATTAAACTCTATCAAAACCATTCAGTGGTATCAAAGGGATCCATGATTTATATTTATAAATCATGATTTAAATGAAAAAAACTAAAAAAATAGATTAGTTTTTCATTTCTGAAAATTTGATTTCATAAAAGGGTTTACTCTTATGTATATGGGATATGTAAAGGTAACCAACACCTTAATATTACACTAATGAGTTATGTAAGGGTAACTAAGGCATTACCCTTATGCATAGTGGTCTATGTATGGGTCATCACAACATACCCTTACATGAAAAGGGGGTCTTATTTGGATATTATTTAAGCTGCATCAAAAGTGTTTCGATAATTGATATGGTCAATGTTTAAATAATAATTAATTATATGATATTTATATTATGTAAAATGTTTACCTAATATAAATTGTTTATAATTTATATTATATCATATTTTTAAAATGAAAATTACATATAATGATAAATATGCAAGAGTTCATATTAAAATTAATATAAAATTTTTATATTTAAAATTCTAAAATGTCTATGTTGTTTTGAGTAAGTAACTCAAGAGGGGTGTGAATTGAGTTCCCGATAAAAATTTCTTTTTAAAAATAATTTAAAAATTAATCCCCCAAAATAATAAAAACACCCAGTTAATAAAAACAAAATAAATATATAAGTTTGATTTTTCAAATAATTTCTCAAAGTGGGGTTCATGATCAGTTAAAATAATATCTGAAATCACATTAACTTTTGAAACTAAATTAATTAATCTAACACATTATATAAAAACAAATTAATAATAACTATCAAAGTAAAATTTTGTTACATATTTTAAGAACAGATGCAATTTTAACTTTAAAATATAAAAAAAACTAACAAAACACACAGTGTAATTAAACAATGGGTTTGGACTCAAGTCGAGACATAATACCCTCCATTTAAAAATCACCTACTACCAATATAGCATCCCATCTTTTTATAACATAACTTTTCATTCCATTACACGGAACTGAGGATCTTTAAGGTTTAGTGTCTTGGAAACAAGGAACATAAAACATGAAACAAAAAAAAACATTCTTCTTAAACACTTGAAAGGCTTCTCCTCATGTTCACCCTAGGCTCATTACTGCATCTCATAACCTGAGGACATACATCAAAAGGAAGGGTGAGCAGAAGGCCCAGCAAGGGAAACAAGTGAAATATTTTACATATGAACTTGAGATACATCAATAAAGTCATGAAAAGAACTTTAATGCATGAAAATGAAATCATGAGGCAAATCATAATAAAAATAAAACTTTTTCATAACTTGAAGATGTGGCTACATAATTTAACATAGACAATCATGAACATATCACCAAGGTCCATCCCCAAGGTGTCATTTTAAAATTACCAAGGTTATTCACCAAGGTATCGTGAAAATTGTAATCTCTAGTGGTTACATCATTACCCAATGCATTGGAGCGCTATCAGGGCGCACCCTTAAATTTGCCTTTATTATCATGTGATCCACATATATAATCATCAAAAATTTCATAAATAACCCATATAGCATAAAATAAATGGGTTTCATTTCATAATCATAACGTTTTAAAAACTGCTTTAAAGACATGATCTTTACGTCACTTTAAACCCACGGAAAGGGAAAGAGGGTTTCATGTATGTAATTCCCAGAATTTAAAATAGAACATTTTGATATATATTTGAATACCCCTGTAGAAATAAGAGCTTTGAGTATTCACTTTATAACATAAAATAATTTTTAGAAAAGAGAGAGAGGCATTTTGAGACGAAAATTCTGCAGCATAACGGCTATGTTACAAGGTTTTAGAAAACATTGAGAAGAGAGGGGACATGGGTCAAACATTCATAAATGACCCATAAAACAGTAGAGGGAAAAAAATAAGGGATTTAAGAACATGGTAATGAAATTTGAAAATATACCATATGAAATGAAGAACATGAAAGGAAGAAAAAAAGATTTCTCCTGTGAGAATTCGGCAGCCTAACGGCGTCACTTAAACATCAACAAAATTGAATTGACAAGGTCAAATAGGGTCTCTCATCATATGAACATAAGAGTCCAGTATGATAGATATAGAGATAATACCCCAACATAATATAAAGGAACTTGAAAGAATTGACATGAAAGTAGAACTTCAAAACGAGAATGGTGAAGAACCACTTAAAAATTCGGCAGCCTAACGGCGCCACTTAAACTTCAACAAAATACTGAATTGAAGAGATCAAATGGGATCTCTCATCATATGAACATAAGAGTCCAGTATGATAGATATAGAGATCATACCCCAACATAACAAAAAGGAACTTGAAAGAATTGACATGAAAGTAGAACTTCAAAACGAGAAGGGTGAAGAACCACTTAAAAATTCGGCAGCCTAACGACGCCACTTAAACTTCAACAAAATACTGAATTGAAGAGATCAAATGGGGTCTCTCATCATATGAACATAAGAGTCCAGTACGATAGATATAGAGATCATACCCCAACATAACAAAAAGGAACTTGAAATACTTTACATGAAAATAGATCTTGAAAAAATGAGAAGGGAGAAAGAATCTGTTACAAAAATTTCGGCAGCCTAACAGCGCCACTTAAAACTTCATAAAAAGAAATAATGAGAGTAAGAGGGGATCTCTCATTATATTAACATGAAAAGGGCAGTAAGAGGAGTATAGAAGAACATCCTCCAACATAAGAACATGGATCATAAAAGGAAAGACATAAAAGAGATTACTTGAAAAGAAAGAGAGAGGTCGGATCCCTTACCTTAAAATGTAACTCTTAAACCTCAAAGGTTGGGACCTTGAGGGCTTGGGGGCACCTTGGGAGGACTCTTTGGGAGGTAATGAGACCAGAAATTCGGTGGGAATGAGTGGGGAGTCGAATGTATGAGAGGAGGGCTTGGTATTTATAGGGAAAGTGAGGGGACAAGGCATTAATGGCCAAGGGACACCTCACATGTGCTTTTCTCAAACCCATGTGCTCTCCCTTGTCATTTATCATGGAGTTAGGCCACATGGGGCCCCCAAAACAATAATTCATCACCCTTGGCCGGACAACCCTCAAAATATCTCATGACATCATCATGACACCTTATGATGTCATTAAACATACCGAAACCCTAAAACTGTATTTTTACTATTCACTGAAAATTCAACTTTCTCAGAAAAATCCCAAAATTTCACATTAACCAAATATCAATGCTCTGATTTCAAAAATGAAATCCATTTTATAAAAATAATTTTCTAAATATTTTTAATTTAATTTTTAAATAAAAACACTATTCATCGAAAATTCATTTTTTTCAGAAAAAACCCCAAAAATTACCATAACATAATATCGATGCTCTGAGTTCAAAAATAAAGTCATTTTTATAAAAATAATTTTCTAATTATTTTTAATTAAATTTTTAATTAAAAAACACTATTCACCCGAAAAAACTAATACTTGAATAATAATTAATGAAACCGTTATTTAACTATTTTATTGAATCACATTACTTAATCAAGGTGCCTAGATTATTTTAAAACTTTCTTTAAGTGAGATTACTAATCCATTTGGTCATATTACTAATCCTAATCATAAAATCACTATTCATAATTTACTATTCATCAAAAATCAAGTTGATCTTATTAGACTCTAAATTTAGTACTGAACATAATTGGAGAAGACCATTTTTTGAAAATCATTACACATTTTTAATTATTTAGGGTTTACATAAACATATTTAAAATATCCTTTTTCTAAAATTCATCAAAAATATGCATACTATATTTATCCAGTCATTTCAAAATTCATAAGCTTCATCATAAGAAGAAATCCCAATTTTTATTTAAAACAAGGATTACACAAGGTAGTTACGGTCTCGTTACATAACCCCTTATAATACCAGTATAGGACCTAAGAGTAAGGTGTGCTAGGGTGATAGAAGCTTGGGGCGGCTCAGTCAACATTGCCCGAGTAGTAATTTCTATCAGTTTGAACTTCTCACGAAGGCGATTTCGTTCCAGCTTCACATGATGAAGTTCGTCTTGGATTTGATCCAGAGCAAAGCCCAGTGGTGCTACCTCCTTCCCAAGCTCTGTTAGATGGGCTTTGATCGGTCCAAGACTACTAGGTGAGGCCATCGAATCTTCTTTCTATAATAATTAACCAAGATTACTTATATTTAGAGACAATAATCAAAACATTTTGTTCACAGCGGTCATGTTGACCGATGGTTATATAATAGTCAAAAACCCACTGATCTCATTTTAATTATAATCATGTTTATCAAATAAAACATTTTTGTTGAGTATAACAATAACACATAAAATTTTAAAAAAATTCGGGTCGTTACAATCTTCCCCCCTTAAGAAATTGTGTCCTCGCAATTTTAAAATTGGGTTTTGAAATTTCATTGAAAGTCCCACATTGGAAAAGGAGTCAATAAAACTATTACTTTAAAACAAATAAAGGGAAGTACAATGGTCACCCGAGTTAACCCACACTAGGGTTCCATGTAGGAAAACATGGACATGGAGGAAAAAAACAAAGGGTCAAGTTCTGAGGGAGAGTGATAGAGAACATGATTAGGAGAAAGTTAACCATGAGAAAATCCCAAACTTATGATGTGTGTAAACAGTCTTTGATTACCTAGTAGGAAACGTAAACCAACAACATTTTTGTTTTACGTTTCTTTTCATAATTTTGAGGATTTCATTTACTACATAGAACAAAAACATAAGAAAATATACCTACCTTCAAGTAGAGTTTCATCCTTTAACAAGTCCCTACCAACACTAATCTTTTCACCAAATGATGAGAATTCAAAAACACTAGGTCTCATAAAAGCACAAGAATCATCTTCTATAGAATCACATAATCTACAAAAGATTAACTATCTATTTCTTCTATCTTTAAACATTATCCCAAAAACAGAAAGGTTAAGGTAAAACAACTCTTCAAAAAGAAAGAATCCCATAGGAATGGAAACTACTTTTAAATCATCAAAGTTCCATGGTACTACCCAAAGTTCATCATAGACCATTCCATAAATAACGGTCCTTAAAATTCCTCAAAACAAACCAAACTAAGATTGAAACCCAAATACAATAAGGATTTGATAACATAGTCTTCCAAAACAACTTCATTGTTCATCTACAGACAACATCAACCACTCCTAACATCTTATAAAAAGTAGCTAACCTAAACATATTTTACCCAATATAGGTTAGTCATTCCCATAAGTAACCTAAATTACTATAAGTTCACCTTAAATTCATCGATTCTTCAAAATATAAGTCAACCTTACTCCTCAATGAAAATACCGTAGTAATCTATTTACCTCGATCAAATATGGTTCCCAAAATAATGAACGTCTTCCAAAATAATAATCATATTTTAATCCCCTAATCATCCTTGTCATAATAATACGAAAATCGTCACATTTCCTATCACATTGGTTGTCGGAACATGTTCTTCCATTTCCCACCATTAACTAAGAAGAGAAAGCATAATTAGGGGCTTAAGTACTTAACTAATAATCATGAAAAGGAACTGAAAGCATATAATGATAACTTGTATATGAAAGGTATACCCTAACTTGTGATCTCCTAGGTTCCCATCTAGGTTATGAATGATCATATATTCTTATGTGAACCTTTATTTTATTTTATCTTTGTTCCTTTAACAATGGTTCATACCAAGCTTATGAATTTACCAAAGCATATCCCACGGTAGTGTCGTAACCAAGAGTGCAGCAAGGACCGTTGTCGTGTACCAGTTCCCGTTCGAGTCTAGCTCAAAGCGGTGTTTTCGGGTTTACCCCTATGTACATCTGTGCCAGAGCCACCTCTACCTGCTCGTATCCAGACAGGGATGTATTTGCTTGGCAACCCCTTACTCAATACTCACCAAAATACCAGGAAGATTTCCTATATTAAACTTTTATATAGGGTTCCTCCTAGAGTTTTCATATCCTAATTTCCTCAAATAACTAAACCATCCTTTGATACCAACTATAGCATCCCGTCTTTTTATAACATAACTTTTCATTCCATTACACGGAACTGTGGATCTTTAAGGTTTAGTGTCTTGGAAACAAGGAACATAAAACATGAAACAAAAAAAAAACATTCTTCTTAAACAATTGAAAGGCTTCTCCTCATGTTCACCCTAGTCTCATTACTGCATCTCATAACCTGGGGACATACATCAAAAGGAAGGGTGAGTAGAAGGCCCAGCAAGGGAAACAAGTGAAACATTTTACATATGAACTTGAGATACATCAATAAAGTCATGAAAAGAACTTTAATGCATGAAAATGAAATCATGAGGAAAATCAAAATAAAAATAAAACTTTTTCATAACTTGAAGATGTGGCTACATCATTTAACATAGAAAATCATGAACATATCACCAAGGTCCATCCCCAAGGTGTCATTTTAAAATTACCAAGGTTATTCACCAAGGTATCGTGAAAATTGTAATCTCTAGTGGTTACATCATTACCCAATTAATTGGAGCGCTATCAGGGCGCACCCTTAAATTTGCCTTTATTATCATTTGATCCACATATATCATCATCAAAAATTTCATAAATAACCCATATAGCATAAAATAAATGGGTTTCATTTCATAATCATAACGTTTTAAAAACTGCTTTAAAGACATGATCTTTACGTCACTTTAAACCCACGGAAAGGGAAAGAGGGTTTCATGTATGTAATTCCCAGAATTTAAAATAGAACATTTTGATATATATGTGAATACCCCTGTAGAAATAAGATCTTTGATTATTCACTTTATAACATAAAATAATTTTTAGAAAAGAGAGAGAGGCATTTTGAGACGAAAATTCTGCAGCATAACGGCTATGTTACAAGGTTTTAGAAAACATTGAGAAGAGAGGGGACATGGGTCAAACATTCATAAATGACCCATAAAACAGTAGAGGGAAAAAAATAAGGGATTTAAGAACATGGTAATGAAATTTTAAAATATACCATATGAAATTAAGAACATGAAAGGAAGAAAAAAAGATTTCTCCTGTGAGAATTCGGCAGCCTAACGGCGTCACTTAAACATCAACAAAATTGAATTGACAAGGTCAAATAGGGTCTCATCATATGAACATAAGAGTCCAGTATGATAGATATAGAGATCATACCCCAACATAATATAAAAGAACTTGAAATAATTGACATGAAAGTAGAACTTCAAAACGAGAATGGTGAAGAACCACTTAAAAATTCGGCAGCCTAACGGCGCCACTTAAACTTCAACAAAATACTGAATTGAAGAGATCAAATGGGGTCTCTCATCATATGAACATAAGAGTCCAGTATGATAGATATAGAGATCATACCCCAACATAACAAAAAGGAACTTGAAAGAATTGACATGAAAGTAGAACTTCAAAACGAGAAGGGTGAAGAACCACTTAAAAATTCAGCAGCCTAACGACGCCACTTAAACTTCAACAAAATACTGAATTGAAGAGATCAAATGGGGTCTCTCATCATATGAACATAAGAGTCCAGTATGATAGATATAGAGATAATACCCCAACATAACAAAAAGGAACTTGAAATACTTTACATGAAAATAGATCTTGAAAAAATGAGAAGGGAGAAAGAATCTGTTACAAAAATTTCGGCAGCCTAACGGCGCCACTTAAAACTTCATAAAACGAAATAATGAGAGTAAGAGGGGATCTCTCATTATATTAACATGAAAAGGGAAGTAATAGGAGTATAGAAGAACATCCTCCAACATAAGAACATGGATCATAAAAGGAAAGACATAAAAGAGATTACTTGAAAAGAAAGAGAGAGGTCGGATCCCTTACCTTAAAATGTAACTCTTAAACCTCAAAGGTTGGGACCTTGAGGGCTTGGGGGCACCTTGGGAGGACTATTTTGGAGGTAATGAGACCAGAAATTCGTTGGGAATGAGTGGGGAGTCGAATGGATGAGAGGAGGGCTAGGTATTTATAGGGAAAGTGAGGGGACAAGGCATTAATGGCCAAGGGACACCTCACATGTGCTTTTCTCAAACCCATGTGCTCTCCCTTGTCATTTATCATGGAGTTAGGCCACATGGGGCCCCCAAAACAATAATTCATCACCCTTGGCCGGCCAACCCTCAAAATATATCATGACATCATCATGAAACCTTATGATGTCATTAAACATACCGAAACCCTAAAACTGTATTTTTACTATTCACTGAAAATTCAACTTTCTCAGAAAAATCCCAAAATTTCACATTAACCAAATATCAATGCTCTGATTTCAAAAATGAAATCCATTTTATAAAAATAATTTTCTAAATATTTTTAATTTAATTTTTAAATAAAAACACTATTCATCGAAAATTCATTTTTTTCAGAAAAAACCCCAAAAATTACCATAACATAATATCGATGTTCTGAGTTCAAAAATAAAGTCATTTTTATAAAAATAATTTTCTAATTATTTTTAATTAAATTTTTAATTAAAAAACACTATTCACTCGAAAAAACTAATACTTGAATAATAATTAATGAAACCGTTATTTAACTATTTTATTGAATCACATTACATAATCAAGGTGCCTAGATTATTTTAAAACTTTCTTTAAGTGAGATTACTAATCCATTTGGTCATATTACTAATCCTAATCATAAAATCACTATTCATAATTTACTATTCATCAAAAATCAAGTTGATCTTATTAGACTCTAAATTTAGTACTGAACATAATTGCAAAAGACCATTTTTTGAAAATCATTACACATTTTTAATTATTTAGGGTTTACATAAACATATTTAAAATATCCTTTTTCTAAAATTCATCAAAAATATGCATACTATATTTATCCAGTCATTTCAAAATTCATAAGCTTCATCATAAGAAAAATCCCAATTTTTATTTAAAATAAGGATTACACAAGGTAGTTACGGTCTCGTTACATAACCCCTTATAATACCAGCATAGGACCTAAGAGTAAGATGTGCTATGGTGATAGAAGCTTGGGGCGGCTCAGTCAACATTGCCCGAGTAGTAATTTCTATCAGTTTGAACTTCTCACGAAGGCGATTTCGTTCCAGCTTCACATGATGAAGTTCGGCTTGGATTTGATCCAGAGCAAAGCCCAGTGGTGCTACCTCCTTCCCAAGCTCTGTTAGATGGGCTTCGATCGGTCCAAGACTACTAGGTGAGGCCATCGAATCTTCTTTCTATAATAATTAACCAAGATTACTTATATTTAGAGACAATAATCAAAACATTTTGTTCACAGCGGTCATGTTGACCGATGGTTATATAATAGTCAAAAACCCACTGATCTCATTTTAATTATAATCATGTTTATCAAATAAAACATTTTTGTTGAGTATAACAATAACACATAAAATTTTAAAAAATTTCGGGTCGTTACAACCAAAAAATTTATTAAACAGTAAACTTGATCCACAGTTGGGATCAGGTTTTACAATCAACAGCACATAGGGATGTCCAGGATTAAAGTATCTTCTACAATTCTTTATGGGATAAAAATAATAAAAGGTCACATCGTACCTCTTCCAAATTTCTATGTGGGAATACAATAAAATAGAATAATGTGTTGAGCACACTTCAATTTAATCAAAGGAGTTAGTGTGCATAGATAAACAGAGTAATATAGATCATAGATCAAAATATAAATCATAAATATAAATAGATAATGAATAAAGATTGTAAATAGTGGTTTTTCTCAATCTGAAATGATTTATACGTCAAGATATCCTTAAATTGGTCTTTGAAATGAGATATAGAAGGATTCTCAGAATGTGCAAGAAAATAGAGTGTCATGGATATTTGATAAAACTTTATGTTTTCAGTCTGTCAATGTCCAGATCTGATTCCTCATGAGGATGTTGTAGTATATATACATGTGTCACTTCTATTATCTATATCATTTTCAAAACTTTCATGAATGATGCAGTTATTATGAATATATAACTCTCCAAATCCAATTATCTATTAAAGAAAAGTAATAAATAAAAATATGGATCCTTGTACTGGGCACTAAATTAGGAAGTATTACATTTTCATGGATTTGTGTAAGAATAATTATTCTTAAATCCATGTGCAACTTTAATGCATTAAATTCCATAAACTAACCATTGGAGGAATTAAATTTGAATAAGAGTCTGAATAATGGTATTATTATGAAGGTATATCTCTTAATAGTAGTATTATTCTATCTGTACATGCTTACTTATAGTAGATCAACTCTATCGGTAGATTATTGAATGGTAACACAAGTTGGCATTTGAACAATCTAATAGTTGATTTGATAATGGTAAATCTATTAACCTGTATATATGTCAGCTGTAGATCTTCAGGGTTAGATTTTTCAATTGTAGATTTTTCAGTGGTAGATATGTTGGTGGAATATCTGTTCTAAACTGATGATATATTAACTGAACTATTTATAGATGTACTCAATGGTAGATCTATTAGAAGTATAGTATAATGGTAGATGTAGTTCATCGATATATTCTATTAAACTAGTGGTAGATCATTATAGTCAATGGTAGATCTTTTTAAACTAACAGAAGATCTTAAAATAACAGTAGATCAAACTTGACTAATTTTTTTTTAAAAAGTTTCTTATAAGATGATTTACTATCATAAAACATTGAGCTTGTTAGAAAACATAATAACCATTATTTTTTAACATTAAAATATGGAAGTTCTAAAAAAGAATCTATTTTGGATTATCATAAATAATTTTATTTATAACCATGTAAAAGTACATAAATAATTATAGAGGAATTTTAAAAGTAATGGTCTGCTTTACATTTCAAATTACAAGTTATGATTGTGATTATTACCATCTACCATTCAATATAATATTACTTACCTTTTTGGTATTATCAAAAATATATTAATTTATAAAAAAGGTAAAGAGATAAAAATTAATAATATTGAATCGTCATTAGATATATTAGTCAAAGAATACATCTCAAAAGTAATAAAAGGGAAAAGTACAATCCCTTCAGAAACTAATCTGAATATGAACCAATCTTAGCTTTATAGGTAAAGGTAACCACTAGGTATTTTCCTTTTCTAGTGATAATAGGTACAAATTTGGAAGTGAAGGATTTAAAAGTATCTATAGGAATATCTCAGATAATGATAGTCCTGAGATATCAAATGACCTCAATTGGTGTCATGATAAAAGTTTGAAACTGAGAAGGAAGGGGTGATAAAGAAGGTGTAAAAGTGAGAGTAGACATGGTAATGGCTTTAGGTTCCACTATTACAGTCCTAGAGGCATATAAAAATGACTTTATTAAATTAACAAAATATGTAATGATGTTTCCACCACACTCCATCGCAGTAAATAAATCCTTCTTCTCCTCTAGGAAAAGATTGAGAAATAGGGCCAAAACCTTGAGTTGATTCATTTTATCCTTTAATTCAATATACATAGTAGTCATCCATAGATTCTCAAAAATAAACATAAAATGGTAATTGAGATCATTCTTGGTATAAATTATGGTAAGATAGTATTTAATGGTATTGTGATAGTCTCCCTATCACTTATAGATTCACTCATGCACAACAGAACTAGTTTATAGATATACTCACCATGGGAATTTATCTGAAGAAACTCTTATTGGTGAGAGGAAGAAACATTACTCAAAATAGCATATATCTCCTCTATCAAAATGGATCTAATATCATTGGAATAAACTGTATAAGTAGAAGGTGAAGTAGTAGAAGTAGAAGCACCAATAGTAGGTAAGGAATCCAAACCCTCTAGAAGATATTTCTAGACTACAGAAAAGATTCCTCTCATATCCTCCATGATGGAATTAACTTCTTTCATATCATTGGTCAACTTGTTGTTCTTAATATATAGTACTTTCATCTTCAAGATAATTTTAGGATGGATGTGAGAGATCACTAACTCAAAAATCCAACTTATATCAGCTTCACTCAACATAGTGTCTTGAGGTGGTGTGGATCTAAGGATCCCACTAATATATGATAAAATCATTAATCTAAAAGCATCCAAATCATCATTGTAAACATAACAAAAAGGTAGATAAGAAGAAGGTAAAGGAGATGGAATCCTATTAGGGGTAGGTAAAAAAGCCTCTATATTTTCATATTCAATTGATGGAATATCTTAGGGAAAGGATTCCAACTGAATAGCCTCATATATATGTTCTACCAGAGATCCCTTAGGATATTTTTCATCAATAAGGATGGAAATTGCACCATTCAAATGTGGAATTCCATGGTCATCATCATCACTATCGCTATTAGTTTCACCATTAGAATCAGGGTAGTTGATGCCTAGAAACATAGAACTTGGAGATTGCTCCCCCTTAGATGGTTATTCATCCTCAGTTGTGGATGAAACAATAGGTTCATCCCTATGAACCTATTTTTTACTAGAAGATCCTAGGGATTCCACCCCACCAAAATGTGCTCTAGGTTCATCTCTATTTGAGGCATCATCATTTGGATTAAACTCATAAGATCTCACCTCATCTCCATTCTTACTTAAAGCAGAAGTACTAGGAGAGTGATGAGACTGCTCTACCTCACCAGAATCACCATCATCATTAGGGCCTTTAGAGTCTTGAGGTCCATCACCATTTCTATGTTCATATCCATTGTATTCATCATAAACATCAACTACTTATTTTTATACCTCGGAATAACTCTCAACCTGTTATTCACCTAAGATTTTAGGTTCTTATTCTTCTTCTTCTTCACTTAGAAGGATGTATTTAGTAGTAAGAAAAATAGATGGATTGAAAGCTCCATAAGAAATATGGGGGCTCTTGACCACATCAAGCTCACTTCCTTCATCAATTTAATTAACAATTGACAATTCTTCTCTAACTATAAATTTTCTTCCCAACCTCCTTATCAATGGAATAGACCAAAACATCATCCATCTCAAATATAGGATCAACCATATCCTTAGTTCAAGAGGGATTTTTCACAAGATTTAAATTTTCATAGATCTTATCATTTTCATCCACCCATTTCTTTATCCATGGGTTCTAATTTACCTTCATCCTTTTTCATGTAAACTGAACTAAACAAAAACCACCACAAATAACAAAAAATCCCTCTTCCTCATCCACTAAACCATTGACTTACAATATATTTGAAATGATATTATGATAGATCAAGGAATTATATATCGATGATTTCTTTCTCATCTCCATCACATGGACCATCAGATATATACATAGATTTATCTTATCCCCTATTTTCATAATTAATAAGAGAAAAACATCTGGGTACCTCATAGTGCTAAAGTACCCTTTATTGAGAAAAAGCATGTGCTGAATGTAATTAAACAAGATCCCACACTCCCCATCAATCTCCATGGAATATGGTCTTTGTGCTATAGAATTTCTAGTAAACTCTATAAGGGAATACTCATATAGGAAGAACTCACTATCACTGGAAATGGGACCTTAAAATTCATTAGAAATACCTATGTGAGGTAAATTGAGATTTTTTCCATTGCATTGATGAAAAGATCACCATTTACCATTAATCAAACTTCTAATAAAATATTTATTCTTACTGAAGTCATATTATTCATACTGATAGAACTGGTGAACCAACCTAGGAAAGAATGGTTGTTCGTTACTTGAAAACAATTCCATCTATCCTTGCTCCTGGATCACTTTAAGAACTGATGACTTACAATAAACTAACCATTCAAAAACTATCTCTTTTTCGGCAATGAAAAATCGAGTCTAAATATGGGGGTTTATTTGTTTTTATAGCAATAGTTAGGCTAGATTCACCTTGAGACTTTTTCATGGGACGTGATCCTTCAAGAGACAAAACTAAGGCACGTTTCACTCTCACCATTGCACTAACTCGAAGGTAGAAGGATGAGCGTAGGGAAGGTTAAAGGTCCGGAGATAAAGAAAGATAAAAGGATTAAAGGGGGAAATAAGTGATAGGGTTATTAAAATATGATTTAAGTAAATTTTATCATTTATGGATTTAGAAATCAAAAATATAATAAAATATACATAAATAAATATAATAAAAATTAATTAGATAAAATATGAATGATAGCAGATAGTTGAAAATACTTGAATGATGGAATTTCTTACGGTGGATCTCCTAATGGTGGATCACCCAACGGTGGATCACTCAATGGTCAATCAACCAAAATCGATCAACCAATAGATGATCACCCAATGGTCGATCTCCAATGGTGGATCACCCAACATTATATATTTCTAAAAGAGTAACTTCAAAGATAAAGTACTAACTAAAGTTTATCATTCCAAATTTATATTTGATAAAGATTAATCTATCAGAATTCAAGGTCTTTGTAAATATTTCAACAAACTGATGTTCAGTTCTAATGAATTCAATATTTATATCACCTTTTTGGAAATGATCTCTCAAAAATTGATTCCTTATATCAATATGTTTTTTCCTAGAATGAGATATAGTATTTTTGGAAATATTTATCGCACCTATATTGTCACAATTTATAGGGACATGTTGAAATTGATATCCATAATCTATTAAATTTTATTTCATCCATATAATATGATCACATCAAATTCTTTTAGTTATATATTCAGCCTTATCAATAGAAAGTGAAAAATAATTTTGCTTTTTAATACACCATGAAACTAGTGACTTTCCTAAAAGGTGACATGTTCTAGAGGTTCTTTCTCTATTTAACTTATGACCACCAAAATATTAAATTTAATATCTCACTAAATCAAATTATTATCCTATTGGATTAAAAAATCATAAATTTGTTGTATAATTGAGGTATTTATAAATTATTTTGATATCAAGAAAATGTGACTCTTTAGGATTTTCTTGAAAATAGAAACACATACATACACTAAACATAATATCTATTTTTCTAGTAGTTAAATATATAGAACATCTAGCCATACCTTTGTAATTGGTTTCATCCACTAATTTCCCAGTTTCATCAAGATCCATCTTATAGGTTATACTTATGGGATTATCACTACTTTTTGTATTACCTGTACTAAATAAATTAAAATATATTTAGTTTACTTACTTTGGTTTAAAATAATTCTCTCTTTATTTTAAAATTTTTGAAAACCAATAAATAATTTTAACTCACCCATTAAATTAATTTCAAATTCACTTTTCATAACTTTTAAAATATAAATACACAAAAAAAAATTTAGAAGATCCAAAATTTATATCATCAACATAAATTTGAACTACTAATACTCCTTTTGAAATTATTTTTATAAATAATTTAGGTTCAGATATTCCTTTAGTAAAATAGTTAAAAATTAAAAATAAGTTGATCTTATCATACCAAACTCTAGGATCTTATTTTAAACCATATAAATCTTATTTTAATTTAAAAACATGATTCAGAAAATGATGATTTTGAAATCTATAGGGTTTTTCTATAAAAACATCCTCAAATTTATAGCCATTTAGGAATTCACTTTTAACATCCATCTAATATATTTTTAAATTCAAATGTGTTTCATAGGAAATAATCATTATAATGGATTCAATTATAGATACTATCTCAAATGTTTCCTTATAGTTAATACCATATTATTGACTATATCCTTATGAAATCAGTCAATCTTTTTTTATAACTATAGTTCCTAACTCGTCAAATTTTTTTCCAAACACCCATTTAGTGAAAATGGTTAGAGTTTCTTTAGGTCTACCACTAGTTCCAAAAATTTATTTATTTCAAATTAATTTAATTCTTACTGAATTTCCATCACCCATAATTCATCATTAATTTCTTCATTGATGTTCTTAGGTTCAAGCTATGATAAGAAAGCTTGATGTTCAACCTGATTTATAAGAGAAGCTCTAGATTATGTTCCTCTATCTAGATTTATAAATAAAACATCTAAATAATGGTACCTATGAGTTTTAATGATTCTAGGAAACTAAGGGATTGATATATCATTATCCTATATAGGTTCAGGTTTAGGTTGTTCCTCAGAATTGGAATATTTTTCTACTTATTTCAAAAAATGGTCAGAAAGTTTGGCATTTATATTCAGATTTTTCAGATCATCTTCAAGGTTTCTAAAGGGTTATTAGACTCATATAGATATGTTTCATCAAATTTGATATGTACATATTCCCCCATGGTGTTTTTCCTTTTATTAAAAACCCTATATGAATTAATAGATTTTGAATATCCAAGAAAAATTCCTTCATTACTCTTGGATGAATTTTTTCCAATATTATCCTTTGTATTGAGAATAAATCCTCTACAACCAAAAATTATAAAGAAATTAACCATTGGTTTTATTCCATTACATAATTCATATGGGGTTTTCTTTAAAATGGGTTTAATTAAAAATCTACTAATTATATAACAAGTTTTATTAATATCTTCTACCAAAAAAATAGGTAAATAATACTCATTGAGTATGGTACAAGAAATCTCTTGAAGGGTACTATTTAATCTTTCTACTACACCATTCTATTGTGGGGTCTTAGGAGAATAAAATTTATGATTATAGCCATGTTTTTATCATAATGATTCAAAATATTTATTTTTAAACTCGTGGTCATGATCACTTCTTAAGGTCTAAATTTTAACTCCACTAATATTTTCTACAGATTTATCATACTTAGTAAAATAGAAACAAGCTTAAATTTTGTGATCTAGAAATAATACCCAAGTATATCTAGAAAATTCATCCACTAGAACATTAATATAGTGATTTCTATTTAATCTAGAAACTCTAGAGGGTCCAAAATAATCCATGTGAACTAACTCTAGGGGTTTAAAAGTTGAAACTTCATTCTTTGGTTTGAAAAATATTTTGTGTTGTTTCCCATTTTGACATGGGTTACAAACTTTATCATTTGGGAAATCTAGTTTAGGTTGATCCTTGATTAATCCTTTATTAGTTAGATTTTTAAGTGAAATAATGTTGCAATAGATTAGTCTCCTTTTCCATATTCAAGACTGTATTTGAAATACATTTAGATAGGAAATGTTTTGTGAAAATAAGGAATCTAAATTAACAACATATACATTATAATTTCTTAAATAACTGAAAACTAAATCATTTTTTGAATCAAAAACATTACAGGAATTATTTTCAAATTTAACATAAAACCATCATCACATAGTTGTGAGATGATAAGTAGATTATATTATAATACATCCACACACAAAAAACTTTATAAATTAAAATAGTATTAGATATACCGATTTAACCAAGTCCAATTATTTTTCTTTTGGAATTGTCACTGAAAGTGACATGTCCACCATCAATCTTGATTTGGTTCTTGAAACTTGAATATTCCCCAATCACGTGTCTGGAGTATCCACTATCTAGACACCATAAGTTCTTACTGGATATTTACAAACAGGTTTCCTATAAAATAGATTTTAAACCAAAAATGACTTTTGTACTCAAATTTTCTTAGGTCCAGAGATGTTAGTAATAAGGGATTTTGGAATCCATATTTGTTTAACAGGTCTCTTAGAGGTAGATATGAGACTTCACTACTACAAAACTAGCCTTTAACAGTGCTGTTATTTATCAACACTAAAAGAAAACGCTCAAAAATGGTATATTTATCAGTGCTAAAGAAAGCAATGATAAATTAAACCTTTTATCAACGCTTTTATTTTAGAACTGATAAACGGTATCCCTTATCAGTGTTTTATTTTTAGCACTAATAACGGGTATCCTTTATTTTCACTTTATTTTTAGCACTGATAAAGGGTATGCTTTATGAGCACTTTATGTTTAGCACTGATAAATATTTATTTCATCAACGCATTTTTAGCACTGGTAAAATAAAATAATTAAATAAATTAAAAATAATGAATGTGTTTATTAAAAAAAATATTACAAATTTTATTAATTAAATAATTATTGATAAAAATGAATTTACTAATTATACATTATCAAATATTGAACATTTTATTAATTAGATAATTATGATAATTAGTGTTATTAAACTGTATATATTAAATATATAGATATATATTAATGTATATAAATATGATTATATATTAACAAATATTTATGTGATTTACATTAAATTTTCATATATTTATTGAATAATGGTATATAATTAAAAATTAATATGAATTAAAAATATTGACTAATTGCATAGTACTCGACATATAATTAAATGTCATTTGATTTTTCAATTTAATATAGATCAAATGTTTGTTATATTGATTTCACATATACGTATAATTATTGCATTTTTATATAAAGTATGCACACACACACACAACTTATCCATTTTTTCAATATTGTTAAAGTGTACCTATATTCTTAATTTATTCAATTTTACTCTTTTTTTACATATATATATGCACTCAAAATTAGATATTCATTAATAATGTTAAAAATATATCTATAAAAAAATATTTATAAATAAATATATTTATAAATATACATTCACTATATTTATACAATTATATATTCATAATTATAAATAAATAATTATTTATATTTAAATAATTATTAAATTTATAATAAATTTACATAAATAATGAATATATTTACTATATTTATATTTATATATATTTATAATTATATACATATATATAATGATATAAAAAAAATTTTAAAAATATTTCTATAATTATAAATAAATAATTATAAAATTATAATAAATATATGTAAAAAAAAATATATTTACTATATTTATATTTATATATATTTCTTAAGTATTTATATATATTTATAATTTTTTATTTATAATTATAATTATAAATCCTTTAACAACGCTTCAGTAATAAGCACTGATAAAAGAATCTTTATGAGTGCTTTTTTCACGTTGATAAAGAGGAGGATTTATCAGTGATAAACAAAGAGATGATAAATTAACATTTATCAGTGCTATAAATTTAGCATTGATAAAGACCTATCATTATTAGTGATGATAAAATTATCCCGATCTATTTTAAAAACCCTAACCATTTGTGAACCTGTCACGATATAGAAGCTTTCTGTGAAAGTCACCCACCGTCGGTGATCCTCCTCAGTGAATTGAAGGTTGAATCACACCACTCGACAACCTCTGAACATCTCTTCTAACATCCAAAGTGGGTCTCAGATTTTATTCCACCTATCGAGGTAGGCCTTCCGATTTTCTTTGTGTATTTCTAGTTTCGTTTTTGATTTCTTCTTCTACAATTTGTTTATGATCCATTGTTTATGATCTATTTGTGATATATTGTTTATGGAACGATTTATTGTCCATTGTTTAATATTTGTTTATTATCCATTGTTTAGGGAATTATTTGTGGTCTATTGTTTGTATTGACTACCAATTTATGATCTGTTGTTTATATCTAACACCGAACTTTGGATTTATTCATTGATGTTTTACTGCTATTTTTTATATCTTCTTACTAAATAATTTTTTCATATATGTATATAAATGTGTAAAAATTTTCAGGTATATTATTGTTTATTGAATACTGATTTGATGCACATTGGTGGTTCCCTAATGATTATATATATACTGACACCTTTCATGGACACCCTAGTGGACATGCACCTTCAGATGCTATTTTTTAGAAACCAAGTTAGTGGAGTGATGTATGTTCCTCTATTGGTTATGTGTATCCTAGGATCTAGTTCCTCTTAGAATTCACTATGGTTATTATTTTTCTTATGGAGTAGATTCAAAGGGGGTATCCCTAGTTAAGCACATGAGGTTTTATCACATCAAGCCTTTAATTTTTTAATCATTATGGTGCCTTTAATTCATGTTATGTTTGAATATCAGGTTTTTATCTATTTGATATTTCTTATAGACTATAATAGAGTGAGTTTTTATACTAGTGTGACATGTATGTGTGTCTATATATCTATTTCATCATTTATTTCCATAGTTTTTTGTCTAACCAGTATGCCTATATCGGGTAATGATGATTTTGGGTCTGCATGTCCATTGACCCCAAGGGTCATGCTAGAATTTTGTTCGACCTCTGGTACTAATTGTTTCTATTTTGGAGGAGGGGACCACCTCCCATTTATGGTTTTTTACACCCAAATTTTAAACCATCCTTTAGTGACTTTAAGGTGTGTTGGAGGTCATAAGATGATCTGACCTCGTGTTGTTTGGGTAATTCAGGCTAGGATCATTGTATTATCCATATTTCAGTTTACACCTATAAAGTTTAGTGATAATATCATTTATTATCTGCCTTTATCTCCCTCTATTTTTTCAAAATTCCAAAAACCATTATTATAGGATTTGTAATATCTAGGCACTCGGATATTCTAGTTGAAATGATCTATATTTCCCTTATTAGAATTGTCTATAACTTTCACTTTTGATAATGAATATCTTATATGTATTTATCTATATATTGTATAAAATTAATATTTTATGAACCCATTAGGATGAATATAAACCAAAAATGTATTCATGCTAATCATTTGACAAAAAAATATGAAGATGGAATTAAAGAGCACATCAAGCGTGCAAGAGAGCATGCAGACGACCGTTTTAAAATCCTCTTTCCATGGTTACATTGTTGTTATTCAAGACAAATTATTCTAGAAGAGTTAGAAGAACATTTGATTTATCATGGAATAGATCAAATATATAAATGTTGGACTAAACATGGAGAAAAAATGAATGTGGGCATAAATTGGGATGATACTGCAGTTTATGAATCATTTGATATGAATACCTTTGTAAAAGATGATGGAAATAACATGAAAGAAATGACTATGGAAATTCAAGATGACCTTCATGATTTTCCAAAGTTGTTTGAGGAGTTAAATAGATGTTATAAGAAACCATTGTATACTATTTGTACTAAATACACAACATTGTCAGTTGCATTGAAGTCATATAAATTTGAAAGTTGTAAAAGGATGGAGTGACACCAGCTTTATAGAACTACTTGGTATTTTGAAAGATATGTTATAAGAAGAAAATGAACTACCATGATTAACATATGATGCTAAATGAATGTTATGTACAATGGGCATGATCTATAAAAAATACAGGCTTGTCAAAATAATTTTATATTTTTTCGCAAGGACCATGAATCACTCATCAAATACCCTAAGTGTGGCACAGATCGATACAAGAAAAATTAATCAAGTCCTTCAAAACCTATATGGTGCTTTCCTATAATTCCATGGTTTTGAAGACTATATGGATGTCAGGAAACCAAAAGAAAATTAACATGGAATGAAGATACAAGAATTAAATATGAAAACCTACGTCATCCATAAGAGTCTCCTCAGTGGAAGAAAATTGATTACGAGTTTCCTGAATTTAGAGATGATCTGAGAAACTTTCTTCTTGCGTTATCTACATATGTAATAAATAATTTTGGTGTACAAGGTAGTACTCATAGTACATGGCCCGTCGTGTCGGTAAATTATAACTTGTTGCCATGGTTATTCTTGAAGTACAAATACATTATGTTGTCTCTGCTTATATCTGAACCAAAGCAACCCGGTAATGATATTGATGTCTATTTGGCTTCATTGATTGAAGATATGAAATTGATGTAGGATACATGTGTTATAATGTTTGATGCTCATAGAATTAAAGAATTCACATTGAGGGGTATGTTGTATGGAATGATAAATTACTTCCCTGCTTATGGAAATTTATCATGTTGTAGCATTAAAGGTATGTTGGGGTGTCCCATTTGTGAAAAACGCACATACTCAGTTCGGTTGAAACATTCCTCAAAGATTGTGTTTTTAGTGCATCGAAATTTTTTTACCGCGACAATATAAATACCGATCATGGATGACATCATTAGATGGGAATATCAAACAAGGTATAACACCATCTCCAGCAATGGTAGATCAACTATAAAAAAGGTAAAAAATATTGACACTTTTTTTGGTAAACCATTTTCAAAAAACCTTAAAAAATCTAGTTGGAAGAAGAGATAAATTTTCTTTGAATTACCATATTGTATTTTTTTTTTATTTCATGCATTTTCTTGATGTCATGCATATATAGAAAAATGTATTTGATAGTGTTATTGAAACATTACTAAATATTCCTATAAAAATGAAAGATGGCATCAAGGCTAGGTTGCACTTGATTTAAATGGGGATAAGGGAAGAGTTGGCACCGGTGAAGGGTGAAAGGATGACTTTTCTTCCTCTAGAAGCTTACACTTTATCCTAATAGAAAAAATTACAATTTTTTCTTTTACTTACAAGTGTAAAATTTCCATAGCGGTATTCATCAAATATCAAGAATGTCAATTCAATGACTAATTTGAAGTTACAAGGACTAAAATCACACAAATGTCATGTTTTAATTCAAGATTTAATGCATGTTGCTTTTTGTTTCATTCTTCCTCAAAATGTATGACATACATTAACCAGACTCTTCTTCTTTTTCAAATCCATATGCATTAAATTTTTATACCCAGAGAAGTTTCCCATCATGAATAAGGAGATTTCAATCATATTATGTGAATTAGAAATGTTCTTCCCACTATCATTCTTTTATATAAGGGTCTAATGGTTCACTTGTTCAAAGAGGTTCAACTATGTGGTTCTATCCATTATAGATGGATATACCCCATTGAATGATATATGAATATTTTGAAAGGGTATGTCAATAATTGAAGTCAGTCAGAAGGTTGTATTGTATAATGATATATTGTTGAAGAAGCTATTGAATTATATATCGATTACCTATCAGATTTTAAAAGCATCAGTCTCCCAAATCCTCATCACAACGAATTCCTTATGGGTGAAGGGATTTCTAGAATAGATGTTGTTACAATTACCTTGATAGGGTGGTATCAAGTACATATTTACATATTACATAATAGTGAAGATGTTGGTCCATAAATTGAAGTCCACAAAGAAATTCTTAGAGATTTGAATCCATCAAGGGATGAAAGATGGATATCAGATACATATAATGAATAGTTTATAGTATGGTTCAAAGATAAAATTTATTATATGGAGTTATCTGAAAATATGAATTCAATTGTCGAATGACTTCAATGGCTATCTAGAGGATGAAATGAAAATGTTATATCTTACGCTGGGTTTGTAATCAATGGTTATACATTATATATAAAAGAACACAATGAATTCATTACGATGAAAAATAGTGGTGTTATGGTGTTATGTTTATGGATGAAGTGATACACATATCTGGTTCCAAGGATAGAAAACCAATTTATGAAAATATATCATATTTTGGCATTATCGAATAGATATACAAGTTGGATTATAAAACATTTTAAGTTCTGTTTTTCCATTGAAAATGGGTTGACAATACCAACAGAGTGAAATTTGATGAAATGGGATTTGTGAAGGTAAATTTCAGTGTAGAAGGGGAAAAAGACTATCCATTGATAATGGAATCACAAGAAGTTCAATTATTTTATGTCTCTTATCCAACAAAAAATAATTGGTTGATTGTCCTGCTGGCGACTAAAAAAATGTTGATTCAGGTGAAAATTCAATCAAGGATGAACCTTTCATTGAGAAATCACAATTAATTTATATTGTCCCCACTATGGACAATGTCTTGTGTGTTAAAGGGGACCATAAAGAGGGGATTTGGATTCTATAAAGAGGAACTAATTCCTTGAAACGTTTAAAAAAAGAGTTCAATGATAGGGTAAAAGTGTGTTTTATTATATTATGTTTTTCCTCATAATATTATATGTTCTCTACTTCATTAACATAATATAAATTAAATGTTTGAATACTCATGCAGACAATGTATTCTGCACGTGATGATGTTACCAATACCTAGGAAGAACAAAATATAATGAAGGAAACCCTTTAGATAGATGAAAAGGTAATGTTATGATATAATTTCTCTATTTTACTGAAAAATTACAGAATAGAATGTTGATTTAAGTTTCATTATTCTTTGCAAGGTTCATTTATTTTAGAAGATTTATGTCCATGTGCCATGCCTTTTCAAAAAGAGTAATGACGTTGTCTATTCTCAATTATAGATCCAATATTGATGTTTTCATAGTAAAATCAGTGTCCATAGAATTAATTTATTGTTTCATATGTATCTTTAATTTATTTAATTTTAGTATTACTCACATGATTATTTTTTTCTTATACAGGTGGATTATTTTATTTGAGTTGGGGGTGCTCTATCCAACTTTCTTGCTCCTTTTCCCTTATTTTTACCCCTGTAGTGATGAATTTTTCACTTTCATTCAAGTTACTTCCACTGCCTTTGCAGGAATAGCAATGACACTACCTCTCCTCAATTATAGAGGTAATATTGATGGTTTCATAGTAAAATTTATTTCCATAAAATTAATGTATTGTTTCATATGTATATTAAATTTATTTCTTTTTAGTATTACTCATATAATAAATTTTTTTCTTATATAGGTGGACTCTTTTTCTTGAGTTGGGGGTGATTTGTCCAAATTTCAGGCTCTTTATCCCTTAAAACCTTTTCACCCCTGCAGTGGTGCATTTATCACTTTCTTTAAAGTTAAATCCACTACATTTGCAGGAAGAGAAATAATGTTGCCTCTGCTAAATTACAGAGGTAATATTGATATTTTCACAGTAAAAGCATTGTCCATGGATTAATGTATTATTTCATATTTTAATTTATTTATTGTTAGTATTACTCACGTTATAATTATTTTCTTATACAGGTGGATTCTTTTGTTCAAATTGGGGGTTCTCTGTCCAACTTTCATGTTCCTTCTCCCTTAAAACCTTTTCACCCCTACAGTGGTGAATTTATCACTTTCTTTCAAGTTACCTCCACTGCCTTTTCAGGAAGAGCAACAATGATGCCTCTACTCAATTATAGAGGTAATATTGATGTTTTCATAGTAAGTTCATTGTCCATAGAATAAATTTATTATTTAATATGTATGTGTAATTTGTTTTTTTTTTATTATTACTCACATAATAATTTTTTTCTTATATAGGTGGATTATTTTGCTCGATTTGGGGGTGCTCTGTCCAACATTCATCCCTTTCTACACAAAAACTTCAACAAAATTATTCTCTCACAAAACCTTTCACTTGTGTAGTGTTGACATTTATCACTTTATTTCAAGTTCCTTCCACTACTCAATCACATAGGTAATCTTGATATTTTCATAGTAAAATCATTATCCATAGAATTAATATATTATTTAAAATTTATGTTTAATTTATTTCTTTTTAATATTACTTATAATAATTTCTTTCATATATAGGTGGATTCTTTTTTTGAGTTGAGGTGGTTGGTTCGAAACTACTCATGCAATGTTGGCAGTGTGACAAAGAAAGTCAATGGAAATCATGGTAACAATAACAGATAAGATTTTTTTTGAATGTATGTAATAATTTGTATTTATATAATTGTATAAACTACTATTTTATATGTCTATAATATAGTGTTTTTTCTTGTATTTGTGTTTTGAATTTCATTTCATTTAAATTATATATTGGGAATTATTTTTGTTGATATCTAATGTGTTTCTAGTGTGTTTCTAGTACTGTAGTGTGCTGTTACAACACACTACAGTGGTGTTTCAGTGTGTTGTAATAGAACACTGTAGTATGGACCTTTATTAGTGATTTTAAAAGCATTGATAAAAGTTCTTTATCATTTATTTTATAAGAACTGATAAAGGGTTCATTTAGCGGTGCTAAATTAAAGTGCTAATAAATGGGTATTTTATCAGTGCTTTTAAAATTTCTAATAAAGATCCTATTTATCAGTGCTTTTTGTGTACTGATAAATGGTTATTTTATCAGCACTTTTAAAATCACTGATAAAGATCTTATTTATCAGTTATTTTTTTAGCGCTGATAAATGAAACCTTTATCAGTGATTTTTCAGTGATGATAAAAGTCATGGGCTTTTAACATAGTTCGTGTTGCTAGAACTTTTCTAACATTGATAAAGTTCATTTCTAGAGATGTTAAAGGCCAGTTTTGTAGTAGTGATTTTGGAAATAAAGACTTTGTTAGGTCCAAAAGAATGAAATCTAGTAACAGAATTAGTAGAACTAGATCTAGGAATAAATTTATTTTTAATAATCCTTTTTTGTCTAGGATGATATCCTATTCCAATAACATATTTAGGTGTAATTTTCTTTCTAAGAATCTAGGTCAATGTATTTATTTTATTTTTAAATATTTCTGAATCCTTTTTTAATTTATCATTGGATAATTTTAAATCAATTTTTTCTTTTATAAATTTTATTCCTTTTCAATACTAAGATCTATTTTAAAGTGAGTAGACAAGGAATTATTCTTCTTTAAATATCTATATTTATCCTTAAGTTCATTGAAAGTATCCTACAATATATTACATTATTCAAACAATTATTCATTAGTCATTTTTTATTCACTATTTTCATCTCTATAAGGGTTATAATTATGAACATGGGATACCAGAAAAATACTAGATACCTCATATGTTTTTTCATAAAACGTGTATTAGCTCTGTAATGTTTATCTTATTTTCTTAATTCTAATTCACTTGAACTATATTATGAAGCACTCCAAGTTACTTTCATAGATTTATTATACCTCTTATCCTTTTCCTCGTACTTCTTCTTAAATTTTAACTTAGGATAGTCTGCTTTAACATGACCTTTTCTCTTGCATTCATAGTAGACTGTCTCATTTGTAGTATCCTCGTTTTTCTATTATTTTATCTTATTACCTCTATTTTCATGCTTTCCTTTATAGTTTATATTCTTGAATAATTTATTCCTCTTGTAAAATTTCTTAAATCATTTGGCCAAGTGGTCCATTTTTTCATCATTTTATGAAGATGAATATCTATCACAAGAGTTGTCTTCTTTAATCTTCCATTTTTTGATTTGAGCTAGAAGTATTAAAGGCTACTTAATTCATCTTTCATTCATGTTCTTTTTATATGTTTACTTTGATTTCTTATTCATAAATCATGAGATTTATTATCACCACTTTAAAAAAAACTTACTTATGTCAGATGACTCTTAAATTAAAACAAAATTTTATCTCCATCTATCTGGTAAACAGATCAATAGGGGAATCACTTAGTCTTTATCAAAAATTAGTTTTCCAAATGAATTCATTGTATTATAAATCTCATTAAACATGAGATACATATCATAAATTGGTTCTTCATATTTCATATTAAATGTATCATATTTAATAGTATAATTTTTCAAACACGTTTCTTTAAAATTTGAAGTTCCTTCATGAGAAACATCTAAAGTATCCAAAATTTAAAATATAGTAGTATAGGAAGATATTATATTAAACTATTCATATATTAAAGCATAATATAAATCATTCATATATTTATAGTTATTATTGTAATATGATTTGGTTGGATCACTCAATTCATCTCTAGTAGTTGTGGGAAATTCATATTTATCCTCAATTATAGTCCGAATTTCATAACCCATACTTTCAAGATGAATTTTAATTTTAATATTCCATTGAGAATAATTATTTAAATTAAAATAAGGAGTCTGGTTAGTAGTATCTCCCTATTATCTATTAATATCCATGAAGATGTAAATTTAGAATTAACAAAAATTTAATATCTTTACAATATAACTAAATCACAGTTAAAAATATATTTTAAACACCTATGATACCAAATGTTACTCGGAGTGAGTAACTCAAGAGTAGGGGATAATTGAGTTCCTGATAAAAAAAATTTAAAAAATTTAAAAAATATTCCCTAAAATAATAAAAACATCCAATTAATCAAAAAAATAAAAATATATAAGTTTTAATTTCAAATAATTTCTTAAAGTGGGATTAATAATCAGTTAAAATAATCATTTAAATAACTTTAACTTTTAAAACTAAATTAATTAATCTAACACTTTATATAAATGCATATTAAGAATAACTATCAAAGTAATTTTTTGTTACAAATTTTGAGAACAGATATAGTTTTAACTTTGAAATATAGAAAAACAAAACTAATAAAACACACATAGGAATTAAACAATGGGTTCGGTCTCAAGATAAGACTTAATCACCCTATACTTGGAAATATCCTATTTATGAGAATTTTATTATAAAATAAACTTAATCCAAAACCTAGATCAAGTCTTATAATCAACGGCATAAAGGGCTACCTAGGCTCAAAGCCTCTTTCACAGTTCTTTGTGGAATGAAAACAATACTAGGTCATATAGGACCTCCTCAAAAATTCTATGTGGGAATACAATAAAAGAGTTTTTATAGAATGTTTCAATCACACTCTATTTTCAGTATAGGAGTTAGTGTGTTTAGGTAAATAGAGTAATGCAGCACACAGATCAAAAGATAAATCATAAACAAAAATAGAAAATGAATAATGATGATAAATAGTGATGTTTCTCAATATGAAATATTTTATATGTTTATATATCCCTAAATAATTATTTTAAAGGAGCTAAAGGGGGTTTCTTATAATGGGCTGGAAAATAGAATGTCGTGAATGTCTAAAAAATCCTTCTATTTTTAGTCTATCAATGTCTAAAGTTGATTCCACATGAGAAGTATGTAGTTTCTATTCTTATATCACTACTATTGGCTATTAAATTTTCCACACTTTCAAACACGAGGGAGTTATTCTGAATATATAACTCTCTATATTCAATTATCCATTGAATAATAACAATAAATAAAATCATTGATCCTCATACTAGAAACTAAATCAGGAATTTTGAAATTATTTAATACATCAGTGAAGTGGTTTAAGATTAATGATTCTTAAATCCATGTATGACTTTAATTCATTAGATTCCATAAACATGTAATTGGAGAAATTAAATTTGAATAATATTCTAAATAGAAACAGTAGAATTTTAATGGTAGATCTCTTAATGGTAGATCTATTCTGGTGGTAGATTCTTATTGTTGGTAGATCAACTCTGGTGGTAGATGAGTGAACGGTATCAAAAGATTATGGTAGCACAATTCAGTGGTAGATGTGTCAATGATAGATCTCTTCAGTGGTAGATATATCAGTAG
The DNA here is from genome assembly GCA_963277665.1 of Viscum album. NCBI lineage: Eukaryota > Viridiplantae > Streptophyta > Magnoliopsida > Santalales > Viscaceae > Viscum > Viscum album. Next base: position 1,149,770,145 of record OY728128.1, read on the forward strand.
TATATCTTCAATGCTAGATCTTTCAGTGGTAGATCTATTAGCAATTGATCTATTAGTGGTAGTTCTATTTTGAACTGATGGTATATTTGTTGAACTATTGGTAGATGTCCTCAATGGTGGATCCATTAGCAGTAGAGTTTGATGTTAGATGTATTCCACTAGTAGATCTAGTTAAACTAGTTATGGATCATCATATCCAATGCTAGATCTTTTAGAATGAATGGTAGATCTCTTTGAACTAACGATATATCAACACTTGACCAATTTTATTTAACAAAGTTTCTTATAAAATTATTTACTATCATAATACATTTAGCTTGTTATAAAACATAATAAACATGATTTGTGGACATTAAAATAATGAGTTTTCAATAGTATATAATGTTAAAAATGAAATTATAAAATGTTTATAATTAGATTTTATTTCTGAATTGTTCGTAGATTTTTATATCATGTTTAAATATTTGAATTGTTTGTTTATTTAAATTTTATTACCTTCTTTATTCATATTAATTATTTTTTTAATAAATTTAAAGGTTTTGTATGATTTGGTTTAATATGTTAAATTTCTTCTAAGATAGAGCCTTGCATTACATTCTAGGTATTATAATGAATTTAGATTTTCATCTACATCAACCTTGTTTTTTAATTGAAGTTATTAGCTTGAATTTTTTTTTAAATAATTTGTAAATATTATGTGTTAGAGTTATGATGAATTTGATTCTATCTTTAGTAAAGTATTCCTAGGTGAAGTGACTTGGGGTTGGACTACTTACTTACCTGGAGTCTTATGCCTTGTTTAGAAAAGTGAATGGGGTTGGTTATTTATCACTTTGAGATTAATCATGTGGATATTTTTAATCTCATATAATTCTAAACTTTTACATTAATTATTCATGTACCTTATACATATGATTCATTTAGATATATATCAATATATTTGGCTTATAATTTTGGGTAAGTAACACAAACTTGAGGGTTGTGTAAATATTTATGCATCAATGTGGTTTGTAAATATTTATTTTCTTGAGGGAAAAATATTCCTAAATAAATTACTAGAAGAATATACACATAAAGGGAATAACATGAGATAATATAGCGAGATTAAAATCCCCTTTAAATACTAACTGTGATATTCCTTCCAAATAAACACTTTTCAAGACCTTAATAATCCAACTAGGTAGTTTTGTTCAATAATCAGGTTCCCCTAGATTATCTTGTGTGAGTTAAGAAAGTAATAAGTGACTCTGGATTGTCTTATTGGGTAGTTCCATGCCATAGATGTGTGCCCCTAGATTTTCCGTAGTTATCTTGTTTTTAGTGTTTTATTTTGGTGACACTTAGCTATGAAGTTGTAACGGTTAGGATACTAGAGGAATATAGTCAATTTTATCCTTATGATGGATTGGAAAAAGTTTATTCCAGTCATATATCCAAGAATCATGTATGGTATGATTAGGATGATTCCCTACCTAAATAATTAAGTGGTTAGGTGAACACCCTATCAGAATCATTGTAGAATGAAATATGGATCTTGGACCATTGATGGATATGATGAATTTTAAATTGGGACATCATTTTAGTGGGAGATAATTTAATAAAATTCCTTATTAAATGGTTTACAAAACATGATACTCATCTGATAAAATCTTAAGTTCTAGATAATATCATCATTATAATCAATCTAAACTTTTTAATCAATACATTGAACTAAAATCTTAATGAAATTTAATCCTAAAACGTTTAACTTAAGAAAAGTTCCTAAGATAGATTAGTGATTTATGAAAAAATCTTAAAGGAAAATTCTATATGTTAGAACAAGTCCTTCCTCATTAACCAAGTGTTGAAGTTATTCAACAAGTTAATCTATATAGTTATGTAAGCATAGAGTGATTAATTTAAGGATTCAAATGAATTAGATGCATAATTACTAAAGGAATCTTAGTCTTCATTCATATAATCAATATGATTGGGTACGTCAATGATTTAAGTAATTTTAGCCTCATATACTCAATATGACTGGGTAAGTCAAATGATATTCAATATGATTGAATATGCTAAATCACTTGGTGATAATTAAGTTTTTCTTAAAGATTTATTGGATATAGAAATAAATTCTATTATTATGATGGATATATGATATCAACTGTATGATTTTCAAAGTGTTATAAATATATAGAAGGTAAAAAGTTAAGAAATAATTGGATCTTTGAGGGTTTTTTCAAGTATTGGGGAAAAGGATTTTCTTCATCTTGGATACATCAAACATGGATAATCTTATCATAATATTTGTATTTTATATCATTTAGATCTTGAGTGGAGCATGTGAACAATAGTTGTTTATATGAAATGAGATGAGTTTTTTTTATACACATAGTTATGATTTGTTCAGTTCTATGACATGCTTTAATGGGAGACTAAAAATGGGTTATTCTAGTTAAGGAATTAGTACCATTTTAATTTATGGAAATGTTTAGAAAAATTGAACTAATTCAAGAAAATTTTACCCAATATTATCAAAGTGTTGAGAATATATAAACTAGGCATATGATTTCTAGGTTTTGAAGTACTATTTAGATAGTATAAGTAGGTAAAAGTTCAAAATGGAAGAAGAAAAGTTGGTTGAAAAGTTAAAAAATGTTGATTTAAGAATCTAATAATGGTCATTGAAACCTAGGGTTTTCAGGAAGAAAGGGTAATAATTAAATATGACTAGATTATACAAGATATACTTGAATGAATTTTTGAAACTCCATGGAATGTCCAGTCCAGGTATAGATTCTATAGAAATTAATTCTTTGATTTTGAAGGGTATGTGATACCAAAAGTATATTTTAAAAAATTTTGTAAATATAAATGATTTAAAAACAATTGAATAATTGATTGATCCTATAGTTTATATTCATGAGATGTAGTAAATAGTTACTACATCAAGGATTTGAATGTGAAGGATTTTACCAATCTCAAATAAATCTAAGTAAAATATGTGTATCTTCACATCATTTACCTTATGTGATAAGAGAATTTGTTCAATTACAAAGAGGTCTTATGAAAAAACATGAGATGATTAATTTTATACACATGGTTTATGATTCGTTAATTTCTATAACATGTTTTGAGAATAATATATTGATAAAAATGTTTTATCTATTAGGATCAAGTTTTCTGAAGGTGATTTTTGGATGCTAAAAGAAGTTTCTACTGATTTTTTTTTATTTTGTTTTAAACACAATAAATCAACTTAATTTTTAAGTTCTTAAGATCATAAGAAAATAATAAAATGTTTAAAATTAATCAGGAAATCAGACACATTTTTTATAATAAAGTTCCTGGGTTTTATTTTTCTATTCTGAATAATTTTTGTGAAATAATTTGTTTTTCAAACTCACCTTATTTCTAGAAAGAAATTTTTGATTGCTATGAGAAAGTGTATCAGAATCTGAAAGTCTCTATATTAAATTTGATGATGCTTTTTTGATCTTATAGTTATCATAAATCATAAGTTGTCTGGGAAACTTATAATGAAAGCCTTATGAAATAAAGGGAGAAAAGGTGTCTGATTTTTGGAAATTATATTGAGGTTTGGATAGAAAGATAGAATATAATGGAAGGATATAAAGTAATAGAAATTTTCCAATTTTATTTAGATGATGAATTTCCAATACTAAAAGTTTCCAACATTGTGAGGGAGTTATGATTACCAGTATAAGTTTTTGGAGGAAGAAAAGCTAGGGAAGTTGGAAGTTTATGAATTCGAAGATTATTCAAACTTTGAAATCACTCCATCAGACTCATTGTTCCACCAATCCATCAGAGGCATAATTGTTTTAAGTGGTGTTTTTTTGGACTTGTGAAAAAATAACTAGGATTTGCTGGGACCGTTCAATCATATGATGATCAATAATGTAGACAACAATTTTCATTAGGTTTAATTTTTTGTCAGTTAGGAAAAGAGTTATTGGGAAGGAAGTGGTGTTGATTCATCAGACTGGCATTGACACTAAAACATAAAATTAAGTCAGATACTTATCCATCAGGTGCTTTTTGACTTCGATAAGTCATCAGATGTTGTACTTTATCAGACACAAGATCATTGGTCTGAGGAATTTAAGAAAAGTTGAAATACCTTAAAGGAATTTGGGTTGTTTTTTTAAAATATATGTTTTCTACCAAAGTATTATCGAAGGTGGTTTTGAATGATTCATAATTTACAACTATGTTTATAGAAGAATGTTTTCATAGTTTTATATTCTTCAGTTAGTATGGATAATTGGAATGATAAGTGATTTGATTATCTTGCAAGTTGGTATGAAGAAACATCATGAGATGTATTTGCTCTTACATATGTTTTCATTATAATGAAGAAAATAGGAATGACCTTGGTATCTAACTAAAGAAAAGTTGGAAAGTATGAACCTGGATGAAGTTGTAAGAAGTTTTGATATGTTTATAGAATAGTTGATAAGAGTTGATAATCATTAAAGAAGTAAAAGATGGAGCCAAAATGAAGGTGAAATTAAATGTTGAGTAAATTTGGTTGAGATAGAAAATGAAAGTAAGTTCCATCCCATTCCTCTCCTAGCACACCTATAAATAGTAGAAAGTATATTGTACTTTTTTATTGACAACTTAGTATTATTCACCTGAGAAGAAAGAGTGAAAGTGTTGAAGGTTTTGTGCTAGAGGAGTTTCTAGATAGAGTTTTTTGAAGAAACTTCTATAGAAAGAATAAGTATAAGGAAAGATAGTAGGTTTCCAGATCAGATCAATCCATCAGATGTAGGTTTCTAGGGAAATAAGAAGTGGTTCAAAATTGTTTCTAGGGTATTATTTCTTATCTCTTTTCCAGACTGAAGAATCAGACTGGGGAATTGGACTGAGCCATTGGACTTAGTTTTCTTATTTAAGTCCAAAAAGGTTGTTTATACCTTTTGTTAGGTAGGAAATTGAAGTATTGTGATTTTAACATTTTCTAGTGGAAGTTGATAAGGAAGTACAATAACATGTTTTGAAACAACTAGTGAAGGTTTCATTACTTGTTACACAAACTTATATTACACCATTCATGCTAGAATAATCACATGAACTGTTGTATTGAACATAGTTCTAAACAAATATAAGGGTATATACTACTTGTTTTTATCCACAAAAAAGACTTGTATTCTAGTGGATTGTGTGGTATTTAATTGTTTCTAAACCATTCGAAGGATATAGCTACTCATGTTGAGTAGTAAACCTTGTAAATTCTTATGTTTCTATCGATGTGTGATTGTTTTATTTTTATAAAAATAATAAATCTTTAACATGAGGTAAAGGTTATTTCAAAAGAAAGGAAACTTAAAAGAAAAATATTTCACTGATTCACCCCCTCCCCCTCTCAGTAATACATTGATCTTATATGGGAATCATCAATTGATATCAAACTACGGTTTCCTTTGTTTACTCTTTAATAAAAAAATTTAAAGAGAATTTATTATAGAGAATATAAATTGTGTGAATAGTAAGGGGACTCTAGTCTTCGATGGTAAGAACTATCATATCTGGAAAGATATAATGTTTCCTTATCTTATGTCTCTTAGTTATGATGTTTTGGAAGCATCTAAATATGGATTTACTCTTATTTATGAACAATTTCATCTCACATCAGTGGATAAGAAGAATAATGAGAATGATGGAAGAGATAAGAATGCTTTACTCTCATCAATTTTTTAAAGTGACTTTCTAAGAGTGAAGGTAGTTTTTACTTCAAATTTTATTTGTGAGAAGTTGAACAACATTTATGATTGAAATACAAAGGTTAAGATATAAAAGTTACAAATCTAGTGGTTGAAGTATGAAGATCTAAAAATGGGTGAGTATGAAGATCTAAAAATGGGTTAGTATGAATCTTTTGGTGACTTCTTTATAAGGTTGAATGATATTTTAAGCATCATAAAATGTCTTGGTAAAGATTTTTAATAATTAATTGTTATTGAAAAGATCATGAGAATAATTTCTGATAATTTTGATGATGAAGTTTCATCCCTAAAAGATATAGATCCCAGAAGTATATATTTGTATGATCTTCATAATAATCTCATTTCCTATGATATGATAAGGGATAAAGTTATGAAATTAAACGTAAAAGTTGATCAAGAAAATTAATTCATGACTTCCAAGCAAGGAAAATATAAGAAGATTCTTGAAGAAGAATAAGATGGTGATTCTGAATTAGAAAATGTGGTATGTAATAATCTTGCTGATTTTTTATCATTGTTTTTTAAAAATCTGAAAAGTGTTATAGGAAATTATAAAGAGAAAATTCCCTTGAAATTTTTTCAATATAGAGATGTTGGGAACTTTTTTGGGAATTTACCTTGAAGAAATAATAAATACAATAGTGATGAAGATGATAGAAGGAATAAAAGGTATTGGAAGAAACATGGTGATGTGTCTAAGTCCTTTTCAAAGATATGAGATAAAAAGTTCTCTAAATCAAAAGGATAATCTTTTTGTCTAATGATGATGAAGATGAAGAAATTGAAGTTAAAGATGAAAATTTTATGGAGATTTAGAGAGAAAATACTTTCATTTCAACTTTTAATGATGAAGAGTTTGGAATTTTTAGTTCTAAAGATGAAGAAATGGAGTTATAATTTCATATGAAGAGAGAATTGAAATAATTTATGAGAAATATTGTTATACTAGAAAGATAGATTAAGAAGTTGAAGTAGAAAATTCCTACATAAAATAATCAATAATTTCATTTTAAATAGAAAGTTAAGTTACTCAAAGAAGTTTATTTTCTGAAGAATTATCTTGAGAAAAAAATAATCAGAATGAATATATTCAAGTTAAGTTGAAGGTAAAGGAATAATAGTTGGAATTTGTTCAAAAAAAACTTTCTAAATATGAGCAGAGAGTTACAAACTTCAAGAATTATGTCTCTAAAGTTGGTGAAAATTCTAGAAATAGTGAACCTCAGAAGGGTCAAAAGTAACCTTTAAAGGTTGAAAATAAATTTGAAGATGTTTCTAAGAAGAATAAATATGGGAAATTCATGTATGTTTCCAAAACCAACAACATGGAGATTTTAAAATTTTCTAAAAATTATGAGTTTGAAACAAATTGTTTTACTATTTATAATAAGGTCAAGAAGAAATATGAATTGTAGAAGAAGATTTTGGTTGATGATAGAAAGATTAGGGCTCAGAAAAGTTCCAATGTTAAATACAATAAAGTTTCTAAGAAACATGTTCACAGTTTTGGATATTATGTAATTTAAAAAGGAAAGTATTCCTTCTATGGGTACTACTATTATTGTGGTGGATTTGGGCATATGAAAAATATGTGTTGGTTTAATCAACAACAATACAACTATTCCATGAGTTATAGAAGGAAAAGCTCAAGGGGGATTCAATCCTATCAAAAAAATAAATCTAAGAAAGATGTGTTGAAAGTTGAAAATAGATTCCAACCTTTGGAAACTATTTTTGAAAGATGTGAACAACCTATACATCTTGAAAAAGGATGTCTTGTTTTGTTACTGTTATAGAAAAAAATTATAACATTTCTCAGATGCTGGAGGTGAAGAAATACAAAGGGAAAGAAAAATATCTTATTTTAGAAATTACTCTAAAATATGAAAAAGGAGAATGACCCTGGATCTTGGATAGAGGGTGTTCTTATCATATGATAGGAGACTTGAAATTTTTAAATAATTTGAAAGAATTCAAAAAAAGAACAGTGAAAATTTTCAATGATGAATCCCTAGTGATAAAAGGTGTTGGATCTGCTATTATTGGGGAAGAAAAGTTGAAATTCAAGAATTATTTGTTTTTTTATTGGTTAAAACAAAAATTTCTTAGTGTTTCAAAACTTTTTAATGAAGGTAATAAATTTGTCTTCAGATAATATGGGTTTGTTATGAAAATAGAGGAAGATGGAAAAGTTGTTACAAGAGGCCAACATACACAAGGAATCCTGTTTCAAGTTGATGAAGTGAAAAAACTCATGTTACTTAAGCATAATGAAAGAAAATAATTTGTGGCATAAAAGGTTGGGAAAATGTTTCAGATAAACATGAGAAATTTATCAAAGTGAGATAGTGTCCATGGTATTCCTGATATGTCAATAAGAAGATATTGGTGTTACATAATTTTTCAGAAAGGGAAGATTACAAAATATGTGTATAATAAATTTTATATTAGTTCAAAAAAACCCCTAGAACTTATTCATTCTAATATTTGTGGGGAAATGAGAAAAAAATAAACTCATAAAGATAAGTACTTCATTACTTTCATTTATGACTTTACTCTCATTACCAGTGTTATGTATTTCAAAATTAAGTCAGATGCTCTGAAGATGTTTAAAAGTTTCAGGATAAAATGTGAGAATGGATGAGGGTATTCTGTGAATAAGATGATAACTGATAATGTTGGTGATTATAATAATGAATAGTTCAGAATTTATATTAAAAAATATGTAATTTTACATGATTTAAGTGAACCAAACACACCACAATAAAATGGTGTTGCTGAAAGGAAGAATAAAAGTTTGGTTGAAATGGGGAGAAATATGTTACTTGAACATGGTCTCTCTCATTACTTTTTGAGGAAATCTATTAGTACATATATTTATATCTAGAACTGATGTTTCTATATTCCAAGTTCCAATATGACTCCTTATGAAATTGTTTATGAAAAAACTCCACATTTGAAACACTTAAGATATTTTTAGAGTCCCTACATTATAAATAACAAATGTGGAAACCTTGTAAAGTTTGATCAAAGAGGTGAATATGGAATCTTTCTTGGCTATGCTTCAGATGAAAGAGGATATAGGTGTTTTAAAAAAGTGACATCAATATTATTTAACTCTATTGATGCGAAAGTTATTGAAAAAGATGAGGAAGATGCTAAAATAACTCATAAAAATAAGGAAGATAAAGAGGATGAAATTATTTTTGTTAAAAGTTATGATAAAGATGAAAAAAAATTTATCCCACATAAGAAGGAAAATTGGACTCATCTATTTATAATGATGAGGAAGAATCTAAAACATATCATCCTAGGCTGAGGAATCAAGTGGAATCTCAAAAATTATTGGTGATCAACATAAAAAGGTTCAAACAATAACATCAAAAGTTATTACACAAACTTATTTGTATTAAAAAGTTGATCTGAAAGATGTTAGAGAATATTTTGAGCATATGGAATGGATTTAGGCTATCAATGAAGGGTTAGAATTAGATTTAGGAGAATGATAATTAAGAACTCATACCTAATACATATGAAAAAAAATTATTGTAACAAAGTGGGTGTTCTAGAACAAGTTGAATGAATATGGTGAAGTGGTAAGAAACAAGGAAAGGTTAGTTTGAAAAGGTTACTCATATATTTAAGGCATTGAATTTGATGAGAATTTTTCTATAGTGGAAAGGTTATAAATAATTAGAATGTTTTTTCTATTACTTTACAATAAAATTACAAAATATTTAAAATTGATGTGAAGTTAGAATTTCGGAATGGAGATCTTGATGAAGAAGTTTATATTTAAGAACCATGTGGCTTTGTTGTTGGTAAGGATGAAAGTTAAGTGTGTAAATTGAATAAAGAATTGTATAGGCTAAAGAAAACTTTGAGGGCATGGTATTCCAAATTTGATACTTTCTTAAGGAAGTGGAACTTAAATAATGGAAGGGTTGATAGTAATTTGTACATTAAATAAATTCAGGATATTTCTCTCATTGTAATTGTGTATGTTAATGATATAATATGTGCTGGGAATAACAAAATAACTTGTGAAAGGATTAATAAAGTGATGAAAGAGTTGTTTCAAATGTCCATTATTGGAGAAATGAAATATGTTCTTGGGTTACAAATCTCAAAAAATAAGAAGAACATATTTATTTCTCCAGAAAAGTTTGAAAATGAACTTATTAAGAAGTTTGGTATAGAAAAATCAAAACTTATTCCACACCAGTTTCAGTGGGAACCAAGTTGACTAAATATAGAGATGGAAAGAAAGTTGACTCCAAAGAGTTTTGGAAACTAATTAAAATTTTGTTATATTTGACTACTTCAAGATCATATATTGTTTATGTTATTACCTTATGTGAAAGATTCAAAAGTGCTCAAAAATAATCAATCCTATTGGCTGGGAAAAAATATTAGATGTATCAACGGCACAACAGACTTAGAAATCAGATATGATAGCTTAGAAATAATTAACTTGTTTGGGTATTAAAATATAGATTGGGTAGGAAGTATTGATGATAGATGACCCACATCTGGTGGAGTTTTATTTATATGGAAAATTTGTTTAAATTGGCATACTAAGAAACAAAATTTAGTAACTCTTAGCATGGATGAATCTGATTATGTTGTTTCCACTCAAGATTCTACCCAACTTATATGTATGAAGACTCAGTTGGAAGACTTATATGTTGAAATAAAGTTACCCTTGCTCTTGGGTTTTGATAATTAGAGTGACATAAACCTTAAAATAAACCCATTACAACATTCTCATTCAAAACATATTGATATCAAATATCATTTCATCAAAGATCATGTGGATAGGAATTAATTGAATTGGGAGTATGATCCTACATCAGAACAAGTTGCTGGAATATTCACAAAACCTTTACCGAAGGAATAATTTTTCAAGATGAGGTTGAACATGGGCATCCAGCCTATTTCTCTACATTTTTGAGGTATGTGTCTTTGTACCTTATCTCATATAGTATTTGGATAGTGTTTTCAGGGGGGAGAAAAATAATTATTCATAAATCTATCCATTGATATGTGCTAAACCTTTTAAGGAAACATGTATGTAGGGGGAGATGTGGGTAAGTTGTGACCTCATCATGTAAGTGTAAAAGCTATTCTAATAGTTTGTTGGAGTGGTTTCAGGAAACTTGTGTTTATAGGTAAGTAAAATAAGTGAATGAATAATTGAATAAATATGTGGAGGAAAGTTAGAAAGCTGAATAAGTTTCATGAGTCACTATTTTTGGAAATCATGGTTTTTCTATCAATAATTCTTGTTTCCTACAATGAGTTATCTCAAATAGGATTAGAATTATTGATAATTAATTCATTGCTTTATGTTAAAAAGTTTTTTGATTTATGAACCTTTGTTGACAAAAAAATCCAAATGGGGATATTTCTAGGAAAAAATTGTATGGAGGTGGTTTTTGGATGCTGAAAGAAGATTGTGCTGATTTATTTTTCTTTTGTTTTCAAGATAAGAAATCACCTTACTTTTTAAGTTTTGTTTATTAGATGAAAATAATGAAAGGTTTAAAATTAATTAGAAAATAGGAAAAATTTATGATAAGAAATTTCCTTGGTTTTGGTTTTCTATTATGAATACGTTTTATGAAAGAAGTTGTTTTTCAGACTCACCTTGTGTCTGAAAATAAATTTTTTATCAGTATGATAAAGTGTATCAGAGTTTGAGAGTACACATAGTAAATTTTTTTATGCCTTTATGATATTTTAGTTCTCATAAATCATAAGTTTTTTGGGAAATTTATTATTCAATCCTTATGAAATAAAAGGAGAAAAGGTGTTTATGTTTTGTTAATCAGATTGAGGTTTGAATGGAAAGATAAAATATGTTGAAAGGATGAGATGTGATAGAAAATTTCCAATGTTTGTTAGATAATTCTATATAGATCCTAAGAGTTTCTAACATCATGAGGGATTCATGATTACAATAAGAAGTTTGTGGAGGAACAAAAGTTGAGGAAGTTGGATGTTGATAAAGTTAAATATTGTTCAACTATTGAAACTGGTCCATTGGACTCAGTGTGCCACTGATCCATCATAGGTAGAATTGTTTTAAGTGGATTTTTTTGGGACTTTTGAATAGTTAATTGGGGGATGTTGGTACTGATCAATCGGATTATGATCAATAATGTAGCCAACCATTTTTATTAGGTTGAATTTATTTTCAATTAGGTCAAGAGTTATCAATCAAGAAGTTGTTTTGATTCATCATACTGGAATTGACACTGATACATTAGAGTAAGTCAGAGACCAATCCATTATATGCATACTGATTCTAATAAGTCCTCAGACACTAGAATTCATCGGACACAAGATCATCATTCGGAGGATTTGAAGAAAAGGGGAAATACCTTGAATACATTTCAGATGTGTTTTTAAAGAGATATTTTCTGTCAAAGTATTTTCGAAGGGGGTTTCAAATGCTTCATAAGTTGAAAATATGTTTATTCTAGAATTTTTTCAAAGTTGTATGTTCTTCAGTTAGTACCGAGCATTGGAATGAAAATTTACTTTCTTGTCCTACAAATTGGTATGGAGAAAAGTAATGAGTATTCTTTGGTCTTACATAAGTTTTCATTGTAATAAATAAAATCATAATGACCTTGGTATCAGACTGAAGAAAGTGTATAAATTATAAAGTTGGCTAAAGTTGTGATAAGATTCAAGAATTTTTAATAAGAATTGAGAAGAGTTGATAAGCATTGAAGAAGTCGAGTATGGATCCTAAATATAGGTGAAATTCTAATTTAAGGAAATTTTGTTGAGATAGAAAAAGAAATTAAGTTCCCACCCATTCCTCTAATAGAACACCTATAAATAGTATAAAGTACATTGTACTTTTTTATTAACAACACGGTATTATTCAAATGTAATGAAAGAGAGAAAGAGGTTAAGGTTTTGCACCATAGGAGTTTCATGACAGAGTTTTCCTGAGAAACATCTCCAAACAGAAGAAGTATAAGGATAGCAATCAGAGGTTATCATTTTGGCTGAGCCATCAGATATAGGTTTCTAGGGAAATAAGAAGTGGTTCAGAATTGTTTCTAGGGTATTATTTCTTGTCTTTTTTGGAATAAATAATTGTACTAGGGAATCAGACTAAGCCATCTGAAGGATTTTTCTTAACAAACTTCAAGAAGGTTGTTTCTACCTACTACTAGGTAAGAAATTGAAATTTTTGATTTAAAGGTTTTCTAATGGAAGTTGATAAGGAATCACAATAACATGTTTTGAATCAACTGGTGAAGGTTTCATTACTTATTACAAAAACTTGTATTAAATCATTCATGCTAGAAGAATCACATGAACTATTATATTGAACATAATGGTACATAAGTGTAAGGGTATATCCTATTAGTTTTTATCCACACAAAAACGATTATTTTCTAATGGATTATGTGGTGTTGAATTATTTCCAAACCATGCCAAGGACTTAATAGCTAGTCTTGTTGAGTACTAAAACATTAAAATTTTTGTGTCCATATGGATGTGTGGTTGTTTTTTTTGGAAAATTGATAAATATTTAATAAGAGGAAAATTTTGTTTAAAAATAAAGGAAACTTAAGAGAAAAAGATACCACTAATTCACCCCCTCCCCCTATTAGTGATACATTGATCCCGGTTGGGAAACATCATTATAAAATATAAATTTTTTATCCAAATATTTATTAAAATATGTGGGAATGTGTTCCCACCAACAATAAGTGGTATATTTTAATAGTATTTTTTCAAATAAAAATGTTCCAAACACATTTAAAATCATATATGATATAGTTTATTTGATTAATATTCCTATTAAAAGAAAATAAATGTTATTTCTTAACACAGAAGGGTTTTTTATCTTCGAAATATATTCTAAAGAGAATTTAGTGTATAAGATGATAGTGGTAGTATGTTTGGACTTAGAGAAGTTCGAAATTAACAAATAAAGGATAACAATGATCTAAATTTAATGTGTTTTCCACTTAATATCCTAAAATTTTTAGGATAAGTGATGGTAAAGAAAAATAAAAAAAATTAAATTTATCTACAATTTAGAAAGTAGATATCAATATCATACCAGTCTAAGATTAAAGTGTTTTTTCTCAATAACCTAAAAGAGTTCAGGATATGTGATGATAAAGAAAAATTTAAATAGTTATATTTAGTCATTGTGAAAATTAAATACACTATTTCTTAAAGGATGGTACCGGTCAAAATGAAAATTGAATTATACTTTATATCCTAAAAATTTTAGGTTATGGAGGTAAAGACAAACATAAATAGTCACATTAGTTTCCATAACAAATTAGTTTTCACTTTATCCTAAAAAAGTTTAAGAGGACCAATAAACAATAATGTAAGTAGATATATTATTTCAAGAAAAAAATTGATGGAATGGGGTTCCAAGGATGATAATGATGAACTTATAAAGAGTTCTAAGTAGACAAAAAAGTTAACGTCATAACATTTGATGTTGTGGAGTTAAGAAGTCTAAATATGTTCCAAAGTTGAACTATTAAGAATATGATTCCTAAATATCACTATTATTCAAGTTGGATTACTCCATATATGTTTATCACTAAAGACTTTAGTGAGATGGTTTTATCATATGTTCATATAGAAATGTGACGTGGATTACATATGATGTGATGTGTTAACAAAATCTAGAAAGTATAGAAAACATAAGGTTGATCTATAAATTTATCATATATGAAATATTAAACCAGTGATTATGTTGGTTTTATTAAATATTAATAAAGATTTTAAGAATATTAAAATGTATAAAATTGAAAGAAAACATCCATTTTATCATTATTTCATATTTTCAACATAAATGTATGTATAGATATACATTTCATGAAGTGAGATGATAATTGAACTGTCAAGGTATGACTTTGGTTGTTTCCCTAGTCAATGTTCATCATGGAGTGTTATAGGTTATTAAGAAATTTTAAGTTTAATTTGGGGAGGATTCTTGTATATATCTAAAAAATATGATCATGAGGAATGAGAAAAATAATTTGATTATTTGTGTGTGTCAAATGACTCATTAAGTATACCACATGGAGTTCCATACAAATGTATTTGGTATAATAGGGGTTCATGGATCATATTTTAGTTCCCTCTACCTAAGGTTGGTGAGATACCTAGCATGAGAACCTTCATACTTTGATAACCTACTTAGATAAGTCTATATATTGACTTAGCTAATACGAGGGTGTTCGGGTATGTTGTTGATCATGACATCAGTTGGAGCTTAACCAAGATGGGATTTGTCCTCTCGTATGATTAGTATGACATATGGAACCTTGAATAAGATATATTGTGAGAGTTTTTGGACAAACCTATATATTATATATATCTATATGGATAAGGTTCATGTTATTTCTTTTTCTAGAAGGATGAATGGCATGTGATGTATTAATCAATTAGTTCAGTCTATGCTCTGAGAATCGAGAATAGATGAGTTGGCTATATGGGATTGATATGTTCTATATCCCATGGATACTTTATGTCTTGGAAAAAAGTTAAAATATGATAATTCACATTTTCATATGATGCAGAATAGTGGATATAGGTATATATATACATGTATTTGATAGAGATCACACCAAATCCCTTTATATCATCAATAGCATTGGCCCTTTTCTAGAGGATACTCTTTTCTTACACTTATAAAATCTATATATTCATATTTGTTATCAATGATATAAATTCCCATGGGTTCGATGATTATCCAATAAAAACACATATGTTATTTATATTTTAATGGTATTAAATGTTCAGTTTTGATCTTATGGGCCTGAGTTAGTGGATATTAATTTTGAACATCCATTCTCATCATTTGTGCACTTCATGCCTAATGTACACCAATTTAGGCTCAATGATTCATCTGATTTTAAGGAATGTAATTATCCATATTTTAATTTTATCTTTTTATAAATCGATATAAACTTCAATATGAACATTTTTTATTCAGGGATCAATGTAGCATTCATAAAGGATGATAGGGATATTTGACGATGAAAGGGAACAATTCTGGAGAAGGCAGATTGGACACCAGCCCACTGATGAGAACATAGGGTCCACAATAAAGACCCAATGAAGACCAAATTGTGTTTTAAGATAAAAGAAATATATAGTAACATATAATTCTTCATAATACAATGATAATTCTTCCTCCATTGTTATTATTCAGGCGTCCAAAGTTTGAGATAAAATTCTGGGCCAGATTCTGTGGCCCAGAAAAACATCCCACCAATTTAATCATATCTCGGAAACCACAAATTCATTTGGGCTGAAATTTTACAAATATCTAGGAGATACCTAGATATAACTTTTTTCTAATATATCTCACTCTAATTCGGCCATATATAAGGCCATCTAGGTGCTTCTGTTTGGTAGATGCAAGCTGGCTTCCACCTCGGGTCAAGAGTGGAAAAGTCCAAGTTCCACAAGATTTCCACCACCCTAAGCCTATCATAATCAAGTGGTATGACTTTAAATATTGGTGGCTAGACCCAAGGCTCCAAAAATTCCTATTTAAGGTAGTTTTGTTGGAATATTTAATGATCTTGGTTGCTTTCTTTCATTGTAATGTTATACTACCACTTTTCCTTTGTAATGTTCTTCCTTAATTGTAAGTTGTTTTAATTCATCTTAGTTTCTTAATAAAAGTTCTTTTTCCTATTATTATATCATTATCCATCTCAATTTGATATTTTTTCCTCAAGGTGTGAATTTATTCACACCAAACCTTGTCAAATTATTCACACAACGGTGGAGTGATCATTTTCTTTTTATTGTTTTCTTACTTCTTCAATTCCTCCTTCATGAGTCTACTTCCCGCTTCCATTGAAACCATAGAATCAATGGAGGGATAACCCACTTATGGGTTGATCCAAGGGATTAGAAAGGGGATGAATTGTATGTTATTTATCACCCCATTAATTTATAATCACTTCTTTTAATTGATATTTTTATTTGATGATTTTAAAACTTCTTTGTCCTTATTGAATTTTAAGGTCGCATACTTCAAGTGCTAATACGAACCTTTACCTTGGAGTGCTCATAAATTTTATCCTCCAAGTGTATAGGTGATTAGTATTATGGTTTTTTGGTATTAAACCAGTAAGTGATAAAGTTGTTTGATCTTATTTAATAAACCCATCTCGAATATAAGAAGTTGAAACTGTTGAAAAAGGAATTTCATCAAATCCACCCCCAAGCAATAACCTAGGATCAAATCATTATTTAAAATTGAATTCACTTAATTATATTATTTATATCTTAAAACCCATCAAAAATAAACCAATAGTTGGTAAATTCATAGCCAAAACAATTCATAGAATGTACGTGTTTGTAGGTTTCTTCTTAGGTCTCTGAGGATTCGACAACCCAAGCTACACTACAAGCGACCGCTTAACCTTAAAAACTTGGGTAAATTTGGGCGAGGACAAATTTTTGTGCCATTGTCGGGGAACCAAGTAATTCATCAAAATTCCCATTATATTCTCCCCCATTTCTTCTATTCTTATCCAAATTCTCTTATCTTTTCCCTTTCTTGTTTTTTTCTTTTGGTGCATGTCCGCCTACACTCGTGACCAATCAAACTGTCTAGTTAGGGTAGATAGTCCTGGGGTTGGGGAGTCAAGTACACCAAGGGAACTCTTTACATTAGATCTTAATCTTACTAATACTAAAGATTTATAAATTGATCCAATTTCAATGGAAGGTCTTCAAAGAAACCAACTCATAAACCCGGGTGGGAACCAAAATAGAAATTCAAATGAGGCAGCCCTAAACTTGGGAAATGCAGTTGATCAATCCATGAATGACTACCTCACACCTGCTTGGACCAATGCCCCATCATGCATTAGACACAATTCCCAAGGAGATTCAAACTACATCTTTAAACCCCATGTCCTAAACCACCTTCCCACATTCCATGGAATGGAGTCCGAGATTCCCTACCTTCATGTCAAGGAGTTCAATGACATTGTAGAAACCATGTGTCCCCCACATCAACTAGAATCATCTAAGATGAGGATATTTTATTTTTCTTTAAATTATCAAGCTAAAAATTGGATAAAAAAATTTATATTATCATCCATCAACTCTTGGGACAAACTACAAAGATAATTATACAAAAAATACTTTCCCCACCACAAAACAATTTCACTTAAAAAGAGCATCCAATTTTTTTTGAAAAAGAGGGAGAGTTATTCTACGAAACATGGGAGAGATTCAAAGAAACTCTAAACTTGGTTCCACACCATGGTTTTTCTATTACCAAACAAGTGAGAATTTTCTATAAAGTGTTGGGTCCAGGGAATAAACAATTAATTGACATGATGTGTAATGTAACTTTTAAAAACAAAGCCTCAAATGATGCTTACAAGTATCTAGAAATCTCTATTGAACAAAACCAAACATGGGGAACTTCAAATTATTTTGAAAATACACAAATAACTACTTGAATTAATACACTTAGAGAAGAGGAAATCCTTAGGGCTAAACTCGTAGCACTCTCTAGGAAGGTTGAAGAGATAGACCTTAGGAAAGTCCATGAAATACAAACTATAGACCTTGTTTGCACAATTTGTGACAAACATAACCATAAGACAGAAAAAATCCCAACCATTCCGTCCATCAAGGATGTTATTTTAGGAGGACCCCCAGCAGAAGTAAATGCCTTGAACTTTCAAATTCCTCAATACCAAAACACCTTCAACCCAAGGTATAATTACCACCTAGGATTTTGTTGGAAAGATAACCAACAACATAGCCAACCACAAGTACAAAATACTTACCCCCATCAGAACTACCAAAACCATAACTAGTTCCAAACCCAACCTATCCAATACCAACAACCACCAATCCATTTTCAAAAAACCATCCCACCTCCAAAATATCCCCTTGGGATAAACCAATCTTCTCAAGAACCAACCCAAACTATTCCACAAAGACTACTAGAACAATTGTGAAAAAAATGGAAAGGATGAACTCAGAAGTATCTTCCCTAAAACAAGAACTTAAAACCATCAAAACTGGAAAGGAACCCATTCCTAATTAGGCGGTACCATCCTCAACTTCAAGGGGAGAGTCAAGCTATACTCAAACAACTAATGATCGACTAAAGGTTGTGACTGTTTTAAGAAGTGGAAAATCAATTGAGAAACCTGAAAAAATAAGTCATAAACCATGTGAATCTTCAAACTCTAATTAAAATTCAAATGAACCAAATGATCAAACTAAAAAACATGATAACATTGTCAAAAAAACAACCCTTCAACAAACAAACCCACAATTTTCACCATTTTCTCAATGCATGAGGGGGAAAACCAAGCCTGAATTGAGTGAAACATTGAGGGAAATATTCTCATAAGTCAAGTTGAACATTACACTCCTCGATTTTATTCAAACCATTCCTGCATACTCAACATACCTGAATACTCAAAATACCTTAAGGACCTCATTACATTTAAAAGGAAATTCTCACATAATAACCAAGTCCTTCTAGCAGCAAATGTTAGCACAACAATCCAAGGAACCCTTCCACCAAAGATGAAAGACCCTAGTTCCCTTACATAAATGTTGAACTAGGAGAGAACCAAGTTGTAAAGGCCTTGTGTGTCCTAGGTGCTAGTGTCAATATCATCCCCTATGTTGTGTACTATCAGTTAGGCCTAGAAGACCTCCAACCCACATCTGTCACACTTCAACTTTCTGATCATAGCATTAGGGTTCTAAAGGGGATTTTAAAGGATGTTCTAGTAAAGGTAGAAAAATTCATCTACCCTTCTGAATCCATTGTCCTTGACAAAAATCCTAACTTAGTCAACAAGAAACAAACCCCAATAATCCTTGTTCGTCCCTTCCTTGCAACAATCAACTTTTTTATCCGAGTCGGAAATGGGAACATGACCATCACCTTTGGAAACATGAGTCTAGACTTGAACATCTATAATGAAAGCTCAAAAATAGGGGATGATGAGGAAATTAATGAAGTAAACATGATAGGAAACATTGATAATGAATCCATAGAACATCAAGGAATATTTGATGGATGTTTAAGTTAGGATGATATTGATTTCCTTTTTTCACATGAATGAAGTTTATCTCCTTTGATTGAATCATTTTCAAATTTCTCTTAGGATGAAGTCTTAGGTCCAACAATCAGTAAAACCTTTCAGGAAACCACTTTTATGGAGACTGCTCCAACTTCCTTCCCTAAATATGATCAAGGCAATATAGTAGTTGAAACTTCTACATGTGTGGAATCAATACTATCTAAAACTCTAAAAAAAGAAAGTAATCTTGATCCAATGTGCCAATATTATGCTGAAATTTTGAACCAACCTAATATTCAATTGAATGAAATTCCATCTTCACTTAAGTATGCCTTCCTAGGAGAAAATTGAACACATCCTATTGTCATTTCTTCTTATCTTGAAGACAATCATGAGAGGATGATTCTAGATATCCTTAGGAAACATAAGAAAGCCATTGTTTGGACCCTGTCTGATATTCCTAGGATTATCCCACTAATTGGGACTTGTAGAATTGTTCTTGAATCTGATTCAAATCCATGTAGTCAACCTCAACGGTGACTCAATCCTAATCTCATGGAAGTAGTGAGAAAAGAACTTCTGAAATTGTTAAAAGTTGGTATCATCTATCCCATAGATGAGAGTGAGTGGGTGAGCCCAATCCAAGTGGTTCCCAAGAAGGAAGGAATCACAATGATAACCAATAAGGATGGAGAGATTCTTCCAACTAGGGTGAGTAGTGGCTGGAGTGTCTGCATCGACTATAGGAAGATAAACTCATTCACCAATAATGACTATTTCCCCTTACCATTCATTGACCAAGTCCTTGAGAGAGTGAAAGGTCATGAGTTATATTGTTTCTTAGATGGGTACTTGGGGTACAATCATTTTGAGGTCTTCCTAGAGGATCAAGGGAAGACTACATTCACTTGTCCATTTGGTACCTTTGCCTTCAGACGCATGCCATTCGGGTTATGAAATTCCCCTGGAACCTTCCAGAAGTGCATGATGGGAATCTTATCAGACATGGTAGGGTATTTTCTTGAGGTATTAATGTATGAATTCTCTGTCTTTGGGGATACATTTGAGGGATGTATTAGGAATGTGGAGAGAGTTTTTTCTAGATGTGAAGAAATGAATCTGGTCCTAAACTGGGAAAAATTCCATTTCATGGTTAAAAAGGGATTAGTCCTTGGCCATATAGTCTCAGGTAGGGGGATTGAAGTTGATAAAGAAAAGGTTGACATCATTCATCACCTTCCATTGCCCATAAATATTAAGGAAGTGAGGTCTTTCTTATGACATGCCAGTTTCTATAGAAGATTCTTCAAGGGATTTAGTTTAATCTCCCATCCTCTTTGTGCTATCCTAGTAAAGGATGCTCCATTTTTTTGGACAGAAAGCTGTGAGGGTTCATTCTAAACCCTAAAATCCTCTCTCACCTATCCTCCCATTATGAAATCTCTAAATTGGAACCTTCCTTTCAAACTTATGTGTGATGCCAATGACTTTGTTATAGGATATGTGTTAGGACAACGTTGTGATAAAACTTCTTATGTCATTGCTTATGCAAGAAAATCCTTAAATGATTCACAAATCAACTAAACCACCACTTAAAAGAAGTTAATTGTTATTGTTTTTTCCTTATATAATTTTAGGTCCTGCCACTTAGGATCCCCAATCACTGTGTTCACTGACCATTCTGCACTAAAATACCTCTTCAAAAAAAAAAGATGCCAAGGCTATACTGATTAGGTGGGTCCTTCTCTTACAAGAATTTTACCTCACAATCAACGAAAAAAAGGGTGTTGAAAATGTTGTAGTTGATCACCTCTCTAGGATGGAATTTAAAGACAACTCAAATCACCTTTCTATGTCTGATTCATTCCTTGATGAACACCTATACTCTATGAGTGACTGGCCTTAGTATGCCAACATATCCAACTTCTTAGTTACAAGAGTCATTCCAAAATTCTTAGGGACTCAAGCTCGAAGGAAATTCCTTTCTAATGTTAGGCACTATTTGTTTGATGATCTTTACCTTTATAAGTTTTGTGATGACCAAGTCATTAGGAGGTGTGTCCCAGAATCTAAACAAGATCCCATCCTTAAATTCTGTCATAGTGAGGCATGTGGAGGTCACTTTTCCTCTAAGAAAACTTATTCTAAGGTTCTTCAGTGTGGTCTCTTCTGGCCCACCCTCTCAAGGGACTCCTACACATTTTTTCAAATATGTCCTAAGTGTCAACAAGTAGGGTACATCACAAAAAGGAATCATATGCAACTCACTCCCATCTTAGTAATTGAGATCTTTGAATATTGGGGAATCAATTTCATGGGTCCCTTCCCAAACACTAGGGGATATTTGTACATCCTTTTAGCTATCGATTATGTCTCCAAATGGGTTGAGGCCATTCCTAAAAAATCTAATGATCATCAAAATGTGATTAGATTTCTCAAGGAAAACATCTTCTCTAGATTTGGAATTCCTAGGGCTATAATTAGTGATCATGGAACTCATTTTTGTAATCTTCCATTCTCAGCACTCATGGAAAAGTATATAATTTCTCACAAAGTGTAAACTACTTACCACCCACAAACCAATGGTCAAGTTGAGGTAGCCAATCGATAAATCAAACAAATTCTTGAGAAAACTGTTAATCCATCTAGGAAATATTGGTTGAGAAAACTCTTAGATGTTCTTTGGGCCTATCGAACTGCATATAAAACCATTTTAGGAATGTCCCCATATAGGTTGCTTTATGGTAAAGAATGCCATTTGCTAGTGGAGATTGAAAATAAGGCTTTTTGGGCAATTAAGAAAATGAATTATGACCTCTCATTGGCCGAAACAAAAAGGAAATTAGATCTCAATGAACTTAAGTAATTTAGGATGTAGGCTTATGAAAATTCAAGGATCAATAAAGATAAAGTACAAGCCTACCAATATCGAAATATTAAAACCAAACACATTTTACTGGGTAAACCTATTCTTTTTTATAGTTCTAAACTTCATTTACACCTAGGAAAGTTGAGGTCTAGATGGTTTGGTCCATACATAGTGCATAAGGTGTACCCCCATGGGGCTGTAGAATTTCAAGATCCCACCAATGGACAAACCTTTAAAGTTAATGGTCATAGAGTCAAACCATTCATTGAACCATTCCAAAAAAAATTAAGTTGATGAAAACTTGGGTGAACCAACCTTAAATGAGGAAAATACTTAAATAATTAAAGGTCTAAGTCGAGCTAATGACGTTAAACAAAGCATTGCATGGGAGGCAACCCATGGTTTTCAAGTTTCAAATCATTTTTTTTGTTTTAATAAACTTTATATTTTAAATATTATTAATGAATCATCTTGATATTTAAAAATAATAGAAAAATAGATTGTTGACTTGTTCTTCTATTTTGAGTATGGATGGGTATTAAAGGGTAGTTTCATATTCATATGTGTCACGTGGTGTGATCCTTGATTAATACCTTACCCAAAAATTTAAAAAGAAGACAATGTATCATCAGTTCATTTTATTTTTATGTGTTTGTAGGTTAAAATAAAAAATATATAATAATAATAATAAAATTAAAAGGCCACATCATAGGTCATGGGGCACACCACGTCACAATTGGAAAAGCTGCGGGGACTCGAACTCAGGACCAAAGGGAGACAGGGGTGCGCTCTTACCACTAACCTATAGCTTAAAGTTCTTCCTTATTCTATAATTTTTGTATATATACTTATATTTTACTTTTTTTATTATATGAATAAATATATATCTATATATATAGTTTTGTTTTGTTTGTTTTTTGTTCTTTGTTTTTTTTTTCTTCCACTAGGGAATTCTCAGAGTGACATAGAGATCAAGGGATTAAAAGGGAGTAACAAGAATTTCAACTTCAACCACCAGGTGACTTCATTCCATGATCCTTGTTTTCAATTTCCTTTTTGAACTCCCATTCTCTACCTCTACTCCCTTCTAGATTTTCTTTTCTTTTAACACTGGGATAGTGTTATTTTAAGTTGGGGGGAGATAAAATAAAAAATATATTTCTTTTGTGTCAAAAAAATGAATGATTTGAAAAAAAAAAGTGTTCCTTAATGGAAGGAAAAATTTATTTAACCTTGAACATGATAATAGACATTTTACACTTTGAAACTGAATATTAAATAATTTAGCATTCCCTGATTCTAATTTTAATCCATGTATATTTCATGAGCATAGATTTTGGAAAGTGTGGGTTTATAATTTGATATTTCATTGTTTATATTTCCATCCAAAGAAAAAAGAATCACAAAACACATCCTTTGGATAGTGGGGTATTGGTTTGAGTTCATGGGGTCCCCCAAATAAATTTCATAGGTTTGGTGATCATTTTAGTTTTAATATGAGTATTCAAAAAAACAATAAATGTGCGCGTAGGGAAATGAAATGGCCTATTGTGTGGCTTTTGGCACTTGGGGATCATGACTCCATAGTTTTCTGGCCCAAAGTTAGTAATTTTATCTCCATTTATGGTAATTTGACTTTAGTTTTGACTAAGTTAACTCGAGATGATGCCCGAGTATGTGAGCTTCACTTGGTTCCCTAAGGTCTTTGAGCCTGGGAGTCATCGGCAAAGTCTCACTATATGAGTTGACTCTATTGAGTGCAATTTCAATTACCATGGAAAAATTAAAAAAAATATAAAAAAATTGAATACTCATCTTAATATTGAAATGTGATTCCACCTAGCTCTTCCATAATTTTCCCCTTGAATAAAAATGAACCCCCATGTCTTTTGTGACACACAACACATCATCATAATTTATTGAAATTGGATGAACTGTAGCGATGAATTTGAACAAAGGAATGGGATTAGGATAGGGATATGCTTATGAAACTATCTTGTATTAAAATATTTTTATGTGTTTCATGATTTTTTGGTATAAGGGTTTTCGGTGACCATAGTGTATTAAAATGTATTTGGAAAAGGGAATTCGAATTTCATATTGTTGAGATACATTTTTCTCAGGATTAGAAAATATCAAGTTGGGGGTGTGATTAGCCAATAAAAACACATATATTAATTATATTTTAATGGTATTAAATGTTCATTTTTTATCTTATGGGCCTGAGTTAGTGTATTTTAATTTTGAACATGCATTCTCATCATTTGTGCACTTCATGCCTAATGTATACCAATTTAGGCCCAATGATTCATCTGAATTTAAGGAAGGTAATTATACATATTTTAATTTTATATTTTGGGAAATGGATCTACACTTAATGTAACACCCCAAGCTTCCACGGTACGTTTCCCTTTGAATAATGCAATGGCGTGTGTTGTACGCAACATTGAGTTCTAACACACACCGCAACCGACCAAACTAGCCATTATGAATAGTAATACCTAATTTTTGAAATTTTACACATTTTATCTTTAAAAATGGACTTTATTTTGGGATTATGAATATCGAAATTATCTTAGGGTAAAATTTTGGTACTTTTCGGATAACTTTCATATTTTGATGAATAGTGAAAATTACTAAATTTTAAGTAAAAACAACTTTTTTAATCAAAATAATTAATAATGATAAATTATGAATTTGAGTGGTTTTAAAGTATATTTACAATATATTTTTACGATTTAATACAAATTTTTTCATTGGACATAATTTGACAATTAAACCGAACATAAACAAGTATCAATCTTTTGATAGTTATTATATCTTAAAAACATGCTTTTTGTTTTGCCAGCGGGAATTAATTTTAAATTAATTTCTGCCACTTCTGTGTTTTGAATTTGGAAAAATGGATTCCATATTTAGAATTAGTATTTCCAAATTGTGTAAATAGGTAACTTTTATTTTTAGACATTTTGAATAATTACTTCCGTAAATATTTTTTTTACCATGGTTAATGGGTAAATCCGGTAAATAAGGGTTAAAAAATAATATTATAATAATACTAAATTACCCTAAAAAGTGTCCTAACCTTATTGGTGGATACATGTCCGACCATGGGAATATTTGGGTCTATTTTTGGACCCCATGGAGCCACTTGTAGGTGATAGGGACACTTTATTTTAATTAAGTTAAAACAAATACAAAAATGACATAAGCATATATCTTTTAGAAAAAAAATTTTTACAAAGGGTTATATATGTTGGATTTTCAACTATAAATATTAATTAGAAATATAAAAATATTTCCTACATAAAGGTATTTTATTTATAATTTTTACACATTAAATAATTTAATTTATTTATGACTCAATGATGATGCAACAATTACCATAAAAGTGAAAAATTAAAATAATTGATATTATAAATACCCAAATAAATATAATTTGAGACTTTTTATGAATTAAAATAATTTTCTAGGTTAATATGACATGTTAGGAATGATTTAATTAACTTTTTTCTAAGTAATCATTCTGTTATAATTTTCACAAAAATCAATTTCCCAAATAGTGTCAAAATTGACATAAAAGAGTATTTAAAACAAATATTATATTATTAATTGATATTAAATTCCTAAAAATCTAAGGTTAATCCAAGAGACTTATATCATGATATTTGTATCATTAATGGACCACTTGGTGGTTTGTTGGAGGTATATAGTAATTTTATTAACTATATAATATAAAAATACAAAGTGACATGGTAAGTGTCAAACTAATTAACTAAGAGTTAATACTTAAAGATAAGGTTATTATTGTAACCCAAATCTGTCTAAATCCTATTGGTTGAATGGTTTTAGACCTATCCCCACCTTAACCTTTAAATAATACACTTTTGAGCCATTAGAAACCGAATATTAATTTATTATAAAATAATATTTCTAGCTTTTCCAAATGTGCCCCTCACCCCTCTTATAAAAGGGCACTCATCCTTCTCATTAATTCACACATTCAAAGCCTTTTGGTTCGGCCAAACCCTGCCCAAATACTCTCTCAAATTCCCTCACTTCATCCTAGAGGCCTTCCTTTAGTCATAAATCCAACCTAAGGATCCCTTTTGATCAAATCAAAAGGAAGAACTCGAAGAAGAGGTAATGATTTCACCACCCTTTTTCAAGTTCCTTTCTTCTTCCACTTCTTCTTTCTTTCTTATTACCATTATAAAATAATAAATCCAGTATATTATATATACTTTTATGTTATTATAAACATGGTACAACCATATTTCAGTATTCTATCCATCCTTTGAATGACATGTCACCATACGTGCGTACGTACGGCTTACCGTCTCCACGTCGTGGTGTAATTGTTATTCAAAACATTATTATTTGGATGGGTATAATAATGATTTGTAATTAATGTAAATAATAAATATAACATGATAATTATTCTGTATATATGATATACCATCCAATTACATATTATTTTAATATCAAAATAATGATATTGTCGCTCGTGCGTGCGTACGGACTACCGTCTCCACGAACACGATGAGATTCATTCTCCATCGTATCCATTCAAGTATAATTATCATTTGATGATTTAAAAATAATGTTTAAGGACTTGATATAATTCTGGATATGAATAAGATACATCCTATCCATGACAAACATGGATTACGTAACAAAACATATCAAAGAAAACGAGTAAGTTAACACCCGAAACGACGATAATACTAAGATATTATTTACAAAGCAATGTTAAAAGATCATATATGATATCATATTAATATATATGATTATTGTATAAGTTAATAACAATTATTTCACCATTATACAAGAGGTTAACCTACCCTCAACCAAGGAAAAATTACAATGTAAGGGTTATTTCACAATCTCTTCATTATCCGAGGTTGTTTATACGTAATAATCTACAGGGATCTCTTTATCATCCACATCCATGTTTCTTCAAAATGTATTTCAAAACATTTTTACTATTTACAAGAATATGGGTTAAAGTCATTTATACCCTTTTTCGAATTTTTATAAGTGGTTTATAAAGTAATCTTTTCGTCGTTTTCTAAACAAGGTGCTTTTTAACCTTTTCGACAGAATTAAGGTAAGAATGTTTTTTTAACTTATACGGTGGGTGCGGCTATTTTCTGCCATTATAAAATCTTCAAAGATTACTATACAAGATTATAAGAATATTTTCAAAGTAAATGTTTTATTTTATAATTATGTGACTTGTAAATGATTTCAAAAAAAGAGATATTTCTATCAAGTATATGAAAATCCAGTGCAAATGTATACGTATTTAACGCAAGCTCAAAAATGTTTTTAGAAAACCTGACTCTCGAGTGTGCTAGACAGGAAGGTATTGGGCGTGGACCCATTATGGCCTGTAATTAGTCAATAAGTCTCAGAACTAGTTATTTTTTTTCATAAGCTTGCATAATGTTTTCATAAAAACACCGGAGTATATTTGAGTAATTTTAAATATAAGTATCTTCTAAAAAAAATTGCATCGGTAGGTCTCATGAGACAAACTAGTGTCTTGGCACAAGGCTTCGGAAAAATCTTATTTGTAGTCTTGGCACAAGGCCTTGTCTATGTGGTTATGATAGTCTGGCATTATGCATTCCATCATTATGAAAGTGGTTATTGATATTGCATGGGATTGTTCGACTAGTAGAATATCCATGTGAATAATTAAATGGAATTATTTCATTTTATCTTTGCCATATTATGTTGAAGTTCAAGTTTAAAAGGCTTTTTTTTAGTTATAAATCGCTTTAAGTGTTTATGCTTATCTATGAAAGCTTTTTCTATATTGTTATCCTTACTGAGCATCTGAGCTCACCCCTTTCAATGTTTTATTTTTTCCAGGATGTGAAGAAGTAATTTATGAATGACCTGCAGGGATAGTATGAGGGGATATGAATACAAGATGTTTTTGTAGTTGTTTTTACCTTATGATGTAATGTAAGACTTATGAATATATCTAGTGTTTCCAAGACTACTAAACTAATCGATCTTTCGAGACTTGATCCTTTGTGATCATGCCAATGTTATGTAATAATGCACTGACTCTGGGTAACTGGGGTCAAGGTGCTACACTAAAATATGAATATTTTTTATTTAGGTATCAATGGAGGATTCATAAAGGATGATGGGTATATTTGGAGATGAAAGGAAACAATTCTGGAGAAGGCAGATTGGATACCATCCCACTGATGAGAACGTAGGGACCACAATACAGACCCAATGAATCCCAAATTTCTTGGTATGACAGAAGACATATATAGGAACATATAATTATGCATGAGATAGTGCTAATTCAGCCTTCATTGTGGTTATTCAGGTGGAACAAGTTAGAGATAAAATTAGGGGCCAGATTTTGTGCCCCAGAAAAATAGCCCACCAATTTAATCATATCTCGGAACCACAAATTCATTTGGGATGAAATTTTATAGATATCTGGGAAAAATCCTGATATTAACTTTTTTATTCTATGGCCCACTATAATTAGTCCATCTATAAGGCCATCTAGGTGCTTCTGTTTTGTGGATGCAAGTCGGCTTCCACCTCGTGTCAAGAGTGGAGAAGTCCAAGTTCCACAAGCTTTTCACCACCCTAATCCTACCATAATCAAGTGGTATGACTTTCACTATTGTAGGCTTGACCCAAGGCTCCAAAAATGCCTATTTAAGGCATTTTTGTTAGATTATTTAATGATCTTGGATGCTTTCTTTCATTGTAATGTTATGTTGCCACTTTTCCTTTGTAATGTACTTTGTCAATTGTAAGTTGTTTTAATTCATCTTAGTTTCTTCATAAAAGTTCTTTTTTTCTTATTATTCTATTCTTCTCCATATCACATTGATACCATTACCTCAAGGTGTGAATTTATTCACACCAAACCTTGTGAAATTATTCACACAATGGTGGAGTGATCATTTTCTTTTTATTGTTTTCTTACTTCTTCAATTCCTCCCTCATGAGTCTACTTCCCGCTTCCATTGAAACCATAGAATCAATGGAGGGATAACCCACTTATGGGTTGATCCAAGGGAGTATCAAGGGTATGGATTGTATGTTATTTATCACCCCATTAATGTCTAATCACTTCTTTTAATTGAGATTTTTATTTAATGATTTTAAAACTTATTTGTCCTTGTTGAATTTTAAGGCAACATACTTCAAGTGATAATACGAACCTTTACCTTGAAGTGCTCATAAATTTTATCCTCCAAGTGTATAAGTTATTAGTATTATGATGTGTTGGTATTAAACCAGTAAGTGATAAATTTTTTTGATCTTCTTGAAAAAACTCATCTCGAATATAAGAAGTTGAAACTATTGAAAAAGGAATTTCATCAAATCCACCCCCAAGCGATAACCTAGGATAAACTCATTCTTTAAAATTGAATTCACTTAATTCTGTTAGTTATATCTTAAAACCCATCAAAAATCAACCCAAAGTTGGTAACTTCATAGCCAAAACAATACAAATAATGTACATGTCTGTAGGTTTCTTCTTAGGTTTCTGAGGATTCGACAACCCAAGCTACACTACAAGCGACCTCTTTACCCTAAAAACTTGGGTAAATTTGGGTGAGACCATTCACACTTTTTGGTTGAATAATTGGGGATTGAGTTTGACTCATAGATCTACTCTAAAAAAAATTTAGAATTAATACAAAAGTGATTTGTATGGGTATTCACAAGGTATTATATGTGATGTAATACAAGGTGAAGCTAATGATAGATTTCCAAAATTGTTTTTGAAGATATCCAAAAATGAGTTTTGGATATGGTTTAATAAGTTATTGTATATTATACAATATACGTTGAAATGAAACAAATTCTATTAGGCTTTAGTTCAAGTGGGATATTGATGGGAATATTCCCTAAAGTTATATAAATATATATATATATATATATATATATATATATATTTAACCTATATGTTGGCTTTCATGGAAATACATTAGGTGTATTATTTGTCTGTTGGACACCCAAATTATTCTCTATCAAGGCTATCATTAAAACAAATGTTTCATAAAATTAAATTAATGGGAGTTTAATGCAATCATTCATATGATGTATGAATTATATAAGGAATTAAGACATGAATTATAAACACATAAATTAATTAATACACCACCCAGGAGAAACCTTAGGTTCTATAGAAAACCTACTTCCATATAATGGAAAGTGTGGTGTGGATTGAGATCCATACACTTGGACAAAACTCCCTGATACTTATAGCCATCTTCATCTTCCTTCTTTGAATATTGGGTTACTAACATACCATGGAGGGAATATGGATTGCATAAAAACTTCTGATGATTCATATTAGCCTGTGGATACCAATGGTGCTGGGAAGCTTTTGTTTCCCACTTTATTGATCTTTATCAAACTCCTCAGATGAAGATAAAAAGGTTATAGCGGCTCTTCGGTGTAAGTTACACACATTTAAAGAAGTTATTCATTTCAATTTTATTGCATGTTTCATATATCTTTCATCGGATATCCTGATGTTATTAATATTTTCATGACTTATTATATTCCCCCTTTACTGGTTTTATATGAAATGTGCATAATTTGTGTGAAATATTAATGTTTTAATATTAAGTATAATTTTTGAGCATTTTTAGAAATAGTCCAATTGAGTCAGTTTAATGTTTTAATACTAACTGTCACTATACTGATCCAAATTTTGTGGTTCTTTCTTTTTAGGCTTCTCCTTTCAATATAAAACATTTCATTAGAAGGTACCATGATCCAATTCTGCCATTTGAAGGGTCATATGGTCCTCACAAACAAGACCAAAGAATCCGTGAACAAACTGGACCAGCCTGGAAGATTGATTTACTGGGCTCAATACAGAAGTCCAAAAACATTAAATCTGCACCATAATTCGTGGGACACTACATGTCATCTTGGATAAAATTTTCAAGGCCCAAATCCAAGTACAAGGGGCCCAAATAAAGCTTTGAAGTCCATCCCACCATTCTGGACGAGAATTAAAATCAGTATAGTATACATGACATATCTCATTATGTAAGCATACAATAGAGCTGATATTTTGCAGTGTGAAATAGGAGATATAGGCAGCCGACTTTGTTGAAGAAACCATTTCGATTTGAAGGCATATTCATATTCAAAAACCCTTTCACATTATGGATTTCAAAAAGACTGGATTGAAATGGACAGTTTAACTTTGTTTAATAAACCGGCCATAACGTTTGCTCCTTAAGTCCCAATGACTCATAATTTTGAGATTAGTCGGCCAAAATTATTGTCTAAATCTTTGAATAAGGAGATATTTTAATATTCAGCTGTCTGAATATCCAAATTGGCGATTCAAGTGGAGGGACAGATTGGGAATGCAAACAGTCCACTCCTTGGGCTATAAATACTCTCCCCTTCTCTCCTTGAGAGGGGTTGGAATTTTAGAAGAGAGGAGAACATATTGGCACGACCAAATCCTTGAAAAAGGCTTGGGAGGACCTGCCATACTCAAGTTTTCACTTGAGATACCTTTCCTCCTCTCTTTGTTTTCACTTACTTTTGTGTTCTTCATTTTTGTAATTTTGTAAGTCCTTTCTTTTGTAATTCTGTTTTAATGAAAGTTTCTTCTTCAATATCTCTTATTCTCCTCCACCTTATGTAGTTTAATATTTATGTTCTTCAAATAGTTTAAATTCAGTTGAATCCCCTTCCCTTATTTTGCTTCCTCATTCAATCGAAAATCCGTTTTTAATTATCATCATCGTTCGTGTGTGTGTGTCGACTTACCACTCTTTTCTAATCCCTTTCTTTTTCTTCTATTCTTATTTTATCATCATAATTATTATAACCAGAATATTAAACACCCAAATTTCTGAGTAAATATCTCATTGGGGTGAGTTATAATTTAGGTATGTTAAGTGATTGAGAGTATTTTCTCGATGAGTATTCGTTAATTTAACATTGTGTATGTTGGACTTAATTTGTCATGGATTAATGACATATTTTGTTTAGCATGTGGTTTTCATGGATTATTGGAACTAAAAATACACTACCATAAACATGTACTGATTGAGATTAAAATCTTAATTAAGTTAAGTCTTGGATTAAAGATTTAACACTTAGGAATTCTAATCGATGTCAACTTGTGAAGTGGGTGTTAATTTAAATGCAATATAAAGCAAAGCTCAAGGATATCACAAGCTTAACTCCCTAATAATGAACTCACCCCAATATTTATCAATTTGTTGAATAAAACATCATCCATAAATTATTTCATAAGCTCTGCAAACAAACCCCCCAATCAGAATACAATTAACTAAAAACAAATGACTATTTCAAAGTATCATCACCGAGGATTCGACCCGAGTGCTGCTATAGACATTAGCAGAGCATCGGAACTTTGACCGGTCGATAGGCGAAAATCGGCCGCCCTTTCCAAATGGTTCCGTTTCTGGGGATGGTGCTTTAAGTAGTCATTAGTTTCTGGTTATTGTAAAAAAAACAAAAAAAACAATATTTTTGAAAAAAATTGAAAAAAAACACAAAGAAAAACCCGTCTTCCTCTTAAAAATCATAAACTGAAAAAATACAAAGGAAAACCCATCTTCCTCATCCTTTCTAAATCTCTCTGAATGCCCCGTAGCCTCCCAAACAATCCCTCAGATTTGTTTGACCCTGAAATTGATAGAACTCTTTTTCGACTTAGGAGTACCATTAGGGATAACCAAATCACCCAAGAACCAATCATTGCCCTACCAATTGAATTCGATATGGCCAATCCTAGGGAACAAACATTGAAAGAACTTGCTGCCCCTGATATGAATTATCAACCCCTTGGTATTCAATATCTAAACATAGAGGCTAACTTCGAACTCAAATCGGGTTTGATTAATCTTCTACCTCATTTCCATGGGATAGCCGGTGAGGATCCGCATCTACATCTCAAAGAGTTCCAGGTGGTGTGCTCTACCATGAAGCCTTAAGGGGTTTCTGAAAACAAATCAAACTCTGACCATTCCATTTATCCCTAGATGACTCTTCCAAGTCATGGCTCTACTACCTCCCTCCTGGTTCCATAACTACATGGAATGACATGAAGCGTCTCTTTAAGAAAAATTCTTTCCTGCTTCTCGTACCGCTTCCATCCGAAAGGAAATAAGTGGTATCCGTCAATTCCCAAATGAATCACTCCATGAGTACTGGGAGAGGTTCAAAAGGCTTGTTGCAACCTGCCCACACCACCAAATCCCTGACCAACTCTTGATCCAATACTTCTATGAGGGGTTATTGGCTATGGAGCGAACCCTCATTGATGCCGCAAGTGGCGGTGCTCTGGTTGATAAAACTCCCATAGCTGCAAGAGATCTCATAAGTAACATGGCTGCAAACACACAACAATTCCATACTGGAGCACATGCTCATGTCAAACAAGCCCAAGATAATCAATCAATTGAGCCAAACAAAATGACCGAGTGGATGAGTGAACTTAGAGGTCTTGTGCGAAAACTAGTTGTGGCTAACAAATCCCCAACCTCGTCTTCTCCGCAATCAATGTTTCCTAGACCTGTCAAAAACTGTGGAATCTGCAACTCTCCATCTCATCCAACTGACACATGTCCACAACTTCAGGATGATCAACCCGATTCATCTGGACCAATGGAGATCAATGCAGTATATGCTCAGCGGAACACCAATCCTCAACTATCAGGTCAGTTTGTTAGAAACATTAACCAAACTCACTCCAAGCCCTTCTCTTCTTCCTATAACCAACACCTTAGGTATGGTAATCCCATATCTCACCCCCCTCAATTCCCTCCTCAAAACCCAAACCAATTCCAATATGTTCAAGGTGGTGGTAACTTCCATCAACCTTATCCTTTTATTCCTCAACCTCAAAGGAACAATCCTCCTCCTAGATTCCATTATCCTAGTGAGCCTTCCCAATTCCAAAACCAATACAATCGATTTCCCAAGAACCAAAATCAAGGAAATACCAACTAGGGACAAGCATCTTCTTCCAAGAAACCATGGGAAAGTGCAGTGGAAGATCTTACCTCCTTCACCTGTTCTATCCTTAAAAACATTTAAACTCAAATAGGTCAACTTGCATCCCACCTGAGCCAGCAACAACAATCAAATTCTTCCCAACTCCCAGCTCAACCATTACCCAACCCCAAGGGTAATGTAAGTGAAATTGCACTTAGATCAGGAAAGCAACTTGTTATGCCTCAAGATAAATCCTCAACCCTCCTTTAAATGTTGACCTAGAAAATGAAAAGAAAAAGAAAATTGAAAAGGAATCTGAATCCATTCCATCACCTCCTTCCATTCCACTTAGGAACCCAATTCCTTTTCCACAAGTTGTTTCTAAACCAAGGAAGTCCTTTGAACCTGATCCTGAAATGCTCGACATGTTTAGACATGTTGAAGTCAACATTCCCCTCTTAGATGCCATAAAACAAATTCCTACGTATTCCAAGTTTCTCAAGGAGTTGTGTACCCATAAGAGGCAACATAGGACCTTCGAAAATGTTTCCATCCAGCAGTCTATTCCCATAAAGTGAAAAGATCCAGGGACCTTTACAGTTCCATTCCAAATTGGAAGTTCCAACTTTGATGATGCACTCATAGACCTAGGAGCCTCAATTAATGTCATGCCCAAATCCATATTCTCTAACCTTGGTCTAGGTCCCGTGCACCCAACAGGGGTTGTCATTCAGTTAGCCAATCAAAGCACAACCAGTCCTGAGGGAATAATTGAGGATGTCCTTGTCCGAGTCAATGATCTTATCTTCCCTGCTGATTTTTGTGTCCTTGACATGGAAGGTGAGATGAACTCTTCTCGATCTCCCCTAATTCTAGGAAGACCATTCCTCATGACTGCGAGAACCAAGATTGATGTCCATTCAGGCATCTTATCCATGGAATTCGGTGACCAACTGGTCAAGTTCAACATTTTCCAAGCCATGCGATACCCATCTGAGGATCACTCTGCATTCTCAATCCATGCTTTTGAGGACACTTCTAAGATTCAATCGAACCCCAATCCACCATGTTCTTCATGTTCTAATGATAAAGGATCTTGTGAAATCTGCACTATGATTAACAAAGTCATAAATGGTGAAGTTGATGTGGACCTCTCATTCATAGACTCCATCAATCTAGAGGAACTTGAAAACTCTCTTGAATCCCACATCAACTCTGATCTCTACTGCTCCACCTTGGACAGCATTGAGAAAAATGAATCTAAAGAAACTGAAGTCCCTTCCCCCATTTCTAAGTTGTCTAGACCAAAAGTGAAAGATGAGATTAATCTGAAACCTCTTCCTGCACACCTGAAATATGCATTCCTCTTCCATGATCACTCATATCCTGTCATTATCTCTGCCACACTTACTGAAACCGAGGAGTCTAAAATTGTCCAAGTGTTAGAGGAAAACAAAAAATCCTTAGGTTGGACCCTAGATGACATACCAGGAATCAACCCTACCCTTTGCATGCATCACATCCATATAGAGGAGACATCCAAACCAGTTAGACAACCCCAAAGAAGACTCAATCCACTCATAATTGAGGTAGTTCGGGAAGAGATCACCAAGCTTCTTCAAGCTGGTATTATCTAACCAATTTCTGATAGTGAATGGGTTAGTCCAATTCAAGTTGTACCTAAGAAGGGTGGGATAACTGTTGTCACAAATGAACATGGGGAGGTAGTCACAACTCGAGTGAATAACAAATGGCGTGTATGCATCGATTATCGAAAATTGAATGTTGAAACCTGAAAAGATCACTACCCTCTTCCATTCCTTGATCAAATGCTAGAAAGATTAGCCAGAAAGTCACACTATTGCTTTATTGATGGATACACCGGATACTTCCAAATCCCAATCCCACCTCAGGACCAAGAAAAGACTACTTTCACATGCCCCTTTGGAACATATGCATATAGAAGAATGCCTTTTGGCCTTTTCAATGCTCCTGAAACATTCCAGAGGTGTATGATGAGTATCTTTTCAGAATTCATTAAACACTACATGGAAGTCTTCATGGATGACTTCACCATTTATGGCGAGTCATTTGAGTCATGCTTGAATTCACTCTCTCTAGTCCTTCAAAATTGTGTCAAGTGTAACCTTGTGTTAAATTTTGAAAAATTTCACTTCATGGTTGCTAATGGGATTGTTCTAGGGAACATAGTTTCAAAGGATGGTATTGAAGTTGATCCTGCCAAAATTGAAGTGATCCAATCACTTCCTCAACCCACTTCTGTTCGAGACATCCGATCATTCCTCGGT
Organism: Viscum album; assembly: GCA_963277665.1. Lineage (NCBI taxonomy): Eukaryota > Viridiplantae > Streptophyta > Magnoliopsida > Santalales > Viscaceae > Viscum > Viscum album. Next base: position 1,149,807,148 of record OY728128.1, read on the forward strand.
CATGCTGGTTTCTATCGGCGATTCATCCATAAATTCAGTAAAATTTCCCTCCCACTCACTCGTTTGCTCCAAAATGATGTCACTTTCCATTTTTATGAGGTTTTCAAGAGAGACTTCATTGAACTCAAAACTACTCTCACATCTGCCCCGATAATCCAACCCCCAGATTGGTCATTACCCTTTGAATTGATGTGTGATTCTTCTGATAGAGCTGTTGGGGCTGTTCTTGGTCAAAGAAGAGAAAAAATTCCTCATGTCATCTATTATGCCTCAAAAGCATTGGATGAAACTCAATCTCACTACACTGTGACTGAAAAGGAACTTTTAGCTGTGGTTTATGCCTTAGATAAATTTCGGCCCTATCTCTTAGGTGCCAAAATCATCATCTTCACAGACCATTCTGCTATTAAGTTCTTACTCAAGAAAAGTGATTACAAACCAAGGCTAATAAGACGGATTCTAATGCTCCAAGAGTTTGACCTTGAAATCAAAGATAGACCTGGAAAAGAAAACCCCGTGGCTGATCACTTGAGTAGAATTCCTAATTCTCCTCATTCTAAAATCATTGATCCTGAATTTCCAATTGAGCACCTTTCATCTCTCACTCCAAAACTACCACGGTATGCCCCAATTGTAAATTACTTGGTTTCTGGTCTTTTTCCTGAAAATTTTTCAAAAGAACAAAAAATGAAGTTGAAAAGTGATTCAAAATACTATTTTTGGGAAGAAAATAAACTTTGGAAAACTGAGACAGACATGGTAATTAGGAGATGTGTTGATGAAGATGAATATTCTTCCATCTTAGAATTTTGTCACTCAATTCCTGGTGGTGGCCACTTTGGACCACAAAGGACCTCCCAAAAGGTCCTAGACTCTGGATTCTTCTGGCCTTCCCTCTTCAAGGACTCACATGAGTTCTGTCAATCATGTCCCACATGCCAAAAGTTTGGCATAATCTCCAAAAGAAATGAAATGCCCCAAAAGCCCTTAATCTTTTGTGAAATCTTCGATGTTTGGGGTATTGATTTCATGGGACCATTTCCCCCTTCCAATGGATTCGCATACATTATTCTTGCATTCGATTATGTTTCAAGGTGGGTTGAGTCCAAACCCACTAGGAAGGATGATGCTCATACTGTTAGTGAGTTCCTAAAGACCCACATCTTCCAAAGATTTGGCACACCATGTGCCTTGATCAGTGACTTAGGAACCCATTTTTGTAATAGAACCATGGAAGATCTTCTGAAAAAGAATGGGGTTGTACATAAAACTTCAACTGCATATCACCCCCAAACAAATGGAATGGCTGAACGTTCTAATAGAGAAGTGAAAAGAGTGCTTGAGAGAATTGTAAAACCCACCAGAAAAGACTGTCCTGAAAGACTTGGTGAAGCCCTTTGGGCTTATCGAACTGCCTATAAAACACCCATTGGGATGTCTCCTTTTCGGCTTGTTTTTGGTAAAGCGTGTCACTTACCAGTTGAAATACAACATAAGTCTTTTTGGGCTATGAAAACCTGTAATTTTGATTGTGAAAAATCTGGTGAAGAAAGATTGTTGCAATTGGATGAACTGGAGGAGCTTCTACTTGAATCCTATGAGAATTCCAATCTGTACAAAGAGAAGGCTAAGGTACTCCATGACAGACACATCCTGAGAAAGGTATTTCATGAAGGTTAAAAGGTAATGCTCTTCAATTCTCGATTACGACTTCACCCAGGTAAGCTTAATTCTCGTTGGGAAGGTCCTTTTGTTATTACTAATGTTTACCCATTTGGTGCAGTGCAAGTCCAAGACCCCTCTTCCAAAAGGACATTCATGATTTACGGACATCGGTTAAAGCATCACAATGATAGGTATCACAATCTGGGAGCCACGTCGACTTCCATCGAATCCCCATCCACTTCAATAGAACCACCACTGGATGGAGACCCAGCAAATCCAAACCAGGGGGAACCTCTTTCCCTTTAACTCTCTCTTTATTTCTTCCTCTCTCTACCTCTTTCTTCTTCTTCCTCTCTCTTTCATTTTTTTTACCACTTTATTCATCAAACCCTTTATTTTTCTCTTTATTGTGTGGGTGTGTATTTAAAAAAAACCTTAAAACTAAAAAAACCAAAAAAACACAATTACTTAAAAAAATTACAAAAAAAGAGTCATGCTTACTCACCATCGAGTTTTAAAATTTTGTCCAACCATTTTTGGGAGTTAACAGACATGTTTTCATCTCAAAAATTTTGTATTTTCATCATGACTTTGGATAAATAATTTTGTGTCAATATTAACAAATTTTGAATGCTCAATTTTTGATTTGGAAAATGATTTTCCCAAACCGTGAGAACAAACAATTGCTTTCATGCCAAGGCCACCTATGGCCATCTTTTCAAAATGTGTGTTTTCACCCCCATTTGTGAGTCTTGAGTTTTTGGACCTTCGACCTGAATTTCCTGCCTTAGTGTGCATTAATACGATAGAGGCTTTTTCTGAACCACATGAGAATCACAATAGCCAAATATCCTATCATTACCCTTACATTAATCCTCATTTTGAAAGCCCCTTCAAGCCTATGAAAACCTTTTTTTTTTGATAGCCACATTACAAACCCAATACCTTATCCCACCTAATATCAACATGGATTTTTATTGCATAAGTTTTTTAAATTTAAGTGTGGGGGGAATGGATTTCATTTTTGGGTATCATTTCCTTACTTTCTAGTGTGTTATCATATACTTGAGGGAAAGCATCCATTTTAGTGTGGGGGGGAGGTTGTCATTCAGTGAATGTATTGTACAAATGATATTGAAAAGTGTTCAAAAAAAATTTCAAAAAAAAAATCAAAAAAAAATAAAACAAATGGGTTGTGTCTTGGGTAGGTCAAAAATCACTCTTCCTCAACCTTTGATCTTGTTATAACTATTAAAATTAGTGTCGTGAAGAGATCAAACATGGTTTGGGATATGAATGTGAGATCTGTCTCAAGGTCAACTTTCGAAAACACAAAGAAAAAAAAAGGAAAAAAAAGAACACTTGCATTATATTCTTATATCATTGGGAGAAGTTTGGTGGTTTGTTAATATTTCATATTCTCATCCCCTTCATATTTTCTTCCTCTATTGTGTCTTTAAGCACACAATCATTCCCTTGTAAATATGTGTTTTCATTTCCTTCCATGTTTTATTTCAAAAAAATGTGCATTGTTTTTCTATGTTGGTATTTTAACCCTCTTATTCTCTCTCTTAGACATTATATTCCTACCATCCCATAGCCATAGAAAAACCCCATTAAAAAGACCTCTTGATTCTTGTTCACTTTGGATAGGTATTGTAAGCTGAGAGCTCTTTTCAAACTCTAAGATTTTCACTTTTGGTTGGTGAAAGAGTGAACCTCCACAAATAAACTTTATCATCTTGAGAGGTGTGAGTTTGGGTGTCTACATTTTCCATTTATAAATTTGAGCATGGAAAAATGAATTAGTTTTGGAACATTTTTTCTATAACAACTTGTGGTGGATTTCAAAATGGATGAGTGAAATAGTCTAAACCTCCCCTGATTGGAGAAAACAAAATTTTAATATTTGTTGGTGAGTGAAAATGATTTTGTCATGTTTTTATATTTGTTGCACATGAGGACATGCACAAATATAAGTGTGGGGGAGTTGATGTTATTAATATTTTCATGACTTATTATATTCCCCCTTTATTGATTTTATATGAAATGTGCATAATTTGTGTGAAATATTAATGTTTTAATATTAAGTATAATTTTTGAGCATTTTTAGAAGTAGTCCAATTGAGTCAGTTTAATGTTTTAATAATAACTGTCACTATACTGATCCAAATTTTGTGGTTCTTGTTTTTTAGGATTCTAATTTCAATATAAAACATTTCATTAGAAGGTACTATGATCCAATTCTTCCATTTTAAGGGTCATATGGTCCTCACAAACAAGACCAAAGAATCTGTGAACAAACTGGACCAGCCTTGAAGATTGATTTACTGGGCTCAATACAGAAGTCCAAAAACATTAACTCTCCAAAATAATTCGTATGACACTACATGTCATCTTGGATAAAAATTTCAAGGCCCAAATCCAAGTACAAGGGGCCCAAATAAAGCTTTGAAGTCCAGACCACCATTCTGGACGAGAATTAAAATCAGTATAGTATGCATGACAAATCTCATGATGTAAGCATTAAATAGAGATGACATTTTTCAGTGTGAAATAGGAGATATAGGTGGACGACTTTGTTGAATAAACCATTCGGATTTGAAGGCAGCTTCATATTCAAAAACCCTTTCACATTATGGACTTCAAAAAGACTGGATTGAAATGGACAGTTTAACTTTGTTTAATCAACCGGCCATAACTTTTGATCCTTAAGTCCAAATGACTCCAAATTTTGAGAGTAGTCGGAAAACATTATTTTCTACAACTTTGAAGAATGAGATATTTGAATATTAGGCTCTCTGAATATCCAAATTTGCGATGAAAGTGGAGGGACAAATTGGGAATGCAAACAGTCCACTCCTTGGGCTATAAATACTCTCCCCTTCTCTCCTTGAGAGGGGTTGGCATTTCAGAAGAGAGGAGAACATATTGCCATGACCAAATCCTTGAAAAAGGATTGGTAGGACCTGACATACACAAGTTTTCACTTTATATACCTTTCCTCCTCTCTTTGTTTTCACTTACTTTTGTGTTCTTCATTTTTGTAATTTTGTAAGTCCTTTCTTTTGTAATTCTGTTTTAATGAAAGTTTCTTCTTCAATATCTCTTATTATCCTCCACCTTCTGTAGTTTAATATTTATGTTCTTAAAATATTTTAAATTCAGTTGAATCCCCTTCCCTTCTTTTGCTTCCTCATTCAATCGAAAATCCATTTTTAATTATCATCATCGTTCGTGTGTGTGTGTCGACGTACCACTCTTTTCTAATCCCTTTCTTTTTCTTCTATTCTTAATTTATCATCATAATTATTATAACCAGAATATTAAACACCCAAATGGATGAGTAAATATCTCATTGGGGTGAGTTATAATTTAGGGATGTTAAGTGATTGAGAGTATTTTCTCGATGAGTATTCGTTAATTTAACATTGTGTATGTTGGACTTAATTTGTCATGGATTAATGACATATTTTGTTTAGCATGTGGTTTTCATGGATTATTGGAACTACAAATACACTACCATAAACATGTACTGATTGAGATTAAAATCTTAATTAAGTTAAGGCTTGGATTAAAGCTTTAACACTTAGGAATTCTAATCGATGTCAACTTGTGAAGTGGGTGTTAATTTAAATGCAATATAAAGAAAAGCTCAAGGATATCACAAGCTTAACTCCCTAATAATGAACTCACCCCAATCTTTATCAATTTGTTGAATCAAACATCATCAATAAATTTTTTTATAAGCTCTGCAAACAAACCCCCCAATCAGAATACAATTAACTAAAAACAAACGACTATTTCAAAGTATCATCGCCGAGGATTCGACCCGAGTGCTGCTATAGACATTAGCAGAGCACCGGAACTTTGACCGGTCGATGGGCGACAATCGGCCACACGTTTCAAATGGCACCGTTGCCGAGGATGGTGCTTTAAGTATTCATTAGTTTCTGTTTATTGTAAAAAAAACAAAAACAAAATTTTTGAAAAAAATTGAAAAAAACACAAAGAAAAACCACATGCCCACAAAGAAAAACCGTTGCTGGGGATAGGCGACAATCGGCCGCGCGTTTCAAATGGCACATGTCCACAACTTCAGGATGATCAAACCGATTCATCTGGACCAATGGATATCAATGCAGCATATGCTCAGCAGAACACCAATCCTCAACTATCAGGTCAGTTTGTTAGAAACATTAACCAACCTCACTCCGAGCCCTTCTCTTCTTCCTATAACCAAGGCCTTAGGTATGGTAATCCCATATCTCACCCCCCTCAATTCCCTCCTCAAAACCCAAACCAATTCCAATATGTTCAAGGTGGTGGTAACGTCCATCAACCTTATCATTTTATTCCTCAACCTCAAAGGAACAATCCTCCTCCTGGATTCCATTATCCTAGTGAGCCTTCCCAATTCCAAAACCAATACAATAGATTTCCCAAGAAACAAAATCAAGTCAATCCCAACCAGGGACAAGCCTCTTCTTCCAAGAAACCATGGTAAAGTGCAGTGGAAGATCTTGCCTCCTTCACCCGTTCTAGCCTTAAAAACATTGAAACTCAAATAGGTCAGCTTGCATCCCACCTGAGCCAGCAACAACAATCAAATTCTTCCCAACTCCCAGCTCAACCATTACCCAACCCCAAGGGTAATGTAAGTGCAATTGCACTTAGATCAGGAAAGAAACTTGCTATGCCTCAAGATAAATCCTCAAACCCTCCTTTAAATTTTGACCTAGAAAATGAAAAGAAAAAGAAAATTGAAAAGGAATCTGAATCTATTCAATCACCTCCTTCCATTCCACTTAGGAACCCAATTCCTTTTCCATAAGCTGTTTCTAAACCAAGGAAGTCCTTTGAACCTGATTTTGAAATGCTTGACATGTTTAAACATGTTGAAATCAACATTCCCCTCTTAGATGCCATAAAACAAATTCCTAAGTATGCCAAGTTTCTCAAGGAGTTGTGTACCCATAAGAGCCAACTTAGGATCTTCGAAAATGTTTTCATCCAGCAGTCTATTCCCATAAAGTGCAAAGATCCAGGGACCTTTACAGTTCCATGCCAAATTGGAAGTTCCAACTTTGATGATGCACTCATAGACCTAGGAGCCTCAATTAATGTCATGCCCAAATCCATATTCTCTAACCTTGGTCTAGGTCCCTTGCACCCAATAGGTGTTGTCATTCAGTTAGCCAATCTAAGCACAACCAGTCCTGAGGGAATAATTGAGGATTTCCTTGTCGGAGTCAATGATCTTATCTTCCCTACTGATTTCTATGTCCTTGACATGGAAGGTGAGACGAACTCTTCTCGATCTCCCCTAATTCTAGGAAGACCATTCCTCATGACTGTGAGAACCAAGATTGATGTCCATTCAGGCATCTTATCCATGGAATTCGATGACCAACTGGTCAAGTTCAACATTTTCCACGCCATGCGATACCCATCTGAGGATCACTCTGCATTCTCAATCCATGCTTTTGAGGACACTTCTAAGATTCAATCGAACCCCAATCCACCATGTTATTCATGTTCTAATGATAAAGGATCTTGTGAAATCTTCACCATGATTAACAAAGTCATAAATGGTGAAGTTGATGTGGACCTCTCATTCATAGACTCCATCAATCTAGAGGAACTTGAAAACTCTCTTGAATCCCACATCAACTCTGATCTCTACTGCTCCACCTTGGACAGCATTGAGAAAAATGAATCTGAAGAAACTGAAGTCCCTTCCTCCATTTCTGAGTTGTCTAGACCAAAAGTGAAAGATGAGATTGATCTGAAACCTCTTCCTACACACCTGAAATATGCATTCCTCTTCCATGATCACTCATATCCTGTCATTATCTCTGCCACACTTACTAAAACCGAGGAGTCCAAACTTGTCCAAGTGTTAGAGGAAAACAAAAAAGCCTTAGGTTGGACCCTAGATGACATACCAGGAATCAACCCTGCCCTTTTCATGCATCACATCCATCTAGAGGAGCCATCCAAACCAGTTAGACAACCCCAAAGAAGACTCAATCCACTCATACTTGAGGTAGTTCGGGAAGAGATCACCAAGCTTCTTCAAGACGGTATTATCTACCCAATTTCTGATAGTGAATGGGTTAGTCCAATTCAAGTTGTACCTAAGAAGGGTGGGATAACTGTTGTCACAAATGAACATGGGGAGGTAGTCACAACTCGAGTGAAGAACAAATGGTGTGTATGCATCGATTATCGAAAATTGAATGTTGAAACCCGAAAAGATCACTACCCTCTTCCATTCCTTGATCAAATTCTAGAAATATTATCTAGAAAGTCACACTATTTCTTTCTTGATGGATACACCAGCTACTTCCAAATCCCAATCTCACCTCAGGACCAAGAAAAGACTACTTTCACATGCCCCTTTGGAACATATGCATATAGAAGAATGCTTTTTGGCCTTTTCAATGCTCCTGCAACATTCCAGAGGTGTATGATGAGTATCTTTTCAGAATTCATTGAACACTACATGGAAGTCTTCATGGATGACTTCACCATTTATGGCGAGTCATTTTAGTCATGCTTGAATTAACTCTCTCTAGTCCTTCAAAAGTGTGTCAAGTGTAACCTTGTGTTAAATTTTGAAAAATGTGACTTCATGGTTGCTAATGGGATTGTTCTAGGGAACATAGTTTCAAAGGATTGTATTGAAGTTGATCCTGCCAAAATTTAAGTGATCCAATCACTTCCTCAATCCACTTCTATTCGAGACATCCGATCATTCCTCGGTCATGCTGGTTTCTATCAACGATTCATCCATAACTTCAGTAAAATTTCCCTCCCACTCACTCGTTTTCTCCAAAATGATGTCACTTTCCATTTTGATGAGGTTTGCAAGAGAGCCTTCATTGAACTCAAAACTGCTCTCACATCTGCCCCAATAATCCAACCCCCAGATTGGTCATTACCCTTTGAATTGATGTGTGATGCTTCTGATAGAGCTGTTGGGGCTGTTCTTGGTCAAAGAAGAGAAAAAATTCCTCATGTCATCTATTATGACTCAAAAACATTGGATGAAACTCAATCTCACTACAATGTGACTGAAAAGGAACTTTTAGCTGTGGTTTATGCCTTAGATAAATTTTTGCCCTATCTCTTAGGTGCCAAAATCATCATCTTCACAGACCATTCTGCTATTAAGTTCTTACTCAAGAAAAGTGATTCCAAACCAAGGCTAATAAGATGAATTCTAATGCTCCAAGAGTTTGACATTGAAATCAAAGATAGACCTGGAAAAGAAAACCATGTGGCTGATCACTTGAGTATAATTCCTAATTCACCTCATTCTGAAATCATTGATCCTGAATTTCCAATTGAGCACCTTTCATCTCTCACTCCAAAACTACCATGGTATACCCCAATTGTAAATTACTTGGTTTCTGGTGTTTTTCCTGAAAATTTTTCAAAATAACATAAAATGAAGTTGAAAAGTGATTCAAAATACTATTTTTGGGAAGAAAATAAACTTTGGAAAACTAGGGCAGACATGGTAATTAGGAGATGTGTTGATGAAGATGAATATTCTTCCATCTTAGAATTCTGTCACTCAATGCCTGGTGGTGGCCACTTTGGACCACAAAGGACCTCCCGAAAGGTCCTAGACTCTGGATTCCTCTGGCCTTCCCTCTTCAAGGACTCACATGAGTTCTGTCAATCATGTCCCACATGCCAAAATTTTGGCATAATCTCCAAAAGAAATGAAATTCCCCAAAAGCCCTTAATCTTTTGTGAAATCCTCGATGTTTGGGGTATTGATTTCATGGGACCATTTCCCCCTTCCAATGGATTCGCATACATTCTTCTTGCGGTCGATTATGCTTCAAGGTGGGTTGAGGCCAAACCCACTAGGAAGGATGATGCTCATACTGTTAGTGAGTTCCTAAAGACCCATATCTTCCAAAGATTTGGCACACCACGTGCCTTGATCAGTGACTTAGGAACCCATTTTTGTAATAGAACCATGCAATATCTTCTGAAAAAAAATGGGGTTGTACATAAAACTTCAACTGCATATCACCCCCAAACAAATGGAATGGCTGAAATTTCTAATAGAGAAGTGAAAAGAGTGCTTGAGAGAATTGTAAAACCCACCAGAAAAGATTGGCCTGAAAGACTTGGTGAAGCCCTTTGGGCTTATCGAACTGCCTATAAAACACCCATTGGGATGTCTCCTTTTCAGCTTGTTTTTGGTAAAGCGTGTCACTTACCAGTTGAAATACAACATAAGTCTTTTTGGGCTGTGAAAACCTGTAATTTTGATTGTGAAAAATCTGGTGAAGAAAGATTGTTGCAATTGGCTGAACTGGAGGAGCTTCGACTTGAATCCTATGAGAATTCCAATCTGTACAAAGAGAAGACTAAGGTACTCCATGACAGACACATCCTGAGAAATGTATTTCATGAAGGTGAAAAGGTAATGCTCTTCAATTCTCGATTCCGAATTCACCCAGGTAAGCTTAATTCTCATTGGGAAGGACCTTTTGTTATTACTAATGTTTACCTATTTGGTGTAGTGCAAGTCCAAGACCCCTCTTCCAAAAGGACATTCACGGTTAACGGACATCGGTTAAAGCATCAAAATGAGAGGTCTCACAATCCGGGAGCCACGTCGACTTCCATCGAATCCCCATCCACTTCAATAGAACCACCACGGGATGGAGACCCAGAAAATCCAAACCAGGGGGCACCTCTTTCCCTTTAACTCTCTCTCTATCTCTTCCTCTCTCTTCCTCTTTATTCTTCTTCCTCTCTCTTTTATTTTTTTTACCACTTTATTCATCAAACCCTTTCGTTTTCTCTTTCTTTTGTGGGTGTGTATTTTAAAAAAAACCTTAAAAACTAAAAAAACCAAAAAAACACTATTACTAAAAAAAATTACAAAAAAAGAGTCATGCTTACTCACCATCGAGTTTTAAAATTTTGTCCAACCATTTTTGGGAGTTAACAGACATGTTTTCATCTCAAAAATTTTGTATTTTCATCATGACTTTGGATAAAGAATTTTGTGTCAAAATTAACAAATTTTGAATGCTCAATTTTTGATTTGGAAAATTCTTTTCCCAAACCATGAGAACAAACAATTGCTTTCATGCCAAGGCCACCTATGGCCATCTTTTCAAAATGTGTGTTTTCACCCCCATTTGTGAGTCTTGAGTTTGTGGACCTTCGAGCTGAATTTCCTTCCTTAGTGTGCATTAATACGATAGAGGCATTTTCTGAACCACATGAGAATCACAATAGCCAAATAGCCTCTCATTACCCTTACATTAATCCTCATTTTGAAAGCCCCTTCAAGCCTATGAAAACCTTTTCTTTGATAGCCACATTACAAGCCCAATACCTTATCACACCTAATATCAACATGGATTTTCATTGCATAAGTTTTTGAAATTTAAGTGTGGGGGGGAATGGATTTCATTTTTGGGTATCATTTCCTTACTTTCTGGTGTGTTATCATATGATTTAGGGAAATCATCCATTTTAGTGTGGGGGGGAGGTTGTCATTCAGTGAATGTATTGTACAAATGATATTGAAAAGTGTTCAAAAAAAATTTCAAAAAAAAAATAAAAAAAAATGAAACAAATGGGTTGTGTCTTGGGTAGGTCAAAAATCACTTTTCCTCAACCTTTGATCTTGTTATAACTATTACAATTAGTGTCGTGAGGAGATCAAACATGGGTTGGGATATGAGTGTGAGATCTGTCTCAAGGTCAACTTTCGAAAACACAAAGAAAAAAAAAGGAAAAAAAGAACACTTGCATTATATTCTTATATCATTGGGAGAAGTTTGGTGGTTTGTAAATATTTCATCTTCTCATCCCCTTCATATTTTCTTCCTCTATTGTGTCTTTCTTCACACAATCATTCCCTTGTAAATATGTGTTTTCATTTCCTTCCATGTTTTATTTCAAAAAAATGTGCATTGTTTTTCTATGTTGGTATTTTAACCCTCTTATTCTCTCTCTTGGACATTATATTCCTACCGTCCCATAGCCATAGAAAAACCCCATTAAAAAGACCTCTTGATTCTTGTTCACTTTGGATAGGTATTTTAGCTGAGATCTCTTTTCAAACTCTAAGATTTTCACTTTTGGTTGGTGAAAGAGTGAACCTCCACAAATAAATTTTATCATCTTGAGAGGTGTGAGTTTTGAGTGTCCACATTTTCCATTTATAAATTTGAGCATGGAAAAATGAATTATTTTTGGAACATTGTTTCTGTAACAACTTGTGGTGGATTTCAAAATGGATGAGTGAAATAGTCTAAACCTCCCCTGATTGGAGAAAACAAAATTTTAATATTTGTTGGTGAGTGAAAATGATTTTGTCATGTTTTTATATTTGTTGCACATGAGGACATGCACAAAGATAAGTGTGGGGGAGTTGATGTTATTAATATTTTCATGACTTATTATATTCCCCCTTTACTGATTTTATTTGAAATGTGCATAATTTGTGTGAAATATTAATGTTTTAATATTAAGTATAATTTTTGATCATTTTTAGAAGTAGTCCAATTGAGTCAGTTTAATGTTTTAATAATAACTGTCACTATACTGATCCAAATTGTGTGATTCTTACTTTTTAGGATTATACTTTCAATATAAAACATTTCATTAGAAGTTACCATGATCCAATTCTGCCATTTGAAGGGTCATATGGTCCTCACAAACAAGACCAAAGAATCTGTGAACAAACTGGACCAGCCTTGAAGATTGATTTACTGGGCTCAATACAGAAGTCCAAAAACATTAAATCTCCACCATAATTCTGGGGACACTACATTTCATCTTGGATAAAAAATTCAAGGCCCAAATCGAAGTACAAAGGGCCCAAATAAAGCTTTGAAATCCATCCCACCATTCTGGACGAGAATTAAAATCAGTATAGTATGCATGACATATCTCATGATGTAAGCATCAAATCGAGCTGATATTTTGCAGTGTGAAATAGGATATATAGGTGGCCTACTTTTTTGAAGAAACCATTCGGATTTGAAGGCATATTCATATTCAAAAACCCTTTCACATTATGGACTTCAAAAAGACTGGATTGAAATGGACAGTTTAACTTTGTTTAATAAACCGGCCATAACTTTTGATCCTTAAGTACCAATGACTCCAAATTTTGAGAGTAGTCGGAAAAAATTATTGTATCCAACTTTGAAGAAGGAGATATTTGAATATTAGGCTGTCTGAATAGCCAAATTGGTGATGCAAGTGGAGGGACAGATTGGGAATGCAAACAGTCCACTCCTTGGGCTATAAATACTCTCCCCTTCTCTACTTGAGAGGGGTTGGCATTTCAGAAGAGAGGAGAACATATTGGAACGACAAAATCCTTGAAAAAGGCTTAGGAGGAACTTCCATACTCAAGTTTTCACTTGATATACCTTTCCTCTTCTCTTTTTTTTCACTTACTTTTGTGTTCTTCATTTTTGTAATTTTGTAAGTCCTTTCTTTTGTAATTCTGTTTTAATGAAAGTTTCTTCTTCAATATCTCTTATTCTCCTCCACCTTCTGTAGTTTAATATTTATGTTCTTCAAATAGTTTAAATTCAGTTGAATCCCCTTCCCTTATTTCGCTTCCTCATTCAATCGAAAATTCGTTTTTAATTATCATCATCGTTCGTGTGTGTGTCGACGTACCACTCTTTTCTAATCCCTTTCTTTTTCTTATATTCTTAATTTATAATCATAATTATTATAACCAGAATATTAAACACACAAATGGATGAGTAAATATCTCATTGGGGTGAGTTATAATTTAGGGATGTTAAGTGATTGAGAGTATTTTCTCGATGAGTATTCGTTAATTTAACATTGTGTATGTTGGACTTAATTTGTCATGGATTAATGACATATTTTGTTTAGCATGTGGTTTTCATGGATTATTGGAACTAAAAATACACTACCATAAACATGTACTGATTGAGATTAAAATCCTAATTAAGTTAAGTCTTGGATTAAAGCTTTAACACTTAGGAATTCTAATCGATGTCAACTTGTGAAGTGGGTGTTAATTTAAATGCAATATAAAGCAAAGCTCAAGGATATCACAAGCTTAACTCCCTAATAATGAACTCACCCCAATCTTTATCAATTTGTTGAATCAAACATCATCCATAAATTATTTCATAAGCTCTGCAAACAAACCCCCCAATCAGAATACAATTAACTAAAAACAAACGACTATTTCAAAGTATCATCGCCGAGGATTCGACCCGAGTGCTGCTATAGACATTAGCAGAGCACCGGAACTTTGACCGGTCGATAGTAGACAATCGGCCGCGTGTTTCAGATCCTCATAAAAGGGTTTTTAATATCTTCTAATTTTTTTGATATTTGTTATTAAACTCTAACAAAACCTTTCATCAACATCGTTATTTTCATTACATGCATCATCTACACTTGTATCATTATCTTCTTGTATTATAATACCATCATGACCCGACCCATTAGAGACCACCTAGCTGGTAGTAAGCTAATTGTGACACCATAATCCTACCTTCAATATGATAGGGGTTGGAAATTAGTGACAAGAAGGAATATAAATGAAATGGGAGGTCTTTGCCTAAGTACCTATACACACACACACAACCAGCTCCATGAAATAGTGTAGTGATATAAGAAAATACTGAACATATAGAGTATAAACCAAGAAGGAAACAACCTTTAGTAAATAATCAATGTATAACAGCATAGTAAAAAATTATAAAGGGGAAAAATACACACCTAACAAAAATATGGTCCCAACCTAACAAAAATAGGAAAAGGGATATTGAAGAGAGCCTGGTACACAATCTCTAAATATGACCACCAAACACGGTCATCTCCACTAGGTACAGCAATGATCCTCCAAAACCTAGTTTACCAATATCACCACTGATCTACTTGTCATATTTGTAAGACACAAAACGTGAAAAAAAGACCATGCAAGGATGAGTATATACATACCTAGTAGAACGCCACAAAAACCATAATGGGATCAATAGAAATATACAATAGTCATATCAACCCATAAGAAAGAGGGAAACGAAACCCAACATATATATTCTCATAAATAAACCTATGTGATAGAGAAAGGGGATCTCCATCTCTATAGCCCAGCTAAAAATAATGAGTCGTCATGTAACTCCCAAAGGTCCAAATATAATTCCCATTACCATGCACAACCACACAATAATCCATGTGGAGGGCCCAAACCTCACCACCATGCTCTACAGCTAAGGAGGAACTATCTATAATGGAGGAACCACTCCCCATCAGAGCTCAAAGATGGGGGAATCACTCCATAGATAGAGAACCCACGCCCTCTGTAGTATGGGGGTACTGAGCTTACCTCTCTAAAGAGTGTAGGGGACCTAATACCTAGTGTGAAAGGTGGTACCATCGCTAGAATCTATTTTTTAAAGAGTGTGGTGGAACTTTACCCTAGTGTGATGGAGGGTACTAACCCCAACATCTCTCTAATGATCAAACTTGATCACTACCATCAGCCAAGTATCATTAAAAGAAGCATCATTCTTGTAACACATTGTGTCATATATTGGATTCCCAAATAAAGGCCACAATCATGTTATACGTGGAAAATTTTTTAGAATAGGATATTCATAGTCCCAAATATAAGTCTCAAATAAGGAGATATATGTGGTGGAAGTTCATGAGGATGGTACATGGCATGTACCTAGGGTCATACGGTGTGTGACCTCACCTGTAAACATGGGTGTGTCCTCACCTGCACACATCTTAGTTTTTCATGTGGAACTACATGGAGTGTACATGTAGTACACAACGTGTATTGGCTACCCGGGGTATACGTATCTCCTCCAGACCTATGAACATGTACTTAGGCACATTCCCATGTACTCAGATTGTGCCCATGTACACTGGTCATGTCCGGGTACCCTGGTCATGTTTGAGTATATGGTCGTGCCTATATACTCTAGTTATGCCTATATACTTATTTGTATCCACACCCATGTATTCCTAGGGTACATGTTGATCCACCAGTATCAGATCACATGGTGTGTATTGCTCATATATGGTGTGTGGTGTTTAACTTTTCCTGAAACCCTAGCTGCTGCAGCAAAGGGGCTACACGGCATGTGTTCCTGGACTACATACAATGTATATCAGGATTTTCTAAAATCAAATAACTCTTCATGTGTCTTTCCCACACCTCTACTACCGTTATTTATGCCTAGAATCGCACCGAGGAACTCAAATATAGGACTGACTGCACTTGATCCATCACCATTGGTCGGATTCCAGCCACTCAAACTGCTCATGAATTGATCCCATCATACCACTACATCAAATGTTGAAACCCACTAATGAAGGACCCCAATCCACCTCCAACCCATCTCCAAACTTTTGTCACACTGCATCACACCTCATTCATTCTCCTAATCCCAAACTCAAACTCATGGTATCAATCCATTACACCAAATAATGATTGTTCAATGATCATCTATCAGGTATTTATTGAAACACCTGCCAAAGGATACATCGATAATGAACGTGTGAAGAATAATGGGTGATAATAATGAAACAACAAAGTTAGGGATGAATGTTTCTATTGTTTAGTTTGGATTGTATCCGTTGATAAATAATTTTTTGATAGCAAAGGATAGATCAAGAAATAGAAAATAAATAAATAATTGGTTTTATGAAAACACTACTATAAAAGACACCTTTAACAGTATTGACATTTATCGATGCTTTATTTTTAGCAATGATAAAGGGTGTCTTTTATCAATGCTCATTTACCATTGAGGCCTTCGGTGCGGACAGTGATGACATTTTACATGGGAAGGAGAATGTGCCTAAGGGTTTCATCTCTGCTCCCCCAAAAAAGAGGTCAAGGATGGACTACTCTACTCTGCCAAAGTCAATGGCTACTAGGGCCTCCAAAAAGAATGTTGATGATATTAAGCAAGGGTGGTCTGACAAGAATCCTTCTCGAGTTCAACGTACTCTGGGGAAACAAAGACTAAGGAACACGTATTTGGCACTCTTCAAGCAGTATGAATCTAAATGGGAATCAGTGGATGATGATGCAGCTTCTGGATATGGTGTGGATGGTGACCCACATGATATGTAGTCTTGTTTGGGTTTGGGTGTGTTTTGTTTGACTCTGTTTGTTGCATTTTTCTTTTCTTAATAAATTTGGGGGGGGGGGCAGGCATGCTTGGTCTCACACCTTTTTTGGTTAAATATATAGATATATATAATTAAATAATTAAACAAATAAAAATTAAAAATGAGTAAATTAAGAAAAATATTAAATATTTTATTAATTAAATAAGTATTGATAAAAATGAATAAATTTAATATATATATATATATATATATTATAAATATAAATAAATAGTATATATTAAATATAGATATATAAAATTAATAAATTGTAATGATTAAAAAAATTAAAATGAATAAATTACAAAATTATTTAAAAATTTATTAATGAAGAAATTATTAATAAAAATAATAATTATAATATATATATTAATTATAAATAGTAATAAATAATATATATTAAATATAAATATATAGAAAATGAATATAATGTAACAATTAAAAACATATTAATGTCTTATTCATTTTTAATATTGTTTTATTTTTTCAATTTAACATATATCAAACATTGTGTGTTACATTGATTTAATATAAATATATGTAATTAAGGTATTTTTATATACAACACACACACAAATATTTACTTAATTAATGAAATCTTATATAAAAACACAAACACCTAATATTTATGTAATTTATTCAAATTTTAGTATATTTTAGAATTTCATTATTACATGATATATTTAATATATTATGTTTTTAATAGATCAATTTTATTTATTTATTTATTTTTTATATTTTTTATTTTTTATTTTTTATTTTTTATTTTATTTTTGAATTTCATCGTTTTCTATTATTTATTTATATACATTTATTTACTATGTTTTAGCATTTTTAATATTTATTCATCTTTACTTCAATATATATCTCCATATTTTTTAATAATTTATATTTAATTAAAAAAAATTATTTATTTTTTAAATATTTTTAAAGTGTACTCGTTTTGAATTATTCAATTTCACTCATTTTCAAAATTCATGTATTTAAGATTATATATTTATAAATTTATATTTATTATATTTATAAATTTATATATTTATAATTATTATAAATAAATAAATATTGTTTTTTTAAAAATCATTTATATAATTATAAATAAATAATTATATATATTTAAATAATTTTAAATTTATAGCAAATTTTTTTAAATAATTAATATACTATATTTTTATTAGTATTTATATTTATAATATATATATATATATATATGTGTAAGTTGAGGTTGAAGAATCAGTTTATTCAAAAAAATGCTACATTACAAAGAAAGGGAGGCAACATATAATGCAGGGATGTACTTGGTGAGACTTGAACTTGAGACCTCATCGAGACCCACAGGGGCAACTACCACTGAGATTCACCCTAGGGGCTATATATATATATAATTATATAAATATATAAATATTATTTTTAAAAAAAGTATTATTCATATATTTATAAATAAATAATTATAAAATTATAATAAATATATTTAAATAATGAATATATTTACTATATTTATATTTATATATATTTGTTAAATATATATATATATAATTATATAAATCTATATAAATCAATAATTATAAATATATTTATCAATGTATATTTACTATATTTATAAAATTATATATTTATAAATACAAATAGAAAATATAAATTATTTAAAAAGGTAGTAATGTAATTATAAATAAATAATTATATATTTAAATAGTTACAAAATTATAATAAACAAATATATAATTATATAACTTTTTTACAAATTTTTTTATTTATAATTATAATTATAAATCCTTTATCAGTGCTAAAGTTTTAGCGCTGATAAAGGTTCATCCTATCAGCGCTTTTTTAGTGCTAATAAATCTCGATCTTTACCAATGCTTATCAATTTAGCGCTGATAAAAGGTCTCTTTATCAGTGATTTTTTGAAAGCACTCATAAAAGTATCCCCAGTCTATTTAAAAGAACCCTAACAATGAATTATTCAGTTTGAATCTCAATCTCTCATGTAACTCCTCTACTTTCGATGCTACTCCTCTATGTTCTCTCAGATGAATCAAGGATAGAATCTAATGTGTGTTATTTTCTCCTTTTCATCTATCGTTGTTTGATTTTTCAGGTTTTGTGGTTTGTGTTTTTACGTTGTTCTTAACAATGATGAACCCTACATATCATCTCTCTATCTCTCTCACTTTCCTATACCTACACAATGCCACTCCTCTATAAACTCATTCCAGCTTCATACGATACCATTTCAAACTGCATCTTCATCCATTGTTGCAACTGTTGGTGATTTTTTTTATGTTTCCATTATATTTTTTCTTGTTACCTTTTTGATGGTGTGGTTTGTCATTGTTTTAATCTTACTTCCACAATATTACATGAACATGAAGATGAAAAAAAATTGAACATTATATTGGACTAATTTTAGAGGGAATGTTATTTGATATTAATAATATAAAGTGGGTTAATATACATATTGTTTTAATTTGAATGGGTTAATCTAATTCAGGGAACTAAAGTTAACTTTTCCAGTTTATATTGGTTAACATTATCAATATTCTATATAGATATAATTTAATAAGTAAAAAAAATATTTAAATTTTCATTGAAATCAAAATAAGCATACTTTTTGAGTTTTTTATTTGATCCAAACTCAAAAGTTGTGATGTATTATCAATAAGAGGTGTGTTTATAATTGATTTATAGGTTCCTAATATTAGTACATTTAATGAAAAATATATTCACTAAAACATTATAGTTATGAGAGAAGATTATATTCAATGGGTTAGGGAGATCATTAAAGAAGATACCATTTATTTCCATTATTAATGAATAGTTTCCAATAATTTACCATGTCCTTTAAATTTATAATTAGATAAAATAAATTTTGAATTTTTATAAACTAATATTAAATAGATTTTATGAATTTAATTTATTTTACATTAATAAATAAAAATATATCATAGCACAAAACACCGGATCACATTCCAGTAGAAGAGTTTCCATATGCAGTGTCATCTATAGAAGATGTTATATATGAGTTTACTTTTCTATCAAATTATTTTATAAATAAATTCCTCTCCAATAATGAAGTTATTTTTGATGAAGTGACTATTTGTGTGCATTTTTGTTATCTTATCAATAAATTTTTCTTTTATAAAACCGTAACATTACAATATAGTCCAACTATTCATAACATGACCTAAGATGAATTAAAATGTTACTCAACCCTTAGAACCATCAACCAACTTCCAGAGGATTGATAATAAATATGTATCATTCAACATGATCCATGATAAATAGTTTAAAAACCAACTCACATGAAAAATGAATCTATATAAAATAGTACACAATATAATCCCATGAATATAAATTCTTACAGGAATAAAAACAATAATAATTTGATAAATCCCACGTAAAAATAAAACCCTATATTAATAAAAAAAACCTACAATTGATGACACAAACTCTAAAAGTATCCACTAGATATCATTTGATACTTTATCCCTTACAATGAATAATCAATCCTTGTAACCTTCAATCCAATAAAACATTAGCTACATGTGTACCAAGATGCACATAAAGTGGTTAAGAAAACTAACTAGGTAGGTTTTCTCTGATGATTTTCCATGCCCTTGATCCATAAGAAAACCATGTCTCTTATTTTATTTTAAGAAAATATTCTTAATGTATGATAATTGAAATAATCATACAACACATACTAGTCATAAGAAACAAAAATAAATTTTCATAAAAAATTAATATGGGTTTCACAAATAAGGTTGTATAAATAAGGATTCATTTTGTTAGGATAGATATATAATAAAATACACTTCATACATAAAAGTCCACATTTTCATGAATCTTGCATAAAAATAGTTATTGTATTAAATAGATATATAATACTTCAATACTTTAGTAAAACTAAAATTCACTACCTTTATTTAATCCATCCTCAGACACTTGATTTCCTTCCATCTCTTGATGATGGATTGGACTCCCTCTTTCAAACTAGCCTTCCTCCCATCATTATGGGTCCAAAGTTCCTTGATGACATACCACCCACTTAGATTTTATTTACTAATCTCCTTCAAATCTATTACCATGAATTTGAATACCACATCTCCCAACTCATTCTTTAACTCTTTCATCCTTTCATCCTCCTCATTTACTACTTCATGAGAACATAAAAAATGACACCTAAAAATTAATCAAAACATAATTAATGATTTTTTTATTTCTTAATGTTAATTTTCTTATACGACTTACTCGGTTAGTGTTGAAAACACTTCATAAAAAATTGATTTTAATTTAGGTGAGATAAAATTGGATCCTATTTGAACTCCATAGTTAATCATACTTGGAAGAGAATACTATTACGATGGTTTACCTCCTAAAAATACTCATGTTGCACATTTTTTGTTAAAAAAACATTCCAAACACACCTTTTGATTCTCTTCCCCTTCAACCTTGATAAATTTAAAAGTGTTCTGATATAACTCTCAAAGGTATTCCTCCCACAATGAGAAGAGATCTCCATTATTTCTTTTTGCTTTATCTTCATGATACTTTCTCTTGGATTCTTGGATAAATAGACAGTTTTCAAGCTCTCCCATCTACCTCACACCAATACCACCACAAGTTTATATCTTTTTTAAGCCCTGCCAAAAAATAAACATTTTAGAGGAAGTGGTAAACTGTAAATGATTGTGAGTGAAAGTAAATGATTGTGAGTGGAAGTCATGTGTATTTGAATGTTCATTTCTTCATTTTTGAAATTTAATATATTAGAATCCATAATTAAAATTTCATTTAGGTTATTTTTGAACCTCAGTGGATATAGATCTCTTATATTTGAGATATAGGTGAGGTAAAAGGACTAGGAACATAGGTTAGAGTTGGTGCAGCTTAGTGGGGATGATTTTATGTTCTCATGGTAGTGTTAGGGGCCTTTCATCTCACAAATAGTTATTATTTCATTTTATTTCTTGAGACTCATCCCTCATATATTCTATGTTGTTTGAACTACTCTAAGAAGTAGTAATACAAAATGATCACCAAAACCCGGTATGAGATTAATTTTGGTTAGAGTAGTTCAATAAACATGCATGGATGTCTAAAAAGATGATGTATGGGTATTAAGTAACAAAATAAAATAATAACTATTAGGGAGGTATGTCATCAAGTTACTTTGGAACCATAATGATGGGAGGAAGGCTATTTTGAAATAGGGAGTCCAATCCATCATCAAGAGATGGAAGGAAATCAAGCGTTTAAGGAAAAATTAAATAAAGGTAGTGGAGGTTAATTGTAATGGAGTATTGAAGTATTATATCTTTGTTCAAGATAGTAACAATTTTCATGCAAGATGCATGAAAATGTATAATTTTATGCAAGGAGTATATTTTATTATTTATATTCAAGACAAATTAAATGTTTGACTACTCATGCAGACAATGTCTTCTACACATGATGATGTTTCCAATCCCAAGGAAGAATAGGATTTTGATGAGGAAACTATAGAATTATTAGAGAATCAATAACATTTTAATGAAATAAAACAAAAAATTATGCAACATCATAGTGTTGAATAAAATTATCAAGGAAATAAGTTAGGGTATACAATTTGAGGTTGTTTGGAATCAACGTCGCCAACCTATTTTCCCCAACAAGTCAATGTTCATTAGTTATCTTGGGGTCACAATGAGGATGAATTTTCTGATTGATATTGATTCATGGAACCATATCCAACATGTAATAAAGGAAATCCTTTAGAAAGATATAATGGTAATTATATGATATACTTTCTCTATTTTACAGAAAATTTATATAATGAATCATTGATTTAATTTTCATTATTTCTTACAAAGTTCATTTATTTTAGAAGATTTATGTAAGAAATTTTTATTAATGGCCACTATAAAACCCCATAGAGGCTTCCGAACTCTTCTTATGAAGTTACATCTTAGAGATGCTAAGGGGAAAGTAAATCACCACCCACCAGTAAGTTATGCACAAATTATAAAGTAGGAAACATGGACTACTTTAATCAATCATCACAATGAGGAATAATTTCACGTGAATTGAAGTCAATAATATATTATTTAACATTATTTATTTTATCTAGATTGATTCAAAATTGTTAATTTATGAAATAGAAAAAGAGTTATAAAAATAAATAATGTGCATCAAAACCAATATACCCTTATCACAAAGCAAGGATGGGGTAGGTTTAATTAGAGAATAAATTGGTATGTATTTTAAATCCATTATTAAAGTTTAATTATGTGATATGAAACAACATATGTTCATTTTTTTATATGTAGATTGATAAATCAAAATCTAAATCCACTTCTATACCATGTCATGTGCCATGGGAGGAGGATGATATCGTGTAAATTAGAAGGGTAAATTAGTTGAAGAAAACACAAAAACAATCTGGAAAACAAGTGTAAGTATGACATAATTGTAATTCATTATGATTTATAAAAATATTACCTAAAAATATCTATTTATCTTCATATTTTTTTATTTGGTTTAGTTACAAGAATCAACAATGACTGTAGTAGAAGAAAATATACTTTCAATAGCTTTGAAAGCTCCTGAACAATATGCATGTGTTAGAGGATTAGGTTTTAGAGTCTTTCCTCAAACATATTTCAAGAAGATAAAACCACATGAAGATACATATAATATGGTGAGATGATTGTAGACACAAATAGACTCACTGCAAGATATTATTGTTCGGTATGGTTTAGTGGACCAATGTATAAGAAAGGATAAAAAATAACTGGTGGTGAAGAAAAGATCCGCACATGAACCAAACGATCCCACTTGATTTGAGGCTAGTCATCCCCCCAACTGCATACCTTACCTAAGGTAATAATTTTTTTCCCTTACTCTTTCTTATAAATGTGAATCAAACAAATTTTGATAACTTTCTATTATTAAAATTCTACAGGGTGCAGTTGTATGAGATTTGTATCTGTCAGCACCCATGAAATGTTGTGTTGTGATGTGTACAATGTATAATATCCCAAGATACAAGATACACTATCAATACCTCCTAGAAGATCACATGAGAGTGGGGATTGCGGTAGCTCATGAGCCAATAGCAAAGTTGCATGTTCCACTTGATGTTCGGGATATTACAATGGTCAATGATGCTATTGGAACTTTCATATCATTTTAATCTAATCATATAAATATACATGAGGTATGTATTTAACAAATTTTTTCATATGAAAAACCTATAACGGTTGATGATAAAAGTTCTAAAGTGAGTTATGATTATAGATGGATAAATCGATAGGGAAATGGAAGGTAGAATCAAGAAAATCTAGTAAATCTACCAAGAAAATAAAATGAACTTTCGAGAGTACCTTTCCCCACCAATTCTAGAGAAACATTTATTATCATTAAAAATTCTTGGAGAGACCAAATTTAAATATAAAACTATGTCTTACATTGAATATGAAAAATAAATATATATAGATTCCTTGACATACTGAATTAGCCTTGAGACTCTAAATGATATTCTCAAGCATCAATGGTTGGGCATCTCAGTTGTGTATACATATATAAGATACATTTTCATAATACGTATATCCAAATAGTGAGATAATATGTTTATTAAAGTTAATAAAAATTCATATTTTCTATAGGAATTTATATTACAACTATATAAAGTGAAGATCACATGAATCATGACTTAGATTCATTCATCCATGTATCATTTCTACAGAAAAAATTACTTTGGATAACGAAGAAAATGAGAAGAAAAATGATGAGTTACTCAAAGAGTTTAATCAAAAAGTATCAGAAGACAGAATCTTTTTTATGCCTATAATGTAAAAGTAAAAATATACAATCTAATAACATAAAATTTATTTTTAATTTTTTCATTACTTAATTGTTTTTTTGTTTTTTAGGGAGCACTAGATACTTATAACATTCAATCTGGACACCCCGAATATTTATTCTTTGGATCCAATGCATGGATATCTAACTAATCGACCATACATGATATGTATTGTGAATTTTTAATACATTGTAATCAATATTTTATATATAAAATTCAAATTATAAGTATAAGTCTATGTTTTAACAAGAATTTTGTTCTGATAGGGAAGTCGCTAAATATAGGCTAGATCATGGCATAAAGTCAGTGTCTATAGAGATAAATCCTATGGATTACTAAAAATGGAAAAAAAATAAGGTATATATAGAAATATTTAACTATCAAAACATTTCAAAACAATTTACTTATTTTGTTCAATGTTTATGTAGTGTCTTAAACAATATAATGGCATTGATTATGGATATTATGGTTAAAAATTTATGAGAGAGATAATAAATCATGAAAAGACCAACATACCCCAACAGCTAATTTTCAAATTTAATTACAATATCATTAAATATATTTCATGATCATTTTTTTCTATATTTTCTCAGTACTATCAATATTTCTGAAAACCTAGATACTCAAAAGAAGAAGTAAATTTGTTTAGATATGAGTGGGTAGTGTAATTTTTGTTATAATTTATGATGACAATAAATTTAGGTGATTACCTGCTATGTTTGTGATCTAGTATGATTTATTACCTTCAAAATATATTTAGGGTGTGAATAATTAATGTCAAAATTCTTATATATTGTTTTTTATATCTTTTTCAAGGATAAGTATAATGGAGTAAATAAATTTATTTATAAGTATTGGCCTGTAAAAAATAAAATTATTAGGAAATGGTGGAGGTGGAGGTTGAGGCAGAGTTAGAGTCAGAGACTGAGGGAGAGTAGGAGATAGAGGTGAAGCTTGAGGTGGAGACTGAGGTAGAGAAGGAGACAAAGTCTTAGCTTGAAAACAATATTTCTTTTGTTAAATGAAGTATAATGAGGATAATACCAAGATTTTATTTGAGAATAATTGTTAAAAAGTGCACACAACACTTTTCAGTTAAGATAAGATCCATTTTGAAAGTGTTTCAGTTGGATTATTTAAATAATGTTTTTCACCACTTTTTTAAGTGATTTTATATAGGGTGGTAATCCACCTATAAGATCATCAGGGAAATAATTATGATATTCCTCAATCAATGAATGAGATAGTGTATGGTGATGGTTCTTCTCATCATAGAATGACTTTACTATTATAAATAAAGAAAAAATAGGCTTTTATGGATTTATTTCTCTAATAAAGTGTTATTGATAAAGAGGAAACCATTGGGTTCTTCTGGAAGACATTTTACTTGAAGAAAATGGGATGGTTTAAAATGAGAAAGTGTAAAAATTTATTCCCCATATCGGAAAGAATATGTGGTCTTCCTCCCATTATATTTCACTTCCCTTCCAAGCTACCAAGTCCATCCCAACAATAAGTGACAATAATCCATAGGAATAACATTACGCAATACCTCATAAACATAGTTCTTACTAATGGAAAATGAAATCAAAATTTATTTTTTGACTTGATGTGTTCTCTTATTATTCAACCATTTTATATTGTATGAATGAGGTTGATTCTATATTAGAAGATTCAATTTCTCCACTAGTGTTATTGAAGAAACATCTATACAACTCCAAATCATCAAACAGGTATATAATCTAACTCAATTTTTTTAATAAATATGTGTGTAATCAACCACTAAAGTTAGAAGGTGTATGATAGAAATATTTAAGGACAACCAGTATTGATATATCATGGTCAATGAGGAGGGTTGGTGTCAAAGTATTATTTATCAGTTTAAAATTGAAATTTTAATACAAAAAAGTGTCACTCAATGAAAACCAAACAAGCACACTTTTATTTTCTTGATAATTTAGGAAAATGATTCATAATTCATTTTTGACATGTATGAATCAGTCTCATGTCAAACCCACACGCGATGCGACTTGTATCACTCAAAGTGTGTGTTTCTAGTTTAAAATGACATTTTAGTAAAAAGAAAAAGTGTCATACTCAAAAATGAGGAAACATGTTTATATTTTTTTATACTTTAGAAAAATAATTCATAAATCATTTGTGATGTGTAGGAATCAGTCGCACCTCAATCTGACACACGGTGTGACCGATATAACTCTAAGTGTGTCTTTTTATTCAAAAATGACATTAATTTTAGTGAAAAAAATAACTAACTTACTCAAAATTGATAAAATTCATTAATATTGTTTTTTTACTTCATTATAATTATCTATAAGTAATTTTTTATGTGTAAGAATCAACCTCACCTCAATCTGACTCACAATGTGACCAATATGACTCCAAGTGTCTGTTATCAGTTTAAACTTGACATGTTAATACAAAAGTGTCACTCACTGAAAACCAACAAAACACACTCATATTGTCTTGATAATTTAGTAAAATGATTCATGATTCATTTTTTAATTGTATGAATCAGTCTCATGTCAAACCCACACACGATGCGACCTATATGACTCAAAGTGTGTGTTTCTAGTTTAAAAAAACATTTTAGTAAAAAAACAAGTAGAATACTCAAAACTAAGGAAATACATTCGTATTGTTTTGATAATTTAGGAAAATTATCCATAATTAATTTTTAATATTTATTAATTAGCTTCACCTCAATCCTATATATGTTGTGACCAGTATGACTCCAAGTGCATCTTTTTATTCAAAATTGACATTAATTTTAGTAAAAAATAGTTTACATACTCAAAACCAAGAAAACACATTTGTAATATTTTATTAATTTATAAAAACAATACATATTTTATTTTTTATGTTTATTAATCATCCTCACCTCAATATAACTCATGGTGTAACTGGTATGACTCCAAGTGTCTATTATCAGTTTAAAATTGACATTTTAATACAAAAAAGTGTCACTCAATAAAAACTAAGATAACACACTAGTATTGTCTTGATAATTTAATAAAATGATTAATAATTAATGTTTTACTTTTATGAATTAGTCTCATGTCAAACCCACACATGATGTGACCTGTATGACTCAAAGTGCATGTTTCCAGTTTAAAATGAAATTTTAGTAAAAAACACAAGTGGCATACTCAAAACTGAGGAAATTCATTAATATTATTTTTATACATCATTAAAATGATTCATAAGTTATTTTATACATGTAGGATTCATCCTAATCTCAATCTGATTCACAGTGTGATCGGTATGACTCTAAGTGCATCTTTTTATTCAAAATTGACATTAATTTTAGTGAAGAAAAAAATTAACATACTCAAAACTGAGTAAAGGTATTGTGATTTTTTTTACTTTATTAAAATGATCCATAATTCATTTTTGACATGTAGGAATCATCCTCACCTCACCCCGACTCACGGTGTGACCGGTATGACTCAACTATCTCTTATTAGTTTAAAATTGACATTTTAATACAAAAAGGTGTCACTCACTGAAAATAAATAAAACATACTTGGATTGTAATTTTAAATTATTAAAATGATTAATAATTAATTTTTTATTTGAATGAATTATTATAATTTCAAACCCACACATGATGCAACCTGTATGACTCAAAGTGTGTGTTTCCAGTTTAAAATGACATTTTAGTAAAAAACACAAGTGGCATACCCAAAACTGAGAAAATGAATTAGTATTGTTTTTTTAATTTATTAAAAATATCCATAAGTAATTTTTTATGTGTAGTAATAATACTCACCTCAATTCGATGCACGATGTGACCGGCATGACTCAAAGTGCAACTTTTTATTCAAAATTGACATTAATTTTAGTGAAAAAAACAACTGGCATACTCAAAATGGATAAAAACATTAATATTGTTTTATTACTTTATTAAAATTATCCACAAGTTATTTTTAATGTGTATGAATCATACTCACCTCAATCTAACTCATGGTGTGACCGGTATGACTCTAAGGGCCCGTTATTAGTTTAAAATTGACATTTTAATACAAAAAAATTTCACTCACTAGAAACCAAGAAAACATGCTATGATTATATTGGTAATTCATTAAAATGATTTATAATTAATTTTTGACTTGTATTATTTTGTATCATGTCAAACCTACACATGATGCGACCTGTATGACTCAAAGTGCGTGTTTTCAGTTTAAAATGACATTTTAGTAAAAAACACAGGTGGTGTAATCAAAACTAAGGAAACACATTCATATTGTATTCGTAATTTATTAAAATTATCCATAAGTCATTTGATATATGTAGGAATCATCCTCACCTCAATATGATTCATGGTGTGACTGGTATGACTCTAATTTCATCTTTTTATTTGAAATTGACATTTATTTTAGTGGGAAAAATGACATACTCAAAACCAAGAAAAGGAATTTATATTGTTTTTCTACATTAGTTAAATGATAAATAATTCATTTGTGACATGTTGGAATTATTCACACCTCAATCCGACTCATGGTGTGACCGATATGACTCCAAGTGTTCGTTGTTAGTTTAAAATTGACATTTTAATAAAAAAAGTGCCACTCATTGAAAATTGATAAAATGCACTCATATTGTCTGTATAATTTAGTAAAATGGTTAATAATTCATTTTTTGATGTGTATTAATATGTCTCATTCCAAAACCACACATGATGCTACCTGTATGACTCAAAGTACGTGTTTCTAGTTTAAAATGACATTTTAGTAAAAAAACACAAGTGGCATACTCAAAACTGATGAAATGCATTAATATTGTTTTGATACTTCATTAAAATTATATATAAGTCATTTGGAATGTTTTTTAATTAGAAACACCTCAATACTATGTACAGTTTGACTAGTATGACTCCAAGGGCGTCTTTTTATTCAAAATTGACATTAATTTTAGTGAAAAAAGCAACTGACATTCTCAAAATCGATAAAAAACATTCAGATTGTTTTGGTAATTTATAAAAATGATCCATAATTCATTTTTTACATATAGGATTCATCCAAACCTCAATCCAACTCTTGGTGTTTGCAGTATGACTCCAAGTGTCTATTATTTGTTTGAAATTAATATTTTAATACAAAAAAGTGTCACTCACTGAAAATCAATAAAACATCCTCATATTATCTTGATAATTTAAGAAAATTATTCATAATTTATTTTTTATGTGTATGAATCTATCTTATGTGAAACCAACGTATGATGAGACCTTTATGATTCAAAGTATGTGTTTCCAGTTTAAAATGAAATTTTTGGAAAAAATACAAATGGAGTACTAAAAAATGATTAAAAACATTTAGATTGTTTTTATAATTTATAAAAATGGTTCATAAGTCATTTGGGACATTTAAGAATCAAATTAACCTCAATATGATGCATGGTGTGACTGGTATGACTCCAAGTATGCCTTTTTATTCAAAATTGACATTAATTTTAATGAAAAAAAAACAACTGATATACTCAAAACTAAGAAAATGAATTCAAAAAAAATTTCACTTGAGTAAAAAGATCCATAATTCATTTATGACATGTAGGAATCAGTTTTACCTTAATCTAACTCACATTGTAACCGGTATGACTCCAAGTGTTCGTTATTAGTTTAAAATTGACAATTTAATACAGTAAAATGTCACTCACTGAAAACAAAGAAAACATGCAAGGACTGTATTGATAATTTAGGAAAATGATTCATAATTAATTTGTGACATGTATGAATTAGTTCATGTCAAACCTACACACGATGTGACCTGTATGACTTAAAGTGCGTGTTTCTAGTTTAAAATTACATTTTAGTAAAAAACACAAGTTGCATACTAAAAACCAATGAAATGAATTAGTATTGTTTTTATACTTTAGTAAAATGATCCATAAGTCATTTTAGACATGATGGAATCAGTAACTTCTCAATATGACGGACGGTGTAACCAATATGACTCCAAGTGCCTCTTTTTATTCAAAATTAACATTAATTTTAGTGAAAAAAACAACTCACATACTCAAAATCGGGAAAATGAATTCATATTGTTTTGTTACTTTAGGAAAATGATCTATAAGTCATTTTTGATGTGTAGTAATTAGTTTCACCTCAATCTAACTCGTTGTGCGACCGATATGAATCTAAGTGCGCCTTTTTATTCAAAATTGACATTAATTTTAGTAAAAAAGCAACTAACATACTCTATAATAGTGTTTTTTCTTGTTCTTGTGTTGGAAATTTTATTTCATTTAAATTTTATATTTTTATATGATTTTGATAATTTATGCTGTTATTTCTAGTGTTTTTTCTGGTGATGTAGTTTGTTGTTATAACACACTCTATGCCCTGTTTATGGTGCTTCAGTGTATTGCAGCATCACATTATAGTATTCCCCTTTATTTGAGCTACTAAATGTGTTGATAAATGATACGTTTATTAGAACTTACAAAAGAACTGATAAATCTCCCTTTTATCAGTGCTTCTACAGGGGCTGATAAATGGGGTTGTTTATCAGTTCTTTTAAAAATGATGATAAAAGTATAATTTATCAGTGCTGATAAATCACCCATTGATCATCACTTTTTTGGAACTGATAAAATCTTAGTCCTTTTAACCATTCTGTGGTAGTCTATGCTTTTTTATCACTAATAAAGTCCTATTCTAGTGTTGTTAAAGGCCTATTTTGTAGTAGTGAAAGAACAGAAATCATTGGAAACAAAAGTAGATAAATAATCCATGCTTATCAAATAAGTCAAGGGTTTAAAACCATGAAATAACATACATTTCCTCAAGTTTGGATCAATCATTTATGAATAATAGGTATATTCCATTGTCGCATGAGATCCAAGAACTTCGTTGGAAAATATAAATCCTTTGAGAAATGATCGATGCTCTATGATCTATTTTCATTCATCAACAGCTCTTATCCTTGGCTCCTCTCAAAATTCCAAAGGTTATGTGGCTAACCCTAGTGATTTTTTATAATGAATATTATACAGAGGAGAATTATTTTTTGGGTTATTTAACTAAATTAATTAAATTAATTAATTAATCATTTAACAAACCTTCCAATATTTCCTTCAACCGAACATCCGATGTTGATAAACTTTATGTCATGCATAGGGTAAACCCCGCATTCTGGAAAAAAATTATGGTATCGTATTTCCCATATGAGGTCTCAATTAATGTGAAAACCATTTATTCCTAAAATATGCAAACATTTTTTTAATATATTTTAATTTTTTAAAATATATTAATTTTGGGGTCCTGCGACACCCAAACATAGGGCCAACTCTGAGGAAAAATCATGATATATGTATATATATATATATATATATTCAAAGGTATAAATCAACAAAACTAGATTTTTTACACATACTTTATTTCTCAAGATGATGAATAAATAGAAATTGTTCGTATAATAAATTCTCTAATCCAGTCCACTCATTTAGGTCATGAAAATTTTGAGACTATGCTTTCTTTCCATTGTGATACCAAACATAATAGTTTGTTTGAAAAAAAAAATTGTTAGATGGTAATTGTCAAAAACTAGCCTAGGTCAACCTAACCCATCACCCGATCTAGCTTTTAATAAGTACTTAAGTTCACCTACCCATACTTTGGAGGTTTCTAACTAACTGTGAGGTCCTAAAATTATACAGTAAATATCAAGAACTGCATCCTGATGGTTTAAGTAAAATAGTAGAAATTTGAATTTTTCTCTAAGGTGGCTATAAAGGGTAAAATAGTAATTTATCCTATCAGGAGATCTCATATAGTTTTTTCAACCACTCGGTTGGCCCTGAAAAGGTATGTTTACCCTAGTATAGAAGTTTGGTGGAATTCCGAGCCATTTGAATTTCAGCCAAATATTTAATATTTAATTAATTAAATATTATTATTCATGCATGTTCATTTAGAGACTTATTCTATTTTGATTTTTGAATCTAAATTCTGAATTTTTTTTCTTAAGTCGGGAATGGGGGGTATTCTAGGTGGGTTGTAACCTCGTGTTGGGCACTAGGTCCGGACCGGACCCCTTTTCTTCTCTCTCTTATTTTTCTTTTTCTTTTCTTTTTTTATTTTCTTTTTTATTTATTTTCCCTTTTTTATTTCCTTCCTTAGTGAGTTTTATATGCCCCCCTTTTGGGATTATTTCATCCAATATATAGGATAGGGATAGAAGAGTGATAAAATAGGGGGGAGGGAGGAGGAAGCATTGTTGCGGATCTCGGGACACATCGAATCATCATACGGGTGATGAGGAATGCATATCGGATTGAAGCTTCGACATTTTTCTCCCAAAGGTAGTATTATTTTTATGTTTCCACTATAAATCCCCGTATAATTTTTTTTGTTTTTTTAGTTTTAATCTTGTTTTCAGGCTGTTGGGGACCCATTGTGGGTTGATCTGGTAGTTTTAGTGTGAATTGGGGAGTTTTGGGATGATCTGGGTGGTTCGAAGGAATTTTTGTTTTGGAAATACTGATTATGCAGTTTGTGGTTTGAAGAACACACACTATTTATTTTTTCTATTTGGGGAATATGAAGGTTTTTGAAGTTCACATTGTGTAGTAGGACTTGGCCAAGTACTTGGAAATGTGGTCATGTACATGGGCAGATGGATTTGGGAAAGTACACACCATGTGTCCCAGGATACACCTCATGTAGTGGTACTTGGCCATGTAGCCAATTACAAGGGTATATGGACATGTGATACCACGCGTCGTATACCTATAGTACACGTTGTGTAGTATTACTTATCCATGTGAAAATGTACTTGGGAAGACACCCTATGCGGAAGGGAATGGCCGTGTAATAGTACATGACCATATGTTGTGCCCATGAATTAGTAAATGGGAAGACCTTGGGTGTTCCCTGACCATTTTAAAGAACATGGTTATGTGGGCCTTTAAGGGTAAATGTCATGTAGTTTAAAGTACACACCATGTTCTTTTCTAGGAAAGGGGCTTTAGGTGTCTTTATTCTACAGAGAAAGAATTAGACTCACGAGGAGTCCGTTATTTTTTTTTATATATCACAATGGTGGAGTCCTTTTGTAATTTAGAGGTTGTCTGGATAGTGTTTTGTATTGTTAGAGTTTTTGGGAGGATTCCTTTGAGGTTGTGGTTTTATAATCCTATTGGGGTTGGGTTGTGTACTGTGAGGCCCATGTGAGGGTGGGAACTTGTTGATCAACTTGGAATGATTATTCCATGTGAAGGTTATTTGGATGGATCTAGAGAGGTAGGATCAAGTGTTTTCTTATACAAGATCATTATTCTGGTTTCTGTAGGATTAGGTCTGACCACTTGAGGTTGGGGCCAATAGGAGCCTTGTGGGGTGGTTTGGAATCATTGGATGTCTGGTTTGGCTGGTCATCATTAAGTAGTGTTTGAGACAGGTATAAGGGACCTATTATGAGGTTGCTCTTCTGGGTGGGTTGCTGCTTGAGGTTGCCCTTCTAGACGGGTGTTTTGTGTCTTTGATTTGGGAGTCCAACCATAGTTCCTTTGAGTAGGCTTTTCCTGAGGCTTGGTTTTTCTAGAGGATCCCTTTTTAGGGTGTCCTACCAAAATTGAGGCTAGTTTGAGGATCCCCTTGTAGGGTTCTCTAATGTGCTGAGGTTTTGGGAACTCTGTTGGCTTCCCTATGTTTGGTTGGCCTGCGAGGTGGCTGGTGTCGGTTTAGTGTTTTTGGTTAGAGGGTTTGTTCCTTAGTCAAACCCAGTGTCCGAGTTGTGTCTTGGAGGTTTGAGACTATTCTTATTTCGTATAGGATGTAAGGGAGGAGACCTTTGGGATATTATTGGACTGGGATAATGCCATGAGTTTGATTTTTTTTCTCTCCTTTGTTGGTTGGATTATTGTTGTGAGGTGGGAATAAAGAGATAATGGGAGATCTAGATGAGTGCATTCTTATTAGCCCAATAGTTATCCCAAGGATAGGGTAGTGGATCATGGAGGATATTGTGCTCTTAAGACCTAGTTTTTTCAAGGGTTGAGCCTGTTCAAGTAGCCCGAAGATGCACTGACAGGTATTTCTACCCAGTTGGTTCTGTAGAATATTTGGGATTTGGTAGTGTACTCCCAAGGTCGACAGGGGGTCCCTATCACCAGTTCAGATCTTACCATTGGAGTCCTAGTGATCAGTATATGTGTTTCTGTGTTTTTATGCCTAGTATGAGATCCTAGGGTTTGTCATGTGTGTGTATCCTTATGTTGGAATTTGGAAATCCCTTCTTGATCAGGCAGATGCGCTTGATGTTGTGGTTGTGTGGGCCATGTTTCTCAATTCCTCTTGTAATGTCCAAAGTTAGGTTATATTACCTATGTGTGTCGATCTAGAACCCAAGGTTTTTTATTATCTTTTTTTTAACCCTTTTAATTTATTTTCTATCTTTTGTTTATCTTTTTTATGGGATTCACATTCATATGGGATGGACATGACAAATGTTTCATGTACTTTTTATGATATTATATGTAAGGACCACCATTGGGGGTATCCTACTGAGATTTTTTTATCACCCCTTGAAAATTCACCTCAGTGTACATATAGAATCTATGTATGCTTTCAAGTTGAGTAGGATGAATTAGATCAGGTAGATACCTAGTGTTGAAGGTTAGATAAGAGATGCTCTTATTTAGTCTAAGGTACGTGCTGGAGTTATTCATCTATCGTGGTGACCGGGTATGTGGTTTGGATCATATTGGTAGTAGAGCCTTGTGTATTTATCTTCTTTTATTTTATTCTGTATGTAGTTATCCTAGTGGGTGACCAGTGTCTATATGTTTTTTTATTCTGTATGCATCATTCTATTTATTACTATTATTTTAGTTATTTATTTACTTATGAATACTCTAATTTTCATGGATTCTTATATATTTAGTTTATTTTCACTATTATTTCACTATGATCATAGGGCCTATTCAGCCGACTATATCCTTTTAGTATTTCACTGCTAGTCGATATTCTCTGGTATATTGGGAGGCATGCTTGAGACATTATTTCGGGC
This sequence comes from Viscum album, assembly GCA_963277665.1. Taxonomy (NCBI): domain Eukaryota; kingdom Viridiplantae; phylum Streptophyta; class Magnoliopsida; order Santalales; family Viscaceae; genus Viscum; species Viscum album. Next base: position 1,149,842,860 of record OY728128.1, read on the forward strand.
TATATTGGGTGATGGGTTGGGTCAAACTGGGCATGCTCATGAAAAAATGGTATCAGAGCATTCTTTTTCTTTGTCTTACTATTTAGGGAGTTGGTAGAAAGAAGATCTAAGAATTTTTCAGAGCTTTTAATGGATACCATATTGGTGCGTCATGAACACTTGTTTTGGAAGGAATTCTAGGTTTCCAGGGTTGATGGATTATTGTTCTTAGTTTTCACTATTTTAGTTTTGTGATTTTCACCTTTAGTGATGCACTTGTGTTTGAATACTTTATGATTTATGATTTTTTGGATCTTGTCTTGATGGTAATATGTCTGTGTTCATGCATCATTCTAGTCATGTAGGATGCATATACCTATTTGGGTGTATTTTACAAATGATAGAGGTTTAGTTGTTTAAAGTGTCAGTAACTGCTTATACGGTGTTTTATCATATAAGTACTTGGTGTTATTCTACTCAACTGAACTATGGGTTCCTAACATTTTAAACAGCTGAACAGAGGAACTCGTAGTTCAGTTTATGGTGTTGTAGTGTATTGTAGCATCACACTATAGTATTCCCCTTTATTATTGGTACTAAATGTGTTGATAAATGATACATTTATTAGAACTTCCAAAATAACATATAAATCTCCCTTATATCAGTGATTCAACAAGGGATGATAAATGAGGTCATTTATCATTGCTTTTAAAAATTCTGATAAAAGTATTATTTATTGATGATGATAAATCACCCCTTTATCAGTGTTTTTCTAGCGCTGATAAAATCTTAGTCCTTTTAACCATGTTGCGGTAGTCGGTGATTTTTAGCGCTAATAAAGGCATATTCTGGCGTTGTTAAAGGCCTCTTTTGTAGTAGTGAAAGAACATAAATCACTAGAAACAAAAGTAGATAAATAATCCATGCTTATCAAATAAATCAAGGGTGTAAAACCATGAAATAACATGCATTTACTCGAGTTTGGATCAATCATTGATGAATAATATGTCTATGAAATTATCGTGAGAGATCCAAGAACTTCATTGGTGAATATAAATCCTTTGAGAAATGATTGATGCTCTATGATCAATTGTCATTCATCAACAACTCTTCTCCTTGGATCCTCTCAAAACTCCCAGGTTTATGTGGCTAACCCTAGTGATTTTTTATAATGAATATTATATAGAGGATAATTAGGTTTTGGGTTATTTAAATAAATTAATTAAATCAATTATTTATTTATTTAACACACCTTCCAATAGTTTTCTTTAATCAAACGTCTGATGTCGATAAACTTTATGTCATGCAAAGGGTAAACCCCGCATTCTTGAAACAATTTTGGTCTTGTATTTCCCGTATAAGGTCCTAATTAATGGTAAAACAATTTATTCCTAAAATATGCACACATTTTATTTAATATATTTTAATTTTTTAAAATATATTAATTATGGGGTCCTACAACACCCAAACATTGGGCCGACTCTGGGGGAAAATCATGATGTGTGTGTGTGTGTATTCAAAGGGATAAATCAAAAAAACTGGATTCATTACACATTCTTTATTTCTCATGATGATGAATAAATGGAAATCATTCATATAATAAATTTTCTAATCTATTCCACTCATTTAGGTAATGGAAATTTTGAGTCTATTTTTTCTCCCCATTGTGATACCAAATATAATAGTTTATTTGAAAACCAAATTTTGTTATATGGTAGTTGTCAAAAACTATCCTAGATCGACCCAACCCATCAACTGATCTATATTTTAATAAGTAATTAAGTGCACCTTCCCATATGTTAGAGGCTTCCAACTAACTATGAGATCCTAAAATGATACAGTGGGTATCACGAACCGCGTCATGATGGTTTAAGTAAAATAGGGGAAATTTAAATTTTTCTCTCAGGTGGATATCAAGAGGAAAATGGTAATTTAACCTATTCGTAGATCTTATATAGTTTTTACAACTATTTGGTTGGTCTTGAAATAGTGTGTTTACCCTAGGATAGGATTTTGGTGGAATTTTGAGCCGTTCGAATTTTAGCCAAATATTTAATATTTAATTAATTAAATATTATTATTCATGCATGTTTATTCAGTGATATATTTTGTTTGGAGTGATGAATCTAAATTCTGAATTTTTTCTTGAGTTTATAATGGGGGGGTTCTAGGTGGGTCGTAACCTAATGTCAAACTCTAGATCTGGACTGGACCCCCTTTTCTTCTATCTCTTCTTCTTCTTTTTCTTTTTTTCCTTTTCTTTTTTATTTCTTTTCTCTTTTTTCTTTCCTCCATTAGTGAGTCACATATGTCCCCCACCTTTGGGGATTCTTTCATCCAAGATATATGATAGTAATAGAAGAGTTATAGAATAATGATAGAGGGAGGAGGAGGTGTTGTCGTGGAGCTCAGGACACGCTGAATCGTCATATGGGTGATGTGGAACGCATATCGGATTGAAGCTTAGGCATTTTTCTCCCAAATGTAGGATTATTTTTATGTTTCCATTATAAATCACCATATAAAATTTTTTATTCTTTTTTAGTTTTAATCTAGTTTTTGGGATGTTGGGAACACATTGTGTGTTGATATAGTAGTTTTAGGGTAAATCGGGGAGTTTTGGGATGATCTGGGTTGTCCAAAGAAATTTCTCTTGAGGAAATACTAATCATGTAGTGTGTGGTTTGAAGAACGCATACTATTTGTTTTTTTTTCTATTTGGGGAATATGAAGGTTTTATAAGTACACGTCGTGTAGTAGGACTTGGCCAAGTACTTGGCGATGTGGTCGTGTACATGGGTAGTCGGATTTGGGGAAGTACACACCATGTGTCCCAGGATACACCTCATGTAGTGGTACTTGGCCATATAGCCAATTAAAAGGGTATATGGACATGTGATACGGCATGTTATATACTTGTAGTACATGTTGTGTAGTAGTACTTATCCATATAGAAATGTACTTGGGCAGAGACCCTATGTGGAGAGGAATTTCCATGTAATAGTACACAACCATATGTTGTGCCCATATACTAGTAAATGGGAAGACCTTAGGTGCTCTATGGCCATGTGGAAGTACATGTATATGTGATCCTTTAAGGGTAAATGTCATGTAATTGAAATTACACACTTTTTTATTTTCCAACGAAGGGGATTTAGGTGTGTTTATTCTGCAGAAATAGAATTACACTCATGAGGAGTCCATTATGAGTGTTTTTTTACATATATCAAAATGGTGGAGTCCTTTTGGAATTTATAGGTTGTTTGGATAGTGTTTTGGGATTTTAGAGTTTTTCAAAGGATTCCTTTGAGTTTGTGGTTTTATATTCCTCTTGGGGGTTGGGTTTTTTACTATGAGTCCCATGTGAGGGTGTGAACTTTTTGATCACCTTGGAATAAGGATTTCATGTGAAGGTTATTTGGATGGATCTAGAGAGGCAGGATCGAGTGTTTTCTTAAACGATATTGTTATTATGGTTTCTTGAAGTTTGGGTCTGATCACTTGAGGTTGGGGCCGGTATGAGATGTAACACCCTAACCCTAGTTACCCAGAGTTGGTTCATTATTACATAACATTGGCATGATCACAAGGGATCAAATCCCGAAAGACCGATCAAGTAAGTAGCCTCAGAAGTACTAGATACATACATAAGTTTTACATTACATCATGAAATAAAAACAACAACAACATTTTGTCTCTATTGAAAACATTAATATACCTTAGCCTATCCTTGCAGTTCAACCATAAAATACTTCTTCACATCCTAGGAAAAATAAAACATAGAAAGGGGTGATCTCAGATGCTCAGTAAGGATAACAGTATAACGGAAACTTTTATAAATAAACATAAACATTTAAGGAAACGTATAAAACTAAAACAAAAACCTTTTAAACATAGACTTAATCATAATATAGGAAAGATAAATCAAATAATTCCATTTACTTATTCACATGGATATTCTACTAGTCTAATAATCATGTGTAATATCAATAGCTAATTTTATAATGATAGAATGCATAATGTCGGACATCATAACCACATAGTCAAGACCTCTACCAAGACTAAAAATAAGATTTTGTCAAGGTCTTGTTCCAAGACACTAGTTTGTCTCATGAGACCTACTGATGCATCGAGGAGCTATAGAAGGCTCCACCCATCACTTACTAAGTCCAATAAATTCCTCATATGAAAAGGTTGAAACATAACATAAACATTCGTATTAAAACTAGAATATGAAATGTTAATACATTAACCATAAACCATGAATGGTATAAAAATAACACATCTATAGTCAAACATATCATAAAATATTCAATACAATATGGAAGATTTGTATCATAATAAATCAACTTCAAACACATATAAAATCCATTAAAGGATGTTGACAAAGATGAAATCAAAACTATTTGAGAGAAATATCTCTTTCTATTTTGAAATAATTTAAATGTCGTGTAATTATAAAAGAAATCATTTATTTTGAAAATATTCTTATAATATTATAATGGAAGCTTCAAAGGTGTTATAATGGCAAAGAATTACCGCACCCGCCATATATGTTAAAAAAACATTCTTACCTTAATTTGTTGAAAAGGTCATAAAGTACCTTGTTTGGAAAATGACGAAAAGATTCCTTTAAACCCATTTTATAAAAATTAAAACAAGGATATAAATGACTTTAAACCATAGTCTAGTAAATAGTAAAAAAAATTGAAATGGATTTTTAAGAAACACAGATGTGGATGATAAAGAGGTCCCAGTTGACACTTACGTAAAAACTACCTCAGATAATAAAGAGATTGTGAAATTAACCCTTACCTTGTAATTTTCCTCAGTAGAGGGTACATTAACCTACTGTATAATAGTTAAATAATTGTTATTAAATTATAAATGAACTAAATACATAAATATTATATCATATATAATCTTCTAATATTGCTTTGTTAATAATATTTTAGTAGCATCATTGTTTCGGGTGTTAACTGATTTGTTTTCCTTTATATGTTTTGTTACGTAAGTCATGTTTTTTATGGATAGGATGTATTTTATTCATATCCAAAATGATATAATGTTATTAAATATTATTTTTAATAATCAAATGAAAATTATTCTTCAATGGTTACGATGGGGAATGAATCTCCTCGCGTTCGTGGAGACGGTAATCTGTACGTACGCACGAACGCTACTTCCATTTCATTTTTTTATTTTAAAAGGAAATAAGACCAAATGATACATAGGTATATTATTATTCTAGTATAATATACTATTTTATATACATTACTTAATTTCATTAACACCATCCTTTATATGTTCCATTAATGGTATGAATGAGTCATATCACTTTGAGGGGGCGGTAGTCCACACTTCCTCAAATCAAATTATCGTATATATACAACATGAAAAGAATAAAGGTATGATATAAAAGATAATTAAATAAGATTATAGATAAAATAAATATCATAAATATCATATATAATTACATTTCCATCATAATGGCCACCATAAGAGGTGGTAGTAGAAGATTGAATAATCATCGTTTCGTTAGGCAGTAGTTCACCATCCACAGAAACATTATGTTCTATACCCATTAGATGGAGTTGTGTGTAAGTTTAGTTCAAATACTTATCATAAAAACAACCTAGTATATTTATGATATTGGTTTTGTTATAAAATAAAGTAATAAAGAGAGTTTAGGGGGTTGGAGAAGTAAAATAAAAGAAAAGAACTTAAGAGGAGATGTTGCCTTTAAATTGGGTAACTCCCTTTGGATTGAACCAAAAGGCTTCCTTGAAGTTCCTTATGCCTAAGGTAAGGATTATAAGAGAAATATAGGGATGTAGGTAGATTAATTGGGCAGATTTTGGATGATCCAAGGGGATTGAGAGGTGTGAGAAACGGGTTATAGGTGATGGATTTTTATAAGGGGGGGAGGAGCTCTCTAGGAATGTTTGAAAATATTATTTTCTTATATAATTATTTTCAGTTTCTAAAGGTCCAAAACTCATTAAAGTCGAAGATAATATGACTCATGTTTGAAATAAAAATCATCTAATAATAATTTGATAGGTTTTGGATATTGTTTTAATTTTTATAATCTCATTTATTTAAATCATTCTTTAATGAGGTAAACACTGTATCATTATTATGTTATAAATAATTTTATTTATCTGATGTCTAAAAATTATAAAAAAAAATTCCATGATGTAGGAAATATTTTATATTTCAAAATAATATTTATTGTCAAAAAGATAACTTACATAACCCCTTGTAAAAATTATTTTACTAAAAGATATATGTTTATGTCATTTTGTCTTTACTTTAAATTAATTAATATAAAGTGTCATTATCACTCTCAAGTGGCTCCATGGGGTACCAAAATCGACCCAAAGATGACCATGGTCAGACCTGTATCAAAAAATAGGAATAGGAGATATGTTAGGGTAATTTAATATTATTATAATAATATTTTTTTACCCTTATTTACCAGATTTACCCTTTTAACCATGGTAAATAAAATATTTACTGAAGTAAATATTCATAATATCTAAAAATAAAAGTTACCTATTTACACAATTTGGAACTCATGATTCCAAATATGAAATCCATTCTTCCAAATTCAAAATATAGAAGTGGCAGAAATTAATTTAAAATTAATTCCCGTTGTCAAAACAAAAAGCGTATTTTTAAGAAATAATAACTATAAAAGATTGACACTTGTTTATGTCCAGTTTAAATGCGAAATTACATCCAATGACCTAAATTATATTAAATGATAAAAATATAATCTAATGATACTTTAAAACCACTCAAATGTATAGTTTAACACTATAAATTATTTTGATTAAAAAAGATGGTTTAAACTAAAATTTAGTATTTTTCACTATTTATCAAAAATTGAAAGTTTTCAGAACAGTACCAAAAATTTACCCTAAGCTAATTTTTGACATTCTGAATCCAAAAATGAAGTCCATTTTGAAAAAAACATTATAGAATTTCAAAAAGTGGGTATTACAATTTATAACGACTAGTTTGATTGGTCATGGTGTGTTATAATCTCGAAGTTGGGTACAACGCAAGCTATTGTATTATTCAAAGGGAAATGTATAATGGAAGCTTGGGATGTTACATTCTTCCCTCCATCAAATAATTTCATCCTTGAAATTTCTAGAATACTACTACATAAAAATATTCTGGTGGTTCTTCATCATAAGTTCCTTTGGTTCCCACATTTCCTCTTCCATCTTATGATTTCTCCATAGAACTTTCACCAGACAAGTCGTCCAATTTCTCAACACTTGTTCTCTGGTATCAAGAATTCTAATAGGCTCTTCGCAATAAGACAGATCGAGTTCTAGTTCTATTTCTTCATAAGTGAGTACATGTGTTGGGTCAGGCATGTATTTTCTCAACAGTGAAATGTGGAACACATCACGAACTTTGGAGAGACTTGGCGGCATTGCCAAATGATAAGCTACAACTCCAACTTGTTCTAGAATTTCAAAAGGACCGATGTACTTGGGACTTAATTTTCCTTTCTTACTGAATCGTATAACACCCTTCCATGGATATACCTTCAAGAAAACATGATCTCCTACTTGAAATTCCAAATCTTTCCTTTGGTTATCATCACATCTCTTTTGCCTACTTTGATCTTCTTTGATGTGGGTTTAGATAACCTTAACCTTTTCCATTGTTTCCTCAACAAGTTCTGGGCCTAAGAGTTTTCTTTCACCAACATCATCCCAACAAGTTGGTGTACGACATCTCTTTCCATATAATGCTTTATATGGTGCCATCTGAATACAAGAATGGAAACTATTGTTATAGGAAAATTCTACCATAGGTAAATATTGATCCCACATACCTTGAAAGTCAAGCGAGAAAGATTTAAACATGTCTTCTAATGTTTGAATAGTCCATTCTGATTGTCCATTAGTTTGAGGGTGGTAGGCAGTTCTCAAACAAAGTCTAGTATCCAAGGCCTTCTGAAGACTTTTCCAGAATCTTGATGTAAAATGGGGATCAAAATCAGAAACAATCGATAGGGGTACTCCATGAATTCTTACAACTTCATTAATATATAGTCTTTCCAGACGTTCAAGTGGTAAATCTTCTCTTATAGAAAGAAAATGAGTCAACTTGGTTAGATGATCAACAATGACCCATATTGCATCATTCCTTCTAGGAGTCTTTGGTAGCCTCATGACAAATTCCATCGTAATATCATCCCATTCCCACTCAGCTGTGGGAAGAGGTTGCATGACTCCTCTAGGATGTTGTCTTCCAGCTTTCACTTGTTAAAAAACCATACATCTTGACACAAAATCAGAAATCTCTCTCTTCATGTTGTCCCACCAAAAATGTTCCTTCAAATATCTATACATCTTAGTGCTACCATGGTGTATAGAGAAATTGGAGCTATGAGAATCATCCATCAATTCCCTTTTTAGATCAGGTATGTCAGGAACACAAAGTCTATTCCCAAATTTCAAAATCCCATCTTCATATACGAAGTCGATTAATCTCCCATCGTTCACAACTTTAATTTTCTTTTGAAACTCCTCATCATCAATATGAGAAATTTTTATACTTTCTAGTAAAGATGGTTTAGCAACCATTTGAAAAAGTATTGATTTTTCACCTTCCAGGATTATTCCCATATCCATCTATACTAGATTCATTAACATAGGATCCCTTTCAATTCTCATCTTGTTCAAAACTCCATGATCCTTTCTTATCAAAGAATATTCCACCTTATTTTCCTTCCACGGGTGGTAGTGTATGGTGCAATCAGAATCCTTGAGTAGTTTGAGCCATCTCCTTTGCCTCATGTTGAGTTATTTTTGTGAGAAAATATACTTCAAACTCTTGTGATCAGTATAAATATCACATTTTTCACCATAGAGATAGTGTATACATATCTTTAGAGTAAATATTACAGCTACTAACTCAAGATCATGAGTGAGATAGTTCTTTTCATGAATTTTTAGCTTTGGTGATGCATGGGAAATAACCCTATCATTCTGCATAAGGACACAACCAAGTCCTTTCTTTGAAGCATCACTATAAATAACAAACCCATCATTACCTAATGGTAGATTCAATATAGGATCATTGACTAATCTTATCTTCAGTTCTTGAAAACATTATTCACACTCTTTTGTCCAAAAAAATTTAACCCATTTGCATGTGATCTTGATTAATGGGCTAGCCAATCGGGCAAAATTTTGGACGAAACACCGATAATAACCTGATAAACCAATAAAACTATGTACCTAAGTTATACTTGTCGGTTCTGGCCATTCTTGTATTGCTCTTGTATTAGAAGGATCAACATAGATTCCATCCTTAGAGACAATATGGCCAAGAAAAGAAATTTCCTAAAGCCAGAATTTACACTTGTTGAACTTCGCATATAATTCATTTCTTCTAAGAGTCTTTAGAATAGTTCGCAAGTGATTTTCATAATCTTCATAGCTTTTGGAGTATACCAAGATATCATTAATAAATACCACTACAATTTCATCAAGATATTCCTTGAAAACTTTGTTAATTAGATCCATAAAGACAGAGGGTGCATTAGTCAATCCAAAAGGAATTATTGTAAACTCGTAATGCTAGTACCTAGTTCGTAATGTTGTCTTTGGAATGTCTTACTTCTTCACACACAACTGATGATATCCAGATCAAAGTTCAATCTTTGAAAAATATTGACCTCCATGAAGTTGATCAAATAAATCATAAATGCGAGGTAGGGGATTCTTGTTCCTTATTGTTATAGCATTGATCTCCCTGTAGTTAATTCACAAGCTCATAGATCCATCTTTCTTCTTAATAAAATGAACAGGGGATCCCCATGGAGAAACACTAGGGTGAATAAATCCTTTATTACTCAAATCCTCTAGTTTTTTCTTTAGCTCCAATAATTCCATAGTGTCCATTCTATAAGGGGTCTTCGATATGGGCCTTGAACCAGGAATTAAATCAATGGAAAACTCAATTTCTCATTCTGGAGGATATCCAGGTAAATCCTCTAGAAATAAATCAACATATTATTGTACAATAGGTACATCCTCTATTTGAACATTCCTTTCCTCACCCATAGTTATTTCACTCTCTTCCTCCCCAATAATTGAATTTAGTAGAGCTACAGGAGGAGGATCTAGATAAGAATCAGGTGGTGATGTTTATGCTCTAAAGATAAGGTATTCCTTATCATCATCAAAAATTGTAACCTCCTTCTTATTACAATAAATTTTTGCATCATGGTCCAAAATCCAATCCATACTGAGGATTATATCAAATTAAATCATGGGTATGATGATGAGATCAGTGGATAAAGAACATTTATATACCCTAATGGGGACTGATTCACAAAACTTTGTTGCAATGATACTTACCTTAGGAGTTTTGACTGATAACTCCCTTGTTAAATAAAATTGGAAATATATAATTTTCTTAGAAAACTAGGAAGATATGAAACAATGTGATGATCCAGAATCAAATAAAGCATTGGATAAACTTGAGGAAACCATTAAATTACCTAAAACCACGCCTTTCGGAGCTTCAACCTCAGCAGTAGTGATCGCATAAGCTTGGCCTTTCTCCCTTAGCCTTTTCTGAGGTAAGTCTCCTTAGTTATTATGACATTCATTTTCATAATTCACCATTTATATACAATTGTAGCATTCAACATTGATAGCCTCTTTCTTTCCTTTGCAATCACGAGCTTGGTGGCCTTTTTCACCACACTTGTAACAGACTCACATTCCCTTCAGGCAAGTACTGGGGTGTTTATTACCACATTTACTACAGGATGTATATTCAACTTTTCCCTTCTTACCCTTATTTACATTTCCAGAGTTTTTAGCAGATCTCTTCTTCTCTTACTTTACTTTAAAGTCATGAGACTTAGAGAATTCCTTTTCTATCTTGATAGCACATGAGACAATATCTTCGTATGATGAGAAGGATTGTGAGACTAATTCTTAATGGAGAAATGGTTTTAACCCATAAAATAATCGATCAATATTACTCCTTGGGTTATGTACATAATCTTTAGCATGCCTTGCTAACCTTGTAAAGTTAGCCTCATACTTTGCGACATTCTCATCCTCCTTTTTCCTGAGACTCAAAAATTGTCTTTCCATATCTACTCGATGGTCACAAGGAAATTATTTTTCTAAGAAAATATCTTTAAAATCCCTCCATTCCATATTTGATACTTCTTCATCTTCCTTAGTGTTTTGAATTAATGGTCACCATTGATCTGCATCTCCTGTGAGGCGATAAACTGCCATGACAACTTTTTCCCTTTCGCTGCTCCCCAAAGCATGAAATATTTTCTCTAAGGAACTTATCCATTGCTCAGCTACAAATGGATTTATAGTCCCATTGAATGTTGTTGGTTGTTTCCTCATTAATCGGTCTAACATTGATCCTCCGTGTTTTGGATTAGGGTGCTTCATATGGGTAAGTTTATTATTCATAACCTGAGTGAGTTGTCCCATTATGGTGATAATTTGATCAGCACCAGTTTCATCACCAGCTCCACTATAATTATATTAAGTAGGAGGGAAATGCCTACATGGATTATGTGTGTTGATACGGTTTCCATTCCTTCCACTAGGAACCATTTCTAAACAATGGAATACACTAGATTAGTTTATGAATCGCAATACATAATTCCAAACTTGTAAAACACTTAACATAAATTAAACAGTTTATGGATATAATCCATAATCATAAAAAAAATTCTTTGAGGAGTTATATACTCATAAATCCTTCATTATGGTTTTTAAATAAAATGTGAATTATCCTAAGCATATCCCCCAGGAGTGTCATAACCAATAGTGCAGTAATGCCCATTGTCGTGTACAAGGATACCCTGGGTCAAGCCCGAAACTCCTTGTCAAAGTTTTCACTCCTAGGTACATTTGTTCCAAAGATGCCACTACCTACTCATATCCAGACATGGATGTATAGCTTGGAAAATACACAAAATCTCTACATTACCAAAATTCTAGGAAGTTATTCTATTCTAATCCTCAAAGTCTATCTTAGGGTAATGTGCTCTAATCAGAGTTTATCTAAATCTAGTTTCCAAGGTTTGCACTAAACTTCCTCTAATGACAACTGTAACACCCCAACCCCAGTTACCCAGATTCGGTGAATTATTACATAACATTGGCATGATCACAAGGGATCAAATCCCGAAAGACCGATCAATTTAGTAGCCTCGGAAGTACTAGATACATACATAAGTTTTACATTACATCATGAAATAATAACAACAACAACATTTTGTCTCTATTGACCACATTCATATCCCTTATCCTATCCCTGCAGGTCAACCATAAAATACTTCTTCACATCCTAGGAAAAATAAAACCTAGAAAGGGGTGAGATCAGATGCTCAGTAAGGATAACAGTATTGCGGAAACTTTTATAAATAAATATAAACATTTAAGGAAATGTATAAAACTAAAAAAAGCCTTTTAAACTTAAACTTAAGCATAATATAAGAAAGATAAATCAAATAATTCCATTTACTTATTCACATGGATATTCTAATAGTCGAATAATCACGTGTAATATCAACAGTTAATTTCATAATGATGCAATGCATAATGTTGGACATCATAACCACATAGTCAAGGCCTCTGCCAAGACTACGAATAATATTTTAACAAGGCCTTATTCCAAGACACTAGTTTGTCTCATGAGACCTACCGATGCATCGAGGAGCTATAGAAGGTTCCACCCATCACTTACTAAATCCAATAAATTCCTCATATGAAAAGGAAGAAACATAATATAAATATTCGTATTAAAACTAGAATATGAAATGTTAATACATTAACCATAAACCATGAATGGTATAAAAATAACACATACATGGTCAAACATATCATAAAACATTCAATAAAATATGGAAGATTTGTATCATAATAAATCAACTTCAAAAAAGTATAAAATCCATTAAAGGATGTTGACAAAGATGAAATCAAAACTATTTGAGAAAAATATCTCTTTCTATTTTGAAATCATTTAAAAGTCCTGTAATTATAAAAGAAAACATTTATCTTGAAAATATTCTAATAATCTTATAAGGGAATATTCAAAGGTGTTATAATGGCAGATAATTTCCACACCTGCTGTATAAGTTAAAAAACATTCTTACCTTAATTTGTTGAAAAGGTCATAAAGTACCTTGTTTGGAAAACGACGAAAATATTCCTTTAAAAAAATTATAAAAAGTCAAACAAGGGTATAAATGAATTTAACCCCTAGTCTAGTAAATATTAAAAATGTTTTGAAATATATTTTTAAGAAACACAGATGTGTATGATAAAGAGTTCCTAGTAGACACTTACGTAAAAACAACCTCAGATAATAAAGAGATTGTGAAATTAACCCTTACCTTGTAATTTTCCTCGGTAGAGGGTACGTTAACCTCCTGTATAATAGTTAAATAATTGTTATTAAATTATAAAATAACTAAATACATAAATATGATATCATATATGATCTTATAATATTTCTTTGTTAATAATATTTTAGTAGTATCATTGTTTCGGGTGTTAACTGATTTTTTTTCCTTTATATGTTTTGTTACGTAAGTCATGTTTGTTATGGATAGGATGTATTTGATTCATATCCAGAATGATATAATGTTCTTAAATTTTATTTTTAATAATCAAATGAAAATTATTCTTGAATGGTTATGATGGGGAATGAATCTCATCACGTTTGTGGAGACGGTAATTCGTACGTACGCACGAACGCTAATTCCATTTCATTTTTTTTATTTTAAAAGAAAATAATACCAAATGATAAATAGGTATATTATTATTCTAGTATAATATACTATTTTATATATATTACGTAAGTTAATTAACACCATCCTTTATACGTTCCATGTATGGTATGAATGAGTCATATCACTTTGAGGGGGTGGTAGTCTGCACTTCCTCAAATCAAATTATCGTATATATACAACATGAAAAGAATAAAGTTATGCTATAAAAGATAATTACAGAAGATTATAGATAAAATAAATATCATATATATCATATATAATTATAGTTTCATTATAATTGCCACCATAAGAGGTGGTAGTATAATATTTAACAATCATCATTTCGTGAGGCAGTAGTTCACCATCCACAAAAACATTATGTTTTATACCCATTAGATGGAGGTGTGTGTTAGTGTAGTTCAAATAATTCTCATAAAAACAACCTAGTATATTTAGGATACTATTGTTGTTATAAAAGAATGTAATAAAGAGAGTTTAGAGGGTTGGAGAATTAAAATAAAAGAAAAGAACTTAAGAGGAGATGTTACCTTTAAATTGGGTAACTCCCTTTGGATTGAACCAAAAGGCTTACTTGAAGTGCCTTCTGCCTAAGGTAAGGCTTATAAGAGAAAGATAGGGTTGTAGTCAGCTTAATTAGGCAGAGGTTGGACAAGACAAGTATAGCAAATCTACCCTTTCTTACATTACTATTACATCATTTTAAAGATAAACAACATAATAGTATTACACATAGAGGATCCAAAGGTTTAGTGTATTGGGAAAACTAGAACCGTACATAACAATTACAACATCAAGCATAAACATTTATTTAATTTATTCTTCTCTAGCTTCTTATTGGAACTTTTCCTCTCCTTATTACATGTAGCCACCTAAGGATATACATCAAAAAGGGTGAGTTAAAAGCCCAGTAAGAGGATATAATAGAACGATATAGCATGGGGTGATCATAATCATAGCATGGGAAAAAATATCATGAACATGAGAGGAGCATAAATAAAATACTTGAAATGTGGCAATGCATAAAAAGGAAACATCGTGTCTTAGTGGTTAACTACCACACATACTTGTGAACCAATATATCATCTTTTTGACACATAATTTCACATTTACTCATGAGATTCATCACTTTACCAAATGCATTGGAGTTCTATATAATTCTGGGCGGACCCGTCACTTTGAAACATTCATATTACGCTATATAATTTCGGGCACACCCGTCACATCATAACATTATCATTATCATGCTTGACACATGGAACATATATCAAAAGTGAACATAACTAAACCATGGAAAGGAATGGGTTACATCTCATAAGAACACATTCATAAACTTTGGGTTCCCAAAATAAAGAGGTAGTAACATACATGTTACAAGAATCGTCCACTTTGAGTGAGAAGTAAAAGGTTTTTTCTTAAAAGAAGAGTTATTTTGGAAAACATTTTTTTTGACATAAATACCAGGTAAAAAAATGTAGATCCTGAAAAAGGAAACAAAATGATGAAGAAATGATCTTTAAGGAGTAACCATATCAAAAATGGAGTGAACTAGGGAGAACGCGAAGGATGAAAGTTGGGTTTGAGAATTTCCCCTTACCTTGTATCTGAATGCTTCCTTATCTTTAATGTCCTGTATAATGACATTATATTCATTAATTATAAATCCAGAACCTTTTGTACATTACTATGGTTCATTATGGTTTTATTAAGTGATTTTATGTGCCTTTTGATGAGTTATAGAGTTTAAAAACATTATTTGGGAATGTTTGTTTTTATGGTTTTCTTGAGTGATTCACTTGTATTCTTAAATTGAAGTTCGGGTAGAACATGGGTAAACATCTAGAACTAATATTAAAAGTTATTAATTATATTACAGGAGCTTTAATGATCTTATAATTATTCATATTATATCCATGTGGATGAATCATTAGATAATAATTAAATGATGATTGTTTGGGTTAATTTGAACGGTTTTTCGATCATAATGAACTTGTTTTATTTTATCACTAGAAATATGGCCATAAGTTATTTACAGAACTTTAAATAGGACATAATACATATAAAATATTCTGTTTCAACCATAAAAATGGTTTCATGCCCTAATCTGAAGGTAGAAATGGAAGAAAAAAGTATGTCGTTCTTGAAGGTGATAAATTAACACCTCACGAAAAACGTTCTCTTTAATAAAATAAGAGGAAGAGGGAAAAGGGTTGGATGATATAATATCCCATTAGAATCATAAAATTATATTACATGTATAATAATGGAGTTACAATACCATTTGGATGAATATAGGTGGGGAGATATCAAGAAATGAACTTGAACTTGAAAGGAAATTAAAGGAGAAGAGGGAGAGAAATTACCTCTTAAATCCTCCTCTTGAGATCCTCCTTAAGGAAGCTAGGCTTGGTCTTTTGATGAGACCAGTAGCTCTTGAACGTTGGAGAGGGTATAGGGAAGATGTTTGGGCATATTTTAGAGAAGTCTTGGAGCTTGAGAGGTGTGAGGAAATGAGGGTGTGAAGGGTGGTATTTATAGTGGAGGGAAGAGGGGTTTCCTTAATATAAAATTCATTAGTTTATTAATTTCTCCTAAGACAAGGAATAGTGAGTCTTAAATGGAAAATAATAGTAATTTTATCTTTTGATCCCGAACCAAGTGGGCTTACATCAGCAGAACATCACACATGACTCAATAATTCGCTTATTTAGCTTATTTTTGTAAATTAAGGTATCTCACTATTCATAAAAAATTCAAGTATTTCAAAAAAATCCCAAAAATTTACCCCAACCATTTTTCAACATGTAGAATCCAAAAATTAAGTCCATTTTCCAAAAATAATTTTCTAAATATTATTAATTCAATATTTAATTAAAATCATGGTTTATTACTAAAAAACAGTTTTAAAACATTCATTTACTTATTCTAAAATATAGGTACATCATACTTTCACTTGAATACTATTTTTATACTATCATAGGTAAGGTTACTATTCATTAGGGTATTTCACTATTCATAAGGGTATGTCACTATTCATAAGGGTACATTACTATTCACTAAAAATTATTTTTGTTTCATTTGACTCCAAAAATCATCTTGAACACAACCGTGTATGTCAGATTTTCGAAATTCAAAACACAAAAGTGACAAACTTATGTTTAAAGGTCACTTAGCACTTAGTAGTTTATTATGTTTTGTTTTCATGTGATTTTATGACATATTTATAAGAATTTAAATTCCATTGAAAAACTTTGGGTCGTTACACCAAGGGGCTTGAGAGGTGTGAGAAACGGGTTAGAGGTGATTGCTTTTTACAAGGGGGAGGGGATCTCTAGGAATGTTTGAAAATATTATTTTATTATATAATTATTTTCTATTTCTAAAGGTCCAAAACAAATTAAAGTATAATATAAGATGACTCATGTTTGAAATAAAATCATCCAATAATAATTGGACAGGTTTTGGATATTGTTTCAATTTTTATAATCTTATTTATTTAAATCATTCTTTAATGAGGTAAACACTGCATCATTATTGTGTCATAAATAATTTTTTTTATCTGATGTCTAAAAATTATAAAAAAGATTCCATGATGTATGAAATCTTTTTAGCTTTCATAATAGTATTTATTGTCAAAAATATAACTTCTATAACCCCTTGTAAAAATTATTTTACTAAAAGATATATGTTTATGTCATTTTGTCTTTACTTTAAATTAATTAATATAAAGTGTCGTTATCACTCTCAAGTGGCTCCATGGGGTTCCAAAATCGACCCAACGATTCCCATGGTCGAAAATCTATCAACCAATAGGAATAGGACAATTTTTTAGGGTAATTTAATATTATTATAATAATATTTTTTTACCATTATTTACCAGATTTACCCTTTAACCATGGTAAATAAATTATTTACTAAAGTAAATATTCATAACGTCTAAAAATAAAAGTTACCTATTTACACAATTTGGAACTCCTGATTCAAAATATGGAATCCATTTTTTCAAATTCAAAACACAAAATTGGTAGAAATTAATTTAAAATTAATTCCCGTTTTCAAAACAAAAAGCGTGTTTTTAAGAAATAATAACTATCAAAATATTGACACTTGTTTATGTCTAGTTTAAATGTGAAATTACATCCAATGACCTAAATTATATTCAATGATAAAAATATAATCTAATGATATTTTAAAACCACTCAAATTTATAGTTTAACACTATAAATTATTTTTATTAAAAAAGTTGTTTTAATTAAAATTTAGTATTTTTCACTATTCATCAAAAATTGAAAGTTTTCAGAAGATTACCAAAAATTCACCCTAAGATAATTTTTATATTCCAAATCCAAAAATGAAGTCCATTTTGAAAATAAAAATAAAAATTTTCAAAAAGTGGGTATTACTATTTATAACAGCTGGTTTGATTGGTCATGGTGTCTTAGAATCTCGAAGTTGTGTACAGCGCAAGCTATTTCATTATTCAAATAGAAACATACCATGGAAGCTTAGGGTGTTATAGGAGACTTGTGGGTGGTTTTGAATCATTGGATTTCTAGTTTTGGTGGCTGTCATTAAGCAGTGTTTGATACAGGTCTGAGGTACATGTTCTGAGGTTTCCCTTATGGGTGGGTTGCTTCTTAAGGTTTCCCTTCTAGAGAGGTTTTTTGTGGCCTTGATCTAGGAGTAAATCCATGGTTCCTCTAAGCAGGCTTGGCCTGAGGTTTAGTTTTACTGGATGATCCCTTTTTAGGTTGTTCTATCGGAGTTGCGGCTGGTTGGAGGAGCCCCTTGTAGGGTTCCCTAATGTGTTGAGGTTTTGGGAACTCTGGCGGCTTCCCTGTGTTTGGTTGGCCAGTGAAGTGGATGGTGTTGGTTTAGTGTTTTTGGTTAGAGGGTCTGAGTGTTTTCTGAACCTAGTGTTTGAGCTGTGTCTTGGAGGTTTGAGGCTATTCTTATTCAGTATAGGATGTGAAGGATTATACCTTTAGGATATTATTGGACTTGGAGAATTCCCTAATTTTGATTTTGTTTCTCTCCTTTGTTAGTTGGATTTTTTTGTGAGGTGGGGCTAAGTAGCTAATGGGAGATCTAGATGTGTGTAGTCACCTTAGCCCAATAGTTCTCCCAAGGCTAAGGTAGTAGATCATGGAGGCTATTGTTCTCATTAGACCTAGTCTTTTCAAGGGTTGAAGCCTATTCAGGCAGCCCGAAGATGCGCTGACAGGTATTTCTACCCAGTTGGTTCTGTAGAATATTTTGGATTTGGTATTGTACTCCTGAGGTCAACAAGGGGTCCCTATCGCCAGTTCAAATCTTACCATTTTATTCTTAGTGATTGGTAGATGTGTTTCGTTGTTTTGATGCCTAGGATGAGATCCTAGGGTTTGGCATGTGTGTATATCCTTATGTTGGAATTTGGAGATCCCTTCTTGATCATGAGGATACACTTGATTTTGTGGTTGTGTGGGTCACATTTCGCAATTCCTCTTTTAGGGGCCAAAGTGAGGGTAGATTACCTATGTGTGTCAGGCTAGAACCCAAGGTTTTATATTTTCTTTTTTTATCCCTTTTTATTTATTTTATATCTTTTCTTTATCTTTTTTTTTGGAGTCACATTCATTTAGCTTGGACATGATGCATGTTTCATGTACTTATTATGATAGTAAATGTAAGGACCACCATTGGGGGTATCCTGCTGGGATTTTTTTATCACCCCTTGAACATTAACCTTAGTGTACATATATAAATTTTTTCTTCTTTTAGGTTAAGTAGGACGCATTAGATCAGGAAGAGGCCTAATGTTGAATGTTAAAGAAGAGCTACTCATGTGGATTCTAAGGTTCATACTAGATTTGTTCATCTATAGTGGTGACTGAGTTTGTGGTTTGGATTAGATTAGTAGTAGATCCTTGTGTATTTATCATCTTTTATTTTATTATGTATGTGGTTATACCAATGGGCGACCAATGTATATATGTTTTTTTATTCTGTATGCAGCATTCTATTTATTGTTGTTATTTCAGTTATTTAGTTACTTATGCATACTCTAATGTTCATGGATTCTTGTATGTTTAGTTTATTTTCATTGTTATTTCAATCTGATTAGAGGGCCTAGTCAGCTGACTATATCCTTTTAGTCCCTCACCACTAGTCAGTATCCTCTAGTGTACTAGGAAGCATGCTTGATCCATTATTGTGGGATGGATTTGGTGATGGGTTGGGTCAAACCGGGCTTGTTTTTTAAAAAATGGTATCAGAGCATTATTTTTCTCTATCTAACTATTTAGGGAGTTGTTAGAAAGAATATCTAAGAATTTTTCAGAGATTTTTATAGATACCAGATTGGTGCATCCTAAACACTTGTTTTGGAAGGAATTCTAGGTTTCCAGGGTAGAGGGATTATTGTTCTTGGTTTTCACTGTTATAGTTTTTCAATTTTCACCTTGAGTGATGCACTTTTGTTTGAAGATTTTATGATTTTTGTGTTTTTGGATCTTGGCTTGATGGTAAGAGGCATGTGTTCATGTATCATTATAGGTATTTAGTATGCATATTCCAATTTAGGTGTATTTTACTAATGATATAGGTTCAGTTGTTTAAAGTTTCAGTAACTACTTATACAATGTTTTCTCATATAAGTACTTGGTTTCATTCTACTCAACTGAATTGTGGGTTCCTCTATTCTGATGAAAAGTTATGTGGATTATTTAGTGAGGTGTTCTTTGGTGGTGGATATGAATTCCCTTGGTGAGTCATGTATCCCCCCCCTTGGGGATTTCTTTGGCTAAGATATTTGATAGGGAGAGGATAGGGATATAAGACGTGGATAGGGAGAAGGAGGTGCCACCACAGAGCTTGGGTTGCAACGGATCGCCATGCGGGTAGTGTGGAACACGGATCAAGTGTGGAACACGGATCAAATCAAAGATTTTACGGTTTCCTCCTGGAGGTAGGATCCTTTTTTCCACATTAAATCCATATAGATTTGTTTTTTAGTATTAATATTGTTTTTAGGCTATTGGGGACCCATTGTGGGTCGGTCTAGTATTTTTAGTATGAATCAGGGAGTTTCGAGGTGATCCAAGTGGTCTAGAGTGATTTCTATTTAGGAAATCCTAGTCACACAATGTGTAGTTTGAAGAAAAAATGTTGTGTGTTCTTTCTATTTAGGTAAGTTTATTTTTTTATAATTACATTCCATGTACTTTAAGTACACACCATATAGTAGGACTTTGCCATGTACTTGGCTATATGGTTGTGTACATGGGAATTCGGAGTTAGGGAAGTACACATCATGTGCCCCAAGGTACACCTCGTGTAGTGGTACTTGTCCATGTATCCAAGTACATGGGTAGATGTACAGGTGATTCCACACACTATTTACCTATAGTACACAGCATGTAGTTGTACTTGGCCATGTGGCCATGTACTTGGGTAAACACCCCATGTGGATGGGCATGGTTGTGTAATAGTGCACAGGAAGATTTCATGATCATGTACTAATACATGAGAAGACCCTAGGTTTACTATGGCTATGTGTAATTACATGTCCTGGTGCACCTTTAAGGGTACATATCGTGTACATATAAGTGAATGTCATGTAATTTTCTAGTAAAGGGGTTTTAGGTGTCTTTGTGCCCTTGAGTCATAATTGGACTTGTGAGTAGTCCATTATGAGTGTTTTTTCATTTAGATCATGATGGTGGAGTCATTTTGGTATGGTTTTTTGGAATGTTAGATTTTTCATGAGGATTCCTTTGAGTTTTTGGTTCTAGAATCATCTTGGGGGTTGGGTTGTGTGATTTGAGGCCCGTGTGTGGGTGTGCACTTATTGACCACCTTAGAATGAGGATTCCAAGTGCATTTTATTGAGGTTATTTGGATGGATCCTATGAGGAGGGATCAATTTTTTTCTTGGAGAAGATCATTATTCTGGTTTCTTGAGGTTTAAGTTAGGTCACTTGAGGTTGGGACTGATAGGATCCTTGTGGGTGGTTCTATATTGTTAGATGTCCAGTTCAGTTAGTTGAAGTTAAGTAGTGTTTGAGATAAGTCTTAGTGACTTATTCTGAGGTTACCCTTTTGGGTGGGTTGTTTCTTGAGTTTTCCCTTCTAGGTGGGTTCTCTATGGCTTTGAGTTAGGATTTTAGCCACGGTTCCTCTAAGTATGCTTGGCCTGAGGTTTGGTTTTGCCGAAGGATCCCTTTGTAGGGTGTCCTTCTATAGTTGAGGTTTATTTGAGGAGACCCTTATAGGGTTCCCTATTGTGATGAGGTCCATGGTGTTTGCCCTGTGTTTGGTTGTCCTGTGAGGTGGCCGGTGTTGGTTCAATGGTTTTGGTTAGAGGGTGTGGGCATTAGCCGACCCTAGTGTTTGAGCTATGTCTTGGAGGTTTGAGGTTGTTCTTTTTTAGGATTAGATATGATGGAGGAGACCTTTGCGATATTATTGTATAGGGTGAGTGCCATGAGTTTGATTCCATTTATCTTTTACATTATTTGTTTGGTTTCTGTGAAGGGGTCTATTGAGCTAATGGATGATCTGGCTGAGTGTAGCCGCATGAGCCTGTTAGTTCTACCAGGGGTAGGGTAGTGGATCGTGAAGTCTATTGTGCTCATTGGACCTAATTTTATGAGGTTTGAGTCCTGGTTAGGCAACCCATAGATGCACTGATAGGTATTTCTACCCATTTTGTTCTGTAGGACATCTGGGATTTGGTAGTGTACTCCAAAGGTCAATAGGGGACCCTATTACCAGTTTAGATCACACCATTAGAGTCCAAATGCCTAGTAGATTTGTTTTAGCATTTTTATTCCTAGTATGAGATCCTATGGTCTGGCATGTTTTCCTATCTTTGCATTATAATTTGGAGATCCCTTCTTGATCAGGCAGACACGCTTAATGTTGTGGCTGCGTGGTCCACATTTCACAATTTCTTTGGATGGGGCTAAAGAGTGGGTATATTAACTATGGGTGTCATGATAGAACCCTAGGGTTTTTTTCCTTTTGTTATCCCTTTTTTTATTCTTTTCTGTATTTTTTTATCTTTTTGTTGGGAGTCATGTTTGGATAGTTTGGACATGACGTGTGTTGCATGCACTTGTTATGACAGAAGATGTTAGGATCTCTATTGGGGTGGCCTACTAAAATTTGTTTCTAACCCCATTTACATGAACCTTGGTGTACCTATAGACCTTATGTATACTTTCAGGTTGTAGAACCTGAACCCTAATTTTACTTTAAATAGTACTCTAGGTCGGTTAACCACTGGACCTTAGACATGCATCCCCGTATGTCAAAGGCTACCGACTATAAGTGAGGGTGTAAATAGGTGATAGTGGGGAGACTATAACCTCATATGGAGATAATATTAATAGAATATGTAAATTAAATAGCATAAATAGGTGATAGTGGGGAGACTATAACCTCATGTGGTGATAATATTAATAGAATATGTATATGAAATAGCATAATAAAGACCATATCACAACAAAAACAATAATAGGAAATAGTGTAAGCATAATCTATCATAAACATCAATAATAAATGATAACTCCAAAACCTACCATTTGTAGCTACAAAAAAACATAATACCAATTGTAGAATAATTCATAAAAGTCAATTCACACAAAATAGTAAGCAAGGAGGGTCTCCCCTAGATGACCTCAATACATACATATAAGCATGATAATATATAAGGAAACAAAAAAGAAAACTTCAGATGATGCAAGAACATCCAACCTCTCTTTTCATTCATCTCGGGAAAAAAGGTTTGATTTAACCACTAGGGTCCACTTCCTGAGCTCAGTTCCTCACATGATCATAGAGACATAAAGTCTATACACATTCTGAAGGGGCTGTGTTGGGTGTGAGAATAAATATTATTAGGACACCACTAATGTGTGCCTAACTTTCATATCTGATAATGCAGGTGTTTAAAAAATATAAATATGAAATAATTGCATGCACAATAAATAAATACATGATTCCCTTATGCTTATAACCCATAAGTAAATGACCACCTACTTCATCCATCACTAGTAAGTCTAAATAAGTTCTATTAGTTGTATATATGTCATACAGCACTAGTTCATATATATATATTATTACAGTGGTGAGGATCCATGGCATAAGGCCCAAGGCATACCCTGATGAAAATGTGTCCCGGTTGAACCCTTAGGTTCCACCTTAAAATACATAACCTAACACACTATTTCATCAATCTCATAAACTAAGTCCAAATAGTATACCTAAACATTAATTACTTGGTCCCTTCGACCTCATCTCAGAAGTCCCCATCATCTTGAAGCCCGATGTCTGAGGTGTAACAAAATTCGACCTTAAATAAATAAGTATTGTCATTTCCACAGCCTGCATCCTAAGGCAAGATGATATCCATCCTCCCAAACCCTGGCCAAATGGCCTCAAGTTTATCTGCGAGCCCCAACCCCCAACCTACAGTCTCATCACCATCAACTGATGGTCTATCACCATCCCCATGGATTTCTATTGTGAGCACCCCCAAAAATAATTAATGGTCAACATAGTCCCCTAAGATGCATATTCTAAAAGGGGATCCACCAACATGAGTGGTCAACACCACCTCAATTTGATTCCTATCTATGTGAACCCTAATCCAATGGTGCATCATCTAAAAACTGGTGAGTGAAAATCACTCAAACATTACCCAATCCACATCATCCTGGCACCTCATTCCCCTACGACCGTGTTGCTCATCCTAATGGTCAACACCATCTCAAATCACAAGGGCCTTTCCCTCATCCTGATAACCACATAGCCTTAATCAGACCACCATGTTTCCTCAACATATGATCAACATCAACCATATATATATATATATATATTGGGCCTCACCCAACCCGACGAATTACATCACCTCAGGACAAGTTATCAGTATCACCTCAATCCTCAAGTCAAGCTCAGAATATTCCCATGAAACCAAGTAATTCAATATGACAATTTAATTTAATTAAACATATGCTTGGCCTAAACTACCCATGCTAGTCCAAGACCCTTACCTAGATTGACCATGTTTAGTAGATCTAGATCATTCCCATAGGCATATCATAATAATACTAGAATAATTTAATGAGAAAGAATTAATTTATTTAGGGTTCTGCTCATTCAACCCACATGAATCATATAAATCGCACCCTAGAAACAACCACAAAAACATAGAGAAATCTAGGAACCACCTACCTTGTACTCATGGGTGTATTCTCATTTGATACCATCCAATAACTTGATTTGAAATGAGAGAAATAATCATTTTATATGAACTCCCTAAAATTAGGGTAAAACAGATCGCACAAATTTAGCACATTGTATGGAAAGAGAAAAGAGAAATAGAAGATGGCAGATTGAAGGTCTTACTGAGATGAATCCATAGACACCAAAGGATCAAAGATCAAATATCAGATCAAAAAGTTTGATCAAATCATAGGTGGAATAAAAATTGGAGAGCACCCCCTGTTGTGCATGAGATATTTATGGGAAATAAGGTGGAGAAAAGGAAATAAAAGGTAAAGGGAAATGTAATTTTTCATTTTTAAATGAGGCCCACAATTAGCTCTCATGGTTTGGATAGCTATGTGCATTCATTTTCTAAGAGGGATCACCCTCTCATGGCTAGGTTCATGATTTACCAAACCATGCATAGAAGCCACTGTCCAAGGCTCCCACCTCACACGGTCAAGAACACAGTTTTCCAAACTATGTACAGAACATGATAATTCTTTCTAAATAAAATTGTAGAGGTATCTCATGGTCGTTTCCCCCCTCCTACATGGTTTTTTCAACCACACTCAGTGCTACTAGAGGACTTCGCGATTTCTCCTAAGAGGACACACGGTTTGTTCAAACCATCCACCTTAGTCTTCACCCTTAAAAAGTTTTTTTTTTGGGCTCCGACATACCTAAAACCCATATGAAACCTCAAGGAACTTTATAGGCCTTAAAACAATCAAAAAACAAGTCCTTAGGTTAAATAATCTCTCAAAATTAAGTTATAGATATCAAGGAAGGATTTGTCCCACTCACTAAACTTGAAAGTTCAGATTCACCCAAAAAAAGGATCGTTCAAAAAATCGGGATGTTACAATCACCCCACCTTAACTGTAACAGCCCGAGATTTTATGAAAAATATTCTTTTTAATTTTATTAATGGCTTGTGTTGTACGCTACACCAAAAGGAGCTTTCACAACACACATCCTTGACTTGCCTTGCACGCAATCGCGACCTTCCTCGATAGCGTGTGTAGTACGCAATACCGAGTTTCACTAAACAACGATATGCTATTAAAATATTATTATAACTAGCCGTTATGAATAGTAATAACCACGTTTTAAAATTTTAGAAATTTTATCTCTCAAAATGGACTTCATTTTTGGATTCGTAGTATCGAATTTAGCCTAAGGTGAAATTTTGGTACTTTTCGGATAACTTTCATATTCTGATGAATAGTGAAAATTACTAAATTTTAATTAAAAACAACTTTTTTAATCGAAATAATTAATAGTGATAAATTATTAATTTGAGTGGTTTTAAAGTATATTTAGAATATATTTTTACAATTCAATACAATGTTGGTCATTGGATGTAATTTCACATTTACACCAGACATAAACAAGTGTTAATCTTTTGATAGTTATTATCTCTTAAAAACACGCTATTTGTTGTAACAGCGGAAATTAATTATAAAATTAATTAATGAAACTTATATGTTGGGAATTTTTTAAAATAGAAATCATTTTTGAATTCGTAATATCAATTATAGCTTAGGGTGAAATTTTGGCATTTTTCTGAAAAACTTCAATTTTTGATGAATAGTGAAACTACTAAGTGGAAGTTAAAAAAATTATTTTTTTCATAAATCTTAATTTTACCGCTTCTGTGAATGGAATTTCAAAAATCTGAGAGACACGGTTGATGTCAGTAAGTAAAATTTGGTTCAATGAGATGAAAATAATTTTTGGTGAATAGTAACTTTTTACTTTTATTTACCACGGTTAAAAGTAAATAGGGTAATTAAGGGTAAAAATGATATTAATATTACCCTAAAACATGTCCTAATCCTATTGGAAAAGTGTATCTCGACCAAAAACAACCTTAAGTGTAAAATATTATCATTTAGGCCCACTTGGATTAGATTAGGACATTTATTATTATTTAATTCAAAGAAGAGTTAAAAGAGTTAAAATCAAAGTTTATTTACTAAAACATTTTTAATATGGGGTTATACATAAGATAAATTTGACTATAAATATTCATTAGAAATATAAAAATATTTCCTAAATAATGGTATTTTATTTTTAATTTTTAGACTTTAAATAATTTAATTTATTTATGATACAAAAATGATGCAGTAATTACCTTTTTAAGAAAAATTAACATAATTGATGTTATAAATGCCCAAATAAATGTAATTTGAGACTTTTTATGACTTAAACTAATTTTCTAGGTTAATATGGCATGTTATTGTTGATTTAAGTAACTTGGTTCGAACTTATCATTATTTTATGAATTTCATAAAAATCATGTACCAAATAGTGTCAAAATTGACATAAATTAGTTTTTAAAACAAATATTATATTATCAATTGTTATTTAATTCCTAAAAATATAATGTTCGGCCAAATGACTTATATAAGGATATATATATTAATAATAAACAACTTGGGGTTCTTTTGGCTTGTTATGGTAAGTTTATTAACCATATAGTGTAAGGAAACAAAAAGACACGGTAAAAGTTAAATTATTTAACTTAGAGTTAAATCTAATTGATAAGGTTAAAATAATAACCTAAACTTTTCTAAATCCTATTGTATGAGAGTATTTAGACCCATCCCCACCTTAGCCTCGAAATAAATCAATTTGGAGCTATTTAAAACCGAATTTCACTTTATAATAAAATAATATTTTTAGTTATTCCAAAGGTGCCCCTCTCCTCCCTTATAAAAGGGCACCTCCTCCCTCTCTTCCTCACACAACTTTGAGACTTAAAGCTCGGAAAACCCCTGAAAAAATACCTTCTCCACTTCCCTAGTATAATCCTAGAGGTCCTGGTCTTCTTCAAAGACCATCCTTAGTTCTTTAAGTGGAGGTTAAGAAAAGGCGCGTCAAAAAGAGGTAATATCCATTACCGATCTTTTTCAATTTCTTTCTTATTCAACTTCTTCTTATTTAGTTGTTTCATGATAAAGTAACAACATCAGTATTTCTTATATACTGATATGTTATTATAAATATGAAACAACTCTAATTAACCTTCTATCCATCCTACGGAAAAAGGAAATCACCGCGCGTGCGTACGTACGGAATACCGTCTCCACGCCGTGGTGTAATCTATTTTCCGCCACCACCTTAATTGGATGGGTATAATGGTGTAATGAGTAACTATATATTATTATTATAAAGTGATATTGATACTGAAATAGTATACATACACTTCAACACAATTCCACGACCATGGGAACGATATCATCGCTCGTGCGTACGTACGGACTACCGTCTCCACGACGCGATGAGATTCATTATCCATGTTAACCATTCCAAAATGATTATAAAGTATATATAATGAATAATAATGGAATATATGACATGTTAAATCTACTTTATTTATGTATATATATATATATGTCATCTACTTACTTCCAAGACAATAAGGAAAGGAAAGCAGCATTCATGCGTACGTACGGACTACCGTCTCCATGAACGGTGTGTTTCATTTCATTTATCTATCTATTATATATATATATATATACTGAATATATATGATATATAAATCATACTTTATATTCTGGAATTAAGTAAATCATGATATAAGTAATAATAATGTCAAGAACAACAAGTCCAAACACCTACGATAAATGAAACGATTTTACCCAAAACGCTTCTTTAACATGAATTTACAAAAGAACGGGTAATATAAAGTCATAAGTGGACCATATATGATATAATAACAATGAATATGATTCTGGAATAAGTCAATAACATGATTTAAATCATTATACAGGAGTTTCAGACATGTACAAAGCAAGTCGGACCTAAGGCAAGGGAAAATATCACAATCTCATTTTTATCTGAGATTGTTTTTACTTTGGCATTTACTGGGGTGTATTTTATCATCCACATCCATGTTCCCTCAATATGTAATATTGTTTCCATCCACTTACAATAGTTTAAATCCAATTTTACCCTTCGGTGAGTTTTTAGTAAAGAATATGAAAGGAATCTTTTGTCGTTTTTCATACGAGGTACTTTTTTACTTTTCCGACAAAAGTACGAAGAATGTTTTTTTAACTTATACGGAAAGAATGGATTTTTAAAACATTATTTCCAAGAATATTCCTTTATAATTTTTCAAGTTTATTTTTAATCAACTTATTTTAGTTTATAATTGTATGACATGTTAAGAAAATAAAAGTGTTTTTGAAGTAGAAAGGATATTTTCCTCAAGAATGGAGTTCAAATGTTTTATCAAAATTATTTTCCATCTAAGATAATATAGGGTTATGTTTTTATCCCTATTATTACATTGATTTGATTATGTTGTGAGGGAATTATTTTTATGAAGTCATTTACCTTATATGATTTGTTTTATGATGTCATGATGTTTCAAGAATCCCATTTTTGTTACATGTGTTATGCGATGATGTATTTTTTTATGATTATGTGGCACACATAAGAAAGGATTCATTATAAGATGGGTGGGACCTATATATCCCTCCAATGTATTGGGTAAATATTTTATATCTCATGAGATAGACATGGCTGGAACGGTAGGTTATACCGGTTCAGTGAAGCAGGACTGAAACGAGGGTAACTCGGTTCAGAAAGGGACTTTGTCCACTAAGATAGTCTTGGAAATGAGTCTTGACTAACAAGAAATGATGATTATGTGTGTATGCCACAAAGTTTCATGTTTTAAGTTGTGATTATTGGGATTACATTTCACTTCTATGATTTATTCCATGTTATGATATTATGAGCTCTTTTGCAGGTTAAGATTTCCAAAAGCTATATTCTTATGTATATGATGTGATTGATATTTCTTTTTTTTACCCTTACTGAGCATTTGAGATCACCCTTTTATGTTTTCTTTTCCCCAGGATATAAAGAAAGGTTTTAGGAAAAAAAATAGAAGATCTTTATTGGAGATATTGAAGATCTTTCACCACGATTAGAAGATTTTATTCCGAGTTTCCAAAGACACTAAACTATTACGGTCCTTGTGTGTGTGTTTTGTTATGTACTAAGTATTTCGCAAAAGTAATGTAATATCTATGTACGTTAAGCTTCGGGTATCTACATTAACATATCTCTTCCTAGAGATATAAATCATTACCTATAGATGGTACCTAACATATCCATATCTTTTGAAACAACCTAGTCTACCTCGATCATCAAGTCACAAGTTAACTCCCCTCAAGGAACTCCCCACCTTAGGATTTACTTTCCTGGTAAATTCCTGATCCAAAAATAAAATAATATGATAGCCCACTGACCATACCCAAACTCAAAAGTCCTCCCGTGATGCATAATCATTATTTCACCTCATCAGTTTCTCAAATTTTTCTCGTACCATATCTGACACCAATCATGTATGGCATCTAATAAGATTCCCACCTCGTGATTGTGTATTACACGACACCTCTGAGGTTCTAAATCTCATCATATGCTCATAAAAAGTTATGATGCCTCACACCTTATAAATAAACTGCATCATATCAATTCCTAGATTCCAAAATACCTCAATATAACCCATATCACATCGATTCCCATCAAAAACCTTGGTTCCACACACCTCATACATATACATCACACATTCGAGATAATGCCAATATACAAACCAGCACCTGGTTAGTCCAAAAACCATATACTTGCACCTCATGAAACAAAATTGGCAAAATCACAAACAAACAAAAAAGAAAACTCTGGTCATGCCCATCATCATAGAATACCTTTGACTATATTCAACTCCCTGGCCTGCTCTGCACTTGGCAGCTCCACTACATGAACCAAGATTGAAAACCAAACGTCTGAGGCTAGGACTCCCTATGGAGCTGCACCAGCCACCGACCATGGGTCCCACTATTGGTTCCCACTATCTCTTTCACTACCCTCGTGTGCATATGAATCCCAACTACCAGATCTAGGTACTGCTCCCAGTCCTACCTTAGAGACCTGAGTTTTATCTGGTCCTTGGCTCCCATATGTCCAACAAGGCTTCCTTTATAACCTCTAGATATTTCCCATCTATCCACATGACTGAAACTCTTTTGGTGGCTTCTCTCACTGAGTCCAAACATGTTTTGGCTTCCCACACTGTAACCACAACACTGAATACTCACTCCCTGGTGGTATTCCTAAATCTATGGAATGGCTTCCCTGTTGAGATTCCTCTCAACCCCACTTCTTGCTACCTAAATCATCATCACTAAAATCACCTGACACTATCACCCATCTTGAATATGACCGGTCTTCCAAATTCCCCTCATCTATCAGTGCCTATTTGGTCACCTTTGAAAAAGATGTCATCTAGAAAATATTGACCTACACCTTGATGGAATGTTGCATGCCATCCTCAAAACACTGCACCCTAGTGATGTCGTCACCCACCATCATGGGTGAAAATAATTATAGGTCCTTTAAAATCTTCATGTAGTCCATGAACAAACTATCCCCCTACTATATATTCATGAATTCCTAAGATCTATCTACCCTCAACATCTCTGGAAAGAAGTTCTAAAAAAATATGTCCTCAAAATCATTCTAGGATAGTCCCATATGTCTACCCACCTATACCTATATGTCCCACCAGTGTTTTTCTGATCCTCAAAGAATATTGGTAGCTATCTTCACCCTCTATCTTGGGGGTGTCTCAAGCTGTTCAAAGATGGTCTGGACTGACTCAATCGAGTTCTATACTACATGTGGTCCATCCTCACCCTAAAATAGCAGTGGGTGTTATGACTAGAACTCTCATGTCTGTTATTCCATTGATGGATCATATCCCTAAGCTCTTATATTAATGCCCTGGATAACCCGAACCAGACTCGCTCTGAGATTCTCATCAAGTCACAACCCAAAAGTTTCTATATCTTGAGGTTTTTCTGCCTATACTTGAGCCTATACCTATGCTTGTACATGAAAATCATGATCATCCCAGCCCTTTTGTGCCTCATACAAATACTCAGGGGCCTTATACCATGCACGCTCATGCGGCACCACATCATCGCCCTCCTGACACTCCAATAGAAGCTATCTAGGTGGAATCCCACTAAATACCAATATCATGGATAGACATCCATAATAGTATATATATAAATATCATACATAGGGAAATTTGTAATAGGTAGT
Source organism: Viscum album (assembly GCA_963277665.1). Lineage (NCBI taxonomy): Eukaryota > Viridiplantae > Streptophyta > Magnoliopsida > Santalales > Viscaceae > Viscum > Viscum album. Next base: position 1,149,875,036 of record OY728128.1, read on the forward strand.
GAATCTCACCACCCTCACACTCCCCTACTTCACCCTATCTCATGAAATTCGGCCTCAAGGACCCTTACCCACCCATATCAGGGTCAGGTATCAAGTATATTCTAGAATCATGGTCCCCTATCTACCCCCATCGGAGTTAGGAATCACATATAAGCTAAGTTATCTAACTATAATTCCACCAAAGAGGTTATACTGGAAAACAATGTTTAACTTCTTTATTGACACTTTAAACAACTCGCCCCTATCATCATCCCTACCTATCCTTATTAGGGTCAGGCCAATATCTCACATTCATATCACATCACATATCATCACATATATATCTCATTGGAACCACATGCCTGGTTTGGCACCAAAGAGAGGCTAAGAAGAAAAAAATTGTTTAGCTTCCCTTATTGAGAATTTTAACAAACCAACCCCTCTTAGCACATTCTAGGTTCCCAATGACTTAAATTATAGGCACATACATATATGATAACACCCTATGTTCCTACCTTAAAGTAAAATTAAACCTCCCTTTCCTTATTGGTCCAAGGGTCAAAATCCACATAATAATAACCATCACACCCAAGTGTGCCACTTGAGGTGGAAATAAATCAACTATAAAAGTGAAAAACAAAACATCAATTTCCCACCCTAGGAAACTTGGTCTATCCCCCATGCATGGGGTGGCAGGAATCCAAATGTGAGATTTGTACTAAGTTCCCACTACATCCTAGTCTCTGGTCTACCATAGCCCAAATAATACGACCAACAGAAAATAAAAGAATTTAATACCATTAGTAGACAGTCAAACATTTCTACCAATTCCTAGATAAGTAAATCCTTAGATACCATTTATAGCACCCTGACCCGGATTCAACATTAAATAGTGATCTGGGGTTAGTTGACCTTTAGTACTTAGGCACACCTCCTCATACACCAAAGACTATCGACTAGTAGATAAGATGTAAAAAGGTGATAGTTGGGAGACTATACCCTCAGATGGTGATAATATTAATGGTATATATATATATACAACATTAGGAGAAATACCATAACACAACAGAAGTAATAACAAGCAATAGAAGAAGCATAATCTAACAGCAACAGCAGTAATAAATGATAAGTCCAAAACCTACCATTTGTAGATACAAAACAAACATGATACCATTTGTATAAGAATGAATACAGGTCAAGTCATACAAAACTGTAAGTAAGGAGTTTATCTCATGGCCGACCTCAGTACATACATATAAGAATGATAATACAAAAGGAAACACAAAATAAACTCTAGATGATGCAATAAATTCCAAAGTCCCTTTCTATCCATCCCTTTAAAAAGGTATGATTTGACTGCTAGGGTCCAGCCCTAGTCTCAATCCCTTACCTGATCGTAGAGACATAAATTATACACACATACTAAAGGGACCATGTAGGTTGTGTGAATAAATCATAGTATTCCATCACCAACATGTGCCTAACTTACATCCCTGATAATTCATGTGTTTACAAAATATAAATATGCAAGCAACACATGCACAATAAATAAATACTCACTTACCTTGTTCTCGACAACCACAAGGAAATAATCACATACTTCATCCATCACTGGTATGTTTGAATAAGTTCCCCCAGTTATATATAGATCATACAACACATGTATGTATGTATATAACTAAAGTGGCGAGGATCCATGGCATAAGGCCCAAGGCATCCCCTGATGAAAGTGTGTCCTAGTTTAACCCTAAGGTTCCACCTTTAAATACATAACCTGAAACATTGTGCCATAAATATCATAATAAGCATCCAAATGGAATGCCCAAACATTAAGTACTTGTTCCCTCAGACCTTATCTTAGAATTCCTTATTTGTTCGAATCCTGGTGTTTGAGGCACAATGATATCTTCCCTTAAATAAATAAGCATTGTCATCTCCACATCTGACATCATGAGGCATGATGATATTCATCCTCCAAAGACTCGACCCAACAACCTCAAGTATATCGGCAAACCTCATCCCCCAACCGAAAGTCTCATCACTATCAATCAATGGTCCATCACCATCAATGTGGATTTTTACAGTGATCAACCCCAAACATAATTTATGTTCAACACCATCACCTAAGATACATAGTCTATGAGGGCCTCCACCCACATGAATGGTCAATGCCACCTTGATTTGAGTCCTATCTATGTACACATGACTCTAAAAGTGCATCAGAAAACAAATAATGAGTGGAATTCACCCAAAAAATACATAAGACACATCATCCTGGAACCTCATGCCCCTGCGACTATGTCGCTCATCCTGATGATCAACACTATCTCAAATCACACGGGGATTTCCCTTATCCTGGTTACCTCATCACCTTAATCCAACAACCATGTCACCTCAAACTATGATTAACATCACCCATATATATATACATATATATATATATCAAGCCCCACCCAACTCGATAAATTACAGAACCTCATTCCAGGTGATCAACATCACCTCAGTCCTTGGGTCAATCCTGACACATTCCCACAAAACCAAGATATTAAATATAATAAATTAATTTAATTAAAACATACACCCAACATAAAATTCTCAAGCTGGTATAAGCTCCTTTCATGGCTTAACCATGTGTTCTAGAGCTAGATTATTCCCATAGGCATCTCATAACAATACTAGAATAATTTAATAATAAAAAATTAATTTATTTAGGGTCCCACTCAATCAACCCACGTGATTCATATAGAGAGCACCCCTGAATTAACCACAAAAACTTGGAGAAATCTAGGCACCACCTACCTTGTACTAGTTGGCCTATTCTCACCTAATATCAGCCCCTAACTTGATCCAAAGTGAGAGAAATAAACATTTTATACAAATGCATTGAAAATAGGTTAGAGCATCTTGCACAGATTTATCACACGGTATGGTGAGAGTAAATGGAAATAGAAGCTAGTAGATTAAAGTTCTTACTAAGATGAATTCATAGCCATGAATGGATCAAAGATCAGAGCTCAGATCACGTAGTTGTCTCAAATCATATGAGGAAGAAAAATGGGAGAGAATCCACTACTGTGCGCAAGAAATGGAGGATAAATAAGGAGGAGAAAAGGAAATAGAAGGTAGGGGAAAATAGTAATTTCACATTTTTAAATGAGGCACACAGTTATCTCTCATGGTTTGGATAATCATTTGCCAACCGTGTGAACTCACTCTCTAAGAGGGATCAACCTTGCACAGTTAGGTGCATAGTTTACCAAATCGTGTGTAGCCCATATAGAATCCATTGTCCAAGGATATCACCTCGCATAGTTAGGCACATGGTTTTCCAAACCATGTGAAGACTGTGAAAATCCTATCTGTTAAAAATTGCAGAGGTCTCACACAGTTGTGCGCCTCCCTCCTGCATGGTTTTTCCAAACATGATCATTGTTATTAGAGGGACGCACAGTTTCTCATGAGAGGCTGCACAATTTTTCCAAACCATGCACCTCTTTTTTCACCCTTGAAAATTTTGGTTTATGGGCTCCGATGCACCCAAATCCCATATGAAACCCCGAGTCCATTTCCAATACTTAAAACTAATCTAAACACAAGGTTTTGGGTCAAAGAAACTACTAAAATTAAGTTATGAAGATTAAGGAAAGAGTTTTTCTGCTCACCAAACTTGAAAAGTTCAAATTTACCCAAAAACAGACCTTTAAAAAACCTAAAATGTTGCATAGGTTTAGAATGATGCAGTGGATCAGGTGGAGGCTTAGTGTTTCATGTTTGAGAAGAGCTTCTCATATGGAGTATGAGGTTCATGTTAGAGTTGTTTATCCATTTTGGAGATTGGGTATGTTGTTTGGATCAGATTAGTAGTAAAGCCTTGTGTATTTATATTATTTTGTTTTATTCTATATGTGGTCAGACTAGTGGGTGACCCGTGACTATATATTTTAGTTTATTGAGTCTATATGTAGCATTAAATTTATTTTAGTTATTTATTTATTTATGTGAACTTGATTTTCATGGATTCTTATATGTTTAGTATATTTCCATTGTTGTTTCACTTTGATCTAAGGGAATAGTGTCCCCATTGTATCCTATTAGGACCTCTTCACTTGTCAAAATCCTCTAGCATATGAGGAGGCATGCTTGAGGCCATGTTGTGGGTTGGATCGGGTGATAGTTTGAGTCGACCCGGGCTAGTTTTTGATAGTGGGGAGACTATTCCATCATATCATATTACAATAACAATAGAAATAAACTGATCACATGCACATCCATGAACATCAGAGTGTGTATAAATAAATAAATGACTAAAAAACTATAATAAATGGAATATATCATACAAAATAAAATGAACTAAAAAATACAGACATTGGTCACCCATTGGGATGACCATATATACAGAATAAAATAAAATAAATACACAAGGATACACTTCTACTTTGAGTCGAACTGCATATCGGGTCTTTATGACTGTTGAACTGCTCCAGCATGAACCTCATACTCCACATGAGAAATCCTACTCAATCATGAAATACTAGGCCTCAATCAAATCTACTGTATCATATAGTCAACCAAAAGTAGACATAAGGTCTACATGCACACCGAGGTGAACGTACAAGGGGTGAGAAACAATCTCAATAGGCCACCCCCAATGATGGTCCAAACCTATGTTGTCATAAAATGCGCATGAAACACATGATATCCCTTGTCTAGCTGAATAACACTACAATAATAATGATAAACAAAGATATAAAATAAAAAATAAAGATAAAAAAAAGGAAAACATCCAACCACGAGTTCTAGCCTGACACCTGAGGTAAATATACCCTCACTCTGACCCCAGCCAGAGGAATTATGAAACATGGCTCACCCAGCCACAACATCAAGTGAATATTACTGATCAAGAAGGATCTCCAAATTCCAACACAAGTAAATACATGAAGTTCGGGACTTGGGTTCTCATCCAAGGCATCTAAAACACTAAATCACATATTTCAGTGAGATTAGTTAAACTAAGGGGGTTTCACTCATCTAGATCATCCATTGTCTCCATAGACCCACCTCAGAAAAAATAGATAATAAAGGAGATAAAGTGAGTCAATATTAGGGCCAATTCATAGTCTGGTAATACCCTAAATGTATCCTTTCTCATCTAGTTCTAAACAAGAACAACCTTAAACCTCAAATCCCACAAGCTCAAGCACCAGGTTTGGCTACACCCAACCCACTAACTAGAGAAGATGAAACTATAATTGGTTATCTCACAAGACAAAAAACATGGGGTAACTATACATGGTCCCTAAAACCTCATATCAATTAGGAAACCCTATAAGTGGTTCCTCTAGAAAAACCAAGCCTTAGACCATGCCCACCAAAACAAACCACAACTGGTCTCATAGCTCACATACCAAAGATCGTCTTCCTAGAAGGGAAACCTCGAGCCACACCGCCCAGAAGAGAAAACTCAAGCCACACCATTCCCAAAGGGGAACCTCCAAGCTATACCATGACTGTAAGGGAATTCCTTAAATAGGTCCCTCGGACCTATCTCAAACTCTCCCAACAGCACCCAATTGTACCTGGCATCCCATGATGTCATCCAAACCCAAAGGATCCTAACAAAATACACCTCGAGAAACAAACTAGAGAATCTATTCCAAAAGCCACTTAATCCCACCTTCTAGGATCTTTCCAAAAAAACTCAAATGAACTCACCTATAATCCTCAACTAGGGTGATCAATAAGAACACACCCACAATCGGGTCTCACAACTCACAACCCATCCTTCCAAAAGGATTGTACAACCACAACCTAGAAGGAATCCTCCCTCAAAAATATCTCAGTCAAAAACTCCATTAATATGGCCTCTAAAACCCAAAATTATTATAAAATAATGATCTATGTGAAAAAAATGATCATAATAGACTCCTCTTATGCCTAATTATGACTCTGTGGCATAAAGGCACCTGAAACCCCTTGTTGGAAAAAGTACACGGTGTGTACTCTCAAAGGTTCACTTGGCCATGTACTTTTACATGACCTGGGCACACCCAAGGTCTAGTTATATACTAGTACATAGATAGGTAATACATGGGGTCTGGCTATATAGTATTAATTGTCCATGTCCCCCTCCCACAGGGTGTCTTCTCGAGTACCTGGCAACATGGCCATGTACTACTACACGACGTGTACTCCTATTACACGATGTATAGTTCCAAAAGCTCTACCTACCCATGTACCCATCTAAAAGGCCAAGTAGCACAACTAGGGGTGTACTCTAAGTACACTACATATAGTCCCCAAATCTCCACATGCTCAGGTACTAAGCTATATTACCAAGTAATATTATATGGCATGTACTTAAAATACATTTCATGTACTTTTAAAAAACTTCATCTTACCCAAATAGGAAGAACACATGACATGTGTACATAAAACCACACACTGTGTGATTGGGATTTTAAAATAAGAAACCCCTGCGAACCTTTTGAAACCCCTGATTAGCCTCCAAAACCACTAGATCGACCCTCTAGGGGTCCCCAACAACCCAAAAAAATATTAAAACTTAAAAACAACTAAACTATGTGGATTTATAGTGATAATATTAAAACTTTCCTACCATCAAGTGAAAGCTACAAAAGATTCAATCCAATTTATGATCTGTAACTTTTGCACGATGATTTGGCTCCTCCCGATCTCCATGATGTTACCTCCTCTCTCTATCTATTTCCCTCCCTCTCCATCTCCCTCTCTCCCTCTCCCTATCCTCTCTAGAACATGAAAAAGTAAATCTATAGGGGGAGATGAGATAAAATAAAATTAAATGGAAAAAATAAAAAATAAAAAGGAAAAGGGCATGACCCCAGCCACAGCCCCACCGACCAACCCGATGTTATGCCTCACCTAGGAAAAACCCTCCATTCCAGACTCAACTACGATCTTAGAATTATGATATAATGCTCTGAAAATAATATATCACTAAATGGAAATTCATGAATAAATAATATTTAATTAAATAAATAAATATTAAATATTTCACCAAAATTTGAACGGTTAATAATTCCACCAAACTTCTACCCTTGGGTAAACACCTTATTAAAATACCAATGGAGTGGTTAGAAAAATAATATACTATCTCCAGATAGGATAAATTATCATTTTTTTCTTATACACCACCCAAGAGAAAAAAAATTCCCCTATTTTTCTCAAATCATCACAATTCATTTCATGATAATCTCCCCGCTATAAATGATTCTCACCCCCAATAATCCTTAGTGCTTAACCAGCTACCAAGATTAAAATTAAACATTGATGTTTCCAACACAACCATGACTATTCATCGACTAGTCTCATAGAACCCACCACTTTGCCAACATTATCCAACTGTGATCGATCTGCTTCTCCCCACCATAGGAGTGTCCTTATCATAATCTCTCAACCAAAAACCAAACTCCATGATTAATGCTTCTTCCACTACCAAATGCAATGAATGGAAATGGCCAAACCATCACAACAGATTGCCAACACTAAACACCAACCACCTATCATTCATGAATCACCAGGAATAAATTCCCCCAACACTCAATTAACCTTTTAATACATGGACCAAAATATAAAATTAAATATGGTGAACTAACCATCATATGGATTCCCTTATACTGCTCCTCAAGTTCTGACCTCAATAGTTCCACTGTATTTAAACCACTTGGGTTTCCTCAGAACCCAAACAACTCTCAACGGACCCCCCTATAGCCCAACCAACACTACACCTAACCAATGCATACATGCCTTCACTCAATAAGTATTTATACTAAAAATATACACCAAACACAACCCTCCTCCTCAAGGCAGATTAATTCTTCAAAAACCCTCTCACTGACTCTCACTCTTGAACAAACAATAACCTAATGATCGTAGGATAATGTGCCTAAACTCAGTGACCATGATCCTTGTGTAGGTCAGTTCCAAAAAATCAGAGCACCCTCATCACTCCTATTCAAAAACAAGGAATCTCCCTTATGCCAGGATCCACCACATGACCACCCTCTACTTAGGAATAGATCCATGACCATGAGTGACCAGCCATGCTCTCACCACGCAACCCAAATTGAAACCATAAACAATAGGTCTAGGGATCCAAACAAACCTTCCCTCTCAAACCAGGAGCACACCTAGTGCTCTACCGCACAAACCTAAGGAAACCTCATCCTCACCACAGAACTTGTTAGGGAAACCAAAACCTTTGGAAAAATCAAGCCCAGTCCAAACATATTTCAGGCATCCTTTCCTTCATTGATTCAACCACACCAGTAGAACATCCCAAATCCCATAGAAACTCACAAGGGTTTTAATTCATCCCTTGATGAAGGGATTGAATCTCCAAAACTAGAAAACACCTCTCCACGACATCCACATGACATGTCATCAGAAGAAAAATACCCAAAGTTCAGTTGAGTATAATTACACCAAGAATCTATATGTAGTAATGCCATATAGGTTGTTCCTGAAACTTTAAACAACTAAACCTTAATCATCAAAAAAACACACACAATCAGGAAAATTTCATGAGGATCCTATGTTCCTATCAAGATGCATGAACATAGGCCACTTTCCACCTAGCCAAGATCTAAAAACTAATAAATTGTAAAAATTCAAAAACACAAGTGAATCACTCAAGGTGAAAAACACACAGTTGTATCATCGAATACCAAGAACAAAAAATCCCATAACCCTAGTAACCTAAAATTCCTACCAAAATAGGTGTTCATTACACACTGACTTGATATCCATCACAAGATCTAAGACATTTCAATATATCATATCTACTAACTCCCAAAATAGTAAGATAAATAAAAAGAATCCTATGATACCATTTTATCCCGAACTGGCCTAGTTTGACCAGATTTATCACCCAATTTGGCACATAAAAAGGATACAAGAATGCCTCCCCATATACTAGAGGCTACTGACTAGTGATTAGGTCCTAAAAGGATATAGTGGGGAGACTATTCCCCCATATCATAGCGCAATAACAGTGTATATAACTCGATCACATACACATCCATTAACATCATAATGTTCATAAATAAATAAATAATTAAAAAAACTATAATTAATGGAATTAATCATACATACTCAAATGAAATAAATCATATAGACACTATTATCCCATTGGTTTGACCATATATACAGAATAAAATAAAATAAATTAATTACACAAGGCTTCACTGCTACTCTAAGATAAACCACATACCCGGTATCCATGACTGCTAAACTACTCCAGTACGAACCTCAGACTCTACATGAGAAGTCCCAATATAACATGAAACACTAGGCCTCCTCTTGATCCACTACATCCCATGATCAACTTAAAAAATCATAAGGTCTACATGCACACTGAGGTACACTTACAGGGGATGAGAAACAATCTCAGTAGGCCACCCGCAATGGTGGTCTAAACATCTGTTGTCATAACATGTTCATACAACACATGATATGCCTATCCTAGACAAAAAATACTACAAAAATAATGTTAAAAAAAAATAAAAAATAAAAAAAATGGCTAAAAAATGAAAACATCCAACAAAAGGTTCTAGCCTGACACCTGAGGTAAATTTACCCTCACTCTAGCCCCAGTCAGAAGAATTACAAAACATGGCTCACCCAAACACTACATCAAGTGAATCCACCTGATCAAGAAGGATATAAAAATTCAAATATAATGATAGTAATGAAGTTTGGTACATAAGAACTCATCCTATGTTTCTAAAACATTGAAGAACATCTAATGGTTCATGGGACTCCAATGGCATGATTTAAACTGGTGGTAGGGACTCCCTACCAACCTTAGGAGGATACTACCAAGACCCAAAATTCTTGTAGAAAAAACTAGGAAATAAAAACTTGTTAGTGCATCTCCAGGATGTTGACTAGGCCAAAACTCGTAAACTGATCCTTGGGATCATAATATCCTCCATAGTCCACTACCTCTAGCTAGGGAGATCAGTTAAACTAGGGGGTTTTCACTCATCCAGATCTTCCATTCGCTCCATAGACCTACCAGACAACAACCATCCAATAGAAAAGAGAAAAAAAATTCAATATCAAGGCTAATTCCCAGTCTGGTAATACCCCAAAGGTCTCCTCTATCATCCGATATTAAACAAGAATAACCTCAAACCTTTAATCCCACAAGATCAAGTACCAAGGTCAGATTCACCCAACTTTCCAACTTGATTTGTTGATGTCATCATCAATCATCTCATAAGAAAACAAAAACGAGGCGCCCCCCATAATCCCCAAAACCTCAGATCAAGTAGGACACCCTAAAAGTGGATCCTCCAACAAAACCAAGCCTCGTGACAAGCCTTCCAAAAGAAACCACATTTGGTCTCATAGCTCACACCCCAAAGATCTCTCACCCAGAAGGGAAATCTCAATCCACACCACCCATAAGGGAAACTTGAAGCCACGTAGTTCCTAGAGGGGAAAACCCAATCTACAACAGTCCCAAAAGGTAATTCCTCAAACAATCCACTCAAACCTATCTCAAACTCACCCAATAGCACCCAGTTGTACTCGACATCCCATGATGTCATACCAAACCAAAGGCTTCTAAAAAACTACACCTTGAGAAACAAACTAGCAGAGATCATCCAAAAAGACACTTGATCCATAATTCTATAATATTTCCAAATAACTAAAAATGAACTCACTTTCTATCCTCAACCCAGATGGTCAAAAAGAGCACACCCTTACCCGAATCTCATAACTCACAACCCAACCCCTCGAGAGGATTCTAGAACCAAAAACTTGAAAGAATCCTCCTACCAAGATCTCTCGGTCCAAAATTCAATTTAGATAGCCTATAAATGCCAAAAATATTCCACCATTGTGATCTATATAGTAAAATACTCAAAATGGACTCCTCTTATATCCAATTATGACTCTGGGACACAAAGACACCCAAAAACCCATTCTAGAAAAAGTACATGATGTGTACTTCTGAGTACTTGATGTGTACTCTCAAAATTTCACCTAGACATATACTTTTACATGGATTAGGAACACTTGGGGTCTTTCTGTGTAATATTACACAGCTAGGGAATACATGGGGTCTATTCGTGTACTGTTACACGTCCATGTCCTCCTCATGCGGGTGTCTTCCCAAGTACCCGACCACAAGGCCATGTATTACTATATGATGTGTATTCCTAGTACACACCGTATAGTTCCAAAAGCTCGTCATACCCATGTACTCAACTACATGGCTAAGTACCACTATACAGGGTGTAATCTAGGTACATGGAGTGTAGTACCTAAAGATATACATGCCCAATTACTCATCCACATTACCAAGTACCGCTACATGGTGTGTACTTCTAAAAACTTCATTTTACCAAAGTAGGAAGAACACATGGTGTGTGTTTATAAAATCATATTCAATGTGATTGGGATTTATAAATAGGAAACCCCTATGAACCTCCTGAAACCCTCTATTATCCCCCAAAACCACTAGATCGGTCCTCTATGGGTCCCCAATAACCTAAAAAAAGATTAATTATTAAAAACAACTAACCTATGGTTATTTACGATGATAAAATTAAATATTTCCTATCTCTAGGTGGAAACCACTAAAGCTTCTATTTGATTCTCAAGCCACAACTACTGCACAATGATCTGTCTCCTCCTGGGCTCTACGGCGGAACCTCCTCCCTATCTCTCTCTCTCTATCTCTCTCTTTCTCTCTCTCTCTCTCCATCTCCTATCTAATTCATGAAAAAGGGAATCCATAGGGGGATGTGAACATATAAAAATGGGGAAAGAGATAAAAGAAAGGGGAAAAGGGGAAAAGGAAATGGGAAAGGAAATGGGGCCCCTCCCTGGCGCCTGACTCAAGGTTATGCCTCACCTAGGAAAAAACCATGCATTTTGGACTCAACTGCATAGTAAAAATTCTGATCCAATTCCCCAAATAGAAGATATCACCCAAAAAATATTAATAAATAAATAATATTTAATTAAATAAATAAATATTAAATATTACACCAAAATTAGAACATCTAGAAATTCCACCAAACTCCAACCCTATGGTAAAAATCATATTCTAGGACCAAATAATTGGTTATAAAAATTATCTAAGATCTCATAACTAGTGAAATTACCATTTTTCTTCATAAACCACCCAAGAGAAAAAATTAAAATTTCCCCTATTTTTCCTCAAAACATCACGATGTGGTTTGTGAAAAGTTCCCTACCATAAACGCTTCTTTCCCCCAAGAAGCCTTAGTGGTTAACCAAAAACTAAGCTTTCACTTTAAACACTAAATCTTCCAACACAACCATGGATATCCACTAATGGGTCTCAAAGCACCCACAACTATCACAACATGAGGGACATCTAGCTATGACCGATTTGATGTTCTCCATCATAGGAGTATCCTTATCATCTCCTCTAAACCATGCATCAAAGTCCATGGAACATGTTTTTTCCACTACCAAATGAAATGGTTATACATTTCCAAACTGATCACACCAGAGCGCCAACACCAAACACTAACCACCGCTTGTTCCTGACTCACCAGGAACAACATCCCCAACACTCAATAAAACTCTTAAAATGATGACAAACCCTCCAATGACTTATGGTGCACTCCTCACCGTAAGACTTCCCTTACACCACTCCATAATCTCCAACCTCAATAAGTCCACCATGACCACACCACCTAGGTTTCCTTAGGATCTGAACAACTCTCAATAAACCCCCACACAACCCAACTTGTACTATGCCTAACTAGTGTGCACATGCCTTCACTCTAAAAGTATTTCTCCCAAAAATCCACAAAACCACCACCGTCCACTTCAAGGAACAATGATTATTTAAAAATCCTCTCACAAACTCTCATACTCAAATGAACCATGACCTAAAATCCTAGGATAACATGACTAAACCCACTGACATTGATCCTCATGATGGTCAGTTCTAGCAAACCAGATCACCCTCGACACTACTCTTTAAAAACAAGGAATCTACCTCATTCCAATATCCACCACACAATCACCCTCTACTCGGGCACTGATCCAAGGCCATGAGTTCCCAACCATGATCTCACCATGCTACCCAAATCACAACCAGAAAAAACAGGTCCAAGCATCCAACCAAACCTTCCCTCTCAAACCACAAGAACTCCCAGTACTCCACCACACATAACCAAGGTAGCCTCATCCTCACCAGAGAACTTATTAGGGAAACCACAACCACAAGGAAACTCGAGCTTGATCCAAACATCTCTTGAGAATCCTTTACTTCATCAATCCAACCACGCCATGAGGGAATCCCAAACCCCAAAGTAACCCACAAGGTTTTCATGAATCCCTTAATGAAGGGACTGCATCTCTAGCACTTATGAACACCTCACCTTGAGATCCACATGAACTTTCATTAGAATAAGAATACACACATTTTATTTGAGTATAATTTTTCCAATAAGCTATATAGGACAACACCATATAGGTTGTTAATGAAACTTTAATCAACTAAACCTTTATTATAAAAACAAACACACACAATCAGGAAACTTTCATGAGGATATTGCGTGCCTATCATGATACATGAACACAGTACTCTTACCATTAGGCTAGGATCCAAAAAATAATAAATCATAAAATCCAAAAACACTATTTAATCTCTCAAGGTGAAAATAACACAACTGTAGCATCAAAAACTAAGAACAGTAAGTCCCATAACCCTGGTAACCTAGAATTCATTCCAAAATAGGTGTTCATGATGCACTAGCCCGATATCCATCACAATATCTGACATATTCCTAGATCTCATGTCTACCAACTCCCCAAATAATAAGATAAAGAAAAACAATCCTATGATACCATTTTGTCACAAACTAGCCCAGGTTGACCCAAACCATCACTCGATCCAGCTCACAACAAGGCCTCAAGTGTGACTCCCCATATACCAGAGGTTACTGACTAGAGATGAGGTCCTAAAACGATACAATGGGGAGACTATGACCTCAGATCATAGTACAATAATAGAAAAAATAAACTAATCATATAAGAATCAATGAACATCAAAGTGTTTATAAATAAATAAATGAAACAAACTATAATAAATGGAATATAGTATACAGAATCAAATGAACTAAAACATACAGACATTTCCCAACCACTAAACTGATCATATATAAATAATTAAATAAAATAAATAAAAAAGGCTCCAATACTACTCTGGTCCAAACCACATACCCAGTCTCTATGACTACTGAACCACTCCAGCATGAACCTCAAACTCCACATGAGAAAACCTATTCAATCATGAAGCACTAGACCTCCTCATAATTCACTAAAACCTATGATCAACCTGAAACTAGAAATGATTTCTACAAGCACACTGAGGTGCACATACAGGGGGTGAGAAACAATCTCAGTAGGCCACCCCCAATGGTGGTCCAAACATATGATGTCATTACATGTGCATGAAACATGTGATATGCCCATCCTATCCAAATAAGACTATAGGAATTAAGATGAACAAAGATAGAAAATAAATAAAAAGGTTTAAAAAAAATGAAATCATTCGGCTACATGTTCTATCCAAGCACCTAAGGTAAATCTACCCTCTCTCTGGCCCCATCCAAAAGAATTACAAAAGGTAGCATGCCCAGCCACAACATAAAGTGTGCCTGCCTGATCAAGAAGGAGATTCAAAGTAAAATGCAAGGTAAAGTGTGAAGGATGGTCCCTAAGATCTCATATTAGGCATCTAAAACCCATAATAACATCTATTGTGCTCTAGAAATCCAATGGAATGATCCAAACTAGTAGTAGGGACTCCCTATCGACTTTGGGAGGATACCACCAAGTCTCAAAAGTCCTGAAGAACTAAATGGGAGATAAAAACCTATCAATGCATCTTCATGCTACCTAAATAGGCCCAAAATTTTAAATTGGTCCCCAGGAGTGTAATAGCCTCCACAGTCCACTACCCCTAGCTAGGGCGATCAGCTAAACTAGGGGGATTGCACTCATCACTAGTGTAAAATAGGATTTTTCAAATTGTTTTTTTTTTGTTTGTTAGCTTTGGTTGGTATGTGATGTTATTGTAGGTGATGTTTTATATAATTTTTTAACATTAGTTAATAAAAATGGATGTTATAAATTCATTTTGGTAGAAGTTTTTCATGTCGTTTATTTGATAGTCGATGTGAGAAATCATTTATTGTATCAGTTTATTAAAAAAACTAATTTGAAAAGTAAATCATTTTTGATTTTTCACATTGATTATATGAAAACCATCATTAAAAATAAAATATGATAAAATTTTCATATCTTTTGTTATATAACCAATGTAAAAAATTGTTTTCTGTGTTGGTTTTTAAAAAAATGATGTAGTAAGTGTGGTATAACATTTTTTAGGTCGCTTATTTTATAACCATTTTGAAAAATATTTTTTAAAAATAAAATTATATTATTTATTCCCCTTAGAATATTAAATAATAAAAAAATAGTAGAATAGAAAGAAAATCAGCAATGGAAAAATAGAAGCAGCACAAACATTTACAATTTGAACTTTTAAGTTTACAGTGTATATTACAAATAAATTAAAACCCAATAAGATATATGAAATGATTCGACCACTCAATTTCTAATTGTATTAGCTCTTTAAAATTATAAGATTCAGGGTCATCAAAAAGCTAAAAATTAAAAACGAATCATTTAACATGTATTTTGAATAAAATTATTGAAAAATTAAAGGAAATGTTTATAATAAAATCTAATCTTTTGGAAAATCATAATGGTCCCGGATGAAATTATTTTAAACATAAATATTAAAACATAGTATCTGCATTCCTTTACTCCTTATTTATGAAATTATTTTTTAAAATAACTTTTCAATTAAAAATAGAATTTTAAGTACTACAGCCAAAATTTAGTAATTATAAATGAATTTTCACCTTTACTTTTACATATTTGATCTTGGAACTCTTATTTCTTGTTGTACCTCTAAAAAAATATATGAAATATTTAAAAATAATATGAATAAAATAAATTTAAATGTAATTTAATATATAAAATTATTAAAATGTTCAAACTTACATTTTCAATACAGTCATAAATTTTTTTCTCACTTCACCATGGATAGAGAATAGCTAGTAAAGTGTCTTATCCCTTAGAAAAAACAACCAACATCTAATGATCACTAACATATAATAAAATTTAATGAGATTTTTTATTATATTAAGTGATATTTAACACTTTATGAGATATATTTTTCATATTCTTAAAGAAAAGGAAGCATCCAACACTGAATAATTTCATTCTTTTTAAGTCTTCCAACAATATAAATCATTATTTTTTCATCAGTCATTGTCCTCGCTCTAGGTGAAATAAATTTTGGGTCCAAAAAACCATATACTATTGTCATCTCATGCTACATAAAAATTTTATAATGATACCTAATATAAAACAAATATAATTATAAATTTTCAATAAATTAAAATAACATAAAGATTTATGTTAATTGACTTACATGGAAAAAACTTTCATCGTGTTATTGTTCAACTCATATCTAGTTACAAACCCCATGATATCCTTTTTAAAAAGAATCAAAGCCATTGCACACCCAAAAATTCCAAATTCCATTGGAATATCATAAATATATAAAAAAATTAATATGTTGAAAAATGTCAAGACTAATAGAAGTTGTATCTGAAGTCATAACAGTTTGTATTTATTATTTTCTATATAGTATTTATTTACCTTTAAAGTATTATTATAAAAAAATTAGAAAAATATGTAAACTTTAAAATTTTGAAACAAATTTAATAGTAAAATTACATAAATGATATAATATAAACATACCTATATGGTAATTTTTTTACAAGTCTAGATGTCCGAACTAAAAAATGGTCGATACTTTGTCCAACTGTA
The DNA here is from genome assembly GCA_963277665.1 of Viscum album. Lineage (NCBI taxonomy): Eukaryota > Viridiplantae > Streptophyta > Magnoliopsida > Santalales > Viscaceae > Viscum > Viscum album. The sequence continues at coordinate 1,149,891,959 of OY728128.1, forward strand.
CTGACCTCATCTATAAAAAATGGTATTCTTATTGATCTATATATAATATCCTGCATAGTGACCCTATGATTCTCTAACTATATTTTTTTATGATGAATGGTATCATCAATATAATATATCATCCCATATTCAACAATATGATGTTAGGGATTATCAGCATATAACTCGCAATAAATGGAAGCTGTAGAGGAGGAGGTATAACAACCCAGCACTTTATTTCACATTAATACTTGATTTATTACAGAATATTACACTTAATACAACCCGAATGATCAATAAGTATAGTTTATTTTGGAATTAGGTACATTAAATAACAATATAAAATAGGGAATACAATATATTTACTGAAAAATTCTTTAACATGCTCAAAATACTCCTTCAAACTTAAAACGGTATGGGATAACCTGGGAAAAACATAATAAAGGGGTGATCTATAAATCCCAGTAAAGGAATAAACAAGGCATAACATGAAGAATATGATAAATGTTAGATAATAGACATATAAATGGGGCATAAAAAGAGTAGGAATCATAAAAATGAACAATGAGACATGATATAGCATGGTAATCATAAATCCAGCATAGGAAATGTAGCAACAACTTAAAATATTACATCATAAAATTTAGTTCAAGGATAAATCCAAAAATAACTCATGGTGGAAAATTTATTATAAATAAATTAGGTAAAATCCTGATCCCAACATGACATATCATGGTACTAAACATTAACTCATGCATTGGAGTGCTATCTGGGCACACCCATCATAATCATTTCATTTTGATGCTTAAGTGTGCCACATAGATCATACAACATAGATTCATTCATCATAATAATTTATTCCAAGATCAAGTAATGTGGAATAAATACATGAAAGTACCCAATAAATAAGTTTGTTTACATAAAGGTTAATACCCTTGATAGAAAAATGGGTATGGTATTCATTATTCAGTTGTTTTGGCATGTAAAATCACAGTGAAATTCAGCAACATAATGGTGTCACTTAAAGATTCATAAAAATGGGTTGATGAGAGAGAAATGGGTATCTCATAATATAGATATAAAATTGATAGTAATATGGATATGGAAAATCATATCCCAACATTAAAAATTTGGAAATAGAAGGCATAAGGTAATGAAGAAACCTGAATAGAGAAAAGAATCATAACTATATTTCAGCATGGTAGCGGGTGTACATAAAGGATCATGGGGGGATTAATGAGAGGGAAAGGGAATCTCATAATTTATAAATTAAATTTAAAGTGAGGAGAATATAGAAGAATATATTCCAATATAATAAAATGGAATTTAAGTGACATAACATAAAATAAGTTCTTGAATGGAAATGAGAAGAGAGAAATCCATTACGAAATTTTGGCATAGTAACAGCCTTGGTAAGGGTCAAAATGAGAGATTATAAATGGTATAACATTAAAATAACATTAATTGTACAATAATTTAATGATAATAAATTAATTAAAATATAACCAATTGAAATTATAATGACTAATTTCAAAGAAGGTTCTTGAATTGAAAGAAAGAGAGGAAGGTGAGTATCCCTTACTTGAGTGTGTGACTCCAAAAGCTTGGGAGGGGATTATTGAGAGCTTGGGGGAAACTTGATAAGACTATAGAGAGTGTAGGAAATAGTATGTAAGTGATCCAAGTATTTTTATTTAATATAAATGGTAGATTGGGTGGGTTTATATAGGAAAAGAGGGGGATTTATTTATTATTTCTATTATGGACTCTACATAATAAAATATCCAATAAAACAAACCATATCATGGTTTTTACCCATAGTTTCTTCCAAATGGGATTGGTTTAAATTATTTTATAAGTCCAAGGGACTAAATTATTAAAATATTACCATTGCTGATGTGGAGGTGAGTCACACTCTTAAAGAAATGATTTTAAAACCTTATAATATATCATAAGTTTTAGATGATTCACAAAGAATTTATAAAATAAACTTAAAATAAAATTATTTTAAAGTAAAAACATATAATTGGTCTTTTATCCCATTTATATTACGTATTATATCACATTTGGGTCATTATTATGTCATAAAACACAAAGTATTTTTATACGATATTTAATTTTTACCCAAAAATTCAATTATCTTAGAAAATTATGAAAAATTCACTGTTAGGTAATTTCAAATTTATGATTCCAAAAATAATACTCATTTTATCGAAATAATTTTCTAAATATGTGAATTTTAACTTTTAAAATAATGACTAACATTTATTGAAAATGAAGATTTTTTGACAATAAGAGTTTTCAAACCCTAATAAAAATTACATTTGAATTCATAAAAATTATATGATCATTTATATTTGATAGAAATTATTTAATGATAATATTTCATTAAAATATTATATATTTAAAAAAATTAATTCATTAATTCATTAATTTAATTTTAATATTAACCAAAAATACAATTTTTTCTTTACTATGTCAAAATAAAAATCATTTACAAAGTAACAATAATATGATGAAAATATATTCATTATTCAATAAAAAACAATGTACATAATCATATTTATAGGGTCTTAATACATATCCCTTTAATACATCAACAAACACCCTAAGAGTAAGGTGTGCGGTGGTGGGACTTCCATGGGGCGGTTCGGCAAACGTGGTTTGATCCATGATCTTGATGAGCTTGAACTTATCTCATAAATTGTTTCACTCATGCTTAAGTTTTTGGATCTCATATTGTTCTTGTTCAAGGTAAAATCCTAGAAATTATATCTCCCTCAGAAGCTCTGATAAATGGGCTTTATAGGGTATGATCCTATTGGTTGAGGCCATCACTTCTTTTTTTTTGTCAATTATATTTGTTAAAACTATATATTCATACTAATCATATGATCACTATTCAATGGATATATTATCAATGGAAAAGATACTTAACAATCATTTAAATACAATTGTATATAATAAAATAAAATAAATTCATGTGTTTTATATAACCATAAGACATTTAATTGAATTAAAATGGGGAATTTTATTTATAATAGTTCGGGTCATTACAATATTCCCCCTTTAGAAATTTCACCCTCGAAATTTTATTTTCCTAGACTAAAACAGATGAGTGTAACTCTACTTCATCACCTCCTTTGCTTCTCATGTTTCTTCTTCAAACTTGTGGTTTCTCCACAATACTTTTATGTGGTTCATTGTCTTATTTTGTAGAAATTTTTCTCTATGATCTAAGATCTTCACTGGCTTCTCCTCATAGGAAAGGTCATTCTCCAATGGTAATACCTTTAGATTGAATACATGTGGGGGTTTTTTTGTTTACTTCATTAATAGGGATACATGGAATACATTATGTACTTGAGATAGGTTCAATGGGAGTGTTAATTGATAGGCCACCACTCCGATGTGATCAAGGGTCTCAAAGGGGCCGATGTATCTTGGACTAAGATTTCACTTCTTCCCAAATACCATCACTTTATTCCATGGAGATATGAAGAGGAATAACATGTCTCCAATATCAAACTCTAGGTATTGTTAATGATTGTTAGCATAACTCTTCTATCAACTCTGAGCATCCTTAATGTGTTGAAAAATGGTCATAACGTTCTCCACCATTTCTTAGAACATTTTAGGAAGTATAAGTTTTTTTTCCCCAACTTCATCCCAACATGTTGGTTTTCTGCACCTCTTACCATAAAGAGCTTCATAGGGAGACATTTGAATGCTCAAGTGGAAACTGTTATTGTAAGAGAACTCAACCAGAGGAAGATGTTGTTCCCATCCTCCTTTTAAGTCAATTGAGCATGCTATCAACATTTCCTCAAGTGTTTGGATAGTCTACTTATATTGGCCATCAGTTTTAGGGTGATAATCCATACTAAATTTCATATCAGTGTTTATATCATGTTTGAGACTTTTCCAAAACTTCGAGGTGAATCTCGGATCTCAATCAGACACAATCGATATTGGTAATCCATGAAGCCTTGCCACTTATCTTATGTATATCTGTGAAAATTGATCTAGTGAGAATTCCTTACAAATCAAAATGAAGTGTACAGTCTTTATAAGATGATCCACAACAACCCATATAGCATTATTTCCTTTGGATGTATTCAGAATTTTGGTGACAGAGTCCATGGTGATGTTTTACCATTTACATGTTGGTGTGGGTAATGGTTTCATCATCTCCTTAGACTTATTTCTTCCATCCTTCACTTGCTAACATACCAGGAACTTTGATGTATATTCAGCGATATCCTTCTTCATGTTTTTACACCAATAGTGCTCTCAAATATCTCAATACATATTTGTGTTTCCAGGGTAAATGGAGAAAGTATAACTATGTGAATCATCTAATAGTTCCTTATTTAACTCAGGATTTGATGGAACACGTATTCTTGAACCAAATCTCACAATTTCGTATTCATTAACATTGAACTTTGATGATTTCCATTTTCTTAGGGTTTCCACTTTATTATGAATTCCCACATCATCTTTTTTATAATCCTTTAACCTTTCAAGAAGAGATGGTTGAGAAATAATTTGTTAAAGGTTTGATGATTTTCCTTCCTTTATGATTCCTATTTATATCCTATTCAATTATAAAAATATTGGATCCTTCCCAATTCTTATCAATGAAAAAAAAATTGGATCCTTTCTACTTAGAGCATCTACTACTTTATTCACTTTACCAAGATGGTAGTGAATTGAGAAGTCGTAGTCCTTGATTAGCTCTAACCATTTTCATTGGTTCATATTCAGATCTTTCTATATGAATATACATTTGAGACTTTTTTGATCCATATATATTTCACACTTATCCCAAAAGAGATAATACTTTCATATTTTCAAAGTGAATAACTACATCCAACTCTAGATCATGTGTTGGATAGTTCAGTTCATGAACATTCAACTACCTTGAAGCATAGGCTATGAATTTGTCATTTTGTATCAACACACAGCCCAATTTCTTCTTTGAAGTATTATTGAATATTACAAAAATTTATCTACTTGTGGCTAGTGTGAGCATAGGGGCAGTTATAAGCCTCCTTTTCAACTCATTGAATCTTTCTTCACATTCGTCATTCCAAGAAAACTTGACTCCCTTCCAAGTTATCTTGGTAATAGGGTTTTACAATCATGATAAATTTCTCAAAAATAGGTGATAATATTAAGCTAACCCAAGTAAAATATAGATATCTATCATTAATGTTGGCCTTTTCCATCCATCAATGTCTTTTTTCTTAGAAGGATCCATAGATATCCTATTTCTTGTGATGATATGCCATAAAAATGAGACTTTCTTCAACTAGAACTCACACTTTTTTGTACTTTGAATAAATATTCTCCTTTCGCAAGGTCTTTAGTATAGTGCTCAAATGATCCTCATGTTACTCCTTAATTTTGGAGTATATTAGAATATAATCTATAAAGACTACCAAAAAAATTTCTAGGTAATCTCTAAAGACTCTATTCATCAAGTCCATGAATATTTTTGGAGTATTAGTGAGTCTGAATGGAATTACTATGAACTCATAGTGCCCATACCTTGTACAAAAATCAGTCTTGGGGATATCCTCCTTCTTCACCCTAACTTAGTAATATCCCAAACACAAATCCACCTTGAATAGGTATTGTTCTCCATGTAGTTGATCGATCAAATCATCAATCTATAGAAAATGATACTTTTTCTTTATTATGATCTTATTAAGCTCGTGATAATCAATGCAAAGGTGCATTGACCCATCTTTCTTCTTAACAAAGAGGACTGGTGCACCCCATGGTGAAGCACTTGGTCATATAAACCCTTTATCCAGATTCTCCTATAGTTGTTTCCTTATCTCCTAAAGTTACATAACATCCATCCTATATAGATTCTTATATATTGGAAACACCCCAATTATAATCTCAATTGAAAATTATACCTCTTGACTAAGAGGAAGACCATGAAATTCCTTGGAAAATACATCATATTATTCCCTCACAATAGGCATATCTTTTAGGATGGTTCTTTACATGGAATAAATTATTTGAGAAAGATATGATTTCTCATAGGTAAGTAATATCCATTCTTGAGATGATTGTGAAAAATAAGATTCATCCTTCTCCTTACACTTGTATAGAATCGACGGTCGATTCTCCATATGGAGAGTGATTTCCTTCTCATAGAAATTTGCATTGTCTCTATATAGGGAAAGACAATCCATGCCTATAATTGCATCAAATCCCACCAAAGGGAGTATGAAAAGGTTCACTGGGAAGTTTATCCCACAAACTTTGATAGGGGAGGAGTTATATATACTTGGGATGCAATAATTTCACCATTTGTAATTTTCACTAACATATCTACTTCTAGTATTTGTGGTGGTTTTTGGATAGTTCTACTAAACTTTAAAGATATGAAGAAATGCATATAATCAGAATAAAAAAGTATGTTTTCTATTATTGAATGAATAACTAGCGTACCTGTCACCAATTCATTGAAAATATTCACTTCAATGGTAGTGATGGAAAAAGATCATCCTTGCTACCTTAGAGGTTGTTAGGTGTCTCTGAAAGCCCTTGTCTTAGGGAATTGGTTTGAAAAGTGTCATGGTTCCTTATAGTTGAAGAAATGGACAATGCGATAAGGGTTGAATTGAGAATTCCTTTCCTCAATCAAATTCATGGGTTTCTCCTATCATCAATTTCTAGCTAGGTGTCCTTCCTTCCCACACTTAAATCATATCTTTATTCCCATTAAGAAATTTATGGGGTGATTCTTCCTACACCTTTAATAAGTAAAATGTTAAAATTTCTTGGCACCATTAGATATCTTTATTAGACCACCATAATTAAACTCCACTTTCCAATTATTATCCCCATGATACCCTTAAGATTCATATATATCCATTTCAAATTTGAGGAAACATTAGGCAATTTCTTCATAGCTATCAAAGTCACAGATCGTCGGGGCTTTTAGTAGACTAGGTTTTAGCCCACCAAAGAAGTGGTCAACCTTGCATTCATAGGTAATGAAAAATACAGGGGAATATCATTCAATCTTGAGAAATTTTCTTCCTTTTACATGATAGATTCATCATCTTTTTTCTTTAGGTTAAGTAAATACCTTTCCATTTTAAGTTAGAGGGTGTGAGGAAAATATTTACTGAAAAAAAAAATTGGAATTCCTTCCACTCCATCACTTCAATATCTTCCTTGGGCTTCATATTTTTTATTAATGTACACCACTATTCAGCTTCTCCCTCTATACGATAAACATCTAGTAGAACCTTTTATTATTCAAAACATTGAAGGATGGAGAAGGTATTTTCAATAGAGTTTATATATTATTCTATAATTAAGGGATCATATGATTCGTTAAAATTAGAAGGCCTTTGTCACATGAATCTCTCGATTGTGGCTTGTTCTCTCTTAGGTGGGTTTGGGCACTCCTCTTGATCTAGGTTTCTATTCAGAACATGATTTAGCTTAGAGAGTATCATGAAAAATTTTGTGATTCCCTCTCCCATCAGGTTGGGAATATTATTGGGTCAGTCATCACATTATCCTTAATGTCAGTTGTTAACCTGATTCCTCCAATTTACAGCCATTGGCTATAATAAAAGTAAAATTAGGGATGAGTGTATTAAACTATTAAACACATAAAGGGGAATCCAATGAAAATAATGGGATAACTTATAAATTACATTTATTTCCTTAACTTATGAATTTCTAGGCTTCAATCTATGTTATCCATGATCTATTTCCTAACATATATTCTTATGGGTAGTTTTTTCCTTTAATAATGGTTCATAATGAGATTATGAATTTACCAAAGCATATCCCCTAGGAGTGTCAATCCAAGTTTATAGTAAGGCCCATTTTCATATACCAAGGTACCCCGAGTCAAGCCTAAAATTCCTTGTTAGTTTATTTACTCCTAGGTACATCTATTCCATAACCATGTCCACTTGTAGTATCCATATAGGGATTTATTTTCTTGATAAACCACTTACTCTATACTAACCAAACTTTAGGGGGTTTTTCTTATACTTATTATTATCCCTAAATATTTATTTATATTTTTCTAATCCTAATCCCAAAAATAACTAAAATTTTCCTATTATACCAACTATAACAACCCTGCTCTTTATTTAACATTAATACTTGGTGTATTACATAAGACTACACTTAATATAACCCAGATGATCGATAAGTCTAGTGTCTTTTGGAATTAGGTATATTATATAACAACATAAAATAGGTAATACAATATATTTATTGAAAACATCTTTAACATACTCCAAACACTCCTTCAAACATAAAACTTCATGGGATAACCTAGGGAAAAACATGATAAATGGGTGATCTATAAAGCCTGGTAAGGGAATAAACAAGGTATTACATGAAGAAGATGATACATGTTAGAAAATAGACATATCAATGGGGAATAAAAAGAGTAGGAATCATAAACATGAACAATGAGGCATGATATATCACGATAATCATAAAAGAATCATAGGAAATGTGGCAACAACTTAAAATGTTACATCATAAAACTTAGGTCAAGTATAAATCTGTCAAGACATCATGGTGGAAAAAGTATCATAAAGAAAATAGGTTCACTCTCTATACCAACATGACATGTCATGATACTAAACATTACCCAATGCATTGAATCACTATCTAGACACATCCATTATAATTATTTCATTTTTATGCTTAAGTGTGGCACATAGATCATACAACATGGATTCATTCATAATAATAATTTATTCCATGATTAAGTAATGTGGAATAAATACATGAAATTACCCAATAAATAATCATATGTGCATAAAAGTGGATACCCTTGATAGAAAAATAGTTATGGTATTCACTATACAATTGTTTTTTCATGTAAAATCACAGTGAAATTCGGCAGATAACAGCATCACTTAAAGATTAATAAAAATTGGTTTAGGATAGATAAATGGGTATCTAATCACATAGAAATAAAATGGGAAGTTATAGGTACATGGAAAATTATATTCCATCATTAGAAATTTGGAAATATAAGGTATAAGGTAATTAAGAAACTTGAATAGAAAAAGAATCATAACTATATTTTGATATGGTAATGGGTGTACATAAAGGATCATGGGAGGATTAATGAGAGGGAAAAGGGATATAATAATTTATAAATTAAATGGAAAGTAATGGGAATATGTAAGAAAATATTCCAACATAATCAAATGTAATTTAAGATACATAACATAAAAGAAGTTCTTGAATGGAAATTAGAAGAGAGAAATCCCTTACAAAATTCCAGCATAGTAACAGATTTGGTAAGGGTAAAAATGATAGAGTATAAATAGTATCTCATTAAAATAACATTAATTGGATAGAAAGGTAATGATAATAAATTAATTACAATATAACCAATTGAAATTAAAATGAATAATTTTAAAGAAGGTTCTTGAATTCAAAGAAAGAGAGGAATGTGAGGATCCTTTACTTGAGTGTGTAAATCAAAAAGCTTGGGTGGGGCTTCTTGAGAGCTTGGGGGAACCTTTTGAGGACTATATAGAGTGTATGGAAGAGTATTTACATGATCAAAGTAGTTTTAGTGAATATAAATGGGATCTTGGGTGGGTTTATATAGGAAAAGAAAGGAATTTATTTATTATTTAGGTTTTGGACTGTACATAATAAAATATCTAAAATCGCAAACCATTCCATGGTTTTTTCCAATGGTTTCTACCAAATGAGATTAGTTTAAATTATTTTATAATTAAAAGGGTAGAACTTATTAAAATGTTACCATTAGTGATGTGGAGGTGAGTCACACTCTTAAAGAAATGATTTTAAAACCTTAAAATATATTATAAATTTTAGAGTATTCACAAAGGATTTATAAAATAAATCAAATAAACATAAAATAAAATAATTTTAAAGTAAAAAACATATACTTGGTCTTGTATTCCATTTATACTACTTATTATATCACATCTGGGTCATTATGATGTCATAAAACACAAATTATATTTATACGATGTTTAATTTTTACCCGAAAATTCGACTTTCTCATAAAATTATGAAAATTCACCATTGGATAATTTCAACATTATTATTCCAAAAATATTATTCATTTTATCTAAATAATTTTCTAAATATTTGAATTTTCACTTTTAAAATAATTATCGATATTTATTGAAAATGGTGGGTTTTTTACAATAATAGTTTTCAAACCCCAATAAAAAATACATTTGACTTCATAAAATTATATGATCATTTCTATTTTATATAAATTATTTAATAATAATATTTCATTGATATATTATTTATTTCATAAATACATTAATTCATAAATACATTAATTCATAAATTCATTAATTGAATTTTAATATTAACCAGAAAACAATGTGTGCTTTATTGTATCAAAATAAAAATCATTTGCAAAGTAACAAAAATAGGATGAAAATATATTCATCATTCAATAAAAAAAATTTCACATACTAATATTTATAGGGTATTGATACATATCCCTTTAATACACCAGTAAACACCCTAAGATTAATGTGCGTGATGGTGGTAATTTCATGGGGTGGTTCGTCGAACATGGTTTGGGTCATGATCTTAATGAGCTTGAAATTATACTGTAAACAGTTTCACTCATGCTTAAGTTATTGGATCTCATATTAGACTTGATCAAGGGAAAATCTCAGAAATTATATCTTATAAGCTCCAATAGATGGGATTCATAGGGTACGATCCTACTGGTTGAGGCTATCACTTCCTTTATCTTTTTCAATTGGATTTTTTAAAACCCTATATTTATATTAATCATGTGATCACTGTTCAAAGACTATATTATCAAGGGTGAAGATACTTAAAGATCATTTAAATCAAATTAGATATAATAAAACAAATTAAATTCAAGTTTTTCTATAACCATATTATATTTAGTTGAATTAAAAGGGGGAATTTTATTTATAACAGTTTGGGTCATTACAAGAGGTGTGGGAGTAGGATAAGTAAGAGGAGTGGGATATAAAGGTGGAGGTGTTGGAATAGGATAAGTAGGAAGTGTGTGATCTATAGGTATAGGTGTAGGAGTGTTATTAATAGCCTGAATCTAGATTTTCATGTCTATAAACATCAATTTTACTGAATCTCTGATCATTTTGTTCATCATCTCAAAAATATTTTGAATTATTGCTACCAAAGATTATATTTTTTTATAAACATCCTTCATTGAAGAAACTTCAGAATGTTTAAACACTTTCTTATCGATATGTATGCCAGGTATCATCACACACTACCCATGTGTTCAGGATTTCCCAATGTTTTAGCTAAAATATCCTCCCTAACCTCAACTATGAAAACCCATTTTGTTTTCTACTCCTCAAGATATTCCTGTATAGAATATTTGAAAAAAAAATAGTGAATCACAATTTATAAATAATTGATTGAAATTAAATAAATAAATAAAGTAAACATATTACAAACCTATAAGACACAACCCTTGAATATTCTATAAGATATTTTTTTTATTGCTCATTTTAGTCCTCTTCCATTTTTTATTTCTAGTTGGGGGGAAGGAGGGTTATCCTCTATAGATCTTGAAGACTCAACTCTCAATTTTTGAAAATTTTTAGGTATCAATTGTTATTTTAATAATGTATACCCTCCCTGATATAAATTATGAGGGTATACATTTCTTGATTGTATATCCTTATGAGATCTCCTCATTTGTTGTAAAGTAATAATAAATAAATCATTAATATGATTGTTAATATAAAAAAACTTCTAAAAGTTAAAATTTCACTTACCAAAAATGCTTCTTATTGTATGCTTTCAAAAAAATTATTCCATTTATCTTCATCTATAATGGATATATATATCACATGGATTTTGATTTTGACTATGTCCAAAAATGAAATATGATGTGAGGGTTGATTTAAAATCATTCCATATCCTAAAAGCCAATGTTAAACATTTCCTCCTAACTCCTCCAGTATCAAGTATATAAAATTTAATCTAATAATAATGGGTAAAACATATATTAATATAAACATTTCATGATAATTAAAATAATGACAAATGATCTTACTAAAACTATCTCCCATGGTTGAGATATTTTCATTTTGTCAAAACTTCTCCAATCAGCAATCAAAATAATAATTTTTATTTTAGCCTGCACTATAATAAAATACTTGAATTGTTTTGAATTTGGACCTCTTGGAATATCATTATCATCAAATTCAACTGGTATCTTCTATTCCTGGCTACGGGAAACTAATAATTTTGGTAAATGTGTTTTGTCATGTTTACCGAACCTCGAACTCTTTTTCCCCCATCGAAGTATATGCCTCTTGTACAGAAGGATGAGGAGGCTCATCAATAGGAGTATATGTATATTCCTCTCTAGAGGTATGTGTAAGATATTATCCATAAGTATGCGGTGGATTAGATGTTTGATCTTTCATTATCCTACAAATCAAAATAACAAACAACTGGTACACAAATATACAAATCCAACTATTACATACAAATGTAAATAAAAAATGAAAAATTATCAAACAAAAAGTAAAATAAACTAAACAAATTTTTATTCATATTTTTTATAGTCAACTAAAATGCTAAAAATATTAATGAGAGTTGAAATGACATAAACGAATGAAAAAAAATCCAAAAATGGTGTGTTAATAGTAAAAAACCTCCAACATATTACACCATTTTTTACACCAAAAATAATATTTTTTGAATATATGAAAAATTTTCCAATAAAAAGTAAACTAAACTAACCAAATTTCTATTAATATTTATTAGATTAGTTAACTAAAATGCTAACAAAAATAATGAGAGATAAAAAGAGATAAAATAATGAAAACAAATCTAAAAATAGTGTTTGAATAGTAAAAATACTCTATTGTATTAAATCATTTCTTATACCAAAAAGAATAATCTTTTAATATACTCTTTTATAAAATATTTTTATTTTTATTTAAAATATTATATTTGAAATAAATTTTTTCCACAAAATCAACAAATAGATAAGTTGTGTAAAGGTAAACATGGTAAAATAAACAAAACTAAAATAATATAAATAAATAATTTAACTTATTAGTTATAATATGTGTTTTAATAAAGAAAATAAAACTAATATATCTAACATTTTATGAAATTTTAAATAGTAAATAAAAAATAAACATATGTTACCTGTAATATTAGGAATGTACTGAAGGATTTTTTTTCCAAAATTCCTTCATCGTGATCATTCCATATGAAACAGACCATGTCTACAATGTGCTCATCGATATTATCTATTAATATTTCCATGTAATTAGGGATCTCATATTAATCAGCATCTTATTCAAGTTTATCATCACCAACATACTGATTTTTTTACTTGTAAAACAATAGACCTCTGTATATTGGATTGATCAAGAACATAGAAAATTTTCCTCACATGTGTTTCCATGATAAAAGGATCAGATGTGTATTTCAATCTATTTAGATTAACTAGTGTCATTCCAAATTCATCATGTATGATACTATTATTATCGACAAACCATTTGCATTTAAACACTGTAACTCAAAATTTAATTTAAAAAACCTCTCATATTTCTTCATTGACTCCACAATATGATCTTGATGCAAAGATTGGGTGTTTGTCTTTGGCACATGAAAAATGCATTGCTTCTGTAAAAACTAATAAACTATTATTATGAACTACACTTCTATTGTCTTGATCTTTCATATGAAATGTATATCTATTAATTTCATACCCAAACCATGTTATCAAATTTAAACCTAGAACACCCACTAACCATCTCAATGTATCTAATTCATCTGATCTACTAAGAACAGTCTCTTTAAACCATGGAAAAAAAGTTTTGTTTTGTTCATTAAAAATCCACATATATTTCTTCATTGGATAACATTACTTTAACACATTAATATGAAATGTTATATATGGTTGAGCATCATCTATGTTATTAAAGATGTATAAATGTACCTTCTTTATCAGATCACCTATCAATGATTTTAGTTTCAAGTCATGGATCCCATTTCCCCCATAATTGACTCATTCATGGAGAGATGTAGGCAAACCGATGTGCTCCATTCCAGACAAGTAACTTGAAAAAAATTCTGCAACCTCCTCAAAAATATACTTCTCAACAACAGAAGCTTCAGTTCGATATGGATTCTTAACATACCCCCTAAATCTCTTCATAAACCTTTAAAAAGTACACATAAAATTTAGATATACAGGTCCACAAATCTTTATTTCTCGAACCAAATGAACCATTAAATTCACCATGATATAAAAAAAATATAGAGGAAAATACATTTCTAATTGAAAAAGTATAGAAACTACTCCATTACCTAAATTGTTCAGATCATTCAGATCAATCACCTTATTAAAAACTGAATTGAAAAAATAACACACCTTTATGATAGTCATTCTAACACGGATGGGAAATATTCCATGCAATGAAACTAGTATGAGTTATAGCATCATGATGTGATAATCATTAAATTTTATACCTTTCAACTTCAAATCATTTAATGATAAAAAAAATACATTTGAATAATAACCTTATGGCACTTTAATATCATGAAGAAACTGACAAAAGCTAATTTTCTCCTTCTTGGATAATGTATGACAAGCCTGGGGAAGCAATTTTCACCTTCCATCAGGAGTGGGATCTAACTTCAAACATATTCCTATTGAGAGTAAGTCTAATCTTGCATTCAATCCATCATTAGTCTATCCTTTAATATCTAACAATGTTCCAATTTAGTTGTCCCATATATTCTTCTTTGTGTGTATGAAATCAATGTTATATTTGACCTCATGATATCTCCAATATGGTAGCTCAAATAATATTGATTGTTTCTTCAAAATATTTCTATCATTTCCATATTTTTGTGTCTTTTAGAATTTCACGTCAATTTTTTTTAACCTCTCAAAATATTGATTGGTGGAAAATGGTTTTGGAGAAATATAAAATTCTTGTGAGTATCTGAATACCTTTTTTAATATTATATAAGAGATAACCATAGACAAAAAACTTCAATAAACCATGTATACTTTTTTTCTCCCATGTTTTAGTTGATAATATGAAGTCTATTATTCGCAAATTAGATGGGTTTTATTCCCCTTAACATTGTATCCATACAAATTTTCATATGATGAGAATTTATTCATAGTGAACATAGTAATTGCATACAATTGAAAATATTCCAATTTATAAGAATCATACACCCTAATACCTTCCTCCTATAAAAGTTTTAAATAATCAATTAATGGTTAAAATAAAACATTAATATCATTTTTGGGTTGTTTTGGTCCAAAGATCATTAAACTCGACATGAAATATTTTTGCTTCATACAAAATTTAGGATATAAGTTGTAAAATACCAATAAAACAATCCATGAACTATGTGTGCTAATAAGGCTTTTATATGGATTCATTCCATCCATGAAGATTCCAAGTATGAGATTTATAATTCATTTCTGAATATAGGAAAATATTGATCAATTTTCTTCCACTGTGGAAAATTAGCTAGATACCATAATTTTCTATTATATATCTAATCATTTGTATGTCATATTAACCTTTTTTCATCATTTGATTTTTCAAATAAACATTTCAAATAAGGAATTCAAGGAAGATACCAAAATTCCTTAGCAGGGTTCTCTATAACTACTAAATCAGCCTATGATTTTTCTTTAAAAATATACCATGATTTCCCACATTTAGGAAATTATGACATAAATTCATATTATTTCATATATATAACATAGTAATTCAAGGATTCATGTATTTTATTATACCCCAATCCCATAGGGCATAATATTTTCTTTGATTTATAATGTGAGTTTGGAAGATCATTGTCTTTAGGAAGAATATCTTTCAACAATTATAGCAACTCTGTAAAACTCTTGTCACTCTATCCATTTTTCTCCTTCAAGTTAATCAATCTTAACACTATCGATAAAACTGTAAATTTTGTACAACCTGGATATAATGGTTTTTCAACATCACCATATAGATGCTCAATTTTTTGTTCTTTCTCAATTGCCTCTAATTCGATGTCACGAATCATTTCATCAATTTGATCAGACTTATCATCTTACAAAGCATCATCATCAATAGATATGAAATTCTTCCCAGTTTCACAATGCCAAATCCAAGGGTTGTAACTTGGATTAAAACCATGAAAAATTAAATGATTTTTGAACTCTCTACTTTTCAACTTATTTAGATTTAAACATTTTAGGCATGGATAGAAAAACATGTAATTTTTTGGAACATTTCATTTAGAAACTTCCAAAAATGCATCGACACCTTCCTCATATTCATCACTTATTTGAATTACAGTAATCCAACTTTGACTTTTTATTATATATATAATATCAAAAATTGAAAATAAGTAATTATAGTTTCAAATTTAATTACATATCTACTTTTATAAATAAAAAAATACCATAACACATTTCACAAAAAAAAGAAATACAATATATTTGACAAACAAAATTATAACGTTGAACATATTAAATTATCATTATTTAATAAAAAAATTGCAAACCTTAATATAAAAAATCATTCATAAATTAAAAAATATCTAAGATGTGCGAATAATTGAAACTAAAAATATAAATAGATTGAATGCACAAAAAATTGAAAAAATAAACACAAACTATAAATTGATTTTTATTGGGATGATTGAGAAGGTGACACCAATGGTAAGAAGGCACAAGCGGTGACCGAAGATGGGCATAGGTGGATGGTGACTGAAAGATAAAGAGACATCAATAGAAAATTCGAACCACAAATACAAATTCAAATGAAAATATCTTAGATGCATGAAAAACTGAAACAAAAAACACAAAATGTAAATTGATATCAGATTTAGGATGACTAAGAAGTTAACACCAATAGGAATAGGTGACAAGTGGATAATGACAGATGATGGTGGTATATTCCAACTCAAAGATAAAGCAAAGTTAAATAAAAATTGAAACCACAAATATAAATAGCTATAATTTATGGAAAATGTAAATAATAAATATTAACCGTAGATTAAAATTAAAACTATGACGAGCGGCACCAATGAGAAGAAGTGTGAGTGACAGTTGGCGATAGGTGACTGTGGATGGCGGTGGTAGATTTCAACTCAAAGGTAAACCAACATCAAATAAAAATTGAAACCACAAATACAAATAGATAAAATTTACACACACAAAATGGAACCAATAAACACTAACTTTAGATTGAAATGAAATCTAAGATGAGTGACACCAAGTGCGAGCAATAATAAACTAATGGGTGGTCATGGATGGGAGTGGTCAATACCAAATGAAATATATTCAAATACAATGATCAAATAATTAAGAAATTTGATGCCACTAATTGAAGAATTAATAGTTTCAAATCTATAGATCATTGAATTTTAGGATTAGGGTTCACCGCATGAGAGGAAAATGAGAGCTATCACATGAAAGAAAGAATCAAAAATGAATCCTCTCAATAATGATTAAATTATAATGGTTTTTCATGTCGGTTATTCAATAACCAATGTGAAAATTAGATATTTAATGTTGGTTATTCCATAATAAATGCAAAAAATAAGCTTTTCCATGTGATTTATTGGATAAAGGGAATGAAAAATCATGTGGTTTTATTTTCCACATCGGTTATTCAATAACTGGCATGAAATATCTTATTTTCCACCTCTATTATTTAATAATCGGCATATAAAATAAAACCGAAAGATTTTTCACATTTAGTATTTAATAAAGAATGTGAAAAAAATGGTTTTTCATGTTAGTTATTGAATAACCAATATGAAAAATCTTATGGTTTTATTTTTCACATCATTTATTCAAAACTGGCATGAAAAATATTTTAGGGAAAATATATTTTGTGTTAGTACATCTAGATCATCCATTATCTCCCTAGATCCACCTCAAAAAAACCATCCAATAGAGGAAAAAAACTAAGTCAATCTCAGGGATAACTCCCAGTATAGTAAGACCCCAAAGGTCTCATTTCTCATCCAGTCCTGAACAAGAACGACCTCAAACATCAAATACCACAAGATCAAGCACCAGGTTTGTCTGCACCCAACCTGGAAACTGGAAATGTTGAGAGTAACATTGACCATATCATAGGACAACAAACACGCGGCACCCTCCATCGTCTCCAAAACCTCAGCTCAAGTAGGACACCCTACAAAGGGATCCTCTAGCAAAACCAAGCCTCAATCCAAGCCTGCCAAAAGAAACCATAGCCAATCTCACAACTCATGGCCCAAAGATCGATTGCCTAGAATGGAAACCTCAAGGCACACCACCCTAAAGAGAAACCTTAAACCACACTACACCCATAGGGGAAACCCCAAGCTACACTATTCCTAGAAGGTAATTACTAAAACAGGTCCCTCAGACCTATCTCAAACTCTCCCAACAGCACCCATTTGTACCCAACATCCCATGGTGTCTTCCCAACTCAGATGATATTAATGAACTACACCTAAAACAAAAAACTAGTGAAGATCATCCAAAAATCCACTTGATCCCTTCTTCCAAAATATATCCAAAAAACATCAAATGAACTCACCCGACTTCCTCAACCAAGGTGATCAACAAGAACACACCCTTACCTAGGCCTCATAACTCACAACCCAACCCCCTGAGAGGATTCCAGAACCAAAACCTCAAAGTAATCCTCTTACCAAACTCTATCAGTCCAAAACTCTATTTAGATGGACTCTAAACATTGAAAGGATTCCCCATCACGATCTACATGGAAAATCATCAGAATGGATTCCTCTTATGTCCAATTCTGAGCCTGGGGTACAAAGACACCCAAAACCCCTTGCTGTAAAAAGTACACGACATGTACTTCTGATTTCATGATGTGTACTCTCAAAGGTACACCTATCCATGTACTTTTACATGGCCTAGGCAGACTCAGGGTTTTTTCATGTACTAGTACATGGATAAGTCATACATGGGGTTTGGATGTGTACTATTATGTGTCCATGTCCCCCTCACACACGGTTTCTGCCCAAGTATAATGCCACATGGCCATGTACTACTACAGAGCATGTACTCAAAGTACACTGTGTGAAGTTATAGAATATTTTCCTTCCAATGTACTTGGATACATGGACAAGTACCACTACACGAGGTGTACTCTAGGTTCATGGTGTGTAGTCCCCAAAGCTCCACATTCCTGAGTACTCGACCACATGGACAAGTAATACTACATGAGGTGTAATTAAAGTACACAATTTTTACTTCTAAAAACTTCATCTTTCCCAAAAAAGAAGAACACATGGTGTGTTTTTATAAAACCACACGCCATGTGATTGGGATTTCCAAATAGGAAACCCTTGTGAACCTCCTGAAACCCGCGAATATCCCCCAAAACCACTAGACTGATTCTATAAGGGTACCCAACAACATAAAAACATGATTAAAACTTAAAAACAACTAATTTATGAGTATTTATAGTGAAAAAATTAAAAAGGGACTACCTATGGGTGGGAACCACTAAATCTTTGATCTGATTCATGATCCATAGCTACCACACATCGATCTGACTCCTCCTGAGCTCTGCGGCGACACATCTTCCTCCCTATCTCTCCCTATCTCTCTATCTCTCCATCTCCCTATCCTCTCTCGGCCACAATAAAGGGAAGACCCAAGGTGGAATATGCATGAAGAAAACGTGGGATAGAAGATAAAAGAAAATGAAAAATGAAAAATAAAAAAAAAGGAAAAGAAAAGAAAACGAGGGTCCAGCCCTGGCCACAGTGCCTAACTCGTGGTTATGCCTCACTTAGGAAAAAACCTCCATTACAGACTCAACCACAGAGTCATAATTTGGATCTGACATTTTGAGCTAAATATATCACCAAATAAACATGAATGATTAAATAATAATTATTTATTTATTTATTTATTAAATATTCCACCAAAATTTGAATGGCTTAGAATTCTACCAAACTTATACCCTAGGGTAAACACCCTATTATAATACTAACAGAGTAGTCAAAAAATTATATAATATCTTATGATAGGATATATTTCAACTTTTTCCCTCTTACACCACTCAAGAAAAAAAAACAAATTTCCCTTGTTTTTCTCAAACCATCATGATGTGGTTCATGACAATAGCTAACTTCTTAGCAACTTAACCAAGGTCTTCCAATAGAATTATAATATGGGTAGTGTATAAGATCCCTATCTGAAGAATTGTTAAATGAAAAACCAAAAAAAACACTCTAAATTGTTTAAAAAATTGATTGAGATGTGATTATTATCATACATACAACTTATATCCATTTAAAAAAACAATGTTATATGTCATGTCATAAAATCATTAAAATAAGATTGAAGTCAAATCAAAAATATATTTAAGGAAATGATACTTGTTCACTTTATTTCAATCAAATTGGAAAACATTGAAATAAGGTTGAAATCAAATCCATTTTAAATCACTCTCCATTTTTATTAATAAATAGAAAATTTAACATACATGAATACATAATTATAAAAAAACAACTTATTTTATCATGAAAAATACAATTTAAGAAGGAAAAAGGTTATTTGGTAATAATTCAAACTATATATTTATCACCCATATCCTTAATTTTATAACTCAATCCCATGAGATAACACAATACCATATATATAAAACTATAATATTGAAATCCATTATATCAATGGATAATAACTATATATATTACCACACAAAAATTAAATGTATGGATTAATTTAAAAACTAGTCCATATGATAATTATAATATAAAAGACAACAATGTATATAAAACATGAACCATGGTATATATAGTGGTCTAAATCTCACAAGTTACAAACCAAACATGAAATTAGTTGAGGTTTTCCAATAACTAGATTATATTAGTAGTAACTAAGTAGGTTTTTATTATGTAAAAGGCCATAAAAACACTTACTCAAAACAACCCACACAAGGCATAAGACATAAAAAAAACATCTCTTTAGACATATCAAAACAAAGGAAATTTTCCTTCATATAAATATTTTTTCCACATATTTAACATAATTTAAGAAATATCTTCATGTAACAAAAAAATTGTCTATATTCAACCTTTTATAAAACCAAGATCAATCTATATATTCAAACTATATATTAAATTTTAAATCCAAACATTTTTAAGACCTTAAATGAATAATTTCAATTATTAAAATAAAATATTAAAATGAATAATTTCATAACCCCCTAATACATTAATAAAACAAAAAAAGTACTATAATAATTAATTATAGATTTACCTCATATATCACACAAAATAATGGGTATATATTAGATTTATGTAGAAGTGGTTATTAACTAAATTAAAAAAAATCATCTCTTACAATCAGATTTATTATGCAACACAATAAAAAATATAATCAAAAATAAACCTCGTTCAATGAATCAGGAATAATCCTAATATAAAATAATCTAGGTTAGTATTTTATACTTAAAAATGATGTTTAGTGAAAGATGATGGATTTGGAACTCTCCAATTTGATGTTCAAGAAGAATAGATTCAAAACACCAACTGAGGAGAGATCATTAGGGATGGAAAAGAAAAGGGAAGGTTGATCATAGGGTTGAATTGGGATGGGAGTGATATGGGGGGAGGGGAGGTTGTGCAGTTGGGATGTAGGTTAAAGGTTATACTAATGGATTTTTAAAACCATTGGTAGAGCCTGAATATATACCAAAGTTTTTTAAAAACTATCGGTATAGCATAATCTATACCAACGATTTAAAGAAACCATTAGTATAGCCTTCCTATAAACAGGCTATACCAATGGTTATTACAAACTATTGGTATAGGGCCATTGGTATACCATTTCTAGTAGTGACCATGGTGCACAAGCTCCACTAACCCAGAACCCAAGGCATGGTTCATCCTCATCGAAAACCCTCATCGATCCCAGTCTCTCTACTCAGGTACCTTCCCAAGCCAACCCACTCTAATCCCCCTTGGCAACCCCATTCCATGTACCTTTATATATTGTGTTTTTCATTTAAATGCAAATTTATATAGTTGTTTCTTTGGGATTGTGGGGTTCTATATTTTTTCTCATCCATGTTTATTAGTGAACTTACCCCACCATCCAAGAATACATTTATTCACTAGAAACTAATCAAAAACAAAACCCAAGTAAAAAACTCATAATGAGAATAGAAAACAACAAGGGATCTACTAAAAAATAAAAGAAAATAATGAAGCATGGATTCACCTGAGTGATAAGATCCTTAAAGAGGTAAGGGACTACCAACTTCATGTGCAATTTTAAATCCAATTGCACAATATTTGGAATCACAAGTATCCCCCTTTTCATGGGTATAGTTTGATGTGACAACCAACATACTGCTAACACTTGGAAGCAACCCTCTCATCATGGCCCATATGGTCCCTGAGGACTCGTCCTTCTCAAATCGCTCTCCAAGAGACCTCTCTTACCTCAAGGGGTGTTTCCCATCTCACACAAGACGTGTCACTATCCCGTTCACCAACAAAAGGCCTAAGCCTTTGCAATCTATCCAACTAGCCCTAAGGAAACCATCCTAGGATACCTGTGTCACATCACTAACCCTGAGACCTTCCAAAGGCCTCATTCCATCTCAACGTCACTCTTTCCCCCTTGGAAACATAGTTTTCAGGTGATCACAATCATCATAAGTTCTAAAGAGCACCCATCCCGAGCATAGGAGGACAAATGCCAACCTATCTACCTTTCCCAGGGCACCCCCAACCCCTATCCATCTACCCGAACACATTCAATATGCATGCATCAAGAAACTCATACATAATAGGCATGTGAGCTTGTATCAAAAGGGTCCACTTACCTCCAAACAGAGTTACCACCCTTGCCAAGACTCGGCCTAGCCTACGCATGCTTCCACCAAACCCATATGTGCCCTCCCAAGGCTTTGCTGCACACTTGGGAACCTACCTCACACCATACGATATAAATAATTAATTATAAACATTTATAATTAATTATTTAATTTAATTCAACACAACATAATCATTGAAAAGCTCATCGAGCACCATCGCATCACTGGAACCTCAACCAACTACACCCAAAGAGTCCGTAACACACCCCTGACACCATCCCACATGAAATCCCTATTGTTCTACACCAAAGAAATATTCAATTTTGACCAAATTCATTATACCCCCTAAATAAAATAAGTGTATAGGCTTACTGTAATGACCCAATATTTTTCAAAATAAATTCATTTCTTATAAGTATGTCATTAAATCACAACATAATTAACTACTAAGTACTAAGTAACCTTTAAACATAAGTTTGTCACTTATGTGTTTGGAATTTTAAAAATCTGACATACACGGTTGCAATCAGTAAGTTATTTAGAGTCCAATAAGAAAAACTTAATTTTGGTGAATAGTAACATACCCTTATGAATAATAACATACCATTATGAATAGTTATATACCCTAATGAATAGTATCCTTACCTATGATAATATATAAATAATATTCAAGTTGAAAGTACGATATACCTATATTTTAGAATAAGTAAATGAATGCTTTTTTATAATAAATTATGATTTTAATTAAATATTAAAATAATCATATTTAGAAAATTATTTTTGAAAAATGGACTTCATTTTTGGATTCTACAAATCGAAAAATGGTTAGGGTGAATTTTTGAGATTTTTCTGAAATACTTGAATTTTTAGTGAATAGTAAAATACATTAATTTACCGTATAAATACACTATAGTGAAAATCCACTATTACTGACATCACAAGTGATGTAAGAACCCAAATCTCGAAATCACATGCATTTATTACTATTCTTGGTCATTGAATACTTACTATTCCTTGTCTTGTGAAGAAATAATAAACTAATGATTAAAAAATTATGAAAACCCTTCTCTCCTCCACTATAAAAACCCCCCTTCACTCCCTCTTCTCTTCACTCCTCTCAATCCTTGTGCCTTTCCAATATTCTGACCAAATCTCTCCCCAATATCCTCCCCCAAATCCAAAATCTCCCATCCTCTTCAAAATACCAAAACCTCTCCCCTTAAGAGGTTCTCAAAGGAGGAAGTCTCGAGAGGTAAATTCCTTTTTCCAATTCCTTCATTTCTTTTAAGTTCTTTTCTTTTTGTTTCTTTCCTCACATCCCTTCACCCAAATAGTATGATAACTCCAGTAACATACATGTATTGGAATTTTTTCATGCTAATGGGATATTTCATTATCTTCTCTTTTTTCCCCACCTTTTATTTGAAAGAAATGAAAGCACTGTTTGAGATGTGCTAATTTATCCCATTCAAGGACAAGAGTTTATCAATTTATATTATTATATTTAATTATGGTCATGAAACCATTTGTGTTATGGTTGAACCAGAATATTATATATTTAATATATCCTATTTTTGGTTCTTTAATCCTTTTTTTACAAATTTTATAAATCAAAACATGTTCTTTGTAATCAAACCCACCGATTAACAAAAACGGTTGTCACTATGTTTTTATATAATAATTTGACTTCACTCTAAGTAACCAAATTAAATTTAAAACCATTTAATCTTATGGATGTGAACTAATAGAATATAACTTCAATTATGAACAACCTCTTTCATATTACATGTTTATCCAAACATGAATATAAGTGAACCGGTCATTAAAACTGAGTAAACAAACAAGCCCGAACAATGAAATTGACTCTTATAACCAATCAGAACACTTATAAAGGAACTTAAAATGATTATAATAAAACAATTAAATATATAATAATTTCTGAAAATATTAATTAATAAACCTAATTTTTTTATTTAGGTCTTTAATAAAAAGTGGAGAACACCAATGGATTTAAGGTAAGGGTCCTCTCTATTTCACTCTTAATGAAGATTATCCTATATGCTATGCCTTTTTATGTGTAATAGAAAATGATGGGGTATGTTTTCACACCTCCCCTGTGCTTCCATAATGATGTATAAGTGATGAGAAACCCCTTTTCTCTCTCATCAAGACCTCTTAGGTACACCCAACACCATGCCAATAAACTGTAACGAATTCCACCTGAACCCTTTTTATTCATTAGGGTTTCCTTATCTTTCTTTATATCAAAGTGGATTTATCTTATCTGTTAATGTACATATTCTAAATTCTATTTAGTTTTAAAAAATTCATCTATTAATACCCTTTCATCACTCTCTTTCAGGGATATTCATGTTTTTAAAATATTCCCTCCTTAGAACTTTCTGATAAGAAAACCTCTTTTAAGGGAACTTCCCAAATTTTTACCCAATTTCAAGTGCACTCTATCCTCTGTTTTAAGCCACCATTATCTTTATAAAATCATTCTTTTTATTATGGAAACCTTATTGGTTCAATTATGGTTTTATATAAAAGATTGTCCTCTATTCTATTTTAAAATCTCTATAGCATTTTCTTTAAAACCGCACAAAAATGTTTTAATGCTAATGTTACTCAAATACATTTCATATAAGTTGTCCCTTCTGTTTGACACCAATTACCATGTTATATGACTATTTTACCCTATGAATGTCCATGTATGTTCTAATTATTTTCTTTCATGGACACTTTCATGATACTCCCATTGTTTATGATTTATGTCATGTTTGTGGTACCCAATTCTTTCCATGGGTACCCTTATGTTTATGTATGGTTGATTATGTATGATTATTTATGTGGAAAGAATATTTATGTGGTAAGAATATTTATGTGGCAATAATATTCATGAAAATATTGAGATGGGTGCGCCCAGATAGCGCTCTAATTCATTGGGTAAAGTTAAGTCTCGTGAGATGCGATGTGAAACGGGATTGGCGGTTAGCCTTGACCCATACTAAAATGGGAAACAAAATTGGAGGTTAGCCTTGACCCGTACTAAAGAAATTTTTAATGATTCTATCACATTTATATGATTCCATGTTTATATGATCCCATGCTTATATGATATGATTTCATATGTTCCATGCTTTGGATATCATTATATCATGCCTCCTAACTCATGTGCTTAATATGTATCCTTATGTTCATTCCCTTACTGGGATTTTCAGCTCATCCCTTTGTTCATGTGTTCCCCAAAGTACCCTATGTAGATGTAAGGGCTCAAAGGAAGTTAGGATCTCTTTATGGAGATGAAATAAAGAAGTGTTTTTTTAGCCTCGTGTTTTATGTTATATGTACCTAGTCTTCCAAGACACTAGACTTAACGATCCTTGGCTTGTACTCTAATATATAATTATGCTTAAAATCATGTAATGTTGTATGTAAAAGGCTTGGGTCTCTATAGTTGGTATCAGAGGATAGTCTAGTTATTTTTGGAGATTAGGAATAGATCACCTTAGTGAGAACCTTAAGGATAAGACTAAGTATAAGAAAACATTCCTAAATTTTGGTTAGTATTGAGTAAGTGATTTATCAAGAAAATACATCCCTATCTGGATAAGAGCAAGTAGAGGTGGCTCTGTCACAGATGTACCTAGGAGTGAAAACTCCGACAAGGAGTTTCGGGCTTGACCCGGGGTATCCTGGTACACGACAATGGGCCTTGCTGGACTTTTGGTTCTGACACTTATGGGGGATATGCTTTGGTATATTCAAGAGCTTAGAAAAAACCATTGTTAAGGGATAAAAAATCCCATAAGAATATAAGTTAAGAAATAGATCGAGCATAACCTAGATATAAACCTAAGGAATCACAAGTTAGTATATACTTGTTCTTTATAAGTTTATCCTTTTATGTTCAAAGTTTCCTTCTTATGCTTAACAGCTAAGTATTCAAGACCTCTGATTATATGTTATTTTTCTTAGTTAATGGAGGGAAATAGAAGAACACATTCCAACAACCAATGTGATAGGAAATGTGAAGATTTCCCTAATGATATGCCTGATATGATGGGAGTGGGTGCTCAAAACTTCATGACAGTACTTACTCTGCTGGCTCGAGTTATGAATAATAACTTGAATCATGCAGAACGCCCTCCTCCACCAAGGAAAGAGAAATTTGTTCTATAATTCTTCATGAAACAAAGGCCTCCCATGTTTAGCGGATCCTCTGACCCCCTCCTCGTGGAACAATGGATTAACTCCATTGAAAATATATTCTCCATCCTCCAGTGCTCGGAAGAATAGAAGGTGGTACTGGCATTCTATTGTTTTGATGGGAAATCTGATTATTGGTGGACATTGATCAAGAATACAAATTCCTAAGAGGAAATTGATTCCATGTATTGGGAGGAATTCAAGAGGATGTTTTTAAACAAATATTTTCCTCAAACCCTCCATCTCAAGATGGAAAGAGAGTTCCTCGGACTCAAGTAGAAGAAAGATGAGTCCATCGGGGCGTATGAAGAAAAATTTACAAGGATTTCAAGGTATGCCTCTGGCTTTGTCATGAACACCGAAAGCAAGGTGGATCACTTCTTTAGAAGGCTAAAGCCGATTCTATGAAAAGAATTGTAGATTTGATACTTAAAAAGTTATTAGGATATGGTATGTTGTTCCCTCAAGGTTGAAATGGAGATTGGATACTCTCAGTGGTCTCGTGGGCCCAGTGACAAGAAGCGGAAAATGGAGAACAAAATGGGTGGTTCATCAAACAAATCTTATTATGAAAGGAATCCTAACTTTTACCCTTTCAAAAATTGTGGGAAGAAGCATCCTGGTAATTATCTAAAGGGAACCAAGAATTTCTTCAAATGTGGAAATTTTGGTCATATGGCCAAGAATTGTCGCTGGGATATGAAAATCCCACCAATGAGGAAGAATAACGGAAGGATCAAGTCAACACTCAGCCTATAGTGCAGTGTTACAACTACAAGGAGCATGGGAATTATGTGAACAATTTCCCTAAGTAGAGGGTTGTCGGAGGCAATCAACAATAGCCTCCAAGGCAACAATGAAGGGATTATGTTATCACTACTACTGAGGTGGAGCCAGACAATGATGTGGTGACAGGTACGCTAGTTATTCATTCAAGAATAGTGAACGTACTATCTGATTCTGGTTTTATGCATTCATTCATATCTTGCAAGTTTAGTAAAACTATTCAAACACCACCTCAAAATTTGGAGGAAAAGTTATCTGTGAGAACAGAAAATGGGTAAATTATTTTGTCCATGGTTTATAACTCCTCCTCAGTTGACATTTGTGGATTGAACCTCCCAGAAAATCTCATCATACTTCCTTTAGTGGAGTTCGACGCTATCTTGGGCATGGATTGGATATATTTATACAAAGCCAACATCAACTTTTAGGAAAGGGAGGTCACTCTTCACATCCCAAAGCATCCTCCAATTATATACAAGTGTAAAGAGGAAGACGAATCTACTTTAGGATCATCATCTCAAGTGTTGATATTGCTGCCTTATGAGCAAGCATATCTAGCTCAAATGATTGAGACAAAGAAGAGAATTGTGCTTGAATACATACCCATTGTGAGGGATTACACTGATGTATTCCCTAAAGAGTTTCCTGGTCTTCCTCCTAACTGAGAGGTTGAGTTCTCAATTGAACTTATCCTTGGATCTCTACCTATCTCAAAGAAACCTTATAGGATGGCCACTACAGAGCTGGAAGAATTGAAGAAGCAGTTACAAAAGAATTTAAAGAAGGGTTTTATACACCTGAGTGCTTCACCATGGGGTGCGCCAGTTCTCTTCATCAAGAAGGATCGATCAATGCGCCTCTACATTGATTATCATGAGCTCAATAAAATCATGATAAAGAACAAGTATCACCTTCCATGGATAGATGACTTGTTCGATCAGCTTCGTGGGGCTAGTTATTTCTCTAAGGTGGACCTTCGGTTGGGATATCACCAATTAAAGGTGAGGAAGGAAGATTTTTCCAAGACTTCCTTTAGAACGAGGTATGGACACTATGAGTTCATAGTGATGCCCTTTGGTCTCGCTAATGCTCCAGAAATTTTCATGGATTTAATGAATAGAGTTTTTAGAGATTACCTCGACAAATTTTTGGTAGTCTTTATTGACGATATTCTGATATACTCCAAGAGCAAGGAGAAATATGAGGAGCATTTGAATAGTGTGTTAAAGACTTTGTGAAGGGAGAAGTTGTATGCAAAGTATAGTAAATGTGAGTTCTGGATAGAGGAAGTATCATTCTTGGGGCATGTTATCACCAACAAAGGGATATATGTGGACCCTTCCAAGACAAAGGCAATTTAAGAGTGGCCCAGGCCAACTTCTGTAATGGAAATACGCAGCTTTTTGGGTCTAGCTAGGTATTATCAACGATTTGTGAAGAACTTTTCATGATTGTCAAACCCAATGACCAAGCTAACATAGAAGGAAGTAATTTTTTTCTGGACATAGGAATGTGAAGACTATTTCAAGGAGTTGAAAATGAGTCTTATTACTGTGCCAGTAGTCACACTCCCTACAAGTGGATAACTCTTCGTGGTGTATAGTGATTCTTCTAAGAAGGGTTTAGGCTGTGCGCTAATTCAAAATGATAAAGTGATATCCTATGCCTCAAGGCGGCTGAAAATCCATGAGAAAAACTATCCCACGCATGATCTGGAGTTGGCGGTTGTGATCTTTGTGTTGAAAATTTGGCGGCATTATCTCTATGGGGAGAAATGTGAGATATAAACTAACCATAAGAGTCTTAAATATATATTCACACATAAAGAGATTAATATACACTAGTGAAGATGGATAGAGCTCATCAAGGATTATGACTTCTCAATCCACTACCATCCTGGTAAGGCAAACAAGGTGGTGGATGCTCTAAGTAGAAAGGATCCTGCATCTTTATCAATGATGAGAATTAAAAAGGATCTAATCTTCTTAGATTTTCAAAGGATGAACATGGGAATCATTAAGGGAGGAACACCATCAATCCTTTCTCAAATTATTTCTCAACCATCACTCTTGAAGAAAATAAAGGATGCTCAATGAAATGATGTGGAAATTTAGAAAAAGGTTAAAGCTATCATAAATGGAAAATCCTTCAATTTAAAAATTAATGATGAAGGAGTTATAAGATTTGGGACATGATTATGTGTACCATACGATCCAGAGATAAAGAAGGATCTATCAAATTATGCAAATAGCTCGACCTTCTCTATCCACCCAGGGAGCACAAAGATGTATCGAGGTCTTCGAGAAAACTTTTGGTGGGAAAATATGAAAAGAGAGATTGTTGAATATACATCAAAGTGCCTGGTATGTCAACAAGTGAAGGCAGAGAGGAAAAAGTCTAAGGGGATGATGCAACCACTACCCATACCAGCATGGAAGTGGGAGAACATTATAATGGACTTTGTCACTGTACTTCCAAGGACATCCAGAGGAAATAATGATATATGGGTTGTTGTGGATCATCTTACAAAGATATCTCACTTTATTGTGGTTTGAGAGGACTTCTCATTGGATCAACTTGCATGGATTTACATCAAAGAACTGGTAAGGCTGCATGGAGTACCACTATCTATTGTATCTTATCATGATCCAAGATTCACTTCGAAGTTCTGGAAAAGTATCCAACATGCTCTGAAAACTGAACTAAACTTCAGTATGGCCTATCATCCTCAAACTGATGGTCAATCTGAGCAAACTATTCAGACACTGGAACACATGTTGAGAGTGTTTTCTATGGAATTAAAAGGAGGATGGGACCAACATCTTCCACTGGTTGAATTATCCTACAACAACAGTTTCCACTTGGGCATCTGAATGGCACCATATAAATCTCTTTATGGGAAAAGGTGCAGAACATCGGTGTGTTAAAATAAAGTTGGTGAGCGTAAGCTGCTAGGACCTGAAATGGTCAAAGAAATAGCGGAGAAGGTGAAAACCATTCAGCAGCATATCAAGGTAGCCCAAAGTCAACAGAAGAGTTATACAGATAACCATTGATGAGACCTTGAGTTAAAAGTCGGAGACATGGTATTTCTACACATATCTCTATGGAAGAAGGTCATGAGGTTTGGAAATAAAGGGGAGTTAAGTCCCAGGTACATCGGCCCCTTCGAGATCCTTGATCGAGTCGGAGCTGTGGCCTATCGACTGGAACTTCCAACTACCATGTCGAAAGTACATGATGTCTTTCATGTATCCCTCTTAAGGAAGTACATACCAGACCCTTCACATGTACTCTCTTCAGAGGTGGTACAGTTGGAAGATGATCTTTCCTATGAGGAGTGGCTAGTGAAGATCTTGGATCGTAAAGAAAAAGTTCTATGCAACAAGACTACTCATCTATTCAAGGTACTATGGTGAAACCATAAGTACAAAGAGGAAACATGAGAATTAGAGGAAGCAATGAAGGAAAATTACCCCCACCTATTTTTGTCCTAGAATGTAAAATGAAATTACAAGGGTGAAATTTCTTAAGGGGGGAAGAATGTAACGACCTAATGTTTTTCAAAAGAAATTCCTTTCTTATAAATATGTCATTAAATCACAACATAATGAACTACTAAGTGCTAAGTAACCTTTAAACATAAGTTTGTCACTTATGTGTTTGGAATTTTGAAAATCTGACATACACGGTTGCAATCAATAAGTTATTTGGAGTCTGATAAGAAAAACTTAATTTTGGTGAATAGTAACATACCCTTATGAATAGTAACATACCCTTATGAATAGTGATATACCCTAATGAATATTAACCTTACCTGTGATAATATATAAATAATATTCAAGTTGAAAGTATGATATACCTATATTTTAGAATAAGTAAATGAATGGTTTTTGATAATAAATTATGATTTTAATTAAATATTAAAATAATAATATTTAAAAAATTATTTTTGAAAAATTGACTTCATTTTTGGATTCTACACGTCAAAAAATGGTTAGGGTGAATTTTTTAGATTTTTCTAAAATACTTGAATTTTTAGTGAATAGTATAATACATTAATTTACCGTATAAATACACTATAGTGAAAATACACTATTCCTAACATCACAAGTGATGTAAGCACCCAAATCTAGAACTCACATGAATTTATTACTTTTCTTGGTCATGGAATACTTACTATTCCTTGTCTTGTGAAGAAATAATAAACTAATGATTAAAAAATTATGAAAACCCTCCTCTCCTCCACTATAAAAACCCCCCTTCACTCCCTCTTCTCTTCACTACTCTCAAGCCTTGTTACTTGACAATATTCTACCCAAATATCTTCCAAAGATCCTCCCCCGCATCCAAAATCTCCCATCCTTTTCAAAATACCAAAATATCTCCCATTAAGAGGTTCTCAAAGGAGGAAGTCTCGAGAGGTAAATTCCTCTTTCCAATTCCTTCATTTCTTTTAAGTTCTTTTCTTTTTGTTTCATTCCTCACCTCCCTTCACCCAAATAGTATGATAAGTCTAGTAACATAAATTCAATGTAATTTTTTCATTCTAATGGGATATTTCATTATCTTCTCTCCTTTCCCCACCTTTTATTTTAAAGAAATGAAAGCACTGTTTGAGATGTGCTAATTTAACTCATTCAAGGACAACGGTTTATCAATTTCTATTATTATCTTTAATTATGGTCATGAAACCATTTTTTGTGTGGTTGAACCAGATTATTGTATATATAAAATATCCTATTTTTTGTTTTTTTAATCCTTTTGTACAAATGGTATAAATCAAAACATGTTCTTTGTAATCAAACCCACTGATTAACAAAAACGGTTGTCACTATGTTTTTATATACTAATTTGACTTCACTCTAAGTAAACAAATTAAATTTAAAACCATGTAATCTCATATATTTTCACTAATATAATATAAATTTAATTTCATACAACCACTTTCATATTACATGTTTATACAAATATGAATATAAGTGAACCGGTCATTAAAACCGAGTAAACAAATGAACCCGAACAATGAAATTGAATCTCATAACCAATAAAAACGGTTATAAATGAACTTAAAATGATTATACTAAAACAATTAAATATAAAATAAGTTCTGGAATTATTAATTAATAAACCTAATTTGTTTATTCAGGTCTTTAATAACAAGTAGAGAACACCAACGGATTTAAGGTAAGGGATCCTCTCTATTTCACTCTTAATCAAGATTGTCCTCTATGCTATGCCTTTTTATGTGTAATAGAAAATTATGGGGTATGTTTTCACACCTCCCCCATACTTCCATAATGATTTATAAGTGATGAGAAACCCCTTTTCTCTCTCATAAATCCCTCTTAGGTACACCTGACACCATGCCAATAAACCGTAACGAATTTTACCAGAACCCTTTTTGTTCATTCAGGTTTCCTTATCTTTCTTTATATCAAAGTGGAGTTGTCTTATCTGTTTATGTACATATTCTAAATTTTTTTTAGTTTTAAAAAATTCATCTATGAAGAACCTTTCATCACTCTCTTCTGGGGATATACATGTTTTTAAAAGATTCCATCCTTATAACTTTCTGATAAGAAAACCACTTTTAAGGGAACTTCACAAATTTTTACCCAATTTCAAGTGCACTCTATCCTATGTTTTAACCCACCATTATCTTTATAAAATCAGTATTTTTATTATGGAAACCTTCTTGGTTCAATTCTGGTTTTATATAAAATATTGTCCTCTATTCTATTTTAAAAGCTCTATAGCATTTTCCTTAAAACCGCACAAAAATGTTTTAATGCTAATGTTACTCAGATACATTTCATATAATTTTTCCCTTCTATTTGACACCACTTACCATTTTATATGCCTATTTTACCCTAGTAATGTCCATGTATGTTTTAATACTTTTCTTTCATGTACACTTTCATGATACGCCCATTGGTTTTGATTTATGTCATGTTTGTGGTACCAAATTCTTTCCATGGGTACCATTATGTTTATGTATGGTTGATTATGTATGATTATTTATGTGAAAAGAATATTTATGTGGTAAGAATATTTATGTGGAAAGAATATTCATAAAAATATTTAGATGGGTGCACCCAGATAGCGCTCCAATGCATTGGGTAAAGTTAAGTCTCATGAGATATAATGTGAAATGGGATTGGCGGTTAGCCTTGACCCGTACTAAAATGGGAAATGGGATAGGCGGTTAGCCTTGACCCATACTAAAGAAATTTTTAATGATTCTTCCACATTTATATGATTCCATGTTTATATGATCCCATGCTTATATGATATGATTTCATATGTTCCATGCTTTGGATATCATTATGTCATGTCTCCTAACTCATGTGCTTAAGATGTATCCTTATGTTAGTTCCCTTACTGGGATTTTCAGCTCATCCCTTTATTCATGTGTTCCCTAGTGTACCCTATATAGATGTAAGAGCTAAAATGAATTTAGGATCTCTTTATGGAGATTAAATAAAGAAGTGTTTTTTTAGCCCCATGTTTTATGTTATATGTACCTAGTCTTCCAAGACACTAGACTTAACGATCCTTGGCTTGTACTCTAATGTATAATTATGATTAAAATCATGTAATGTTATATGTAAAATGCTTGGGTTGCTATACTTACCTCCATCAAAATGACAATGAACAACCAACAGATGGCATCTCAGATGTCCTCTATGCATGCTACGCAAAATCCCCATCAATCATCATTGATTTCACCATGCTCCAGAGAAATCATCACCAAAACTGAGCCCCATTTGAACCAAAAATTAAGAGCAGTGAAGGGGGAAGCCAAAAATGAAGAACAGAAAAGAAACTTACACAAAATTTCTACCCAAATGCACCAGGATCCATCCCCCCACCATGGGCTCAAGAGAAGAAGTGAGGGGAGGAGTTGGTCAAAAATGGCCCTCCCATCACCTCCCATACCTAAAATCTGAGGCACACCGATAGGGAAAATATAGAGATTACCATTGTTAAAACAACACAACTAGGCAGCCACCAACTATACGATGTGTTTGGGAAGAATGTATGGGCTTTGTCCACCCTCATCGGTAAGTCGGTGGTTGCATCAGAATTGTACCAACCCTCTGACCACCTCTCAGCTTCCTCCAATGCTCACCCGAACCTTTTGGACACCCCTTAAACATCAAACCCCATCCTAAAAAATCATTTTAATATGTTCAAACTCTTAAAATCACATTCTGATTCTCGATTTTCAAAACAAGTTGTCCACCAATGGGAAAATTAAAATTCCCGTGAGAATTTTCAACCCGTAACAACACGGGTCGTTACAACCCTTACCTTACTCTTTGAGTAGATCTTTTAGATTGAGTTTAAAGCCTTTGAAGATGGGACTTTTGACTATACTATAGCCTTATAAACATGGAAAATTAAGTTTGGAGAGATATTTAGGTAGAATAATGAGAGAAAACCAATCTTTAGATGTGTTTTGGAAAGAGTAGAATAATTTCCCTTATATAGAAAAAATTTGATGGTATTTTCATAAATATTCAATATTTAAGGTTAAAAATGAATTTTTTTATATGGAAAGTGGCTCATAAATGGAAAAGAGAATATATATTTGACCTCCTCTTGTCCACATATGTTTCAAGATAATGTTTTATGATACTTTATTAATTTATAAATCATTTTTAACATTAAATACAATTTAAAGTCATTTTCATGGTTAATCTTAAAACATGACATTAAACATATCTAGATAATTATGGAATCCAACTTTAATATTTAAAGCATTACATACCTATCATATTTATCTTACAAGACCATGCAAGACTCTAATTCATGTAAACCTTATAAAATTTTAAAATCTCTATTTTTTACTTTTTTTCTACTTGCATAATTATTGCGTCCGTAATGCATAACCATTTTGGATAATTATCCTATTGTTTAATTTTTTGAAAAAACACTATCATGAATATAATTTAATATTCATCACTATTATCATTTAAAAAAATTTATACTTTTTTTTATTCTCATTCATATCATTATAACATATTTAATATGTGAATTTTGACTAATCTTAACTTACACAATCACTTGGTAAGAATTTAGATAATTATCATGTTATATATTTTTAGAATTCATAAATATATATCAAAATTATTAAATAATAATCAAATTTATCAATCAAAGTCAAACAAAGATTTATCCCTTCCTAAATCATATCATTAACGCATCAATTTTAAGGTTTCATATGTTGTACAAACACTACATCAATACCAATAAATGTTTTCATATTTATCTTGATATAAAAATTAATGAATATTCATTAGACAAATTTTATATGATATTTTGAGTGTCTTATCTTGTAAGACACGTTTCATAGGTTTCCATAATTTTTTGTATCATTTTAGATGAAAATGTTATAATATAAAGTAAAATTCAATTTAAACTCGAATTCTTATTTTAAAAGGAATTTGAATTTGAATGTATTATTCAACTTATAACCTCATTGAATCCAAATATTTAATTTTAAAATCAAAACTTTAAAACTTTTAAAAATGTATAAATTAAAATTAAAATATAATTTATAATATTTTATCGTAATTTTTACAAAAACAATGAATATACATCAAATTTACTATTTAGTATCATATCTAATTATTTATATCAAAATTTACTATTTACTATCTAATTATTTATATATATTAAATTTACTATTTTTGGTGGGGTGGTTTGGGTTTAGGGGGGTGAGGGTCAGGTCGCTAGGTCAAGTCATTAAGTCTGTGAGTTTATTGCAATTTTCTTCCTTCTGTTATGTTATGTAGTGATGGATCTAATCAACATTATATTCATAACTTTTTTAACAAAATACCTTCCTCCAAATTTTGACATGAAAGTTCAAAATCTATTATTGATTTTATTAAAATTATTTTATAATTATTAAATAATAATTTTTAAAAAAAACTCTATATATTAAATAAATATATTTTTTCAAACAAAAAATATTTATTTTTCCAAATGAAAAAACATATTCTTATCCCATGACTTGATAAAATTATTTTTAAGGTTATCATAACAATAAATATCAATATAACGAAAGGAAGTAAATGCAGAGGCCTTGGGACTCCACGACGTGCCTCTCACCCCACCCAAACCCAAACAACCACACTACCAAGGAATAATAAATATGAATATAAATCCATAAAATATGTCATGACCCGTCCCAGTAGGGTCTGTGTCGCGACTCCCCAAGCCCATCTCCAATAGGCCAGGGGCTGGTGACTATCACCGAGTAGGCATATCACTAACATGGGAGACATTACCTATGTACCAGTATGCACACACGCATATCCAAGCCCACAAAATGTTGAAATGTAAAAACCACTAAGTAAATAATGCATGCATACCACTATATCTCACAACTAGAGTACAGTGAAAAGTAAAGTAAACAGGGTTAGAATACAAGCTCATTAAAAGAGTCTGTAACCACAAGTCCAACCTGTAAGAAAAAGGTACTGGGACTGCTGACTGAAAGTCGTAAGAACACACATCGGTCTGTACGGCATCACAAAGCATAGTCTGGTCCCAGTCTACCTAGGACTCCATCAAAGGGTCAATCGTCTCCACAAGATACGACACGTGCGGGCAAAGCCCGTGCAGGGGTGAGTATAACAACAGACAATAGGACACCCCGAAACCACAAAGCAATACAACAAAGGAAAGATACAGTCAGCTATACATAGGTATATGTCTACAGCATATATAACAAGAATATCCAGATATAATCAACCAAGACACACAGTCTAGAGGTAAGTCACAACCACTGTATACCATCACTAGAAATTCATCTCAGATGTAACGTCCCGGTTCCAGAAGCCACCCAGAGGTGCCCCGTAACCAGTTGGTCACAAGGCTTCAAGCACATTTCCCCGAACTCCAGAGGCTGCCGACTAGCAGCAAGGGCCTTGGGTGTGATAGTGGGAAAAATATGCCCTCATTGGCAGAGTAACACAGCAGAAGAAAACAATAGCAGTAGCAGAAACAGTGACAAACCATAAAAAAGTAAACAGTAGAAGACTGGAAAATAATAAAGTGGAGCACACATATATATATTAATGATACATGATACATATGTCTAGGAAAACATTCAAACAAATCACAATGAAGGAATACAATAGTACTAAACTAGAGAACAAAATAAAGCAGGTAAACAGCACCTCAGCATCACAAGCCTCAGCTTGGTCTTATTCTCTCCTGCTCCACAGCAATCAAGAACCTGAAGTAGAAGGGCGCTTTCCCTTGTCTAAACCTGCAACAATATAATCTGTCTGGGCCCAAAAGCATGACCCAAAAAGGGTGTGAGACTAAATCCCAGTAGGCAACCACCCGAAGATCCGTTCCTAACAATCAGTGAATATATAGAAGGGTAAAAGTACGGAAAGTTGTAAACAGGAAAATACTCAGCAGAAAACAATCCACAGTTTCAAAATTAAGCAGCAGTTGAGCAAGTAGCTAAACACAACAGGTAACCCTCTGGGAAGTTTTCACAGCCTAACCCATCTGGTTCAACCAAAAAAGTACAAGCAACCCTCTAGGAAGCACACACAGTCTCACCCCTATGGTTCAGCTAAAGTATATACTCTCTAAGGAAGCACTCATCGTCAATTCCCCCTATAGTCTCATATCGGAACTAAAGGCGCTCTCGAGAAGCACTCAACGTCAATTCCCCTTGTGGCCCACGTCGAGGAACTACTGACACTCTGAGGAAGTACTCAATGTCAATTCCCCATGTGGTCTCTCATTGTATAATTATAAAGACACTCTAGAGAAGCCCTAAACGTCCATTCTCCCTATGGTCTATACACCAGGTTATCATAGCCCTGTGTAAGTCAAAAAAGTATAGCATCGCGTATCGGCCAAAGTAAACCTCAAGAACTAATTGGATAGCATTATATGGCATATCAGCATATCAGAACAATAGTCACACCATCCTACAATACTAGGAATGGGAATAAACAAGGCATCCTAACAGGCTAAGCAAAACCAAACAGCCACAACCAAACATGCATGGGAAACACCTCCAAAGCATAACAAATTCACGCTATTCAAAAAAAAATTACCTCTACTCAAGCATAAAATCATAGAAGGAAAAAAATAGGGCTAAAATAGTAAACACACAATACCCCATTCATGAGTATTGGAGATTTTGCACATATAACTCAAAGACTTTAAATAGAAAAGCACAAACCACCTACCTCAGCGTTAGGAGATCAATATACTTGAACCTCGAGGATTGAATCACCTTAGAACACCGTAGATCTAAAAAAACTTATAAAACTTTCAACCCATGATAACTCGCGAGAGAGGAGAAAACATAAGATGAATCTCTAGGAGAAGAGAGAACTCGTTGATGTGATTCCAATGCAACTGATGGTGTTCTATTCGGAGGATGGACGATCGTTCGGGGGTTTGTCGAAGATCCGCAGTCATTCCCTCGCTCTCAGACGAACCAGACCTAGAAAGAGTCGGTTCTGTCCGTTAGACGTAAACCCAGTGCATTTAATGGAAAAAAAATAAAGTACACGGCATGTACTCACCTTTTTCGTAATCCGCTTTAGGCGGCTTCCAGGTCACCCCACGTGGTCGTGTGCATGGCCGCTACACGGTCAGCACCCGGCTACCAGCGGTAACCGATTACATGGAGTGTACTCATAAACTACATGGCATATACTTCGAAAATTTCTAGAAAAATATCTTTTTTTCAAAAATGACTAGAAAAGGAAAAACATACCTAAAAAGAAGGTACGGGTTCTTAAAAACTCCCCCCCCCTAAAGAAATTATTCCCCAAATTTCCCTAGTGCGGCAGAGAAGAAGAAACCCAGAACAACTCCGGTCACTACGCTCGTACATCAACCTCCCTCTCCCAAGTCTTGTCATGTACTCGCTCGTGCTACCATAGCACTCATACCAGAGGAACAGACCGTACACGAAGAACCTTTGTACTTTGATCGATAATTCGGATAGGATGATCCTCAAAAGATGCATCCACTTCCAACTCAACCTCTTTGGGTTGGAAAACATGAGACGGGTATGAAAAGTAATGTTGAAGCTAAGAAACGTGGAAGACGTCGTGCATAGCCTGGTACCTCTAAGGTAACTGCAATCAATAGGCAACCGACCCAACTCTCTTCAACACCTCAAATGGCCCGATGTACCTCGATGAAAGCTTACCCTGTCTCATGATCCTCTTGTGTCCCAACCTCAGTGTGATACGTAGGAAAACCTGATCCTTGACCTCGAACTCCACAAGTCGTCTCCGCTGATCAGCATAAGACTTCTGATGAGACTGTGTCGTAGTCATCCTCTTCTGAATCAACTCTATCTGCTCTGTGGTCTCCTAAACAAGATGAGGTCCCAGCAAGGCTGCCTCTCCTACCTCCAACCAACATAAGGGTGATCACCATGGCCTACCGTAAAAAGCCTCATAAGATGTTATTTGAATAGTTGATTGAAAACTATTGTTGTAGGAAAACTCCGCAAGAGGTATGTGCTTCTCCTAAGAACCTCCAGAATCCAGAATGCATGCTCGGAGAATATCCTCAAGCACCTGTATCGTACACTCAGACTGGCCATCTATCTGAGGGTGGTAGGTTTTACTCAAAATCACCTGTATACCCAAAGCTTTCTGTAGCCCCTGCCAGACCCAAGAAGTAAAACGTGCATCCCTATCTGAAATGATGGAGTGTAGAACTCCATGAATATGTACAATCTCACGAATGTACAACCGTCCCAGCTCATCAATACTGAAGGTCTCCTTGATCGTTAAGAAGTGAGAAACCTTAGTAAGTCTATCAATGACAACCCAAACTGAATCATTGCATCGAGGTGACCTCAGCAACCCTGTCATGAAATCCATCGCGACATCATTCCACTTCCACTCGGGAATGGGTAACTGCTGCAAAATCCCTGCTGGTCACTGATGCTCCACCTTCACCTACTGACAGGTGGAACACCTCATGATGAAGCCTACAACGTCCCTCTTCATACCTGACCACCAATACTAACAGTGTAGATCACGATACATCTTGGTGACACCAAGATGAACTACCCAAACTGAGGAATGAAAGTCCTGCATCAACTCCTCATGTATGTTTGCTTACACCCATACGCTCCCATGAAAACGTAATACATCGTCCTTGCCTATGGTCCATCCAGGAATAGGGTCCTCTCTTGAAACGCTTTCCCATAGTACTAGGCCTTCAGAATCTGATAGTTGCCTCATTCGTACTCAATCAAGAAGGGTAGAGGTAACAGCTACAGAAGATAGAAACGTCTGCCCATGTCTGTCATGCACCTCCAAATGCATCTCAAAGAATAGAGCCACAAGCTTCCACTCACTATTGGCCTCATGAACTGCCTATATCTAAGTCCTCCTGCTCAGCGCATCAGCCACTACGTTTCCCTTCCTAGGCGTATAGGCAAGCTCAAAGTCAAAGGACTGAAGATACTCAACCCACCTTCGCTGCCTCAAATTCAGATCACACTGAGTGAAGATATACTTGAGACTCTTGTGGTCGGTGAAAACCACAAAATGCTCTCCCAGAAGATAATGTCTCCAACAGCGTAAAGTATGGACAACTACAGCTAACTCCAGATCCTGTGTCGGGTAATTCCTCTCATATGGCCTCAACTGCCGAGACCCGTATGCAACGAATCCTTCCCCCTGCATAAGTACAGATCCTAGCCCGATACCTAAAGAATCACAATACACAGTATAGCTCTTGCCTGTATCTGGAAATAATAGTATCAGTGCTGAATTCAACCTCCCTTTAGCTCTTAAAAGGATGACTCGCAAGAATCTGACCATAAGAACTTTGCATCCTTCTTAGTCAGACTCTTCAGCGGTGATGCTAAGAGTGAAAAGTCTTGTATGAAGCTTATGTAGTATCCAGATAACCCTAGAAAACTTCTCACCTCAAAGACATTATTCGGCTGCTCCCAGGAAACTATTGCTCTCACTTTCTCTAGGTCGACTGATACTCCTGTATCTGAGATAACATGACCCAAGAAGTGAATCTGATCCATCCAAAAGTGTCATTTTGAGA
Source organism: Viscum album (assembly GCA_963277665.1). Taxonomy (NCBI): domain Eukaryota; kingdom Viridiplantae; phylum Streptophyta; class Magnoliopsida; order Santalales; family Viscaceae; genus Viscum; species Viscum album. Next base: position 1,149,933,892 of record OY728128.1, read on the forward strand.
GCTTAGCATATAATTGATGCTCTCTCAGTGTACTCAAAACGATCTCAATATGTGTGGCATGGTCGTGTCGAGTGTGAGAGTACACCATGATATCATCCACGAAGACAACCACGAAATAATCCAAGTACGGATGGAACACTCGGTTCATCAGTGCCATGAAAATCGCAGGCGCGTTCATGAGACCGAACGGCATAACCATATACTCGTATAGACCATACCTGCTCTGGAAGGCTGTGAGAGGTATATCAGATGGTCTAACATGCAACTAATGATAACTGGACCTCAATTCAATCTTCAAGAACACCTGGTCTCCTTGAATCTGATCAAAGATATCATCAATCCTCGGTAAGGGATATCAGTTCTTAACTGTCAATTGGTTCAACTTTAGATAATCCACGCAAAGATTAAGGGTATCGTCTTCCTTCTTCACAAACAGGACAGGCAAACCCCAAGGAGAAGTACCGGGTCGAATGAAACCCTTTGCCTGTAACTCCTCCAACTGCTTCTTGAGCTCCTGCAACTCTAGTGTAGTAATCCTATAAAGAGGAATGGACACTGGTGCCACTCCTAGCACAAGCTCAATCGAAAAGTCTACCTCGCGCTCCGGAGGCAAACCTGAAAAGTCCTCTGGGAAGACATCCCTGAAACGATCCATCACTGGAGGAAAGTCTAACTATGAAGTTTCCTGATCATCTAGATACAAACTACCAATCTGGACTGTAATTCCTCCTAACCCATGATGCTCTGGACCCACTCTGCTCACCTGGACATCCCACTCACCCTTATGAAGAAAAGATCCACCCTCTAGTGATATGAAACTCACCCTGCGGCGATAACAGTCGACGAATTCCTGGAAGGGAACTAGCCAGTCCATTCCGATAATGACATCATATCATGTCATCTCTAGGACATAGAGATCCCAAAGAAAGTGACACCCACCAACCTCAAGAGGGAACTCCTTGCACTGACGTACACTAGATGTTCTTGTCCCCAACGGAGTGTCTAGCATCAAGATATTGGTAGAAGAAAAGAAACAGAGCCCAAGGATCTCCATAACAGCAACAGATATAAAGCTATGGGAAGCCCCTGTATCGAAAAGAGATGAGGATAAAACTGAGGAAAATAGGATCGTACCTCGAACTGTAGAGGGGTCGGGATCCTGCTCTTGATGGGTCTGCTCCACTACAAAAGTTTGGCCATCTCCGCAGCCCTGTGACCCTGCCTGGACACTCTAAGATGATCCACCCTGTTGTCGCTAGTAGACTGGTGACTAACCACCGTAGCCGCGACCTCCACCTTGGCCTAAACGGCTGGAAGAACTCCAGTTCCCAAACTGGTGAGAAACTGGTGGAGCTTCTCCTATATGAGGGGTCATAGATGAACCCCGATCACCGGCTGCTGGTGAGAATACCTGACAGAAATGCTGAAGGTGTCCTATCTTGCCGTAAGATCGGCACTCCATCGGGTCTCTCTGGCACTATGGCATCATATTCCCACTTCTCCTACACTAGTAGCACATTACCTGGCTACCAGAAGATGCATCCTGCCTACTCGGATCTCCTCATGTAGTCTCCCTACGGTGCTTCTGGCTATCAGCTGGAGAAGCAGTAACTCTGGATGTCAAGCCTCCCTGGCTCACAACTCCGAATTCCCTCATATTCGACTCTGTGATCAGTTCCTGGTTGACGATGGAAGCGATGGAAGTCAACCTGAAGATATTCACCTGAGAGCGGATGTCCTGTCTGAGGCCATCCTCGAACTTCCTTACCAGGAATAACCCATCTCCTCCCTGGAAGGGTGTGAAATGATGAAGCTCAGTGAAACAAGAGGAATACTCCATAACTGATAGGGTACCCTACTCCAGGCTCATAAACTTCCAGGCTCGGTCAGCCCTCAGGGTCTCCAGATAGAAGTAGTCATAGAAGATGCGTTGGAACTCCTCCCAAGCCATAACATGCTGTTGACCCGCCTGTGAGATCACATCCCACCATGTCTTGGAGGAATCTTGAAGCATGTAAGTAGTGAGCTTGACCCTCCTTTTTGGAGGCGTCTCCAGATGCTCAAAGATCGTCAGCATGGATTCTAGACATGACTATGCATCCTGAGGTCCCCCATTCCCTAACAAAGTGGGAGGATGCTGCTGCTGGAAAACCTGCGTCAAATATGCCATCGACGGGGCATGAGGCGGTGCTCCCTGAAAAGTATGCATCATCCTCATGAAGTCTTCCATGAACTATGCATCAGCACCAGTAACAGGTATAACAACTGGTGCCAAGACTGGCACAATAGGAGGATCTGCTGGAAAGTCCCTGATCAGCCGTGTCCAGCATCTGATCACTGCCCTGTAACTGGCAGACAACCGGAGGACGTCTTAGTGGCATGACTCTGCATAGTCAAATGCACACCTTAAATCAGGATTAACAGGGACTGAAACATAGAAGTTCAAGAAGGTAAAAAGGAGGAAGAAAACATTCAAGTTTTACAAAACATGACTACACAACGTGTACGATTCCTACATGGCGTGTTCCCTTCATCCATTCACATGGGCGTGTACCTCTTCCAAGACTGGTCGTGTAACACCCAAACCACGCAGCATGTTGTCCTAACACGCGATGTGTACTTGAATCCTCTTCCCCTACCCGAGTCCTTCTACATGGATAAGCCACATGACTCTCCTAAGAAAATACTACACAGCGTGTTCAAGATAGACATAAAGTGTACTAGAAAAGCTTCCCCTGGCCCGTGTTGTTAGTGACATAACCTAACACACAGCTCACACCACACGGCATGTTCCAGATAGACATGGTGTGTATGAGAAAGGATAACACCGACTCGTGTTGTTCGTGACACGGCTGGGTACCTGGGTTAGACTACATCACGTGTTTAGATGGGACACGGTGTGTATAAGAAGAGACTCCACCAACCTGTGTTGTTAGCTACACGGTTGAGTTCCTAGGATTATACTACACGGCATGTTCAAATTGTACATGGTGTGTTCCCACCAGACCTTCCCCATCCTGTGTCTCTACCCACATGGCCTATGACATGGTTAGGTATTACATGTCGTGTACATAAAGTACACGGCGTGTACTTAAGAAAAACTGTTTCTTCCCGGACAGAAGAACACATGGCGTGTAGTCAAAACTACATGGCGTGTATTTTGGGTTTTTCCAGACAGTAAGCCTCGGAAACTACTTCAGAGCCCAGAAAACACTGAAACGAACATTGAAAGTGCCAAATTCCGATCTTTGAGGGCCCATACTCCTCGTGAATCAAAGTTTGGCATCTTATACAAGTTATAAACAAGGATAACAGTGCACTGATCCACCAAATTCCGGTCCATGAGGGCCCATAACACCTCAAGAACCAAAGTTTGGAATCCATTCTGACAAAACCTTACCCAAATGATACCCTAAGAAATAGAAGGTGTTTTATCAAGGAATCTATCACAACAGCATGCATTTTATACACAACATCTATCACAACAACATGCAATTGCTAATGCACCCTAGATGGCATGGCAAGAATGCATGACATGTGATTTCTAGAAAGTGCCTATGTGATGCATGAGATGGAATACCCTCATATCATCAGGTTGAGACAAAAATAGAACATCAATAACATCAACAGTAACAACGCAAAACATGTGAATCACCCAACAGTGAAATAAAATCAACTGTAAAATTGCAAAACCAGAAAAATTACAATAAATGAGGTAGATTGACACTTCCCTGTACACGGGTTAGCTACTCCCAGAAACAGCTTATTACCAAGTACCTATTCTATCTTATCCCTGGCTATAGGCTCCAAACAAAAAGTCAATAAGAAGGAATGCCTCTAATACCACTTTGTAACATCCCGGTTCCGAAAGCCACCCAAAGGTGCCCCGTAACTGTTTGGTCACATGGACTCAAGCGCATTTCCCTGAACGCCAGAGGCTGCCGACTATCAGTGAGGGCCTTAGGTGTGATAGTGGGGAAATTATGCCCTCATTGGCAGAGTAACACAGTGGAAGAAAATAATAACAGTATCTGAAATAGTGAAAAACTATACAAAAGTAAACAGTAGAAGACTAGAAAATAATAAACTAGAGCACACACATATATATATATGAATGATGCATAATACATATTTCTAGGAAAATAGACAAACAAATCACAATGTTGGAATAAAACAGTACTAAACTAGAGTACAAAAGAAATCAGGTAAACAGCTCCTCAACATCGCAAGTCTCAGCTTGGTCTCATGCTCTCCTCCTCCATAGCAATCAAGAACCTAAAGTAAAAGGGCACTTTCCCTTGTCTATACCTACAAAAATATAATTTTTTTGGGTCCAAAAGCATGACCCAAATAGGGTGTGAGACTAAATCCTAGTAGGCAACCACCCGAAGATCTGTACCTAACAGTCAGTGAATATATGGCAGGGTAAAAGTATGAAAAGCAGTAAACAAGAAGTACACAACAGAAAACAATCCACAGTTTCAAAATCAAGCAGCAGCTAAGCAAGTAGCTAAACACAATAGGTAACCCTCTGGGCATTACTCATAGCCTAACCCCTCTAATTCAACCAAACAAGTACAAGCAACCCTCTGGGAAGCACACACAGTCTCACCCCTCTGGTTCAGCTAAAGTATAGACTCTCTAAGGAAGCACTCATCGTCAATTCCCCCTATAGTCTTGTATCGGAACTAAAAGAACTCTAGGGAAGCACTCAACGTCAATTCCCCCTGTGTCCCACTTCGAGGAACTACAGACACTCTGAGGAATCACTCAACATTAATTCCCCCTTATGGTCTCGCATCGTATAATTATAAAGACACTCTGGAGAAGCCCTCAACGTCCATTCTCCCTATGGTCTATACACCAGGTTCTCACGGCCCTTTGTAAGTCAAGCAAGTATAGCATCGTGTATCGGCCAAAGTAAATCTCGAGAACTAATTGGCTAGAATTCTATGGAATATCATCATATCATAACAACATTCACACCATCCTACAATATTAGGCATGGGAATAAACAAGGCAGCCTAACAGGCTAAGAAAAACCAAACAGCCACAACCAAACATGCATGGGAAACACCTCTAAAGCATAATAAATTCATTCTATTCACAATTAAATTACCTCTACTCAAGCATAAAATCATAGCAGAAAAAACAATAGGGATAAAATAGTAAACACGCAATACCCCGTTCATGGTTATTGGTGATTTTTCACATATAACTCAAAGAATTTCAACAGAAAGTCACAAACCACCTACCTCAGTGTTGGGAGATCAATATACTTGAACCTCGAGGCTTGAATCACCTTAGAACGGCGTAGATCTAAGAAAACATATAAAACGTTCAACGCATGATAACTTGCGTGAGAGTATAAAACAGAAAATGAAGATCTAGGAGAATATAGAACTCACCGATGCGATTCCAACACAACTGACAGTGTTCGATTTGGAGGACGGACAATCGCTCGGGGGTTCGTTGAATATCCATGGCCGTACCCTCTCTCTTGGAGGAACCAAACCTAGAAGGAGTCGGTTCTATCTGTTAGACGTGACCCCGGTTCATTTAATGAAAAAAAATGTACACGGAGTGTACCTTTGAAGTACACAGCGTGTACTCGCCTTTTCCATACTCTGCTTTAGGCGGCTTCCAGGTCACCCCACACGGCCGTGTGCATGGCCGCTACATGGCCAGCACTTGGCTACCAGTGGTAATTGAGTACATGATGTTTACTCATAAAGTACATAGCATGTACTTCGAAAATTTCCAGAAAAAAACCTCTTTTTCTCAAAAACGACCAGAAAAGGAAAAACATACCTTAAAAGAAGGTATGGGTTCTTACATCGGAGATTCCATGAAGCACTCATCCAAGAGAACACACTCATGAGTATGATAGCACTAATGAAATCCGCTCAAGAGGTACTACTCATCGGGTCTATCCATGTGAAAGATACACTGATAGATCTGAAGAGAGATACGATACAATAGATTAGGATCACAGCCAAGGCCAGGGGGTGATACTAACTACTCAATCTGGATTAACCCTCCAAGTAGAGAATCAGCGCCCACGTAGTTTTGGTCATGTCGATACTGAGAACTCCACCTAGGGAATGAAGAATGAATAGAGGATCCTACTCTGGGACTCTTAGTGGATTCCAACAACTCTATCCAAGAAGTCTTGTTGAAGGGATCGTAGTCCTATGAGTAGGAAATTATTAATAACTACCTTCAGGGAAATGATAAAGGGAACAAACCCTAACGAAACTTTTCTAAGATACAGAGGACAAGAGAATCAATCCATGTATAAAGGGGCACGTTGTGTGTAGTAGGGTCACACACCGTGTCCCTTGACCCTAGGTATTTCTCATGTACAACATCTTGTGTCATTCCAAACTGTGTTGTGTATAAGATGGGTATACGACGTGTAAGGGGGACTACATGTCATGTCCCTGTATTCGGGGTCCCGCCCGTGTACTCCAGCCGTGTTTAAGTACACAACATCATCCCTTGTAGTTGTGGTCGTGTACTAGTACACGCGGTATCCTGTGTAGTTGGTCTAGGCCAAGCTATGTGGGGGGTACACGCCATGTAGGAAACCTGTGTACTCCACCCCGTGTCTGTGTACTTCCCATGTACATGCCGAGTCACCCAGTGATGAACACACGCCGTGTAGGAAAGACTACATGCCGTGTGTATCGGGTTTTTCCAGAAATCCAAGTTCTTCCTCCGCTCGTGCTGATCGATCTCCAAATCTCGCTCTGGTGCTTGGCTTGCCTCAAAACACTTGATTGAAGGTCATCTAGTCCCTCTAACAGTGAATCAATAGGATCTGGGCCTTCAAACGGATTGGAAAACATGATCAGAGGCATTCTTCATTGTTGACAAATAATGTTGATTCGGTACCCACTGTCGTTTGATCCGCCGCCGCACCCACCATCACACTTCCATCAAGTCATACCGATGTCATATTTCTAGTTTCAGATTGTTGTACCAATAATTGAAGGCACAATGACTGATTGTTCAAAGTTGGGGGAAGAACAAAGAATATGCAAAAAAAACACAAGAAATCAGGGGATACAAATGCACAAGGAACAAACCTGAGGAATTAACCTCATTCGTTGTTCGTTATGGCCTCGATTCATTCCCATGAGAACGATAAAAGAATCTCTAACAAATCTCTATAACCAAATCCTAATAAACCCCGCAAATATCATCCCATCCCACAAGTACAATTGATCTGCGGGCTAATTTGTTCGTGGATTAGTCTGTGTTCATCATAGGAATCAAGAATAGGAAAGAGGAATAGAAATAATGCATCCTACCTGGATTTTAGATCACTCACTATAAAATATCGGTTATCGTGTCATCATCATTGGTGAGATATACCAAGAACGGAATTCATCGATATATGATCCAAAGTTTTGTCGTCGCCTGTCAAGAGGATTCTCTAGATCTCTCTCTCTCTAGGGCCTCCAGAGGATTCTAGGGTTATGAGCCTAACCTTGGATCTCTTCCAAAGGGTTTATTTAAAATAAACCCATCATTGTGTCAATTTGTTGATGAAATAAAAATGAAATAATTTTTTTATCAATTTATTGTATCCATTTAAAACGCCCATGACGACTTTCCAAAACCGACCCACGCCGACCAATGTTAGGTTGCGCCTAGGGTAAAGTTGTTGTTCTGAGCGCAATGGTTTCCTCATATTTCTAATCTGGGCACCCATTTAAAAGTTATTCTGATTTTTAAGGAAAATTATGCGTGCATGATATTTAATATTTTAACATTTTTCAAACGATTGTTTCGGGCACACCGAACCGCAGCTTTTCATGTCATCTCAGCACCTAGTCTTGAATTCAATCCATATAATATTTAAAAAATAATACATGGAAAATTTGAGACATTACATTCTCCCCACCTTAGGACTTTACATCCCTAAAATTCCAAAATAAAGGATACTAAAAAATATGTGGGTACTAAGCATGAATCTGAGCCTCCCGATCCAAAGTGCTCTCCTGGATATGTCTATGCTGTCACTAGACACACACTAAAGGAATCGGTCACCTGTGAAGGATCCTCTTCTACTGATCCTTGATCTCCACTGGTTAATCAGCAAAAGTTGATCCATCCTAGATGTCTATCTCTCCCCAGTCGATGTCATGTGATGATTCATGCACGTACCTCCTCAAATGCGACACGTGGAAGATGTTGTGTACTCAGTTTAACTTTGTGGGTAGAGATAAGTGGTACACCATATCTCCAAATCTACGCAGTATCTGAAAAGGGCCGATAAACCTTGGAGATAACTTGTCACCTCCGCCAAATCTCTGCAATTCATATCGAGCTGAAACTTGTAGGAACACATGGTCTCATTCCTCAAACTCCAAATACCTCTACTATCTATAAGCATAAGATATCTGATGGCTCTATGCAGTCCTCTTCTGCTCATGGATGATCTAAACCTTCTCAGTAGTAGCTCACACCAACTTCAAGCCTGTAAGTAGTGACTCTCCTAGGTCAGTCCAACAAAGTGGTGACCTGTAAGGTCGCCCATACAAATCCTCAAATAGTGTCATACCAATGGTGGAATGGTAGCTATTATTGTATGAAAACTCCACCTGTGGTAGGTGATCCTCCTAAATATAGATGAAATCTAACATGAAAGCCCGTAGTATTTCCTCCATAACCTAAATGGTCTACTCTGTCTGGTTGTCAATTTTTGGGTGAAATGTTGTGATCAAGCGTAACTGGGTCTCAAACGCCTCCTATAATCCTTTCCATAATCGATATATAAAGCTAGAATCAGGATCTGAAACAATCTTCGATGGAACTCCATGGAGTCAAACTATCTCCTGTACATAGAGGAGTCTTAAAATCTCTACTAAACTATGTTCTCAAATTTCTAAGAAGTGGTCCGACTTGGTGAGTCGGTCAACGATCACCCATATGGCATCGTGTCCCCTGGACGTACGTGGTAAACCCATCACAAAGTCCATCAATATCTCATCCCACTTCCATTCTGGCACCTCAAGGGTTTGGGCCAAACCCGTTGGAACCTGGTGCTCGACCTTTACTTGCTGACAAGTAAGGCATCAAGAAACAAACTCTATAACTCCCTTCTTCATTTTTGGCCACCAAAACTGACATCAGGGGTCCTAGTACATCTTCACCACACATGGATGTACTACCAAAGGGGGTGTATGAAACTCCCTCAAAACCTCCTCCTACAATGCCACTGGTATTATTGTATGTCCACTATAAAGAAAAACGTGCTCTCCACCTTTTGAGTATCCATCAGGAGAATGCATTGTGGATATCTGAGCATATAGGGTCTCGTAGTCGGTATCCCCAAACTGTGTCTCCCTAACTCATTGTAAGAGTGTAGGGGTAACAACCATCGACTAGATGTAAGTTTCCCCATCTCCATCCACTAAGGATAACTGCAACGAGGTCAACTGCTTTGATATCTCATTCCGAAACTGCGAACTAGATCTCCTGTTAAGAGAATCTGCCACCACGTTCTCCTTCCTAGAAGTATAGATAATCTCAAATTCATAGTCCTGGAAGAACTCTAGTCATCACCTATGTCTCAAGTTCAGATCCTTCTAAGAGAAGATATACTTGAGACTCTTGTGATCAGAGTAGACGATAAACCGCTTTCCCATCAGGTAGTGTTTCCACATATTCAATGAAAAGACTACTATTGCTAACTCAAGATCATGGTTCAAGTAGTTATTATCATGTGGTATCAATTGGCATGAACCATAGGTAATCACTAATCACCTCTACATCAGGTCACAACCAAGCACGGTTCTTGATGCATCGCAGAACACAACATAATCGACACCCTCATCCAACAATCTCAAGATCGGAGAGCTCGTCAACCTCTACCTCAGCTACTGAAAAGCCTGCTAGCACTTCTCTATCCACATGAAAGGCTGTCCCTTTCAAGTCAAAGTTGTCATAGGTGCTAATATCTTGGAGAAATCAGCTATGAATATCCAATAATAGTCTGCTAGCCCAAGGAAGCTATGCACCTCCTTCACATTCTTAGGTGGCTCCCATGCTAACACCGCCTCGACCTTGGTTGGGTCCACTACCACTCCATCCATTTAAATAACATGTCCCAGAAAGTGGACTGCCAGATTCCAGAACTGGCACTTCAAGAGTTTCTCATAGATATGGTGCTCTCAAAGTATGTCTAGAACTATCCTTAAGTGTCTCATGTGTTCCTCCTCGAATGCCGAGTACACAATGATATCGTCAATAAAGACTACCACGAACCGGTCTAAGTAAGGCTGAAATAATTGGTTCATGAGTCCCATGAACACTTCTAGGGTGTTCTTCATGCCAAAGGACATCACAAAGTACTCATAATGACCATAACGACATCTGAAGGTCGTCTTTGGTATATCATCATCTCGTACTCATTGCTGGTGATAGCCTGATCTTAGGTGAACCTTTGAGAACCATCCATCCCCTTTCAACTGATTAAAGAGGTCATCGATCCTCTATAGTGGATAATTGTTCTTCATGGTCACGTGTTTCAAGATCTGGTAGTCCACACACAACCTCAAGATCCCATATGACTTTTTAGCAAACAAAACTGGGTTTGTCTAGGGTAAAACACTAGGACTCACGAACCCCTTCCTCTGTAAGTCCTTCAATTTCACTCTCAACTCACGAAGATCTACGAGATCCATCTGATATTCTAGTGCAGATATTGGTGTTGTTTCAGGGTGTAAATCAATGCAGAAGTCTATCTATCGGTATGAGGTAATCCTGGAACATCTTTAGGAAAGACGTCCCCATACTCCGACACCACTACTGGAAACTGAAAGCTCATAAAATCTATTGCACCAAGGGTCAAGCTATCCAATTAATGAGTAATCAGTTTCACCCTCCTATGCATGATTCTATTATGTGTCGCTTGGGTTTCCTTTTCACCAATAAAGGTAAACCTCATTCTATCACTACAGACACACCACACCCTTCACCTAAAATAGTCAATCTAGACATGGACTGTAGATAACCAACTCATACCAAGAATGATGTCATAAGGCCTCAATGCTGCCACCAATAGGTTTTAACTGAAATTATCTCTTCCAAGGGTCAGGTCACACTGTCAGCACAAGTGTGTAATCATTGACTCTCTTTTGGTAGGTGTCTCCAAGTGTAAGGGTTGAGTCAACGATTCAACTGGAATCTCTAGGTATCAAACAGGATATGTTGTGAGAAAGTAATGAATAACACCTGTGTCTATCAGTACTGTAGCTAAAGTATAAAAGACACATATTGTACCTTAAATCATTCCTAGAGCCCCTGGTTCATAAGCCTTAACCACATGCAGTTGTCCCCACCTCTATCCTCCAGCTCCTTGAGTCTAGCGTGGACAACCTAGGTGTGGTGGTGGTAGCAAGTCGAAACGTCGACCACCTCTTATTTCTCTCCTAACTCCTCTTCTATATTCATCACTCTACAAATCTTTCTACTCCTTCAATTTTTTCTACCTCATTGTTCAATCCAAATTCTCTCTATCAGCAGTACAGCGGGTCGGACAATCTCGAGTGAGATGTCCTCTACCGTCACATGAATAGCACTGCCTCTCTCTAGACTTACTGGACCCATCCTGTGAGCCTTGAACTGCATATCATCTATCCTGGGGCCTCCTCTTGAAACTTCCCCCATGTTTAGGTCCCTATGACTGATGTCGGCTCCCTACTGTCGAGGTCTTTATTCCTACTCGTCCACTGCTAATTATCACTGGCTATATTTGCTCATCCAAGAAGCTTTAAACCACCAAAGCTCACTCAATCATCCTAGTATAAGTAGGAATTCATAGAGGAATAAAACTGGCTCAGATGTCTCTACGTAGACCTCGCTCGAATGTTTGAGCCTTGAAGTACTGATCTTGAACTATATCCATCGAGTACCTGGAAAGGTTGGTGAACCTCGATGAATAATCACTCACTATCATACTACCCTGCTGGAGCTGAAGAAGCTCTTGTATACGCACAACTCTCAATGTAACTAGTGAGAACTCCTATCTGAAGAGGAACTCGAACTCTATCCAAGAAAGAGTCATCTCATTGTGAGTCTGGATAGCCAAACTCCTCCATCATCCTAGTGAGTCATGCAGAAGGCTCACTGCCAGGACCGCCATCTAATCTGTCGGTGTCCTAACTAGACAGAAAACTTGGGTCACCACCTCAAGTCTGTCCTCAGCCACCTGTGGGTCAGGCTCGCCTCAGAACTTGAGGGGTCTCTGTCGCTAATACTCATGAAGTGCGCTCATCCTGCGCTCCACATCCGTTGGTACGACAGGTATCACATGCTGCTCTACAGATAGCGGTATGAATGGTGCACCACCTGGAGGTGAAATCTAGGGAACCGGTCCCTATATCAAAGCATCGTCAATTAGGGGGTCATCCTCGTGATCAAGCTGCTGAATCCTAGTTGGAATGTGTCGCAGAGGCATCCTGTAAGAAAACAAGATGTACCACGGTCAATGAGTATATATGGAGAGCTGACTCAAGAAGGGTATGTAAACCATAACTCATTAATATATGATGAATATACCATTATTTTCCCTACAAACAACATTTTCAGGTACTTAGTTAAAAAACAGGTTATCAGAGTCCTGGTGTATGGATACGTCGGCCGCCACACCAACACTGAAGCCTCTGGCCTGAAATCCAAACTTGAGACACTTAACAATGTCTCCCCAAACCAATCTCACAGACTCTTGATCCTAAGGTAGAACTGACCACCTATGATACCACTCTGTCATGACCCGCCCCAGTGGGGCTCGTATCACAACTCCCCAAGACCGCCTCCAATAGTCCAGGGGCTGGTGACTAGCATCGAGTAGACATATCACTAACATGGCAGGCATCGCCTATGTACCTGTATGCACGCACACATCTCCAAGTCCACAAAATGTTGAAATGTAAAAAACACTAAGTAAATAGTGCATGAATACCACTATATCCCACAACCAAAGTATGTCAAAAAGTAAAGTAAAGTAAAAAGGTCCAGAATACAATCCCAAAAAAAAGATACTGTAATCACAAGTCCAACCTCTAAGAAAAAGGTATTGGGACTTCTTTCAGAAATCCATAGGAACACATCTTGGTCTGTCTGGTCTCAAAAAGCATCGTATGGTTTTGGTCCGCCTAGGACTCCGTCAAAGGGTCAATCATCTGCACAAAAAACGACACGTGCGGGCAAATCCCATACAGGGGTGAGTATAACAATACTCAGTATGACACCCCGAAACCATAAAGCAATACAACAAAGGAAAGATACAGTCATCTTTACATAGGTATATGTCTACAACACATATAACAAGAATATTCAGATATACTCAACCAAGACACACAATCTAGAGGTAAGTCACAACCACTATATACTAGCACTAGAAATTCAACTCGAAGATTCCACGAAGCACTCATCCAGAAGAACACACTCCTGAGTCTGGTGGCACTGATGACATCTTTCTGAGAGGTAATGCTCATTAGGTATCTCCATGAGAGAGATATGATGATATATCTGAAGAGAGATACGATAAAACAGATGAGGATCACAAATAGGACCATGGGGTGATACTAACAACTCAATCTGGATTAACCCGCTTGTTGGAGTTGGTGCTCTAGAAACCAACTTCTTTGTACTTTATGATAAACATGTATTCATTGGATGAATATTAATAAACTACTTATCACATAATGATTTTTCTTCTTCATGACATAGTATGTGAAAATGTCCTAAGAATAGATGTTGAATTAAAAGGTCATAGCAGATCCCTACTATGATGAGAACCCTAAAGTGTCATGACACTATTCTTGAATATATGTTCTATGGTCGGATGATATCATTTGAATTGACACAAATGATACAGTCTATTAAAGGTGGGAACTCATGAAACTTTGAGGTGATTTCTCATGGTGTGCGCCCTTGGTAATATCCAAGAAGATATTATGAGAACAAGACCCTCTAGTAGAAAATCCACATTCATAAGTGTCATTGGATGTTCCTATCTGCGGACGTGTGTATTGGTCATTAGACTTTAGGATTATTATTAATGGGTATTATGACTCACGCACATAGATGTATTGATGAAAACTACGATGATAGATGTTCGCGGTGTGGTAGGATATGTTGGGTGCGTCATGAGTAATACTGCATTAATGAATAATACGAAAAAAGATTTTTAACTTCTACGAAAGTAGATATCTCAGGCCCTTTGATGGAAATGATATAGCCTAAATAAATCTATGGTCATGGTGTTCTCTAGGCAAGTTCAATTTCGGGAAGTCAAAGTATGAGAAAACTATCACATGGGTTGATGGCACTTGCATGCAACCCTCTTAATTGGAGATATCGGGAAAAAGGGATTATATTACATGATAAGCATTCGTATGAGGTGACATGTTGTTGTGACATTAACTTCTTTCTATTGGGTGCCTTGACCCGCTGCTAGATAGTAATCTTGGACTTTAGGCAAACCCACCTAATTCTAATGAGATTGAGGCCTAGAAGGTCACACACTAAGTGTAGCCAGAATCTTAGTTAAATAATTTATTTATTTAACAATTTGAATAAATATTATTATTGATTGTGGTTTAATAATTATTCAAGTATGCCTGATTGCATTTATTTCATCACTAGTTATTCGAGAGAATATATTGAAGACATAATATTTATTTATCAGTGAATAATGCAGTTATATTTATTTAATAAATAAATAATCATTATTCAGGTTCCAGTAAATATTGAGGATTGGTGGACCAAGTTATGGGTCTGGTGAGAAATTATATTAAATATTATTTGGGTAAATAATATTTAAATATAACATGCAAGTTAAGAACATGTAATGAAAATAATATCATTGCTATTATTATTTGACATGGGGTTTCACATGGAATAATAAATTAAGTAAAAGAACCTGTGCTAATTATTTATTATTACCTGGTGAATTAAATTATCTGTTATGTTATTATTCTCTATATTAGCCAAGGGTTTATTTGACTAGATAACCAATCATTTTGTGCACAAAATCCTTGAATAAAAGATCTCAATCCTAGAGAACTCTTCCCTATACAATAACTCTCTTAAGAATGAGAGAGATCCTCCTCCACCAGATCAAGGATAATGCTTTGGAAGTAATTCTCAAGGCGATCGAAGGCGGACATCGCAAGCACAAGGATCTTCTGCACTAGCACCTGAAGACTCCTTCGTCTACGTCCAGAGATATGTGGAGCATGTGTAGATCACTATTAGAGGATTCTTATCCTTGGATTCTACATTGCAACGAAGTCTTACCTCGGACCTGTGTTCAAACGCATCAATGAAGAAAGAATCACCTTGGAGGTAATTCTATAATTTAATTAAATTAATTATAAAAAAATATGTCAGTTCTCTCTTCTCGGTTTTGGGTTCTCTCATTTTTCTTTTATATTTGATTCAATTATATGGATAATGGTGATCATCATCATATTGATCCTAGATTAATCATCGATTATGATAAATTTTCAAAGTTGGGTACACACCCATCCTATGCTTTTGCTACGCCTGGAACCTACAAGTGGTATCAGAGCAATAATATTTTCATTTATAATTATTTAAATAATTTTTTGATGATTTATGATTTAATAATTTATTTTTTCAATTCATGTTTAATTTTTTTTGTAATATGAATTCCGAGATCTGTTCATCCCTTATCATTTCTCGCGGATCAAACAGAAATGAATAATTTTATGATTAAAATTAAATCAAGGATCTCATCAGGAGGCACTGACAGTTCTGTCTAGATAACATAAGAATACACACTATGTAGTCAGATCTACACGTTGTGTATTTGTGTTCAATGCATAAGGAGTAATTCAAAAATTACTCAAGTCATGTGAATTAATGACACGTAGTGTAGTTAATTATTACACTACGTGTTGACTAGGACAGACTGACGCACGGTCAGGGTCAAGTCATGTATCCCATACACAGCTTTCCCGGCTGGTGACTGTGTAACGTAGAGTCTACATTGCGTGTAGTCCACTAGACACGTTGTGTACTCTGAAGATTTCTGAAGTATACCTCACTCGTCGTTTCCCCAGGAGTGTACTTTGGACAGATGATGAGGACGGTACACGCCATGTAGTCGGATCTACACGTCATGTACTAATTCCAGATTATATAGATTTAAAAAAAATATTATTATATTATGTAACCCTTGAGACATGTACCTTTGTGTGGGCGTAAAGTGGGACACAACATGTGATAGGTGTTCGATATATATATATGTGTGTGTGTGTGTGTTTAATTAACATCTACGTAATGTTTAAAGATATGCACATCATGTATGAGTTGTATTATAATTATAATTATGTGTGCATGCTACATGTCACAAATAATAAAGTGTATACAAGTATAAATACATGTTGGGTAGTTTTGAATGGGTATACACCGGGTTCCTTCCAAGTTATAAGTTATGTTCAAGGTTATGGATGAGAATCTCAAGGAAATTCATAAAAGGATTAAGATAAAAAGGATTGATTAATTAAAGATAATGATTAATCAATTCAAGTGTAATTTATCTTAATAAGAATGATTAAAGAATTGAATGCTAGTTTTATTAAATGTGTAATTCGTTGCATGTATGTGGATGATCATGAGCTAGACTAGACTTTTGTATGTGATTGGTTCCCTTTTAATTTATTTATTAAATTAAAATTTTTGGTATGCATGTCTTCTCCTCATTAATATGTAGGGAATGCATGCCCATGGTTTCTTTTATCTACCCCCTTTCACCCCTCACCTACGTGTGAGTTAAAATCATATATAATGTATGGAGCTCCCAAGATAAAGGAGTCAGTTCAAGTTAGGAGTTGAGGTGAATCCAATCCAAGGAGATATAAAGGTGGAAAGGTAGAAAGCTGTAAACACAAACCTTAGACGGTTCAATGTGTTTCTCCCCTAGGTTAGGGTTAGTTTATAAACCACTGGATAAATTAACCAATAGTAAAGCTCATGATCATACCCTTTATTTTATTTTTGTCAGTTGTATGGTTATTCATTATGGATGTTTGATGCGGTCACATAATTAATGAACTAACAAGCATGCAAGATGGAACTAAAATAAAAGTGGCTTATGCGTAAATATTATTTTTTAGAGAGGTTATTCCTTGGTCAATGACCAAGACACAAATTATTATATTAAAAAAACAGGGATTAAAAAAGTATAAACAATGGAATATTTTTAAAATCATTATCATAAATCATAAGAAGATCATCAGGAAGGTCAACCAGCCAGGTTATGTCCTGGTTAACTCCCTTATTAGCAAGATCATCTGCCACCCTATTGGCCTCGCAGAAGGTATGAGTGGCAATGTAACTAATCTCCAAGAGTGAATGAATATGGTTCATCCATCGGGTTGTAAGCGGCCAAGAAATATTCACCACTCCATTCTAAATGGCTCACACAATAGTGGTTGAATCACTATCAATCTAAATATTGTTCCAACCCTGTTGCTTAGCAAAGGAAACAGTGTGGATTACACTCATCATTTCAGCTTCCAGGGATGAATCGATTCCATAGCTTCCATAGAAACAATCGAGGCATTTCCCAAGGTGGTCTCTGAAGATAGCACCCCAACCTGAGGGACCCAGATTTCCCTTAAAGGAATCATCCACATTCACTTTAATCCAACCTGGGAATGGGTCTTTCCAGAACACTTCAAAAGTATGCCTAGGATGACGATAGATTCCTTCAATCTGAAGACGTTGAAGAATCTCAAAGTCTTTGACAGAGTTGTCACAGCAAGCCTTCTGAATCGAGGCATCTTCTCGAATGGTAATGAGGATCCGCATCTGACCTGTATTTAGACTAAATGGGGAATTTTTATGAGTGAGAGCATTTCTATAAAACCAGATCACATGGAGAAGCTCAGAAATAATAGTAAATAAAATATTTTTGATTTGTTGAGAGGTTCCAATTTCCACACAGTGCTTTAGTTGTTGGTTGAGAGAGTCAATAAAAAGCCATCTACAGTCAAAAATGTCAAAAATATAATTCCAAAGATCAGAATTCATAGCACAAGATAGGAAGAGATGGTTAGTATCTTCTCTATGTTGGTTACAAAATTTACATTTAGAGAGAAGTTAAATCTCAAAATATTGAAGACAAACATTAGTGGGGACTCTGTTGTGTGCAATACACCAAACAAGTGTAAACCTTGAGGGATTAATCCATGGATTATCAAAAAAAATTAACCAACTGAAATTATTATCTGAATTTTGAAAGTTGTGATTGTAAAAAAAAATTGGAGTCAAGAACACCATTATGAGCAGGTTCCCAAATAAAGAATTCATATGAGTTGGAATAGGGATAATTATCAATGACATGAATAATGTTTTCAGGAAGGTTAGAGGTCTGAGAATTTAACACCTCCCTGATAGTACAATTAGTGTTTTCTGGTAAATTATTTGGAGGTGACATGGAGATTAAAGGAGTATCAGTCCAGTTTTCCAACCAAAAAATCATGGAAGAGTTATAGTTAACCATCTATCTCGAGTTAATCATGATGTTGGAAAAGGATTTTCTAATGGATGGTCAAATAGAAGAGCTAATATAGTTTGAATTTCCTTTCTTTAATTTGTCAAGGAATATTTTTTTGAGAAAGGAAATGGAATCTGAGTCATTGTGAAGGAGGTTCCAAGTTAGTCTGGCTTGTAAGGCCTCATTGAAAAGATTAAGGTTTTTAATGCCAAGGTTGCCTTTATCCAAAGGATTACAATAGGTTTTCCAAGGGATGGTCACAAGTTTCCTTTCAAGTGTGCTCCTAGTTTAAACAAAATTATTAATGTAGACATTTATTTTTTTGAGGAGACCAACAGTCTATTTGTAGACCATCAATGAGTAGATCATTTTTGAGACAATTGTGGATTTAACCAGATAGATTCTTCCAGCCATGGAGAGGGATTTACTCTTCCAAGAGGAGAGATGATTGAGAATTTGGTCTACAATGTTGGAAAAGTAAATAGCTTTAGGTATTCCCAAAAAAAATGTGTACTCCAAGATAAGTGAAGGGGAAGGAACCTTCTTTAATATCTAGAATATTGATGATGGTACTTTTTATAGCAGAGGGAAAAAATTTCCCAAAGAAAACAAAGGATTTGTTCCAGCTAATGTTTTGGCCAGAGATTTCTTCAAAATGAGAAAGGGAATTTTTTAGACTTTGAATGTTCTTCTTATCACCTTTTAAGAAGAGGATAATATCATCAGGATAGAGGAGATGTGTGGGAACATTTAAGTTTATAGAATCATGAATAGGTTTAAGCTTGTTCTGGTCTACAAGGGCGAGTAATCAATCTACTAAGGTAATCTTTCACAATTGAAAAAATAATGGAAGAGAGGGGATCACATTGCCTAACTCCCTTGGTGCATTTAAAGTAACCCTTGGGGGAACCACTGACAAGGATGGAAATAGGAGCCAAATTGAAAAGATTATTTATTCTATTAATGAAGGGGTCATTGAAACCAAAACCATGAAGCACTTTGAAAATAAAACTCTAATCAATGGTATCAAAAGACTTCCTAATATCAATTTTAATGGCAATATTGCCTCCCCTGGTGGGTCTATTCAAGGTGTTAGTAAATTCATAGGCAAGACAGATACAATCTTGTATTGACCTACCCTTGATGAATCCAAATTGATTCAATAAAACAATTCTACTGCTTATCTTAGTGATCCTATTGGTAAGGATTTTGGTGATAATTTTGTAAAGAGAATTAATGAGTGAAATAGGTCTGAAGAGATGAATTTCAGAGGCATTGTTCTCTTTGGGAACTAAAGAAAAAAAATTGCATTCAAGTTGTGGGGAAGATAACCATTAGAAAAAAAGTTTTTAACAATTTTTCAAACATCAGATTGGATGACTTCCAAGAATTACTAATAGAATCCATTATTGAATCCATCGGGACCTGGTGCACTGTCCAGTTTAAGACTAAAGACTGTGTCTTTGATTTTATGGTCAAGAGGAATGCTTAAAAGATAAGTGTTATCTTCCTCATTTACCAAAACCTGAATGACATCAGGTAAAAGATCTTTTTTGAAATCAGTACCATTGAAAATATTTTCAAAATAAGAGACAACATGATTTACAATGACTTCCTCAGTGTCAATGAGGTTGTCTCTATCTCTAAGAAAAATGAGAGGTCTATAAACTTTCCTGATTCTTTGAATAGAATTGTAGAATTTAGTGTTCTTAGCACCATCTGAGAGCCATTTAGTTTTGAAAACTTGTTTACGCATGTTATCCTTAAGGACAAGCAATGCATTAAGTTTCATAGAAGTATTAATCTCATGTTGAGGATCCATTATGAATTTAGAACTAGTGTTGGAGTTTTGAAGTTGGCTAAGTTCATTTTCAAGAGTGGAAATGTCACTGCCAATTTTTTTGGATTTAGAAAGACACCAACCTTTAAGGCACTGTTTAAGATGTTTGAGATGTTTAAGTTTGATAATACTAGCAAAAGAGTCATTGTGATGTTTCATAGACATCCATAAATTTTTTATGATACTAGAAAACTCAGGATCAGAAGACCAAGAATTATTAAATCTGAAAGGTAGGGTATGTTTCATGCTTTTAATATAAATACTAACAGGGATGGGATGATGATCGGAGTTCAACCTGGGAAGGGTTATGCTAGAGATGGTGTTCCAATTTTTCAAAGAAGAATCATTTGTGAGAGCTCTATCTAATTTACTAGCAACAACCCTATTGTAGTGCCTTCTATAGCAAGTGAACTTGGAACCTGTAAGGTTTATTTCCATAAGATTACTATCTTCGATCGAAACTTTGAACTCTCACGAAGAGATAAAAGAGTGAGTTGGACCCAATTTATCACTTGAGGTGAGGATGGAATTAAAGTCACCAATCACAAACCAAGGATTGTGAATAATGTTTGATAAGAAAGAAATGTCAATACAAAGAGGTCTTCTATCTTGGTATATATTTTTAGCATAGACCATAGAACAGAAAATGTGTGAACGATCAAACGAAAAGTCACAAGTAAATATCCTCTCTGAAACATGGAAAATATTCACATTTTGAAGTGAGGAGTGATAAAAAAACCAAAGTGTTTCAATATAAATACCCTCTTTGCAAGAACCTAAAAAATTATAACCATAAGAGAAAAGGTGCATTATTTTTGAAGAGAAATTAACTTTAGGTTCGGCAATAGGAAATATCTTAGGATGGTGAGTATTAAGAAATCTTTTAAGAACAATAAAAGTGTCAGGGTTTTCAATATCCTAATAGTTCCAAAATAGAAAATTCATTGGAACATGGATCTAGAGGACCCCCCCTACTTCCAGAGCTCTTCCGCCTAGAGGATCTTACGACATTTTGGGATGAGGTCGGACTAGCACTAGTGCAGAAAACATTTTTTACAGCGGTTATTTTTTAGTTTTTACATCAGTTTTTGGTCGACGTTATTACAGAAGATGTTATAAATATTGTTTTTTACATCGGTTATTTTAAAAACTGATGTAAAAAAAAACTGAAGCGTTTTTCACGTCAGTTACTCAAAAACCGGCGTGGAAAATGCTTCAGAGTCATGATGTATTACATCGCGGTTATTAAAAAATCGACGTTGTATATACTTTATCACATCAGTTATTATATAACCAACGTCCTAAATCACGCCTCCAAAGCATTTATCACATCGGTTATGAAAATAACCGACGTGATAAAGCAGTCTTCCAAGCGGCTTTCCACGTCGGTTAAATAATAACTGATGTGAGAACATATATACTACGTTGGATATAAAATAACCGACGTAAAAAACTATTCCTTTACATTTATTACGTTGGTTGTGAAATAACCGGTGTTAAAATTAATCCCAGTGCATTTTTTACATCGGTTATAAAATAACCGACGTAAAAACCATTTTTTTTAATTTAACTGTTCAACCACAATTATGCCCATCCAGAAGAATACTTGAAACAGGATAAAAACAGACCAAACCCCCCCCCCACCCCACCTGGACACCCCCCCCCCATACCTCCAGACTACCCCCCACCCTCCTAGACAGCCCCCACACCCCTGGACACCTCCCCACAACTATGCCCAGCCAAAAGAATACCAAAAATAAAACAAAAATAGACCAACCCCCCCCCCCACCCCCCCACCCCACACACACACACCCCTGGAAACCCCCCCACCCACCCACTAGACCCCCCCCCCACACACACACACACACAAACCCCTAGACTGCCCCCACCCTTCTAGACATCCCCCCACAACTATGTCCATCCAAAAGAATACCTGAAACATAAGAAAAACAGACCACCCCCCCCACCCCACCTAGACAGCCCCCCCTGGAACCCCCCCCCCCCCACCCCACCTGGAAAGCCCCACTGGAACCCCCCCCCCCCCCCACCCTAATGGACAACCCCCCCACACACACACACACACACACCCCTGGACTTCCCCCCACCCTCCTAGACAGCCCCCCACGCCCCTGGACACCCCCCCCCCTCACAACTATGCCCAGCCAAAAGAATACATGAAACATAACAAAAATAGACCCCCCCCCCCCCTGGACAGCCCTCCCCCACCCCCTGGATATCCCTCCCACACCCTTGGAACCCCCCCCCCCCCCACACCCCACTAAACAGCCTGCCAACAACCCTAGACACCCCCCGCCCTCCTAGACAGCCCTCACCCCCTGGGCAGCCCTCCCACCCTCTTGAACACCCCCCACCTCCATGGACACCCTAGACCCCCCCCCCCCCACACACACACACACACACCCCTGGACACCCCTCCCACACCCCTAGAAACACCCCCACACCCCTGTACAGCCCCCTGGACTGCCCCCCACCCTCATGGACACCCTGGACACCCCCCACCCCACCCCACTGGACAGCCCTCCCACACCCCTGGAAATCCACCACCCCACTGGATAGCCCTCCCCACACCCCTAGACCCCCCCCCCACCCCTAGACACCCCCTGGACAACCCTCCCACCCTCCTGGACACCCCCCCCCCCACCCCACCCCACTAAACAGCCTTCCCACAACACCTAGACCCCCACCCTCCTGGACAGCCCCCCACCCCCTGGACAGCCCTACCACCCTCCTGGACACACCCCACCCCCACGGAAACCCAGGAAATCCCCCTAGACACCCCTCCCACACCCCTAGAACCCCCCCCCCCCCCCCACACACACACACACCCCTGGGCACCCCCTGGACTGCCCCCCACCCTCATGGACACCCTGGACACACCCACCCCACTAGACAACCCTCTCACACCCCTGGAAAGCCCCCACCCCACTGGGAAGCCCTCCCCACACCCCTGGACAGCCCTCCCACACCCCTAGAACCCCCCCCCCCCCCCACCCCCACACACACACACACCCCTAGACACCCCCTGGAATTCCCCCCACCCTCCTGGACACCCCCCCCCCCCCAGAAACCCCCTGGACAGCCCTCCCCCACCCACTGGACAGCCCTCCCACACCCCTGGAAACCCCTCACCCCACTAAATAGCCTTCTCACAACCTTGGACACCCCCACCCTCCTGGACAGCCCCCCACCCCCCTAGACATCCCTCCCACCCTCCTGGACACCCCCACCCCCATGGACACCCTGGACACCCCCACACCCCTATAACCCTTCCCCCCCCCCCACACACACACCCCCTTGGACTCCCCCCCACCCACCCTCATGGACACCCTGGACACCCCCCACCCCACTGGACAACCCTCCCACACCCCTGGAAAGCCCCCACCCCACTTGAAATCCCTCCCCACAGCCCTGGACATCCCTCCCACACCCCTAGAACCCCCCCCCCCCACCCACCCACACACACCCCTGGACACCCCTTGGATAGCCATCCCACCCTCCTGGACACCCCCCACCCACCCACCCACCCCACTGGACAACCCTCCCCCACCCCCTGGACAGCCCTCCCACACCCCTGGAACCCCCCCCCCCCCCAACCCACTAAACAGCCTACCCACAACCCTAGACACCCCCCCCCCCACCCTCCTGGACAGCCTCCCATGCCCTTGGACAGCCCTCCCACCCTCTTGGACACCCCCCACCCACCCCCATGGACACCCTAGACACCCCGCCACCCCCCCCCCCCCGAACACCCCTCCCACACCCCTAGAAACCCCCAAACACCCCCCTGGACTGCCCCCACCATCATGGACACCTTGGACACCCCCCCCCACACCCCACTGGACAACCCTCCCAACCCCTGGAAATCCCCCACCCCACTGGGCAGCCCTCCCCACACCCCTGGAAAGCCCTCCCACGCCCCTAGAACCCCCCCCCCCCCCCACACACACACACACACCCCTAGACACCCCATGGGCTGCCCCCCACCCTCTTGGACCCCCCCCCCCCCCGTACACCCACTGGACAGCGCTCCCCCACCCCCTGGATAGCCCCCCCCACACCCCTGGAACCCCCCCCACCCCACCCCACTAAACAGCTTGCCCACAACCCTGGACACCCCCACCCTCTTGGACATCCCCCCACCCCCTGGATAGACCTCCCACCCTCCTGGACTCCCCCCACCCTCTTGGATAGCCCCCCACCCCCCAGGACATCCCTCACACCTCCTGGACACCCCCCACCCCC
This sequence comes from Viscum album, assembly GCA_963277665.1. NCBI lineage: Eukaryota > Viridiplantae > Streptophyta > Magnoliopsida > Santalales > Viscaceae > Viscum > Viscum album. Next base: position 1,149,958,542 of record OY728128.1, read on the forward strand.
ATGGACACCCCCCCCCCCCCCACACACACACCCCTGGACACCCCCCCCCCCACACACACACCCCTAGAACCCCCCCCCCCCCCACATACACACACACACCCCTGGACACCCCCTAGACTGCCCCCCACCCCACTGGACAGCCCTCCCACAAACCTAAAAAGCCCCCACCCCACTGGGCATCCCTCCCCACACCCCTGGACAGCCCTCCCACACCCCTAGAACCCCCCCCCCCCCCCACCGCACACACACACCTAGACACCCCCTAGACTGCCCCTAACCCTCCTAGACACCCCCCCCCCACCACCACCACCACCACCTGGACACCCACAGGATATCCCTCCCCCACCCCCTGGACAGCCCTCCCACACCCCTGGAACCCCCCCCCACCCCACCCCACTAAACCGCCTGCCCATAACCCTGGACACCCCCACCCTCCTGGACATCCCCCCACCCCCTGGATAGCCCCCCCACCCTCCTGGACTCCCCCCACCCCCATGGACACCCTGGACACCCCCACAACCCTAGACACCCCTCCCACGCCACTAGAAACCCCCCCCCCCCCTCCCCCACCCCCCCCCCACCCCCACACACACACCCCTGGACTGCCCCCCACCCTCATGGACGCCCTGAACCCCCCCCCCCACCCACCCACCCCACTAGACAGCCCTCCCATGCCCCTGGAAAGCGCCCACCCCACTGGACAGCCCTCCCCACACCCCAGGACAGCCCTCCCACACCCCTAGACCCCCCCCCCCCCCCCCACACACACACACACCCCTAGACACCCCCTGGATAGCCCTCTCACCCTCCTGGACACCCCCACCCCATTTGACATCCCTCCCCCACCCTTGGACAGCCCTCCCACACCCCTGGAACCCCCCCCCCCCCCACACTAAACAGCCTGCCCACAACCCTAGACCCCCCCCCCCCACCCTCCTAGACAGCCCCCCACCCCCCTGGACAGCCCTCCCACCCTCCCAGACACCCCCCACCCCCATGGACACCCTAGACACCCCCCCCCCCACACACACACACCCCTGGACACCCCTAGAAACCCCCCCCCCCCCACCCACCCCTAGACGCCCCCTAGACTGCCCCCACCTTCATGGACACCCTGGACACCCCCACCCCCTTAGACAGCCCTCCCACACCCCTAGAAAGCCCCCTGATCCCACTAGGCACCCCCACACCCATGGGCACCCCCTGGACAGCCCTCCCACCCTCCTGAACATCCCCCCCCACTAAACTGGACAGCCCTCCCACACCCTTGGAACCCCCCCCCCCCACCACCACCACCACCACCCCACTGGACACCTCCCCACACCCCTGAACCCCCCCCCCCCCCCCAGACCAGAATCCATACCAAAAAAACCATCAGAACTAGACCAAAACAAGAAGTAACATAAAATTAAACAGTCACATATATAACATTCATAACTTACAATTTTCACAAAAAAATCCTAAATCCAACCTAAAAGACTAACAAATACACAATTATAATGACAATATTCAAAATTAAATTTTACACTATAAAAAAACTAAAATCCAATCAAACCTGTAAAATAATTTGACCATTCCACTTGTAAGTGTTTGACCTCTTGAGCACTATAAGGTTGAGGGTTATCAAATAGATACAAATTAAAAAGGATAATAGTTAACATGTATAATGAATAAATCAAATGAAATATTATGGAAAAGTTTAAAAGGAAATCTTACAATGTAAAAGTTTAAAAGGAAACCTTACCATGTCAAAGTTCACAAGTGTTCCAGTTGTAATTATTTCATACATAAATCTTAACATATAATATCTGCATTCGACAATGCCTTGTTGTTCATGACAATTCTGTTGGAATGAGTGTAAATTCAAAATATTATTTTTATGTAATACATCAAAAAGTACAAATTATAAATGGATATTTACCTTTACTTCTACATATTTGATCTTGGCACTCCTTTTCTTTGTGTTTTTTCGAAAGTAGGCCCATCCCCTGTTAAAAAATAATACGAATAAAATAAATTTATAATTCGTTATAATATATAAAAATATTAAGAAATTGAAACTTACTTTTCCAACATATTCTTAAAACTTTTCCGCACATCTCCATGGACAGAGCATATCCAATAAAGTGTTTTCTCCCTTGGAAAAAAAACCTAACATCCAATGATCACTGATAAAAGATAGTTTAAGGTTAGTAATTTTTTATGTTAAAAGATAATGAACTCTTTTCCAGAGATATGTTTCATACCTCTCACAAAAAGACATCATCCAACACTGTGTGATTATATTCTGTTCAAATATTTTAGCAATATAAAGCATTCTTTGTTCCTCATCCAATGCATGTGCTTCAGGATAAATCAAATGCGGGTCCATGAATCCATATACATCTGTCTACTCATTCTTCTCACACATGTTATAAATATTCCTAATACAAAACAAAAATAAATATACATTCTTAATAAATATAACGCAGGGAAAAGGTGTTAAAACTTACATGGAAAAAAATTTCACCACGTTGATGCCCAACTTATCTTTAGTAACAAGCTCCATGATATCAGTTTTCACAATCCCCATAGTTATTGCACATCCACAAACATGAGATTCCATTGGAAACTCATAATGATCCCCCAACAAATTTGAATATCTTGACAATCTTTCAAGACTACTAGAATCTGTATCTAATGTCATAGTCATTTGTCTTTGTTATTGTCTATACAGTATTTCTTTACCTTTGAAGTATTCCTATAAAAATAAATAGAAAAATATATTAGTTTTCAAATGTTAAAACAACTTTAATAAAAAAATAAAATAGAATATATAACATACATACCTATATGGTAATGAGACGTAGAAGTCTGGATGGCCAAATTAAAAAATGGTCAAAACTATTTCCAACTGTCGTCACCTCATCTGTAGGTAATGGTACTTGAGCTGGTCTATCTATAATATCATGTTCAGTGACCTTATGATGCTCTACCTCTAGCTGTTGATGATGAATTGTATCTCCTATACAATATACCATCCCATATGAAACTATATGATGTTCAAGATCATCAACATACAACTCGCAATAAGTAGGAAGATGCGGCGGAGGAGTAGGATAAGAAATGGGGTCCGCAGGCTGAGGTGGGGGAGTGGGAGCTACTGGCGGAGGTGGAGGATAGATAATGGGGTATGTAGGGGGAGGTGGAGGAGTGGGAACTGCAGTCTGAAATTTTCTTTGCATGTCTGCAAACATAGACTGTACTGACGCTCTAATCTTTTCTTCCATCGTCGCATTAATATTATGAACTTCAAGCTCCAAGGATTCTATTTTTTTTATAAACACCCTCAATGGAAGAAGTAGAAGAATGTGGAAACAATTTTCTTACTGATACACTCATCGGATATCCTTGTACACAACCAGGATGTCCGGGCTTTCCCAATGTTGCAGATAAAATATCTTTCCTCCCAGCAGCTGTAAATACCCCATATGAGATCTGCTCCTCAAGAAAATCTTGTATTAATTAATTGAACATTTCTGTAATGATTCAAATTATATAAAGAATATAGTTAACTTAAATAAATAAAATAAATACCTTACAATCCTCTCAGATACAATTCTCGAATAATTCGAAAGATATTGCCCCTTTTTTCCCATCCAAGCTCTCTTCCATTTTTCATGTCTAGATGGAGGGGATAGAGGGGCAGCCTCTCCAGAGCTTGAAGACTCAACTCTCAGTTTTTGTAATTTTTCCACCATCATTTGTTCTTCCAATGATGTATACCCTCCCTAAGATAAACTGTGATGGTATACATTTTTAGATTGGATCTCCTGATGAGATTTCCTTGTTTGCTATAAATTCAGAATAAGAAATCATTAACAAAACATTAATAAGATCATTTATATAAGAAAGCTTATAAAATTGTACATTTCCCTTACCAAAAATGAATCTTTTCTTCTACTTTCAACAAACTATCTCCATGTGTCTTCATCTATGAAAAGATATATATGACATGTATTGTCATGAATCCTATGACCAAAAATGAAATCAGATGCGAGGGTTGATTTGAAATCCCTCCATCTCCTAGTAGCCATCGATAAGCATTTCTTCCTGACTTCTCTAGTGTCAGGAATATCAAATGTCATCTGATAAAAAAGAGGTAAAACATATTATACTAGAAACATTTAAAGAATATCCACACAATAGCAAAAGAACTTACCAAAATCATCTCCCACAACTGAGATATTATCACTTTTTCCACACTTCTCAAATCATCATACAAAATGCTTACTTTGTTCTTACCCTGAGTTGATACAAAACTCTTAAAATCTTTTGCATTTGGACCTCTAGGAATATAATTCTCATCAAACTCAACGAGTATCCTCTGGTCCTGCGTACGGGCAAGTGATAATTTTGGTAAACATGTGCACCCACGTTTACCAACTCTTGAACTCTTTGTCTTTATGGGAGCACATGAGGAAGATTGGGGAACATCAAGAGGAGCATGTGAATGTTCCTCCCTAGAGGTATGATCATTATGCTCATCTCCAGAATCATGTGGTTGATCAACTGTTTGATCTGTCATTATCCTTTAAATAAAAAAAACATTAGTTCACAAATATACAAATTCAAATATTACAATACTAATGTAAACAGAAAATGGAAAATTGAACTAAGTTACGTAATAGTAAACATGGTTAATATGGTAAGCATGTTAAACAATGGTAAAGATGGTAAACGTGGTAAACATGGTAGTGTAATTGTCATTCAACAAAATCGATAAATATATAAATTACCTAAAGGTAAACTATGGTAAATAATGGTAAACTATGGTAAACATGGTAAACTACACTAAACAAAATTAAAATAAACAAAAACTTCTACTTATTTGTTTTAATACACATTTTAATAAAGAAAAAAATTACAATATCTAACATTTTATGAAAATAATAAATGTAAACAAGAAATAAACATATGTTACCTGTAATATTAGGAATGTAAAAATGAATTGTTTTCCCAAATTCCTTCGTCATGATCGCTCCTTATGGCACAAACCATGTCTTCAACATGCTCATCATTATGTTCTGCTAATCTTTCCATGGAAGTAGGTACCTCACATAAATCAGCATCTTCATCAAGTTGATCCTCACCAACATATTGTTTTTCCCTTGTAAAAAAACATACCACTACATATCTGATTGATCAACTACATAGAAAATCTGTTTTTCATGTGTTTCCATTATAAAAGAATCAGTTGTGTCTTCCAATCTATTTAGATTAACAATTGTCATTCCAAATTCATCGTGTCTGACACTGTTGTTACTGATAAACCATTTACAGTTAAAAACGTGAACTTTAATTTTAAATTGATAATCCTCTCATATTTCTTCAATAAATCCATAATATGCACTTGATGCAGAAATTGGGTTTTGGTCTTTAGAACTCGAAAAATGCATTGCTTCTGCAAACACCAATACACCACTATTCTAAACTGCACTTCTATTGTCATGAGCTTTCGTATAAAATGTATAGCCATTAATGTCATAACCGGATCATGTTATCACATTTAAACATGGACCACCCATTATCCATCCTAATGTCTCTGATACATCTGATCTACCAAGCAAGGTCTTTTTAATCCATGATAAAAAAATTTTGTTGTGCTCATTCAAAATCCACATTTCTTTCTTGTAACGACCCAAACTTTTTAAATAGTATATTAACTTACTCTTAACGATCTAATAGAGATATTAATGGTTAATGCAGAAAAAGGAGTCGATGGCTTCATCCAGTAGACTCGAACATTATGAAGCCCACTTATCAGAGCTTGGGAAGGAGGTGGCATCTTTGGGATTCGCTTTGGACCAAGCCCAAGCCGAACTCCAGCGTGTCAAGCTTGAACGGAAACGTCTACGGGAGAAGTTCAAGTTAGTAGAGATTACTACTAGGGCAATGTTATCTGAGCCTCCCTCAGATTCTCTCACCATAGCACACCTTACACTTAGGTCATATGCCGGTGTTATAAGGGGTTATGTGACGAGACCCTAGCTTCTTTGTGTAATCCTTTGGGATAAATGAATTGAGATTTCTTCCTTTAGTGATGTTTGTGAAATTTCAAATGTCCAGATAATTTTAGGATGTATTTTATTGATGAATTTTGAAAAAAAAGATATTTTAAAATATTTATGTAAACCCTAAATAATTAATGATGTGTAATGATTTTCAAAAAATGCTCTTCTACAAAAGTGTTCAGTAAGGAATTTGGAGTCTAATAAGATCAACTTAATTTTTGATGAATAGTAAATTATGAATAGTGATTTTACGCTTAGGATTAGTAATGTGACCAAATGGATTAGTAATTTCACTCAAAGAAAGTTTTAATATAATTTAGACACCTAGATTAAGTAATGAGATTCAATAAAATGGGTAAATAACAGTTTCATAAATTATTAGTCAAGTATTAGTTTTTTGGGATGAATAGTGTTTTTTAATTAAAAATTAAATTAAAAATATTTAGAAAAATATTTTTATAAAATGGACTTTATTTTTGAACTTAGAGCACCGATATTATGTTATGGTAATTTTTGGGGTTTTTTCTGAAAAAATGAATTTTCGGTGAATAGTGTTTTATTTAAAAATTAAATTAAAAATATTTAGAAAATTATTTTTATAAAATGGAGTTCATATTTGTAATGAGAGCATCAATTTTTGGTTGAGGTGAAATTTTGGGATTTTTCTGAGGAAGTTGAATTTTAAGTGAATAGTAAAAATACAGTTTTAGGGTTTCGGTATGTTTAATGACATCATAGTTGTGTCATGGTGATATCATGAGATATTTTAAGGGTTGGCCGACCAAAGGTGATGAATTATTGTATTGGGGGGCCCATATGGCCTAACTTCATGGGAAATATCTTGGGAGATCACATGGTTTTGAGAAAACCACTTGTGAGGTGTTCCTTGGCCATTAATGCCTTGTCCCCTCACTTTCCCTAAAAATACCAAGACATTCTCTCATCCTTTGGACTCCAAAATCATTCTCAACGAAGTTCTGGTCTCCTTACCTCCCAAGGAGTCCTCCCAAGGTGCCCTCAATCCTCTCAAGGTCCCAACGTTTGATTTTTAAGAGTTACATTTAAGGTAAGGGATCCGACCTCTCTCTTTCTTTTCTAGTAATCTCTTTTATGTCATTCCTTTTATGCTCCATGTTCTTATGTGGGAGGATGTTCTTTTATATTCCTCTTACTTCCCTTTTCGTGTTTATATGATGAGAGATCCCCTCTTACTCTCATCATTTCATTTTATGAAAGTTTAAGTGACGTCGTTAGGCTGCCGAATTTTTAAGAGATTCTTTCACCCTTCTCATTTTTTTAAGTTCTATTTTCATGTCAAGTCTTTCAAGTTCCTTTTTACTATGTTGGGGTATGATTTCTATATCTATCATACTGATCTCTTATGATTATATGATGAGATAACCTATTTGATCTTGTCAAATCATTTTTATTGAAGTTTAAGTGATGTCGTTAGGCTGCCGAATTTTTGGTAAGAGAAATCTTATTTTTGTCTTACTTCCATGTTTTTCATTTCAAATGGTATGTCCTTAAAATTTTATTACCATGATTCATATCCTTTATATTCTTTCCCTATACTATTTTTATAGATCATTTATGAGTGGGTGACTCATGTCCCCTCTCTTTTCAACGTTTTCTAAAACCCTGTAACGTAGCCGTTATGATGCAGAATTTTCGTCTCAAAATGCCTCTCTCTTTTTCTCAAAATTATTTTATGTTATTAAGCGAATACTCAAAGCTCTTATTTCTACAGGGGTATTCACATATATATCAAAATGTTCTATTTTAAATTCTGTTATTTACATACATGAAACCCTCTTTCCCTTTCCGTGGGTTTAAAGTGACATAATGATCATGTCATTAAAGCAGTTTTTAAAACGTTATGATTATGAAATGAAACCCATTTATTTTATGATATATGGGTTGTTTATGAAATGATTTATGATGATATATGTGGCTCAAATGATAATAAAGACATGTCAAGGGTGCGCCCAGATAGAGCTCCAATGCATTGTGTAAAGACTTAATCTCTTGAGATGACTTTTTAGACTGATACCTTGGTGAATAACCTTGGTAATTTTTAATGACACCTTGGGGATGGACCTTGGTGAAACGAAATGATTGTCAATATTAAATGTTGCAGCCACATCTTCAAGTTATGAAAAATGTTATTTTTATTATGATATATCTCATGGTTTCTTTCTCATGCCTTAAAGTTCTTTTCATGTCCTTATTGAAGTATCTCAAGTTCACATGTAAATGTTTCTCTTGTTTCCCTTGCTGGGCCTTCTGCTCACCCTTTCTTTTGATGTATGTCCCCAGGTTATGAGATGTAGTAATGAACCTAGTATGAACTTAAGGATAATCCTTTCAAGTGTTTAAGAAGAATGTTTTATGTTGTTTTCATGTATTATGTTCCTTGTTTCCAAGACACTAAACCTTAAAGATCCTCAGTTCTGTGTAATGAAATGAAAGTTTGTGTTATAAAAAGACGGGATGCTATAGTTGGTATCAAAGGATGGTTTAGTTATTTGTGGAAATTAGGATATAAAAATTTTAGGAAGAACCCTATAGAAAAGTTTAAATATAGGAAAACTTCCTGGTATTTTGGTAAGTATTGAGTAAGTGGTTTATCAAACAAATACATCCCTGTCTGGATACGAGCAGGTAGAGGCGGCTCTGGCACAGATGTACATAGGGGTAAAATCCGAAAACACCGCTTTGACCTAGACTCGAATGGGAACTGGTGCACGATAACAGGCCTTGTTGCACTCTTGGTTACGACACTCCCGGGGGATATGTTTGGTTAATCACAAGATTTTTATGAATCATTATGAAGGAATTATAGAGAAATGTAATTTTCTAAGAATGAAGTCTTAGTTAAAAGATTCATAAATGAAATAAGTTTCTCACTAAAGTTTTATTATTTTAGAAAATGGCGGGCAATAGGAGGAACCGTGTCGATGGTGACCGCAATGCACCATGTGCTGACGGCCCTCCGATGGAAGCCGGAATGGAAACATTCATGCGAATGATGAACCAACTGACTCAAGTTATGCGTAATAACTTGAATCAAGCTGAGAGGCTAATCTCACCATGAAGGGAACAACATTCTGTTGAGTCCTTTATGCGTCAATGACAACCATCATTCAGTGGATCTACTGACCCATTGGTTACGGAATAATGGATAAGCTCCATTGAAAAGATCTTTTCTGTACTCCTTTGTTCGGAACAAGAAAAAGTCACCCTTGCTGTTTATCGCCTAGAGGGAGAAGCTGATCAGTGGTGGTCACTGGTCAAAAACACGAAGCCTAGAGGAGAGATGGAAGCTATGGAGTGGGAAGAATTCCGGGGAATATTCTTTAACAAGTATTTCCCTCGTTCCATGAGAACAAGAATGGAGAAAGAGTTTCTCGAGCTGAAGCAGAAGGAGAACGAATCTGTCGGAAGCTATGAGATGAACTTCACCTGACTTTCACGATATACCTCTAGCATTGTCATGGATCCAAGTGGGAAGGTTGATAGATTTTTTGGTGGATTGAGACCTCATCTGCGGAAGAATTTAGCCAACCGGGACTACGATAGCTACGAGGAGATCGTGCGGAGTGCAATGAAAGTCGAGCTAGAGTTTGGTGAGACACAGTGGTCTCATAAATCAAATGAAAAGAAGAGATAGTTGGAGCCCAGTTTAGGGAAGACTTTTTATCAGGGAAGAGGTGGAAAGAAAATGCAACTTACCACATGCAATAAATGTGGGAAGAAGCATCCAGGGAACTGCTTGGTCAGAAGTGGCAAGTGCTACAAGTGTGGAAGAGGAGGCCATATTGCTCGGAATTGTCATAGTGAGGTGAAGCCTCAACTCCCAACACTAATGATAGAGGAAAGATGGTTCTGGACTTACCCGAAGTCCATTGCTTCAAGTGTGGACAGCTTGGGCACTATGCTAATCTCTGTCCAAATTCAAGGGCACTGGAGGGGAATCACCATCAACCTCAGCAAAGGCCAGGGGAGCAAGGTCGTGCTTTTGCTATCACAACAACTGAAGTTGAAGCTCCGAATGACGTGGTAGTAGGTACTCTTGTTGTCCTCTCAAAACTAGCAATTACTTTGTTTGATTCTGGTTCTATGCATTCCTTTATTTCTTCAAAGTTTGCAAAGAATATAGAATCAATCCCAGAATTTCTTGAGGTAGAGTTGTCAGTCAAGACTCCAAGTGGGATTATCCATGCATCAACAGTGTTTAGAGACTCTAGTGTTTACTTTAGTGAGCACAATATTATCACAAATCTAGTAGTCATTCCCATGTTGGAATTCGACGTTATACTAGGGATGGACTGGCTCTGAAAGTATAATGCTAAGATCAAATGCAGAAGTAAGGAAATCTCAGTAGTCTTGAATAAACGACCTACAGTTATCTTCCAAGGAGAGATATCCTGAACTGATCCCTATCTAGAAGCACCTCCCATAGATTTCTTTATGGAGTTAATCAGTGATGATGAAGAAGGAAAAGGGAGCATACAAATTGAAGATGTTCCGATTGTTTAGGAATACATGGATGTATTTCCTAAGGAGTTACCTGGACCTCCCCCAGAAAGAGATGTAGAGTTCTCCATTGAACTCGTACCTGGGTCTCAACCTGTATCAAAGACCCCATATAGAATGGAAAATGTGGAGCTAGAATAGTTAAAGAAAAAACTCCAAGACTTGTTGGAGAAGGGGTTTGTCCGACCGAGTGTGTCTCCTTGGGGAGCACCAGTTCTCTTTGTAAAGAAGAAGGATGGATCAATGCGTCTATGCATTGATTATAGAGAACTGAACGGGATCACAGTGAAGAACAGATACCCTCTTCCAAGAATTGATGATTTATTTGACCAACTTTGTGGGGCTCAATTCTTCTCTAAGATTGACCTTCGATCTGGTTATCATCAACTGAGGGAGAAGAAGGAAGATATTCCAAAGACTACCTTTCGATCAAGATATGGGCATTATGAGTTTACTGTTATTCTCTTCAGCTTGACTAATGCTCCTACTATTTTCATGGATTTGATGAATAGAGTCTTTAAGGACTACCTTGATAACTTTGTGGTAGTTTTTATTGATGATATTTTGATATATTCAAAAATTCGTGAGGAGCATGAAGATCATCTGAGGGTTATTTTGAAAACTCTACGGAAGAAGTGGCTCTTTGGAAAGTTCAGAAAGTGTGAGTTTTGGTTACAACAAGTGGCTTTCTTGGGGCACATCGTAACCAATGAAGGAATCTCGGTTGATGCTGCAAAGACAATGGTTGTGGAGGAGTGGCCTCAACCCACAACAGTAACTGAGATTCGTAGTTTCCTTGGTTTAGCAGGATATTATAGGAGGTTTGTGAAAAAACTTTTCACGGCTTTCTAATCCACTAACCAAGTTGACTCGAAAAGGGGTTAAGTTCATCTGGACAAAGGAATGCGAGGAAAGTTTCCAAGATCTGAAGAAGAGATTGGTTATTGCACATGTGTTAACACTACCCTCTATCGGAGAAGGATTCGTTATTTTTAGCGATGCATCTCTGAAAGGGCTTGGGTGCGTCCTCATGCAAAATGACAAGGTAATTGCTTATGCATCTCGACAGTTGAAGATTCATGAGCAGAATTATCCTACACATGATCTAGAGCTAGCGGCAGTTGTTTTTGCTCTAAAGATATGGAGGCACTATCTTTATGGGGAGAAATGTGATATATACACCGACCACCAAAGTTTAAAGTATATTTTCACACAGAAAGAATTGAACATGAGACAAAGGAGATGGTTGGATCTTATTAAAGACTATGATTGTTCAATTCATTATCACCCTGGAAGAGCAAACAAAGTCGCGGATGTGTTAAGCAGGAAAGACCCTGTTGTTCTGGCAACAATGAGGATCCTAGGAGATCCCTTGATTAAAGATCTAGTAAAACTGGACATGGGAATTATAAGGAAAGGGACATCATCAACCCTATCCCAAATGATTTCTCAACCATCATTACTAGAGAAGATCAAGAAGGCTCAAAAAGAAGATCCTTTGTTGCAGGAGAAGTTGGAGGCTGTAAAAGATGGGAAGTTCCCTGATTTCAATATTGATCAAGAAGGTGTATTGAAATTTCATACAAGACTATGTGTTCCATCTATTCCGGAGATAAAGAAAGAACTAATGGATGAAGCTCATAGCTCTACTTTCTCTATACATCCAGGAAGCACTAAAATGTATAGAGACCTTCTTGATCATTATTGTTGGGGTAACATGAAGAGGGAGATTGCTGATTACACTACAAGGTGCCTAGTGTGTCAACAAGTAAAGGCAGAACAACAACTTCCTAAGGGGGTATTACAACCGCTACCCATACCAGTATGGAAGTGGGATAATATCACTATGGACTTTGTAACTGGTCTCTTGAAAACATCCAAAGGAAACAATGCGATATGGGTTATTGTGGACCATCTCACCAAGACCGCCCATTTTATCTCTATTCGGGAAGATTTCTCTCTAGATCAACTTGCCAAGATATACGTAAAGGAAGTGGTGAGGCTGCATGGGGTACCACTATCCATCATGTCTGATCGTGATCCAAGATTCACATCAAAATTCTGGAGAAGTCTTCAACATGCTCTGAATACTGAATTGAATTTTAGTACGGCCTATCATCCTCAAACTGATGTCCAATCTGAAAGGACTATTCAGACACTCGAAGACATGCTGAGATTATTCTCAATGGAATTTAAAGGTGGATGGGATCAACACCTCCCATTAGTTGAGTTCTCCTATAACAACAGCTTCCATTCGAGTATTCAGACGGCACCCTATGAAGCTCTGTATGGAAAGCGATGTAGAACTCCTACTTGTTGGGATGAAACTGGTGAGAGAAATCTTATTGGGCCTGATCTCGTGCAAGAGATGACAGAACAGGTTCATGCCATCCAAAAACACATAAGGGTTGCTCAGAGTCGGCAGAAGAGCTATGCTGACAATCATCGAAGGGACTTGGAGTTTGGTGTTGGTGACAAAGTCTTCCTTCGAATTTCTCCATGGAAGAGAGTCATGTGGTTTGGGAAGAAAGGGAAGCTCAGACCTAGGTACATTAGCCCCTATGAAATCCTTGATCGCATAAGAGCAGTGGCCTATCGTCTAGAACTTCCACCGAACCTAGCTCAAGTTCGCAATGTCTTCCATGTATCTCTCTTGAGGAAGTACATACCCGACCCTTCGCATGTACTGAACCCAGAGGTGGTACAACTGGAACATGACCTCTCTTATGAGGAGCAGCCAGTGGAGATCTTAGACCGTAGAGACAAGGTTCTACGAAACAAGACTACCCACCTTGTGAAAGTGTTGTGGAGGAATCATAAATATGAAGAAGCGACTTGCGAGCCTGAGGAAACGATGAAGCAAAAGTACCCTCACCTTTTCGACTAGGCCTCAAGTATAAATTTCGGGGATGAAATTTCTTAAGGGGGGAAGAATGTAACGACCCAAACTTTTTAAATAGTATATTAACTTACTCTTAACGATCTAATAGAGATGTTAATGGTTAATGCAGAAAGAGGAGTCGATGGCTTCATCCAGTAGACTCGAACCTTATGAAGCCCACTTATCAGAGCTTGGGAAGGAGGTGGCATCTTTGGGCTTCGCTTTGGACCAAGCCCAAACTGAACTCCAGCGTGTCAAGCTTGAACGGAAACGTCTACGGGAGAAGTTCAAGTTAGTAGAGATTACTACTAGGGCAATTTTATCTGAGCCTCCCTCAGATTCTCTCACCATAACACACCTTACACTTAGGTCATATGCCGGTGTTGTAAGGGACTATGTGACGAGACCCTAGATTCTTTGTGTAATCTTTGGGATAAATGAATTGAGATTTCTTCCTTTAGTGATGTTTGTGAAATTTCAAATGTCCGGATAATTTTAGGATGTATTTTATTGATGAATTTTGAAAAAAAAAGATATTTTAAAATATTTATGTAAACCCTAAATAATTAATGATGTGTAATGATTTTCAAAAAATGGTCTTCTACAAAAGTGTTCAGTAAGGAATTTGGAGTCTAATAAGATCAACTTAATTTTTGATGAATAGTAAATTATGAATAGTGATTTTACGCTTAGGATTAGTAATGTGACCAAATGGATTAGTAATTTCACTCAAAGAAAGTTTTAATATAATTTAGACACCTAGATTAAGTAATGAGATTCAATAAAATTGGTAAATAACAGTTTCATAAATTATTAGTCAAGTATTAGTTTTTTGGGATGAATAGTGTTTTTTAATTAAAAATTAAATTAAAAATATTTAGAAAAATATTTTTATAAAATGGACTTTATTTTTGAACTCAGAGCACCGATATTATGTTATGGTAATTTTTGGGGTTTTTTCTGAAAAAATGAAATTTCGGTGAATAGTGTTTTATTTAAAAATTAAATTAAAAATATTTAGAAAATTATTTTTATAAAATGGAGTTCATATTTTTAATGAGAGCATCGATTTTTGGTTAAAGTGAAATTTTGTGATTTTTCTGAGGAAGTTGAATTTTAAGTGAATAGTAAAAATACAGTTTTAGGGTTTCGGTATGTTTAATGACATCATAGCTGTGTCATGGTGATATCATGAGATATTTTAAGGGTTGGCTGACCAAAGGTGATGAATTATTTTATTAGGGGCCCCATGTGGCCTAACTTCATGGGAAATATCTTGGGAGAGCACATGGTTTTGAGAAAACCACTTGTGAGGTGTCCCTTGGCCATTAATGCCTTGTCCCCTCACTTTCCCTATAAATACCAAGTCATTCTCTCATCCTTTGGACTCCAAAATCATTTTCAACGAATTTCTGGTCTCCTTACCTCCCAAGGAGTCCTCCCAAGGTGCCCTCAAGCCTCTCAAGGTCCCAACGTTTGAGTTTTAAGAGTTACGTTTAAGGTAAGGGATCTGACCTCTCTCTTTCTTTTCTAGTAATCTCTTTTATGTCATTCCTTTTATGTTCCATGTTCTTATGTGGGAGGATGTTCTTTTATATTCCTCTTACTGCCCTTTTCATGTTTATATGATGAGAGATCCCCTCTTACTCTCATCATTTAATTTTATGAAAGTTTAAGTGACGCCGTTAGGCTGCCGAATTTTTAAGGGATTCTTTCACCCTTCTCATTTTTTCAAGTTCTATTTTCATGTCAAGTCTTTCAAGTTACTTTTTACTATGTTGGGGTATGATCTCTATATCTATCATGCTGATCTCTTATGATCATATGATGAGAGACCCTATTTGATCTTGTCAAATCATTTTTATTGAAGTTTAAGTGACGTCGTTAGGCTGCCGAATTTTTGGTAAGAGAAATATTATTTTTGTCTTACTTCCATGTTTTTAATTTCAAATGGTATGTCCTTCAAATTTCATTACCATGATTCATATCCTTTATATTCTGTCCCTATACTGTTTTTATAGATCATTTATGAGTGGGTTACCCATGTCCCCTCTCTTTTCAACATTTTCTAAAACCCTGTAATATAGCCGTTATGCTGCAGAATTTTCGTCTCAAAATGCCTCTCTCTTTTTCTCAAAATTATTTTATGTTATTAAGTGAATACTCAAATCTCTTATTTCTACAGGGGTATTCACATATATATCAAAATTTTCTATTTTAAATTCTGGGATTTACATACATGAAACCTTCTTTCCCTTTCCGTGGGTTTAAAGTGACATAATGATCATGTCATTAAAGCAGTTTTTAAAACGTTATGATTATAAAATGAAACCCATTTATTTTATGCTATATGGGTTGTTTATGAAATGATTGATGATGATATATGTGGATCACATGATAATAAAGACATGTCAAGGGTGCACCCAGATAGCGCTCCAATGCATTGGGTAAAGACTTAATCTCTAGAGATGACTTTTTAGATTGATACCTTGGTGAATAACCTTGGTAATTTTTAATGACACCTTGGGGATGGACCTTGGTGAAACGAAATTATTGTCAATATTAAATGTTGCAGCCACATCTTCAAGTTATGAAAAATGTTATTTTTATTATGATATATCTCATGGTTTCTTTCTCATGCCTTAAAGTTATTTTCATGTCCTTATTGAAGTATCTCAAGTTCACATGTAAATGTTTCTCTTGTTTTCCTTACTGGGCCTTCTGCTCACTCTTTCTTTTGATGTATGTCCCCAGGTTATGAGATGCAGTAATGAACCTAGGATGAACTTAAGGAGAATCCTTTCAGGTGTTTAAGAATAATTTTTTATGTTGTTTTCATGTATTATGTTCCTTGTTTCCAAGACACTAAACCTTAAAGATCCTCAGTTCCGTGTAATGAAATGAAAGTTTATGTTATAAAAAGACGGGATGCTATATTTCTTCTTTGGATGACATTGTTTCAACTCATTAATATGCAATGTGATATACGGTTGAGCATCAACTATGTTATTCAAGATGTATAATTCTAACTTCTTCATCTATTTACCTGACAACGATTTGACTTTCAATCCACGAATCCCCTTTCCCTCATTATTAACTCGTTCATGGTGAGATGGAGGCAAACCTATGTGCTCCACCGCAGCCAAGTAGCTTGTACAAAACTCTGCAACCTCCTCAGAAATATACTTTTCAATGATGGAGGCTTCAGGTCGATATGGATTCTTAACATACCCCTTCAATATTTTCATATACCTTTCAAAAGGATACATCCAACGAAGATATACAGGTCCACAAAGCTTTATTTCTTGAACCAGATGAATCATTAAATGTGCCATTATATCAAAAGAAGATAGAGGAAAATACATTTCCAATTGACAAAGTATAGAAATTTCATCCTTTTCCAAAATGTTCAAAGCATTCACATCAATCACCTTATTGCAAATTGAATTGAAAAAATAACACAACTTCATTATAGTCTTTCTGACACAGATGGGCAATATTCTACGCAATGCAACTGGTAGAAGTTGTTGCAACATGACGCGACAATCATGAGATTTCATACCTATCAACTTCAAATCCTTCAATGAGACAAAATTTTTAACATTTGAAGAATAACCTTAAGGCACTTTGATATCTTGTAGACACTGACAAAAGTTAATTTTATCCCTCTTGGATAATGTATGACAAGTCGGGGGAAGAAATGTTTGTCTTCCATTAGGAGTGGGAGCTAACTCCAAATGTATTCCCATTGATAGTAAGTCTAATCTCGCATTCAACCCATATTTTGTCTTTCCTTTAATATCTAACAATGTTCCAATCAAACTATCACAGATATTCTTCTCCACATGCATGACATCAATATTATGTTTAACTTCATGATATCTCCAATATGGTAGCTCAAAAAATATTGACTTTTTCTTCCAAATATGTCTATCATTACCAAATTTTTGTGTCTTTCCCAATGTCACATCAAGGTTTTACACCCTATTAAAATACACATCAGGGGATAAAGGTTTTGGAGCAATATCAAATTCTTGTGAGCCATTGAATGCCTTTTTTTAGTCTTCTATAAGAGTGATCCATAGGCAAAAACTTTCGATGGCCCATGTACACTGTTTTCCACCCATGATGCAATTGACAATATGAAGTCAGTTTTTCACAAATTGGACATGCTTTATGACCCTTAACACTGTATCCAGACAAATTTTCATATGCTAGGAAGTCATTTATAGTAAACATAAGAACTACATGCAGCTGAAAATATTTCATTTTATAAGAATCATACACCCTAATACCATCCTCCCATAAAAGTTTCAAATCATCAATCAATGGTGACAAGAAAACATCAATATCATTTCTGGGTTGCTTCAGACCAGAGATCATTATACTCAACATGACATATTTGCGCTTCATACAAACTTCAAGAGAAAGGTTGTAAATTACCAATAAAACGGTCCATGAACTATGTGTTCTACTGAGGGTTCGGTATGGATTCATTCCATTTGTGCACAACCCTAGTCTGAGATTTCTAATTTCATTTCCAAATGTAGGATACTTCTCATCAATTTTCTTCCATTGTGAACAATCTTTTGGATGACGTATTTTTCCATCACATATCCGCTCATCAGCATGCCATATTAACCTTTTTGCATCATGTGAATTAGAAAATAAACATTTCAAACGATGAATTATTGGAAGATACCAAAATACCTTGGAATGGATCTTTGTAATCTCTACATCAGCTTGTGATTTTTCTTTCAACTTATACCGTGATGTCCCACATTTTGGACACTCTAACAGAAATTCATATTCCTTCCTATATATCATATTGTCATTCAGACAGGCATGTATTTTCTTGTATCCCAATCCCATCGAGCATAATATTTTCTTGTCCTTATAATGTGAATCCGGAAGATCATTATCTTTTGGAAGAATGTCTTTCATCAATTGTAGCAGCTCTGTAAAACTTATGTCACTCCATCCATGTTTCGCCTTCAGGTTAAATAATCTTAACACCACCGAAAAAACCGTAAAATCCGTACAACCAGGATACAGTGGTTTTTCAGCATCACCATATATATGTGCAACTGTCGGTTCTATCTCAATTTATTCTGCTGCAATATCAAAAATCATTTCTTCAATTCCATCAGAGTTACCATCTTGTGAATCATCATCATCAGTAGATCTGACATTCTGTTCAGTTTCACCATGCCAAATCCAAGGGTTGTAACTCGGATTAAAACCATGACAAATCAGATGATCTTTGATCTCTTTACTTTTCAACTTCTTCATATTAAAACATTTCAGGCATGGATAGAAAAAAAATGTCACTGCTTGGAACATTTTGTTTAGAAAATTCCAAAAAGGCATCAACACCATCCTCATATTCATTACTCATTCGATGTGCCGTAATCAAACTTCGACTCATTATTAACCTATAACAAATATCAAAATTATATATCTTGTTAAGATAAGACAAATATATAATTATATGAAAAATATCATAATTTGAATGTAAAAACAATTTTGAAATATAAAACAAATCTATGCGTATTTGAAAAAAATATGCATGAAAATCATTTTAAAAAGAAAAAATAGTTAGATATAATAGTTTTAAATTCATCTTGGATCATTTCTTCTTAAGGTACACAAAGAATACATCCTGGTGCAACTGGATACCAAATTCACCATTCTATAAAAAAGAAATATGAAGTATAAATATTAAAATATGTATACATTCACTACTAAAAATTACACAGATCCCAACAATTTGAAACCATTGGGATGACCCCTGAAACCATTGGGGTACCCAACGGTTTCATACACCATTGGCATGATGGTCGTTGTAATAGCCCTATACCAATGATTCTACAGGAACCGTTGGTATAGACTACCTGAAGTTAAAATATTCCAACAGTTTCAATGAAACTGTTGGGATATATATATATACCAAGAGGGTGTCCAAGGGGGTTGGGGGTTGTCCAGGGGGGTTGTCCACGGGGGTAGGGGGTTGTCCAGGGTGTCCAGGGGGTGGGGGTGTCAGGGGGTGGGGGCATGTCCAGGGGGTGGGGGATGTCCATGGGGATGGGCGGTGTCCAGGGGGTGGAGGAGTGGTGTCCAGGGGTGAGGGGGTTGCCCAACCCCCTACCCCATTGGACATCCCCCCACCCCCTTGGACACCCCCTGGACAGCCCCTCACCCCCTAAACAGCACCCCCACCCCTCTGGACAGCCCCCCTACCCCCTTGGACAGCCCACTCAACCCCCTGGACACCCCCCCACTCACCCCCTAGACACCCCCCCACTCACCCCCCTAGACACCCCTACAGCCCCCTCACCCCCTGGACACCACCCCCACCCCTTGGACACCCCAACCCCCTTGGACAGCCCCCACACCCCCCCCCCCCTAAACACCACCCCCACCCCCCTTTGACACCCCCTGGACACCCCCACCCCTATGGACAGCCCCCCCCCCCCCCCCATGCACCCCCTGGACACCCCTACAGCCCCCTCACCCCCTAGACACCACCCCCACCCCCTTGGACACCCCAATCCCCTTGGAAAGCCCCCGCACCCCCCCTGGACACCACCCCCACCCCCTTTGACACCCCCTGGACACCCCCACCCCTATGGACAGCCCCCCCCCCCCCCCCCGGACAACCCCCACCCCTCTAGACAGCCCCCCCAGACACCCCCCCCCCCACCCCCCTTGGACAGCCCCCGCACCCCCCTAGACACCACCCCCACCCCCACCCCCTTTGACACCCCCTGGACACCCCCACCCCTCTGGACAGCCCCCCACCCCCTGGACAACCCCCCACCCCTCTCGACAGCCCCCCACCCACCCCCCTGGACACCACTCCACCCCTGGACACCCCCTACCCCCTTGGACAGCCCACTCACCCCCTGGACACCCCCCCCCCCCCACCCCCCTGGACACCCATACCCCCTTGGACAGCCCCCTTACCCCCCTGGACACCACCCCCCACCCCCTTGGACACCCCAACCCCCTTGGACAGCCCCCGCACCCCCCCCCCCTAGACACCACCCCCACCCCCTTTGACACCCCATGGACACCCCCACCCCTCTGGGCACCCCCCACCCCCTGGACATCCCCCCACCCCTCTAGACAACCCCCCCCCCCCCCCCCACCACCACCACCACCACCACCCCCCTAGACAGCCCCCACCCCCCTTGGACAACCCCCGCACCCCCCTGGACACCACCCCCACCCCCTTTGACACCCCCACCCCTCTGGACAGCCCCCCACCCCCTGGACAGCCCCCCACCCCCATGGACACCCCCCACCCCCTTGGACAGCCCACTCACCCCCTAGACACCCCCACCCACCCACCCCTGGACACCCCTGCCCCCTTGGACATCCCCCTCACCCCCTGGACACCCCCCCCCCCCACCCCCTTGGACACCCCCACCCCCTTGGACAGCCCCCGCACCCCCGTGGACACCACCCCCCACCACCTTTGACACCCCCTGGACACCCCCACCCCCTTCGACATCCCCTGTACGTGCACACACACATGATGGAACACACAAAAAGCATAAAGTTGCATGATATCACTTCCATGGTTTCTTTTACCAGAAAATAAATGAACACTATGAAACTTACCATGATAGCAAGAACAAAGATAGAAAAATAACATCTCAAAAAATTAGTTTAGGGCATCACAACAAATAAAAACTGAAACTGAGCTGTGTGAAGCTTACTTGAGTGTTGCAAGTCAACCTGATAGATCTGGTGATAATAAAGATGATGAATGATGTTGGTAAAATGAGGCTAGAGGTCACGAATTTGAAGAATCCTTTCTAGGTTTTCCGTGTGGGAGAGACGAGTCACAGGTCGCCAGATCGAAGAAAACAGAATGACTGAATACGGGGCGCGATAAATCATTTAAAAGGTTTATCACGTTGGTTATTTTATAACCGACGTGATAGACTATTTTCTATGTTTATAACATTGGTTATTTAATAACTGACGTAGAAAAGAATTTATCACGTCGGTTATTTTATAACTGACGGGATAAATGGCGTTTTATCACGTCAGTTCTTTTGATAACCGACGTGATAAATTGCCGAGATTTCCTTTATCACGTCGGTTATAAAATAACCGACGTTATAAAGCGCCCATATTGTATTTCCACGGCGGTTATAAAATAACCGACGTGATAAAGCTAATATCGATATTTTTTACGTCGGTTATTTTATAACCGCCATAAAAAATGGATTCCTATCGATTTATCACGTTGGTTATAAAATAGCCGACATGATAAATCGATTTTTACAGCTTTGCATGTCGGTTATATAGAACCGACATGAAAAATGCCAACGTGTTAAACATTTTTTCCACTAGTGTAGGTTTCTTACCCTGTTTACCATTAGAAGAAACAGGCAGAACATTAGCAGCATCTATATTCATATCCTTATCAGTTACATTAAGTGAAGCATCCTTTGATGGAGTAACCATTGGGCTACCACTTAATGTAATTGGATGATTTTCATCAGTATTGGAGAGTCCACTCAATAGATCAAGGAGTTGTGAGTTAATGCAGTTGGCATTTGGAATGCCTACCTAAAACCTTTCAAGTTTCTTGACCAACCCTAGATGGGGTAATGCGAAGGGCAATATGGATCCTTGCTTTTAGAATGTCCAAGCAACATGATATTCTGAAGCCAATGGTGATGGGTATTGGGTTTCGACAAAATAGTGGGAGACTAATAAATATTAATTTATTTATTTGTCTATATTTATCAAGATAAAGTACTAAAACTTTGTTCATCTTAATTTGTAGAAACAGCAATCAAAATGACATCAAACGTATCATTGTGATCCATACTCAAGAAGGAAAATCTTCTCACCAACACTAATTTCTAGGAGTAGCAAAGGTGCCTTCAGGTTATCCTTCGCCATGAGAGGAAACTTTATGTGCTGGAAGAGCCTTTACCAGGTGTGCCTGGAAATGAGGCAAGTGATGAGGAACTCTTTGTGTAGGAGAAACATCTGAATGATGCTACAGATGTTTAGTGCCTCATTTTATCATCCATGACTAATGATCTCTTGAAGCAACATGAGGAAATGGGTGATTATAGCATGATGTCTCACCTTCGGGATCTCTATCAAGAGAATGTGAGACATGAGAGGTATGGGATCTCCAACGCTTTGTTCACTACTAAGCTTGGAGAATCTGCGCCGACTGGACCACATGTAGTCAAGCTTATTGGCTACATTGAGCATCTGGACATCTTAGGGATTAAATTCCTAGATGATTTGCGTACAGATCTCATACTATCATCGTTTCCAAAGACCTTCTCTAGTTTTATTATGAATTATAATATAAGAAATAATGAGAAGAGTCTATCAGAGCTTCTTACCCTGATTCGCCAAGTTGATAAGAACATGGTGCATGAGAAACCTGCAGTCCTTATGGTGAATAAGAAGAGGAAGGACAAGGCAAATGGGCCTAAGATTTATAAACAATCTAAAGCCTCCGAGCACCATCCGACCAAGAAGAAGAAGATCCAGAGGTAGGGCATGGAAAAGGAGGCAGTATGCTTTGCATGTGCCAAGTCAGGCCACTAGAAGAGGAACTGCACCCAGAGGCAAGGGGAATCCAAAGGTGTGTTTGTTATTGAGTGAAATCTTTCCATTTCTACACATTAGGTATTAGATACAGCTTATGGTGCTCACATCTGTATTCAAATGCAGGAACCAGGTATATTTCGGAAAATTGCCAGAGGAGAGGTGGATTTGCGAGCTGCCAATGGTGCGAGGTTGGTTGCTCTTGTCATTGGTGACTACCAACTCACATTGCTAATGGGAATTATTTTGGTTTTACATGGTTGTTGTTATGTACCTAGTGTTACCAAGAATATAATTTCTGTATCGAGTTTAGATACAGATGGATTTATTTTCAAGTTCAGAAATAAATGTTGTTACTTTTATAAGGACAACATATGTTATGGTATGACACATTTAAATAAACGGTTTGTATGTATTAAATTATGAGAACCAAGTGTTGGCAATTGATAGCGAACCAAGTTCACATGACTCATACAACACCCAGTCGTGACATCACCGCCTTGGTCATGTAAATGAGAAGTGTTTGAAAAAGCTCTATCAAGATGGTTATTTAGACTCTTCTGAGCTAAAACCACTTGATAGACGTCACACTTATTTACAAGGGAAAATGACCAAACCACCATTTGGTGGGCAGGGTGAAAGGGCCACAGAGCTTCTAGGATTGGTACACACTGATGCGTGTGGACCATTTCCAATAGAAGCTAGAGGTGGATATTCTTACTTCATTACTTTTACTGATGACTTGAGTAGATATGGTTATGTCTACTTAATGAGGTATAATTCTGAGTCCTTTGAGAAATTCAAAGAGTTCAAGAATGAAGTAGAGAATCATCTTGGTAAGAAGATAAAGAAACTTCGATCAGATCGAGGTGGAGAATATCTTAACCAAGAGTTCATCGACCTTTTACAGGAGTTTGGGATTCTATCTCAACTCACTCCGCCTTATACACCATAGTGAAATGGTGTTAGTGAAAGGAGGAACCGTACCTTATTAGACATGGTAAGGTCGATGATGAGTCATGCAGATCTTCCATGATCCTTTTAGGGATATGCATTGCAAACTGCATCATACACATTAAACCAAGTATCAACTATGGCGACAAATGGGATTCCCTTCGAGCTATGGAGTGGAAAGAAACTCACTTTTTCGCATACACGTGTATGGGGATGCAAGGCGTTTGTTAAGGATTTATCAGGCAGCATACTAGCACCCCGGGGCATGAAGTGTATTTTTATAGGGTATCCCAAGGAAACAAAGGGATACTACTTATACAACCCCTCAGACAAGAAAGTGATTGTTGCCAGACAGGTTGTCTTTCTTGAGAGGGAGCACGTCCACAAAAAGGATAGTGGGAGCAAAATTGACTTCGACGAAGTTGATGCTCAAGATACACAGGAGTTGGTATAGGAACAAGTTCCATAGGTCCCCGTGGAAGAGGTAGTTCCTGAAACACAAGTACTGTGTAGGAGTACAAGCGAGGTAAGGGAACCAGAGAGATAAGGTTTCCTTGTCATCGAGGATGGTGACTCATTATTGTTGGACAATGATGAACCTCTCTCCTATAAGGAAGTAGTAGAAAGCTCAGAAGCTGCAAGATGGCTAGAAGCTATGAATTTAGAGATGGATTCCATGTATCAGAACCAAGTTTGAGTTCTGGTCGATGCGCCAGTTGATGTAAAGCCTGTTGGGTGTAAATGGGTATTCAAAAAGAAACTGGACATGGAAGGTCAATTTAGTACATATAAAGCAAGGCGGTTGGATAAAGGTTTTAAATGGAGTCAAGGAATTGACTATGATGAAACCTTTTCACTGGTTTCCATGTTTAAATCCATAAGAATCATACTTGTCATAGCATCTTTCCATGGCTATGAGATTTGGCAGATGGATGTCAAAACCGCATTCCTTAATGGGAACCTTCAGGAAGATATCTATATGATACAACCAAAAGGGTTTGTGACACCAGGTGATGCTAAAAGGGTATGCAAGTTACAGAGATCCATTTATAAATTAAAGCAAGCATCCAGGTCTTGGAACATTTGATTTGATAAAGCCATAAGAGAATTTGGTTTCATTAAGAATGAATGTGAGCCATGTGTTTACAAGCGGTTTAATGGGAATGTGGTTGTTGTCCTAGTAGTGTATATTGACGACATATTACTTATTGGAAATGGCATACCAGTCTTGCATTCAGTCAAGGACTGGTTGAACAAGTGTTTCTCCATGAAGGACTTAGGCAAAGCATCCTATATTCTAGGGATCAAGATCATTCGTGATAGATTTAACAGGCTGCTTGGACTAAGTTAAAGTACACACATTGACCAGATATTAAAGAGATTTAGTATGGAACAATCCCAGAGGGGATTGATTCCAGTGTCACATGGTATACATCTTTCCAAGAAAATGTGTCTCCAGACACAACATGAGAAAGATATGATAAGTAAGATTACATACGCTTCAGCAATAGGATCTATCATGTATGTCATGTTATATACCAGACTTGATGATGCTTATGCACTAAGCATGGCAGGCAGACATCAAGTAGATCCAGGAGAACAGAATTGGATTGTTGTCAAGACTATCCTTAAGTATCTGAAAAGAACTAAGGATGTGTTCTTGGTGTATGGAGGAGATGAGGAGCTTGTCATTAGAGGGCATGCTGATGTTGGTTTTCAGACAGATCATAATGATATGAAGTCACAATCAGGATATGTTTTCTGTCTCAACGGAGGAGCTGTGAGTTGGAAGAGTTCAAAGTAGTCAGTTGTTGATGTTCTACAACGGAGTTCGAATATATAGTGGCTTCTGATGCAGCCAAGGAAGCCGTCTGGATTTGGAACTTTGTCCAGGAGATTCATGTGGTGCCTAGTAGTAAAGATCTCATTACATTGTATTGTGATAATACTACAGCGGTGACTCTTACAAAAGAGTCAAGGTCGCATCAATAGAAAAAGCACATACTCCAAAAGTATCACCTCTTGAGGGATTTCTATTAAAGGGGTGAAGTTGCAGTGAGCAGAGTGTCCACGAAACCGAATGTGACGGACCCCTTAACTAAAGTTCTATCTCAATAGAAGCATAAATATCATGTGAGAGCTAGCGGACTGAAGTTTGTTAGCAGTTGGCTCTAGTGCAAGTGGGAGTTTGTTGGAGTTGGTGCCCTCGAAACCAACTTCTTTGTACTTTATGATAAACTTGTATTCATTGGATGAATATTAATAAACTACTTATCACATCATGATTGTTCTTCTGCATGACATAGTATGTGATAATTTCTTAAGAATAGTTATCGCATTAAAAGGTCATAGCAGATCCATGCTATGATGAGAACCCAGAAGTGTCATGACACTATTCTTGAATATATGTTTTATGGCCGGATGATATCATTTGAAGGGACGCAAATGATACAAGCTATCAGAGGTGGGGACTCATGAAACTTTGAGGCAACTTCTCATAGTGTGCGCCCTTGGTAATATCCAGGAGGATATTATGAGAACAATATATGCCAGTAGGAAATCTACATTCATAAGTGTCATTGGATGTTCCTATCTACGGACGTGTGTATTGGTCTTTAAACTTTAAGATTATTATTAATGAGTGTTATGACTTGTGCACTTAAATGTATTGACGAAAACTATGACGACAGATGTTCGCGGTGAGGTAGGATATGTTGGGTGTGTCACGAGTAATACCGCATTAATGAATAATGTGAGAAAGGATTTTTCACTGCTATAGAAGTAGATATCTCGTACCCTTTGATGGAAATGATATAGCCTAACTAAATCCATGGTCATGGTGGTCTCTAGGCAAGTTCAGTTCCGGGAAGTCAAAGAATGAGAAATCGAGCACATGGGTTGATGGCACTTGCATGCAACCCGCTTGATTGGAGATATCGGGACAAATGGATTATATTACACGATAAGCATTCGTATGAGATGACATGTCGTTGCGACATCAACTTCTTTCTCTTGGGTGCCTTGACCCGTTGCTAGATAGTATTTTTGGACTTTAAGTAAACCCGCCTAATGTCAACAAAAAAGAGGCATACGGGGTCACACACTAAGTGTAGTCGGTATCTCAATTAAATAATTTATTTATTTAACAAGTTGAATAAATATTATTCCCGATTGTGGTTTAATATTATTCCCGATTGTGGTTTAAATATTATTCCCGATTGTGGTTGAATAAATATTATTCCCGATTGTGGTTTAATAATTATTCAACGATGTTATCAGATTTCTGATTCGGACACCCATTTAGAAGTTATTCTATTTTTTCAGAAAAAACTGTGTGCACATGCTATTTAATATTTTAACATTTTTTTAAATTGTTTCTGGTACACCGGTCCTCAGATTCGCACGCCGTCTCAGCGTTTGGTTTTGAATTTAATTCATATAATATTTAAAAAATAATACACAAAAAAATCGAGACATTACAAAATCAATATAAATCTTTGTTTTATTAAAAATATTTAATAATTAAATAATTTTTAAAATGAATTAAAATAAGAAATCATGTTAAGAAAATATATTTAACCATTAAATAAAACATCTTTTATAATGATTTTAAATGTGTAATGAGCATCCAATTGATCATTTATCATCTATTGTGACATGAGATAAATACCTCTACATTTCAAAACAAATATTTCTTAAATAGACAAATTCATAATTTGAATATTATGATCGAGGATAGAGAATTACAAAACTACAAATAAAACACACAACCCACAACCCTCCAACACAAGCCAAAAAGAAAACACCTCGCCCCTCAAAAATACCCCGCGGATCAAATGACATTAAGTGCCCTCAAAATGGCATGTCTGAAGGAGATTGGCATGTCAGAACGCGCAATTGATAGATCAAACGATGCGCCCAATAAATGGGAATTACAGAGAGCAGGGAAAAAGTCCCTACCTCACAACATGCTGTCCGTTCTGGCCGGCATCCTCCTGAAGAAGCTGACCGGAGCTGAAGGCAGCCGGTGCCGGAACCTCGGATGCCTCAACACGTAGAAGCCGGTGAGAAGGGCCACCACTCGAAACGGGGTAATGTACAGCACCACCGCCGCAACCAGGCAGAAGGTCACAAACAGCAAAGTCGCCCGCGGGTCCCTCCAGCTCAGCAACGCCTGGAACCTCTCCCCCTGGGTTGCCATGTCCCCAACCACCGTCTGGATCCTCCCCGCAATGCTCCTCAGCCGGTCATACCTCACCCTCACCACCTCCGCCGGCCGCGAGGTCGGGAACGTGTCGAACTCCTCGTCCAGCTCATCGGGATGCGCAGCGTCCGCATGGGACAGCTGGATGTCCATGTGCGGCGGCTGCCTCGGCCGCCACCGATAATGCCAGACCCCGATCAAGAAGAGGTAGAGGAATACAGTTGGGAGGATCAGCTCTGGGTAGAGGACCAGCACGACGAAGAGGACATGGATCAGGACTGAGGTTACGGGGTTTTTCCAATTGCAGATCTGGTTGAACCATTTCCAGACACCAATCAGCCCGCCGAACAAACCCATTATCCTGAAGAAATTCGCCTTGCTCCGCCGCATGCTCCACATGTGCGAATCCACGTCCAGCATGTACTCCACCACCTCCTTCCTCAGCGGCGGCTCCGCCCGGCTCAGCCTCATGGACACGATCTGGGTCGCCTGGTGCCTCAAACTATCCAGCTGAGCCACGGAGAGTGGATGCAGGTAGTGCATCTTGGGCAGCAATGGCTGTGCGTACTGGTGCAGCGTGTTCATCAGGTACGAGCAGGAGAATCGGACCGCCAACTGGATCTCGCCCATCTTCTTCACCCCCGGAGGATGCAGCACCAGCAGTGGGTATGAATGCGTGTAGACCCGATGGGTCTCGAGCGTCGATAGCCGAATCCTCACCTTCCCGATCTTCAAATCCTTCACCCCTGAGCCCCCATGCAAATGACCATTGTCGAACACCCCGATCGTGATGACCGTGCACGGATCGAACACCTCCCACGTGTACTGCTCGTTCCATTTTGGTGTATGACTATCGATGATGGTTCGGGTGCGAACCCATTTCTGCCCATACTTGGCCACGCAGTAGGCATCGGTGGTGCCCCGCCCGTCCTTCTGCTTCACGGGGACAAGCCCCTGGGCGGTCAAGATACCCAGTTCCAGAACCCCAATGCTCGGCTTCCACAGCTGCTTGGCGGTTGGCCTGAGATCGCTGCTGTAGTGGGTCGATTCGTCAAGCACATGGTACCCACCATCCAAACAGATCCTCAGATGAAGCCTGCTGGAAAATTTGGAATCCTTCTTCTGTTCACCCTCGTGCTTCTCGAGGTTGTACCACCTGGCACTCACCGGCACATGGTCTATCCGCTTAGGCAGGCTCTGTAACGGGATCATACATTTCCCAAGCGCTTCATCTTTATTCGGCGCAACCCTGTCTTCAACGGACAGAACCAAATGGTCGTCAAATGGCTCAGCAACGACAAACATCAAGTCCTCGTTCCACACTGGATTCATCGTCTTCACCTGGGGAAATCTGGTTCGCGATGCCTGGTTTCCAACAATAACTTTCACAAAAGATTCTGGGTACCGGCTCTTATTGGTGGGCTGCAGGTCTTGAGCCTCAATCACATTAACCCGGAGATACCAGAGTTTTGGAGAAAGATAAACCTTGGACCGAATGTTCGCAATGCTGTCACCTTTAAGTGTCGCAGCATCAGAATGCCAAGCATCGGGGAATGCCTCGTCAGCTTGAGTTCCCATCCAAACAGCCACCATCAGCTCACCCTTTAACTTACCACCCTTTCGATCTTCCAGCCTGTACCACTGAGGAGCGAGTGGGCTATCCGGTGGAACACGCTTTGGAACTTCACTTACATCGAACACGGCTCCGCCAATGAAGTCATCCTTCACGGCGTTCTTGTCTTTTAACACCACTTCAACCATGGAAGCTTGGATCCGTTCTTTTGAGAAAGCAAAAACCTGGTTCCATTCCGGGTTGGTCTTCTTCTCGAAATGCTGAGTGGTTCCCTTGTAATTTCCGAGCTTAACATCAACATATGGATCACAGCTCCCCGTGACATCTTTCGCCAGTAAATCTCTGGCTTTGACGATGCGGACATAAAGGTACTGCATCTGCTCAACAAGGTCATATGTACACGTGAGCCGATCGCCAGCAACACCTCCCCTACCAAGGTGAGGGGAGGTTTCCCTCAGTAAGAAATCAGCAGGTGGTGGAAAACGCTGCATTTTTTAGGCCTGTGATGAATAACTTTGGGAAGCTCCTGGGCACATGATCACAAAAAGAAATGAAATCAAATGACTATAATTGTCTATCACTGTGTTTGGATTCATGAAGTTTAGTTAAGTTTTATAAGAGAGAAAAATGGTATTACCGTCTGTTTTAAACCCGAATCATCACATTTCTCACAACCTGTTTTTCAAAAGATAGAAAATATGCTCCTGGAGAGAATAAGATTCCTCTCCATTTCTCTACATCTCTTTTCTCTCCACTTGATATGATGAAACCAAATATGCTCCTGGAGAGAATAAGATTCCTCTCCATTTCTCTACATCTCTTTTCTCTCCACTTGATATGATGAAACCAAACAGGGGATAAAAACCAATCTCTCCCCATTTTGTTCTTTTTCCTCTCAACTCACTCCTACTAAACTGAGCCTAAAGAGAAGCAATTAGAAAGCATGATTAATGCCCCCTTCAATATTGAAAATTCCCGATCGATCAACACCCACGAAACAGAAGCGAACGTCTTGGGAGGACAAAGAACGTCTTGGGAGGACAAAGAAAAATGCTAGAACACGTGAGATGTTTTGTGCACCATCAAGTGAGATGATTTTCTGAAGAGGTTTTCATTGCTTTATACACACACAAAAGCAAAGCCAAAGCGTGTAAATAAAACCATGCGGGAGCCTTAATGAGGTCAAACCGCATTAATGAGAGGGAGGAAAAATAACATGGAATTCATACCCATTATTGAAATTAGTGAACATTCAATCCTACCTAATGGGAATTTATTCACTAGAGAGAAGAAATTCCGAAAACGCAAGGCTCATTGCGAACGATTTTCAATGTTCGACACAATCCAATGATAGACCACACGTTAAAGAACATAATCGTAGGAACTAACCTCTACAACAGGTCTTAGATCATCAGGAGCTCTTTTGAAAGAAAGAAACTGTGAACATAACGCAGCTCCTTCACAGAGAGAGAACCAAACATCAGCCTGGTAACGGATCTGCCAAACCAAAGAGGAAGAAATCACAGGTGAACACCAAGAAAAACATCATTTTCAGATGAGGAGTAGCTAAACTCCAGATGCATATTTAGATTGGCAGTAAAAACTATACTGACAGTAATAATTTAGAAGAAAAAGAACACGAGCTTTGTTGAGGACCGGTCAACAAACATAACACCTCATAATATTTCGGGAAACAAAAACAGACCAAGACAGAAAACCCGCAATTGCATTTATTTTCCTTTACCCTAACCCTGTTGGCAGTCAAACGGAGAGGGTAAAATCGTGCAATTAATAACACCTCCTGCCACTGAATCAGAGATCTGAACGAAGAAATTCCTGGTAAGATCAATGCGGCAGCGAAATATGTAGGATCGAAGCTCCAACCCCATTCCCCCCCAAAAAAAATTATTGCATCCTCCATCGCCAACAGAGAAACAACCGAGTAATGTTGTTCAACGAACAGAGAATAACAGGAGGAGGACACTCACCTGTCCCTGCTATCGAAGATGGAGGGCTTGCTCGGGCTGCAACGAAGACAATGAGAAGGATATGAAACGAAGGGAAGGAGATGGGAGAGGAAGGTTTGAGTGAGGCACAGCTAGCATGGGAGAGGAATGTGAGGTTTGTGCCTCCAAAAGCCAGAAGAGGACCTACCCAGTGTTTGGTACCGCACCGCGGTCCCGACCTTCGCTCACAATTTTCTCCTTTCCACCACTTCCACTGGCTACCCCTCCAAAAACCCTTCCTCTCCCTGACGGTTACTGGAACCTTAAATCT
This sequence comes from Viscum album, assembly GCA_963277665.1. Classification (NCBI taxonomy): domain Eukaryota; kingdom Viridiplantae; phylum Streptophyta; class Magnoliopsida; order Santalales; family Viscaceae; genus Viscum; species Viscum album. Next base: position 1,149,990,617 of record OY728128.1, read on the forward strand.
TTTTCGTTGTATCAAAATCCTTAACGGTGAAGAAACTGACCGGATAGATTGTCGTTTTTGAACGAATTGGGCAGATCCAACCGCTTGATATGCCATCATGTTCATTGTCGTGCGTTTTTTTGTGCATGGACTCTAAATTAGACCTATAAATGCGTCCCAGATAAGCTTGATTCGTATAGATAATTGAGTTTAAATTTTTTTGAATCTTTTGATAAATAAATTTATTGATGTTATTTTATAAATATATAATTATGTTTTAAGACTCAATTAATAAATGGGTTGTTTTTTGAATATCAGTATTTTAAACGTGTCTCTAAGATAAAAACATGATATTATTAGGCGCAGACGGCTATGGTGGCAGGGGTTTGAGTCTAAATAAAAAAGTTTAAAAAAACATGATATTAACTTCATGGGCTATATCTCCATATAACTAGTTTTTTAAAAATATATTTTTATAGGTTTATATAAAAAAACTTATATGGATATTAATGCTCTTAAAGCATTTAATTTCGGCGGGATCCATTAAAAGCATTAACACGTTCATTTTTTTTTAATAACGTGTTAATATCCTTGACACGTTTTTTTTAAAAAAAAACGTGTTTTCTTAGTTTTTAAATATGTGTAAAAAAATTAAACATTATTTAATTGCTATTATATCCAGTTTTACTTAGATGAAATTATTATGAATATATTACTTAAAATCTTTTTGTAGTCTCCCTTTTACAAAGAGATTTTCAATTTGTAGTCTCCCTTTTTTTGGCATTAAGATGAAAATATATTATCAATGATAACCTGTTTGTAATAATACATTATTAATTAGTAATTCTAACTAACAATAATATAATTAATAATAAATAAATAAAAAATATTCGGAGGGGATACAAGACACAAATAGACGCACACTCAAATCATCCCAATGAGTCAAACTTCATCTCCCTCTCCACAGGGATTGACAAACACTCATTTAACCACTAGAATGTTTAAATGGCTCAAAGTTCTTATGGCTTCTAAAGGCACAGGGGCCTCGAACAATTCAAGGACCCAAGGCCCATGGCCCTAAAGTCATTTTTTAACTCTATTTTTTCCACATATCATCTTGTGCCTGGAGTGCGCTATCTCCGTCTCACGCGCCCCTATGCCCTGTGCCCTGTTCCCTGTGCCACTACAACAACGTTGTCCCACGCCCCATGTTGTTGCATCCTCGTCGCCTCGCGCTCACCGCCCGCATCACCATGCCCTTGTTGTCTCATGCTCACGTGCAACCCCCCCCCCCCCCCAAGGGGGCCGGGGTTTGAGCCCCAGCCTTGCCAGATGTGAGCATCGCGGCCGAACCACTTGATCACGACATTGGCCGCAGTAATAAATTTTAATAATGCAATCTATAATAATTAAAAAATATTTCTTACTAGTTAATAGTAATACTTAACAATAATGTGATTAATAATAATTAATAATGTAATTATTAATATTGATGATTATTAACAACTAATAATGTTGTTAATAATAAATATTATTAATTGTTAATGTAAAAAAAACAATGTAGTTATTAATAATTAATAATATAATTATAAATAACCAGTAATTAGTTAAAACAAATTATAATGTTACTAATAATTAATAATTAATAATAATTAGTAATGATATTAACAGTAATCATTAATGATTATTAATAATTTATTTTTTTGTTATAGGTGAAGGGGATTACAAACCACACACACACTCCGGTGCACTAGTGGATCTTGCCTCATCCCTCTCCCAATGACTGACAATCACCCATCAGGACCCTAACAATTTGATGGTCCAAAGGTTCTACGTCTCGAAATCCCATTTTTAGGCCCAAATGCCCATTTTTATGGCCAAAAGACCTCTTTTGTGAATAATACAACTACAATATTATTTTTCGCTACAGTATATGCGCTGCTACAATGTCTGTCTGTTGGGCAAAAATCCCTCAAGGTAACATTGAAGTATTTTTGGGTTGATTGTGTTTGTTGACAAAGCAGGTTTTCATGGATATTTGTCGAGTTCCCGAGAAGTTGTTGACATTACATGTTGACAAAGAACTATGACAAAGGAAAGGACAATCTGGAGGCGGTACAAAAGAGCAGTACAAGGTGGCGCCGTTTTCCAGTGTTTGCCAAATTTTTGGGGTCCAAAATTTGGAGTTTGGTGAGCATCGCGAAAAGAGGATTTCAATGAAGAGCACAATTTAATATGGCAAAGGCATGAATTTCGCGAAGATAGGATGCATGGTTTGGAAATTGCGAAGACCAGAAGAATGGAGGCGGTGATGCTTCGCGATTACGTCAAGCTTCGCGAATGGCAGAGGCTGAAGCGCATCGCGGCGGAGAAGGGCTTTGCGAGAGAACATCGCGGAGAAGGCGCGAAGGAATGTTGGGCTTCGCGAGGGAGCTTCGCGGCGAAGGCGCGAGCCGCGAAGGTAAGTTGACGGTGATTCATCGCGACTACGTCAAGCTCCGCGAACGGAAGATTGCCGTAGAGCTTCGCAATTTGGACAGAATTCCGACAGAAACTTTGGAGCTTCGCGATTTGAGATGACGTGGCGTTGACTTCGCGCGGAAGGGATGAGGGTCGGTGGAATCGCCTATAAATAGAGGCCGACCCCTTGAGGCGAAGCAGAGAGAATTTTCAGAGAAAATACTTTGCTCTCGATTTGCGAAGGTGGTTCGCGGAGCCAGTGTGCTTCGCGAAAGAGGTGCTTCGCGACGGCTATTGTAGCTCCGCGAAACCTGCGAGCTCCGCGTTGGCTTACTTAGCTTCGCGGGGGTCGTTGCTTTGCGACGGCTTGAGCATCGCGAGAGTGCTTCGCGAAGGAGCTTCGCGAGTGAGCTTCGCGAAAAGACAGGAGCTTCGCGAAGGCTTGTTTGAGCTTCGCGAAATTGGGAGCCTCGCATTGTAGGGTGCTTTGCGAAGGTCTTTCCAAAGGTTGGTTGCCCAGTGGATAGTGGCAAAGGGGTATTCATCTACGGGTGAAAGTTGAACTTCAAAAGAGCATCTACATACAGAGGAAGATGCACTTCTTAAGGAAAATGAAGAGACCTACAGGTCTATAAACTGTGAGTGAATCCCTTCCAAGAGCAGTGAGCTTAGGAAGAGGAAGAAGGTGATCCTCTCCACTGGCAGTGAGCCAGAGAGAGAGAAACAGGGAGTGACCCTTGGGAAAGCAGTGAGCTGACCCTAAACCTTGTATAGGCAGTGAGCCTGGGCATAGAAGTGATCTAGCCCGAACATTGTAATCCACAGCTAGTGAAGTTAGTGGAATTTGGTACGAACCGACAACTTGTCGGCGTATGCTCCTTGGACGTAGCCCTTAGCGGTGAACCAAGTAAAAATCTCGGTGTCTGCCTACCTACATTCCTGCATTGCATTCAAAGCATCATCATCAGGTAAAGGAGACAAGTGATCACAGTAACCACACAAGTGCAAACAAAGTGACCCTTGTAACAAAGAGGTCAAGATCCAGTGGGGCAGGAAGAACATTGAAAAAGAATATCCATACCCTGATTCACCCCCCCTCTCAGGGTATATAGGCCCCTATTGGCCCTAACAATTGGTATCAGAGGGATAGGTTGCTTTTATCAGATTTGTTTGCTTGGACTTGGTGTAGTATTCCTGTGTAGTTGAAGATATTGTTTTCACTTATCTCGGTCTACCATGGGGAAAAGAAAATCTTCAAAGAAGAATCAGAAGTCAGGTGGTATCCCTCAGTGTGGAAGTGTCTTTGGAAAAAGTGTGATTCAACTAAAAGAATCAAACAGCTTACTGAAGGAATCATGCAGTGAACAGAAAAATGATTTGGATACATCATACAACAAAAATACTTACTCATTCAAAGATGTTGATGGAATGAGTGAAGAACCTGACTTTCCAAGTGACGTTGGAACCACTGACGATGAAGAAGAAGAAATTGAAGGAAGAATTGATATGCGAGCTGAGTTGGAGGCTGCTCTTGAAGAGATAGATGTTTGGAGGGCCAAAACCAAGAAATCCAACAAAGTTGTTCATGATGCCAAACTCTATATGCAGCAGCAGGAAGAAGAGAAGTCTGAGTTGATGGAAGAAATTGAGAAACTCAAGTTATCCACACGAGAGAACTCAGAATCAGTTAGTGAGTATAAGATTAAGATTGAAGAACAGAAAAGGGAGATCGATGACTTGAATAGAAAGGTGAAAGATCAATTCAAAAGCATCGAAGAACCGAATGTTCCAAGTAACGTTGGAAACACTGAAGAAGCCAAATCTAAAGATATCCGGATCAAGGGATTGGAGATTGAGGTCAACAAGCTAAAATGCTTAAATCAAAGGCTTATTGATATAGTTACTGACCTAACAGAGAAGAATGATTCACGTGCTGAAGAGCTGCAGAAGATGGCCAGAATGAAAGGAAAACAAAAGGCTGGTGATTATGAAGAGAGTCAAATGTCAGATGAAGCACAGAATCTTAAAGCCAGAAATAATGATCTAGCAGCACAGTTGTCTGCAGAAGTTCAGAAAAATCAAAGGCTACAACAAGAGAATGCATGTTGCTCTGACTCTGTGGCTCAAGAAAAATTGAAGGTAAAGGAGAAAAATGACATGGTTGATAAGCTGAAGCATGAACTGGAAGATGAGGTAAGTAGAGGGAAGCTTCTCAAGGAAAAACATGATGTCCAACTTGAATCAAGGGATATGAAGATTCAAAAGTTGGTAGAAGAGCTCAAATCAGTCGAGCAGGAAATAGAGAAGTCTAAATCCAAAGATAAGCCCAAGTTGAAGGATGCACTGCACTTGCTATTTGATCATCCTTCGACAAGTGATGATAAAATGAAGAACAGATATGCTGTTTCTGAAGAGAAACAACATAATATTTTCTCAGCTCAAAGACCAGCAAGTTTTGGAAATGCTGGTATTGGATATGATAATCCCACTCCTATGGATGATAAGAAAAATGCAGTGAAAATTTACAAAGGTAAGAAAAATCATGTAGGTGCTGGAGATAGGCCTATGAGGATAGTTTCAAGGAGTGATGATGTGTGCTATTTCTGCGGAGTTCATGGCCACACATCAAGCTTCTGTACAGAGGCTCTGGAGTACATTTCAGGCTGTGAAAAGAGAAACATTAATAAATCTGAGAATAGGAAGAAGCATCATGAGAAATTAGAAAAAAGAGCTTCTCAGAGGAAAGCATATATTAGATGTTATTACTGCGGAAGAATGGGACACACCATGAGCATGTGTCAGGAAGCTCAGGAGAACAATATCAGAGGAAGAACTCAAGGTGCATCAACATCTCAGCAGAGAGATGATAAAATGAGGTATGCCTTTGAGGGAAAATGTTTTATATGTTCTCACTATGGGCACATGGCGAGACATTGCAGTAAGAAGAAAGCCGAAAAGGGAAAGGACCAAGAAAAAAGATCTCCACCACAGGAAGTGTACAAGAAAGAAGCCTGTACTGGGAGACAAAGTGGTAAGGAGAAGAATAGGCTTAGAGCCTCAGGGAAATCACATGGAGCTGAACGAAAGGTGTATCAGTCACCTCCTCTATCGTACTCACAACAACTCTCAAGGAGAGAATGTGAACAACCCTGGAAGATTAAGGGTAGATCTACTCCAGTTGTGATAAAGAAGAATGAAAGTTCAGTGGAGGACCCACCACTAATGCAAAATAGGGTGGCGACTCATAAATCTGATAAAAGGCAGATAAGCAAAGAATGCATTGAAAAATTCGCCCTGCAACGAGAAGTGGAAGAAAAAGGCAGACCCTTGCAATGGTGGAAGAAACAAGGGATGATGGAAAGAAAAGAGATTCCTGCTCAGAGAAATAATCAAGGAAAATGGAATTTTGGTAGAACATCAAAGAAAGAAATGTGCACTAGTGGGTTTAAACCCCAAATGGTGAGAAAGGCCAGGCCTACCAAATCTACATATCAGAAAAAGGCTCAGAATGTAGGCAATGAATGCCTAGTCATATGGCCCGAACAGTTGAAGTTGGCTAGGCAGTTGGAGGAAGTAAGAAAGGAGTGTGATGACCTCCAAGAAAGAATCAAAGGGTTGACCCATCAGGATCAACCGAAATCCTCCTCTTGAGGAGTCCGGAAGACACCCCTCTCCCTATGTATATAAATGCTATTAACTGATGATTCTTGTGTTTCAGGTTTTAGGGAGATACAATCCAAGGGGAAGTGGCATCTAAGGATGCGAAGTGGAGAAATGATATGCTCTAGAGTTTCAATTGATTCAAATCAGATACTAGAGTTGAAGAAGAAGGAGAGCAACAGAGCACAATAGGAAGTGATTGTGTTATTAACTTTATCTCTTGTTTCCTACACCGAGTTTCAACTCCGTAGGCTTAGAGATTTTGTTAGTGGCTCAAATATGATTGGAAGATGAGAACGAATGATGTAGGAGGAAAATACGTGTTATGGGTCTAAACTGTTGGGCCTAACCCCAGGAAGTGTTGCATAACATAGGGGGAGCATTCAACAACAAAATCAAATTCCAGATCCATCAAGGAAATAATTGGATGACCCAGCTCAAGAGTTGTCTATCGAGAGAAGACATACTATGAGAGAAGCAGCAGTGATCAAGCATTTCATGCTTATTTATTTTGATCTAACATTGTGGTATCAGCTGACTGTTTTCAGGATACCAAGAAGCTGCGAAAAGTAGCTGAAAGAAATGAAGCCACTGAAAAATGAGTCAGTGAACAATTTCCTGACGAAAGTGTTGAGGAAGAAAGCAACACAGGGGGAGAAGAAGTGGCTGAGGGTGACTCAGAATAAGATACTGATGATGAGTACAAGGATGTAAAATCCTTATCTGCACAAAATACAAAGAATCGAGCTGAAATTGACAGGCATACTATCATCAGTGATCAGTGAGATCCAGTTCAGACAAAGAGAATGAAATCACTACAGCAGACATCATTACTATCTCAGGTTGAGTCAAAATGCTTTGCTGATGCAGCTGAAGATGAAAACTGGGATCATGCCATGAATGAAGAGATAGGTCAGAATTGAGAAGAATCAGACCTGGGAAATTGTTTCGAGGCCAGATGATAAAAACGTCATCAGGACAAAATGGGTCTATTTAGACAAGATGAACAAAGATGGCACAATGATTCGAAACAAAGCACGACTGGTGTGCAAAGCATACACCCCAAGAGAATGGTACTGAAGGCTATATCAGTATTTGAAGAAGATTGGTTTTCAGTGTGGGGGATTTGATTACAATCTTTATTTCAACAACAATAGTAATCAAAGGATGGTGAGGCTGGTCAAGGAAGAAGACACAATATTTGGAAGATCAGATGAAGCATAGTTACACAAGGCAGGAATAGAACATTCATTTCTGAATCCGAATATGCCAAGGATGCTTTGGAATGATTTGGAATGGAAAATTCCAAGGAGATGAAGACTCTGGTTTCTACCCGGATGAAATCATCAAAAGATGACAGTGGCAGGGCAGTTAATATCACAGAATACAGGCAAATCATTGGAAGTCTGTTGTACTTAACCGCAACAAGGCCTGATATTGTTTTCGCCACATGCCAAGCAGTGAGATATCAGAGTAATCCCAAGGAAAGTCGCATGCTTGTAGTGAAAAGCTGATGCAGACTGGGCCGGTTCAGCGGATGATAGAAAATCAACGTCCGGTGGTGCATTCTATCTTGGTGGATTGTGTATTTCTTGGCTAAGAAAGAAGCAAGATTGAATTTCATTAAGCACCGCAGAAGCTGAGTATATTGCGGCCACTCAAGCCTGCACACAATTATTGTGGATGAAGCAGCAGCTTGAAGATATGAGAGTTGAAGTGAAGTCTCCGATCGGAATCCAGTGCGACAACTCAAGTGCTATAAATCTTAGCAAAAATCCCGTCCATCATTCAAGGACAAAGCACAATGAGATTAAGTATCATTTTATCAAGGAGAAGGTTGAGCAGGGGATCGTGAAGTTGGAGTATGTGCCTACAGAGCTACAGGTTGCAGACATTCTGACCAAGGCCTTACCCAAGGAAGCTTTTGAGATGCATCGACTGGCTCTAGGAGTTCAGTCGATTCCCCGCACTTGAAATAGTGTGGATATGGGACCCCAACACCCCCCTCTCCCCGAGGTATGGTGTGTTTTTCCCTAATGCGCTGATATGTGTTCTCTATTATGTTACAGACTACAAAGGCGTGACCTTTGGGTTCGTTGACAAAGGGGGAGAAAAGTGCTTGACAAGTACTTGACAAAGGGGGAGAAAAGTGTTAGTTCAAGGGAGAAAATAGTGCGGAGATTTGATAAATCATAATTGATACGGGGAGAAGCTGACAGGTGGAGCAGCCAGAAAGGGGGAGCAATGAGAAAGGGGGAGTGTTTTTAAATCTGACGATGCTAGACGTGATCGATCAAATCATAGAAATCACGACAGCTAATGATCGTGATAAAAGCAGAACAGTGGTGTTGGAATGGTGTGAGACGGTGTCCAGCTATCAACAATTGGTATCAACTAAAGAATTCACCAATTGGTATCAGTGTGGTTCTACAACTGGTTTTATTTTAGGAATTGGTATCATGGTGGAATCGACAATTGGGGTCTAACATGAAGTGATTCATTGATGAACTTTACATACTACTCTTGTTTCTCACGCCGAGCATTGCTCATGTGGGCTTAGAGTACGTGTTAAGTGAATCCTTGAACACTGTCACAATCGCAAGAGGCGAATGGTGGTAGCAGCTGGAAGAAGACTCAGTGAGGTATCACAGTGCAGAAAATCATCCTGAGCAAAATTGTGAAGAGTTGTCAACAAACCCAAAGGGGGAGATTGTTGGGCAAAAATCCCTCAAGGTAACATTGAAGTATTTTTGGGTTGATTGTGTTTGTTGACAAAGCAGGTTTTCATGGATATTTGTCGAGTTCCCGAGAAGTTGTTGACATTACATGTTGACAAAGAACTATGACAAAGGAAAGGACAATCTGGAGGCGGTACAAAAGAGCAGTACAAGGTGGCGCCGTTTTCCAGTGTTTGCCAAATTTTTGGGGTCCAAAATTTGGAGTTTGGTGAGCATCGCGAAAAGAGGATTTCAATGAAGAGCACAATTTAATATGGCAAAGGCATGAATTTCGCGAAGATAGGATGCATGGTTTGGAAATTGCGAAGACCAGAAGAATGGAGGCGGTGATGCTTCGCGATTACGTCAAGCTTCGCGAATGGCAGAGGCTGAAGCGCATCGCGGCGGAGAAGGGCTTTGCGAGAGAACATCGCGGAGAAGGCGCGAAGGAATGTTGGGCTTCGCGAGGGAGCTTCGCGGCGAAGGCGCGAGCCGCGAAGGTAAGTTGACGGTGATTCATCGCGACTACGTCAAGCTCCGCGAACGGAAGATTGCCGTAGAGCTTCGCGATTTGGACAGAATTCCGACAGAAACTTTGGAGCTTCGCGATTTGAGATGACGTGGCGTTGACTTCGCGCGGAAGGGATGAGGGTCGGTGGAATCGCCTATAAATAGAGGCCGACCCCTTGAGGCGAAGCAGAGAGAATTTTCAGAGAAAATACTTTGCTCTCGATTTGCGAAGGTGGTTCGCGGAGCCAGTGTGCTTCGCGAAAGAGGTGCTTCGCGGCGGCTATTGTAGCTCCGCGAAACCTGCGAGCTCCGCGTTGGCTTACTTAGCTTCGCGAGGGTCGTTGCTTTGCGACGGCTTGAGCATCGCGAGAGTGATTCGCGAAGGAGCTTCGCGAGTGAGCTTCGCGAAAAGACAGGAGCTTCGCGAAGGCTTGTTTGAGCTTCGCGAAATTGGGAGCCTCGCATTGTAGGGTGCTTTGCGAAGGTCTTTCCAAAGGTTGGTTGCCCAGTGGATAGTGGCAAAGGGGTATTCATCTACGGGTGAAAGTTGAACTTCAAAAGAGCATCTACATACAGAGGAAGATGCACTTCTTAAGGAAAATGAAGAGACCTACAGGTCTATAAACTGTGAGTGAATCCCTTCCAAGAGCAGTGAGCTTAGGAAGAGGAAGAAGGTGATCCTCTCCACTGGCAGTGAGCCAGAGAGAGAGAAACAGGGAGTGACCCTTGGGAAAGCAGTGAGCTGACCCTAAACCTTGTATAGGCAGTGAGCCTGGGCATAGAAGTGATCTAGCCCGAACATTGTAATCCACAGCTAGTGAAGTTAGTGGAATTTGGTACGAACCGACAACTTGTCGGCGTATGCTCCTTGGACGTAGCCCTTAGCGGTGAACCAAGTAAAAATCTCGGTGTCTGCCTACCTACATTCCTGCATTGCATTCAAAGCATCATCATCAGGTAAAGGAGACAAGTGATCACAGTAACCACACAAGTGCAAACAAAGTGACCCTTGTAACAAAGAGGTCAAGATCCAGTGGGGCAGGAAGAACATTGAAAAAGAATATCCATACCCTGATTCACCCCCCCTCTCAGGGTATATAGGCCCCTATTGGCCCTAACACTGTCTCTATTATAGTAACTGCTACAGTATCTGTGCTTCTATAATACCAAATATAGTACCTCTTGAAATTCCCCCCATTGGGGTTGTACAGATTCGAACTCTGGTTTGATGTAGAATTATAGTGCGTCTTTACAACTTAAGTCCTCCAGCTATGATAATAATTATTATTAACAATTATTAATAATAATTTCTTTTAAGGTTTTAGGGGTTACAATAAATGAAACAACACACACACCCCTAAGCCAACAAAGACATATCGCACCTCCCTCCAATGGTTAACTAACTCCATAAATAGCGTGTTAAAATTTTAAAGCTCAAAGACCCAACATATTATGGCCCGCCGAAGTCCCCTTCTTCTTGGCTCAAATGCTCTCTGCCCATGTCATGTGTTGCACCAACAAGTACCTGGTTTTGCACCCCTATCTACATCATCAACCATAAATGATCCAGAAACCGCCTCAAGAGAGGCTGTCGGGATATGAACCCTAGTCATATGCAAAATTACAGGGCGACTTTACCACTCTGGAAAGTGCCCAATTGCAATGGGAAAGTGGAGCATGAATCCCACGTCAAAAATCCTAAAAAGGATTTCAAGGATCTATCCCTTACAAAAAAGAAGTTGTTGTGAGATTTTTGGAAAAGCGGAACATGAATCCTACATCTTCAGTTTTTTGAATGCTTTTATCACGAGCTGTAGTAGCCTCCCTTGGAGAGAAGGAATAAGAAGCAAGAGGAAGAGGAGAGGAAGTAAAAGAGCCATGACCTTTTTAGAACCACTCAAAACCAGTTAGAGCTAATTGTGTGGGTGTTGAGTCAAAAGTTTGCTTTCAGTACTTTCTAACCTTAGTTTTGAAAATCTCAACACACTTCCTTAATTACTTTAGCTTACTAACTTTATACTTCCAAAATGTTTAGAATGTTTTTGTAGAAAACCTATATTTTTTACCGGATGTAGAATACTTTGTAAATTGGACGAAACTTTGTTTAAGTCTTTCAGATGAACCAAACTAGACAAAATCTTATAAATCAGACGGACTTGTACTTTGTACATTGGACAGATGATATAATGGTTAATTAGATGAAGGTCTACAAAGTCTGTAAGATGAAGTATAACAAAGTCCCACTAAAAAAATTTATATAAATTCTATCGGAAAAACATATCGAATGGAGGCGGACATGCTCTCTGAATATTCTTTTATTAAGACCTATCAGACAAACCTTATATATTTCTCCGGAAAAACTAAAATCATTATACTAGAAGAAACCTTTCAAGCATTGTAATGATGCTTTATTAAATCAACCATGAGACAAAGAAGATATACTGAACATTATTAAGCGAAGATGAGTTCGCCTGAAGTCGTTGCAACCACCTCTATGAAATGTGAAATATGAACATTGAGAAATGCTAATAAGTAGAAGTGACATTCAAGGAGGAGAAAACTTTTACATCATCGGAGATATGAATTTACTTTGAAGATTTTGTAACATTTTGTTACTCATACGCTCCATTGTAATATTTAGAGAGTTTTTTTCTTAAGGCATCCATATGAGGATTGTATATGCCTTAAGATCTTTTGGGTTTGTAATTGCTTGTCATATCTTGTGTTTGATCGAGGGATTTCAGAGATAGGAAGATAGAGGATAATATGATCTTTCTGATCGTGGGCTCCCGAGGCTAAGGAAACAAAAGATTGTTCGATCTTTTTATCGAGGGTTTCTTTGTTTAAGAAAGACAGACCTTTACAGTTTGGTGAAATTCATGAATACCCAAAGTTAGGGTTATTGACTTCCTTTACTCTTAAGGTTAAAGAGTAGATATCTTTGTTATAAAACTTATGTAAGTTTTCTTACTTGTTTTATAAAATTTACTTTACTTGTTTTTACAAGTTTATATTTCCATTGTGCATGTGTTAAGGAAAGTTTATATTGTATGTTACAAACTTTTCCTAAACTCTGATATTATAAAGCGTCAGTACAAACGTTTTTCCGATTAATTTATTTTAAATATGATAAAGGTTTTTCCGAATTACCTTTATATAGAGGATAAGTAAATTGTGATTTTTATTTTATAAACTATAATTCAACCCCCTCTTGCAGTAAAATGACTACTCTTATGATCCTATATTTGGTAGCAAAGATGATTTATACTTTTATACTTCGTTATAAACTACTACATTTTACATCATAGTAGGATTCTAATTGTTATAAACTATTACACTAATGTGAATTGTAGAAAATAACATATCTTTTTTTTAAAGATAACATGTTTAAATAATGGACCACTTGAGAATCTCAATCCTCAGATATACCACCAATTTTGGATAGTGCTAACTATGAATACTGGAGAGATAAAATGAAGACTTTTATGATCAACACTGGAGTTGATAACTTTGTAATACTGACTGGAAATTATGTTATTCTAGAAAAATAAGTTTCCACTTTTACTAAAGATGAGAAAACTGAGTATTAAATGAATTAAAAAGTCATAAATATTTTTATGTGTTCTATGACAAGGAACATATATAGTAAAATCTCTTCTTTTGAAACAACTAATAGTATTTGGAAAAAGATTGAGACTACTCACTTTGTAACTTCCAAAGTTATTGAAATAAGAAGAGCTGTGTTAAGGGCTGATTACTAAACCTTTGTTTTTTACTTAGAGAATCTGTTGGTAAGGCACATCAAAGATTTATGACTATTATGACTAATTTACAATCATTAGGAGATAAAAGATTTAACTGATGAACATTTGGTTGAAAAAATTATTGATACAATGACTAATCAATGGGAATAAAAAATAATGGCTATTGATGATACTAGACATGTTACAAAGATTAGTCTAGATGAATTGATTGGAACTCTCATGCAATAATAGGGTAAATTAAAAAGGGATGCTGAAAATGTTAAGTAGAAAAATGGTGGTGTAGCTTTTCCATATACATCTACAACCACTAAGAAAGACAGATCAACTGAGAAAGTTTCTACATATTCTAAGAAAAAGAAAGTCAAAGTTAAAAAAGAAAGTATTTATTCAGAACAAAGTTAGAATGAATTTTCTAATATTGAAAATAAAATGAACAATATTGTTAGAAAGAAATATTTCACATACAAATACAAGAAAAGTTATAAAGACATAAATGATAAGAAAGATTCTTTTGAGATGATATGTTATAAATGTAAAAAGTCATGACACATCGGTCTGAATTTTCCTAGACTTAAGAAGAAGGATAAGAAAGAAATAAATTCTAAGAAGTTACATAAGTTCAAAGGAAAGAAAAGTATGAAATCTTATGAAACTTAGAGCGCAAGTGGAGGAGATAGTTCATCAAGATAATTATTCTAAAAATAGTGATGACAGTAAAAAAGATGTGGTTTTCTATGTTGATATTCTGAAGACTAATAATTGCTACATGGATAATGTATCTACTGAATCCCTTACTAATTTAACTTTAAATACAAATTATCCTGATTATGATGATGAATTCAATTCTACTTCTTCTAAAGAATAAGAATATACTTCATCTGAAGAATAGGATACTTTACTAAACTTTGAATAAGTGTTTAGATTTTCCAATTTGTTAGATTTTTTTGTAAAATTTCTAAAAACTTTGAAAATGATAAGGAAAAACTTGTCGAATAAAATTAAAAAATTTATATAATTACTTCATAGATTTCAAATCTTACATTTGAATTAGAAAATAAATTTAATTCTAATACAATTAGTGAGGATAAGGATTTGGTTACAAAACTAAATTATGAGATCTTTTGTCTAAAGAAACTTTTATCAAATTTTACTTATGGGAAAGAAATTTTTGAAAAAATTTATAGAAAAATAAAGCTTCATAGAAATACCTATGGGACAGATTTTACTCAAGAAAACCCCATTATCAAAAAAATTATTTTTTTCTAAAGAATGCACCTTTTTATACAAAATGTTGGAGTGGCCGACATCGGAAAAATAAGTATTCTTTGAATAGATCTCAGTATTTTGGTTTTTATAAAGCATATTTTTATAAATAATTGACAACCATACAACATAGGAAATTTGGAAAGATGTGGATTCCTAAAATTTTATTTGATAACAATGCTGGACCCAAGAAAGTATGGGTTCTAAAAATCTAACTTTTCTTATTTTTAGAAAAATAACAAAAGTTTCAACAACAATGATATTTGGTACATGGATAGTGGGTGTTCTCATCACATGATTGAGAATAAGAAATTCTTTCAAAATATTATAAAGATAAAAGGTTGAAAAGTCACTTTTGTTGATAATGATCAAGGAGAAATTTATGGTATATGTAATATTGTTCTTCTTGGAAAATCTTTAATTTCAAATGTTTTATTTATCATAGGAATTAAGCACAATCTTATAAGCATAAGAAAATTATGTGATGAAGTATACCTTATAAACTTCAAGAATGCTAAATTTACTATTCAAAGTCCATAAGGTGAATTTATTCTTTCTATTGATAAGCACGAGAATGTATAAACTCTAAACTTAGAAGACCTTAGGAGCCAAGATCTATCTTGCCTTAGTGTAATGAAAGATCAATCTTGGTCGTGGCATAGAAGAATAAGACACTATAACGTTATAAATTTAGCCAAACTTTCAAAGAAAGAACTAGTTATATATCTACCTAAGATTAAGTTTAATTCTTATAAAGTTCGCAATCCTTGTCAATTTGGAAAGAAACATAAGTCAATTTTTAAATCTATTTGTGAAATTTCGACTTTTGATGCTTTATAGTTAGTGCACATGAATTTATTTGGTCCAAAACAAAAATTAAGTATTGTTGGAAAATACTAGATATATTTTTTAGTTGATGACTACACTAGATATACATGGGTTTATTTTCTAGCTAAAATGTAAAGACCCGGAAATTACGTGTAATTTTTTTTAATTATATGGGAATTTTACAAGTCCGTGAAAATTGACGGCACGTGATTCCGAGGCCCGGTGTACCCGGAATTAATTTCTGAACTTTTTTTTAGGTACGTTCAGTAAACATTGAGTGGGTTTTTGTAACTTTTGAACCGGTGCTTGGAATTAAAATCCAAGGGCACCGTTGAACTCGCAACACCGATATTCGCTTAAGGAGACTTTCACCTCGACCGCAATAGGCCAAGGGTGAAAGTTACTTTTCATGTTTTTCATGGAAATAAAATAAAATAAAGAATATCTTTTTATTTTATTTTAAAACCTCCCAATTGAATGTTCAGTGGTGGGGACCACCCGAGCTAGAAAACCCCCAATTTAAATTCTTGGTGGTGGGGACCACCCGAACCCCTCTTAATGGGGGAAAACCTCTCAACTCTCCAAATAATAAATTGATCCAACTACAATTAATTAAATGTGTCAACTTTAATTAATTGTTAGACTTATTTTTTAATAAGTTGGATCTTCCTTTTTGTTGGGTTGAAGGATTTCATTGGCAAAGGAGCTTGGGAGAATTGTGGAAAAATGTTCTCTCTAATGAAGAACTTTTCCTCTCCAACGAAGAACGAGGAACCGACCCCGAGCCCGGATCGGAAGCGCTTTGCGGAAGCAACAAACACCGACGTTCTTCAACGAATTCATCTTCTACCTCTCGACTCCTCCAACGAACGACAAGGTAGGGGTGTGTTTTGATTGATCTTCATTAATTTAGTTTACGTTGAATCTATCCCCATGAGCCGCTTGCTACCGCTCTAACGCGGAGGGTGATAGCCAAACGAACATGGCCCGACCACTCTGCGACCTTTGTGGTTTTTGATGTGTTCTTTGCGATGGAGGAGGACGAAAAATGGTACCGGAGACTGGCACCGGTAGGACTCGGGAGCGGCGGCCGACACACCGACCGACCGTGAAGACGGCGACGACGCAACCACGCCGCCGGTAGAGGGATGCGGCTCGTCGGCCATGGTAGAGCAGAGGCCGTAGCCGACAACAAGAAGGGGAGGCGGCGGCGTGCGTCCACACCGCCGGTGTGCAGGAGCCGTGGCATGAGGCCACAATGGCGAAGGAGGGCGGCCGTCCGAGCCGGTCGCCGGTGGTGGCGCGGCGCGTGACCGCACCGCGGAGGAGGGCTAGTAATCCGACCAATCGTGGGCCACCTAGTGGGCCACCCATAGCAGGCCGGGTCAGACCTAGGGATAGACTTGGGTCGGGCCAGGTCGGTCCGACCAAGTTGGACCAGACCCAGACCAACTTCGACCCTTTTCACTCTTTCGGCCATATCTTGAGCTACGAGCGTTCGTTTGACAAACCGTCTGCGGCGCCGGGAGACTTGGATCGAGATGGTACTTTTTTATATACCATTTGAGTTTTGGATAAAGTTGTGGTATAGCCGGGTTAGATCGAACACGAATCCAACCGGGCCCTCGGAACTAAAAGACCAATAACTTAAAGACCGAGCATCCGATTGACGCACCGTCTGTTGCATTGAGAACCCTATTATGTGGCAGTACTTTGGGTTAATTCTTCATGGGAGTTTGTGGCAGTTGGAGTATCGACCTGTGGCTTGAAGATCATACCCTCTTGGAATCAAGCGAGCTTAGTGCGGGAACCCTGTAGCTGGTTGTATCATGAGAAAGGGATCCTATGTGGGTCTGTGTTTTGGGATCCTATATGGGTCTGTGTTCCAGTATCCCTCTTGGATCTGTTCTAAGAATCCACATGGGACTACTCTAGGATCCTATGTGGGTCTGCTGTACTATGATCCTATGTGGGTCTGATGATCTAGGATCCTACGTGGGTTTGATGATTTAGGATCCCACGTGGGTCTGCCTCTTAACAGAGTAAGATGATTTAGTAGTTTTATCTAATCATCTTTACTACCGTACCTAAGTTATACCTGGTGTGAGATGAATCTTTAGCCTTATGGTGATAACTTTGTGCTATTCTTCTGTGTGGTGTACCTTTGTGGTACTTACCTTCGTAGTGATACCTTAGTGGTATTCTTCTATGTGGCGTACCTTTGTGGTACTTACCTTCGTGGTGATACCTTAGTGGTATTCTTCTATGTGGAGTTACCTTTGTGGTACCTACACTTTTGGTGTTACCTTCATGGTATTCTTTCCTTCGTGGAACAGTTGAGATTTGAGCTTTAGAGTTGGGCTTGTGTTTCCTCTTGATTGAGATGGGTTTACCCGACGACTTAGGTATATGTATGGGCATATACCTAAGTAAAGTTGTTAATTTTTTTCATGATTTGTGGTTTATCCTTTTTAGATTTTGTGAGACCTTCGAGGGTCTTGGGGTCCATACTGTGTATCGTTATACTCACCCCTGCATGGGCTATGCCTGCACCTTATTGTGTTTGGTGCAGATGATGTACAACGCTGACTGAGGACGAGGGTACCAGGACTGGAGGTAGCTCAAAGGTGGACATTAGATGAGGCATACTACAGAGACGACCATTCGAGAGTTGTACCTACCCTTCAGGTAGGGTCCTTGTTGGGTGTTCATAGGAGCTGTTCCAGTTTACTTGTACTTCCCAATTTTCTTGTACTTTCCAGTTGGGCTTGTATCCTGACCCCTTTTTCTTAATGTACACGCTCTTTTTACTATACAGTTTACTTGTGTTCGTATCTTGTTGTTTGCTTGGTTTGTGTGAGTTTATAGGTTATAAAGGAAATGCCTTCCCGTTTCAGGGAATACGCCTTACGGTACTAGTTTCCAGCCCATGGCCTATGGAAGGCGGGCTTGGGGTAGTCACGACACGGGCCCCAGGGGATGGGTCGTGACAAATTGGTATAAGAGGGGTCAGTTATACCATAGAACATTGGACTTTGATCTTTTTAATGGAAATAGTGTTAAGTGTAGTGAGTGTGGTTATCGGTTTAGGGAATCTAGTGTTGGTGTGGTGGCCAGCATATCCATACACCAGGACCCTGACTTTGGATTTCTGACTCAGTGCACGAAAACACTAATTGCGTGTGTGTTTTGAAAAGTTTTCTTTGTGAACTCTTTGAGTAAGCTCACCAGGTATAATTTATTGACTGTGGTGCACCTGTTTCTTTTCAGGATGCCTCCACGCAGATAACCAGCTAGGGTTCCGGGTATAATACATGAGGATGTCCCACCGAGCGACGAGGCCTTGGTGCAGGGCCCTTTATCAGTATGGTCACCAACGGAGGCACCACCGGTACCATTAACTATTGGGCTACCGATGCCACCAACCCCAACAGTAGAGGGTGCACGCCACTTGAGTGCGTTGCAAGAGTTTCAGCGCCAGAGGCCACCGAGGTTCCGGGGCGAGACGGACCCACAGGCGGCTGAGGATTGGTTGGAGGCTGTGGTGAGAGTCTTCTGACTGGTAGGGACACCAGCTGATCTCATGGTGATCCTTGCCGCCAGACTTCTGCAGGCAACAGTAGGCAGATGGTGGAGCTTGATACCCCAAGTTCACTACGAGGTGACACCTCTATGGGTAGACTTTGAGAGCCTATTTTGGGCAGAGTTTGTCCCAGTGACCCTTCACGCAGTGCACATAGAGGAGCTTCTTCATCTACAGCAGGGCAACATGACGGTGACTCAGTACTCAGCGAGGTTCACCGACCTCTTGTGCTACTCCACTGATATGGTGTGGGACCCATTCTTCAGGGCCCAGACCTTCGAGTAGGGACTCAGGTGGGAGATCAGGGCTTCAATGATTTCTCTTAGCATCCCGACGCAGGCGGGGGTGTTAGAGAGAGCCCTCTTAGTGGAGAGTTTTCTTTCTGAGTAGTCACCAACAGCGAGACCCACCACCGTGCATCACATAGCGGAGTCTTCTGCAGCTGGCAGCAGACAAATATCACAGAGGTCCAAGAAGAACAGACCTACAGGTGGACGACCTCAGGATTTAGGGTCGGTTGTGTGGGGCACCGGAGACAGAGCCAGTCATACAAGGATCAGACAGTGTTACACATGCGGCGGGAAGGGTCACATGGCTCGATACTGCCTGACCCGCCATATATATGATCAGTAGACGGTTGAAGGACTACCCAGGAAGAGACAGAGGTTTGACTGAGGAGGTCTGTAGGGAGCAGGAAGACGTGGTAGAGGATTTGTCCATGCAACTAGCGGTGGACGAAAATTCGAGATGTTACCACCACCACCACTAGGTGGTCCACCCTAACCACAAGGAGTAGGTGGAAAAGGGCGAGCTCAACTCTAGGCAGCTGAGGCCTACGATCACGGTGCTCCGGAGATTATATGAGGTATAATCTGTGTCTACTCCACCTTAGCTGCAGTACTTATAGACACAGGTTCCAGTCATTCTTTTATTTCCACTGCCCTTATTTGGAGCTCAGAGATTCTGGTGGAGCCGTTGGCTCGATCCTTACATCTAGAGACTTCTACGGGAGAGGATTCAACAATTACACACTGGTGCCAGCAGTGTGATCTTACTCTAGGAGGTGAGAGCTTCAGCTGAGATCTTCTAGTAGCAGCGTCGAGGCCTTACGACGTTATCTTAGGTATGGATTGGTTATCTATAGTCCATGACCAGATCGACTGCATTAGGCGCAAAGTATAGTGTGTCCGCATAGATGGGACTAGGTTTACCTTCACCAGCGAGAAGGGATCCTTTACAGCACATGATGGACTTACCAGGAGGAGAGTCCAGCTAATCACTCATCAGTTGGCTAGCCTTACCCTTGGAGAGGTTGATGTGGAGAGTCTGAGCTATCCTGTAGTGGTGGACCAGTACACAGATGTCTTCCCTAATAATGTTCTAGGTCTACCTCCTCGTAGATAGGTGGACTTTTACATTGACTTTTACCCTAGGACGACACCAATATCTACACCAGCATATCGGATGGCTCCCATGGAGCTTCGTGAGCTGCGGGTATAAATGGAGGACTTACAGGGGAAGGGGTTCATCCGGCCCAGTGTTTCTCCTTGGGCAACCCCGATTTTGTTCGCCAAGAAGGCGAATGGGAGTTTGAGACTTTGTGTTGACTATCGACGCCCGAACCAGGTGACCGTGAAGAACAAGTACCCACTCCCAAGGATTAATGACCTCTTTGATCAGCTGAAAAAATCACAGTGGTTCTCGAAGATAGAACTCAGATCAGACTATCACCAGCTCAGAGTACGAGACGAGGATGTGTAGAAGACGACTTTCAGATGTCGGTATGGCCCCTATGAGTTCTTGGTTACGCCATTAGGTGTGACCAATGCTCCAGTAGTGTTCATGGGACTCATGAACATGATATTTCAGCCTTACCTTGATCGCTTTGTAGTAGTATTCAACTACGACATTCTGATCTACTCGGCTACCGATGAGGAGCATGCTTATCATTTGCAGATAGTTTTGGACACACTCTGAGAGCACCAACTTTATGGTGAGCTCTCAAGTGTCAGTTCTAAATCCGATAGGTTCACTTTCTAGGAAACATTATCTTAGAGGCTGGATTTGTATTAGATCCAGCGAAGATTGAGGCTGTACTTGCTTGGGATCCACCCAGAAGTGTGACGGAGGTACGAAGTTTCCTAGTTTTGGATGGGTACTACCAGAGGTTTGTGCTAGATTTCTCCAGAGTTGTAGTACCTTTATCAGCATTGACAAAGAAGGGGAAACCCTTCGTGCGGTCGGAGAAATGTCAATGGAGTTTTCAGGAGCAGAGGCAGATACTGACTAGTGCCCCCATATTGAGGCTTTCGGAGGAGGGCGTTGGGTACGTATTCTATTACAAAAAATCAGGGACCAGAATCAGATGTGTCCTGATGTAGGAATGAGCAGTTATCGCATATGGTTCTCGATAGTTGAGAAATCACGAGTAGAACTACTCTACCCATGACCTGGAGTTAGCAACAGTGGTCTTCACCTTGAAGATGTGGCGACATTACTTGATGGGTGAATGTTTTACAGTCTACTTTAATCACAAGAGTCTCAGGTATATCTTCTCTCAGAAGGACCTAAACCTGAGACAATGGCATTGGCTTGAGTTCCTCCAGGACTATGACTTCAAGATAATCTATACTCCTGGGAATAGGAACGTTGTATCAGATTCTCTTAGCAGGAGATCTAGTATACAAATGCTAGGTGAGGCAACAGAGCAGCTGACCGCTTTATAGATATCCTTCGTGGATCAATATGAAGCAAATTTTCTTCAGTCTCTTATAGTCACTCCCCCACTTCTTCAGTGCGTCAGGGAGGTGTAGCGTGGGGACACTGACTGCGAGGATCGACGTGTTCAGATATCCTCAGGGCAGGCCCCTGATGGATTTTCTGAATGTGGGGAGCACGTCATCCTTTTTAGAGGATGTACCATGGTACCAGTGTTGCTTCAGGAGGAAGTGTTGTGGGAGTTCCACACATCCCCTCTAGCGGTACATCCAGGAGTGTCGAAGATGTACCAGGATCTCTAACGACAGCACTGGTGGCCAGGAATGAAGAAAGCAGTAGCCGAGTTTGTCTCCCGGTGCCTCACTTGTCAGCAAGTGAAGGCAAAGCATCAGGTACCAACATGCTTAGTTTAGCCTTTAGAGGTCCCAAAGTGGAAGTGGGATGTGATATCCATGGACTTTTTGATAGGACTTCCATGTACAACTAGGGTCCATGATTCTATTTGGGTGATCGTTAACCGACTCACCAAGTAGACCCACTTCCTACCGACCAGAGAGAATGGTTCAGTAGAGATCTTGGGACGCCTCTATGTGTAGGAGACTGTGCGGCTACATGGAGTACTCTTGATGATTGTCTCCGATCATGATACACGTTTCACTTCCCGGCTATGGAAGGGGTTTTAGGAGGCTTTCAGGATGCAACTTCATTTGAGCACCGCCTTCCATCCCTAGACGGATGGCCAGACTGAGCAGACCATTCAGACCCTCAAGGACATACTGCATGCATACATCCTTGACTTTGGTCGCAGCTAGGAGGATCACTTACCCTTGGTAGATTTTTCTTACAACAACAACTATCACTCCACCATTAGGATGGAACCTTTTGAGGCTCTGTACGGCCGACCTTGAAGACCGCCTTTGTGCTGGACTGACCTAGGGGAGTCAGCACTTATGAGACCAGAGATGGTACAAACTACCACAGAGAAGGTGCAGATCATCCAGGAGCGGATGAAGACTGCACAGAGCAGGCATAAGTTATATACTAACAGGAGATGGAGACCTCTGGAGTTTGAGGATGGTGACCACGCCTTTCTATGGGTCTCACCTCGACGAGGTTTGCAGAGATTTGGCTGGGGTGACAAGTTATCTCTAAGGTTCATCAGACCTTTTTAGGTCCTCAGTAGAGTTGGGGAGGTGGATTACCACTTAGCTCTTCCACCTGAGCTACACTGGGTGCATGAAGTCTTTCACGTATCCCAGTTGAGGAGATACGTGCATGGCCCTTCACACATCATTGATTGGGGCGAGTTGGACATCGACGATGGGGCGACGTTTACGGAGGTTCCAGTGGAGATTGAGGATCGACAAGAGAGAGTCCTTCATGGGTGATCGATACCTTTGGTGCCTGTACATTGGTAGCACGAGAACCTCCAGGAGAGCACATGGGAGAGGGAGACTCATATTCGTACTCAGTACCCCCACTTCTTTTCCTAGTTTTTGTGATGTGGCTTTTGGGGACACAAAGCCATGAGATGGGAAGAATGTAAAGACCCGGAAATTCCGTGTAACTTTTTTTAATTATATGGTAATTTTACGAGTCTAGGAAAATTGAGAGCGTGTGATTCTGAGGCCCGGTGTGCCTGGAATGAATTTCTGAACTTTTTTTAGGTACGTTCAATAAACGTGCAAGTGGGTTTTTGTAACTTTTGAACCGGTGCTCGGAATTAAAATTCGAGGGCACCGTTGAACTCACAGTGCCAATATTCGCTTAAGGAGACTTTCACCTCGACCGCAGTAGGACGAGAGTGAAAGTTAGTTTTTGTGTTTTTCGTGGAAATAAAATAAAATAAAGAACAAATTTTTATTTTATTTTAAAACCTCCCAATTTAATTTCGGTGGTGGGGACCACCCGAGCTAGAAAACCCCCAATTTAAATTCTTAGTGGTGGGGACAACCCGAACCCCTCTTAATGGGAGAAAACCTCTCAACTCTCCAAATAATAAATTGATCCAACTATAATTAATTAAATGTGTCAACTTTAATTAATTGTTAGACTTATTTTTTAATAAGTTGGATCTTCCTTTTTGTTGGGTTGAAGGATTTTGTTGGAAAAGGAGCTTGGGAGAATTGTGGAGAAACATTCTCTCCAATGAAGAACTTTTCCTCTCCAATGAAGAATGGGGAATCGACCCCGAGCCCAGATTGGAAGCTCTTTGCGGAAGCAAGAAACGCCGACATTCTTCAATAACTTCATCTTCTACCTCTCGACTCCTCCAACGAATGAAAAGGTAGGGTTGTGTTTTGATTGATCTTCGTTAATTTCTTTTACGTTGAATCTCTCCCCATGAGCCGCTTTCTACCGCTCTAATGCGGAGGGTGCGGTCCAAACGAACATGGCCCGACCACTCTACGACCTGTGTGGTTTTTGATGCATTCTTCATGATGGAGGAGGACAACGACTGGTACTGGTGACTGGCGCTGGTAGGACTCGGGAGTAGCGGTCGGCACACCGGCTGGCAGCGAAGACAGAAATAGCGCAATCGCGTCGTCGGTAGAGGGTCATGGCCTATCAGCCACGGTGGAGTAGAGACGGCGGCCGGTGCACGGCCGGCCACACAAAGGGGAGGCAACGGCACGCGTCCGCGCCACCGGCTTGCAGGAGCCGCGACACAAGGACGTGGCAGAGAAGGAGGGCGGCCGGTCGAGCCGGCCGCCGATGGTGGCGCGGTGCACAACCGCACCGCAGAGGAGGGCTGGCCGTCTGGCCAGACGCGACCCACCCATCACGGGCTGGGTTGGTCCGACCGGGTCAGACCGGACCTAGACCAACTTCGACCCTTTTCACTCTTTCGACCATATCTTGAGCTACGAGAGTCCGTTTGACGAACTGTCTATGGTGCTGAGAGCCTTGGATCGAGACAATCCTTTTTGTATATCCCATTTGAGTTTTGGATAAAGTTGGGGTACAACCGGGTTGGATTGAACACGAATCCAACCGGGCCCTCGGGACTAAAAGGCCAATAACTTACAGACCAGGTGTTCGATTGACGCACCCTCTATTACGTTGAGACCCCTATTACATGGTGGTCCTTTGGGTTACTTCTTAGTGGGACTTCATGGAAGTTGGATTATCGACCTGTGTCTTGAGGAGAAGACCCTCTCAGAATCAAGCGAGCTTAGTGCGGGAACCCTGTAGCTGGCTGTATCATGAGAAAGGGATCCTATGTGGGTCTGTGTTTTGGGGATCCTACATGGGTATGTGTTTCAGTATACCTCTTGGATCCACTCTAGGAATCCATGTGGGACTACTATAGGATTCTACGTGGGTCTGCTATACTAGGATCCTATGTGGGTATGATGATCTAGGATCCTACGTGGGTCTGATGATTTAGGATCCTACGTGGGTCTGCCTCTTAAGAGAGTAAGATGATTCAGTAGTTACATCTAATCATCTTTACTACCATACCTAAGTTATACCCAACATGAGCTAAATATTTATCCTTATGGTGATACCTTTATGGCATTCTTATGTGTGGCGTACCTTTGTGGTACTTAACTTTGTGGTGATACCTTAGTGGTATTCTTCTCTGTGGCATACCTTTATGGTACTTACCTTTGTGGTGATGCCTCTGTGGTATTCTTCTGTATGGCGTTACCTTTGTGGTACCTACCCTTGTGGTGTTACCTTCGTGGTATTGTTTCCTTCGTGGGACAGTTGAGCTTTGGGCTTTAGAGTTGGGCCTTATGTTTCCTCATGATTGAGATGGGTTTACCCGATGACTTAGGTATATGTATGGGCATATACCTAAGTAGGGTTGTTAGTTGTTTCCATGCTTTTTGGTTTATCCTTTTTGGATTTTGTGAGACCTTCAAGGGTCTCGGGGTCCCTACTGAGTATCATTATACTCACCCCTATATGGGCTATGCCCGCACCTTGTTGTGTTTGGTGTAGACGACGTAAAACGCTAACTGAGGATGAGGGTACTAGGACTGGAGGTAGCTCGGAGGTTGAAATTAGACAAGGTGTACTATAGAGACAACCGTTCGAGAGATGTACCTACCCTTTAGGTAGGATCCTTGGCGGGTGTTCATAGGAGCTGTTCTAGTTTACTTGTACTTCCCAGTTTTCTTGTACTTTCCAGTTGGGCTTGTATCCTGGCCCCTTTTTCTTACTGTACACACTCTTTTTACTATACAGTTTACTTGTGTTGGTATCTTTCTATGTGCTTGGTTTGTGTGAGTTTACAAGTTATAAAGTTAATGCCTTCCCGTTTCAGTGAATATGCTTTCGGTGCTTGTCGCCAGCCCCTAGCCTATGGAAGGCGGGCTTGGGGTAGTCATGACACGGGCCCCGGGGGACGGGTCGTGAAAAAAGTCTAAATCCTTTTTATGTTTTAAAATTTTTATAGTCCATGTTAAAAATGATAAAAGTCTACCTTTGGTAACTAATCATAGTGACTATGGTGGAGAATTTTTAAATTCTAAATTTTAAACTTTTTGTTGTAAAAAGGTAAAATATATACCTTATCAGCTCCTAGAACACCTCAAAAAAATGGTGTAGTTTAAAGAAGAAATAGAATTATTTAGTAGATTACTAGAA
The DNA here is from genome assembly GCA_963277665.1 of Viscum album. Lineage (NCBI taxonomy): Eukaryota > Viridiplantae > Streptophyta > Magnoliopsida > Santalales > Viscaceae > Viscum > Viscum album. The sequence continues at coordinate 1,150,016,698 of OY728128.1, forward strand.
CCATGTTGAGTGAATATTGAATTGCTAAACATTTTTGGTATGAAGCAGTTAGTCCTTACTATTATAATATAAATTGAGTTTTACTTAGAAAATTTCTTAATAAAAATCCTTATGAGTCATGGATAAGAAGAAAACAAAAAATTTATTACTTCAGAGTTTTTGGGTCAAAAGTATTCATTTTGAATACTAAAGATAATATATATAAATTTTCTTCAAAATTTGATGAATGATTTTTATAGGTTATTCTACAGATAGTAAGGCTTATAGAGTCTTTAATAAAAAATTAAGTTCTGTTAAGAAAACAACACATATAAAATTTTATGAAACTGATTCATTTGTTTTCAAAAAATCTGAAACCACATCTTTGGATGTTTTTTAAAAAATTGATTTTTGACCCATGCTGGAAAATTCTTCTCATGAGAGAAAAAATAAAGAAACTTTTTTTGAATTTATATCTTAAGAATAAATTCAACCTATTATTGAATAAAAACATTTTACAAACATAAGGAATTAGAAAATCCTTAGGAATCATCCTAATAATAATATCATTGGTGACGTAGGCCAACCTTTCAAAACTAGAAGTTCCTTAAGAAATGAAATTAAAAAATGTGCATTTTTATCACAATTTAAACCAAAGACTTATGATGAGGATTTAGGTGATGAATATTTTATAAATTCAATGTAGTTAGAACTCAATGAGTTTTAGAGTAATAAAGTTTGGACTTTGGTTTAACATCCTAAATATTCTCCTATAATTAGAGTAAAATAGGGTTTTTATAATAAATGTGATGAAAATGGAGTAATAGTTATAAATAAAGATAAACTTATTACAAAGGTTTATAATCAACAATAAAGAATAGAATATGAAAAAACCTATGCTCTAGTATCTAGACTTGAATCTATTCGTATACTTCTAGCATATGAAACGTTTCTAAATTTTGTTCTTTTTTCAAATGGATGTGAAGTGTGATTTTCTTAATAGATATGTTCAGGAGGGAGTTTATGTAGAACAACCACCTGATTTTGAAAAAAATATATATGCATCATATTTTTAGACTTACTAAGGAACTTTATAGACTTAAACAAGACCCAAGAGCCTCGTACGATATATTTAATGGATTTTTATTACAAATTTTTTTTATGGGAGTTTCTTATCCAAATATTTTTATAAAAAAAGTTTTAAAAGATACCATCATTGTTCAAATTTATATTGATGAAATTATATTTGGATCAACTCAAAAAACTATTACTAATTACTTTTTGGATCTTATGAAATATGAGTTTGAAATGAGTTTGATGGGTGAACTAAATTTTTTCCTTGGTTTTCAAATTTCTCAAAAACTAGAAGGAACTTTTATATATTGAAAAAAATATATAATATATTTACTTAAAGAGTTTTATTATGACAATACTAAGAGTATTATTACTCCTATCAGGACCTCAAAAACTATTGATCTTGATGAATCTGGGATACTAGTTGATCAAAAACTTTTTAGAGGAATGATTGATAGTTTATTATATCTTACAATTAGTTGACTAAATTTAATGTTTTCTATATGTCTATGTGTGAGATATCCAAAATATAAAAAATAATCTCATCTTAAAGCTTTAAAATGATTTTTTTATTACCTCAAGGGAACTATAGATCTTGGTATATTATATGCTTCTATAAATGATTTTGATTTTAAAAAGTTTTTCAGAAGCTGGTTTTTTTGTGATGAAACAAGTACCAAATATCTAAGTAAAAAACCCATAACATCACTCATGATCTAAGAACATAGATATAATACATAATTTCCTTTGGGATCACACAAAAAAATGAGATATTATTTTATAATTTATTTGAATGCAAGGACAACTTGCTGATATTTTTACAAAGCCCATAAATTCTGATAGATTTGAATATATTAATCATAAGTTAGGTTAGGCCAATATAAAATGATCATTCGATCTACTTCTTTATTAAATATATCCTTATTGTAAAAACTCCTTAAAAAAGTGGGAGAAATTTTTTATCATGTTTTAAAATTTTATGTTTTCTTAAGTTATTCAAAAATTTCTAATTTTTACCTTGTTTATATTTTTTTTCTTCAGAAAAACCATTTCTAAAAAGTTTTCAGATAAACTTTGCATATTTTTTTTCAAACAAACACTTCTAAATTTTTTTAGACTATCTGTTATAAAAAGTTTCCAGAAAAAAATCTTTTCTTAAATTCTTCCATACAATGTTTTTTAAAACCAAGAAGTTAAAATCATCGGAAAAAATTTCCTAATGAAAGTTTAAAATTTTCTCTAAGTGGTAATTTATAAATATTTGTTTTTTAACTATCAATTGTTATAACATGTTTTATTAAATTTATAAATTTTTTGGTTTCATAAATTCCTAATTTTTTTTAAAAACTTTTAAGTTTTTATTTTGGAAAAATCTTTATCTGATAAAATTTTTCTCAAAAGTTTATAAAAAAACTTCAAGAGTTCAATGAATCTATTTCATATTTCATGAAAGTTATAATATTTTTATATAGAAAAGGGTTTTAAGCTAAGCTATTGGATATAGGAGAAGATGAAAAACATCTCTTCTCAAGCTAATATAAAGGGGTGTGGGTCACCACTCCTTTCTTTACCGCTTGTTTCTGTCAACATCTCTCACCAATCCGTTTCTTCTATTTCTGTTGGTTTTCTAGTTCATCATTTTCCTAAATCTTTTTTCGTTTATCTAAATGGACTCCTCAAGTGATTTAGCAACCAGACTAACAATGAAATAAAGACTCATAGAAAGAATCTAGTTCAACAAGTACGAATCTCTTCTAAAATTTTCTATTATTTTTCAATGTTGTAAAAGTATTTTTCTTAAGAAATAAGATTTTGATCTTTATTATCTATAAATAGTAACAAAATTTTATTATTCTTTTATGTTTAGTGACGAATAAAGTGTTAAATTTTTTATTTTTTCCTTTTTGGAGAATTTTATAAGCTGAATTTCCAACAAGTAGCTGATTCGGCAGGAATTCCTTTTGAAGTAGAAACTAATATTGTTACCCATAATAGAAATTTATCTTTTTTTTATTCTTATGAGAAAGTGAGAAAAGTTCACCATCATTCTCCAAATGTAAGGATAATAGCTATTTGGATAAAAAAATTCATTATTATGGAGAAAGGTGATAGGGATACATCGAAAGTACAAGATATATATATATTTTTTGATTTCTTTTACAGTATGAGAAAGTTTAATCTTTTCAAGTTTGTGTTTCTATATATAGATTCTATCAAGAATGAAACAGTTAAGTTGAATATTATATTGTTTCTAAGTTTCTTAAATAGATCTTTAGTAAACTTCATGGAAGTTAAAAAGATTAAGAACAAAGAAACTATGGTAAGGGAGAAGGAATATTTTATTATTGAGGAAACTATTACATGATGAGACTTGTGTTTGTACCTCATCTGAAAAAGTTCATCGATAAGTTGGACAAAGCTACATCTAAAGTATAAACTGAGAAGTTTAAAGAGAAGGTGTTTAAAAAGAAAAAGATATGAGAATTTTCCACTCATTTTCCAAAGAATAAATCAAAGATAATGTCTAATGACACATTTATAACATTTTTAAAAAATAAAGAAGAGAAGAATACTAGAGATCCTAGTTTTTTTTGGATAAGGTTGAAGCCTTGGTGATTAAAGAGAAAAATTATAAGAATCTTCATAAAGAGGAAAAGAAGAAGAAATAGAAGAAAAAATATAAGAAATATATGTTGGCTAGAATGTTCTTAAAAGGAGTTGAGTAACTATATGCTAATGTTCAAGTAAAAACTAAAGGGAACCTCTATCCATTTCTACTCAATTTTTTGTAAAATCAGAAATTCATCAATTTGTTCCATTATAAGGACATCAAGCTCAACCTTCAAAACATAATCTATCTATTTAAAATGAAAAGGGAAAATCAACTATTGTTGAAAAGTATCAGTCTGAATGAGATGTTGAAACCAAAGTTTTGAAAGTTATTAAAAAAATATGAAAAAGGGATGTCTAGATATGAAGAAGAACTTACAAAAGATTTGGAGAAATCTATAGAACTTGAAGAAAGTGAAACCACATATTCTACTTCTCTATCAACTCAATCTCATAAAGATACATATATATAAGTAGTAGACATAAATGATACTTTGGAATAAGAATATAAAAATTCATAGACTAATATTTTGAAAGAACTTGAGTCCGATAAAGAAGTTCAAGTAGTGGAAGTTTCCAATGAAAAATATACTGAAAAGAAAGAAGAAGACAAAACTTCAAGACCTCCATCTTTGTCTATTCCAAAAGTCTCATCTAATTCAACTCACTCTACCCCCAATACAATAAATCAAAGAATAGAAACGAGGATGAATTATTTCAATGAAATTATTAATAATCTTGAAGATGCTCTTCATTATTTCCCTGATATCCAAGCACGGTATAATAACATCCAATGTAAAATCAACTTTTTGGAAAATTTGAATCCTCTGAAACAAATCATAGGGAAATTTATCCAAAATAAAGTTGAGTTAAAATATTTCAGAGGAAAGTCTGAAGCAGACTCAAGGAAGACAAAACAAATTATTAGATGGACAAAGCATACTAAGGGTGATATAAAGTTTTATTATGATCATATCAAAGGCATAAAAAAATATTAAAAATAAATTTTTAAGATTACTAGAGATATGGGTTTTGAATTCAATAAAATCACAAGATAAATTGACAATCTAAAATATTTTGAAATTTGGTAGGATGATGAGATTTCAGAACAAGGAAAAATATTAGAGCTTTATAAGAAGAAGTTCTAATGTTAAAGAGTGAGAATAGAAAGTTTCATGCTTTTGAAAAATATATGACAAAGATAAAATCATTAGTTTCTGAATATAAAAAGTATCAATATGATGTGAATAAGTTTAAGGTCCTTGTGAAGAAACTTTCAAAGAAATATTGATTTTATTCTCCTAAACTCTTGAAATATTTTTTAATAAAGTAATTTTTAATGAATGATTTGAATGAATATTCCTATATATTTTTTGGATGGACGTTTTCCAATTTCTTTGGATGAATATTTATTTTATATAATTTTTAGATGTATTTTTTTTTTCATATTTTTAAAATCTTTATATATATATTTTTTGTCAAACATTTCAGGTATACTTTCTACCTTCATATTTTTTTTAAATCACAAAGGGGGATAAAGAATGATAAAATATAACCTCCAAACAAAACTTTCAAACAAAGTTTGTTCAATAAAGGGGGATAAATCAAATAAGGGGGAGAAATAGAGAAATAAATAAAAAGTTTAATTTATTAAATATATAATACACAAGGAATAAGTATTTTAAAAGTTATTTAAACTTTAGTTTTTCTATTTGGGAGTTGTATTTTTTTATTTTAAAAAATGGGGAGATTGTTGAGTTGAAGGTTTGCTTTCAACACTTTCTAACTTTAGTTTTAAAAATCACAACAAACTTCCTTGAGTAATTTAGTTTACTAACTTTATACTTCCCAAGTGTTTATAATGTTTTTATAAAAAAACTATATTTTTACCAGATGTAAAATACTTTGTAAATTAGATAGAACTTTTCTTAAGTCTTTAGAATGAACCAAACTAGAAAAAATCTTATAAATAGAATAGACTTGTACTTTTTACATCAGAAAAATGATCTCAAGATTAATCAAATGAAGGTCTATAAATTCTATAAGATTAATTATAACAAAGTCCCACCAGAAAAAGATATATAAATTCTACTAGAAAAACTTATTGTATGGAGACATACATGCTATCCAAACAATATTTTATTAAGAACTATTAGACAAACCTTATATATTTCTCCATACAAACTAAAATCATTATACTAGATGGAACCTTTCAAGCATTATAATGGTGATTCATCAAAATATACCATCAGATGAAGAAGATGCACGAAAACTTATTAAGTGAATATGAGTTTTTCTGAAGTCATTGTAACTAACTCTGAGAAATGAAGAATATGACCGTAGAATAAATGACTATAAATAGAATCAAAATTTGAGGAGGAGGAAGATTTTTCATAACTGACAATCTAAAGTTACTTTGAAGTTTTTGTAACATCTTGTTACTCATGCACCCCATTGTAATCTTTAGAGAGTTTTTTTCTTAATTAATCCATGTGAGTATTGTAAATTCCTTAAGATATTTTGTGTTTGTAATTGTTTGTTCGATATTGTGTTTGATCAAGGGATTTTGGGGATAGGAAGATAGAGGATATTCCTATATTTTTGACTGAGGGTTCCCAAGGCTATGGAAATAAAAAAATTTCCGATCTTTGTATCAAGGGATTTCTTATTTAATTAAGAAATACCTTTATGATTTGGTGAAAACCATGGATACACAAAGTCAAGTTTATTGACTTCCTTAACTCTTAAGGTTAAACAATGGATATATTTGTTATAAAACTTATGTAGGTTTTTCTTACCTGTTTTATAAATTTTACTTTACTTATTTTTTACAAGTTTATATTTCTAATGTACATGTGTTAAGGAAAGATTATATTATATGTTATAAACATTTCTTAAAATCTGATTTTTAAAAGTGTCGATATAAAAGTTTTTTTGTTTACTTTATTTTAAATTAGACAGAGGTTTGTTGGAATTAACTTTATATAGAGGATAAGTAAAATGTAAGTTTTATTTTATAAACTACAATTAAACCCCCTATTGTATTAAATTTATTACTCTTACAATCCTATAGTGGAAACTTTAAAAAACCCAAAATTCCCTATTAGTGGTCATTTTCACGGTTGACACATAGTTTGTCTAACTGTGAGACCAAACTCTATGGCGTTTCTAGGTGCATCTAGTGATAGACATACTATTTGGTAAACCATGTGACCTGCCCATGTTTTTAATTTTTTTTAATTTGCCTCATTTAACTTTTTATTTTTAACCCCAAATTGGGGAATTCTCTCAATTTAATTGAGGAACACTAGAGGAGCTCCATTCATGGATCCTTCCTCTTCATCCCTCATATTTCTGACATTCTTCCTTTAGTTTTGAGTGATTCTCTTTAGTTCAGGGCTCTTTTCCTTCCTCTCATATTTCTATTTCTTATTCTTCTTTCTCTCAAAGGGAGGCCATGGTGGACAAACCTCAGGTCATGAGGGTTGTTTAAATTTTTGATTTTTGGGGTCTAGGGATTGAGAATCTCATCATGAGACCTTATATAGCTATATTCATTTAAGATAATAAATTTATTTTATTTTGAGGTAGGTTACTCCATGTGTAATTATTTAAACTTAAAGAACATGATTTCTTAATTTATTTTAAGTTATGGTTTGAATTTATTAAAGTTTATATGATGTGAAATTATCTATCTCAGTTTCAGTAGGATTTAAGTCTTGAAAAAGGGATTTAAATGGAATTTAGTGATTTCTAAAACCCTAAATGTGTTTGATAAAATTCCTCAATGTCTTCTTTAAACAAATTAAATATTTAAAAGTATTTTAAGGAGAAATAATGACTTTTATTTTTTCCCTAGGTAATAACTTAAGAATTCAAATTGGTTTTAAAATAAAATGGTTACTTTAAAAGGGGATTTTATTATTGATTAATTTTTCATTCCTTATTTTTTATTTTATGATTTTCATTATTTGGTTTGATTTTCATGATGTGTAGTGATATTTAAATCATGGTTTGGGTCTCTTATTGAGTTTTCTAACCATTTTTATCACATAATTGAGTCTCATTTTGGTTTACACGTTTTATTTTCAGGTATTGAACCATATTTAGTTATAAAAATTGATTTATATTTTTAATCCTTGGTTTAAATATTTAAGGTCCATTTGTAAAAAAACTAAAGGATTTTCATGGTTAGAGTTTCTCAGAGTGGTATCAAAGGCCCGGTTGGCACTTTAGGAATTTTTTTTTGTGTTTAGACCTTGTTTTTTTTTATTATTTTGAGCTTAACAATTACCCTAAGCATGATGTGTTTTGATTTTAAATGGGGTTATTTTAGTAAAGGGGGGATTTATCTGTTATTGGAGTTTCAATTGATTGTATCTAGTTTATATACTCACCACCCTTTCAATTTATCATGGTAACCTTTAAGATTAGGTAGGGAACACTAGGAAAAACACTGGTAGGCATGGTGCACCATGCCTAGCCTTTAAATGCATTACAACACTAACTAAACAATGATATGACATTTATAGTGTGTCACTTTCTGGGATGACCCCTTTCCATTGGGCATTGAGATTACTATCCTAATATATTTTACATAGTTAATTATGACTAGTTCAATCACCAAGAAAATACATGGTCCTATGTTTCTTTTACCCTAGTTCCTTAGGGTTACTCCCATGATGATAGTTTATATTTCATTACTATTATTTTATTTTTTATTATTCCATTTATTTATTTCATTAATTTGAGTGATGTTCTTTCTATTTATATTATGTCACAATTTCCTTTGTTTAAGTTACTCCTATTGTTGATTATATTCTTTTATTTTGGTAGTTATTTACATGTGATATGGTTTTCCATTATTCTTTTCTTGGAATAAATTTAAGAAAAAGGGGTGCTTAAAAAGTGGTTTAATTATCCTTTATTATTGGGAAGTGAGTATAAAAAGGGTTTGTTCAAAATAGTTTCCTTTCTTTAAATTTCCTTTTATTATTAAAATATTTTGAAACTGGATTTTGGTTTAAATTTGAAAACTATTATTTTTAAATTAAATGAGAATATAATATGGTTATATGTGAGTTGTTTAAAGAAAAATGGAATGATTTCTTTTAGAAGTGTATTTTAAAACTAGCATGAAAGGATTTTACCTTTAAATATTATGCATAGGGTGTGTGGAGGTCACCTACTAGTATTTTTTCTCATGCCTATATACATTTTAGGTTTTTATTAGGCTAATATCATCAGATAGCTCATTCTGTGAGATTTTTCATACCCGGACACTCATGGGGTGAACTTAGAAATGGTGTTGGAGCATAACCTTGGGTCATGAAAAGATTTTTGTACCATTTTATTATTATAGTTTTTCTTTTGTTTTTATATCATGGATGTATTAGCCAATTTGACCCTATATATATTTTTTAACTTTATTATGTTGTTTGTGCCTCTCATATGTGATATAGATGTGTCTTGGATGTTTATATTTTTGGTTATGACTCATTTGGTTTTTTATTTTATTTAAGTTTGTTTATTTTTTTTTTCATGGAAGTCCAACTTATGGATTAGTCATGCTATATTTATGATAAATTTATTTTTTTATTTATTATTATTAATTAGGCTAAATAATTCCCATTGGTTGATATTTTATGTCCTAACACTAGTTTCTAGCCCATGGGGATCAAGAATTCCCTTTGGGACTTTCCATAGGCTAACCCAATTGTCCAGTTCAAGGGTGGCCCAAGTTGGTTTATGACATCATCATTTTTCATTCCTTTTTTTCCAACTAGGGCATGTGAAATAAATTTCATTTTTATAGACTATGAGATAGATTTAATTTATAATAATATACACATTTTATAAAAAATAAAGTCTTGGTGTTTATATTAAAGTAATTTAATCTAGTATATGAGGCCCACATTCACCAAAATGATAAAATATAATTTTAGTTTTTGTAACACAAAACATACTTTGATTAATATAAATGTTTTATATCATTATGATAAAATAAAATAAACCATAAACTTATAAATTATCCTTAAAATATAAATAAAATATCAATATAAAAGATTTATATGTTTTTATTATCATTGTACCAATTTTTATGGTAGAAATATCACAAAAAAATATCTCACTAAAGAATAAAAGGGATGAAATAATACAAATTATCTGACATACAAAGCTCTTGTTAAGAATTGAGGATAGTCATCACCCATTTTTCAAGATTTAACATGAATTTAAAGTTGGATGTACACACTCACAGAATAAGTAATACATCAATTTGATGACTATTATGAACTAAAGGCCAGACCACGATGTGGTGAAAGTCATTAAGCCATGGTTAGTGTCTTCACGTGGTCTTCTATACCATGTCATGGTGTGCTTATGGAATAATATATGATATCATCCAGTATACTCTCCCAAGAATATTATTAATATAATTAGACGTATTGAAACATAATTTGATGATGTGTAAATAAATAAATAATTGTTAAATGAGTTTAACAATTGGATTAATCAATGAGGATAAATCTAAATAGTTTAGATGTTTCATAATGTATGAAACATTATAACTGTAAGAGGATTCTTCATTCAATGAAGGAGGCCTAAAAATGGAGTTTTATAGACCTCATTCTAAACACAAGAGTTTGTTATCTATTGGTTGCACCTCTCTTGATTTCTATTCTCTCCATTTTCATTTGAGGAAGAGGTTATAATAAACCATTGTTGAGAAGAGGTCCTACTAAAATTTTCAATGATTCTAATGTCTAGTGGATACAATTGGAGGTAAAAACTCATTGACCATTGTTAAGTGAACTTGATCAAAATCACTTCAAATGAATATCAAAAAATAGAAAACTAGGTACACACATTTTATGGTTTTTTATTTCATCGTGTTGATTCCTATCCTAGTCGATCTTGGAATGGGTTTTGTGTTTTCTTCCACTGGTTATGGGTATAATGATATCTCATAAATCCCATCAGTGATATTAGATCCATTATCGATGATGAATCAATAATATAAGATCAAATTTAAAAATCAGTTTTGGATGTTTTTATAGAACTATATTTTTGGTTGTATAAGCGCATCACATTCCATAATTTCCCCCAAAAACAACATGGTTATCAAAACAACATGGTTATCAAAACACCACATCATGGAATATCAAAATTTATAAGTAAAGTTACATGGTATAAGTGAAAAACTATGGTTGTTCTAACCATAAAATAAAGCATCATTTTTAACATTGCTATGACATGGTTAACAAACCATTATGACCTGGTTAGATCCACCATGGGGACCAACTATTCCATGGTGAACATTAATATGCCATGGTACATGGTGAGACCATTAAATTAAAATTGAATGTGTAAATATATTATGAAATGATTTCCTCAAATTATCTTATGTTTAAAATTATTTAGAATATTCCACCACACCATGGTGGAAAGCTGTGGTCTCTAGAGAAATTAATAAAAAATGTTTTATATCTCAAAAACCTTTATTAACACAACCCCAAAGGGCTCACTCTGAATCCACATGAATTTAGACCATATCAAAAATGGTTTTGATTATTATGATTATCTAAAGTTGTGATGTCTCTTTCTAAATAATTAAAATTTTCACTTATTTATTAAATACCTATTTAAATATTCATCTATATAAATTTTTTATATGATGTAGATATTATACACCTTTGTTTAAATTTTTATACTACTCCTTATAAAATATCATACCATGTGTTTCATGCAAGGTTTGATAACATAAAATGTAGTTTTCTTCTACCTTGAATTTGGTTTTTTATGGAGTTATGAGCTTTAATATAGAGGTTAATTATAGTTTACATATATTAAGAGTTAGAGCTATGATGGAATTTAGGCCTTTATTGAGTAAATAACCATGGGTAGAGGGACTTTGGTCCAAAATGATCACTGGCCCGAAGTCTTACTCTTATGGGGATGATTGATTTCATATAATTCTAAGCCTTTATATAGAAGGGTTTCATGTACCTTATGTATCTGATGAATTTGAATATATATATATATATATATATATATGGATTCTATTTTTGGGTTAGTAACAAAAACTGTGAGTTGTGTAAATAGTTACACATTAATATTGTTTGAACATATTAATTTAGTATAAGGAATAAATATTCCAAAACTAAATCCCAAGAATCATGCATAAATATATGGATTAAATAATATATAAAGATTTCATGGGATGCAATATTTATGTATGATATGCATATGATTCATATGGAAATGGAGAGACTAATAAAACCCTAAAATTCTAAATGTAAGATTCCTTTCAAATAAAACACATTTCAAGACCATGATCATTTAATATGACTGTCCACAACTATTAAATGCCCATGAATTGTCTTATGTAAGGTAAGAAGATTATAGGTGGCCCTTACTTTTAAATGCCTATATCTGGTATAAGATTTAGGTTTTATTTAATAGGGTGACCCTAACTATCAAGTGCCTATAGAAATATGGATATGATAATTAATATGATGAATTGGGCAAGGATTTATCCACCTAACTATACAAGAGTCCTATGTGACATGATTAACATAGCTGCTTACCAGATATAGTCATGGATTAATTTGTGATATTATCTAGGATAATCCATGATGAAATATAGATCTTGACTCACTAAATGGATATGACGTATGGGGTTATGATTTTTAGTGGGATTTATTTAAATAAAAGTTCATATTAAAATGTTATAAAACATGATACTCTCCCAAAAATATATCATTATTATAGATTATGGCATGCATAATGATTATAATTTTTATATATCTTATATGGATTAATTATAAATTAATTCTATACTGGTATCTAAGGTTTATAAGTGTTCTAAAAAATAATCATTCTAAGTATATGGAAGTTGATGTTATAGAAATTAGATTCTCTAATTCTGACTCATAGGTATTGGATGTTGGGTGTGAATCACACATTTGTGATGATAAAAACATATTCATAAATAACATAGAATTAATAAATAGTAAACTAGATCTATGTGTTGTAAATGGGGAAATATTTACTGCATCAGAAGTCATCACTTATGATCTAAGTCTACCAAGTGGATTGGTTTTAGAATTGGAAAGTTGTAACTATATTCTGACCATTAATAAAAATTTGATTCATATATATTTTTTAGATAATATGGGATTTTCATTCATTATTAATAACAAGAGTTATTATATATATATTAATGATTTTTATGGCATTAGGAATATAGTGAATGGTTTATATATTACGATCATGGATAATGTGAACTATAACATTCAAGATAAAATGGTTAAGGTTAATTATAACAACATTTATCTTTGGAATTTTTTCATTGAACATATAAATGAGAAACACATCCATATAATTCACTAAGAAGGATTTTTGGACTCATTTGATTATGAATCATTTGATAACTATGAATCTTTATTATTAGGCAAAATGAAAAAAGAAACTTTTAGTGGAAAAGGTGAGAGGGTTAGAAAATTATTGGATATTATATATAGTGATGTATGTGGAATAATGAGTACCTAAGAAAGTTATGGGTATAAGTACTTTATAACCTTTACTAATGATTCTAGTTGGCAGAGTTATGCATTTCTAATGAGATAGAAGTTTGAAACCTTTTAAATGTTTAGGGTTTTAAAGAGTGAAAAACATAATCAACTAGGAAAAAGTATTAATATTATATATTCATATTGGAGTGGTTAATACTTAATCTAGGAATTTATTGATCATCTAATAGATTGTGAAATCATTTCATAACTCACTCCTCCCGAAACACCATAGTGGAATGATGTGTCTGAGAGGATAAATTGTACCCCATTAAAGATGGTTTATGAATGATGAGTTAGTGTGGACTTCCTATATCATTATGGAGGATATTCTCTAGAAGTAACATCTTTCACACTAAATCAAATTCCATAAAAGGTAGTCATAAATACACCATATGACATATGATATGTGAAGCATCCCAATTTTCATTTTATGAGGATTGGGTGTTGTGAAGTATACGTATGATGTTTGAATTTAGAAAAAAATGGCCTTAAATTAGAGAAATTCATTTTTTGTTGGTTATCAAAATGATACCATAAGATATTACACTTATTATCCCACTAAACACAAAGTGATAATGGATCAATATAGTGTTTTCCTTGATAAGGATCACATTTTTCAAGGAATGACTGAGAGGAATTTTGAACTTGGATTAGTTTAAAATAAAAAAACATGAATTGTTCTTGAGATAGAAAGTGATCTGGTTCCACAAAGGGTTATGGAATAATAATTGAATTAGGTTACATTATAATCTTGAAGTATTGCTAGGATTCTTTAGGAGCCCAAGATATATGGATTTCTTATGAAAAATGATGAAAAAGTAATATTTATAGATGATGAATCTACTACCCATAGAGTGTCCATTAAGAGTTATTAATTGAGAAATGGTTAGAGGCTATGGAATCTAATATGAACTCCATATACACTAACCAAGTTTAGAACTTGGTGGATACACCTGAAGGTGTGATTCCCATAGGATGCAAGTGGGTTTTTTGTAAGAAAAATTACATTGATGGTAGAGTGTCTACCTATAAATATCATATGGGAGTTAAAGGTTATAATAAAATTCATGGTATTGATTACAAAGATATATTTCCTATAATAGTTATGATAAAGTTAATTTATATATTTATTTCTATAACTTATCATTATGATTATGAGATATATAAAATGGGTCTAAAAACCACTTTATATATTGTTAATTTAGTTGAGGATGTATATATGGTATATCATAAAGGTTTTTAAGTGATAAATGATTCTAATAAAGTTTACAAGTTGAAACAGTTCATTTATGTATCGAAGCAAGCTTCCCAAAGTTGGAATATTTGATTGATGGTGTGATCAAAGAGTTCATCAAGAATATAGGTAATTATTTTATATATAAACTCTTTAGTGGGAGTGTTGTAGTATTTCTAATATGATGTGTGTAACGAACCATGTTTTACGTAAATGGACATTACATTAATTTTGTGGAATACTTAATACATTAAACAAACAGACACCCATAGACCATATTAGTTTAGTGTCTTTGGAAACTAGGATACATGAACAACTAGTTCATAAAATATCTACATCGTCTCCTGCTTTATCCTTCATAACTAGAACCCCTTTTGGACACATCTTACTTAATACCATTCTTCAAATCTTGGGGAAAAGAAACATAAAAGGGGTGAGCTCAGATGTTCAGTAATGGTAAACAAGGATGATATTTAAACATAAACATGATCATAAAGGGTATGATAGCATGATCATAACATTATAAGATCATGCCATTCATATCAAAGGAAAACTTGAATCATAAGGAAACTCAAAGATCATAACCCATAAGATCATAACATTAACATTAAACATAAAATTGTGACATACACATGAACTTATAAATTTGAGAACATGTATAAATAGTAACAATTTCACTCATTAAATTAAGGATATGAAATCGTGCCCTTGCATAAAAATATGCACGTGGAAACTAGGTCCACTCATAAAATTACGGGCATGAAAACTAGGTCCATGCATAGAATTGTGAACATGAAATCAGGTTCGTGCATAACATACATACCTCGCGAGTTATCCATATTTACCCAATGCAATGGAGGGAGATATAGGTCCCAACCATCTCATAATTAAATCATTTTTACGTGTTCCAAAAAAATAAATCACTCATCATAGCATAACCCAAGGGATAAAATGGGTTTCTTAAACATCATTTCATCATAACATAAACCAGGATAAACAAATGGATTTCATAAACATAATATACATAATAAAACCATTTGAATAATAGGATTATTATAATTGAAACATATCCTTATTAAATAATGTCATCTTGGATGGAAAATAATTTTGATAAAACACTTGAAATTAATTTTTGAGGAAAATATCATTTCTTCTTCAAAAACAATTTCTTTTATTAAAATGTTGTGAAATTTTAAAAGGAAAATATTTTATTTGAAAATAAACTTGAAATATTATAAATTAAGATTTATGAAAATAGGATGTTATGGAAACATAAAAATCCATTTATGTCATATAAGTTAAAAGAGCATTCTTCTTGTACTTTTGTCAAAAAAGTCAAAAAGTACCTCGTATCGAAAACGACAAAAGATTCCTTTCAGACCGTTTAATAAAAATTATCCAATGAATAAAATTGAATTTAAACAATTTTATAAGAATAGAAAGAATATTTTGGAATATATATTTAGAAAACATGGACATGTATGATAAATATACCCCAGTAAATACTTACGTATAAACAATCTCAGATAAAAATGAGATTGTGAAATTATCCATTACCAATTTATAATCAATTGAATAGTATGACTCATAAAATAAAGAAAATTATATTCATATATTAATATCATAAAATTAATAATAAAAATAATAAAAAAATTAATGGAAACATAAACACCACAAAAAATAAATAGATGGCGTATAAGGCCTATGTCCCATAGAAATAAAAGTGAGACAAAATAATCCATTACCTTAGGTCCAATTTTTTTCATACGTGTCTGAAAATACTATATAGTGGGTTTAAACACATTATTAACCTATAACATAATAATAATAATATCTATGATATCATATATTATTAATTTATGACTTTATATTACCCATTTATTTAACAATTACATGTTAAAGCAACGATTCGGGTAATAATCATGTTGTTTATCGTACATGTTTTGAATTGTTATTCTTGATATTATTACTTAGATCAAGATTTAATTAATTAAATAATTTAAAAAATTATTTATAAATCATATATATTTAGTATATAAATATATGTAATAGATAGATAAATGAAATGGAATATACCGTTCATGGAGACGGTAGGCCGTGCGTATGCATGAACGCTGTTTATGTTTTCTTTTTCGTATTAAAAAATGAAAAGTGAATGATAAATATGTATATTATAATTATATTATAATATATATGTTATATATGTTACATATGTTTATTAAAATTATCCTCAATACATACCATGTATAGCGTGAATGAATCACATCGATTTGAGGGGGCGGTAGTCCACTATTCCACAAAAGATGTTATCATATATCCACAATATGGAATACATGAAGGTATGTTTAATATAAAATTTAAAGAATATGAAATAGGTTATAATTTAAATATTAAAATATTATTTAACCAGGAAAATATTTTTAAGACCATCTATTAAGGCGGCAATGGAAAGAAAACAAAAACAATATTCACAAAGTTGATTAACCAGCATAACTTAGACAACAATTTCGTTTCTTTGAATAAGAGGAGGTGAGAAATGAAATAGATATAAGATATTCCATTAGAAACATAAAAATATAGTATATAAATTATTCTAGAGTTATCATTCATTTATGGATGAAGTAGGTGAGGAGAAAGTAGAAAAATAAAATAAATTAAGAGAGGTACTTTGAGAAAATTACCACTTGAATATCACCTCCTTGAAAGACCCTTGAGGACCTTGGATTTAGTATTTTGGTGATAAAATAAGAACTTGGAATGGGAAGAGTTATTAGGAGAGGTTTTGGAAGATATTTGAGGAGATTCAAGGGTTTTTGGGTCAAAATGGGGAGGTGAGGGTTGGTATTTATACTTGAGGAGAGGTGGGTTCAAGTGATTAAATTATTAATCATTTTATATTTAAAGCTAACCACATTGAGTTGGAATTAATTTTAAAAAATTTTACTTTAAATTTATGTTTTTAAGTTGTTTAGGGTCTATTAACACCTCAAAAAACCATTAAAATTTTCAATTTTTAGGCATGTTAAGCTTTTACCTTTTTACTTTAACCCTTATCACAATTTTACCTATACAACCGTAAATAATTTTTTTTACCATGGTAAAATTTTTATACCTAAAAATTAAATTAAAATTATAATATAATTTATAAATTATTATTAAAAATATGGAATACATTTTACCTAATTCAATTCACATAATTGGGAAAATTATATTTAAAATTAATTCCATAAACAAAATGAAAAAACAGTTTTTTAAAGTGAAACATTCAAAAGTTTGAAATGTTTTCTATATCTAATTTCAATTTGAAATTGATTACAATAAAATATATTAATTTTATTGATAAAAAATTAATCTAATTACTCTTTACAATTAATTAAAATAATAATCTAATAATATAAATAAATTAGACAAAAAATAGTTTTGAATTAAAATGGAGTATTTTTCACTATTCACTAAAATATGAAATTTATCAGAAAAATACTAAAAATTTCTCCAAACTAAATTTTGATGTCTAGATTACAAATAAGAAGTTTATTTTGTCAAATATAACTTATAAAAGTGTCAAAATCTAGATTTAAAATTGGTGCACCATCAAAAGGCGACAAAACTACATTTTTTGAAAAATACTTCTTTTATCCGAAAAATTGAATTTGTTCTTATATAATGTCTAAAAAACATATAAGATGAATTTTAAAAATTATATTTAATATATCACATATATATTTCATTAATAAAATCCATGAATATTGATTTTATTGTTTTATATACTCACTTATTTTCATTTAAATAGTTTTTCAGAAAAATTTTTCTTTTATTTAAAAAGAGTTTTATTTTCATTTATAATTAATTGAACACCAAAGAATTATATATATATATGTGTGTAAATCATATTTTCACAATTAAGTTAATATTTTTTATATCCTCATTATAATGTCTAGGTTATAAGGTAATATAATAATATTTAGTTGTTCGCTTAAACTCGGTTTTGTGTGAAGTGAATTCTATCAAAAGAACTTAAAATTGTGCGTAACACAAGACAAACATAGTGTTTCACATACCACAAGATAAGATGATATTGCGTGTAGCACAAGATTATCCTGGTGCAACATACAACACAAGATATAAAATAATTTTTTTTTAAAAAATCCATCTCATAAAAATCTCAGGGTGTTACATTCTGCCCCCCTTAAAATGATTTTTTCCCTTGAAATTCATCTGGGTTATAAAAGGATTAATACTTGAAATTTTCTTTCATAGAAACCCACATTGTAAAAATGAATTATAAAACTTCCTTTTAAAAAATGAATAGTTGGAAAATAATAGTTACCCAAATTAAATCATAACTAGGTCCCTACGTAGGAGAATATTGGTGAAGATTTGGACATAGAGGAAAAGCATAAATAACCATGGAGATTGATAAAGATCACTAATCATAAGAAATTGGGTGATCTAGAAAAAAATAACAATCACAAAACCATAAACTAAAAAAGTGTGAAAGAGGTCATTGATATAATAAAAAATGACGATAATAGGACACCCTTTTACACCATGATCCCTCTTTTACTAATGTTGAATAATTTTAATAAGAATATATACTTACTTGATTTCAGCATAATCTCACAATTGGTCATGCCTTGAACACCTTCCACGTCATCTCTTATTCAAAGAAATGAAGTTGAATTTGTCATTCCTAAAGTGTTATTATATCATGATATCCATAAATAGAATAATAGTTCATTCTATCTATCTTTACCATAATAAAAAGGCTAGCACAAATTATAAAATATGAATAAGTCCACCTATAGTGAGATAATAATTTAATATAACAAACTTCATCTGAATTTTAACTTATACTTTCCATAAATGGATAACCTTACAATCCTTCAAAAAACTGAAAATTGAAAATATTAGAAATTAGTGAACTAAATTGGCTTAATATTTATCTCACATATCTCATAAGATGGTTCTTGGTTGTCACATTCCAAACATGTGAATACCTTTAATCATGTATTCTCTTGAAACATGGTAATAACTTGAATTACCCTAGAACCTTAGTGAAAACATGCATGATTTCAAAAGTTAGGTCTTTCCACATACCATAAATCCCAAAAATTAAATATACTTAATCCATGATATCATAAATCACTTTGTCATCATATCAGTACCAATGTCACTAATAACATCAAAAATATTATTATTTCCTTATCCAAACATTATACACATATTAAGGGTTATCCTTCCAATAATTTTTTTTCAAAAAATAAAATATCTGAATCACTTTTCATGGTTATCGGTACCATTCAACATATTTTTATTAAATACACATGGAAAAACCACAGTGAACCAATTAATCCATAATACCATAAAAGTGATTCTACAACATTATTATGGAATCCAATTTCATAAACACTCAATAATTACACCACTTCGTTGTTCTACTCTACATTGACAATAGTGATTGCATGCGATTTTCCTTTATCTTTGGCCTTAAGAGGTTGCTGATGTTGATCATAATTGATAAACCTTGGATTAGGGCATTGGTTAGAATAATTCCCCATTTTCTTGCACTTGTATCATTGAAGTGTGGGTGGTTCATTTTTTTGAGATTTCTCTCTATTTAGTTGACTTTTTTACATCACTCTGATGCTCTTTTTCTCAATGGACATGCTTCCCATACTTGAAACATCTTCTTGTTCATTTCTGGCATTCCCCTGAGTGCTCTTTTCCACATTTTTGGCAAGTAGGATGTTGAGAATTTTTCTTCTCTCATTGTGGAAAACCATTGGAGTTTCCATTAAGATCCATATTCCTTTTCTTATCTCCAGAACATTGAGAGTTACCAACTTCCATTTCCACTTTTAGTGCAAAACGAATGACTTATTTATAGCTTCCAAAGTCCCTTATGGCTAAATCCTTTCATAGACTTAGTTTTAGGCCACCAAAGAATCAGTCAATTTTGATTTTAAGGCTGATGATTAACCCAGAAGCGCACCTTAAAAGTCTTGTAAAATTAGCTTCATAGGTACCAATAGATTCACCATCCTTTTTCTCAATCTTAATGAATTCCATATTCATCTTTGTTCATAGAATATGAGGGAAGTACTTACTGAAAAATATTCCTTTAAACTATTCCCATTCCATAGATTCAATTTCTTCTCTACCCTCGTGTTCTTAATAATATTCCACCACTGATTGGATTTACCTCCCAGATGATAAACAACCAACATGACTTTTTCATGTTCAGAAAACCGAAGGATGAAAAATATCTTTTCAATGGTACCGATCCATTTTTTAGAAATAAGTGGATTAGAAGACCCATTAAAATAATGTGGATGTTGCCTCATGAAAGAATCAATGGAAAGTTATTTCATCCTCTGCTCATTTGGAAGTCCCGTATGATTTATATCTTGTGTGAGTATAGCAATAATATTTTTCATTGGAGATCCCATAACATTTTGTTGTTCAGGATGAAAATCATTTAATTTCCCACTGCATTCATCATTAACACGGTTCCTTCGGGTTCCAACCATTGTCTAAAACCCAAAAAGAATATTGTAAGAAGCAAAAATCATACTAGGAAAATAACATAATCAAGGGGTAGCACTTTCAATCTCTAACATCTTAGGTTTAGTCCTAGTTTAACCATGATCACTACCAAAATTCAAGGATTTTAACCCATACTTTGACTTATCCTTACAGACATACCTAGAAATATCCTTAAAAATATATATAGGTATCTCACTAAACATTTCTCATCATAGTTTCCAAATTTTAACTAAACATTCACTTTGATACCAACTATAATGACCCATGATTGATGTACATGGACATTATATTAATTTTGAGGAATACTTAATACATTAAATAAATATACACCCAAAGACCGTATTAGTTTACTTTCTTTGTAAATTGGGATACATAAAAAATTGGTTCATAAAACATCCACATCTTCTCCGGCTTTATCCTTCATAACTAGAACCCCTTTTGGAAACATCTTACTTAATACCCTTCTTCAAATTTCGGGGAAAAGAAACATAAAAGGGGTGAGATCATATGATCAGTAAGGGTAAACAAGGATGGTATGTAAAGATAAACATGAGCATAAAGGGTATGAAAGAATGATCAAAACATTAGAATATTATTCCCTTCATATCAAAGGCAAACTTGAATCACAAGGAAAATCAAAGATCATAATCCATAAGATCATAACATTAACATAAAACATGAAATTGTGGCATACACATAAACTTATAAATTTATGAACATGTATAAATAGTAACAGGTTCAATCATTAAATTAAGGTCATGAAATCAGGACCTTGCATAAACACATGGACATGGAAACCAGGTCCACTCATAAAAATTTGGACATGAAAACCAGGTCCATGCATAGAATTGTGAACATGAAATCAGGTTCATAAATAACATAAATACCTCATGAGTTATCCATATTTACCCAATTCATTAAAGGGAGATATAGTTCCCACTCATCTCATAATAAAATCATTATTATGTGTACCACAAAAAAATAAATCACTCATTATAGCATAACCAAGGGATAAAATGGGTTTATTAAACACCATTCCATCATAACATAAGCCCGGATAAACAAATATATTTCATAAATAACATATACATAATCAAAACATAGTAATAATAGTAATATTATACTTGAAAAATATTATTATTAAATAATTTCATCTTATATGGAAAATAATTTTGATAAAACACTTGAAATTAATTCTTGAAGAAAATATCATTTCTTCTTCAAAAACGTTTTCTTTTATTAAAACACCGTGCAATTTTAAAAGAAAATAATTTATTTGAAAATAACCTTGAAATATTATAAAGGAATAGTCATGTAAATAAGGTGTTATGAAAATGTAAAAATCCATTCATGCTGTATAAGTTAAAAAACATTCTTCTCATACTTTTGTTGAAAAAGTCAAAAAGTACCTCGTATTGAAAACGACAAAAGATCTCTTTCGGACCGTTTAATAAAAATTAACCAATGGGTAAAATTGAATTTAATTTTTTTTAGAATAATAGAAATAATATTTTGGAATAAATATTTATAAAACATGGACATGAGTTATAAATATACCATAGTAAATACTTACATATAAACAATCTCAGATAAAAATGAGATTACGAAATTATCCCTTACTAATTTATAATTAGTCGAATTGTATACCTAATAAAATAAAGAAAATTATATGAATATTTAAATATCATAAAATTAATAATAATAATCATAAAAACATTAATGTTAATATACACACCACACAAAATAAATAGGTGGTGTATAAGGCATATGCCCCACATAAATAAATTGAGACAAAATAATCCCTTACCTTAGGTCTGATTCCTTTCGTACATGTCTGAAACTCCTGTATAGTGGGTTTAAAAATATTATTAACTTTTAAAATAATAATAATAATATTTATCATATCATATATGATTCATTTATGACTTTATATTACCCATTCATTTAACAATTCCATGTTAAAGCAACGTTTCGGGTAATAATCGCGTTGTTTATCATATGTGTTTTGGCTTGTTATTATTGATATTATTACTTAGATAATGATTTAATTACTTATATAATGTAAAAAATTATTTATAAATCATATATATTAAGTATATAAATATATATAATAGATAGATAAATGAAATGTAATACACCATTCATGGAGACGGTAGGTCGTACGTACGTATAAATGCTGTTTCTATTTTCTTTGTCGTATTAAAATATTGAAAATTGAAGGATACATATTTATATTATAATTCTAGTGTCATATATATTTCATATATGTTACATATGTTTATTAAAATTATCCTTAATACGTTCCATGCATAGCGTGAATGAATCACATCGCTTTGAGGGTCGGTAGTTTACACTTCCACAAATGATGTTATCATATATCCACAATATGAAAGGCATGAAGGTATGTTTAATATAAAATTTACAGAATATTAAACAGGTTAAAATTTAAATATAAAAATATTATTTAACCATAAAAATAGTTTTAATACCATCCATTAAGGCGGTAATGGAAAGAGAATAAAAAAAATATTCACAGAGTCGATTAACCAGCATAACTTGGACAGCAATTTCGTTTCTTTGAATAAGAGGAGGTGAGAAATGATATGGATATGATAAATTCCATTAGAAACATAAAAATACAGTATATACATTATTCTTTAGTTATAATGAATTTATGGATGAAGGATGTGAGTATAAATTATAAAAATAAAAGAAATTAAGAGAGGTACTTTGAGAAAATTACCTCTTGAATATCACCTCCTTGAAAGACCCTTGAGGACCTTGGATTTGGTCTTTTGGTGAGACCATAAGAACTTGTACATGGGGAGATCTATTATGAGAGGTTTTATAAGATATTTTAGGAGCTACAAGTCTTTTTGGGTCGAAATGGGGAGGTGAGGGGTGGTATTTATACTTGAGAAGAGGCGGGTTCAAGTGTTTAAATTATCAATCATTTTATATTTAAAGCTAACCACATTGAGGTGACATTAATTTCAAAGAATTTTACTTTTAATTTATGTCATTTAGGTTGGTTAGGTTCTATAAAAAAACTCAAAAACCATTAAATGTTGCAATTTTTAGGTAGATTAATCTTTTACCTTTTAACTTTAACCCTTGTCACAATTTTACCTATACAACGATAAATATTTTTTTTACCATGGTAACTTTTTTATAACTAAAAATTAAATTTACTTTATAAACTAATTTTTAAATATGGATTAAAAATATTTAATCTATTTTACTTAATTCAATTCACAGGATTTGGAAAATTATATTTATAATTAATTCCACAGACAAAACAAAAAAGCAGGTTTTTAAAGTGAAAAGTTCAAAAGTTTGAAATGTTTTTTATATATAATTTCAATTTAAAATTGATTAAAATTCCCTATATTGGTTTGAAATATAAAAAATTAATATAATTATTCTTTAAAATTAATTAAAATAATAATCTAACAATATAAATAAATTAGACAAAAAGCAGTTTTGAATTAAAATGCAGTATTTTCACTATTCACTAAAATATGAATTTTTTTCAGAAAAATACTAAAAATTTATCCAAAATAAATTTTTATGCCACAATTCCAAATAAGAAGTTTATTTTTTCAAATATAACTTATAAAAGTGTCAAAATCTATATTTAAAATTAGTGTGCCATCAAAAGATGGAAAAACTGCATTTTTTGAAAAATACTTCTTTTATCCAAAAAATTGAATTTGTTATTATATCGTGTCTAGAAAATATATAAGATAAATTTTAAATATTTTATTTAATATATCAAATATATATTTCCTTAATAAAATTCATCAAGGGTGATTTTATTATTTTATAAACTCACTTATTTTCATTTAAACAATTTTTCAGAAAAAAACATTTTCTTTTATTTAAAAAGGGTTTTATTTTATTTATAATTAATTTCTCACCAAAGAATTTATTATATATACATGTGTAAAGAATATTTTCATAATTAAGTTAATATTTTTCATATCCTCCATTATAATGGCTAGGTTATAAGGTAATATAATAATATTTAGCTGTTCGCTTAAACTCGATTTTGTGTGAAATGAATTTTATCAAAAGAACTTGAAATTGTGTGTAACAGAAGCCAAGCATTGTGTTGCATATACCGCAAGCTAAGATGATGTTTTGTGAAGAAAAAAATTATCTTGGTGTAGTGTACAACACAATACATCAAAGTTTTTTTAAAAAAAATCTATTTCATAAAAATCTTGGGGCGTTACAATGTGTGTATGGCATACTACTTATAGAGAATTATATCCTAACTTTACATTCCAAAAATATGTGTCTGGGAAAGTTCTTATCTATGAAAGAAATGGGTGAATCAGCCTATATAATAGGTATAATTATCAATAGAGAAAAATCAAATAGTTTTCATATACATAGTCATAATACATGTATTGATAAAGTTTTAAAGAGGTTTTACATGAAAAATTCCAAGAAGGAGTTTCAAAAAGTGTTCCATGGAATTAATTTTAAGAAGATTAAAGATAATTTTAAAGAGTTTTAATGGATGGATAATATTCACTATATGTATTTTATAGTATCTATCATGTATTATATATTAAGTACTTAACCTAATACTGCTTATCCTTTAAGAATAACAGGTATATACCAATGCAATCCTAGTGAGAGTCACTGTATTTCTATAAAGAATATCCTTATTTACTTAAGAATAGTTAAGGATATATTATTTGTCTTTATATATGGGTATGATCTTATTTTAAGGGTTTTCACTGATTCCAACTTCCAAAATAACAATCATGGTATGATTTTTAAATCCAATTTCATGTTTTTCCTTAATGATAGAGATATCATTCAAAAGATTTCCAAAAAATCCATCATAAAAGATAAGAAAATAGAGTCAAAGTACATTGATGCATTAGATTCTATGAATTAATAAGTTTATTTCAATAAGTTCAATGTTGAATTTAGGGGATGGTTCTTAGAATTAAGGGAGTGATTGAGATTTATTGTGGAAATAATAGAGCTATTTATCAGGATATGGAACCCCAATCTCACTAAAAGAGTAAAAAAATACTTCATAAACACCATATAATTTGAGAGATTATTGTGAGGGACAATGTAAAGATCTATTGGGTGGACATAGAGGAAAATTTATTAGATCCATTTATAAAGAAATTAACATAATAGAAATATGAGGGTTATGTGAAGTATCTAGGTGTAGATGCATGAGATACTAGATGTAATGATTGTTTTAGATGGGGTTATATCAAAATTTTATAATAAAGGAAATATCCATTTACTATTAATTTGGGTGTGATATATATATCACATGAATAGTGTAATGATAAAATCCTCTCAAATTATGACTTTGAGTTATCCCTAATAAATGATCATCATCGAGTATTATGGATTGTGATGATATGTTGAGGTTAGAGAGTAGAATCTGAAGTGGACTTAGATTTGGAGAAGCTGAAGCTGTATTTGTTTTCAATATGAATAAAGTTAATGTGTATTAAATAAGAACAAAGTGATTGAAGTGGATACCATTGTATATGAAAAGGGGGATATATCTCATGCTATAAAAGTAAGTGATAAGGCTACCCATTCATACATGGGTAAAGGAGATTAATGAAAGTACTGCTTCCCTTGAAGAACTTGTCTAGAAAACTTTAAAGGGAAACCCATACATGTGATGATTAATGATATATTCCCAATTTCAATGACATGTACCAAGGATATGGAGTACTATCTATAATAGTTGGTAAGTGATTTGAAAGAATACATATTGTGAAGAGATTGAAGTATACTCATTTAAGGAAAAAAGATAGCTAAAGAAGTGGAGAAACCATCTTAGAAGCACTACATGTAAAGGATACTACATTTAGTGTTTATACACTCTTATATTAATGGTTGAGTGGAATAGAGTTGATTTGTGAAAGAATTTAATTAATTTAATGGAAATATGAAAAATGGATAAGTCCTTATTCTAATTAATCATTAACTATCCAACAAACATTGGAAAAATGGAAAATTACTAAATGCATAAGTATAATTATACCTCTTAATATTCATCATCTTGATTCTTCATAAGCATCATCTATAACTACATATGCATAAAGTATAAACTATACAAACATCATACGGATCTAATTAAGCATAATCCAGTCTTGCATAACCATCAGTCTATCTGTATAAACATGAATTGGGTTTCATAACTATGATGTCTGTCTGTGTAACTATCATCTGCCTATGTGTAATCATCTTATCTATCTGTGTAACCATCATTATTCAGACTAAAAAACCAAGTTTCTAGATTTAATATCTGAAGATGAAATTAAAATGTGATGTTTTCTAAGAAGATATTAAGTGTCTTAAAAATCACAAACACCTATAAGGGTATGATATTCAAGCATGAAACTAAGAAAGATGATATTTAATATTTGGAGAAGAAGATTAATGATATAGGAATATTTCAAGATACTTTTTGAAGTCTGAAATTCTAAATTTTCAGAATTCTTAATTTTGATGAAAATTAAATTTAAAGATGTTGAATCTATTCTTTAAATATCAAACAATCATGATTAATGGTTATCTATGATACAAGCCTATTTTGAGTAAGATCAAGTGGGTGAGTAACCTAATAAATAAGATGAAATTTTATGTGTTTTAAATAATAATGTAGATTATATAACATCTCAAATTATAGGAACCCTGATACAATAGTTATATTAAATTATTGGTACAAAATACAAGAGTTCCCAAAGAATACAAAAATTTAGTAGTCTTGAAATACTAGATAGATTTATACATTAAATTTTAAAACATAATATACAACATGAACATATTGTGAGAACATTATTAGACCATATATTATGTCTCTAAAAATTAAACATAGTCCCCCCTATAGGTTTCCTGGGGAAAGGAAAACAAATAAGGGTGAGATTATATGCTTAATAAGGAGTATCATAAAACATAATATTTCATAACATAAAAATGACATAAGTGATATTTTCAGAATAAATGAATAATATGAAGGCATAATCAACTAAAAATAAGGTTATTATATATCCATGATAATAAATTAAAACATGGATAACAATAATCATTAATCTCATAATGATGGAATGCATAATGTTGGACATCAAAACTTACTATCAAGGCCTTGTTCTAAGACACCATCCTATCATGGGAAGAGGTATACCCCAAAACCCAACCTGTTTTGTCTCATGAGACCTATTGATACATTGAGGGGATATATAGTTATGGGCTCCACCCATCACCCAATTAAGTCTAATAAATTACCATAAAAGTTAATAATACCTTTCATAGTAGTTGGGGTTTGTCTTAGTAGTAAAGCAACCCCATAATACTACATGAGGTTGGGGGTTCAAAACCCATTGGGCACAAGGTACTATAGCATGACTGTAGCAGTGGTGGGAACTGTATCAGTGGCAGGTGACACTATTGTAGTGTTGGGTAATGTAGCGAGAACTGTAGCAGTGAAGGTACTGTAAAAGTCGAGTACTATTCACAAAATGGGCCTTTGGGCAAAAAATATAGGGCCTAAAAACCATGTAATGAGATTCATGACCACTGGGACTTTGGTTCAAAAATATATGATGTAATAAAAGTGGATGGATAGGTGGGTTATCCCTTGGGGGTGGCTATGACCTACCTTTCAGGGTTGTGTGTTTGTGGTGTGTGTGTATTTGAATGTAATTGTACCCCCAATCACCTAATATATATTTATAAAATTATAATAAATATACCTTCCACACCATTATCTAAGGAAACTATTACTGAATAAAACATAGATATCCATATAATGAGAAATAAAAAAAATAAAATATATCCCTATTCAATAGAATAATATGGATGTCTTGGAGAACATCCCTTAATAAACTTATAAGTTATGGGATATTATTAAAGTAATAGGTAGTAGCCTTATCATAGAAATATAGGGGTGAGGGTAATTCCAATGTGCTCAGTTATGCATAGAAGATTGTAATTAGGTTTAATAGTTTTCATTGATAGGAGATGAATACAATGGTAGGAAAAATACTTCATCATGGTTCATTAAATGTGTGTGAATATTCCAAATCATATCCCCTGAGAGTGTCTCACCAAGTGTTTAGTCTTAGGCCCACTCATCATGCATCAAGGTAATGATTGATTCAATGCTAAACCAACTCTTTTTGGGGTGATTACCCATAGATTAATCTATTATATGGATAAAACCAATTTCCAGTATCCAAACAAGGATTTATTTTCTAATAAATTACACACACTTTTAATTTATCAAAACTTAGGATGTTTTTTCCACCACATAAAAGATTGAGTTTTACAATGGTTTTGATAAATATTAAATAAAAAGAATATAAGGGAGGGATAAAAATATATATTTTGAATTCCATTAAATTCCATGATTAATATTTTAAAATTAATCCATGATAATGTATAAAATACACAAAAATTAAATGGGTGGTGAATATAACATTAGTCCCAAATAATGAAAATTAGGACGGAAAACCCCCACATATGGCTTGGTTAATAATTAAATCAAAACCCCTTGATAGATAAGGCTTAAAATTGATATATAAATGTATTGAATAATGGAATTTAATTATATAACATCTCAAATAAGTATTATATACACCACATAAAGTAAATAAGGTGCATAATAACAAACATGTGCCAAAGAGAGGAATTTGAGATGAAAAACCCTTAACACTTATCTTGAATTCCATGAACGTATTTTAACCTCATACATAACAAAAATAGATATCTTAATAACTTAATTTATAACCTTAATAATATCCATTTTCATTCATAATCTTTATAAATAGTCATTCACTATATGAATTCCTCCGATTTTACACATCGAGTGTTTATAGTTTTGATCATTTGTACTTGTTACATAATATTGGTGCCTTAATTATTTCTTATTACAAGGTTAATAATTAATAAGTAATTAAATATAATTTTAGGTATGTTTCATAATAATTTATGACATTTTAAATTCCTTTCATGACTATTTTAGTCTTTATCCTTGAATATGCAACTGATAACATGCGTGTTTTAGTGATTCTTGACGATTGAAGGGTGTTTTATTAATTAATGAATTAAATATTGACATAATGTATCTATAATAAAAAAATAATTATTTAATATTTTATATTATATTATAATATTAATTATTTTCCCATATTAATTCATGATATAAATTCATAGTATTGTTCAAGTAGGTGGTTAAACTGACCCAAACATGAACATATACCGATTTAATGAATGATTATGAGGTGGTTTCACTATAATATAATTATACAATGAGAATAATGATATTATTTAGTGTTTATTAGTTTTATATATCATAATTTTAATGAATTATAATAATATATAATAGATATGAAAATATTACACAACTTGAATAAAAGGTTATCCTCTTAGTCACTTATTTAAGTAATTAAATTAACGATGATCGGTTGTAGATCATATAGTTTATAGGTTATATAATTTTCTATAATAGAAACTTAATTATATTATAAACTCAATATTTATCCTTTAATACAATCCTTATATCCATAATTTTAAGGCAGTGATGGAAAATGAAACACGTTGCTTCGTGGAGGTGGTAGTCCGCACAACACACGAATAACAATTTTGTTTTTCTTAATGGACGAGGTAAATGAATAAAAAATTATAATACCTTTAATATAGTAACATTAAAGTATATAAATTATAATTACATTATTGTGTCTATAATAAATTTTAATGAATCTAATTAAGAGGAAAATCTAAGTAGTTGATAATACTCACATTGGGGACTTGAATTTTCCTTAGAAGTATCATTGGAAATGAAGGTATTATGCTAACGAATGGTGGAAGAATATTTTAAACATGGGAGAGGGTCCTAGTATTAAAAAAAGGTAGAGTTTTATGGATAAATTCAAATTACAGATGGTCTTTTAAGTGATGGGAGTGTTACCCTTTTACAAGTGAAGGGAAGAGTAGTTTTGGGAGTGATCAATGAATTTTCAATAATGCAAGGTTACTATTTAAGGGTAAATGGATAAAAAATGGAAAAATATGTAAGGATCATGAGTGAGGGTATAAAATAACCTCAAAAACTCATTTTTAGATATGTTTGAGTGTTTTATGGTTTTTTTAACTTTTAACTTTTACCCTAATTTACTTTTACCTTGGTAATTAATTTTTAACCTTAGTAATTAATTTTAATGAAAAAGATTAAGATTGAACATTTTACATAATTTTATAATTATGATTTAAAAATTTAAAATAATTTTATTAAATAATATTTCTAAATGTGTGAAAATTTAATTTTAAAATCAATACACTTAATTGCGTAAAAACAGTTTTTAGAAAAATAATATTTTTAAGCTTTAAATTTACATATAAGATAAAGTTATCTTAGATACTGATTTTAATGTCATAAATTGATTTATTATAAAATAAATAAATGATATTAGGCTTTAAATTCAATCCAAAAATCAAATCTACCTTGAAAATACTTTATCCAAATAAAAGACCAAAAGTAGCATTTTTTATTAAAGTAACACTTTAATCTGTTCTAAAAATGATGCACATAAGATTTATAAGTTAAAATAATATTTTAAAATGCATATTTTTATTAAATAAATTCATATTTTATCACTTAAAAGGTTTTTTAATCTTAAATTCCATTCTTATATAATGATAAAGTCATACAAATTACAAGTTTCGTAAAAACCATATTTTTTGACTAAAAACTGACCTTTTAAGAGAAATATCAAAAATTTATAATAAGATAATATTTGATATGATTAATTTAAAAATGAAGTTATTTTGGTCAATTTCAAATTTTAAAATTAATATTTTCAATAAATTCATTAATAAAGTTTCTTTAAAGGGTGTGTTGCGTGATAATTTAGGATATGGTGTTTATCAGCTACAAAAGGTTCTCAAGTATTAAATTCTCCCCTATTAAATAATTTTGTCCTTGAAATTTGGGTATATATCAGTTATTAAACAAATGTGGGTATTCCTTCCTCATAGATTCTTCAGGGTCCTAGGTTTCCTCTTCTATTTTGTGATTTCTCCATAGGACTTTCATTAATCAAGTTGACTGATTATGCAATACTTGATCTATGGTATCAAGAATCTGGAAAAGATACTCATTATAAGAAAAGTTATAATCTAACTCTATTCCCTTATATGTGATCACATTCATTGTATTTTTCATGTATTTTCTTATTAATGAATCATAGAAGACATCATGTACTTTAGAAAGGTTGGGTGACATAGCCAATCAGTAAGCTATAGCTCTAATTCTTTCTAGTATCTCAAAAGACTCAATATACCTATGGATTAACTTCCCATTTTTACAAAATATCACGAATCCATTCTAGGGTGAAACATTAAGTAATACATTATCCCCAACTTGAAATTCCAAGTATTTCCATCGATTATCATTATATCTCTTTTGTCTTCTCTTAGATGATTTAATATTATCTTGAATAGTCAATACTTAAACAAACATCTCATCTATAAGATTTGAGCCAAATTTATTTCTAAAAATTCTTCCCAACATGTTGGAGTATGAAACCTATTCCCATACAACGCTTTATATGGTTCTATAAGGATTCTCTAATGGAAGATATAATTGTATAAAAATTTCACTAAAGGTAGATACTGATCCCACATACCTTATAAGTAAAGATAATATGATCTCAATATATCTTACAAATTCTAGATAGTCCTTTTATACTACCCATTAGTCTGGGGATGATAGGTGGTCCTTAAATGTATCTCAGTGCTAAGATCCCTTTGAATACTTATATAATTTCAATGTGAACCGAGGGTCATGATCACATACAATATATAGAGGCAACCCATGGATCCTTAAAATTTCATTGATATAGAGATAAGCAAGGTGATAAAGGGGTAGATCTTATCTTATTGGTAAGAAATGAGAAGGCTTAGTAAGACGATCAATGATGACCCATATAACATCATTCTTACTTAGAGTCTTTGGTATTCCAGTGACAAAGTCCATTGTGACATTATACCACTTCCATATAGGTATAGATAGAGGTTGAAATAATCCCTTAGGACGTTGTATTTCAGCCTTTACCAGCTGGAATACTAAGAATCTAGACACATAGTCTTCAATTTCATACTTCATACAATCCCACCAGAAATGTTCTCTTAAATCCCTATACATATTTTTACTACTAGGGTGTATAGATAAATTTGATCTATGTGCTTCATATAGAAAGTTTACTCTTTAACTCTAGTATATATTGAACATATAACCTCTTCCCAAACATCAAAACTCCATTTCTATAAATGAAGTACATCAATTTCCCATTATTTACTACTTTAATCATCATATGTAAGTTCTCATCATCCTATTGGGACTTCTCTATCTTTTATAATAAGGATAGTTTAAAAATTTATTGAAAAAGGAATTATGGCTCCCCTTTACTAAAAATCACCATATCCAACTTTACTAGATATCTATATATAGTTTCCTTGTTAATTATTATCATGGTTATAACTCCATAGTCCCCCTTACTCAATACATCATCCACATTATTTTATTGCCCAGGGTGGTAGTGTATCAAGAAATCATAATCCTTGAGTAGTTACAAATGTATTATTTGCCTCATGTTAAGATCCTTCTAAATAAGATAAACTTAAAACTATTTTGGACAATATATATATATATTTCATCTTTTACCATAGAGGCAGTGTATATATATTTTTAAATAAAATATCATAGATTCCATCTCAAGTTCACGATTTTGATAGTTCTATTTATGGATTTTCAATTACCTTGATGCATAGGCAATCTCCCTATCATTATACATAAGGAAACAACCAAATCCTTTCTACAATTCATCACTATAAATTATAAATACTTTCTTACCTAATGGTAAAGTTAATACTGGTGAATTAATCAGTATCCAATTAGGCTCTTCAAAACTTTCCTCACATTCCCTAAACCATTTTAATTTAAACCTTTTACGTGTTAACTTGGTTAATGGGTTGTCCAACTGGGAAAAATATTTAACAAACCTCTGATATTAACCCACTAAACCCTTGAAAATTTGGATCTAAGTTATGTTCAGTAGTATAGGCCATTATTTTACTACCTTTTTCTTTTAAGGGTTAAAAAATATTCCATCCTTAGAGACAATATACCCAAGAAAATAAACATAATGAAGCCAAAATCTACAATCAATATATTTCCTATATAATTCCTTTTTTTAAAGTGTCTATAGAATTATTTTCATAAGACTCTCATGCTTTTCATAGATCTTATATTATATCAAGATATCATCAATGAGAACCACTAAAATGTTGTCATGATAATACTTGAATACTACATTCATAAAATCGATAATAGAAGAAGGTTCATTAGTCAACCCAAAAGGTATTATCATAAACTAATAATGTCCATACCTTGTTTGAAATTTTGTCTTCGGTATATCATCCTTCTTCAACCTTAGCTGATGATAATCAGAGTGAAGATAAATATTTTAAAAGTATCGGGATTCATGATTTTGATCAAATAATTCATCAATGTATGGTAAAGGATACTTATTCTTTATATAATGGAATTGATCTCCCTATAATTGATGCACATTATCCTATAACCATTCTTCTTTTTCAAGAATAAAACATGCACTCCCCATACTTAAACATGAGGGAATATAAATCCCATTTCACTAAAATCCTATAAATATTTATTTAACTCTAAAAACTCTACTAGTTCCATTATATAGTTAGTTCTAGATATAGATCTTGTATCAGGAATGAGTTCAATGGAGAACTCAACTTCACGCTCTGGCGGGTGACCAAATAATTCTTTTGGAAAACATCAATGAATTTTTGTACCACAGATACATCCTCCATCCTTAGGATATCTTCCTTACATATAGATCATGCTTGATATTCCTATCTTTTTAGAATTTCATTAAGTATAGATACTAGGAGAGGATTCAAACATGATTTAGAAGATAAAGTTTCCCCTCTAGATACAAGAGATTCCACCTCACCTTCACAAGTATAAATATTATTCTCTTGGAAATAATTTTTTTCATTATACATTGAAAGATAATTAATACCAAGGATTATATCAAATTCAATTATAGTTATAATAACCCAGTTTTAAAATAGGGTACACCCATGCATTATAATTGTAACTACCTGACCCATATATGTTGTAATAAGAGTTCCACTTAAATCCTTAATTTATAATTCACTTACTAGAGTTCTAGGAAAAAATATATATTTTTTGTAAAACATGTAAGATATAAAAGTGTGTGAAGATATAGAATCAAATAAAACATTATATAATTATAAGGTTATGAAAAAAGTACCTACCAAAACGTCATTAGTAACTTTGAATTCAGCTATGGTAATCCCATAGGCTTGGACTTTATCCCTTGGCCTTTTCTGAGGTAAGTTACCATGAAATTTGAGGCACTGGTTCAAATAATGTCCCTTATATATATAGTTAAATCATTGAACATCAACATATTATTCCATTCCCTTGAATTGGTGAGATTGATTGAATTTTTCTCTGTACTTGTAACAAACTCAGGTTCCCTTCCTATAATCCCCAGAGTGTTTCTTTCTACAATTATCACATGTGGGAAATACCACTCTTCCTTTATTCATCTTTGACTCATTTCTCTTCCCATGATTATCAACTAACCTATTTTTCTCCTAATTTACCTTAAATATATACATCCTAGACAACTCCATTTTTATCTTAATAGTACTTGAGACTATATCCTCATATGATTAAAAGGTTTTAGAGAACAACACCATTCAAAGGATCGACTTTAACCCATAAAATAAATGATAAATATTTATTTTTGGTCTACATACATAGTCTAAAGAATCTATAACTAAAATTTAAAAGTTATATTAACACTCTATGATGTTTTCCTCCTCTTTTTTTCTAAGATTGAGAAATTTCCTGTCCATTTATTCTCCTTGATCACAATAAAAGTATTTCTCAAAGAATACCTCCTTAAAAGTTCTCCATTCCATGCGCTTTATCACATCTTCCTCTTTAGTGTTTTGAACTAGTGACCACCAATGGTTTGTATCTACCTTTTGATGATAGATCACTATGATTATTTTTTTCCTTTCCCTACTTCCCAAAGTGAGAAAGATATTCTCTAGGGACTTGATCCATTATCTAGTTACCAAATGATTAATAGTTCCAATGAATGATAGAGGTTGTTTTAAAATGAAGAGACACAACATAGTTACACTATGTCATGGATCAGTAGGCCGCTCTATATGGGTGAGATTATTTTTTATAACCTGGGTCAACTTCCCTAATATGGTTATGAATTGATTAGCCTCAATTCTAGCTTCATTAACTTGTTTAGGGGAAATATCCCTACATTGACTATGGGTGTTGACATGGTTCCCATTCCTCCCACTATTCTCTATATCTCTACCATGGAATAAACATAACCAGATCATGATATTGAATTGTAAAATATGATTCCTATTAAGTTTTATAGAGTGTTCCCTAGAAATATTGAGTATTTTTCTTAGTACTTGTTAAATCTAACTATGTTCTTATAAATCTAGTCCTCAAAGTTCATAATAAACTTTCTATGATACCAATTATAACATGCCATACTCTAGAAACCCTAATACAATAGTTATATTAAGTTATTGGTATATAATACAAGAGTACCCAAAGGATCCGATAGTTTAGTAGTCTTGGAAGAATAAATACACACATACATTACATTTCAAAATATAATAAATATCATGAAAATATTGTGAGAACATTACTATCCCTTTAATAATATCCCTAAATATTATACATAGTCCCCCTCTAGGGTTCCTGGGGAAAGGGAAAAAAATAATGGTGGGTTTAGTTCCTCAGTAAGAAGTAACATACAATGAAACGTTTCATAACATAAACATGATATAAGTGATATGGTAGGAATAAATGAATAACATGAATCCATAGTCAACTAAAACTAAGGGAATTATATATCTATGAAAATAAATGAAAACATGGATAATAATAATTATTGATCTCATATTGATGGAATGCATAATGAAGAACATCAAAACTTGATTTCAAGGACTTGTTCTAAGACACTATCCTATAATGGAAAGATGTATAAACCAAAACCCAACCTGTTTTGCCTTATGATAGTTGTTGATGCATCAAGGGGATATATAATTTTGGGCCCCACCCATAACCTAACTAAGTCCAACGTATTCCCATAAGATTCAATAATACCTTTCATACCATTCCCTAAGGAACATCTTATTGAGTAAAACATGGATATCCATATAATGATAAATACGAGAATCAAATACTTATATATTAAATATAAATGTGAATGTATAGAAGAACACCCCTTAGTCAACTTAGAAGATGTGGGGTATTTTCAAAGTAGTAGTTGATACTCTTATCAAAGAAATATAGGGGTGAGGGAGATTTTAATTTGTTGGGTTATACATGGAATAAAGTAATTGGGTTCAATAGTTTGAATTGATATGTGAAAAAGGTAATTATAGAAAAAATACTTCATCACGTTTCATTAAGAGCATGTGAATATTCCAAAGAATATCCTTTGAGAGTGTCTCACCAGATGTGCAATCTTATTCCCACTCATTATGCATCAGGGTGATGATTGCGTCAATGATCAAACAAACCTTTTTAGGGTGATTACATTTAGTTTCATATATCCCATAACCATATCCACCTTCTCATATCCAAAAAGGATGTATTTTTTCTAGGAAATTATATACACTCTTACTTTACCAAAACATACGATGGTTTTTCCACCATAGAAAAGATTGATTTTTAAAATGGTTTTGGTAACTCTTGAATCAAAAGAATACTAGAGAGGGATAAAAATATAGATTTTTAATTCCATTAAATTACATGATTAATATGGTAAAATTCTTCCATGAAAATTTATACACCACAAAAAACTAAACAGGTGGTGAATATAACATGAGTCCCAAAGAATGAAAATTGGGATAGGAAAACCCAACATATGGCTTGGGTAACAATTCAATCAAAACCCCTTAAAAGTGATGGATTAAAACTGATATTTAAATTAAATTAATAAATTAATTTCTTAATATAAAATCTCAAATTGTAAGTATATACACCACATAAAATAAATTAGGTGTATAATACCAAACCTATCACAAAGAGAAGAATTTGAGATGAAAAACCCTTACCTCTTTCCTAAATTCAACTATGGTAATTTAACATCCTATATAAAAAACTAATATACCTTAATTTATTAATTAAAAACCTTAATCATATAAATTTTCATTCATAATATTAAAAAATAGACATTCTCTATATGGATTCATCTGATTTTACACATCAAGTGTGTATAGTTTTGATTGTTTGTACTAGTCTCATAATAGAAATGTTTTTATTCATTATTATTCCAAATTTAATCACCACTATGAAATTGAAGATATTATTAGGGATGTTTTATAATAATTTATTACTTTTTAAATTCCATTATTGAGTGTTTTAGTCTTTATCCTTGAAGATGAAACCAATAACAATCAAGTTTCAGTGATTCTTGACGATCGAAGGATATTTTCTTAATTGATGAATTTAATATTTATATAATGTATATATAATAAAAAAATAATTATTTACACATTAATATTATATTATACAATTAATTTTTTCCCATGTTCATTCATGATATAAATTCATAGTATTGTTCAAGTAGGTGATTAAATCGACCCAAGCATGAACATACCTTGATTTAATGAATGATTATGAGGTGGTTTTATTATAACATCATTATAACATAAGAATAATGGTATTATTAAGTGTTTATTAGTGTTATATACCATAATTTTAATTAATTATAGTAATAATTAATTGATATGAAGATATTACACAATTTGAATAAAAGGTTATCCTCTTAGTATGCTTATTTTAAATGATTAAATTAGTGATGATTATTTTTTGATCATATCATTAATAGGTTATATAATTTTATATACCAAAATCTTAATGATATCATTAAAATAATATTTATAATTTAATACCATCCTTATATCCATCCTTATTATGTAGTGGTGGAAAACGAAACATACTGCGTCTTGGAGGTGGTAGTCCGCACAACACATGAACAACAATTTTGTTTTTCTTAATGGATGGGGTATGCAAATAAATAATGATAAGAACCTTAATATTGAAAAAAATATAAAATTTATACTAATATAATTATATTAGTTTTTCTATAATAAATTTTAATGAAGATAATTAAGAGGAAAAGCCAAGTA
Source organism: Viscum album (assembly GCA_963277665.1). Lineage (NCBI taxonomy): Eukaryota > Viridiplantae > Streptophyta > Magnoliopsida > Santalales > Viscaceae > Viscum > Viscum album. The sequence goes on from OY728128.1 coordinate 1,150,056,019, forward strand.
ATTGATAATACTCACATGAGGGACTTGAATTTTACTTAGAAGTATCCTTGGAAATAAAGGCCTTGTGAAAACTAATTATGACTAGAATATTTTGAAAGTGGGATAGGTTTCTATTAGGATTAAAATGGTATATTTTTAAATATAAATTATAATGACAGGTGAGCCTTGAAGTGGTTGGATTGTTACCCTTTTATAAGTGAAGGGAAGGGTAGTTTTGGGAGTAACCCTTACTTTTTCAATAATGCAAGGCTATTATTAAAAGTTAAATGAACAAAAAATGGAAAAATCATGTAGGTATATTGAGTGTGGGACTAAAATAAACTCAAAAACTCTTTTTTAGAAATTTTTTAGCGTTTTAGGTATTTTTTTTAACTTTTAACTTTTACCCTAATTTACTTTTACCTTGGTAATTAATTTATAACCATAGTAATTAAATTTAATGATAAAGATTAAGATTGAAATTTTTATCTAATTTTATACTTATAATTTAAATTTTTTAAATTATTTTATCAAATAAAATTTTTAAAGGTGTGAAATTTTTTTTTTAAATAAACACACTGAATCACGTAAAAATAGTTTTCATAAAAATAACATTTTTAACCTTTAAATTTACATATAAGATAAAATTATATTATATATTGATTTTAATATAATAAATTATTTTATTATAAAACAAATAAAGTAAATGAGTCTTTTAAGACAATCCAAAACTGAATATCTTTTGAAAATAATTGATTCAAAGAAAAGACAAAAAGTTGTTTTTTTATTAAAGTAACATTTTAATTAGTTCTAAAAATGATGGAAATATGATTTATAAGTTAAAATAATATTTTAAAATGAATATTTTTATTAATTAAATTCATATTTAATGACTTAAAAGGTTTTTGAAACTTCCAGGTCATTCTTATATAATGATAAAATCATACAAATTATAAGTTCGTGAAAATCGTATTTTTCGACTAAAAACTGACATTTTCAGAAAAAGATATAAAATTCATACCAAGATAATTTTGATATGATGAATTTAAAAATGAAGTTTTTTTATTCAATTTAAAATTCAAAAATTAATATTTTAAATAAATTCATAAATAAAGTATCTTTAAAGGGTGCATTGCATGATATTTCTGAATATGGTGTTTACCTACTATAGAAGGGTATTAGATATTACATTCTCCCCCATTAAATAAATTTTTCCTAGAAATTGGTATATATATCAATTATTGAATAAATGTGGGTATTCCTTACTCATAATTTCTTTAGGACCCCAAGTTTCCTCTTCTAGTTTGTGATTTCTCTATAGGACTTTAACCAATCGAGTTGACCGATTCCAAAATAATTGCTCTTTGGTATCAAGAATATAGAGATACTTTTAATTAAAAGAAAATTTAGGCTCCAACTCTATTCCATCATATGTGAGAACATAAATTGGATCTAGAATGTATTTCCTCAGTAATGAAGCATGGAAGACATCATGTACTTTATAATGGTTAGGCGGAATAGAAAATCAATAAGTTATAAATTTAATTATTTCTAGTATTTTAAAAGTACTAATGTTACTAGGGATTAATGTCCCCTTTTTACCAAATCTTATAAGTCCCTTATATGGTGAAAAATTTAAGAATACATGATCCCCAACTTTAAATTCCAAGTATATCCTTCTATTATCTGTATAACTCTTTTGTCTACTTTGGGATGCTTTAATATGATCCTAAATAGTCCATACTTTAACAACTACCTCCTCTAAAAGATTTGGGACAAATTTATTTCTCCAAATTATTACCAATAGGATGGATTATGAAACCTATTTCTATAAAATTATTTTTATGGTGCCATATGTATTCTTTAATGGAAGCTATTATTGTATGAAAATTACACCAAAGGTAGATACTAATCCCACATACCTTATAAGTTAAGAGAAACTGATCTCAGAATGTCTCCTAAAGTCTGGATAGTCTTTTTAGACTACCCATTGGTCAGGGGATGATAGTAATTACTTAAATGTATCTTAGTGTTGATATCCATTTGAACACTATTCCATAATTTCAATGAAACCAAGGTTCATGATCAAATACAATCGATAGAGGTTCCCCATAAAGCCTTACTATTTCAATGATATAGATACGAGCAAAGAGTTGAAGTGGTATATCTTATCTTATCACTAAGAAATTACTAGGATTAGTAAGAAGATCAACAATGACCCATATAACACTGTTATTCCTTGGAGTATTTGGGATTCATGTGAACAAGTCCATTATTACATTGTCCCACTTCCATATATTTATAGATAGAGGTTACATGAATACATTATTATGTTGTCTTTTAGCCTTTAGATGCTGTAATACTAAGAATCTAGACATATAGTCTTATATTTCATGATTTATAGCATCCCACCAGAAATATCCTCTTAAATCCCTATACATATTTTTGTAACCAGGGTGTATAGCGAAATTTGAGCTATGTGCTTCATCTAGAAGCACCCTCTTCAACTTTGGTACGTATTAAACAAATAAAATCTTCACAGACTTCAAAAATATATACCTATAGATGAATTCTATTAATTCACCAACATTTAATGCTTTAATATTAACTTTTAAGTTCTCATAATCCTGTTGGGACTTCTTTATATTTTCTAGTAAGGACGGTTTTACAATTTCTTGAAAAAGGAATGAAGGATACCCTTCCCTAAAAATCACCATATCCATATTTACTAGATCTCTGTATGTCATGACTGACCTGATGGGTCCTGGGACACAACTCCCCAAGCCCGCCTACAATAGGCTAGGGGCTGGCGACTAGCGTCGAGTTTGCATATCACTAAAATGGAAGGAATTGCTTATGTACCTGTACGCACACACACATATCCATTCTCACAAAATGATGAAATGTAAAAACCAAAAGCAACCATTTAAATCATAAATCCATATAACACAACTATAGTACAATAGATGTATTAAAAGAGAAAGAATACAAAAAACCCCCACCAAAGAAAATTGTAAAAGCATCCAAACTACTCAAAAGGATAGGATCACTATCAACTGAAACTACCGAAAAATTCCTCTACCAAGCTCTGGTAAACACATCTGTCTGTCTAGATCACTAAGCTCCACATACCTCGGGTCCTCCATAGACTTCATCGAAAGGCCTGTGGTCTGCACAAGATACAAAAAATGTGTGGGAAAATCCCATGTATGGGTGAGTATAAAGATAATTAGTAGGCTCCCCAAAACCCCCAAAAGAAAAATAGAGCAACGAAAAGGAAACAGTCTGCTTGATCTCACTATAGGGAACCCTAATCGAGAGAGAAACTCCATCTTGAACCATCCTCAGTTATACATGACAAGTCAGATCGGTCTATAAGGGGTGTAACCTCGATATGTGACAAAACCACAAGAACTACTAGAAATCACACAGATATACTTGTCTCAGACACTAAGTCTCATGAGGTTCCAACCACATGACCATCAATAGGATTATCTTCATAGGCTATAACCATAACATAAAACTAGGAGAACACAGTCCAAAAGATTAGCCATCCCAGATGGAACTTGTTTGAGAGATTTACTCCATTGATAAAAACTCTACCATTCCAAATGGTACATCCGATATAATTTTCTCCATTAGGAACATCTTACTAGGTCCAACTATTGTTCCCCTTACTAGAGGTCCCATAATTGTTACCTTTCACCCAAAACAAACTAAAGAAACCCAAGTGAAGAGGCCCACCCCTCACCACCGAACACAGTTGACAGATCAATGCTCCATATTATGCATCACATGCATCCTCTCTAAGAAGAGATAATGGAGGGACCCACACCTCGCCACTGCCCCACAGTTGAGGGAGTACTGCTCCTAACTTACCCAAAAAACCTCTATCGCTCCTGTAAGGAGCGGGATGTACCTCAGTCCATTGAGGGAGAACTAAATCCTATATATGTATCATTAACATCAAGTGGAAGGGCCCACTCCTTGTAACTGTAGCCCACAGCTGAGGGAGCTCTGACTCCAATGGAGGACCTGCTCCCAGCTTCTACTCAGAGATAGGGGAGTACTAATCCGTAAGTGAGGACCCACCCCCTAATTCAGTAGGGGAGTACTACTCATGAAGGACCTACTCCCTGATACGATAGGGGAGTGCCACTTAATAGAATGAGTACCCACACCGTAACCCGATAGGAGAGTACCACTCAGTGGCTAGAGGACCTATACCCTAGAATGACAGGGGAGTATCGACTCTACCAACTCATTCACTAGGGGAGTCCCGCACCCTGGCCTGGTAGGGGAGTACCAACCCCAGGATAGAGGACCCACTCCCTAACATAGCAGGGGAGTACTAATTCTTCTGGAACAACATGTATAGAGGACCTATGCCTCGGAATGACAGGGGAGTATCGATTCCTATAATTGAGGAACCACACCCTACTCGGTAGGGGAGTACCCACTCTATATATATGCCATATATGGATGACTCACACCCTGGTCCAATAGGAGAGTACTGAATCTATAGATAAAGGACCCAATCCTTGTTTTAACAGGGGAGTACCTACTCTACCTTCACAAACTTCACATGGAAACCCGCACCCTAGTCCATCAGGGGAGTAACACCCCCAGAGGAAAATACCCAAAGGTAAAAACCACATGCCCATGATTTGGGGAGTCTCATATCTACCTAATAAGGGAGTTAAGGAAAACCCACACCCTAGTCCATCATGGGAGTAATAGTCATATCATCTCTTTACACAAACCACACTAATCTCCAACATTAGCTCAGTACCACTCCACAAGCGTCTTGATCGATTCACACCACATCATTTCTCATAAGACATAATGGAGTCCACCATATCATTCTATGTGAAAAAACACTCAGGATGGACTACTCACAAGCCTAAATATGAGTCTAAAAGAAGAAGATATGGAAGGCATAAGATCCCCAGAGGATATCCTAGTAGTACATGACGTGCATCGGGGCACACACGGCATGTGAGACCGCTCGATCCCCAGCCCATTTATCTGGTCTGAACAGGTTCCAACCTATGTAGGGGTACACAACATATAGAGGAGGTACACTCTGTGTCCCTTATCACTTGGCCCCTGGCCGTGTCCCTCTTCTACACGGACTGGACAACCATGTCCCTTACACACTGTGTATCCAATAGTACATGGCATGTTCATATAAATGGCTACCTAGCCATGTAGTTTTCCCATGTCTGTTTACCAGACACTATGTCTATGTACCTTGGCTGTGTGTTAGTGAACAACCATGTAGTTTCACATGGCTATCCCAAGCCATGTACCGTGGTCACACAGTTTAGGGAACTACACGACATGTAACCCCTATACACGACATGTATTCCCAAATGTTCATCTTCCCCAGATAGGAAGAGATACACAACATGTGTTTCCAAACTATAAGCCATTTAGATGGTGATTCCAGCCGGGAATCATCTGAAAACCCCTTCGATTCGCCCCATTTTACCTTGAAACCTACAGATCTACCTAGAAGGGATCTCTAGAAATTGTATTTGGTCTCTAGAACCTTAAAAAAATTCTTAAACAAGGGAATTGAGATAAAAACTCAAATTTGCCTACCTCGTTGGTGAAACACCGAAGCTTTGGATCAAGAATGATCCCTAGATCATTCTGGTTCTCAATCTGATGATGATCTTCTTTAGAAACAGAGATCAACAACACCTCTTTTCATGGATTCGACACATTTCCATCCATCATTAAAATAGGGGAGAGGAGGGGGAATAAGATAGGAACTCCTCTTGTATGTGCACTGTGCGTATGAGGTTTGGGGAAAATAAATTGTGTTTAATTAAATTAAACCCATTAATTCCCCATTAACGCCATATCACCAAAACGACCCCTGATCAAATCTCCTAGCACATAAGACTTTAAGTTGTGCCTAGGTTAAATACGATGTTCCAAACTTAACCGTGATCTCAAAAATCCAATATGATACAATTAATGGGAGTTATTTAAGTTTCAAGAGAAACTATGCGCACACGAAAAAATATATTTAATATTTTTAATATCACCGCACCGAGGATCCCTAGGCCCCGAATTCCCGCGCTGACTCGGTGCTTGTCTCCAGAAATATTTTTTGAAATATTCTGAAGTCCTTCGGGTAAAAAATCGAGTCATTAAATTCTCCCCACCTTAGGGATTTTTCCCCAAAAAGAAAAAGCCTACAAAAAGGGAAGAAACTGATCTCACCATTGGACTCCCACACCAAGGAGCTCAACAAGGGTTACTATGCTGCTTACAAGCACACATATAGAGGAACCAACAAGATCAAACCACTCTTATGTACAGATTATACCAGGCCAACATCATGCAACAAACAAGAACCTGTCTCCTTAGTTGCGATAAGTGGGAAAGCACCAAGCACCACAATACATCAGTAGTCATAGGGTCTAGAGGTACACCACCTTGATAACCTAACACAGATACTAATATAACCTTATAGTTAACATCCACCCCTGTATGGACTATAGAAAAACCTCCTCAAGAATTTTTGTGTTCAATGTCATCACTAAACATGTGAGGGTAATCACAAAAAAATAGGGTTTCCCAATAGTAAACACTGGGTCTTAACATGCCCTTCATTTACCAACCTCTAGCTACAAAACATCTCCCTAAAATAGAACACTAACACACCAACTAATGGCATCCCAGTTGAGTATGGATGGTAGGAAACCAATCCATACTGCGGAAACATCACAGGATCTAACTATGCTTCTATGGAATGATTCTAAGCAAGGCTCTCCATCTCCTAGGGCCACCAAGCTAAAGGAGATAGAGTAGGAAAAAATCCTTTGGTAGGGACAAGACCTACTCCAACAATTCATCAAATAACCTTGTATTTAACACACAAGTCTAAGGAACTCATCCACCACACCTCGATACTATCACATTTGGTCAGCACCGACTCGCCCACATGGTTCTAATCGCGTCACAAAAATGTGTCTCGATGGGGAAAGCGTCCCCCATCAGTCGTGAGTTCAAAGCTACATCAAAATGCACCACATCCTCCTCGAGTGTGTCATGTAAATAGATAACTCCAAATAAATGAATATACTAAAAAAAAACAAAGGGACACATGAACACGCACTAGGTATTACCGAACCCTCTTTCGCAACTACCAACATGGGGTTCAACCGACACCCTGCATCACCCTGGTTAAACCTCGAGCATGAGCGGAAAGAAAATAGTACCCACAATAGTGCCTAAAAAATTCTACTATAGAAGTTATAAATTACAAAAGGCATACCTATATTCATACTCATAGCTTCTGGATCAAAGGCCTCCATGGCCTACAGTTGTCCTCACCCACATCCTCCAACTCCTTGATCTTGGCGCAGACCACCTGTGGGTGGTGGTGGAAACTCCCCTAGCTGCCTGCCACCTCCATCCGACCTTCCATCTCCTCTATCTCATCTTCCACCTTGTGGAAATACTTGCTCCAAGCATTGTATCTACCCAGGCATCTCATCAGTTGGCTCCCTCTCAACAGCACGACGGGCCAGATAATGTCTAGAGAGATGCTCCCAGCCATCACAAGCGTGACAACACATCTCCTATGGATGATCTAATCCTCGGTGATGCTATTGTGCTATAAACCCATGAATATGTGTCTGGGATGGGTATACCTCCTGCAATGTGATCCTGTTACCTATCATCTGCCATCTGCTGTAGATTCCTTAGCCTCATAACCACTTCTGCGGGTCACGTCCACCTATTCCTCATCTAGGAAACTTTCCACCACTAGAGATTTCTCCAGCACTCCAGTGTAGGTAGGAATGAATAGTGGAATCATAGATGCCCTGATCTCCCAAAAAAATCCATGCTCGAAGGTCTATTATTTGAATAATGGATCCTAAACCATATCTAAGGAGTATCACAACAAGTCTATGAACCTCTACGAAAACTCCGCCACTATCATGTTACCATTTTGAAGTTCCATAAGCTCCTGGATACGTACTGATCTCAACATGGCTAGGTAAAACTCTTCCCTGAAGAGTCTCTCAAACTCCTCCAAAGTGAGCTTAGCCTCATCATGAGACTATATCACCAGACTCCACCATCGCCCGACTGAACCCTGTAGAAGGCTCTCTGCTAGGACCACCATTTGGTTGGGAGGTTTCCTCACTAAGACGAAAACTCACATGACTACCTTGAGCAACTCATATGCTTCCTGGGGGTCTAAATCACTCCAGTACCTTAGAGGTCACTGCCTCTAGAACTCATGTAGCACACTCTGCTGTGCATATCCTCAGCCTGAACTACCGGTAAAACATTCTGCCCAACAGGTGGTGGCACTACTAGTGGACCACCTGAAGGTAACTATTTATAATCAGTTCCCTACAACAAAGCCTCATCACATGGCATATTTTCATCACAATCACGCCATAGAATCCTATCTATCTATATTCATGGAGGAATCCTAAAATAGAATCAAGACGTACCATAGTCAAAGAGTATATCTGGGGAGCTAACTTAAGAAGAATAGGAAAAACCAAAACCCAGTCCTATATGATGCATGCACCATTTATTTCCTAGTAACCAATATCCTATGTATTGAGTTGAAAAGTAGGTTATCAGAGTCATGGTGAATGGATACTTCGGCCTCCACACCAACACTAGAACCTATTGAATGAGATATGAACTCAAAACATCCTAATACTGTCGCTATGAAACCCAAACTAAGCTCACGACACTGTGGTCCAAATGTGGAACCAACCAACTCTGATACCACTCTGTCACAACCCAACCGGATAGGGCTCGGGCCACAACTCCTCAAACCTACCTCTAATAGTCTAGGGGATGGCGACTAATGTCGAGTAGGAATATCACTAACATGGGAGGCATTGCCTATGTACCTATACACACACACACACACATCTCCAAGCTCACAAAATTCTAAAATGTAAAAACCAAAAGCAACCAATCCATGCATACATATATATATCCCAGAACTAGAGTACAAAAAAAGTACTGAAAATTAAATAAGGTCAAAAAAACGCTCACTAAAGAAAACTATAAAAGCATATAACTTTCTCAGAAGGAGAGGATCAATTTCAACTACAACTACCAAAAATCTCCTTGGCCAAGATCTGATAAAGACCTCAGTCTGTCTAACTCACTAATCTTCGCCTACCTTGGGTCCTCCGTGGACTCCATTGAAATGCCAGTGGTCTAAAAAAGACACAAAATATGTGTGGGAAAAGGCTGTTCATGAGTGAGTATAAATATACTCAGTAGGCACCCCTAAAAACCCCAAAATAAAAAGGAATCAACTGAAAGGAAACAGTCTACTTGACCTAGCCAGAGGGAACCCCAATCGAGAGAGAAACTCCATATCAAACCATCCTTGGTTGTACATAAAAATTCATCTTGTTCTACAAGGGGTTTCAACCCCGACATGTGACAACACCACAAGGACTCCTATAAATCACACAGATATACTCATCTCAGACACTACGTCTCATGAGGTTCCAACCTCATGGCTAGTAACATGATTTTCTTCGTAGGCTCTAACCATAACATAAAACCAGGAGATCACACTCCATGGGATTATCCAACCCAGATGGAACCCATCCAAGATATGCACTCCATCAGGAACAAATCTACTATTTGAAGTGGTATATCTAAGAGAACATGCTCAATCGGGAAAATATTACTAATTCCAACTATAGTGCCCCACACCAGAGGTCCCGTCTTCGTTACCTTGTGCCCAACACAAACTAAAGAAACCCAAGTGAAGAGGAACTTCCATCACCACTACACAAATTTTAGGGAGAACTACTCCATACTATGCACCATTTTCATCCTTTCTAACAAGAGATAAGAGAGGGAACCATGCCTCACCACTGCCCCACAGTCGAGGGAGTACTGCTCCTAACTAACCCACGAAACCTCTATAGCTCTTGTAAGGAGGTGACTACACCTAAGTACATTAAGGGAGAAATAAATTCTATATAGGTATCATTAAAATCAAGTGGAAGGGCCTGCTCCTCATAATTTTAATCCACAGCTGAGGGAGCTCCAACTCCAATAGAGGACCCGCTCCCCGCTGCTACTCGGAGATGGGGGAGTACTACTCTATAAGTGAGGACCCATTCCATGATCTAATAGGGGGTACTACTCATGAAGGACCCATTACCTAATATAATAGGGGAGTGTCATTTCATAGATCTAGGACACGCACCCTAACCCGGTAGGGGAGTACCACTCAGTGGCTAGAGGACCTTCACCCTGGAACAACAGGGGAGTACCAACTCTGCCAACCTGTTCACTATGGGGGACCTACACCTTGACACAGTAGGGGAGTACCAACCAAAAGCTATAGGACCTACTTCCTGACATAGTAGGGGAGTACTGACTCTTTCGTAACAACACATATAGAGGACCCGCACCCTAGAACGACATGGGAGTATCGACTCTTATAATTGGGGACCCGCACCCTACCCGGTAGGGAAGTACCCACTCTATCTATACATAATATATAGAGGAACCATGCCCTGGTCCAATAGGGGAGTACTAACTGCACAGATAGTGGACCCACTCCCTAGTCTAATAGGGGAGTACCTACTCTACCTTCCTGAACATCATGGAGAAACCCACACCCTAGTCCATTAGGGGAGTAACACCCTTGAAGGAATCTACCCAAAGGTGATGAACCCACACCCACAATGTGAGGAGTCACATATATACATAAGAATAGAGGTAAGGAAAAACCGCACCCTTTTCCATCAGGGGAGTAACAATCCTAGCATCTCTTTATATGAACTACACCGATCTCTAACACCAGTTCAGTACCGCTCTATAAGAATATTGTTTAATTCACAACAAATCGTATTTTATAAGACTTAACGTAGGACACCATCACATTCTACGCATAAAAATGCTCAAGATGTACTACTCAAAATCCTGAATATGAGTCCCAGAGAAGAAGACAGGGATGTCGAAAGATCCCCAGAGGATCTCATAGTAGTACACAATGTGAACCAGGGTGCACATGATATGTGAGCACACCCGATCACCTACCCGTGTATCTGGTCCACATGATTTTCAACCCATGTATGGGTACACAGTGTGTAGAGGAGGTACAAGCAGTATCCCTTATCACTCGTCCCCTTCCTGTGTTCCTCTTCTACACAGAAAGACCAACCATGTCCCTTACACATCGTGTATCCCGTACTACATGACATGTTCGGATAAACAGCTACCTGACCACATAGTTTTACCATGTCTATGTACTAGACCTTGTGTCTATGTACCTTGGCCATGTGTTAGTGCACGACCATGTATTTTCACATGACTATCCCAAGCCATGTCCCATGGTTACACAATTTAGGGAACTACACGGCGTGTAACCCCTATACATGGTGTGTAGTCCCAAATGTTCATATTCCCCAAACAGGAAGATCTAAATGACATGTGTCACCAAACTAAATGCTCTGTAGATGGTGATTCTAGTTGGGAATCACTTGCAAATCCCTTTGATTCACCCCGGTTTACCCCAAAACCTACAGATCTACTTAGAAGGGATCTCTAGCAATTGTATTTGGGCCTTAGAACCTTAAAACAATTCATAAATAAGGGGATCAGGAACAAAACTCAAATATGACTAACTAGTTAGAAAAAACCAAAGCTTTGGATTAAGAATGATGTTTGGGTCTTTCTAGTTCTTGATCTGATGATGATCTACTTTAGAAACAGAGATCAATGACACCTCGTTTCATGGATTCAACACATTTCTATCTGTCGATCAAAGAGGGGAAAGGAGGGGGAAGAGGAGAGGCACTCCTCTTGGTTGTGTGTTTCATGTATGAGGGTTGGGTGAAATAAATTGGGTTTAATTAAATTAAACCCATTTATTCCCCATTAACATCACGTCACCAAAACGACCCCTGATCAAAAATCCCAATGCAGATGACCTTAGGTCTCTCCTAGGGTAAACATGACGTTTAGGAATCAATAAAGGTCTTAGAAATCCAATCCAAGACTCCAAACATAAGTTATTTAAGTTTCAATTGAAACAACATGCACACAATAAAATATATTTAATATTTTTAATATCGCCGCACTGAGGCTCCCCAGGCCCCGACTTTCTGTGCCGACTCAGCGCTCAGCTCTGGAAATATTTTTCAAAATATTCAAAAGTTCTTCTGTTCAAAACCCAAGGCATTACACTATATATAAAATCCTTTTTAATACTCACCATGGTTATAAATCCATGGTACCTCCTACACAATGCATCGACCACCTTGTTTTCCTTCTCAAGGTGGTAGTGTATCGAGTAATCGTAGTCTTTGAGTAGTTATAAACATCTTCTTTGCCTCATGTTGAGCTATTTCTAAGAGAACATATACTTCAAGCACTTGTGGTTAATTTATATACTACATATTTCACTATGGTGGTAGTGTATCCATATTTTAAAATAAAATATCATGGTTTCCAACTCAAGGCCATGAGTTGGATAGTTTTGTTCCTGTATTTTCATTGGCCTCGATGCATAGGAAATCACCCTATCATTCCATATGAGGAATTAACCAAGTCCTTTCCTCAATGTATCACTATAAATTAAAAATCCTTCCTTAACAGATGGTAGAGTTAATATCGATTCATGGATCAGTCTCCTATTTATCTCTTCAAATATTTCCTCATATTCCCTTGACCATGTGAGTTTAACCCATTTATGTGTTAACTCGGTTAATGGGTTTTCCAACCAGGAAAAATCTTTAAGAAACTTATTATAGTAACCTAATAAACCTAGGAAACTTTGGATCATTATTATGACAATTTGTGTAGGAAATTATTTTAATACATTTGCATTTTAAGGGTCAATATAAAATCCATCCTTGGAGAAAATATGTCCAAGAAAAGAAACTTCATTGAACCAAAATTTACACTTATTATATTTCCTATATAATTACTTTTTTTAGGGTCTCCAAAATTATTTATAGATGAATCTTATGCTATTCATATCCCTTAGAGTATATAAAGATATTAATAATGAACAACACCAAAAATTTAGCAAGATAATTCTTGAATACTCTATTAATCAGATTGATAAAGAAAGAAGGTGCATTAGTCAATCCAAAAGGAATTATCATCAACTAATAATGTCCATACCTTGTTTGAAATGACATATTTAGTATATCACCCTTCTTCATCCTTATCCGATGATAATCAGAGTGAAGATCGATCTAGGAAAAGTATTAGGATCCATGAATTTGATCAAATAATTCATCAATTCATGGTAAAATACACTTATTATTTATAATAATGTAATAAATCTCCCTATAATCAATGTATAGTCTCATAGAACCATCCTTCTTATTCATGAATAAAATAGGTTATACCTATGATGAAACAATAGGTTGTATAAATTCCCTATCACTCAACTCCTGCAGTTATTTCTTCAACTACGATAACTCCATTAGTACCATTATATAATGATTTTTAGATATAAGTCTTTCATAAATAATGAGTTCAATGGAGAACTCAACTTCATGCTCTCGCGGATGAATATGAAATTCTTCTAGAAAAACAAAAAATATTTTCTGTACCAAAGGTAAAACATCCATCCTTGGGATATATTTCTTATTAATAGATCACATATGATTTTACTCTCTTACTAGAATTTCATTAAGGAGAGCTACTGGGGAGGATCCAAATATGATTTATATGATGAAGTTTCCCTTATAAAGACAAGATATTACACCTCACCTTATTGAATCATAGTATACTTCTATTTATAATACTTTTTTGCATTATACTTTGAAATAAAATATATACCATGTATTTTATCAAAGTCAATAATAAGTATAATAACCAGGTTTTTTAAATAGGGTAGGCCTATACATCATAATTGGAACTTCCTGACACATCTTTGTTGTAATAAGGCTTCCACTCAGTGTTTTAATTGATAATTACCTTATTAGGGTGCTAGGGAAATATATAATGTTTTTTTAAAACATGGAAGATATAAAACAGTGTGAATATCTAAAATCAAATAAAAAATTCTCTAACTTTGAGGATATGATCAAAGTACTTTCCACCAAATCATTAGGAAACTCAAATTCAGTTGTGGTAATCGAATAAGCATGAACTTTCTCCCTTGGACTTTTATGAGGTAGATTCCTTTTATGTTTGGGGAATTAGTTCATATAATATACCTTCTACCTATATTTAAATCATTTAACACAACTAAATTCTACCTTTCCCTTTCATTGGTGAGATTTATTTCCTTTTTCTATGTACTTGTAAAAAACCTTAGTTCTGTTCCTACAATCCCCTAGGGGTTTCCTCCCATAGTTATTGCATGTGGGAAATCCCACCCACCATTTATTACCCTTTACCACATTTCTATTATTATTATTCTCAACAAACCTCTTCTTATCTTGATTTACCTTGAATTCATACATCCTAAAGAACTCATTTTTTATCTTAATAGTACTTAAGACTATATCCTCATATGATAAAAAGTCCCAAGAGACCAACATCCTTTGAAGGATTGACTTTAATCCATTAAAAATGATAAATCTTTTTTTGGTCTATAAACATTGTCTAAATCATGTTTACCTATCCTTGTGAAGTTATCTTCACAATCAGTATTTTTTTCCTCCTCCTTTTATCTAAGATTGAGAAACTACCTTTCTATTTTTTCTCTTTTATCAAGAGAAAATTATTTTCCATAGAATACCTCCTTAAAAGTTCCCCATTCCATGAACCTTATATCATCTTACTATGTAGTGTTTTGAATTGGATACCACCATTGGTCTACATCTCTCTTCATACTATAGATAACTTTAATGAATTTTTTCCTTTCAATACTTCCTAAAGAGGGAAATATATTCTCTTGGTAATTTATTTATTGTTCAGCTATCAATGGATAAATATTTCCCCTAAATTATGGTGGTTGTTGTTGCATGAAATGATCAAACATAGTTACACTATTTTTTGGATTAATATGTGGATCTATAAGGGTGAGATTATTTATCATAACTCGGGGTCAACTTCCCTAATATAGTTATGAAATGATCTACCACTACTACAACTTCATTAACTTCTTCATGAGGAATATACCTTTATTGTACACAAGTGTTGATATGATTCTCATTCATCCCATTAGTCACCATATCTCTACTATGGTATACACATAATCATCTCATGAAATTGAATTGTAAAATATGACCCATATCAAGTTTTGTTGAGTGTTACCTAGAAATCTCAAGTGTTTTTCATTGTGCTATCTCACTAGGTTCCTATAAATCTAGTCCCTAAGTTTCTTAATAAAATTAATCTGATACTAACTATAACACCCCAAATTCCAGAAACCCCAAGCTAGTAGTTATATTATGTTATTGGTACAAAATATAAGAGTTACAAAAAGTTTCAATAGTTTATTAGCCTTGTAAGATTAGATGCATACATAAATTACATTTCAAAACATAATATAAAACATGAATATATTGCGAGAAAATTATTATACCTTACATTATATCCCTGAAAATTACACATAGTCATCCTCTAAGTTTCATAGGGAAAGGGAAAAAAATAAGTGTGAGATCAGATACTCAGTAAAGAGTAGTATAAAATAGAATATTTCATAACATAAGCATAAAATAAGTGATATGGTAGGAATAGATAAACAATATAAATCCATAATCAATTGAATATAAGGTAATTCTATATAGATGAAAATAAAGGAAACCATAAATAACAATAATCTTTGATAAAAAACTGATCAAATTCATAATGTTGGACACCAAAAATTGATATCAAGGCCTTGTTACAAGACACTATCCTATCATGGGATGAGATATACACCAAAAACCAACTGGTTTTGTCTCATAATACCCATTGATTCATTGAGTGTCTTTGTAATTCTGGACCTTACCCATCATGTAATTAAGTCCAATGCATTCTCATAATACTCAATAAGACCTTTTATACCATTCATTAAGGAACCAATTACTGAATAAAACATGAATATATATATAACGAGAAACATGGAAATAAAATACTTCCTCATTAAATATTAAAATATTAATGTATATGAGAACACACCTTAATCAACTTATAATTTATGATGTATCTTTAAAGTAATAGGTAGTTCCCTTATCTTGGAAATATAGGGGAGACAATACTTTCATTGTGACCGGTTATACATTGGAGATATAAATTAGGTTCAATAGTTTGAATTGGTAGGAGACCAAGGTAATGGTAGAAAAAAATACTTAATCATGGTTCGTTAAGAGTGTATGAATATTCCAAAGCATATCTACCAAGAATGTATTTCTTGGTGTATAGTCATAGGCCCACTCATTGTGAATCATAGTGATGATTGAGTCAATAATCAACCAAACCTTTTTGAGGGAGATTACCCCTAGGTTAATTTGTGACCTAGTCACATCACCTTTACAATATCCAAAAAGGTATGTATTTTCTAGGAAATTACACACACTTTTACTTGACCAAAAATTAGTATGGATTTTCCACCATTTAAAATATTGAGTTTTACAATGGTTTTGGTAAATATTGAATAAAAAGAACATGATAGAGGGATAATAATATAGATTTTAAATTCCCTTAAATTACATGATTAGTATAGTAAATTTATTCCATGATAATGTATGCACCACACAAAAAGAAATAGGTTGTGAATATAACATGGGTTCTAAAGAATATTTTGATAGGAAAACCCCACATATGGATTGGGTAGAAATTCAATAAAAACCCCTTGAAATATAGGGATTAAAATTGTTTTTTAAATTCCATGAATGAATTTATTTCATTTAATCACATATCAAATAGGTATTACATACACCACATAAATTAAATTAGGTCCATAATACCAAACATGTCCCAAAGAGAGGAATTTGAGATGAAAAACCCTTTCCTCTTATCCTAACTTCCACGAACATAATTTAAACTCTTTTATCACAAACATTTCTATATTAATAACTTAATTAATAATATTAATTATATCCATTTTAATTCATACTATTTATAAATATCCATTCTCTATATGAATTCTTATATTTTTCCACACTGAGTGTTTATAGTTTTGAACGTTTATACAATTTCATAATAGCAGTGTATGTATTCATTATTATTATAAAGTTAATAATTAATAGGTAATTAAATATAATTTTATGTATGTTTTATAATAATTTATGATGTTTAAAATTCATTTTAGGAGTGTTTAGACTTTATCATTGAAGTTGAAACTGATAATAATCATGTTTCAGTGATTCTTGATGACCAAAGGGTGTTTTCTTAATTGATGAATTAAATATTGATATAATATATACAGAATAAAAATAATACTTATTTACACATTTATATTACATTATACCATTAATTATATTCCCATATCCATTCATGATATAAATTCATAGTATTTTTCAAGTTGGCAGTTAAAGCGACCCAAACATGAACATACTCTGATTTAATGAATGATTATGAGGTGGGTTTCTTGTAATATAATTATAAAATAAGAATAATGATATTATTTAGTATTTATTAATGTGATATATCAGAATTTTAATGAATTAAAATAATAAGTAATGGTTATTAAAATATTACACAATTTTAATAAAAGGTTATCCTCTTCGTATGCTAATTTTAAATGATTAAATTAACGATGATCATTTTTTGATAATATCATTTATAGGTTATTTAATTTATCATAAAAAACCTTAATGATATCATAAAAATCATATTTATCCTTTAATAACATCCTTTTAAGGTGATTATGGAAAAAACACATTGCATTGTGGAGGTGACAGTCCACATAACGCACAAACAACAGTTTGGTTTTTCTTAATGGATGGGATGTATGAAAAAAAAATGATAAAAACCTTAATATAGAAACATTATAGTATATAAATTATTCTAATATAATTATATAAGTGTGGGTTTAATAAATTTTAATGAATATAATTAAGATTAAAATCTAAATAGTTTATAATACTCATGTCAGGGACTTAAATTTTCCTTGGAAGTCTCATTAGAAATGAAGACCCTATGGAAACTAATGGTAACCACAATATTTTGAAATTATTATAGGGATCTAAGATAAGAGAAATGGAAGAGTTAAAAGAAGAAATTTTATTGAGAGGCGAGCCTTGAAGTTTTGGGAGTGTTACCCTTTTATAAGTGAAGGTAAGGTTAGTTTTGGGATTAAACCTTACATTTTCAATAATGTAAGGTTACTATTTAAGGTTGAATGGAAAAAATGGAAAAAGAGGTGAATATAGTGATTTTGGTTTTAAAATCACCTCAAAATGCCTTTTTGAGACAAATTTAAGTGTTTTAGGGGTTTTCTTTATCTTTTAACTTTTACCCTAATTTACTTTTACCCTAATTTAATTTTACCTTGGTAATTAATTTCTAACCATAATAATTAATTTTATTGAAAATTTTTAAGATTAACCATTTTACTTAATTTTATACTTCTGATTTCAAATTTAAAAATCATTTTATCAAATAAAATATCTAAATCTATGAAAATTTAATTTGAAAATAAACACACTTAATCACATAAAAATAGTTTTTAGAAAAATAATTTTTTAAGATTTAAAGTTAAATATAAGATAAAATTATCTTAGATACTAATTTTAATGTCATAAATTAATTTATTATAAAAAATAAAGGATATGAATATTTAAATACAAGCCAAAACTAGATTTACCTTGAAAATAATTGATTCAAAGAAATGACCAAAAGTAATTTTTTTTATTAAAGTAGCATTTTAATTAGTTCTAAAAATACCAGAAATATGATTTATAAGTTCAAATAATACTTTAAAATTCATATTTTTATTCTTTAAATTCATATTTTATTACTTAAAATGTTTTTTAAACTTCTAATTCATTCTTATATAACAATAAAGTCATAAAAATTACGAGTTCTATGAAAACTGTATTTTTCAACTAAAAACCAACCATTTAAGAAAAAACTCAAAAATTCATACTATGATAACTTTGAAATGATGAATTAAAAAATGAAGTTAGTTTGGTGAGTTTCAAATTCTAAAATTAACATTTTAAATAGATTCATGAATAAAGGATCTTTGAAGGATGAATTGTGTGATGGTTCAGGATATAGTGTTTACCTACTATAGAAGGGTCTCAGGTACTATAGATGAGGTTACATAAAAGTTAAAGATATTAATCAAAGCATAAATTAGAGTGATATAAGTTATTTTAGTGAGAATAATATTCAGGAAATATATTCTTCAATGATTATCATTTATCAAGAAATGAGAAGATTTCTAGATTTAATTAAATTTGGAAAATAAAAAATTAGTTATTACAAGTGATGTGTTTTCAAAGATTAAATATATAAAAATATTTATGATTCAAGATGAGTTATTTTTGGGAGAATATGAATGGTTGAGATATTGGTGTTATGTATGGACTCAACTGGATTCTTTACATGTTCCTTGATAAAACACTCAAGTCGAATGACTGGAGTTCTACTATTGATACTGTTTTATATTATATTTAACCTAAAAAGAATAATTTATTAGTGAAAATAATATGAGTTGAGTTCAAATAATAATAATTTAAGTATATTGGTAGAATAAAATATTTTTTTTTCAATAATGTGAGCTTTAATAATTAAGGATATTTTTGGAATATCCTTTGAGTTGAAAAATAAAATTGTGGGACCCTAAAAATGGGTATTTTATAATTTTGATTTTAGACTGGTAAAAAAAATTCTTATGAATATTCTAATTATGGATATTGAAAATTACAGGAGAAATTTAATATAGCTACTCATGAATGTGAGAAGATAAATGGAGAATAAAATTGAAAAAGGAGTCACTGCTGGACAAAAAAAAATTGTGAGGAGGCTAAGAGAAAGAAGGAGACTCTCAAGAAAGAAGAAGTGGGATTTGCTGCATTCTATAGTTAGGAATGAAAAGATACACCAAGATCAATTCAAATATATACATCATCTAGGTTTCAAATAAAAAGTTTGAAAAAGATAAGCAGAAGAAGAGTGGAAAGGATAATGAGTAATAGACATACAATGTAATGGCTATCAAGTTCTTGTATGATTGAGTTAGGAGAGCCCAAAAAGCAGATTCAAAAGTTCTGATATCTTTACAGTCAATAGAGACCAAGTTCCATATACAATTCATTGAAGAGAAATTTAGTTGAAGACTTAATTTGAGAAATTAAATCAATATTTGTGGATGCAATGACATACTATATAACATTGGAGATCTACTTCAAATGAAGAATAAAATTATAAGACTAACTTGTGTGATTCCAGTTTAAATACCATAGGATGAAATATAAATATCACTTTAATTGAATAATATAGTAGAGAATTTTTTCACATGAAAAATATTATGTACCCATCACCTATGTAATATGGAGAGAGAGAGATAGAGAGAGTGATTTAGGGTAACAACAACCCACTTCAACTTGTAATTTATAAAGATATTCTAGTAGAAAATCTATGACTCAGATAATAATGTCATGATAAGGAGTAGGTTTCCCACATCAGGATTGAACCTTGTAAAACCACTGTGTGATTTACTTTCCTAATTTACTTTCTTGTATGTGGTGTATATGGGTTGGATAAACAAAATAATACCCTGTTGAGTATTAACCAACTTTAGAGGTTATAAAGACTAAAGGGGTGGAAATAATTAAAATAAGAAATTAGTTTTAGGAAAAAATTGGCCACACCTAATTCTCCCCATCTCATGCGTGTCTATACAATCCTACCAGGACTTTCAGAATATTGTAAATTATATATAGTAGACGCATGAGATAATAATATCAGACTTATTATCTAGACCAAATTAAAAAATTATGTCACATGAAATTTCATATGGTCATTGATATAATTAAGTGTGTATACTTCGTATGAATCCCTATTACATGAGTATGAAAATATAATAATCATGTGTACATGCATACTTTGATACTTTTCTTACACCAGCCTTGATTCTGAGCTAATTAGGGGTGGTTGGGTATATTACTGATCACGTCGTCGGTTAAGTTTAACTAGGATAGAATTTGTTCCCTTGTATGAAAAATATGACATCTAGAACCATGATTTAATTATAATGAGGAAATTTATAGCCATTCTTAGTTGAATGACATGTGATGTGCTCAATTAATTATATGAATAACATGTAATATATTCATTCAAACTGGTTAGTCTATTTTGGATAATCATGAATATATGAGATGACTTATACTATATTGAAATGTTCTATGTCTATTGGTCACTTGATGTCATGGAAAAAGGGATTATATAAGCATGAATATAATGTATAGAGATACATCTTATGGTGGACATATTTATATAGAGATATGAGTGTGTTTAATCAAGATCACGTTAGACCCCTTTATAGATTGAGTAGCAATGATGTTTTTCTAAAAGCCACTCTTTTATTAAAATTATAAATTTGGGAATTCATAATTGTTTTCAATGATAAAAAGGCCCACATGGTGAAACATAAGTTCCAATAATGAGGATTTATTTTTGTATAAAATGTTTTTACAAAATTTTAGAAATATTGTGACAATCATGTCCAAAAGAGTTTGGATAAATTCACAAAGAGTTGTGAAGTTGTGCATAAAGTATATGATATTTTAGTTTAAGTAGTTGATTGCTAAATATTTTTCATTAAATGTTGAACCATACCATTGTGAAAGTCACCAGAGCATGTTCAATGACTTCTTGTGTTCTTTTATACCACATCATGGTGTGTTTATGGAATGATATATGATATCATTCAGTCAACTATACCAATTATACTATCATGATAATTCAACTTATTGACACATAATTTGAATATGTGTGGATAATTAATTAATTATTAAAGTAGTTTAACAATTAGATTAATAAATTTGGTATAAGTAAAATGGTTTTTTTCATTTCATAATGTATAAAATTCTTGAATTCCAACCATCTCCTTCATTCAATAAAGGAAATTTATAAAATAGATTTTCTCATACCCCATTCAAAACATAAGAGTTAATTCTCCATTTCTTGAATCTCTATGAATTTACCTTATCTCCATTTACATTTGAGGAGGAGGTGTTAACACACAATTTTGGATAAGATATCATAATAAAATGTTCAATGATTCTAGTGGTGGGTGTATGATGTTGGAGTTAGGATTTTTTTGGTTGCTACTTAGTGAATTTGTTCAAAATCACTTATAATAAAGATCAAAACCATGGATAGTGCGGTATGCAAATTTTATGTTTTTTATATTTTATGTTTTTTATTAATATCTCAGTTTATCTTGGTATGAGTTTTTTGTTTCATTATACTACTTATGGGCATAGTGATGTCCCAAAAAACCCATTAGTAGAAACAAATAAGCATAAAGATATAAGGAGATATTATAACCCAAAAATCTAGGAATCATAACTCAAAATAAACATTGATAAATCTTTCCTCCATAATTTATAAACATGGATTAAAAATTAAAAAATTATGCATGGGGAATTTAAAGACTTAAACTCTATCACTTAATAGAACTTCAATTCAAATAAATAAATAGATGACATAAAATATATAAGGTGAAAATACCTATTTCGAGTGATAATAGCATAGAAAAATCTTGAGAAGAAACCCGATGGACATGAATAGGGAATTTATTCAAGTAATGGTTAATGAGGAAAGGAAATGATAGGAAATAACATCTAATTACCAAAATTTTCTTGTTATATATTAAAGAAAATGATATTCCAAATGAAACATAACAAAAAAACATAGATCCAATGACCATCACACATCCTGGAAAAATATAATAAGAAACTTATATTATTACAAGTAGTAAAATATGAATCAAACAGAAATATAAGCCAAGTGATGAGGAAAACTAAGAGAGGGTAGGAAAAACAATTTATAAATACCAAATTAAAAAGGTGTCCTAGATAGGTAGAAGTCCGGGCAAGGTTAGGAAAATAAGAACATGTCAATTGATAATGACCCAAATATATAAATCTTCCTTTATAATCATGAAACATAAGAAATATATGAATTAAAGGTTCATAAAAATATTATAATTTTTATTTTAATACACCCTTGGAAGACTATATTGTAAAAAAATATATGATACCTATATTTTTAGTAATTTTTGAATATTCCCTTGGAATCCTATCTTTCTTAAAAATTCATGTAAAATAATTCACACATGGTTTTGACTCATAGTATTTGAAATTTAGTCTGTAGTTTTTTAATGTTTTAGAGACCAAAACACCAATATTCTATTTTAAACTATTTTTACCATGATAAGACTCATTTATATATAAAATATAGTTTTAAAATGGTAAAATATATTTTAGACTTTGGAAATTATTTTATATATATATTTTTAAAAATTAACATTTTAAATTTATTATTTAACAAATAATTTATAATTTTAGTTTTGTAAAAGATTATTTCAATAAATACATAATTTTTACATAAAAACTATATCATATAATATATCACATACACATACCACATTTTACCATTTACCCTAAAATTCCATTATTTTTAAAAAATTACAAAAAAACACTACTATATAATATTGGTGCTTCAAGTCCAGTTTTTCAATCAATTTTAGAAATATTAGAAATATCCTAATATTGGTCACTAAATAAGTCTCTATTGGAGAACTGGAAACTTGGATGAGGTCCATTAGGATTTTGGTGAGGCAGCTCAACCCTATTTTTAATGGGGCTATTTTTTTTCTTTCTCATGTTGGGATTTGGAGATTAAATCATAGTTTTGAGGTTTGGATGAATAATAATTTAATTTTTTTATCCATTTTATTTAACTCTAGATCTTATATATTATTTAGGTTTGATATTTTTTAATTCTTATCGAAATCATTATCCATCGAGTACGTTAGAATAAGGATAATGAGATGATCAAAATACCCATGATTTTTTTCTAAAGGTGATGAAATTTTAGTACTAAATTTTTTATAATTAGGATTTATTATTCTATTTTAGGATAATATTTGATTTATGGTGGATTAGGAATAGATTTTTAATGTCCCTGGCTCGGTTTCCAACTGTTGGCTCAATCTAGAGACACTAAATACCCTCAAGTACACCTTCTTATATAATAGAGGATTCCAACTAGCAGTGAGGGTGTAATAACAACATTAGGGAGACTATACCCTTGATATCAAATTTATAAAATAATATATAAATAATGAAAACATCATAATATAATATTAGATAATGAATATTAAATTTTATAGTAAATAAATAACTATAATAAATAATCAAACACTAGTATGCAATATCAAATGAGCCTATGGTATACAAGTGATTCATAAAACAAAAAAAAATATGTCCCTTTGGCTGATCACATACAAGTATAATGAGGATCCGAAAAATAAAAACAAAATGAGATGATGCTATAACTTCTTAAGAATTTTCTCAGTCCTCTCTCTACCATACCATCAAATTACTCCCACAAGACCACTTGCACCAATAATTGTTCTAAAACTTCATTCCAAACATATAGTTTGTATTCCCATCGAGATTTACTTGCAAGCTGTGAGAATAAATATCATTAGGGAACAACCAAAAAAGTCCCTAATATATTCTACAATATACCATGTGAATGAAGGATAAATAAACAAAGTGGTAACACATAATGTGAAAGAAATAAAGTTAGTTTATTATGTGTTAACCAGGTTACCATACACCCAACCCTACATACTTCGACTCATGTCAAAGAATAAAGATATTTATACCAAACTTGTGATACGATAGTTCCCCAATATTCATGTTGAATCAACTATCTATAGGGTAGTAACGGTGTCCTAATCTGTGCGCCAATCCAACCATAAAATATAACAAAAGAAATATCGAGATAGTGACTTAAGCTCTATATGGCCTGGATATTGGGTGTAACAAAAGGATACCTAGACGATTTAATCAAATATAGTAGGTATATCTATTTAGTGAAACATCAGTTGAAGTATCTTAGATTATTTCCATCACTTAGCATCCTATCATCAGTTGAGAGAGAAGAAACGCCTCAAAAACATATTATACAACATCAAAGCCAGGATAAATAAAATAAACAACACCCAAAAACACAACACATTTATAGATCCCGGATATAAATTAACACATAATAAGCACTATTCTAGTGACCATCATTTGTAGCTCTATGATAGTGATCTAAACACACACTTTTCTACATCCTGACTTACATTACCCAAGATTAGTCATCCCAAACATATCATACTATATCTACTACCATTACTCAACAATCACCACACTCATAGGATATAACATATCTCATAAAATCCCAATTAAAAGGTTGTGTAAAGGTGAACTAATCTACTATCACATGAATCTCAAGTCATAAAAACTCATCAAGTCTCTTAATACCTAACCTAGATCCTTACCTTTTACTACCAACCAACAAACATCACCCTTCTAGATATTGAACCACCCAAAACCCTATACTATACCACTCTAAGTGATAAATACATAGGTGAATCCACACCAACCCTTTCCCTATGAACACTCCCTAGTTAAACACTTTCCTTATGGTAAAAAGGAACCCTAGGCAATCCCAATCTCTCTCACATGGATACCCACCATATTCCTTCTCAAAAGAGGAAAAAAGGTTCCTAGACCTCATTATTCCACTTATTTTCCAATGGTTCCCATAAGAAGAACCCTTTATCGACTTCTAACCCATGGACTATGATAAGTATACATCATCACTATGATACACCAATCCTGATGATGGATTCTCAATCAATTCTATTCAAAAACCCTTAATCCTCCCATTAAGGGAGAATCAAAGGTTCATAGAACACACTCACTTATTTACCAAAAAAACTCCCATGGTGAACCACACACTAATATTTAATCAATAAATACTAAATAAATCACTAAAAACTATAGGTGTTTTATAGTATACCCAAGACTCAACCTTTTTACATTCCTCACACAATGAATCACATGGACCTTAGACTATGTTTAACCTCTATATGAGTAACTCACATATGAGCTTATCATTGAAGAAACCATTAAATGACCTACCCATATGATACCATTCTAAATAACCCATTTGATACCATTCTAGTGACACTTTTAATTTATCTAATGATTGGAGACCCATTCAAGGTATATTACATGAAACTTTTCAAGGTGCTATATGGTTTCATAGTCTTTGGGTGATCTTAAAATCACCAAACACAGTATGAAATATTAATTTTGAGCCTTATGGATTCTACCTAATTTATATCATGATTCCTAACCTTCTTAGTCCAAATTTAGGTTTACCTAAACCAAGATCCCATTCATAAATAAAAAAATCATAAAAATCATGCAATATATTGTTTAATATGTAAGGGTCCAATTATTTAGGATCATTAAGAGTTATCCCCTTCAATATCATAACTTGATTCTTCCTAATTCATTAAAAATTTAAAAATCTATAATTAAATCCCAATTTGGGGTTTTTAGTAGAGTATTAATAAAATAGTGATAGAAACCACAAATATAAGGGTGTGTGAGTTTATCCATAACCATAGGAACCCACTTCCATAGATGGATCACAAATCATCTAAATAATGAGTACCCAAGGGCTTAGATAAACTGAGGGGAGGGGTTCAACTACATAGTATAGTAAAGTGGGTGAAGTTACTAGTTAAAATTTATAAAAATAAATCCATAAATCACCATGCTGGACCCCACTTAAAATGAGGGTCAGGTATACTACTGAAATTTTGATGGAATCCTATCAGATTATTGGTGGTTTTCCACTAATATTTTTGGGCATGATAATGGCTACAAAGACACTACTAGGAACCATAAATCCTTCAATGACACTCTAATATCCATCCAATGGATTGTGTTTCTATCCAATATTTGGATTTTAAAATCTCAATTCTCAGTAACTCACCATAGGTATTTTTTTCCTTCTCCTACACCTCCAAAACATTATATTTACTCGCTAAAACATTTCCAAATATCCCTATTAATTCAAAACTCTAAATCTAAATTCTCAAAAACATTAATTCCATTTGAGTGTGTCTCAATTACCAATTCTATTGAACCATAATGACATGGGTTATTACATAATATTTTTAATATGGATTTTTATCCCTAGGAATCATCCTTGAGATTCTCCAAACTTTTAATCCATCCATTGGAACTTGATTCCATCTCCCATTCTCTATTATTATCTTGGATACTAATGTACACCCATTGAACCCAATCCATATGAACAAACATTTCTTTGAAATATTATTATTTGATCTAGAATACACATAAATCATTTCCTAGATTTTTAATCCAACACAAATTCCACCTCACCCATATGATCCTAGAAAAAAAGCATTAGTTGGTACTTTATTTCTCCCATATCTTCTAAAATCCCACAATAAATAAACCATGGAACCAATTCCTCATACCAAACATGATTTCCTATCTTAGGAGACATTATGAAATATTTTAATTGGACATTCCTATCATCTATAGTTAAAAATTTTAGTTTTTGAATGATTGATGACAACTCTAAGATGTACTTGAGCATAACCTGACTATCCCCAACAGATTACAAAACCTGACCAGAAATTAGTGCTATGAACTATCCCTCAATTAATTATCCTCATCATTAAACACTATCTATGAGTACTAATAATCTCCAACCCAAGATTCACACTAGATCATTACTTGAATTTTCATATCAATCATTTACCAATGCACTGACATTCCAAAATACCTGACAATGCTCTAGATCATTCATAAAATTCCACCTCTAATGGATAACATGAAATCCAAATCCATCCAAACACCATCGATCAAAACCCAAATACCATATTTTTAACTATTCAAGCATAACTCACTCACTTACATCCGAAAAATGATTAAAATCTTTAATTATTGTTTTTTCTGGTTCACCACGTAAGTCATCCATGATATTCCCTAAGATTATCCTGGAATGAGGGTTGTGATATCAAGAATTCTATGATGTTCTACCGACCATATTACTACACTATTCATCACTTCCAAAATACCAACCTACCTAAACATAATCATTATCTAAGTATTATTGTTTATGTTCTATAATCATTTATCCCAAAATTCCCATATCACATCTCAATATAGGGTATAAAGAAATCACGATACATTGATATAATGCTATCTAATCACACTATAAATCATCCCCACAACACCCACTTTCAGATAGATATACTTTAACTAAAAAAAGTAATCATTGTAACATGAATCTTTCATTACCACTTGTTTCAAACCCCACAAAATCCCATGAGAAACCCATAATTGTTTTTAATTACTCATATCATCGAATCCAAGGAATATCTATTACTATTAAAAAATGCACCAAGTGATCTATCCCATTAGAATCATTTAGAGTTCATTATTTTATTAAAATTTTACCAAAGGTAGATATTGATCCTACATACCTTATAAGTCAAGAGAATATTATCTCAATATATCTTCCAATGTTTGGATAGTCCTTTTAGACTTCCCATTAGTCTGGGAATGATAAACAGTCCTTAAATGTATCTCAATGTTGAGATACTTAAAAGACTTATAGAATTTTGATTTGAACCAAGGGTCATGATCATATATAATCAATATAGGTGACCCATGAAGCCTTACAGTTTCATTGATATAGATCCAGGAAAGGTTCTCAAGGGGTAGATATTCTCTTATTTCTAAGAAATGACCATGCTTAGTAAGACATTTAATGATGACCCATATAACATCATTCTTCCTTAGAGACTTTGGGAGTCCAATGAAAAATTCCATTGTGATATTGTACCACTTATATATAGGTATAAAAAGAGGTTTCACGAATCCCTTAGGATGTTGTATTTTAGCCTTTACCATCTAGAATACTAATCATCTAGACACATAGTATGCAATTTCACAATTCATACCATCCCACTAGAAATTTTCTCTTAAATCACTATACATATTTGTACTAATAGGGTGTATAAATAAATTTGATATACATGCTTCATCTATTAGTTCCATCTTTAACTCTATTATATATTGAACACATAACCTTTGCACAAACTTCATCACTCTATATCTACAAATGAAGTATATAAATTCACCATCTTTTACCACTTTAATCATCCTATGTAAGTTATCATAATTCTATTGGGACTTCTCTATATTTTTTAGTGAGTATGGTTTAATGATTTCTTAAAAAAGTAATTATGGATCCCCTTGTCTAAAAAACACCATATCAAAATTTACTAGATCTCAATGCATGGTCCCACCTAATCAATGCATAATACACCTAGTTTTATTTCCTAGGGTTGTAGTGTATCAAGAAATCATAGCCCTTGAGTAGTTATAAATGTCTTCTTTGCCTCATATTGAGATCCTTTTTAGAGAAGATATACTTAAAAATATTATGGTCAGTATATATATATATATTTCATCTTTCACCATATATTTAGTGTATCTATATTTTCAAAGAACATATCATATCTTACAGCTCAAGGTCATGAGTTCAATAGTTCTATTTATGGATTTTCAATTGCCTTTATGCATAGGCAATCACCCTGTCATTCTGCATAAGGACAAAACCAAGTCTTTTCTTCGATGCGTCACTATAAATTATAAATCCTTCCTTAACTAATGGTAAATTTAATACTATTTTATTAATCATAATCATCTTTATCTCTTAATTTTTCCCACATTCCCTTAACCATGTGAATTTGAACCCTTTATGTGTTAACTTGGTTAACAGGTTGGCCAATGAGGAAAAATATTTAACAAAACTCTGATAGTAACCTAATAAACTCTTGAAAATTTAGATCTTAGTTATGTTTATTAATATAGGACATTATTTTACTACCTTTACTTTGAAGGGTTAATAGATATTACATACCTAGAGACAATATATCCAAGAAAAGAGACTTCATTGATCCAAAATTCGTACTTACTATATTTCCTATATAATTTATTTTTTCTGAGGGTATCTAAAATTATTTTTAGATGAATCTAATGCTCTTCATATATATTAGATTATATCAAGATATCATCAATGAATAACAAAATAAATTTAACAATATAATCCTTGAATACTATATTAATCATATTTATAAAGGCAGAAGGTTCATTAGTCAATCCAAAAGGTATTATCGTAAACTAATAATGTTCATACCATGTTTTAAATATCATATTTAGTATATCATCATTATTAACCCTGAGTTAATGATAATTAGAGAAAATATCAACCTTTGAAAATTATTGGTCTCTATGAATTTTATCTTATAATTCACTAATGTGTGGTAAAGGATACTTATTATTTATAGTAATGGAATTGATCTCCCTATAATCGATGCACAGTCTCATCGACCCATACTTATTTTTCAAGAATAAAACATGCGCTCTTCATACTAAAACACTGGGTCATATAAATCACCTATCACTCAACTCCTATAGTTATTTATTCAACTCCAAAAACTCTAATAGTTCCATTCTATAGGTAGTTTTAGATTTAGGTCTTATATCAGGAATGAGTCCAATAGAGAAATCAACTTCACACTCTCGTGGATGACTAGGTAATTCTTATGGAAAACCATCAATGATTTTTTGTACCACATATACATAATCCATACTTGGGATATATTACTTATATATAGATCATTATTGGTATCCATTTATTCCCAAAATTTCATTTAGGAGATCCTATTAGGGTATGATTCAAACATGATTTAGAAAATTAATTTTCTCCTCTAAGTATAATATATTCTAACTCACCTTCACAAATCTCAATATTATTCTCTTGAAAATAATTTTTTTTCATTATACTTTGAAATAAAATTCCATAAGAAGGATTATATCAAAGTTAATCATAGGTACAATAACTAGGTTTTAAAATAGGGTATGCCTATGCATCATAATTGGAACATTCTAACACATTTTTGTTGTAATAATACTTTCACTTGGTGTCTTAATTTATAATTCCATTACTAAGGTACTAGGGAAATATATAATGTTTTTTGGAAAACATAGAAGATATAAAAAGTGTGTGAAGATCAAGAATAAAATAAAACATTATTTAATTCTAAGTCCACGATCAAAGTACCAACCACCACATTATTAGGAACTTTTAATTCAGCTGTGGTAATCTTATAGGCTGGGACTTTCTCCCATGGCCTTTTTTGAGGTAAATCCCCTTGAAATTCTGGGAATTTGTTCAAATAATGTCCCTTATATCTATAGTTAAAGCATTAAACATCAATATCTTCTACCTTGACCTTTAATTGGTGATATTGATGGAATTTTTCTTATACTTGTAACAAAATTCGCTTCCCTTCCCACCCCCAGGGTGTTCCTTCCCACAGTTATCACATGTGGGAAATAACACCCTTCCTTTTCCCCCTTTTCCTCATTTCTCTTCCCATGATTCTTAACCAACCGTTTCTTCTCCCAATTTCCCTTGAATATATACATCCTATATAACTTATTTTTTTATCTTAATAGAACATGAGACTATATTCTCATATGATGAAAATGTTTAAGAGACCAACGCCCTTCAAAGTCTCAGATTTAACCCATTAAAAAATGATAAATATTAATTTTT
This sequence comes from Viscum album, assembly GCA_963277665.1. Taxonomy (NCBI): domain Eukaryota; kingdom Viridiplantae; phylum Streptophyta; class Magnoliopsida; order Santalales; family Viscaceae; genus Viscum; species Viscum album. Next base: position 1,150,087,618 of record OY728128.1, read on the forward strand.
GTTCTAAATACATAGTCTTAATCATATCTATCTAACATTAAAAATTTATCTTCACACTCTATTATGTTTTCCTTCTCCTTTTGTCTAAGATTAAGAAATTTCCTTTCCATTTCTACTCTTTGACCATAATGAAAGTATTTTTCATAGAATACCTCCTTAAACATTCTCTATTCCATGAACTTTACCTCATCTTCCTCTTTAGTGTTTTGAATTATTGAAAAACATTGGTTTCAACCTCCCTTAAAATTATAGATCACCATAATGACTTTTTCCTTCCACTACTTCCAAAAGTGAGAAGTATATTCTCTAGGGACTTGATCTATTTTCCAATTACCAATAGATTAATAGTTCCACTGAATGCTAGAGGTTGTTTTCAAATTAAGATATCCAACATAGTTACACCATGTTGTGGATCATTAGGTTGATCTATGTGGGTGAGATTATTTTTTATAACCTGGGTCAGCTACCCTATATGGTTATGAACCGATTATCCTCAACTATAGCTTCATTAACTTGTTTAGGAGGAATATACCTGAATTGACTATGGGTGTTGATATGATTCCCATTCCCCAACTATTATCCATGTATCTACCATGGTATACACATAATAATATTATGATATTAAATTTTAAAATAAAATTCATATTAAGTTTTCTAGAGTTTTCCCTATAATTTTTGAGTATTTTTTTATAGAACGTGTTCCATACCACTAGGTTCATCTAAATCTAGACCCCAAAATTCCTACTAAACTTTCCATGATACCAATCATAACATTCCAAACTCTATAAACCCTTAAATAGTAGTTATATTATGTTATTGTTATATAATACCAGATTCCACAAAGGATCCAATAGTTTAGTATTCTTGGAAGACTAGATACATACATAAATTACATTTAAAAATATAAGAAATAGCATGCAAATATTGTGAGAAAATTATTATCCCTTTGACTATATCCATAAATATTATACATAGTCTCCATCTAGGTTTCCTAGGGAAAGGAAAAAAATAAAGGCGAGCTTAGATGCTTAGTAAGGATTAACATACAATGAAATCTTTTATAACATAAACTTGAAATAAGTGATATGGTATGAATAAATGAATAAAATGAGGCTGAATTCAACTGAAACTGAGGGAATTCTACATCCATTACAATAAATGAAAACATGTATAATAGTAATTATTCATCTCATATTGATGTAATTCATAATTCCAGACATCAAAAATTTCTTTCAAGGCCTTGTTCCAATCACTATCCTATCATGGAAAGTTATATACACCAAAACCCAACCTATTTTTCCTCATGAGACCTATTGATGCATCGAGGTGATATATAATTTTATGCCCCACCTGTCACTTGACTAAGTCTAATGAATTCTCATAAGATTCAATAATACCTTTCATACCATTCCCTACGAAACCTATTATTGAGTAAAACATGTATATATATATAATGAGAAATATTAGAATTAAATAAATTCACATTCAATAGAAATATGGATTTTTAGGAGAACATCACTTAATCAACTTAGAATCTGTGGGGTTTTTTGTAATATCCTTTTATTTGGAAAAGAAAATTTTGGGAACCCCCAAAATAGGCATTTTATAATTCTGATTTTTGATTGGTAAACAAAAAGTCTTCTGAAGATCCTAGTTGTGGATATTAGAAGTTAGAGGAAAATTTAATACATCTACTCATGAATGTGATAATATTGAGGGAGAAGAAAATTAAAAAATAATGAGTCACCATTGGACAGAAAATAACTATGAGGAGGCTAAGAGAAAACAAGATACTCTCAAGAAAGAAGAAGTGGGGTTTTCTACATGCTATTGTTAGGAATTAAAGGAGATACCAAGCCCAAGTCAAATCTATACATCATCTTGGTTTCAAATAGGATGTTTGAAAAATATAATAATAAGAATAGTGGTAATTCCAATGAGTATGATACATACAATGTATTACCTATCGAGTCCTTGGAAGATTGAGTTTAGACATCCCAAAATACTAATTCATAAGTTTTAGGAGCTATGAAGTTAATAGTGACCTAGTTCCACACATAATTTCTTGAAGAAAAAAGGTAGTTGAAGACTCTGTTTTAGGAAGTAAATTAATATTTTTGGATGTAGTGACATCCTGGATAATATTGGTGATCTAATTCAAATGAGGAAGGAAATTGTAAGACTATATGGTGTGATTTTGATTTGAATGCCTGGGATATAGTATAAATATCCCTTTAATTTCATAATATAGTACAATATTTTTTCACATGAATAATATTGCGAACCCCTCACCCATTTAATATGGATATAGAGAGAGAGAGTGAGTGATTTAGGATATCAACAAACCACTTCCATTTATAATTGATAAAAATATTCTAGTGGAAAATCTATGACTCAGATAATAGTAATCACAATAAGGAGTTGGTTTACCACATATGGGTTGGACCTTGTAAAAAAATTTTGTTCTTTACTTTCCTAATTTAATTTCTTGCATGTGGTGTATGTGTGTTAGATGAACAAAAGAAGATCCTGTTGATTCTTAACCATCTGTAGAGGTTCTAAAGACTAAAGGGGTGGAAATAATTAAAATAATAAATTAGTTTTAGGTAAAAATGGTCACACATTATTCACCACCTCTCATGTGTGTTTGTATGATCCTACTAGGACTTTAAGAATCTTTTATATGATATAGAGTATACACATGATATAATAATCTCAAACTTATTATCTAGACCAAATTACAAAATTACATCACATAGAATATCATACGGTCATTGATATACTTAGCTGTGTATACTTAATATGAATCAATATTACATGAGTATGAATGTAGAGACCCCGACCCCAGAAACCCAGGAGTCGGTGCCTTCTGAACATGATGTGTTATCTTAAAATAAAACACACTTTGTTAACAACACATCATGTCCCATACAGAGGATCGTGTGCGGTTCGGGTTCTGGGAAACCAGAAACTTCTGAAACAGTTCATCTTTTAAGAGCTGATACCTGAAAATTTTAAATCAAAACGTAGGGTGAGCATTGAAATACTCAGTAAGGGGTTTTAAAAAGAAATTAAAACAGTGTAACATTTGAAAACATTCTTTTTAAAAGAGATTGAACACTCATTAAAGGAAGACTATAACACATAACATAAAAATGCTAAATCAAGGTTTTCAAGAAGATCATGAAACAATTATGTTAATTATCGAAGGAGTAAAAATGGTTATTATAAACAAGTACAACATGTGTCTTACTTAAGCATGAATTAAACAGTTAAAATTAATTCATAATCAGAGTTTCGCATAAAGGAAACAACTAAATTTTCATATGATGGTTACTATTCTATTAAGTGATAAGCACCAATCATGCTCTAAGCTTATACCAGTGAAATAAGAACTTTATAAAAACTTAAAGGCATTAGTTGTAAAAGAAATTTATCTTTATAAAGAACTTGTTACATAACTTGAATCATGTGGCATCAACATTCAATATTGACAATCATTTCGTTTCACCAAGGTCCATCCCCAAGGTGTCATTAAAAATTACCAAGGTTATTCACCAAGGTATCAGTCTAAAAGGTCATCTCTAGAGATTAAGTCTTTACCCAATTCATTGGAGCGCTATCAGGGCGCACCCTTAAATTTGTCTTTATCATCATGTGAGCCACATCGTTCATTATTTACTTAAACCGTTTGTATATTCAAGATGTCCCATACCACCTTGGATATCTCATTCATTTTCATTTTACCCAAGGTGTCCCATACCACTTTGGGTAATCTAATTTCTTAGTTCATTTAGTGATATGTTATAAGCATGAATTATGTACAATAATTAATAATGAACCACCACAAATTTTTCTAATACAAGGTATGATGGTTAACTTTACAACACGTGTCAATAACTAATCAAAGGCATACATAGCTTAGTAAAACGTCCTTTTCACTAAAGCATATAAAATAATGATATACTAAATAATGAATCTTTGTCATTATAAATCCATGGAAAAAGGAGTGCTTAAGGAAAACACTTGAAATTATTTACGGTGATAAATAGGCCCTTGAACCAAAATACATATTTTATCATAAGACTCATCAGGGCAATTTTAGATAAACCTCTTTAATAAAACATGTCCATTTTTGTGTATTTTTTTTAAAAAAAAACACATTGGTTTAGCAATCATACAAATCATATCTCAATAAAATCTTACCTGGATCAAAGAATAATTTAATTCCTGTTATTTATAAAAGAATATAATGGGGTTTGGAAATTATTCATATAAATACATATACACGTATCCATATATACCCGAAGTGTATATAGGGGTTTTACACAATTCAAAAACAAAGTCTATTAAATCCCTTAGGTAATTGAAGGTTTCCAACCATAAATTGCTTACATGGTTGAAAACTAAATCCATATAAGGTTTTTCATAAACATAACCATATGTATAAAATTTTTGTTTTACAAACATAAATTCACTTAAAATAAAAGAACATAGTTTGCAAATATATATCTAAAAAATTTTATTTAAAGATTGATACCCAAAATAGGCTGGGATAGGTCATGAGAAAACATTCATGAAACTATATATATACATACCATATACATTAAATACAAGTTTGGGATTTTTAGAAAACCATAAAATAAAACTGTATATACCGTTTGTAAAAAAAAACAATGTACAACCCGGGGGATTTGTAAATGTGCATATATAAATTGTATATATACCGTTTACATATATATGAAACCGTATATACACAATATATAATAACTGATGCATTTGTACATATACATATAAGTAGTATATACAGGTTTCTCAAAATGGAAACAAGGTATATACGCACCCTTACATATGCACCCCACTTGAAATACAAAGGCCAAACTCCTTGAAGGTAATACAAACTGAAGGTTTTATATTAAGTATATATAAATATAAAAAAAAGATAAACTGTATATATACCGAGAGTATAAAATGGAGGTTCTTTTAAAAGAAAGCAAGCATGCAAGGACCCTTACATTGCATGGGGAGGAGGATCGGACCAGGTGCACCTCGCTGGGTTGCTGGGAGTTCGAGGGAGAGAAAGTGAAGGAGGAACCACCTCGGTTTCATGAAGCAGGAGGCGTTTATATAGGCCTTGGCGTTTATCGGTGACTCGACCCAAGAGGTTAGATCGAAGTGGGAAAGACGAAGGAATAGTGAGCTAGTAGGGGGGTGTCTGGAGGTCAAGAGGAGCAGTGCGGGGGAGAGGCCGAGGCATCCTTGCGCAAGCCTACTGGTCGGGTGCTGTTGTGAGGAAGAAGACGACGGCTCGACGTGGTAACAGAATGGACAGCCGGGATTCACGAAGTGGAAGATCGCATGGCTGGAGAGGGTGCGGGAAGAAATTTAAAGAGATCGGTTTAATGAGATCAAGGGCCGGGATTAGATCTCGGGTGAGATCAGACGGTCACGGTGATACGCGGGGGGATCGTGTGGCTAACAGGTTCGGACGGTCGAGATCAAAGCGTGATTCGATCGGATGGTCCTGATCACGTGGAACGCGTCCCACATCGAAACGATCCGCGGTTGAGGCGCGATTTATAATACAAAGCGCGTAGCAACTAGAGCAATAACACGAACACACACACACTGATGCCTTATACACGGGCCCCATGTGGGCTTTGGCTCACCCCTACGCAACGCGCACCGTGGGCCTTACACATGGGCCCGCGTGTGACTGGACAAACCCATACCCGAACTGGGCCTCGGGACGCGTCTTGGACACCCAGTAAATGCTTTGGGACCCCGTGGTCGGCACCTCGGGTCCCTTGGGGCTTGGTCTCGGCCTAGAGGGCTTGTCCCTTAAGGGATTCCCTCGGCTTGGCTGGGCCCCAACCTATATTTTTTATTAAAAAATTATTTAAATTTATAAAATAACTAGTATAAGTATACTTATTTCAAAATAAAGTATAATATAAATATTTATACTAAAAAGAGTTAATTCAATAAAAACAAATAGTTTTAATTTAAAAATCTAAATCCTTTTACTAGCTTATGTAATATATTTCATATCAACATAAATTTTTTTTCCATAAAAACTTATTTAGACTTCTGAAATAACCAGTTTAAGTATACGTAGTTCAAAATAGTGTGTAATATAAATATTTGTACAAAAATGAGTAATTATACAATAAAAACAAATAGTTTCGACTTAAAATTTAAACCCCTTTTCTATAAATCTTTTAAAAGATATACCTCACATATTTTTCATAAAAAACTAGTATAACTATTTGGATCTTTAAAATAAACTAATATTTGTTTTATAAACTTTAAAAGACCAAAAGTTTACCCAAAATTCATAATTTTAGTGGTCGAAAGATACAATTATTATAGATACCCTTTAAACATATCTTTTACAAAAAGAATACTAAGTTTTCAATATACAAGTATCCATCGGGATTTTGTGAAAACAAAAGGATTTATTTCCAAGAATACTCTTTTTATTTTAAAACTATGATTATAATAATATCATAAATTATAAGAGCATAAAAAAAAACAAGCTTTCATATAAAGATAAACTTTATCAACCGAAACCCAAAAATTGTTTTGAAAACCCAACGGCTATATCTCTAACGGTCATAACTCTAAGGACCATTATAAAAGTAGGGGAATTTTACAAAATCAAAACACTTGAACCAGAAAGGATGGCTCTCCTCATACCATTGGTGTTGAGCATGTGTGCCGTGGCTCTGGCTGTTATATTCTTCACACCGATGGACCCTGAAGACGATGACTATCCGATTACTCGAGTTGTTATTCTTAGTAGTCTTTCTGTGGATGTGTTAGGTCTCGTGCATGGTATTTTCAATTAGTTGGGTCTTTTTGCAATGTAACTTTTAAATATATACGAGTTTACTGTATTCTTTATGTTTTATTTTGTTTCACATTCTTTAATAGCACTCAAAGCATAAAATAAAACAAGAGACATCATTAAAATCACAACAAATAAAACAAGATACATTACTAAAAGCATAACGTTGTTCACTTGGACCAGTTCATAAAACCTAGGGAGTCACAATGAAAATATAATTATCATGTGGAAATTTATACATTGATAAATTTCTTACACCATCCTTTAGGCTGAGCTAATTAGGGGTGGATGGGTATATTGCTAATCATGTTGTCGGTTGAGTTTAACTAAGATGGAATTTGTTCCCTTGTATGAAAAGTATGTCATCTATGACCATGATTGAATTAGACTAAATAAATTTATGGCCATGCTTAGTTAAATTAAATTTTATTCAATTAGTTACTTAGATTAATGACATGTGACGTATTCATTGAAACTGGTTAGTCTATATTAGAGAATCATGAATATATGAGAATACTAGATTGGTATGTTCCACATATAGCGGTCAATTGATGTCATGTAAAAATGGATTATATAATAAAACATATTATTTATAGAGATACATATTATGGAGGGAATATTTATATAGATATATGAGTTTTTTTAATCAAGATCATACCAGACCCCTTTATAGCTTGAGTTGCAATGAAATATTTCTAAAAGATGCTCTTTTCTTACATTTATGAATTAGGGAATTCATACTTGTTTTTAATGATTAAAAGGACCAAAGGGTCACACATAAGTTCCAATAATGAGGATTTTTTTATAAAATATTTATCCAAAATTTTAGAAATATTGTGACAATCACATTCAAAAGAGTTTGGATAAATTTTTTAAGTTTTGTAAAGTTGTGTATAAATTCTATGAGGTTTTAGTTTAAGTGGTTGATTGATGAATATTTTTCATTAAATATCAAACCATACCATCATGAAATTCACTATATAATGTTCAATTCCTTCATGTGTTCTTTTATACCACATCATTATGTGTTTATGGAATGATATATGATATCATTCAGTCAACTCTCCCAAGTAGTTTATCATTATAATTCAACTTATTGGCCCATAATTTTACTATGTTTAGATAAATAATTAATAATTAAAGTATCCAAACAATTTTATTAATAAATTTGACAGAAGTTAAATGTTTTTTTTCATTTCATAATGTATGAATTGATTAAACTCAAAGTGGCTCCTTTATTCAGTGAAGGAAGCCTATAAAATAGAGTTTCTCAAACCCTATTCATAGCATAAGAGTCTATTATCCATTTCCTGAATCTCTCTCAATATACCTTTTCTCTATTTACCTTTTAGCAGGCGCTATTAACACAAAAATTTGGATAATATGTCATAATAAAGTGTTCAATGATTCTAGTGGTGGGTGGCTATAGTTGGAGTTAGGATTTTTTTGGTTGCTACTTTGATAATTTGATCAAACTCACTTCTAATAAATATTAAAACCATGGGTAGTGAAGTATGAACATTTTATAGTTTTTATATTTCATTTTTTATTCCTATATAAGTCTATGTTGGCATGAGTTTTGTGTTTTATTCTACTGCTTATGGGAATAGTGATGTCCCACAAAACCCATTAGTAGCAACAAAGAAGCATAAAGGTAGAAGGAGATCTTATAACCCAAAAATCTTGGAATCAAAAATCAAAGTAAACATAGATAAATATTTCCTCAATACATTATAAACATAGATGCAAAATTGAAAAATAATCCATGGGGAAGTCAAAGACTTAAACCCGATCAGTAAATAGAACATCAATTAAAATGAAGAAAGAGATGACATAGAATATCTAAGGTGAAAATACTTATTTTGAGAGATAAGATCCTATAATATTATTAAGAACAAACCCAATGTACATGAATATGAAATTAGTTCAAGTAATAGTCAATGAGTCAAGTAAATGATAGGAAATAACATATAATTTTATAAATTTTCAAGTTACATATTTTAGAAAATGATGTTCCAAATGAAACACAAAAAAAAAACATAGATCTAATGATCATCACACATCGTGGGAAAATATAATGAGAAACTTATATTAACACAAGTAGTAAAACATGAATCAAAGAAAAATATGAGCTAAATGATGAGAAAATATAATTGAGGGTAGGAAAATAAGTGTATAAATACCAAATGAAAAAGATATCCTTGATAGGTATATGTTAGGGCAATGTTGAGAAAACAAGAATGTGTCAACTGATAATGACACAAATATATGAATCTTCCTTAATAATCATGAAACATAAGTAATATATGAATTCAAGGTTTATAAAAATATTATAATTTTTATTTAAATAAAACCCTTTTAATACTATTTTGTGAAAAACAATATAATATCTATGCTTTTAGTAATTTTTGATTATAACCCTGGGAATACTATCTTTCTTAAAAATTCATGTAAAATAATTCACACATGGTTTTGAATCATAGTATTGGAAATTTATTCATTATTTTTTAATGTTTTAGATCCAAAAACATCAATACTATATTTTATATTATTTTGACCATGAAAATACTTATTTATATATAAAATATATTTTTTAAAATGGTAAAATATATTTTAGATTTAGGAAATTATTTTATAAATTTTTTAACAGTTAAAATTTGAAATTTATTATTTAAAAATAACACATGATTTTAGTTTTGTAAATGATTATTTCAATCACTACATAATTTTTACATCAAAATTAAAACATATAATATATCACATATACATACTGTATTTTATCATTCACCCTATAATTCCATATTTTTTAAAAAAAATCCAAAAAAATACTATTATATAATATTGGTGGGTCAATTCCAATTTTTTAATCAATTTTAGAAAAATTAGTAAAATCCCCATCTCAGTCACTGATCAGGACTCTAATGGAGAACCTAAAATTCAGATTTGGTCCATCAGGATTTTGGCAAGGAAGATCAACCCTATTTTTAATAGAGCTATTTTTTTCTTTTGCATGTTGGGATTTGGAGATTAAATCCTAATTTTGAGGTTTGGATGAATAATAGTGTAAATTTTTATCTCTATGATTTCTCTCTAGATATTCTATATTCTTTAGGTGATATCCTTTTTTAATTCTTATAAAAATCATGATCCATCGAGTACCTTGGACTAAGGATGATGAGATGATAAAAATATCCATGATTTGTTTTATAAATGTGATGAAATTTTAATACTAGATTGGTTATAATTATGATTTATTATTCAATATTAGGACAATATTTTATTTCTGGTGATTGAGGAATAGATTTATAGTGTCCCTGTCTCGATCACCAACTCTTGGCTTGATCAAGATATGATAAATATCCTTAGGTATACCTTCTTATATACTAGAGGATTCCATCTAGCAGTGAGAGTGTAAGAAAAGCATTACGTAGAATTTACCCTTGATATCAAATTTATAAATTAAAATATAAATAATTAAAACATCATAATATTACATTAGATCATGTGTATGAAATTTTTTAGTAAACAAATAACTATAATAAATAACCAAACACTGACATGTAGTATCAAATAAGCCTTTGGTATACAAGTGAGTCATACAATAAAAAAAGATATTTCCCTTTGGATGATCATATACAAGTATAATGAGTAACCCAAAAATAAAAATAAAACGAGACAATGGTATAATGTACTAAGCCTTTCCTCAGCCCTATCTCTACCATACCATCCAATTATCCCCATAATACCACTTTTACCAAGACTTGTGCTTAAAATTTATTCCATACATAAATTCTGTATTCCCACCGAGATGTACTTGCAAGGTGAGAGAATAAATATCCTAATGGAATGAACAAAAGAGCCCCTAATATATTCCACAATATACCATGTGAATGAAGGATAAATAAAAAAAGTGATAACATATAACATGAAATAAATCAGGTTAGTTTATTTTGTGCTAACTAGGTCACCAAACACCAAACCCTACATACTTAGAATCATGTCACAGAATCAAGATAGTTATACCAAACTTATGCTAATATAGTTCCCCAGTATTCTTGTTGGATCAACCATCTATAGGGTAACAATGGTGCCCTAAACCGTGTGTTGATCCAACCATAAAATGAAATAAAAGAAATACCTATATGGTGTCCTAAGATATAGCTATCATTTACATTGGGTGTAACAAATGGAAACCTAGATGATTTATTCATATATAGTAGGTATATTCAATTAGTGAAACATAAGGTGAAGTATCTTGGATCATTTCCATCACTTAGCATCTTATCATCAGTTGAGAGAGAAACAATGCCTCAGAAACACACTCTACAACATCAAAGTTAGGACAAATCAAATAAATAATACCCATAAAACACAACACATTCCTATAACCCAGATAGAAATTAACACATACCTAATAATCTTCTAGTGAGCATCATTTCTAGATCTATGATAGTGATCAGAACACACACTTTTCAACATAATTACTTACATCACCCAAGATTATTCATCCCAAAGAAATCATAATATATCAACTATCATTAATCAATAATCACCATAAACATAGGCTAGAACCTATCTCATAACATCCCAATTAAAATAATGTGTTAAGTTGAACTAATGATCTATCACATGAATCCCAAGGTAGAAAAACTCATCAAGCCTCTTAAGACCTAACCTAGGTACATACCCTTTAATACTAACCAACAAACATAACCCTCCTAGATATTGCACCACCAAAATCCTTGGATTATACCACTCCAAGTGCTAAATACATAGTTCACCCCATCAAAATCACTTTACCTATTACCCTATCCTAGTTAGACACTTTTCTTAATGGTACAAAGGAACCCAAGGCCTTCCCAATCTCTCTCACAAGGATACCCACCATATTTCTTCTCAAAAGAGGGAAAAAGGTTTATAGACCTCATTCTTCCACTTATTTACCAATGGTTCCCATAAGGAGAACCCTTTATTGACTACCAACCCAAGGAATATTCTAAGGATAACTCATCTCTATGATACACCAATCTAATTGATGAATTATCAATCAGTTCTATTTTAAGGCCCTTAAACCTCCCATTAAGGAAAAATCAAAGTTTCTTAGACCACACTCACTTCTTTACCCAAGAAACTCCAATGGAAAACCACTCTCTAACCTTTCATCAAGAACTAATCAATAAATCACTAAAACCTATATGGATTTTATGGTTTACCCATGACTCAAACTTCTTACGTTCCTCACACAATGAATCCCATGGACCTTAGACCATGTTTGTGACATCTCAAACTAGATTTTACTGAATGTTTCCTCAAGTCAGTGGTGCACATGGCCTCAAGCACAGCTCCCCGTACACTAGAGGCTACTGACTAGCAGTGATAGTCCAAGGTGGTATAGTGGTGTGACTATACCCTCATGATAAGAGTAGCACAATGGGGAAATGAATAGATAAATAGTAGAAGCATAATAAATAACTAAAAATGGATGGTAAAGAATCCAATAAAAATAAATAACTAACAACCAGTATCATATAAAAAATGATGATATGTCACATTTCCATCAAAGTAAACAAGAATACATGGCAGCATGCATGAAATACAATAAATTTATCAAAAGAGAAAAAAGACCAAAGACTATGTCCTATAGAATCACGATCCATAACTTGGTCATGTGATTCCCCACTCTTATGATATAGGTAACTCAAGTATCAACCACTGGGTGATTTCCCCTATCCCTACCCACATCCACATAATCTTCCTAGGTACCATCAGTTTCCTAGATAGGGTATGAAAAAAACTTAGTAAGACACCACCAATAGTGTCTATAAATACCCAATCAGTGCATATACTATGACAATGTGCAGATAATAATGAAAATTAGTAATAAAAACTATAAAGGGGTCAGATATGGTTCTAAAAGGACACAATACCGACACTACTTACTTATACTTATGCCAGATAATATCTGAGTAAGAATCCATGTGTATAAAAATATATGGAATATATACATAGTGACATCTACAACCATATATGTGGATACTACTACTATCCTAGACCCCAAGGAATAACTTAGGAATCTATAATATGTAGCATGAGTATCATGAGTATCAAGGGACGTAATGCCTGATATCAAAATTATAGGGGACACCATGCCTAGTATCATAGTAGTAGGGTCGCCATTCCCATATACAAGAGTAAGGTTCATTATGACCAATATCATATAAATAGGGTCACCATGCTGGAATCATATCACTAGGGTCACCATACCCAAATCATAACAATAGGGTCTCCATGATTGTATCATAGTCGCAGGGTTCTTCATGATCAGTATCATATCAATAGGGTCTCCATGCCCTAATCATATCACTAGGGTCACCATGACCAAATCATAACAATAGGATCACCATGTCCGTATCATAGTTGTATGGTCACCATTCCCATGTATCATATTTAATGAGGGTCACCATGCCTGTATATCACTATTAATGAGGGCCTCTAAGCTCATATATCATATCAGTATAAGGGATTCCATGCCAAATATAATTAAGTATAGGGGTCACTATTCCCACTATCATATCAATGATGAAAATCCAATGAACTTAATATGAGCCAATCAATGAAATTATTCTTTAATAATGGAATTCCCATTGTTCAATTTTAAATAGGGGATGTGGTCATACCACTCACTTCCATTCATTTCATTATAGATTGATAAGTGTGTTATCCATTCCATACCATAACAATTATTCATTTCATTTATGATATCACAATTAGAAGTCACTCCAAAACCATATAGTCTATGGTTGTCCATTTATAAATTTATAATAATATTGGAAAATTGATTGAAACACCTCAAGGGGTGGAAAAAATGGAAGGGGATCTAAGAGAATAATTAGGTTCTAAAGTAGACAACCAATTATAGAAAAATTCAATTTATGGGGTAACATATAGTGAAACTAGAATGTGGAACATGACACATAATATAAAGCATATTATCATTGAGGGATAAATACTATAACACCTACCTTATGTATATAGAGGATCAATTGTCCAATATCGACCTTTGGTTTGGTCCATATTGGAAGAAAATTACAAAATATATGAAAACCCTGAAAATAAGGCATATAATCCTGCACCTAAATAACTCCATCAAGATAAATAAAAAAGAAAAAAAGAAAAAAATGAATAGATTAATTACCATCATGCATCCAATGAGATCATTAGAAGTCGAATTATATGTCATATGGAAGAATTATCCAATAACCTAGATAGAGGGGAGGATGTTCTCCAATGATAGGAAAAAGGATCTCATCTCTTCTGGTATGAGGAAAAAATAAAGGGTGTTAAAATTTATAATCATTAAGGGAAAAACTATAAAATTTACAAAAAATAAGGGGTCACACAGTTTGGATGTACGGTTGGAAAAACCGTACGCAAACTGTGTTTGATAAATTGACTCAATAACACCCTCACACAGTTTATGCATATGATTTGGGAAACTATGTGCAAACCATGCTATTACATTTTGCTAAAAATTTCATATATTTCACATGGGCATGCGGTCTGGGTATCACGGTTAGGAAAATCATGTGGCCCACTGATAACCACTGATACTCCCCACACGGTTAGAAGAAACCTTTCAGATTGGGCTACATGGTTTCTACTAACCATGTATCCCAATGTTCTATTCCATTGGATGGGGTTTAAGGCTCCCAACAAGCCTAATACACCCCCATTTCCTCTATAGCCTCACTAGTAATCCATATTAGGTCAAAACCAAATAATTATACTAGAAATTAAAGGATCCATACCTCATAAAAAAACTAGGTTCTTAACAATATTCCCCCTAAAAGGAAAATGTCCCTGAATTTCCCTTATAGGGGTGGTACAATGCTTTATGGGAAAAAATTTGCCACTGAGCATATACGTCAACCTCCTACTCGCATTTATTGTCTTGTACATGGACATACTTCCATAGAACACACACTAAAGGGACATACCATCCTCATAGAGACTTCATGCACTGATCAACGATTCATATAGGATACCCCTAGAAAGATTCATTAGCATCCATATCAAGATCCCTGAGATCAAAAGTATGAGACAATTTGAAATGATAATGATGAAGCTGTGAAATGTGGAAGACGTCTTGCATGACACTGTACCTCTGAGGTAATAGAAACTGATAGGCTACCGGCCCTACTCTCTCCAATATCTCAAACAAACCAACATAATGAGGCGACAACTTCCCTTTCCTCCATATCTGTTTATGCCCAAGTATGGGTGATACCCATAAGAAAACACAATCCCCAAACTCGAACTCCATTACTTGTTGATGGAGATCGACATAAGATTTATGTCTAGAATGAGCAGTAGACATATGATTCCTGATCATCTGTACTTACTCTAAGTTATCTTGAATGAGATGAGGAATCAATAGTGCTACCTATCCTTCCCCTAACTAGCACCAGGGTGATCGACATGGCTGACCATATAGTGCCTTATAAGGATCCATGTGAACCATCACCTAATAGATATTATTGTAAGAGAACTCGACAAGAGGGATATTATTTTACCATGAACAACTGAAATCAAGGATGTATAATTAGAGCATGTCATCCAACACCTATATCTTCCATTCTAATTAGCTGTCGGTCTGAGCATGAAAATATGTTCTCAGAAGAACCTATATATCCAAAGCTCTCTGTAACACATTCCATAACTTCAATGTGAAATGAGAATCCCTATATGAAATGATAGTATGAGGGACCTCATGTAGCTGTATTATCTCATATACATATAGTCTTCCCAGCTCATAAGCTAAGAAAGTATCCCAGATATAAAGTAAGTGTTCTACCCTTTTTAATTGATCCATGACTACCCAAACTACATCGCTACCTCAGGGAGACCTCAGTAAGTTGAATATAAAATCTATTGCAACATCTTCCCATTTCCATTCTGGTATCTGTAACAGATATAAAAATCTAATAGGATATTAGTGTTATACCTTCACCTACTTACAGATGGAACACCTGGTGATAAAAAACACTATTTGAAGTTTCATACCTAGCCACCAATACTGTCAGCGCATATCACAATACATATTGGAGATACCTAGATTCACTGCCCACTAAGAGGTGTGTGACTCTCACATAGAATCCTACCTCATATATATAGAAACCAAAATAAACCCATGTATACGTAGGATGTCATCACCATTGATAAACCAATCTGGAGGCAGGTCCTCACCATAAATACTCTCCCATAGAGCCAAACCTTAAGGGTTTGAAAACCACCTCATCTTTAATATCTCAAGAAGTGGATAGGTCACTGATATCAATGTAAGCACAAACTTTCCATGATATTCTTGAACCTCTATGTTCATATTATAAAATAGATCCATAAGTTTCCACTCACTACTAGCATCTTGAACTACTTTTTTCTGAGTCCCCCTATTCATAAAATCATCAACAACATTTCCCTATCTAGGCATATAGGAAAGCTTGAAGTCAAAATACTGTAGATATTTAACCTACCTTCTATGCCTAAGGTTCAATTCATGCTACATGAAAATATACCTAAGGATTTTGTGGTCCATAAACACCAAAAAATTCTATCCCAGAAGGTAATGCCTCCCAAAATCCAATGAGTGAACAAAAAATTACAACTTGAGATCATGCATCATGTAATTAAACTCATGAGGCCTCAACTACCATGACCCATATGCAACGACTCAATATTCTTGCATCAAACTTCTCCTAGCCTGATACCCGATGAATCACAATAGACTGTATAGATTCTTCCTGACTCTAGAAGAATTTGGATTAGTGCTAAAGTCAGTCTCCCTTTTAGATCTTGAAAGGCTATCTCACAGGATTATGACCATATAAACTTCACACCTTTCTTAGTTAATTCATAAGGGGTTCTTTTAAGCATGATAGGTCCTATATAAAACAAATTTAATAACTATATATCCCCAAGAAACTCTTTATGTCAAAGACATTCTTGGGATACTCCTAGGTAAATATAATTTTCAACTTCTCTGGGTCAACTGATACTCCTTCATCTAAGATAAAATAACCCAGGAAGTGACCCATATTGATCCATAAGTGGCACTTGCTGAGATTATCATACATCTTGTGTTCTCTCAGTGTATTCAAATGGATTTCAAGATGTGTGCTATGGTCACTCTGAGTATGAGAATACCCCAAGATGTATTCTATGAAGACAACAACAAAAAAATCCAGATAGGGATAGAAAACCTTATTCATAAAATCCATAAATACCATTGGTGTGTTAATAATACCAAATTACATAACTGGGTACTCATATAAACTGTATTGACTATGAAAATTTGTATGTGGTATATATGAACCTGTCACCTACACTTGGTGATAACCCAACCTCAAATCAATCTTTGAGAAAAACCTAATTCCTCTAAGCTGGTCGAAGAGATCATCTATAAGAGGTAAGGGATTTAGATTATTCATAGTAATCCAATTCAACTTACGGTAATCCACACAAATACTAAGGGTTTTGTATGCCTTTATGGTGAAAAGAACTAGTGAACCCCAAGGAGTAGTACTGTGCTGTATAAAACCCTTCGCCTCCAAGACCTCTAGCTACCACTTGATATCCTTCAACTCAATAGTATCCATCCTATAAATAGGAATAGATACTAGTGAATATATAGAAACTATCTCTATAGTAAACTCTACCTATCTATTAGAAGGTATCCCTAAGAATTTTTCAGGAAAAACATCCCTGAAATGATTGACTATGGGAGGGAAATCAACCTGATGTAATCTATGATCATTTATAAAAAGGATAGAAATCTTGGTGGTCACTCCACCTAGACCAAGATGATATGGTCCATCTCAACCTGCCTAGACATCCCACTCACCCTTATGAATATAAGTTCCACCCTTTGGTGATGTGAACAACACACTCCAATAATAACAATCCACATAGGCATGATAGGGGACCAACCATTCCATCCTGAGAATAACATAAAAAACCATCATCTTGAGGATGAAGAGGTCTCATAAGAAATGATAGATTACTACCTCAAGGGGTAATTCCTTGAACTGTCATACACTCTATGAATTTATACCCAAAGGTGTATCAAGCATCATCATGCCACATGATTACTCAATATCAAGACCAAGTCTCTCCACAACATCCATAGAGATAAAAGAGTGGGATACACCTGTATCAAAAAAAGAATATAAAATAGTAGATTCTACTAGAATAGTACATCAAATAGTAGATTTCTCGATACCCTTATCCTTTGGTATAAGCTGTACTGGATAAATATGACCCGATCCACAACCTTGTGCTGCAACCTGACTACCCATAGTGGGTCTTCTATACTGGTGCTACATATATGAAGCCTGGATACCTTGGACAAAACCCCCTCCTCCTCTTGTATGGTCAATAATACTCCATATACCAACCCATCAAGGTGCTACTTATCCCTATCCTAAATGTGGAACTGATATGGATCCTCTCCCACTAGAAAAATATGGGAAGGTCTTGCAAAAACACTGAAGATGACCCAATCTTCCACAGCATCGACAATCAACAGGGCCTTTGGGACACTAGGTATTCTTATGACCATGCTTCCCACACCAATTAAAAACCACATAACTATTAGTGTGAGTATCTTGGGTGGTGCATCTCACATGTGTAGTCTCAAAGCATCGCTTCTATCCTCTAGTAGAACTTGTAATCTGCTTCAGTTCTGAACTACCCTAGATCACACCATTAGCTTCCCTTATATTTTTCTTAGTGATAAGATCCTAGTTCACTATACCAGACATGGTATTCAATCAAAAAAAATCTAACTAAGAATGAATAATAAGCCTAATCCTATCCTCAAATAATCTCTCTTTCACTGACTCGTTAGCAGTATAGATAAGTGCAAAGTACTAAAGCTCTATAAAATGATTTTAGTGGTCCATAAATATCATATAACCCCACTGAAAGTTTATAAACTCCCTAACATGATCATCCCTCAGGGTCTTGAGAAATAAATAGTCATAAAATCTATATTGGAAATCCCTCCTAATCACTTCCCGATATTGACCTGTCTAGTTCAGAATACCCCACAAGTGTTTGGAGGATCCATGAAGAATATAAGTAACAAGATTCACTATCCTATAAGAAGGTTTTTTAAGGCACTATAAGATATATAAGACCATCTACAGGCATAAATCTATAGCCTGGGGGCCACCATCCCCTGAAAAATTAGGTGGATGTTACTACTAAAATTCCCACATAAGCTCTCCAATAAAAGGGGAAGGTTGTATAACTCCATGAGTAGTCTGAATAATCCATATAAACTCCCTTAGAAACTATATATCACCACCTACATCTAGAATAATAAGATTTTCCATAGTTGGAACTACTAGATGTATCACTAGTGGCTCAAGGCTGACCGCCTCCAGAGCATGGTCATCACTACTCTCCTGGCACACAACATGAGGACGTCATGGTGGAATAGCTCTACAAATTACAAACTCATGGCTTAGATAGATTTAATTATAATAAATATCACATGTACATTAATAGGATATGTACAAGCCTTCCTATATAAAATTCACACCCCTCTTCCTTCTCATAAAATTAGGTATGGGTGATAGGATCAATTATATAGAACAAAAGAGATGCAACTTACTACCCACTATGAAGGTTAGTTCTGGGTCAAGATCTGTGTTTTACTGCATGGGTCCTAATATATATAACATCAATTTCAATTTATATAGGAAAACACCCTTTAAATTGAAATTTTCATCCCTATTTAACGGTGACCATTTCATTTTAGAATCAATTTAATTTAATTCCAATTTTATTTACGTTACATTTCTATTTAAAAGGTTGAACTATATGGATCACCACTAACAATTCATAAGGGACCATACACCTTATAAATTGAAGTGTGTTGCCAATTTAATAGTAACTACTCACTTATCAAGTCTATACATGAAATTTTATCACAATTCATGGATATATTAATAATCACTAAAACATGCTGCAAGCAATGCACACAGTAATATAAATGTGGCATGGAATAATGTTTGGCATATAAATCCTGTAAGGTGCCTAAAATGATACATGATCAATGCTTCTTTTCTATATCGAGACAAGGATAAAATAAAATCCTCAATCATAATAGTAAACATCACACATCAAGTGTGTCAACCAACGATGTAATCAAATAAACTATAATAAGGAAAATATAGAACAACATGTCCCATCCTAGGTAATTTTTCCTTACCCTATACATGGATTAGCTATTCCCAAGCATAGACCATTACCAAATTCTGAAACATTCCTAATCTCCTATCTAATATTCACAAATGATAAGAAAAAAGAAAAAAAAGGCTCTGATACCACTTTGGGACATCCCAACCTAGATGCCACTAAATGGTTCCCCAATTCAGTGGGCCACATGACCTCAGGCGTGCCTCCCCATATGATAGAGGCCCCCGAATAGCAGTGATGGTCCAAGGAGGTACAATGGTGAGACTAAACCCTCATGAATAGTGTATCACAATGGTGAAATGAATAGATAAATAGAAAAAGCGTAATGAATAACTAACAATAGAAGGTAAAGTATCTAAAAATAATAAATAACTAACATCTAGTATTATATACAAAATGATGATATGTCATATTTCCATCAAAGTAAGAAAGAAAACATGGAATCATACACGCAATACAATACATGTATCAAAAGAGAAAAAAGTCTAAAAATACTGTATTTAATAGCATCATGAGCCATAGCTCACTCCTGCGCTTCCCCGCTCCCATGATATAAGAAACTCAAGTATCAACCACCGAGTGCTTTCCCCTATCCATACCTGCATCCACATAATATTCTCAGGTACCATCAGCAGCTCAGATTAGGTATGAAATAAACTAAGTAGGCCACCACTAATGGGGTATATATATACCTAGTTAGTGCATATACTATGATAGTGAGAAAATAATAATGGAAATAAGTAATAAAAAATATAAAGGGGTCATTTATGGTTCCATAAGGACACCATGCTGACACTACCTACTTCGAACCACATCAAATAATCTTTGAGTAAGTAACCTTGTGTATACACATATATAGACTGTATACACAGTGATTTATACAACCATATATCTATCTATTACTACTAGCCTATACCTGAGGCATAACTCATCTGTCCATAAGCTATAGAATGAATCTCATGAGTATCAAGGGATGCAATGCCCATTATCATAAGAATAGGGGACACCATGCCTAGTATCACAGTAGTAGGGTCTCCATGCCCGTATACAATAGTAAGGGTCATCATGTTAATAATGTAAAAATTCATGAATCATATCACCAGGGTCACCATGCCCAAATCATAATAATAGGGTCACTATGCCTGTATCATAGCTATATGGGTCGTTATTCCTAGTATCATATCAATAGAGTCTACATGACCGAATCATATCATTGGGGTCGCCATGCCCAAATCATAACAATAGGGTTTCCATGATCGTATCATAGTTGTACGATATCCATTCTCATGTATCATATTTATTGAGAGTCTCCATGCCCTTATATCACTATTAATGAGGGTCTCTATTCCCATTTATCATATCTATAGAAGGGAAACCATTCCCAATTACAATTAAGAACAGGGGTCACCATGATCACTAACATATCAATGATAAAAATCCAATGGCCTTAATACAGTCCAATAGGTAGTTCATAATTAAATGAAATTATTCTTTAACAAGTGTGTGGCCATTGTTCAATTTTAAATAGGTGACATGGTCATGCCACTCACTTCCATTAATTTCATTATATTATCCATGTTATACCACAATAATTATCTATTTAATTTATAATATCACAATTATAAGTCACTTTAAAACCATATATTCTATGGTTTGGCCATTTATAAATTTATAATAATAGTGGAAAATTTATATTCACACCACAAGGGGTGGTAATAATGGAAGGATACCTAATATAATCATTAGGTTCTAAAATAGAAAACCAATTATAGGCATATTCAATTTAGGGGTAATGTATGATGAAACTGGAATATGACACATGAAACATAATATAAATCATCTCAACTTTGAGGGATAATACTATACCACCTACCTCATTCATGTATAAGATAACTCATTTAGTATCAACCTTTGGTTTGGTCCATATTGGAAGAAAATGAAAAAATAGACAAACACCCTAAAAATAGAAAATATGATCCTGAACATAAATAACTACATTGAGATAAATAAAAACAACGAAAGGCATAATATGAATAAAGTACTTACCAATGTGAATCCAATGAGATGATCAAAAGTAGAATTGGACGTTAGATGAAAGAATTATCCAAGAACCTAGGTAGAGGGGAGGATGATCTCAAATGGGAGGAAAAAGGACCTCCTGTCTACTGGAATGAAGAAATAATAAAGGGTGTTAAAAGTTATAAGCATTAAGGAATTTTTTTTAAAACTTCCCAAAAATAATGGGTTGTATGGTTTGTCTGCATAGTTGGCCAAACCATGCGCCAACCATGCACCATACACTAACTCAGTACCCCCATCACACGGTTCATGCCCAAGGTTTGGGAAATAATTATATTCCCTTTTTCTAAAAATTGTGTAACTTTCTCATGGGAGTGTGGCCTAGGTCTCATGGTTAGGGAAAATTATGTAGACCACTAGTACCCACTAAAACTACTCACATAGTTAGGAGAAACTAGGAAGACTAGGTGGCACAGTTGCTACTAACCATGTGGACTAGTGTTCTCTTCCACCGACCAAGATTTTGGGCTCTGAACAAGTCTCAGACACCCTTGTTTCCTCCACAACCTCACTAGGAATCCATATTAGGTAAAAACCAATGAATTAGACTATAAATTAAAGGATTAATACCTCATAGAAAAACTAGGTTCTTACAATTTTCAACCACTATTTAAGTAACTCACATATGATATTATCATTGAACCGACCATTAAATGACCACTCATATGATACCAATCTAAATAACCCATGATATACCATTATAGTGATATTTTTCATTTATCTAATTCTTGGATACCCATTGAAGGTCTATTACATGAAACTAGTCAAGGCTCTCCATGGTTACATAGTTGTTGGGTGATCTTAAAACTACCAAACATAGTATAAGATATTCATTTTGAGCCTAAAGGACTCTACCTCATTTATCTCTTGATTCCTAACCTTATCGGTTCACATTTAGGTCTACCTAAACCAAGATCATATCCGCATATACAAAAACTCATAAAAATCCTAAAATATATTGTTTAATATGAATAGGTCCAATTATTTAGGAATATTAAGATTTATCCCCTTCAATATCACAACTTGAATCTTCCTCATTCATTAAAAATTGGAAAATATATCATTAAATCTCAATTTATTAGTTATAGAAACCGCAAATATAAGGGTATGTGAGGTTAACCATAACCATAGGAACCCACTTCCATAGATGGATCATAAATTAGCTAAAAAATGAGAACCCGAGAGATTAGAGAAACTAAGGATGGGAGGGGATCAACCAAATAGTATGGGAAAGTGGGTGGAGTGATTGGTTGAATTTTATAAAAATAAATCCATAAATGACCATGATGGACCTCACTTAAAATGAGGGTAAGGTCTACGACTAAAATTTTGATGGAATCCCATCATATTATTGGTTGTTTTCCACTAGGATTCTGATGGAGTGATAGTGGCTATAAAGGCACTACTAACCCCATCAGGACTTCAATGGAACTCCAACATCCATCCAATGGATTTTTTTTATACATAATATTTTGATTTTAAAAACCCAATACCCAGTAACTCACCCTATGTATTTTTTTTTTCAAATCCCTAAACCTCCAAAACATTATATTTACTCCCCAAAACATGTCCAAATACCCCTATTAATTCAAAAATCTAAATCCAAATTATCAAAAACTTTAATTTCATTTGAACATGGACCAATTCCTAATTCCACTAACCCATACTGAAATGGGTTATTACATAATATTTTTAACATGGATTTTCTTCCCTAAGAATCATCCTTGAGAATCTCTCAACTTTTAATCCAGCTACTATAACTTTATTCCAAATCACATTCTCAGTTCTTATATTGGATACTAATGTGCACCCATTGCACCCAATCTAGATGAACAAACCATTATTTTAAATATCATGATTTGATCTATAATGCACATATATCATTTCCTATATTTTTCATTCAAAAAAAATTCCACCTCACGCATCCGATCCCAAACAAAAAGCATTAGTTGGTACCCTATTTCTACCATATCCTCTAAATTACCATAGTAAATAAACTATGGAACCAAATACTAATCTAAAAAATTATGTACTATCTCAGGAGACATTATAAAATATTTTAATTGGAAATTTCTATCATATATGGTCTAAAATTATAGCTTTCAAATGATTGTTGACAACTCTAAGCTACACATGAGTGTAACCTAACTATCTACACCTGATTCCCAAACCCTGAAAAAAAAAAATAGTGCTATGGACTATCCCTCAATTACATATGCTCATAATTATACAAAATCTATGAGTACTGATAATATTTACCCAGAGCTTCACACTAGCTCATTACTTGAATTTACACATCAATCATTTACCAGTGCACTGACATCCCAAAATACTCAATAATGATCCAGACCATTCATCAAATTCCATCTCTAATGGATAACATGAAATCCAAATACATCTAAACACCACTAATAAAAACCCAAATCCCATATTTTTTTCACTATTCAAGCATAAATCACTCAACTAAATCCAAAAAACTAATTCAAAACTTCAATTATTGTTGGTCTCGGTTCACCACGTATATCATCCATGATGTTCACCAAGATTATCATAGAATGAGGGTTGTTCTATAAAGAATTCTATAATGTTCACCCCACCATATGACTATGCTATTATTCACTTACTAAGTACCAAAATGCCTAAACATCATCATTATCTAAGTATTATTGGTTATGTTATACACTCATTCATCCCAAAATACCCATGAAAAATATCACTTCAGGGTCTAAATACATCATTATTCTTTGATATAATTCTATTTAATCACACTAGAAATCCCCCCCACAACACCCAATTATGTATATATATACTTCAAATAAAATATTTAATCACTATAACATGACTCTTTCATTCCTACTTGTTTCATACCCCAAATAGTACCATGATAAATGCATAATTATTTGTCAATTACTCATATCATCAGAACCGAGGAAGCTCTAGTGCTACCATAAAATACACTGAGTGATATTTCCCACTAGCATCATATAAAGTTAATTATTGTATAAAAATTTCACCAAAGGAATATACTGATACCACATACCTTGGGAGTCTAGATAATACAATCTCAAAATATCTACCAAAGTAAAGATGGTCTTATTAGACTTCTCATCAGTCTGGGGATGATAGGCGGTCCTTAAATGTATCTCAGTGTCGAGATCCCTTTAAAGACTTACAAAATTTCTATGTGTACTAAGGTTCATGATCATATATAATCGATAGAGGAGACCTATGAAGCCATATGATTTCATTAACATAGATCAAGGAAATGTTGTCAAGGGGTAGATCTTCTCTTATCACTAAGAAATGAGTAGGATTAGTAAGATGATCAATGATGACCCATATAATATTTTTATTCCTTAGAGTCTTTGGGAGTCCAGTGACAAATTCCATTGTGACATTTTCCTTCTTACATATAGGTATAGACATAGGTTGCATGAATCCATTAGGATATTGTCTTTTAGACTCTACCAGCTGGCATACTAAGCATATGGACACATAGTATGAAATTTCACACTTTATACCATCCCACCATAAATTTTATATTAAATCCCTATACATATTTGTACTATAAGGGTGTATAGAGAAATTTGAGCTATGTTCTTCATCTATCAGTTTCCAATTTAAATCTTGTATATATTAAACACATAACCTCTTCCCAAAATTCAACACTCTTTCTCTAAAAACTAAGTATATATATTTCCAATCAATTAGTGCTTTAATAATCCTATGTAAATTATCATAACCATGATGATAATTCTCTATCTTTTATAGTAAGGATAGTTTAACAATTTCTTGAAGAATAAATTATGGACCCCCTTTCATAAAAATCACATTATCTAACTTTAATCGATATCTATATATAGTATTCTTATTAATACTTATCATGTTCAGAACTCCATGGTCCCACCTACTCAATGTGTTAGCCACCTTGTTTTCTTTCCTAGGGTGGTATTGTATCAATAAATCATAGTCCTTGAGTAGTTACAAATCTCTTTTTTACTTCATGTTGAAATATTTTTGAGTGAAGATATACTTAAAACTATTGCGTCTAATATATATATTGCATCCTCCACCATATAGGTAGTGTATCCATATTTTCAAACAAATATGATATCTTCTAGCTCAAGGTCATGAGTTTAATAGTTAAGTTTATGGATTTTCAATTTCCTCAATGCATAGGCAACGACCCTATCATTCTGCATAAGGACACAACCAATTCCTTTCTTTTATGCATCACTATAAATTATAAATATTTCCTCACCTAATGGAAAAGTTAATGTTGGTGCATTAATTATTATCATATTCTACTCTTCAAAACCTTTCTCACATTCTCTTAACCACATGAATTTAAACCCTTTACATGTTAACTTGGTTAACGGGTTGTCCAACTGGGAAAAATATTTAACAAACCTCTGATAGTAACCTAATAAACCATTGAAACTTTGGATCTCAATTTTTTTCATTTGTATAGGAAATTATTTTAATAACTTTTCCTTTGAAGGGTTAATAAATATTTTATCCTTGGAGACAATATATCCAAGAAAATAAACTTCATTGATCCAAAATTCACACTTACTATATTTCCTATATAGTTCCTTTTTTATGAGGGTCTCCATAATTATTTTAAGATGAATCTCATGGTCTTCATAACTCTTAAAGTATATTAATATATCATCAATGAACACCACCAAAAATTTATCAATGTAATCCTTGAATACTATATTCATCAAATTAATAAAGGTAGAAGGTTAGTTAATCAATCCAAAAGGCATTATTGTAAAGTAATAATGTCCATGCCTTGTTCAAAATGTCGTCTTTAGTATATCATCATTCTTCACCCTTAGATGATGATAATTAGAGTAAGGGTCAATCTTTGAAAAGTATTGGGATCCATTAAGTTTATCAATTAATTCATTAATTTGTAGTAAATGATACTTATTCTTTATAACAATGGCATTGATCTCCCTATAATCGATGTACATCCTCCTAGACACATCCTTCTTTTTCAATAATAAAACATGTTCTCCCCATAAGGAAACAATAGAGAATATAAATCCCCTATCACTCAAATCATGTAGATATTTATTCAACTCCACAAACTCTACAAGTTCTATTCTAAAGAAAGTTTTACATTTAGGTATTGTATCAAGAATGAGTTCAATGGAGAAATAAACTTGATGCTCTGGTGGATGACCAAGAAATTATTATGGAAAAAAATCAATGAATTTTTGTACTATAGATACATACTCCATACTTGGTATATCATCCTTATATATAGATCATGATTTATATTCCTCTCTTCCCAGAATTTTATTAAGGAGATCTACCAGGGGAGGATCCAAAAATGATTTAGAAGATTGAGTTTCCCTTCTAAATATAAGATATTCCACCTCACCTTATAAAATATTGATCTTATTCTATTGGAAATATATTTTTTTAATTATACTTTGAAATCCAATTCATACTAAGGATTATATCACAGTCAGTCATATGTATAATAACCAGGTTTTAAAATAGTGTATTCCCATTCATCATAATTGAAACTTCTTGACATATAGTTTTTGCAATAAGATTTCCACTTAGTGTATTAATTTATAATCCCCTTACTAGGGTGCTAGGGAAATATCTGATGTTTTTTGAAAACATGGAATATATAAAAGCGTGTGAAGATATAGAATCAAATAAAACATTATCAAATTCCAAGGCTACAATGAAATTACCTTCTAACACATTATTAGGAACTTTGACTTCAGCTGTGGTAATGACATTGTCTTTGAATTTACCCCTTGGAATTTTTTAGGTAAATTCCCTTGAAATTTGGGGAATTGGTTCAAATAATTTCCCTTTTCTCTATAATTAAAGTATTGAACATCAACATATTCTATATTTCCCTTGAATTTTTGAGCTTGATGAAATTTTTCTCTATACTTTTAATAAACTCTAGTTCCCTTCATACTATCCCCAGGGTGTTTCTTCCCATAGTTATCACATGTGGGAAATACCACCCTAACTTTATTTCCCTTTTCCACATTTCTCTTACCATTATTCTCAACCAAACTATTATTTTTATAATTTCCATTGAATATATACATCCTATATAACTCATTTTTTGTCTTAATAATACTTTATAATATATCCTAATATGATGAAAATGTCTGAGATACAAACACCCTTCAAAGGCTCGGCTTTAACCAATCAAATAATTGATCAATATTTTTTTTTGCCTACATACATAGTCCGAAGCATCTTTATATAACATTGAAAAATTATCTCCACACTCTATGATGTTTTCCTCCTACTTTTATTTAATATTGATAAATTTACTTTCCATTTATACTCTTTGATCATAATGAAAGTATTTTTTTACAAAACAACTCCTTAAAAGTTCCATATTCTAATCACTTATCTCATATTCCACTTTAGTGTTTTGAATTAGTGACCACCATTTGTCCCCATCTCACTTAATACAATAGATCACCATGATGATTTTTTTCCTTTCACTACTTACCAAAGAGAGAATGATATTCTCTAGGGACATGATCTATTATCTCATTACCAATGGATTAATAGTTTCATTAAATTCTAGAGGTTATTGTTTGTTTCCTAAGAAAACTGTTTGTGGCTTGATGACTGATTATAGGGGGTTGAATGGTGTGAAATCACTAAAGTTGGGTAAAATGTCTTCAAATAGTTTCTAATGGGTTTGTTCATAGAGCCATAAATTCCCAATGACTCTTATATCCATAACTCATGGACCTACTTTACAAAGGAAGGAATTTGTTGGGTAACTTGGATAATGAAACTTAAGAACTCACATTGGTTGATAGGATGGGAAGTAAATATCATCACACCATTTTTGGGGGAATTATTTCCTATCCCAAGACCTTCTTATAGATTTAAGATATGTTCATGAATCCTTTTTTCATTCCCAAGGATGAATATGTGGATCACCTCAAGTTAACGATCCATTATAAATTATCATGTGTTCGGAATCATGCATATGTATATGAGGTTCTCAATTAATAGGTATATTTTTATGTATACGAGGTTTTCCATCAATGATACCCTTTTATGGATGGATTAGATATTCTTTGGTTATTCATTAAGCTGATGATGGTTTTAAGCCACGTAGGGAGGAACTATGGAGTTTTCTGTCATCTAGGGAGATGAAAGTTGTTTTGATGTTGGGATAGAACCCATAATATGGTCTTACAACATATCCTCATGAGAGGAATCAAAACCCATGTAGTTCAGTGACACTTAACATGGCACATAACTTTTTAAGGTTGTGTGACAAGGACCCAACCATGCAGTTTAATGTCAAACGATAAGGATGTACAAGTGAAAGGTGCCTAGTAAAGGATGGTGTGGGACTTACTCTAAGGAATCCCAAGGTACCCAAAAGAGATGTGGTGTCCTGGGTGGATATTATCCTAATAGGAATGTGGCATGGAGAACAATAGGGTGAATTTAGGAATTGGTTTTGGACCTCAGGGAGGCTTCCTACATATCCCAGTTATTTGGGAATAAAAGCCCACATAGTTCGATAAGTTTGGGGATTACACCTATGAAGGAGGCCCATTTGAGGGTACTTGATTCAGGATTACACTCATAAGGATGCCCATTTAGTATAGGTATTATGCATGGAATATTCCCATGTGATGGGATATGGTTGGGGCTTATACCATATAGGATTCCCATTTGGCTAGGGCTTACATGTGGAAGCTTTCCATGTTGTTGGATATGGTTGGGGATTATACCATATATGAGGCCCATTTGTATTTGGGCATGGTTGGGGGGTTATACCGAATAAGAGCCCTGTGTGGTTTGGGCTTATGTGTGGAAGCTTCCCATTTGAATGGAGGTTGGGGATTACATCTATGGAGAAGGCCCATGGAGCATGTGATTGGGGCTTACATATAGAAGTGTCCCATTTGAAGATTTGGGATCATGCATATGTCTTGATAGCCACTAACCTTTAATTTCATGTGAGTCATGCTCAGTGTGAGAAACAAGAGGAAGCAGTGGATTTGAATTTTGCATGATCCACTCTATCCATTTATGGATGTGGTGATGAAGCCCAAAAGGATATAGAGAGGATTTTGAGTGTGCCTATATTCTATTTTATTTTTGTAATCAGGATAGTCACATCTGGTGATCTATCCAGCTATGCCATAGGCTGAGGAAAAGAGGAGAAAAGGTGCCGCCTCTCGCATGAAATACTAGGGGCTTAATCTAGGAGTAATTACCTAAAATTGGTTCCAGGGAGAGGATCTCATTCCCTATCAAAGGTAAAGTGTAATATCTCACCCTCCCCACATGGAATTGGGAGGTTCACATGAGAACCCCAAGGTCGGAACCCTCGTTACCATGGGAATGTATTCCCAAAAAAATTCTAAGGGCCCACCTTATTATAGAGGTTACACACATGATTATTCTTACCATGAGTATATATACTTGATAGGACACACTTATGTGCCCAATTATTCGATTATATATGTCAGGTGGATTTGGAAGAGGCCTTGGCCTGATTCCATTGGACTGGTTCACAGAGAGGCCAATATGGGGTGCGATGATATGACGAAAGGGAGTTATGAGAGGTGGAGAGTAGAATTACCTAGTATGCCTTATTATGTGTAGCATGTTCTTAGTTAGGATGAGGTTCCCTCTATGTATAATGTTTCTACGTGGGTGAGGGTATAGTCCATGTAGCATTATTTTACGCAGACTTGGGTTCTGTCTGCCTAGCATGTTGCTATGTGGGGCCAGGTTCCATCCATGTAGTGTACTGCTACGCGGGAAAAACTTCCTCCCACATATAATTTTTCTACATGTGTTAGTGTTACACCTTCATATAATTTTTCTATGTGGGGTTCTTGTCTCAAAGGTACTATCCTTTTATGCCCTGCAGAATGGTGTCCTCAAAGGTGTTTTGAGTTTTTAGATGGATGGACAATTTATTATTTCCTTCTTACTATTATGTAGTGTATTTTTACCTACTAGGAATCGATGGATCTCTCTAAATTCATCTTAGAGGATCCACATTTTGTGTATCTTCATCCCACATCCCCTTTGTATCTCTTCGGTTTGGTCCTCTTTTCGGTCCCCCTCGGGGTATTTTTATAGAAGAGTGGAGGGATCGAAAATCGGCATGGACGGTCGTCCACGGTGGGATGTGGGGCTTCGTTTTTGGGATCCCAAGAGGGGGCCTAGACTATGAATGACTTAGTCAGTAGAGAAAAGTCTTTCATAGAGACAAAAATCATCATCTAGCCCCGCAAATTAATGTGGTTTCATTTTTAGGGGCCGGAGGTACCACTTTGTCCCATGAATGATTTAGTTTACGGGGATGGTTGTTTGTGGGGGTGGAAATCACCCTCAGAACCTGAAAATGAATGTGGTTTCATTCATGGGTGCCGACAGTTCATCTCATCCTACAAACTATTTTATTTGCAGGATGCTTCACGAAGCGGTGGAATTCCACGTGGAGTGGTAGTATGCAAAGTGTTTTTTACTCCACAGGATTAACCCATCCATTATGGATTCAACCCCATTGAACCTTTTTTTCTTACAATTTTTCTTAGGGGTTTATTTCTACCCTTTTCTGAATTAATGGAATTCTACTCTTCTTGTATACAAAATTTTTAGGACCCAAAATTGTTGCATGAAGAGATCTAACATAGTTACACCATGTTGTGGATCAGTAGGTTGATCTATGTAGGCGATATTATTTTTTATAACATGGGTCAAACACCCTAATATGGATATGAATAAATTAGCCACAAATCCATCTTCATCAACTTTTCACAGGGAATACCCCTTCATTGAATATGGGTGTTGATTCAGTTCACATTCTTCTAACCATTCTATATCTCTCTACCATGGTATAAACATAATAAACTCGTGATATTAAATTGTAAAATATGATTCATATTAAGTTTTATAGAGTATTCCATATAAATCTTGATTAATTTTCATAGTACTTGTACTATCTCACTAGGTTCCACTAAATATAGTCACCAAATTTTCTACTAAACTTTATTATATACCAATTGTAACATTACAGACTCCAAAAACCTTGATCTAATAGTTATATTACATTATTGGTATAGAATACAAGAGTCTCCAAAGGATCCAATATTTTAGTATCCTTAGAATACTAGACATATACATACTTTAAATTTCACAATATAATAAATAACATGAACATATTGTGAGAACATTATTATCCCTTTGATCGCATCCCTAAATATTATAAATAGTCACCCTCTAGGGTTCTTGGGGAAAGGAAAAAAATAAGGGTGACTCAGATATGTAGTAAGGAGTTACAAACAAAAAAATATTTTATAACATAAACATGACATAAGTTATATGGTATGAATAAACAAATAACATGAATCCATATTCAACTGAAAATGAGGGCATTCTATATTTATGATAATAAATGAAAACATGGATAAAAATAATGATTGATCTCATATTGATGAAATTCATAATTCCATACATAAAAAATTACTTTAAAGGACTTATGTCAAGACACTATTTTATCATAGAAAGAGGTATACACAAAAACCCAACCTTTTTTGCCTCATGAGACCCATTGACGCATCAAGGAGCTATATAATTTCAGGCCCCACCCATCACCTGACTAAGTCTAATGAATACCCATAAGAGTCAATAAGACTTTTTGTACCATTCCCTAAGGAACCTCTTATTAAGTAAAACATGGCTATCCATATAATGAGAAATATAAGAATCAAATACTTCCATATTCAATAGAAATGTGGATGTATAGTAGAACATCCCTTAATCAACTTAGAATCTATAAGGTATTGTCAAATTAACGGGTAGTACTCTTATCAAATAAATATAGGGGTGAGGGTACTTTTAATGTGCTGGGTTATCCATGGAAGGTAGTAATTGGGTTAAGTAGTTTTAATTGATAGGAGACCAAGGAAATTCTGGGAAAAATCCTTTATCATGGTTCATTAAGAGCATGTGAATATTCTAAATCATATCCCCTGAGAGTGTCTCTCTAGATGTGCAGTCTTATTCCCACTCATCATGCATCAAGGTGATGATTGGGTCAATGCTCACCAACACTTTTTGGGGTGTTTAACCCTAGGTTAATCCATGAAAAAACTTTATCAACTTTTTATTATCCAAAAGGATGCATTTTCTATAAAATTACACACACTTTTACTTTACCAAAACTTAGGATGGTTTTCTACCATGAAAAATATTGATCTTTACAATGGTTTTGGTAACTCTTAAATCAAAAGAATATGATATATGGATAAAAATATTTTTTTAATTACATTAAATTAAATTAATAATATTGTAAAATTATTCTATGGAAATATATACAAAAAAAAAAATAAACTAGTGGTGAATATAACATGAGTCCTAAAGAATGAAAATTGGGATAGGAAAATCCAATATATGGATTGGGTAGAAACTAAATAAAATACCCTTGAAAGATACGACTTAAAATCATTATTTAAATTCCATTAATAAAATAATTTCTTCATATAAAATCTCAAAGTGGTAGTATATACAGAATATAAAATAATTTAGGTGTATAATACCAAACATGACCCAAAGAGAGGAATTTGAGATGAAAAACCTTACCTCTTATCTTGAATTCCATTAGAATACTTTAACCTCATATATAAAAAACATATATACCTTAATAAATTAATTAAAAACCTTAATCATATATATTTTCAATCATACACTTCAAAAATATAAATTATCTATATGAATTCTTCCAATTTTACACATCAGGTGTGTATAGTTTTTATTGTTTGTAGTAGTTTCATAATAGAGGTGTTTTTATTAATTCTTATTACAAATTTAATCATTACTATGAAATTAAAGATATTATTAGGTATTTTTTATAATAATTTATGATTCTTTAAATTCCTTTCATGAGTGTTTTAGTCTTTATCCCTAAAGATGAAACCGATAATAAGCATGCTTCCATGATTCTTGACGATCGAAGGGTGCTTTCTTAATTGATGAATTAAATATTGATATAATGTATATTGAATAAAAATAATAATTATTTATACATTTATATTCTATTATACAATCAATTTTCCCATGGTCATTCATGATATAAATTCATAGCATTGTTCAAGTAGATAGTTAAACCGACCCAAACATTTTTTTAAAAGGTTGGGGATGAAGACTCATTTTATTATTAAAGAAAATAAAATACCTATTTTTAATGGGTAGAGGGAGATCCATTACATATCCTGAATTCCTAGGGGCATGAAATCCCATTTTTTGGCCCAAAGGCCCCTCTAGTGAATAGTTCTGCTACAGTACCCGTGCTGCTACAATACCTTCTATAGTATCGCCGCCGCTAACGTTCCTGTTAATTTTATATACTAAAACCTTAATGATATCATAAAAATCATATTTATAATTTAATACTATCCTTATATCCATCCTTTTGTAGAGGTTATAGAAAACTAAACACGTTGCGTCTTGGAGGTGGTAGTCCGCACGACATAGGAACAACACTTTTGTTTTTCTTAAGAGATGGGGTATGAAAATAAACAATAATAAAAAAATTAATGTAGTAAAATTAAATTATATAAATTATAATAATATAATTATATTAGATTTTCTATAATAAATTTTGATAAAGATAATTAAGAGGAAAAGCTAAGTAGTTGATAATACTCATGTCGGGGACTTGAATTTTCCTTGTAAGTATCCTTAGAAATGAAGGCTTTATGATAACTAATGGAGACCATAAGCTTTTTAAAGTAGGATATGTTTATAGCATGAGAAACATAGTATAGTTTTTATGATAAATTATAATGAAAGGTGATCCTTTAAGTGTTTACATTGTTACCCTTATATAAGTGATGAAAAGGGTAGTTTTGGGAGTAACACTTACATTTTAAAAATATAAGGTTACTATTCATGGTTTAATGGAAAAAATGGAAAACATATGTAAGGATAATGATTGTGGGTCTAAAATCATCTCAAATACTATTTTTAGACAAATTTTAGTGTTTTAAAGCCTTTTTTTAACTTTTAAATTTTACCCTAATTTACTTTTACCTTGGTAATTAATTTATAACCTTATTAATTAAATTTAATGTTAAATATTATAATTGAACATTTTATATAATTTGATACTTATACTTTAATTTTTTTAAATTATTTTATTAAATAAAATTTTAAAGGTGTTAAAATTTATTTTTAAAATAAACACACTTAATCACCTAAAAACAGTTTTCATAAAAATAACATTTTTAAGATTTAAATTAACATATATGGTAAAATTATTTTAGATATTGATTTTAATGTAATAAATTATTTTATTTTAAAACAAATAAAGGATATGAGTCTTTTAAGACAATCTAAAACTGAATCTCCCTAAAAAATAGATGATTCAAATAAAAGACCAAAAGTAGTTTTTTTATTAAAGTAACATTTTAATTAGTTCTAAAAATGATAGAAATTTAATTTATAAGTTCAAAGAATATTATAAAACAAATATTTTTTTCATTAAATTAATATTTTATGACTTAAAAGTTTTTTTATAATTCTAGTTCATTCTTATATAATTATAAATATCATACAAATTAAAAGTTCGTGAAAATCATATTTTTCAACTTAAAACCAACATTTTCAGAAAAAGAAAAAAAATTCATACTAATATAATTTTGATATAATGAATTTAAAAATGAAGATAGTTTGGTCAATTTTAAATTCTAAAATAAATATTTTTAATAAATTCATGAATAAAGGCTCTTTAAAGGATGCATTGCCTGATATTTTAGGATATGATGTTTATATACTATAGAAGGGTCTCAGGTATTAAATTATCCCCCCATTAAATAATATTTTCTTAGAAATTGGTGTATATATCAGTTATTAAAGAAATGTGGTTATTTATTCCTCATAAATTCTTTAGGATCCTAGGATTCCTCTTCTAGTTTGTGATTTATCTATTGGACTTTCACCAATCGAGTTGACATATCCCACAATAATTGCTCTATGGTATCAAGAATCTGGAAAGACTCCTCATTATAAGACAAGTCATGATCCAAATCTATTCCCTCATATGTGAGAACATATGTTGGACCTAGCATGTATTTACTTGGTAATGAAGCATGTATGACATCATTTACTTTAGAAAGTTTGGGTGGCATAAACACCTAGTAATCTATAATTATAATTATTTCTAGTATTTCAAAAGTCCCAATGTAACTAGGGATTAAATTCCTCTTTTTACCAAATATTATAAGTCCCTTATATGGAAAACCCTTTAAGAATACAAGATACCCAACTTAAAATTCCAAGTATCTCCTTTGATTATCAGTATAACTCTTTTTTCTACTTTGGGATTCTTTAATATGATCCTAAATAATCCATACTTTAATAGTCACCCCCTCCACAAGCTCTGGGCCAAATTTCTTTCTCCAAATTCTTCCCAACAAGTTGAATTATGATACCTCCTTCCATAAAATTCTTTGTATGGTGCTATCTGGATGCTTGAATGGAATATATTATTGTATGAAAACACCACCAAAGGTATATAATAATCCCATATATCTTATAAGTTATGAGAACATGATCTCGGTATATCTCCCAAAGTCTAGATAGTCCTTTTAGACTGTTCATCAGTTAGGGGATGATAGGTAGTACTTAAATGTATCTTAGCATCGAGATCCCTTTGAACACTCTTCTATAATTTTAATTGAAACTGATGGTCATGATAAAAAACAATTGAAATAGGTTCCCCATAAATCCTTACTATTTCATTGATATAGATACAATCAAGGTTCTTAAGGGGTATATCTTCTCTTATCACTATGAAATGACCAAGATTAGTTAGAAGATCAATGATGAACCATATAATACTATTCTTTCTTAGAGTCTTTGGGAGTCCTGTGAAAAAGTTCATTATGACATTATACCACTTCCATATAGGTATATATAGAGATTTCATGACTCTATTAGGATGTTCTATTTTAGACTTTACATGATGGCATACTAGCTTCTAGACATATAGTCTAAAATTTCATGCTTCATACCATCCCACTAGAAATATTCTCTTAAATCCCTATACATATTTTTATAACCAGGGTTTATAGATAAATTTGATCTATGTGCTTTATCTAGAGTATCCCTCTTCAACACCGGTATGTTTTGAAAAAATAATCTCTTCCCAAACTTAAACACTATATCTGTATGATGAAATATATTAATTTTCAATAATTTAATACTTTAATATTACTTTTTAAGTTCTCATAATATTATTGTGCCTTCTCTATATTTTCTAGTAAGGATTGTTTAATAATTTATTGAAAAATGAATGAAGGATAACCTTGCCTAAAAATCACCATATACAACTATACTAGATCTCTGCATATAGAATCCTTATTATTCATCATCATGGTCATAAATCCATAGTACCTCATACAAAATGAATTATCCACATAGTTTTCCTTCCCAAGGTGGTAGTGTATCGAGCAATCATAATACTTGAGTAGTTATAAACATCTTTTCCTCATGTTGTAGCTTCGAAGGTAGGGTTTGGTGGTCATGGAGAAGGTCGTGCTCACTGTAGAGGCCTACGTCCTTTCCATAATACACTCTTACTCCTAGATTACACCACACTTCTCCCAGTCAGACTTATGTGGTGGGTTTTTAAGGTGTTTTGGGATGTGCAGTTAGAGCGGGTGACAACGTTACTGGAGGCGTCTCTCAGGTGGCTTCGTCTCTATCTTTGGGTTCCTGCTAAGATTTTTCTTCATGCTGATTAGAGGGAGGATTTGAATTTTTGGTTCTGATGGTCTGTGGTGATATGTTTTGGTGTTTTATAATGGCGACAATGGACTCTAGTGTATGATTATATCTAGCGAACTGGTGTGGCGATGGACGATGATGACGATGGTGGTGACATGATGATGACGACGATGGTGGTGACTCATGATGATGATGTGAGACGACACAACTTCAACTAGTATATGTGACTCATGGATCGAGGTATCCTTGGGTTTTTTTCTCTTTATGTGTTTTTTAATTTTTAATTTCATATTTTTCATATTTTATTTTTATCCCATACATGGTGTTTTGGTTACCGCTCAACCATAAAGCAACTATTTGGAAAATCAAAAAAAATAGAATTTTTAGTCCGTATATATATTTCATATTTCACTAAGGAGGTAGTGTCTCCATATTTTCAAAGAAAACATCACAGTTTATAGCTCAAGGACATGATTTGGATAGTTTTTTTCATGTATTTTTAATGGACTTGATGCATAGGAAATCACCCTATCATTCTACATTAGGACGCAATCAAGTCCTTTCTTTAATGTATCACTATAAATTAAAAATCCTTACTTACCTGATGGTATAGTTAATACTGGTGAATTTATTATCCTCCTATTCATATCCTTAAAACTTTTCTCATATTACCTTGACCATGTTAATTTAACCCCTTTATGTGTTAACTTGGTTAATGGGTTGGCCAACCAGAAAAAATCTTTAACAAACCTTTGATAATAACCTAATAAACCCAAGAAACTTTGGATATTTATTATGATCATAAGTGTAGGATATTCTTTGACTACCTTTGTCTTTTAAGGGTCAAAAAATATTCCATACATGGAGACAATATGACCAAGAAGAGAAACTTCATTGAGCTAAAATTCACACTTGTTATATTTCCTATATAATCCTTTTTTAGGGTCTCTAGAATTATTTATAGATGACTATCATGCTCTTCATATCTCTTATATTATATTAAGATATCAATAATGAACAACACCAAAAAGTTAACAGGATATTCCTTAAATACACTATTCATCAGATCGATAAAGATAGAAGGTTCATTAGTCAATCAAAAAGGCATTATCATAAACTAATAATGTCTATACCTTGTTCAAAATTCCATCTTTGGTATATCACTCTTATTCACCATTAGATGATGATAACCAGAGAAAAGGTCAATATTTGAAAAGTATTAGGATCCATGAAGCTGATCCAATAATTTATCAATGCATGATAAAGTACACTTATTCTTTTTAGTAATAGTATCAATCTCCCTATAATCAATGTGTAGTCTCATAGGCCTATCCTTATTTTTCAGGAATAAAATAGGTTCTCCCCATGATGAATCACTAGGGCGTATAAATCCTCCATCACTCAACTCCTGCATCTATTATTTCAACTACAAAAACTTCATTGGTACCATTATATAAGGATTTATATATATAGTTCTTGCATAAGGAATGAGTTCAATAGAGAACTCAACTTTATGATCTCCTATATGACCATGTAATTATTTTATAAAAAAATCAATGAATTATTGTACAATAGGTACATAATCCATCCTTGGGATATATTTTTATCTATATATGAAACTTGATCTTCTACTCTTCCTATAATTTTATTAAAGATAGATACTATGGGAGGATCCATATATGATTTAGATGATGAAGTTTCCATTATAAAGATAAGAGATTCCACCTCACCTTCTTGAAACATAATCTCCTTCTCTTTGAAATAAATTTTTTAATTATACCTTTTAAATCCAATCCATGCTAATGATTATATAAATGAAAATCATTGGTATAATAACAAGGTTTCCCATGCATCATAACTGGGACTTCTTGACACATATTTTGTGTAATAAGACTTCCACTCTATGTATTAATTGTTAATTCCCTTAATCAAGTTATAGGTAAATATCTAATGTTTTTGGAAAACATAGAATATATAAATAAGCATGAAGATATATAACTAAATAAAACATTATCTAACTTTGAGTATATAATCAAAGTACATTCCACCACATCATTAGGAACCTCAAATTCAGTTGTGGTAATCGCATAAGCTTGGAATTTCTCCCTTATCCTTTTATGAGGTATATTCCTATGATGTTTGGGAATTAGTTCATATAACGCTCCTTATCTTTATAGTTAAATCATTTAACATCAATAAATTATTCCTTTACCTTTCATTGGTGAGATTTTTGTACTATTTATCCAAACTTGTAACAAACTTCAGTTCCCTTCCTGCAAACCCTGGGGTGTTTCTTACCACTGTTATTTAATTTGGGAAATCCATACCCTACTTTATTCCCCTTTTCTACATTTCTATTCCCATGATTCTCAACCGACCTCATCTTATCCTGTTTTCCCTTGAATTCATACGTCCTAAGGAACTCATTTTCTATCTTAATAGCACGTAATACTATATCCTCATATGATAATAAGGTCTGAGATACCAACACCCTTTGAATGCTTAACTTTAATCCATTAAATAAATGATAAATATTTCTTTCTTGTCTATGTACATAGTCCAAAGCATGTCTAGATAACCATATAAAGTTATCTTCACAATTAGTATTTTTCCTCCCCCTTTTATCTAATATTGAGAAACTAGATTTCTATTTTTTCTCTTTTCTCATGATTTTTTTTCATAGAATACCTCTTTAAAAGTCCCCCATTCCATGAACTTAATCTCATATTCCTCTTTAGTGTTTTAAATTAGAGACCAACATTAGTCTACATATCCCTTTAGATAATAGATCACTATGTTGAAATTTTTATTTCAATACTTCCCAAAGTGAGAAAGATCTTCTCTAAGGACTTTCCCTATTGTTCATCTACCAATGGATTAGTATTTCCACTAAATTATAGAGGTTTTTATCACATGAAGAGATACAACATAGTTACACCATGTTTTGAATGAATAGATGGCTCTATATTGGTGAGATTATTGGTCATAAATTTGATCAAATTCCTTAGTATAGTTATGAAATGATTAGCCTCTACTATGGCATAATTAACATATTCATAGGGAATATCCCTAAATTGTTCATGAGTGTTGATATGGTTCCCATTACTCTCATTTGTCTCCATATATCTACCATGGTATACACATAATAAGATCATCAAATTTAATTAAAAAATGACTCATATTATGTTCTCTAGAGTTTTACCTAAAAATATCAAGTGTTTTTCATATTACTTATTATATCTCACCAAGATTCTCTAAATTTAGTCCATATAGTTCCTAATAAAATTTTTATGATACTAACCACAACATCCTAGACTCCACAAACCCCAAGCTTATAGTTATATTAAATTATTGGTACACAATACCAGAGTTCCAAAATGTTCTAATAGTTTAGTATTCTTGTAAGACTAAATACATACATACATTAGATTTGAAAACATAATATAAAACACGAACATATTGTGATAAAATTATTATACCTTACATTATATCACTGAAAATTACACATAGTCATCCTCTAGGTTTCCTAGGGAAAATAAAAAAAATAAGGGTAAGATCAGATACTCAGTAAAGAGTAGAATACGATAGAATATTTCATAACATAAACATTAAATAAGTGATATGGTAATAATAAATGAAAAACATGAATCTGTAATCAATTGAAACTGAGGGAATGATATATCCATGAAAAAAATGAAACCATGGGTAATAATAATTATTGATATCATACTGATGGAATGAATAATACTGCACATCAAAACTTGTTGTCAAGGAATTTTTCCAAGAAACTATCCTATCATGGAAAGAGGTATACACCCAAACCCAACATGTTTTGTATCATTATACCCATTAATTCATAGATCAGATATGTAATTCCAGGTCTCACCCATCACCTAATTAAGTCTAATTCATTATAATAATATTCAACAAGACCTTTTATACCATTACCTAGGGAACCAATTACTGAATAAAAAATGGATACCTATATAACAAGAAATATTGAAATAAAATAATTCCTCACTCAATAGAAAAATGTAGATGTCTAGTAGAACATCCCTTAATCAAATTAGAAGTTGTTATCAAGGAAATATAGGGGTGAGGGTACTTTCAATGTGTTGGGTTATATATAGAAGATAATAATTGGGTTTAATAGTTTGAATTGGTAGGAGACCAAGGTAAAGGTAGGAAAAATCATTCATCATGGTTCATTAAGAGTGTGTGAATATTCCAAATCATATCCCCAAGATTTTATTTCCAGGTGTACAGTCTTAGGCCCACTCGTTGTGCATCATAGTGATGATTTAGACAATTCCCAACCAAAACTTTTCGGGGAGAGATTACCCCTAGGTGCATCTGTGACCTACTCATATCCCTTTTATAGTATCCAATAAGGTATGAATTTTATAGTAAATTACACACTTTTACTTTACTAAAACTTAGTATGGATTTCCCCCCATGGAAAATATTGAGTTTTACAATGGTTTTGGTAAATATTGAATCAAAAGAATTTGAGGGAGGGATAATAATATAGATTTGTAATTCCCTTAAATTCTATGATAATTATATTAAAATTCCTCCATGAAAATATATGAACCTCACAGAAAGAAATAGGTGGTGAATATAACATGGGTCCCAAAGAATGAAAATTAGGACAGAAAAACCCCACATATGGATTGGGTATCAATTAAATAAAAACCCCTTGAAATATAAGGATTAATATTGATTTATAAATTCCATAAATAAAGGTATTTCATGATATAAAATCTAAAATAGGCATTATATACACCACATAAAGTAAATTAGGTACATAATACCAAACATGTCCCAAAGAGAGAAAATTGAGATAAAAACCCTTTCCGCTTGTCCTAAATTCTAGGACAGTAATTTGACCTCCCTTATCACAAACATAGATATCTTAATCACTGAATTAATAACCTTAATTATATACATTTTTATTCATACTCTTTATAAATATCCATTCTCTATATGAATTCTTTTGATTTTCCACATCAAGTGTTTATAGTTTTGATCATTTATACCAGTTTCATAATAGCATTGTCTGTATTAAATATTATTCCAAATTCAATAATTAATTGGTCATTAAAGATACTTTTATTGATGTTTTATAATTATTTACATTGTTTTAAATTCCTTTTTGAGTGTTTTAGCCTTTATCATTGAAGATGAAACTGATAACAAGCATGTTTCAGTGATTCTTGATGACCAAAGGGTGTTTTCATAATTGATGAATTAAATATTGATATAATATATCCAGAATAAAAAAATAATTATTTAGAAATTTATATTATATTATACCATTAATTATGTTCCCATATTCATTCATGATATAAATTCATAGTATTGTTCAAGTAGGTAGTTAAAGCAACCCAAACACGAACATACTATGATTTAATGAATGATTATGAGGTGTTTTTTTATAATATAATTACACCAAAAGAATAATGATATTATTTCGTATTTATTAGTGTGATATATCATAATTTTAAGGAAGTAAAATAAGAATTAATGTATATAAAAATATTACACAATTTGAATAAAATATTATCTTCTTTATACACTAATTTTAAATGATTAAATTAATGATGATCATTTGTTGATCATATCATTTATATGTTATTTAATTTATCATAAAAAACCTTAATGATATCATAAAATTCATTTTTATCCTTTAATACCATCCTTTTAAGGTGATTATGGAAAATGAAACACGTTGCATCATGGAGGTGGTAGTTCGTACAACACACAAACAACGATTTTGTTTTTCTTAATGGATGGGGTATATGAATAAAAATTGATAATACCCTTAATATACTTACATTATAGTATATAAATTATACAATATAATTATATTAGTGTGTATAGAATAAATTTTAATGAATATAATTATGAGGAAAATCTAAGTAGTTTATAATACTCATGTTGGGGACTTAAATTTTCCTTGGAAGCCTCATTGGAAATGAAGGACTTATTCTGACTAATGGTGACCATAATATTTTGAAATTAGGATAGGGTTATAATAGGATAAAAATGGAATATCTTAAAGGAGAAATTTTAATGATATGTGAGACTTGGAGTGGTGGGATTTTTAACCTTTTATAAGTAAAGGGAAGTGTAGTTTTGGGAGAAACCCTTACATTTTCAATAATGTAAGTTTACAATTAAAGGGTCAATGGAAAAAATGGAAACAATAGGTGGGGATAGTGATTTTGGGTCAAAAATCACCTAAAAAATTATTTTTTGAGACAAATTTAAGTGTTTTATGGGTTTTTATTTAACTTCTAACTTTTACCCTAATTTACTTTTACCTTTAAAATTAATTTATAACCAAAGTAATTAATTTTATTCAAAAATATTAAGTTTAACGATTTTAAATAATTTTAAAATTATTATTTAAAATTGGAAAACCATTTTATCAAATAAAATATCTAAAGGTGTGAAAGTTTAATTTTAAATTAAACACACTTAATCACGTAATTTTTTTTTAAAAAAAGGTTTTTAACATTTGAATTTACATATAAGATAAAATTATATTAGATAATTAATTTAATGTCATAAATTTATTTATTAAAAAAATTAATGATATGATTATTTAATGAAAAGAAAAAACTAGATTTCCCTTGAAAATACTTGATTCAAATAAATGAACAAAATTTGTTTTTATTAAAGAGGCATTTTAATTAGTTATAAAAATATTGGAGATAGGATATATAAGTTCAAAGAATATTTTAAAATTCATATTTTTATTCTTTAAATTCATATTTTATTTCTTATTTTTTTGTAAACTTCCATATCATTCTTACATAATAATAAAGTCATGAAAATTACAAGTTATGTGAAAACCATATTTTTTTGACTAAAAACCGACCTATTAAGAAAAAACTCAAAAATTCATACTAAGATAATTTTGATATGAAGAATTGAAAAATGAAGTTAGTTTGGTCA
Organism: Viscum album; assembly: GCA_963277665.1. Taxonomy (NCBI): domain Eukaryota; kingdom Viridiplantae; phylum Streptophyta; class Magnoliopsida; order Santalales; family Viscaceae; genus Viscum; species Viscum album. Next base: position 1,150,132,550 of record OY728128.1, read on the forward strand.
GTTTAAAATTCTAAAATTAATATTTTAAATAAAGTCAAGAATAAAGGCTCTTTAAATGGAAAATTCCATGATATTTCAGGATATGGTGTTTACCTACTATAAAAGGGTCTTGGATATTATAAATGAAGTTACATATAAGTTAAATTTATTCCTAAAAGAATAAATTAGTGTGATATAAGATATTTTAGTGAGAATAATATTGAGGAAATATATTCTTCAATGATTATCATTTATCTATAAATGAGAATATTTATTGATTTAATTAAATTTGAAAAATAAAAAACTAGTTTTTGAAATTTTTATTTCTCAAAGAATAAATATAAAAAAAGATTTATGATTCAAGATGAGTTATTTGTGGAAGAATACGAATGGTTGAGTTTTTGGTGTTATGTATAGACTCAACTAGAATCTGTACAAGTTCATTGCAAAATCACTCAAGTCGAATGACTATATTTATACTGTTGCTACTACTATATATTATATATATCCTTGAAAGAAGATTTTTTTTGAAAATACTAGGAGTATATTTTAAGTAATAATAATTTAATCCTATTTTTAGAATAAAATAATTTTTTAACCATGTGAGATGTAATAATTAAAGGTATTATTGGAATATCCTTTGAGTTGAAAAAGAAAATTTTAGTAACAATAAAAATCAGTATTTTATAATTATGATTTGTGGATGGAAAACAAAAAGTATTATGAAGATCCTAGTTGTGGACATTTAAATTATAGGAGAAATTTAATACAACTACTCATGAATGTCAGAATATTGAGAGTGAAAAAATTGAAAAAAAGGAGTCATTGCTAGACAAAAAACAACCGTGAGGAGGCTAAGAGAAATCATGAGACTCTCAAGAAATAAGAAGTGAGATTTGATGCATGTTATATTTAAGAAAGAAAGGAGAAACCAAGAATAATTCAAATCTATACATCCTTTAGGTTTAAAATAATATGTTTGAAAAAGAGAATATGAAAAAGATTGGAAAGTCCAATGAGTAGGAGATATACAGTGTAATAGTTATCGAGTTCTTGGAAGATTGAGTTGAGAGAGCCCAAAAAACAGATTCAGAAGTTCTAGGAGCTATGAAGTTAATAGATACCAAGTTCCCTATAGAATTTATTGAATAGTTTAAGACTATGTTTGAGAAAGTAAATAAATATTTGTGGATGCAGTGACATCCTGGATAATATTGGAGATCTACTTAAAATGAGGAAGTAAATTATAAGACTATCTAATGTGATTCCAGTTTGAAAACCATGGGCTACAATTTAAATAACCCTTAAATTGAATAATATAGTTGTGTCTTTTTTCACATTCATAATATTGTTAACCCCTCACCCAAATTAAACATATCAAAAAAAGATCCAATTATCATCACACATCCTAGGAAAATATAATGGGAAAATTATATCAACACAAGTAGTAAAACATGAATCAAATAGATATATGATCTAAATTATGAGGAAAACTAAGTGAGGTTAGGAAAAATAGAGTAGAAATCCCTAATGAAAAGGTTTATTAGATATGTAGAAGTCTTGGAAATGTTGGGAAAACAAGAATTTATCAATTGATAATGACAAAAATATATGAATCTTCTTTGATAATCATGAAACATAAAAAATATATGAATTTAAGGTTCATAAAAATATTATCATTTTTTTTGAATACAACCCTTATAAGTATATCTAACATCTCTTTTCATATATTAACATTACATAACTTTTGCGTAATACTTAAAACATTATATTAACATACGCCCAAAGACCATACTAATATAGTTCCTTTAGAAACATAGAAACATAAACACTGGAACATAAATGATCTACATAATCTCCCACTAGGTTCTTATTGACTAAAACTCTTCTTATACACATAAAAAATAATACATATATTCATAAAATGGGGGAAGGAAACATAAAAAGGGGTGACCTCAGATGATCAGTAAGGGTAAAAAAGGGAGATAAATAAGTATAATCATGAGACTAAGGGTATGAGAACATGATTATGAAAATAGAAGATTATACCCTGCATATCAAATATCATAAACATGAATCATGGAATAAATATTGGTAGTTCACAAAACACGAATCACAAGGAATTAAAGAACATAATCCCTGAAATCATAACATAGGAATAAAACATGGAATTGAAGAAAACACATAAGCATATATAATGATCTCCATAGTAGTCAAGGCATCGCTTCCAAGGCCATCTTAGTGGAAAAAGTCCTTTAATAAATCGGGTTCACACCCTGTTCTAGCCCTGTATTACTGAATTGAGTTCAATCCTCATTCAAGCCCTGTATTACTGAACCAAGTTCACTCCTTGTTCCAACCCTATAATACTGTACCGAGTTCATTTCTCATTCCAAACCTATAATATTGAAACAAGTTCATTTCTCATTCCATCCATGTCTATCTCATAAGGTATAAATATTTACCCAATGTATTGGAGGGAGATATAGTTATGACTCATCTTATAATGAAATCATACATAAATGTTCCAAAATATCATTAAAAATCATATCATAACCCATGAAATGAAATGGGTATCACAAACAAGTAATCATATCATAACCTTTGAAAAAAGATACAGGTTTCATAATCATTTCATCAAATTCATAACCCATGAAAAGAAGCGGGTTTCAAAAGCATATGACCCGTAGAAGGGAAATAGGTTTCATAAGAATCATTCCATCAAAACATAAACCATTCAAGGAAAAAAATATTAATGAAACCTTTGGATCATTTCCTAGAAGGGTATGAGTAACATCAAAAGATGTCATATTAGAGGGGAAATAATTTGGAAATATATTTTGAAAACATTTCTTGAGAGAAATATCATTTCTCCATGAAAAATTATTTTTGAAAACATAAAACCTTTTGAAAACTATTTTCCTTGAAAACTTATAAATGAAGTTTGAAAACATTTTGAAAACCATTTTTCCTTGAAAACTTATAAAAGAAGTTTGAAAACATTTTGAAAACTGTTTTCCTTGAAAACCTGTAAAATAAGTTTGAAAACATTTTGACAACCATTTTCCTTGAAAACCTATAAAAGAACTTGAAAACATTTTGAAAACTGTTTTCCTTGAAAACTTATAAAATAAGCTTCAAAACATTTTAAAAAATATTTTCTTTGAAAACAATTTGAAAAATTATAAATAAATATTGAAAATATTTGAAAACTATTTCTTTGAAAATACTTTGAAAAATTATTAATAAATCTTTAAAATGTTTAAAATAACTTTTTAAAATATAATTTTTTTGAAAACCTTTTTCGTTAAAAATATATTTGATTTTTTTAATGAAAGCATTGATAAGTATAAAAAAAAATTTGATTTTTTTTTCATTAAAAACCACTTAAAAAATAATTAATATCCAAAATACTATGAAAAAAATTTCTTTTAAAAAGAAAAACTATTTAATCTTATAAAGGAAGCTTCAAGGGAATTTCAGTCATGACGATAGGTAAATCCGTACACGCTGAACATTCCTTTTTTACTATATAAATGTTAAAAAATCACCTCGACCAGAAAATGACAAGAATATTCATTTATTTAAAAAAAAAACTTTTTTTAAAAGGTAAAACATGGGTATAAATGTCTTTTAATGATCATAGGATAATATTAGAAGATTTTTAGAAACCTTTCTTTTTGGAAAACATGGTTTGAACGAACACAAATTTCTGACCAAAGAGAGGGTAAAATTGGGATTTCTTAAAAACACTTTATTAACTATGTTATGAACCAAAGAGTAGAAAAATGGTACCAATACATGAATATATCATGAATAATCAGAGGATAAAAAAAATCATGAATGTTCTTAAGAGATGCATCGTGAGATTTCCTCAAAGGAAGCATAAATAATCTCAAAAAGTGATGAGATTATTTCAATAAACTCTTACCACTTGGTAACTATGAACCATACTCCCCATGTAAGAAAAATTAAATTACATGAATCTTAAAATATCTTGAAAATAAAAATATTAATTATATAACATTTCAAAGGTAGTATATACACCTCATGGAAAAATATAGGTGCATAAATGTAGCACCAGTTTGAGGTATGTAGCCTTTGTTTATTCCTTTTTATGTTTTTAAAGTGCTTGGGATGATTTTGGATGAGTTTGGGAGAGTTTGGAGTGGTTTTAGAAAAGTTTGGAGGCCTTTTTAAGGGTGCACAATTTGAGCACGGTTAGGGAAAACTGTGCGAGAATCCCATGAAAACTGTGCAAATCTAGGAAGAGGGGTCCCACATGGTTTTCACATGTTTTGTCTAACTGTTCAGGTAGGACATGCGAGATGCCTTTGAGTTAGTAGCATCCGCACGGTTAGCGTACAATTTTTCGAACAGTGCGAGCTAATCGTGCAACCCATTAAAGTTGTTTTTTTAAAATGGGGTTAGTTGGGATTTACCATAACTCACCCATTTCTTCTCCCATATGAACCCTACATGGGATTTATTATTCTCAAGGGATAGGGGTGCTATCCCACTCATTTTAAGGGATTCTAAGGGGTTTCAAGGTGGGTTGAAGGTGGTTTATCTAGGGTAAGTATCTCCTCTTGGTTTCTATTTGGTTTTCTCTAGATCTACTCTTCCCTCTCTCTCAGTTTTCGAGATCTACATATGTTGCATGTAGATATAGGGTTTTTTTTTCCTTTTATGTTGATATTAAGTATTTTGGATGATAGGTAAGGAGATCTAAAGTTGTTATGTTGGTGTGTTTTTCATATTTTTTGGTGCAGATTCTTGTGGGTCGATTTTACCGGAACCCTAAAGGTAGGTGGCTTCTCTCTCAACTCCACCTGGTTAGAATTAGTGATCTTGGTTGCAATTATTATTTTTTCATTGAAATTAATTATGACAATGATGGGAGAATATTGTTGGAAAAACATTTGGTGATTATTTGGGGGGATTTTGGGGAAAATGGGTTATTGTTGAAAAGGGGGCTTTGTTGGGTGATTTTAAAGTGTTGATTTTAAAATTGTTAGTGGTTGATTATGAAAAATGTTTTGTGAAAGATGTTTTTTAATAATGATTTTGTTTATTGAAATGTGGTTGGTCATGGAAAGTCGGTTAAAAGGTGTTTTCAATAAATGGGAGATTTATTGAAGTGAATTGGCATGTGTTAGAAATTATGGTGTGCTTATTGTGTGGAATTGGTGCTTTATTCTTGTTAATGGATCAAGAGTTATGGTTTGTGTCGATTGTGTATAAGTGGGTGGGAAGTACCACTATAAAAGGTGATGAATAGTGGATGGAATATCCACAATTATAGATAGTGGTTGGGAAGTACCACTAGTTGGAAATGTTTTGAACAGGTTGGATGGAAGCTCCACCATTTGGTTGCCTTGTATGTGTGTTTTGTAAGATGGAATTTTTTGGTCTAATGTGTGATGGTACTATGGATTTTGGCATAGTTGTGGTTTCCCTTGTTTTACATGGCTTGGTAAGGGTATGTTTAGCTTGTTTCAATTTCTTCACTATTTAATGTTTTATATAAATGTGCTAATGGTTTTATCCTAGGACATAGGTATGGGTAAAGCATCTCATTTTGCTATCATTTTAACATGATTCTTTGGTGATGTTGTGGTGCTTGGAGCATGTAGCTTGGTGTGGATCTATAAATGGTGTCCTAGTTCTTTGGGCTCTGGTTGTGTAGTCTTCTACTTAGTACTCTGATATTTGGTTTTGTTTTATCAGTATTTGGTAATTTTTATGGAATAATTAGGTTTTCTTTTGGTAATGTATGGGTTAAGTTGTTTTTTTGACACACATCATGTAGTTTGTTGATAATGGATTATCAGTTGGTTGATTTTATCTCAATAGAAAATCATTCCCCAATTTATCCTCGAAGCCCTCAACATTTATTACCAGCCTTTGGCACCTTGGGAATTCTACTTAAGTACAAGTATATTCCTCTACCCTCTCAATCCAATGATATGGGTTGGAATGTTACAAGTGGTATAAGTTTATTTGGTCCTTGGATTTCAAGTGAGAGTAGTTGTTAGGTCCTTTGGTGTTGACTGTTCGTCTTGGTGTTAACATTCGTTCTTGGTCTATTCCTTGATTTTGGATGGTAACAAGGAATAGGATTGTCGGAACTTGGAATGTATAGAATAAAAGTACATATATAACCCTTTTATGATGAACTTCAAGTTACCTGGGAGTTGGGTAAATAAGTGTTTAGAGACACTTATAGGCATTGGATATCTCATTGTCGTGGGTGTATCCAATGAGACGAGCATGGAATGCATGGTAGAAATGAATTACCACTAGGATGAATATTTCATTAGGGTGTAATGATTTATGGGGTGATATGAATCTATTGATTTTGAAAAATCTAAATTGGGTTTCAAAATAGAAGGATTTGAAACATGGAAACTAGCGGTATTTTGCAATGGGTTGATTTTCAAAACATGATGGATTTTTCAGAATAGTGCAATATGGGTAATGTGAACTTGTGGAAATCCTTGTTTCAATAGTTATTATGTAATTGAATTTAAAAATTGTATACCCTTTCTTGTTAATGGAGTAAGACTTATGGTTGTTTTTGTTTTGATATAAATGGCACCGAGTAGGCATCGTAGAGACCAACCAGAGGAAGCTACTGAAAATGTGTATGCACCTGAGCCTCAGGTGAATCAGCAGCTAGTGAAGAGTATAGTGCAATATTTCCAAGCTATGGAAAATGGGAATAAAGTGTATGAAACAAAGCATGTGGATCATGCAGTTCAGTTTCAAAGGCAGGATCCACCCATATTTAGGGGTGATTTGGAGACAAAAAGGGCTGAAGCATGGATAAATAGAATGAATAGGATATTTGAATTCTTGGAACACTGACAAAGTTGAAGGTGAAGTTATCCATGTACATGTTGGAATATATTTTCCTTCAGTGGTAGGAGCTAGCAGTCCAAGCTGGGACGGACCAAGGTGTGACATGGGAGGATTTTGAGGAGTTGTTTAATAAACAATTATACCCTCATAAATTTAGAATTTAGTATTCAATGTATTTCTTCAGTTTGAAGAAAGGGAACATGGCAGTAACGAAATATGCAGATAAGTTTATGAACTTAGTGTGGTTTTCACTTAAGGTGGGGGGTAGTACATCATTGAAGGAACAAATTTTTGAAGTTGGGTTGAGGTAGGAAATTCATTTCAATATAGAAGTGCTGTATATAAATGATTACACGGAAATGGTGAATAGAGATACGATGGATGAGTGGGATTTTTTGGGGGCTATAGGAAGGGGGGTATGTTGGTACCGATGAGGAATAGTGGGAACTCGAACACTGGGTTCAAGAGGAAGAGGGAAACTTATTTCTAGGGTGTGAGTACGACTCAGAATCCGATTACAGGATCGGTGAATCTTCCACCAAAGTCTCAGAGTAAGTTGGGATGTTTTCAGTGTGGCTCTATGGGACACATTAACCAGTATTGTACAACACAACCTTGAGCATATCATAAATGTAAGAATATGGGGACGTGTTATTGTCATAATGCTCCAAGTTTAGGTGTTTATGACACTCTTTAGGGGTCACAAAGGTCTTATGCCTCGATGGGATGGGGGAGGCAACATACCCCTTGAAAGTAGAGTAAATTTGGTCATGGTGATTCTGAAAATATCATGAAACCTAAGTAGGGTAATAAATAATAGAGTGTAGAAAGAAAGTAGTTGTTTGAAGCTAAACAGATGGTGATAGATGACCAGTTAGGACCATCCAAGGTGCGAGGTACAGTTCTTTTGAATTCTATGTTTATGCAAGCTTTGATTGATACAGGTGCTTCATATTATTTTTTTTTTCTTCTCGCATAATTGATTTTTTGGGTTTATATGTGTAAATGATTCCTTTTGTTTTGAAACTTAAAACTCCTCTGGGTCAAATAGAGTGTCGAGAATTCTTATATATAGTATTTTTTTTAGTTTTGGATAATATTGAATTGATGTAGGATTTATTAGTGCTTGAGATGGATGCTTATGATATAGTCCTGAGAATGGATTGGTTGGTCATGTTTATGGCTCACATCGATTTCTATGCATGAAAAATTAGTTTTACGATGAAGGATGGAATTGAACATCTCTTTAGAGGGGAGAAGAATGAAAAATTGGGAGCAACAAATTTGTTTACACCATCTGTTGGAATGATCTTGTATTAGTTAGTGGATTTTTCATTGGCACCAGTGGAAGCAGTTGAGAAGAGATTTTTTCCAATGTTTGTTGATTAGTTTATGGATGTATGTCCTGAATAATTCTCAGGGTTTTATACCCATGATATAAGTGGAGTTTATGATTGATCTCCTTCTGGGGAACAGTCCTATCTCACTTCCATCTTACCAAATGGAGCTAGTAAAATTGCAGGAATTAAAGGTGTAGTTGGAGGAGTTAGATAACAAAGGTTTCATCTAGCCTAACATGTCTCTGTGGGCAGCGCCGATGTTGTTTGTTAAAATGGCAGATGGAACTCTACGGCTCTATGTTTATTATCATAGAATTAATCAGGTTACGATAAAGAACCTATATACACTTCCATGCATTGATGATTTGTTTGAACAGTTTAGGGGAGATCAGTGGTTCTCCAAGATTGACTTGAGGTAAGGATATCATCAATTATGGTTAAGGAAGTAGGATATCCCGAAAAAAACTTTTAGAAGTAGATATGGCCATTACGAGTATGTGGTTATGACCTTTCGTATAATTAATTCACTAGTAGTGTTCATGGAATTGATGAATTAGATATTTCAGAGATATATGGATTCTTTTGTGGTGATATTTTTTGATGATATACTGGTGTATTCAAGGAAAAGGGTAGATCACGAGTAACACTTGGAAATAGTGTTGGGGATCTTGAGGGATCATCGGTTGTATGCTAAATTTTCAATGTTTGACTTTTGGATATATTAGGTTCATTTCCTTGGCCATGTTATTTCTAAGAAAGGTGTTTTTGTTGATCTGGAAAAGATAGAGGCTGTTATCTCCTAGGAAATTCCAAAGAATATTTTCAAGATACGAAGCTTATTTGGTATAACAGGCTATTATCTATGACTTGTTCATGATTTCTCACGATTGGATTCGCCAATGATAGCTTTGACAAGGAAGAATATCCCATTTCAATGGGATGAGTAGTTTCAGAAATGATTTTAATATCTAAAGGGTCTCCTTACATCAACACCAATCTTGGTTTTTCCTGAACTTGGGAAAGGGTATGTGGTGTATTTGACACATTGAGATCAGGGTTGGGGTGTGTTATCATACAGGGGGATCATGTGGTTGCATATGTCTCACGACAGTTGAGGTTTCATGAGAAAAACTACCCAACACATGATTTGGAGTTGGCGACAGTGGTTTATGCTTAAAAAATGTGGCGTCATTATCTCTTTGGTGAGAAATTTATATTATTTATCGATCACAAGAGCTTAAAGAATATTTTATCACAGATATATTTGAACTTGAGGCAAAGGAGATGGATGGAATACCTCTATATGTTTGATTTTTTACTTAATGTACACACCGGGTAAGGGAAATTCGGTGGCAGATGCATTAAGTATAAAATCATATGATAAAGTGGTGAAATAAACATTGGATTAGTGAAAATTGATGTTGTTCATAGCCGACATGCGGTTGGAATGTGAGGACTAGGGTGATAGAGATGTCTTATTTTCGGTTTCCTTGGTTCCTAACTTGGATGGTTTGGTTAAAGAGGAACATGCATTTGATTCTGAATATGCGCTGATGGGATAGAAACTCAATGGTGGGGAGACCATTGAGAGTTGGGAACTGAATGGGAATTAAGTCTTGTGTTTTCGGAATTGGATGGTGGTACCAGTGTCTTGTCCAGAGGAAATTCTCAGGGCTTATCATCATTCCAGATGGGTTGTCTATACTAGAATTCAGAAAATGTATAAGGCGTTGAAAGAGCAGTTTTCTTGGTCTAGTATGAAAAGGAAAGTGGGAGAGTTTATTTCAAGATTCTTGACTTATCAGCAGGTCAAGGTAGAGCATCGGCAGCCAATATTCATGTTGAAGTATTTACCTATCCCAATGTGGAAATGGGATCTCATACCAATGGATTTTGTGATGGGTCTCCCAAGAACAATTAGGAAGCACAATTCCATATGGGGGATTGTGGATCTACTTGCAAAGTCAGCCCATTTCATTCTGATTCATGAGTCCCATACGGTGGAGGATCTATCCAAAATCTATATTCGGGAAGTGGTAAAGAGGCATGATTTTCTAGTTTCAATTGTATCAGATAGAGACTTGAGGTTAAAATCTCATTTATGGAAATCCTTGCAGCAAGCCCTTATGACACAATTGACGATGATCACGACGTATCATCCTCAGACAGATGAACAATCCAAGAGGATGATAAAAACTTTGGAGGATATGCTAAGGTATTGTGTGATGGATTTTAGTGGTTCATGGGAGTATCACTTACCATTTTTGGAGTTCTCCTATAATAACAGTTATCAGGGTTCAATACACATGGCCTCATTTGTGGTATTGTATGGGCATCCATGTCATTCTCCACTATGTTGGGTGGAAACAGGTGAGACTTTGATGATTGGACCGAGACTTGTCCAATAGACTACAAAGAAGATAAATTTGATCAAAAAGAGGACATAGATGGATCAAACTCGTTAGAAATCATATGCGTACCATCGTCGATGATCGTTGTCGTTTGAGGTGGGTGATCATGTCTTTTTGAGAATCTCTTCTAGGTTGGGACATCGTTGGTTTGGAAAGCAGGGTAAGTTATCTCCAAGGAATATTGGGCCTTTTGATATACTTGAGAAGATTAGAGAGGTGGATTATTTTTTGGATTTTCTAACACAGTTTAGTGTGGTGTGCAATGTGTTTCATGTGTCATAGTTGAAAATGTATCAGCCGAATCATGACCATGTGATTTTTTGGGATCATGTTGAGTTAGAACCAGATGTTTCCTTGGTGCACGTTTCAGTGAAAATTATAGATAGGAAAGAGAAATTATTATGTGGTAAAATCATCATTTTAGTTTGGGTTTTGTGGTAGCATGGTTAGATTCATGAGGAGACTTGGGAGTAGGATAAATATATGGCTGATAAATGACCCGAGCTCTTTCAACAAAGAGATAGTTCTCTACTTTACAAGGATGGAAAGTACAATGGTGGGGAGAATGTGGCATCCTAGATTTGAGGTATGTAGACTTTTTATTACTTTTTTATGTGTTTAAAGTTCTTGGGATTATTTTTGGATGAGTTTGGGAGAGTTTGGAGTGGTTTTACAAAAGTTTGGAGGCCTTTTTAAGGGCGCACAGTTTGATCAGGGTTAGGGAAAACTGTGTGAGAATCCCAGAAAAACTGTGCAACTCCAGGCACTGGGGTCCCGCACGGTTTGCATACAGTTTGTCTAAACGTGTGGGTAGGACATACGAGATGCCTTCGAGAAAATAGCATTTGCACGGTTAGTGTACAGTTTGTCACACTGTGCGAGCTAAATGTGTCCCATTAAAGTTGTTTTTTTTAAACGAGGTTAGTCAGGATTTACCCTAACTCACACATTTCCTCTCCCATACGAACCCTACACATGATTTCCTCTTCTAAAGGGCTATGTGTTCTCTCCCACTCATTTTGGAAGGGATTATAAGGGGTTTCAAGGTGCTTTCTCCCAGGTAAGTCTCTCCTCTTGGTTTCTCTTTGGTTTTCTCTAGATCTACTCTTCCATCTCTCTCAGTTTTCTAGATCTACATCCGTTTCATATAGATACGAGGTTGTTTTTTTTCCTTGGATGTGGATATTAAGTCTTATGTATGATAGGGAAGGATATCTAGAGTGGTTTTAGTGGTGAGTTTTCTAGATTTGTGGTGCGGTTTCTTGTGGGTTGATTTCGCCAGAACCCTAATGGTAGGTGGCTTCTCTCTCGACCCCACTTGGTGAGAATTAGTGACCTTAGTTGCAATTAATTTTTTTCCTTGAAATTAATTGTGATAATTATGTGATAATCTTGTTGGAAAACCATTTGGTGAGGATTTGGACAGATTTTGGGGAAAATGGGTTATTGTTGCAAAAAGGGGCTTTGTTGTGTGATTTTAAAATGTTTATTTTAAAATCGTTAGTGATTGATTATGAAAAATGTTTTTTGAAAGATGGTTTTTAATAAATATTTTTTTTATTGAAATGTGGTTGGGAATGGAAAGTTTGTTAAAGGGTATTTTTAGTAAATAGGAGATTTATTGAACTGAATTGGCATGTGTTGGAAATGATGGTGTGCTTATTGTGTGGCCTTGGTGCTTTATGCTTGTTGGTGTATTAAGTGTTATGGATTGTGTTGATTGTGTGGAAGTGGGTGGCAAGTCCCTATATAAAAGGTTATGGATAGTGGATGGAAGAGACACCATTATATATAGTGGTCGGAAAGTACCACTAGTTAGAAATGTTTTGAATAGGTTGGACAAAAGCTCCACCCTTTGTTTTCCTTGTATGCTTGTTTTTCAAGATGGAATTTGTTGGGATAATGTGTAATGGAAATATGGATTATGGAATAGTTTTGGTTTCCCTTGTTTGACATGTCTTGTTAAGGGTATGTTTATCTTGTGGCAATGGTTTCACTATTTAATGTTTTATATAATTTTTTATATAAATGTGCTAATGGTTTTATCCTAGTGGTGTGTGTAAGGAAGTAATTTGGGGAAAACCTACTGAGTATTAGTACTCACCCCCTACTTTGACACTTTGGTGCTTTTGAATATGTTATATTTCGAGACACAAGTAATGGTAAACATCTCATTTTTCTAGCAGTTCAACATGATTCTTTGGTGATGTTGTGGTGCTTGGAGCATGGAGCTTGGCGTAGAGCTAAGGATAGTGTCCTAGTTCTTTGGGGTCTTGTTGTACAATATTTTGATTGGTACTCTGATATTTGGTTCGATTATATCAGTATTTGGGAATTGTTATGGAATAGTTAGGTTGTATTTTGTTAATGTATGGGTTGGGTTGTTTTGTTGACATGGATCATGTAGATTATTGAAAATGGATTTTCGGTTGGTTGATTTTATCTAAAGTAAAAATTGTTCCCCAATTTATCATTGAAGACCTCCACATTAATTTCCATCCTTTGGCACCTTAGGAACATTTATTAAGGCCAAGTAGCATTCCTCCTCCCTGTCAAGCCAATGGGATGGGGTGGGATGTTACAATAACATGGCATGTGTCTCAAAGAAGGCAAATTGATACAAAATTACTCTTCCAAATTGGTAACTTTTGAAACATAAACCCCATGAAGAAAATTTCAGAGAATGGATATGTAAATATCCATAATTTTAAATATAATAATCATATAATACATACATGTTAAGTATACACTCCACACAAAAGGAATAAGTGGTGAATAAAGTATGTATCTCACGGAAATAAAAAGTGAGATGAAATTATCTTACCTTGTGTCTTGACTCTCTTCGTACTCATACAAGATTCCTTTATAATAAATGTAAGTTTATTATAAATATTTTATAGAATAATATTATTATATCTATTACCATGTATGGTTTTATTATGACCTTATATTACAGACTTGTTAACAATCCTATGTTAAGGTTTCACTTTGGGTAATATTCGGTTTGTTCTTTGCATGTGTTTTAATATGTTATATCTTTGGTACTTATAATTATATCATTATTTATAGAATTTAAACCATGATATAAATATCATTTATATTCATTATATTTTTATTATAATAATATATATAATATATAGGTATGAAATGGAATACACCGTTCATGGAGACGACAAACCGTACACACACATGAACGCTCTTTCTGTTTTTATTTTCATATTAAAAGAATGAAAGAAAATGACATATATGTATATATATATATATATATATATTATAATTAAATTCTAATTATTATGTCATAATTATCATATAATTTCACTAAACTCATCCTTAATAAATTCTATGTAGTGTGTGAACAAATCACATCGCTTTGAGGGGGCAGTAGTCCACACTTCCTCAAACAAAACTATCATATTTACACCAAATGAAAAGTATAAATATATGTATTATAAAAGGATTAAATAATATTAAATAAATAATAAATACAATATATAACATATATAAATATATTTTCCAACATAATTTCCACCATGAGAGGCAGTAAAGTAAAAATGAACAACTATCATTTCGTGAGGCGGTAGTTCACCGCACACCTAAATAGTTTGTTTGTTACCCATTAGATGGAAGTGCATGTAAGTGTAGGTTTAAACCTTAGCATAAAAACATGATAGTATATTGATTATACTGGTGTTTTTATACAAGCATGAATAATAATATTTTAGGTTATGTATAATTGAAATAAAATAAAATAACTCACGGAAGAATGTTACCTCTTATTCGGGTAACTCCTTTTGGTTTACACCAAAGGGATTCCTTGGATTTATTTTTTCCCAAGGGGATGATTATATGATGAGGGGAGAGATTTTTAGGAGATATTTTTTCATATATTGGTCGATCCAAAGTAGTTTTATAGGTGTAAGAAAGTAGGAGGAGAGGAGGCCTTTTTATAGTGGAGGAGGAGTGACACTCTTGTAAATTTTGGGAAAAATAATTCCACCCACATTTTTCCCATGTAAAGTGGAACAAATAATGTAAAAAATTAGATAAAATGGATTATAGGGTCTAAATATGTCTATCAAATGGTTCTTTGACAATTTTTTAGGTTTTTTGGGGCTTAAGATTAATGTTTAGTTCCTTATTAAGTTTAATTTTACCTTAATCGTTGTAATTAATTTTAGTTGTATTCCCTAATATTTTTGGTAAAAATTAATTTTAACTTATTAAAAATTATAAATTTTTATAATTCCAAATATAGAGTCCATTTTTTTAAATTATAATCATAAAAGTGGTAGAAATTAATTTAAATTTAATCCCACAGTTGGGTCAACAATGTAGGTTTTTAAAGTAAAAATATTCCAAAGTTTGCTATGTTTTTATATTAAATTTCATAATGAAATTGATTCCAATGAACTAATTTGGTTTTATTGATAAAAATATGATATAATTAAACTTTTAAACCAATTTAAAATATAATTTAACCTTATAAATAAATTATTTGAAAAATCTATTTAAAAAAAAAATCAGTATTTTCCACTATTCATTGAAAAATGAAACTTCACAGAAAAATATTTTTTTTACATTAACCTAATTATTATGTTCTGATTTAAAATATAAATTTTATTTTGATATATTAAATTTATAAAAGTTCCAAAAATTTATATTTAAATTAGGTTCTCCATCAAAAGGCGGTAAAAGTGTCTTAATAAAAATATAAGTTTTTATGTGTAATATTGGTTTTGTTCTTATCTTAGGCCTATAAATTATATTGGATGAATATAAAAAATATTTTCTTATATATATAACATATATATCACATTTAAAATTTATTAATAATTTTAATTAATTTAATTTTTTAGGATTAAAACTACTTTGTGAGCATAAGAATAGTTTTCTATAAAAATACTACCTTTATATTCAATTGGTTATTATATTCATTTCTAAATAATTTGTAAATAATTAATTCATTTTATATTTTGTGAAAAACAAATAATATTCATAAAATATAATTTAATGACTAGGTGTCACGACCCCCTCCCACCAAAGATGTCCCTCCTGAGCTGGTAATGGTGAAAGGGAGATAATGACCCCGAGTGCTGCCTCCAGTAGGCCCCAGAGTGGCGACTAGCACCAAGGGTATGAGTTTTCACAAATATGGGAGGAATTAACCTTTTTTATTATTTAAGATTGGGAAATAGGACAAGTCAACCACCAAAAAGGAAAAGAACAAGTGTATAGAAATAAACCCAAACCAATCCCACATGCATGTTTAAATAGTTTTATAACAAGGTGCAAGTACAAGAAAGCTCAAAGTACAATACCAAAAGAAAACAAGAGTACAAAAACTGAAAAAACTCCAACTGTCCGACTAGTAGGGTCCCGCACGGCCCTGGTATTCCTCCTGGAAACCTGAAAGTAAACGTAGGGTGAGCATACAAGTATACTCAGTAGGGAAACCTAAAGCTCTCGTGCACAGGTAGGGAGACATCCTAATGTCTTGTGAGAACAACAGAAGAGACCTAGCAGGGAAATCTATCCACCCAACCTCACCAACCACACTCACCAAAAACAAAACCACAATAGGTAGTAGTAGTATATAAGAATAAGAGTATTGGGTACCCCGCACCATTTCCCATTAGTTAGATGCGCTTCCTAACGGCGAACGTCCTGACACTGCCACACTCTCCCCGCCCGCACACACCTAGGCCTCACAAACCACACATCCTGCCTGCACACAACTGGGCATCACAACCATGTATCTCGCCTACACACACCTAGTCCTTACAACCACGTATCCCGCCCACACACACCTGGGCCTCACAACCATGTATCCCACCCGCACACACCTGGGCCTCATCCCGAAGATTCTTGGGAAACAGTAAATCCTACCTGAAGAGTCTTGGGCTAAAACCACCCCAATCGAAACCTACCTAAAGGGTCTTAGGTATAAGGTCACCTCAAGACATCACAACCTAGGGAAGAAGGAGCAGGAAGGAGCTAGTAACTAAGGGGAAAACACCCTCTCCCATGAAATGGGAGTGTTCGGCACTAAGTGCTCAACATGGGTGGGGTGCGTCAAAACACAAAGATACAGATATATATATATATATATATATACCAAACACTCAGCCCAACCTATGGCTTCTAAACAAAGAACTGAGCATGTGCCTCGGCACTGTTACTACGAAGCATACATACAACAAGCACCCCCAACCCCATTTAGGTTTTCATGTTTCAAAAGAATTAGTTTATTATTTCCTTAACTATTGGGAAACCAACTACAACCAACCATATCAATCATTCATGAAACATATCCCTACCATCCACAAATCAAGTTAGGAAAACACAAGAAACACAACCAAGCCCTTCTTATTAACCAACCAAACCCATTGATTATCATTCTCGTTCCATTACCATGCCCCACAATTCATTAACTCTTCCACTTTTTATTTATTATTCACAACCCAAATTTCGTTCACATTCAATCCCATCCCTGCAGTCCTGCTGCCAACCACCATAACCAAAATCACACCGAAACCCGTACATCATTATCCCTTAAATACCATTTATCGCAGCCCCGCTGCCCGTCACCGACATAGCATTCACACCAACCCACAACCAAGCCAACCGCAGCCCCACTGCTCACCCGATCCACAACAACCTAGAAAACACCCCACTTTTTACATAAACAAACCCCATCACATGCCACGTATCCAAGCCAACACCCACATGTTCATTATTCCATTTTGTTCAACTGGGGTGATCACACAAGGGTTCCAGATTTTAAATCATCCAACTTTACGTGATTAACCAATTTCCACATTCAACGAAGTTTCCATTCACAAAAACGGTCTAGAAAGATAGGGCAATATTTAATTGCGCAAGCAAAGGCCCCCAATGACCGTGATTTTCAGTAGGCATAAGCCTATTAAATTCACAACATAATATCACAGGATATAAAGATAAACATAACAACTTCCCCATCCCCATTCTTTAACCAGTTATCATCTTAGTTTATTGGTTCAACCGTTTCTCATGAAAACAAGAGGATACCCACCCCATATGATGCACAATTTAGAGAGAAGAAGGTAAGATCCCTACCTCAACAGGTTCTGATCACAATGCCCCCCCGGATCGACTTTAGAAGATGCCCGTCGTCGTCCATCACTTCTGTCGAGTCCCGGAAAAACCTCCTCAGGTGGAAGTTGGAAAGGAAAAGCCAAAGGAAAGACAACGGATCCAAGATCAGAAGTTCCACCTCATCGTTACGATCTCGTGGCCACTGACAGATCGTAAATCGGAGCTCGGATGAAGAAGTTATGGAAGAAAATGAGCCTTTGAGTCTCTTGGGAGGGCTCTGCTCAGAGGAATGGGGAGGAGAGGGGTGAGTTGAAAAGGAGGGGGGGACCCCTCCTTTTATAGGCAATAAAAAAAAGTACACGGCGTGTACTTTATGGTACACGGCGTGTACTCAGCCATTTCACATGGTCACCACATGGCTTCCAACACGGCCTTCAACGCGGAATGCGGCCATTGACTGGTCAACACATGGCTTGAAGGTAACGCGTACGAGGGGAGGGACTACATGACGTGTAGTATTGGATACATGGAATGTAATCATTTATTTCACACGGCAAGGACACGGATCCAACATGGCACACGACCGTTGACTGGTCAACACATGGTTTGAGGGTAACGCGTACACGGGGAGGGAATACACGGCTTGTAGTATAGGGTACATGGCATGTACCCATTTCTTTCACATGGAAAGGACACGGCCTTCAACACGGGGTACACCCGGCAAGGTGGTACACGACGTGTACTCACACTACACGACCGTTACATCAGATACCTCTTAAAGCATTCTCGTCCCCGAGAATTCAAAAACCAACATAGAGGAACCCAACAAGATACCTCTTAGGGTTCTCGTTATAATAGGAACCCAACCAACAACCCTAATCATAGGTGTTAGGAATTCCCTCTCCTATGTCAAGATATTATCCGCTTTAGGCGGCACTGACTCGCCTGTATGGGTTTAATCGCATCTGCATTAACGCGTCTCGATTAAGGATTGGGACTTCCC
Organism: Viscum album; assembly: GCA_963277665.1. Lineage (NCBI taxonomy): Eukaryota > Viridiplantae > Streptophyta > Magnoliopsida > Santalales > Viscaceae > Viscum > Viscum album. The sequence goes on from OY728128.1 coordinate 1,150,151,224, forward strand.
ACTTTCATATATTAGGATTTTCCAACTTGCACTACACCCAACACCACACAACCAACACACTGCCCGAACATGTGGTTTGGGGAAAATTCCTTCTCCTATGTCGAGATATTATACGCTTTATGCAGTACTGACTCACCCGCATGGGTTAAATCACATCCTCATTAATGCATCTCAATTAAGAGTCAGGTTTTTCCCTTTCCCCACACATCCGTACATGCTACACACTTCCATAGAATAAGGAAACAAAAGGTCTCATAACCGACAATCCAAGCATTCCATATCAAAGGTACAAAGTATAACATCAAAAAAAAGCTCAGAAGAACAAGGGAAAACGCAATTCAAAACAACTTCAGGTACTGAGCGTGCATCTGGGTCTCCCACTCCCAAGTGATCTCCTCAAGGCCGCCATGTCTCCACAACACACGAACCAATAGAATGGTTCATCCACGGAGCACCTTCTCCTTATGATCCTCGATTATGACTGGTCGTTCCTCGAAGATCGCATCGTCTTCCATGTCTAACTCCACCCAGTCGATAACGTGAGAATCGTCGTGTAAGTACCGACAAAGCTGGGAGATGTGGAAGACATCATGAACCTTCTCCAACTGAGGTGGCAGGGCCAGCTGATATGCTACCTCGCTGACTCACCTTAGCACCTCAAAAGGTCCGATGAACCTAGGTGAGAGATTTCTCCCTTTCCCAAACCTCCGCTGCCCCCGTCAAGGGAAAACCTTAAAGAACACATGATCTCCCACCTCGAACTCCAAGGGCCTCCTCCGACAATCAACATAAGACTTCTGTCAGTCCTGAGCTACTTTCATCCTCTCACGTACAAGCTGGACTTTCTCTGTGGTGCTCTGCACTACCTCTGGCCCAAGAGAACCTATCTCACTAACCTCTGCCCAACAAATGGGTGAACGACATGGTCTTCCATACAAATCCTCAAACGGTTCCATGCCAATAATAGAGTGGAAGATGTTGTTTTAGGAAAACTCTACTAAAGGCAAGTGTCGTACCCATGATCCTCCAAAATCCAGAATGCATGATCGCAGCATGTCCTCCAATGTCTGGATAGTCCGCTTTGTCTGACCATCGGTCTGGGGGTGGAAAGCAGTGCTAAGGTGTAGCTGAGTTCCAAAATCATGCTGTAACCCCCTGCAGACTCGTGAGGTAAACCGAGTATCCCGATCTGAGACGATAGTCTTTGGAACTCCATGAAACCGCACAACCTCGTCTACGTACCTCTGTGCTAAGGTACTCACCGGTCCTGACTCCTTAATTGCTAAAAAGTGAGCTGATTTCGTCAGTCGATCCACCACTACTTAGATAGCATCATAACCACCCTAAGCTCTGGGTAGTCCTGTGACGAAGTCCATTGAGATGTCATCCCACTTCCACTCGGGGACATCTAAAGGATGCAACAAACCACTGGGAACAAGGTGTTCAACCTTCACTTGCTGACACACTAGGCATTTAGCCACAAACTCCGCCACTGCCCATTTCACACCGGGCCACCAAAACTGTTCCCTTAGGCCTCAATACATTTTTGAAACTCATGGATGTACCGCCAAGGCTGAGCTATGGAACTCACAGAGAACTCCCTCACGCATCGCCTCCGGAACAAACAACCTTCCATGGAAAAGAATCCAATGTCGGCCGTCCTCTAACCATCCTTCTGGAGTGTTTCCCTGATCGACACGATCCCGTATTACTTCCACCTCGGAGTCCCCCCACTGAGACTCTTCCACCTGCTACAACAAGGAGGACTGCACCATCATTTGAAACAAACGACCTCTAACACCTTCTACCCTGGCATCCAAGTGCAAGGCAGCCAACTCTCCCATCACTTTCCAAGCATCAACGGATTCCCAAACCACTTCCTTATGTGAATTACTGCTCAGGGCATCAGCCGCAATGTTTCCCTTACCTTCAGTGTAAGAGATCTCGAAGTCATAGTCTTGGAGGAACTCGACCCATCTCTGCTGTCATAAGTTCAGGTCACACTAAGAGAAGATATAACACAGGCTCTTGTGATCTGAGAAGACCACAAAGCACTCCCCAAAGAGGTAATGTCGCCACAACTTTAGTGTGAACACTACTGCTGCAAGCTCTAGGTCATGGGTGGCATAGTTACACTCATGAGGGCGTAACTGCCTAGACCCATAACAGATCACTCCCTTCTTCTGCATCAGCACGCACCCCAGACCAAGGCCAGAAGCATCACAAAACACCTCATATAACAATCCTTCCTCTGGAAACCTGAGTACGAGAGCACTGACCAACTTCTACTTCAGGTAGTTGAAAGCCTTCTGGCACTGCTCGCTCTATAGGAAGACCTGGTTCTTCCTAGTCAAAGCTATCAATGGAGCAAAAACTCGAGAGAAGTCCAAAAAAAACCTCCGATAATAACCTGCTAACCCCAGGAAACTACGAACTTCTGCCACACTCTTGGGTGCTTCCCAAGAAACAACTGCCTCCACCTTCGACGGGTCCACTGACACTCCATGCTGAGACACTACGTGCCCAAGGAAGTGTACTTCTTGTGTCAAGAAATTACACTTCGACAATTTCCCATAAAGATGGTGGTGTCGAAGGACTTCCAAGACTGCCCTGAGATGCTCAACCTGCTCCTCCTATGATCTTGAGTAGATCAGGATGTCATCGATAAACACAACAACGAACCGGTCCAGAAACTCTCGGAAGACAAAGTTCATAAGTCCCATGAACACAGCCGGTGCATTCGTAACTCCAAACGGCATCACTACAAATTTGAAGTTCCCATACTTGCACCTGAAAACCATCTTCAAGATGTCACTGTATTTTAACCTCAGCTGATGATATCCAGATCATAGATTAATCTCAGAAAACCAACCTGATCCCCTCAGTTGGTCGAAGAGATCATCTATCCTTGGAAGGGGGTAACGGTTCTTGACCATTACCTGGTTCAACCTTCGGTAGTCTATGCATAGCCTGAGATCACCACCTTCCTTCTTCATGAACAAAACTGGAGCACCCCATGGTGATACACTGGGTTGAACAAAACCCTTCTCCATCAGATCGTCAATCTGAATCCGCAACTCCCGCAACTCCGAAGGTTCCATCCAATAAGGGGCCATCGAAATCGGACGGGCACCAGGCTGTAAGTCTATCCCGAACTTAACGTCACATCAGGGGGGGGGGGTTAGAGTCACAACCTCCTCAGAAAAAACATCGAGGAATTCCCCAAAAACCTCTGGGAAATCCATCATCTCTGTATCAGATAGAACTACTAATATCCCACCTAACAAGGAAAGGAGAGGCTCCACACACCGGCTTCCCACCTGATAGCTCCTCTCGCCAACAAAATCTACACGTTTCCCATCCACGTCTGAGAACACGACCCTTCTTTGGAAGAATTTGATAACGAAACTAACGGAAAACAACCAATCGATGCCTAGGATGACATCGTATGGCTAAATCTGTAACAGAAGAAGGTCCCCACTAGATCGATGTGGTCCCAACGTCAGCCCAAATCCCCGGAAAACACAAGATACACTGGTCTGGCCTCCAACTGGTGTACCCAGCACCAGTGGTATGGAAAGTCTCTCTATGTCTAGTCCCAAATCATGGGCTAGACCAGGTGCAAGAAAGGAGTGTGAAGATCCCAAATTGAACAAGGTAAAAATGAGAGTGCTGAACAAACAAATCGTACCTCACACCACCTCTGGTCCTGCCAGAGCTGTCAAATCTACTGCGTGCAATTGTCCACGCCCAAATCCTCTACCTATCTGATGTCGTCCACCTCCCTGACCACACACTGGTCGAGGTACTTGAGGAGCACCCTGAGGTCGTCCTCCCCCCGCAAAGTCTGCCCTCAGAGGAGCATGGTCCTACTACTGTTGGAAGGGCCTCGCCGGCAACTGGTGCTGCTGAGGTGGGTGCTGAACCTGCCCACCTCCACCATACTGTGCTCGGGTTGGGCACCGACTCTGAATGTGCCTGAAACCTCCACAAGAAAAACACTTCGGTCTTGGGATCATGAAAAAGGGACGAGTACCTAAAGATTTGAACTGGAACTGCTGGGGCCTGCTCCCCACTGGCCTGAACCTGGAAGGTCCCATCACAGGAGACCTGCTGCTGACTTCCTTCCCCTTCGATGAACCTGGATGGATCCCCTCACGTGGTGCACCTACCTGTGAGTGCATCATCTCTACAACCTCTGCCTTCTTATGTACTACCAAGTACGTCGGAAGGGTGAAGGGGGTGACATCATACTGGAGCGAAGGACGAAGCGCCTCCTCCAAACGTCTTGCCCGAGACTCCTCATCCGGAAAGAGATCCGGAGCAAAGCGCAGGAGATCATTGAACTTGATCCCCAAATCTCGTACTGACATACTCCCCTGCTGAAGGGAGAGTAACTCCTGCCGCTTGTCCTCCTTGATCATGGAAGAAAGGAATTCCTCTCAGAATTCCTTCTCAAAGTCAGCCCACGAAACCTCTGCCTCTATCCTCTCTCCGAGGTAGAGCGTCCACCACTGTCGCGCCGTACCACTCAGCTGACTGACTGCTAGGGGAAACCAGTACTCCCTCGGAGCACGAATCAAGGTAAAAGCGATCCCTAGCTCCTCAAGCCACCCTCCATCTCCGTATCCGAAGTACTAACCTCGTACTTCTTGAGGGTTTTCCACTGGAAAGAATAGAGAGTCTTTTGACACTGGCTATCTTCCTCCTCTCGGTCAATCCTCAACTGATCGACCACCTGAATCTGCTGGGCCTCGACCGTCTAAGCCACCCAGGGACGACGTCCAGGAGCCATAGCTGTATGGTAAACAAAGATCGCCTAAGCCCAAATAGTAAGGAAATTTATCAAGGTTTTATTTTATCATTTTTATTTTAATTTCTTTCCCAGAACACCCAAATCATGTAAAACACAATCATGATGATGCATGTAACTTCCCTAGGGTATCTACCCTACAATCAATGTAGTCTCACTTGGTCGTTCGGTAGGCTCAGATTCCTTGCATCAGATCATGGGGGGCCCTAAAATCTTTTGTCCTAGCCGGTCTTCCCTGGCCTATGTCACGCACCAAGATTAACCGACACTGTTGCCCTACCATCCCATGCAATCCTCACTGTGCCTAAATCCAAACTCCATCCTATCTCTCAACCATCACCTCTAATACCATTCTGTCAGGACCCCCTCCCACCAAAGATGCCCCTCCTGAGCTGGAAATGGTGAAAGGGAGATAATGACCCCTGAGTCACACCTCCAGTAGGCCCCGGAGTGGCGACTAGCACCAAGGGTATGAGTTTCCACAAATATGGGAGGCATTACCCTTTTTTATTATTTAAGATCGGGAAATACGACAAGTCAACCACCAAAAAGGAAAATAACAAGTGTATAAAAATAAACCCAAACCAATCCCACATGCATGTTTAAATAGTTTTATAACAAGGTGAAAGTACAAGAAAGCTCAAAGTACAATACCAAAAGAAAACAAGAGTACAAAAACTATAAAAACTCCAACTTTCCAACTAGTAGGGTCCCGCATGGCCCTGGTAGTCCTCCTAGAAACCTAAAAGTAAACGTAGGGTGATCATACAAGTATACTCAGTAGGGAAATCTAAAGCTCTCGTGCATAGGTGGGGAGACATCCTATTGTCTCGTGAGAACAACAGAAGAAACCTAGCAGGGAAATCTATCCACCCAACATAACCAGCCACACTCACCAAAAACACAATCAAAACAGGTAGTAGTAGTATATAAGAACAAGAGTATTGGGTACCCCACACCATTTCCCATTAGTTAGCTGCTCTTCCTAACGACGAACGTCCTGACGCTGCCACACTCTCCCTACCCGCACACACCTGGGCCTCACAAACCACACATCCCATCCGCACACACCTAGGCCTCACAACCACGTATCCCGCCCGCACACACCTGGGCCTCACAACCACGTATCCCACCCGCACACACCTGGGCCTCACAACCACGTATCCCACCCCCACACACCTGGGCCTCATACCGAAGATTCTTGGGAAACAGTAAAACCTGCCCGAAGAGTCTTGGGCTAAAACCACCCCAATCGAAACCTACTTGAAGGGTCTTAGGTGTAAGGTCACCTCAAGCCATCACAAAATAGGGAAGAAGGAGCTGGAAGGAGCTAGTAACTAAGGGGAAAACACCCTCTCCCATGAAATGGGAGTGTTCGGGACTAAGTGCTCAACATGGGTGGGGTGCATCAAAACACAAAGATACACACACACACACACACACACATATATATATATAACAAACACTCATCCCAACCTATGGCTTCTAAAATGAGAACTGAGCATGTGCCTCGACACTGCTACTACGAAACATGCATACAACAAACACCCCCAACCCCATTTAGGGTTTCATGTTTCAATAGAATTAGTTTATTAGTTCCTTAACTATTGGGCAAACAACCGCAACCAACCATATCAATCATTCATGAAACATATCCCTACCATAAAAAAATCAAGTTAGGAAAACACAAGAAACACAACCAAGTCCTTCTTATTAACCAACCAACCCCATTGATTATTATTCCCATTCCATTACCATGCCCCACCATTCATTAACTTTCCACTTTTTATTTATTATTTACAACCCAAAGTTCGTTCAAATTCAAGCCCATCCCTACAGCCCCGCTGCCAACCACCATAACCAAAATCACACCGAAACTCATACATCATTATCCCTTAAATACCATTTATTTCAGCCCCACTGCCCGTCACCGACATAGCATTCACACCAACCCACAACCAAGCCAACCGCAACCCCGCTGCTCACCCGATCCACAACAACCTACAAAACACCCCCCTTTCACATAAAAAACCCCCATCACATGCCACATATCCAATCCAACACCCACATGTTCATTATTCCATTTTGTTCAACCGGGGTGATCACACAAGGGTTCCAGATTTTAAATCATCCAACTTTACGTGATTAACCAATTTCCACATTCAACGAAGTTTCCATCCACAAAAATGGTCTATAAAGATAGGGCAACATTTAATTGCACAATCAAAGGCCCCCAACGACCGTGATTTTCAGTAGGCATAAGCCTATTCAATTCACAACATAATATCACAGGATATAAAGATAAACATAACAACTTCCCCATCCCCGTTCTTTAACCAGTTATTATCTCCGTTTATTGGTTCAACCATTTCTCATGAAAACAAGAGGATACCCACCCCATATGATGCAAAATTTAGAGATATGAATGTAAGATCCCTACCTCAATAGGTTCTGATCACAATGCTCCCTCAGATCAACTTTAGAAGACGTCCGTCGGCGTCCGTCACTTCTGTCGAGTCCCGGAAAGACCTCCTTGGGTGGAAGTTGGAAAGGAAAAGCTGAAGGAAAGATAATGGATCCAAGCTCAGAAGTTCTGCCTCATCGTTACGATCTCGTGGCCACTGATGGATCGTAAATCGGAGCTCGGACGAAGAAGTTATGAAAGAAAAGGAGCCTTCGAGTCTCTTGGGAGGGCTCTGCTAAGAGGAATGGGGAGGAGAGGGGTGAGTTGAAAAGGAGGAGGGGACCCCTCCTTTTATAGGTGAGAAAAACACTAGTACACGACATGTACTTTATGGTACACGACGTGTACTCGACCATTTCACACGGTCACCACGCGGCTTCCAACACAGCCTTCAACGCGGAACGTGGCCGTTGACTGGTCAACACACGGCTTGAAGGTAATGCGTACGCGGGGAGGGACTACACGGAGTGTAGTATTGGATACACGACGTTTACTCATTTATTTCACACGGCAAGGACACAACTCCAAAATGGCACACGACCGTTGACTGGTCAACACACGGTTTGAGGGTAACGCGTACGCGGGGAGGGAATACACGTCGTGTAGTATGGGGTACACGATGTGTACCCATTTCTTTCACATGGCAAGGACACAACCTTCAACACGAGGTATACCCAGCAAGGTGGTACATGGCGTGTACTCACACTACACGGCGTGTACTTACAAAATTCTGGAAAGTGTGGGAAAAGTCCATTTTACCCTCCAGAACACTTCGTGACCTTCCTTTTGACAAAGGAATGGGCCGGAGAGGTCCGGGCCATTACACTAGGTTATATATTATTATATTAAATAGTAAAAAATTTAACAATTTATTATTTATTCGGTAACACTCGATCTTGCATGTTACACAAGCCATCAAGGAAAGTCAGTATTACGTGAAACATACACTAACCTTGGAGTTCCTTATAGATAAATCTAGCATTTATATTGGGTATAATGCATGATTAACTTAGTGTTGCATATAAATCAAGCCAAACATAGTGCTTTTTATAAATAACCTATTTTCAGTGTTTCATGAAATGAAAAATATCAAAAAGATTAAATTAATTCAAAAAAATATATTTCAAAAAATCTTGGGGTGTTACATTCTACCCCCCTTAAAATTAATTTCACCCTCTAAATTCATCTGGGTTATCAAAGGATTAATATTTTAAATTTTCATTCATAGAAAGCCACATCGTAATAATGAATACAAAAACTTCCTTAAAAAAGGAAAGTTGGAAACATAATGGTTACCAAAAGTATCACATAACCAGGTTTCCACACGGAAGAACATTGGTTAAAAGTGATTATTGTACATAGAAGAAAAATTAAAATATTTATAAGGAGTGATTGTGGTCATCAATCATAAAAAAGTGAATAATAAAAGAAAATTTGAGGGCCTCAAAGTCATAAATATGTGTCAATTTATAAGTCCATTGGTTCAACAAAAATTAAGGTATTAGAACAAACTTTTTTAGATCATTATCCTATATTTGAGTAATTATTTTATTGACCAATAATATAAGGAAATATACTTGATATATTTCTATAATTTTTTTATTATTTGGTTGTGGTTTTAAATATTTCTAATTCATCCATTACTTCAAGAAATGGATCTAGAAAAATTAACTTTGATGCCCAAAGCACTAAAATACACTTTTAACAGATATTAAGGCTCCTAAAAGAATGAAAGGTATAACTATTTATCTATAACTATTCTTAAAAATAATTATGGTTAATACATTAATATCTAAACCTAAAAATTAACACTACTATTTCATCATAAATAATTATTCATAAAAAATAATTATTCATTAACCAGGACATTGCGTAAGCCAATGGTAGGTGTGAAACCCTTATCATCCTTCGGTCATGGGTTCAATACCCACAAAATTTCCATAGTTGATTGGTTGGAACCCTACATACATGATGTACTTTTCTAAAACCACACTAATATAATTTACAATATAAATATGATGAAAATACTTAAAATAAGGTTAATCACTAAATAGCCTTTTAACAAAGGTTTTCAATACAATCACAATACATAAATACTTCATCCAAAGTTTAACTTAAATTTTTCATGAATGTTTAACCTTATAACCCTTATAAAAGATTAAAATACAAAACTTTATAAATAAAGTCATGAAATCGGATTAACATTGACCCCCTATACATCACAAAGTAGATCTTGGTTGTCACATTCCAAACAAGTGAATACTCTCATGGTAAATTCTCTTGGAACATGGTAACAAAATGAATTACCATAAATACTTTTAGAAAACATGCATGTTTCCTTATTCCATAGATTACTAGATATATTCCATAAATCTAAGAAATTGTAAACTCCATCCATGATAGCATGAATTACTTGTTAATAAGTACTTAATTAGTTCCAAGGTAATAAATACTATCCAATTTACTTATACATATCCTAAATTTCTTTATCCAAACAACAATATCTTAACATAAGTAACAAATTAGGGGTTATCTCTCCTTAGTAAAAATATCACCTTTCCATTAAATCACTTTTCCAGTCCACCAGAAACATTCAACATAATATTTTAAATCCTCAGTGAAAAACATAAACTATAAAATCATTATATATTTCAACTTTCATAATTCTTGAATCCAAATACATAAAAACTTTTTTTACTTCATACTTAAGACATTAACAAGGCTACCTCATACTATTACATAATAATTCTTTCCATTCAAATTTAATATATAGTCTCTTCCTCATCAGTAATATAACCATTACTTGCACCACCTTTCTGGTTCTCTTTAGGATATTTACTCTTGGGACATTGAGTTGCTTAATGACCATTTATTCCACACTTAAAACACTTAACCTTCGATGATGTCTTAGGGAGGCCAATATTTTCATCCTTTTCGTTAACTGAACTCTTCATTTTCCCCTTACAGTAACTTGCTTTGTTTCATTATTTTCCACAGTAAAAACATCCTTTTGTTCCTCTAAGACATTCACTTAGGTGATTCTTTCCACATTCTTGACATAAAGGAAATAAAATCTTCTTTCCTATATGGTCTCCATTACCCGAACTCTTAGATAACTTCTTCATTATCTTCCTTGGAGAGTCCAAGATTTAATTAAGGTACACATTGTTAACCATGTACCATAAAAATTGATTAGGAATGATCACAAAATCTTTCACTCTAGTGATCATTCTACTTGACTGCTCATCATCAAATCATCCATCAAATTCAACGTTAATCCAACTCCTTCCAGTTCTTGCCATTGAATAAAACTAGAAGCATAATGTGAGCATTACTTATCATAGTAGAAAACCACATATTAATGAAAATAATCACTTATAGGATAACTAAATCACGAAACCTTACTTAATTTATGATACCCTAGGTTCATCCTAGGTTATTCATTTCCAACTTATATTTAAATTCTTCACGATGGTTCATGAAGGGTTGTGAATTCACAAAGCATATCCCCCAGGAGTGTCAAAATAGGTGTGAAATAAGGCACGTTTTTGTGTACCTAATTACCCTATGTCAAGCCCGAAACATCTTATTGGATTTGTTACTCCTAGGTACATCTGTGCTAGAGCCACATCCACTTGTAGTATCTAGACAAGGATGTATTTCTAGAAAACCAATCACTATATCCTACAAAAAAATTCCAAGACATTTTTATATAATTTTCCTTATCCTTATACTTATCCCTAGGCATGTCCTTAGGGTTCTCATTAAGGTTTTATCATCCAAGCTTCCAAATGTTAACTAAAACTTTTCTCTGATTCCAACTATAGTAACCCTATATTTTCATACATTAACATTACATAACTTTTACAGAATACTAAAAAAATTATACAAAAAAATGATCAATGACTATACTAGTCTAGTACCTTTGAAAACATGGAAACATAAACACTGGGACATAAATGAGCTACATCATCTCCCACTAGGTTCTTCTTGACTAGAACCCTTCTTAGACACATAAAAAATAATACATATCTTCATAACTTGGAGGAAGGAAACATAAAAATGGGTGATCTCAGATGATCAGTAAGGGTATACAAGGGAGATATGTAAGTATAATCATGAGCATAAGGGTATGAGAACATAATCAAGAAAATATAAGATCATACACTGCAAATCAAAGATCATAAACATGAATCATGTCATAAATCTTGGTAGTTCATAATATATGAATCATAAGGATTTAAAGAAAATAATCTATGAAATCATAACATAGAAATATAACATGGAATTTCAACAGACACATAAGCATATATAATGATTTCCATAGTAGTCAAGGCATCACTTCCAAGGCCATCTTAGTGGAAAAAGTCCTTTAATGAACTAGGTTCACACCCCATTCCAGCCATATATTACTAAATCGAGTGTTGGAGTTGGTGGCCTAGAACCAACTACTTTGTACTTTATTCATTAATAAATACCTTATCACATCTTGATTTTTCTTCTGTGTGAAAATGCATGTGATAATGTCGTAAGGACAACTGTTGAATTAAAGGGGCATAGAGGATCCCTGCTATGATGATAACCTGGAAGTTCCATAACACTATTCTTGAATATATGTTCTATGTCCGGATGATGTTATTTGAGGGACACAAATAATACAGGCCATTAGGGGTGAGGACTCATAAAACTTTGAGGCACCTTCTCATGGTGTGTGCCCTTGGTAATATCCAGGAGGATATTATGAGAACGAGACCCGCCAGTAGGAAATCCACATTTCATAGTGTCATTGGATGTTCCTATCTACAGACGTTTGTATTAGTCCTTAGACTTTAAGATTATTATTAATGGGTATTAAAACTCATGCACTTAGATGTATTGATGAAAATTGTGATGACACACTGTTTGCAGCGAGGTAGGATATGTTCGGTGCGTTACGAGTAATACTGCATTAATAGATAATGCAAGAAAGGATTTGTCCCTTCTGTTCCACAACGGAAGTAGATATCTCAGGCCCTTTGATGGAATTGATATAGCCTAAATAAATCCATGGACATGGTAAGGTATGGGTGAGTTCAATTCCGGAAAGTCAAAGAAAGAATAATCAAGCACATGGGTTGATGGCACTAGCACTACTACAAAAAAGGGCAAGGGAAGCGCCCCCTTATATCAGCGCTAAGGAAAACCGCTGATAAAGGTTACCCTGTATCAGTGCTAAAATTTTAGCACTCATACAGGGTAACCTTTATCAGTGCTAAAATTTTAGCGCTCATACAGGGTAACCTTTATCAGTGCTAAAAAAGCACTGATAAAATGACCCTTTATCAGCGCTAAAATTTTAGCGCTGATACAGGAATGATTTATCAGCGCTTTTCTAGCGCTGATAAAGAGTACCATTATCAGCGCTAAAAAATCACTGATAAAGGATACCTTTATCAGCGCTAAAATGTTAGCGCTGATAAAGTTAGTGTTTATCAGCACTTTTTTAGCACTGATAAAACCTTATTCCATTTTTTTATAAAGTCGGTCACACAGTGCCCTCATTTTATCGCGACCTAAAGCTCTCACGGTACTGGAACCCTGCGACTCCCCTCTGCCTCCCGCGCTTCTCTTTGCCGGACCTCTGCCTCCATCGTTTCTCTTTTCCGGTCCTCCGCCGCCCACAAAGCCCCTTTGTTTTGCCGCACCTCCGCCGCCCGCAACGCCTCTTTGGTTTACTGCACCTCCGCCACCCACAACGTCCCTTCGGTTTGTCGGACCTCCGCCGCCTACAACACCCGATTTCTTGTTGTCGGACCTCCGCCGCCCTCGCTTCGCGTTACCGGACCTCCGCCGCCCGCAATGCCCTCTTCGATTTTCCGGACCTCCGCCGCCCGCAACGCCCTCTTCGGTTTTCCAGACCTCCCTTTAAGGCATGTTTTCCAAATATTTTTTTAATATTGTTCTTTTTGTTGGTTGAATCATTTATTTGGGTTAAATATTTATTATTATGGTGTTTAATTTCATCCTTAGAGACTTTCCTTAGTTCAGTTGGTGGTTTCATTCCGGTTTTATGAAGATATCAAGAAATAGGTAGGTTGATCCATTATTTGACATTGTTTTAGGTGTTTAATATGATTTATTTGGTTCTAAAATGGTTTTATAAATTGTCTGGGTTTTGGGAAACATGTTTTCCAATTTTTTTGTTGTGCGTAAGGGTTTGATAATGACTTGACTATTGTAAATGGTTGTTTGTCATGTGTGTTTCTATTATTGGAAGTTTGATTGTATAAAATAGATATAATTTTATATAGGGGGTGGAATTGAGCACAATGGAATCCTAGTTATCTAGGTGGGTAGATTAGGTCTAGTATATTAGGTGAATTATTCAGGCCGATGATTGGTCTCCTTAATAAGGATATACATAACAACACTAACTAAACATTCATGTGCTAGGGATTGGAGGCTCAAATAAGACCTTCATGTCTAAGAGATGTGATCACTAAGAGTACGAGGGTCCTAAGACCCTAGTAACCCTGATACCTTAGAGATTTTCTATAGTGCTCATACTATTCTTACCATTATCTTGTCACATTTACTATCTCATTTATTTCAAAGAATGTTTTATTTAAATTTTATCTTACTTTTTCTTAAAAAATAACATGTTAATGTTTATCATAATGTCATTACATGGAATCTATTTTTGTTGTGTCCTACTAGATATGTTGGCTCACACCTTATATACACCCTCAGGTTTATATAGACCTTATTATGTTTTACCCAGTTAAAGGCAAGGTTCCCTTGGTGGTGATGGTGGATATATGTGCTAGTAGTTCCCCTTTTGGTGACTATTATTGGTTGTGGAATGCTCTGTTGTTAAAATGTGGCGGCGCGGCCGTGATCGCGCCTGTACGGTGCGGAGCGGCACCTGGCCGCTTCAGGCGGCTGGATCACGAGCGAAATGAGATCGCGCCACCTCACACGCGATCCTGGCCATCACGCGACGACCGCGATCTATGCCGTCGCTGCCGTGACTGTTCTTGCGTCAAACAAATGTGATTTTTTTGCCCTGTAAGCGGTCAAACTCGCTTTTCCCCTGCCCTATCCATCATATTTCCCCCTCCTCCTGCCGCGACAAAGCCCTCCCTTTTGTGCGCACATTTTTTTTTCAGCCGCACCTTCTTCTTCCTCCTTTTGCTGCTGTACATACCGCTCCCCCAACCCACGACGGTGATGACAACCCCCCCATTCGCTGTTGCCCACACAACACACCGCTCCCCGCATCCCTGATGATGACGACGACCACATCTCGACCCCCCCACCCCGAGTCAATGTGGGTGTCAAGGTCCTTTCATTTTTTATTCTTTTTATTTGATTATGTTTTTTGTTTTTTGTTTTATTTTATTTTATGTGTTTTAGTTAAAAATTTCCACAGTAAAAACCTTTTTGTTTTTTTTATTTTGTTATTTTATTCTATTTTATATTTTATTTATCTTATTTAAATTTTTAAACATATATGTATAGAATTATATAATTTAAATTATATTTATTGGTCTACGATTAGATAAAAAAGCGTCCGCGACGCTATCCGCGTCACCGCTATCCCGCTATAGGACCCCGCCACGTCACGCCGCGATCCACGATTGACTACTATGGTGGAATGGGGATGTTGACCCTCATGTTTCATTGAGTCTTGGTTGTATTGTTGGTTCCCTTACCTTTTTTTGTTATTTTGGTTTTGGTTGAAATTGTTAAATGCTTATCCCCTATTGCAGTGTTATCTTTTGGTCTATTATATTGTGAAATTTGGTTATGATATGGTTTTTGGTTATTATGTAATATTTATGGTTTTTTACATGAAAAAACCATTCCCAAAGGTGTTACTGAATGCCTAGGCACTAGTTACAACCCATGAGGATTGGTAATTCCCTCTGGACCTTCCCACGAGTTGGGTCAGGTGTCAAGTGGGATGGAAACCTGGACTAGTTCATGACAAGAAGTCTACACCATAGTATGGTTGTCTAAATCTTTTCTATACCGTGTCCATGGGAGGTTGCAACATGGTATCTTTTTTTATAGTCTTAAATTCCATGAGCCCCATTTTATATTCTTTTTTCTCCTACACAACTCTCATTTGAAAGCTTGATTCTTTAAGGATTACAAGAGTCATTTTAACTCCTCCAAACTCCCTTCTTCTCAGATAGAAGCTCCAGTGGATGCGTTTGGTTTCTCTATGATAAGGGGATATCTCATCGATTGGAAATCCTCTATCTACTCTTATATCCTCCTTATAGAGTGATATATCATCATCTTTTTAGTGAATCTAATATTCTTTTTTATGAATCTTGATTATAGGTTAGAATACTTGATCTCCGTATAAGGAAGTGGTTCTCTTCTACTGTATTTGGAAGTCTTATTTTGTGTACTTGAACCATAAATACTAATATTTAAGATTCAAATAGGATGAAGATGAATAAATATTGGATGGATGCTAATAGTTTAACAATAGAGTACGAGAACAAAGTGAAAGAGTTCATCAAGTTTGCAAAGGATCACGCAAAAGATCCTTCTCAAATCCTTTGTCCGTGTTTACGTTGTTGTTATTATAGACTACTTACTCCAGAGGAGTTGGAAGAACATTTGATATGTCACAGAATAGATCGGAGTTATAAATGTTGGAATAAACATAGAGAAAAAGAGAATGTAGCTACTGGCTTGGATAAAACTGCATTTTATGGATCGTCAGATATGAATACAAATATGGATAATGAAGAAGACCGTATGGAGGATGTGATTACAGATGTCAATGATGATGAAGATCGTATTGAGTAAATGACAAAGAAAATTCAAGATGAACTCCGTGATTGCCCAAATTTTTTTGAGAAGTTAAAGAGTTGTGAAAAGATGCCATTGTATGCTTCTTGCACTAAGTATACAACATTGTCAGCTGTACTGAAGTTGTATAAATTGAAAGTAGGAAACAGATGGAGTGATGTTAGTTTTACAGAACTACTTGCTCTCTTGAATGACATGCTCTTGGAAGATAATGAGCTCCCAAGCCGTATATATGAAGTTAGACGAATTCTACGCTCGATGGGAATGATTTTTGAAAGAATACATACCTACCCGAAAGACTGTATATTGTTTCAAAAGGAGAACAAATCACTTACAGAATGCCAAAAGTGTGGTGCTTCTCGATACAATAAAGATAAATCCAATCCTACAAAAGTTGTATGGTACTTTCCAATCATTCCAAGGTTTAGGCGTCTATATGGAAGTGAAGAAACTGCAAGACAATTGTCATGACATGCATATAAAAGAAATAAAGATGGGTTATTACGTCATCCGAATGACTCTCCTCAATGGAAGAAAATTGATCATGAGTATCCTGGATTTGGAAAAGAGCCGAGAAACCTTCATCTTGCGTTATCTACAGATGGAGTGAATCCTTTTGGTTTTCAAACCAGCACTCATAGTACATGGCCTGTTATGTTGGTAAATTATAACTTGCCACCCTGGTTATGCATGAAGCAAAAATTCATCATGTTATCTATGCTTATATCAGGACCAAAACAACCAGGTAACGATATTGATGTTTATCTGGCTCCTTTGATCGAGGATTTGAAGTTATTGTGGGACTCAGGTGTAATGTTGTATGATGCTTATAAAAGTGAATACTTCACGTTGAGAGCGATGTTGTATGGGACAATAAATGATTTCTCTGCTTATGGAAATTTTTCAGGCTATATCATTAAAGGAACTCAAGGGTGTCCCATGTGCGAAGAAGATACAGAATCAATTAGGTTGAAACATTCATCGAAATCTGTATTTCTAGGACATTGTAGATTTCTACCTCATTGGCATAAGTACCGATCTTGGAAGACATCATTCAATGGAAGTTCAGAAAAATGCGCAACACCGTCTCCACTAACATATGATCAGCTGTTTGAGAAAGTAAAAGATCTGAACACTATTTTTGGTAAACCATTTTTAAAAAACCTTACGAAAATCGGTTGGAAAAAGAGATCATTTTTTTTGAATTACCATACTGGAATTGTTTGTACATCAGACATTTTCTTGATGTGATGCATGTGGAAAAAAATGTATGTGATGGTGTTATCGGAATGTTGCTAAATTCCCCTGGAAAAACAAAAGATGGAATTAAGGCAAGGTTGGACATGGTTGACATGGGAATACGAGAAGAGTTGGCTCCCGTGAAGGGTGAAAATCGAATGTTTCTTCCTCCAGCTGCTTATACTCTTTCTATGGCAGAGAGATATCAGTTTTGCAACTTCTTCAATGATGTAAAGGTTTTAGAGGGGTACTCATCAAATATCAAGAACATTTTTTCAATGAATGATTTGAAGTTAAAAGTTTTGAAATCACATGATTGCCATGTTTTGATGCAAGATCTAATTCCTATAGCTTTACATTGAATTTTTCCCAAGAATGTTCATCATACATTAACCAAACTTTGTTTATTTTTCAAAGCTATATGTAGCAAATTTTTAGACCTGGGTAAATTCCCAACTATGGAAAAAGAAATTTTTATCATATTATGTGAATTAGAAATGTTCTTCCTGCCAACATTCTTTGATATGATGGTTCATTTGATGATTCACTTGGTGAGAGAGATTCGACTTTGTGGTCCTGTACACCATAGATGGATGTATCATGTTGAAAGGTATATGATGATTTTGAAAGGGTATGTCAAAAATTGAAGTCAGCCAGAGGGTTGTATAGTGGATCGATATATTGTTAAGGAATCCATTGAATTTTGTACTGAATACCTATCTGATGTGGAAAGCATTGGTCTCCCAAAATCTCGTCACACTGGATGCATTGAGGGTGAGGGAATTTCTGCAAGAGAAGTTGTGACAATTAGTATTACAGATCAGAAGCAGGATCATCTTTATGTTTTTCATAACAGTTGGGAGGTTGCTCCATATATTGAAACTCACAAAGAAATTCTTAGGCAGTTGAATCCATCGAGGGCTAAAAAATGGTTATCAGATACACATAATCACCAGTTTATAGGATGGTTTCAGGACCATATTTTTAAGCAGTTGGATGAAAATATGAATTCAATTTCAGAACGACTTCAATGGCTAGCCACTGGACCAAGTGTGTATGTATTATCTTACAATGGTTATGTAATTAATGGTTATACATTCTATATAGATGAAATGATGAAGATAGTACCATGCAAAATAGTGGAGTTACACTAGTGGTTGAAGTGATGCATGTTTATGGTAGTAAGGACATAAATCCAATTTATGCAAATATGTCATACTTTGGAATTATCAAACTAATATGGGAGTTGGATTATACGACATTCCAATTGCAGATTTTTCAATGCAAATGGATTGATAACAATAGTGGTGTTAAAATAGATGAATGAGGATTTGTGAAAGTTGATTTTAGTAAAGAAGTGTACAAAGATGAACAATTTATAATAGCATCACAAGTGGTACAAGTTTTTTATGTTCCAGATCCTGCAAACCAAAAGTGGTTGATTTTTTTGTTATCGTCCAAAACTACTGAAGGTTCCGATGAAAATTCAATTGAGGACGATCCTTTTAGTGTTACATTGCAATCATTTCGGAGAGGTTCCAATGCAGATGATTTTTTGTATGTTAGAGGAGACCAAAATGAAGGGATTTGGATAGTCGATAGAGGTATCAAATCCCTTCAACCTTTGAAAAAAAGAAAGAGAGTTCAATAAATAGGTTATATTTTGTTTGTAATATAGATCTTGTTATCTCATGTTATTATCTTATCATTACTGAATTTATGTAATCTGAATTAAATGTTCAACCACTTTTGCAGATAATGACTTCTGCACATTCTGGTGCTCCTAACCTTGAGGTTGAACAAGTCTCTCAAGCAGCTGCTGTTGCGGCTGCTACTGCTCCTGCTGCTTCTGCAGCTCATGCTGTTGCTGCTGTTGCTCCTGCTGCTGCTCCTACAGCTCATGCTGCTGCTACTGTTGCTCCTACTACTGCTTCTCCTGCTCCTGCAGCTCATTCTGCTTCTGTTGTTGCTCATGCTGCGGCTGCTGTTGCTTCTACTGCTCCCCCTACTGCAGCTCCTGCTGCTCCTACTACTGCTCCTGCTGCTGCGGCTCCTGCTGCTCTTAGTGTTGAGGTCCAACAACCACCAGCACATGCTGTTGATACCATTCTAGATGAACATATAGATGATATTGATATTGATGAAATGGTTGGGAATGAAGGACCAGCGTCGCAGAAAACACAGGTGTGTCGTAGTTTGATGGTGTTAATCAAAATTCTTAAGGCGAAAAGCAAAGGAATCAAATTTGAAGTCGGATGGAATGCACGAGGCCAACATGTGAATCCCAACAAGGCTATGTTTAGCAGATATATTGGAATTTTCACTCAGAAAAACGTGCCGATTGACATAGATTCATGGCACCATGTTGTGTCCGGGATGAAGGCTGTGATCTGGGAAGAAATTACGGTAACATTATGAATTTATTTCTTTAATTTACTAGAAAATAAAATAATGAAACAATGTCTTACTCTTCTCAATCTCTTACAGAGTACATTTATAGTAGACGATTCACACAAAGATTATGTACTAAGGCTTGCAGGAAAGATTCATCGAGGTTTTAGAACTATTTTAACAAGATGTCACCTGAAAGATTCTAAATGTAAAATAAACCTGCACCCCCCATTGTCTACGCTCACCTGATATCCCAAGAAGCATGGGATGCATTTATTGGCTGTCGTGGGGATGAGAAGTTTCAAGTACATTGTGGGTGATAATACGTTGTTTGAAGATACCTTTATTCATCACTTTTATTTTCAATATTTCATTTATGAAACATAAACTATGTACTGAAAATAAGGAATGTGCATCAAAACCAACATACCCCTATCGTAAAGCAAGGATGGGGTACGCTTCATTAGAAAAGAAAATGGTACGTATTTTAAATTTACAATAATATTGTTAGGTTCTAATAAACAATATCATAATTATCTTTCTATGTTTATATGTAGATTGATGAGTCTAAAACCAAATGCACTTCCATCCCACATCATGTACTATGGAAGGAGGCACGTGTGAACAAAGAAGGGAAGTTAGTAGATGAGAACACACAGAAAGTGTGGGAAATATGTGTAATTATGACACGACGATAAAAAAATTTGTTTAAAATTTCTATTACCTAAAAATAATTAGTTATTTTCCTATATCCGATGATACAGAACTATTATCGATGGCTTTGAACCAGCCAGAAAAATACGGTCGTGTCAGAGGTGCAGGGTTTGAGGTGACACCCCGAGTATATTTTGAGAAGAAGAAAAAAATGGATGATACAGATGAAAAATTGGAACAAATTAGCGAAAAAATAGAAACCCTTGAAGAACGATTGCAATGGCAGGGAGAGTTTCTAGTAACTTTTATGGGTGGGAAGCAAAGGGAAGACACAACTCAAGAACAACCGCCGCATGAACATCTCGCCCCACCCCCCACTAGCTTTGAGGCGAGCCATTCACCTCAAAGAACTGTCTTAGCCGTGGTAATCAATATTCTAATAATTGTTCCCATGAAATATGAATCATATAAACACAAATAATTTTCCTGTACTGATCTTCTACAGGGTGATAATGATTGTGATTTATATCTGTCAACACCCACCTATCACCTTGTAGCGAGGGATACAATGTTCAATATCCCAGATGCCACACTGCATAATAGACCACTTCCTAAAGATCATCTGAAAGTGATGATTATTGTAGCTCATGATCCAAAGGCAGAGATACCTATTCCACTTGATGACGATGATATTCATACGGTCGAAAAGGATATTGGGACATTCATTGTATGGCCGTCACAACTTGTAAGAGTACATGCGGACAAAGAGGTATTTTGTTCCTTTTCTTTTCAAGATAAACCCTTAACAATTAATGAAAAAAGGGTCTGAACCAATGATTGTTGTTATAGATGGAGAAAGGGAAGGGGGTGACAAACATCAGCTCAAAACCATCTAAAGGACCGACCAGCCGATCTCAAGGAGCTACTGAAATCACAATAACACAACCCGTTATCTATCCACATTTACTACCATTGAAGACTCATGTGGATACGAAGCTAAAAGATGGTAATAGTCATATAGTGGTTTTCAAAGAGAATATATACAGTGAGGAAAGTTGAGATTTCATTGCTGCTGAAAATGTAAATGAAATCCTTGAAAACGGTTGGCTAGACATCACAGTTGTAAATATATATATGAGGTATGTTTCCATGAATTGATTTTCTAAAACCTGATCTAATATGCAAATTATGACTAAATGCATTTTATATTGTTGACAGATGCATTTATGAAAAACAGTTGAAGGAATTTTCCCATGATCCAAGATTTGGACTGGTTAGTCCTCATATCACATCAACACACCTAACAAAAATGAAGCCATCAAAAAGGGATGCAATAGTGAACGGCTTGCTGAAAACATTTGAACACAAGATTACAGATGACAAACTTTTCCTAATACCAACCATTCAGGGGTAATACTCTATGATTAAAGCATATCAATTATATTTTAACTTCTTTTATTATTTATTCCTTTTTGTGTTTTTAAGAAACATTGGTTTCTAATTGCGGTGAACTTGGATACTCCAAAGATTTATTTTCTGGATTCAAAGAAAGAATATCCATCAAACCAACCACACATTATGGAGTTTGTGAATATGTAAGACACTACATCTTACGTTTTAGGTCTAAACATCAAGTAATATAATTTATATTATATTTTAATGAGGATTCTGTTATGATAGGGAAGTGTATCATTATCGTCTAAAAAAAGGAATGATGACAGGGGCTAAGCATAGGGAGGTGAAAAAGTACTACGTCTGGACAAATATCAGGGTATATATAATAAAATTTCACTATCCAAACACATCTCAACACAAGTTACTTATTCTCCTAATGATCAATTTTTTTTGCAGTGTCCAAAACAAACAAACGATAATGATTGCAGTTATTATGTTTGTAAATTTATGAAAGAGATCATTTTTCATCAGCAAAATAGCATCCCTAAAGAGGTATTTTCAAAAACAACTACTAGTTCGTTTAAGTTATTTATTAATTATTTTTTTTTTTATTTTGCAGTACTACTCTGACTGCCGAAAAGCCTCATACTCACAAGATGATATAGATGTGTTCAGAAATGAGTGGACCACATACCTGATGGCAGATTGTACACAAATACAATGAAGATCTTACTTGGGGACATGTACAATTGGTGGTCATTTTTGAGAGGGGTTAAGGGGATCAAAAGATGAAACACTGTTGTATGTAAATGTTTGTAGGAAAATTGTAATTGTTATTAAATAAAACATCCTTTCTCTAATGAGTAATTTTCCCATTTTAACAGTTGATATGCACCAGCAACATGCAAGAATGCTGAACCACTCAAAGGGTCCCTCTTTTGTTTAAAATGGACACGATTTTAAGTGAAAACAACAACTGACCTACGGAAATCTGACCAAACGCATTCGGATTGCCTTGATCTTTTATAAGAACGATCCAAGGGTCCTTGGTGATGTGTAAGAGTCAACCCCGCCTCAATCCAAGGCATGGTGTGACCGCTATCACCCAGAGTGTATCTCTTTTGTTTAAAATGGACACGATTTTAAGTGAAAACAACAACTGACCTACGGAAATCGGACCAAAAACATTCATATAGACTTGATCTTTTATAATAACGATCCAAGAATCCCTGGTGATGTGTATAAGTCATCCTCTCCTCAATCTGAGGCACTTTGTGGCCGGTAACACTCAAAGGGTCTCTCTTTTGTTTAAAATGGACACGATTTTAAGTGAAAACAACAACTGACCTACGGAAATCCAACCAAACGCATTTGGACTGCCTTGATATTTTATAAGAAGGATCCAAAGGTCCTTGGTGACGTGTAAGAGTCAACCCCACCTCAATCCAAGGCACAATGTGACCGCTATCTCCCAAAGGGTCTCTCTTTTGTTTAAAATGGACACGATTTTAAGTGAAAACAACAACTGAACTACAGAAATCTGACCAAACGCATTCGGATTTCTTTGATCTTTTATAAGAACGATCCAAGGGTCCTTGGTGACGTGTAAGACTCAACCTCTCCTCAATCAGAGGCACGGTGTGACCTCTATCACTCAAAGGGTCTCTCTTGTTTAAAATGGACACCATTTTAATTCAAAACAACACCTGACCTACGGAAATACGACCAAATGCATTTGGATTGACTTTATATTTTATAAGAACGATCCAAGGGTCCTTGGTGACGTGTATGAGTCACCCCCGCCTCAATAAGAGGCACTGTGTGGTCGGTAACACTCAAAGGGTCTCTCTTTTGTTTAAAATGGACACGATTTTAAGTGAGAACAACAACTGACCTACAGAAATCTGACCAAATGCATTCAGATTGCCTTGATCTTTTATAATAATAATCCAAAGGTCCTTGGTGAAGTGTATGAGTCAAAACCGCCTCAATCCGAGGCACGGTGTGATCACTATAACCCAAAGGGTCTCTCTTTTGTTTAAA
Source organism: Viscum album (assembly GCA_963277665.1). Taxonomy (NCBI): domain Eukaryota; kingdom Viridiplantae; phylum Streptophyta; class Magnoliopsida; order Santalales; family Viscaceae; genus Viscum; species Viscum album. Next base: position 1,150,175,034 of record OY728128.1, read on the forward strand.
ATGGACATGATTTTAAGTGAAAACAACAACTAACCAACAAAAATTCGACCAAACGCATTAGGATTGGATTAATCTTTTATAAGAACAATCTGAGGGTCCTTGGTGACATGTAAGAGTCATACTCGCCTCAATTAGGGGCACTCTTTGGCCGATAACACTCAAAGGGTATCTCTTTTGTCTAAAATGGACACGATTTTAAGTGAAAACAACAACTGACCTACGGAAATCCGACCAAACGCATTCGGATTGCCTTGATCCTTTATAAGAATGATCCAAGGGTCCTTGGTGATGTGTAAGAGTCAACACCACCTCAATATGAGGCACAGTGTGACCGCTATCACCCAAAGGGTCTCTCTTTTGTTTAAAATGGACACAATTTTAAGTGAAAACAACAACTGACCTCCAGAAATCCAACCAAACACATTCGGATTGCCTTGATATTTTATAAGAACGATACAAGGGTCCTTGGTGACATGTATGAGTAAACATCTCCTCAATCAGAGGCACGGTGTGACCTCTATCAATCAAAGGGTCTCTCTTTTGTTTAAAATGGACACGATTTTAAGTGAAAACAACAACTGACCTACGGAAATCTGACCAAACGCATTCGGATTGACTTGATATTTTATAATAACGATACAAGGGTCCTTGGTGATGTGTAAGAGTCATTACTACCTCAATATAAGGCACTATGAGGCCGGTAACACTCAAAGGGTCTCTCTTTTGTTTAAAATGAACACGATTTTAAGTGAAAACAACAACTGACCTACGGAAATCTGACCAAACGCATTCAGATTGCCTTGATATTTTATAAGAACGATACAAGGGTCCTTGGTGATGTTAAAAATTCAACCCCGCCTCAATCGAAGGCATGGTGTGACGGCTATCACCCAAAAGGTCTCTCTTTTGTTTAAAATGGACACGATTTTAAGTGAAAACAACAACTGACCTACGAAAATCCCACCAAACGCATTCAGATTGCCTTGATATTTTGTAAGAAAAATCCAAGGGTCCTTGGTGACTTGTAAGAGTCAACCCCGCCTCAATCTGAGGCATGGTGTTACCGATTTCACTCAAAGGGTCTCTCTTGTTTAAAATGGACACCTTTTTAATTGAAAACAACAACTGACCTACGGAAATACGACCAAACGCATTCGGATTGACTTTATATTTTATAAGAATGATCCAAGGGTCCTTGGTGATGTGTAAGAGTAACCCCCACCTCAATTAGAGGCACTTTGTGTCCGGTAACACTCAAAGGGTCTCTCTTTTGTTTAAAATGGACATGATTTTAAGTGAAAACAACAACAGATCTACAAAAATCTGACCAAACGCATTCAGATTGCCTTTATCTTTTATAATAACGATCCAAGGGTCCTTGGTGAGGTGTATGAGTAAACCTCGCCTCAATATAAGTCACGGTGTGACCGATATCACCCAAAGGGTCTATCTTTTGTTTAAAATGGACACAATTTTAAGTGAAAACAACAACTGACCTACGGAAATCTGACCAAATGCATTCGGATTGCGTTAATCTTTTATAAGAATGATCCAATGGTACTTGGTGACCTGTATGAGTCATCCCCTCCTCAATCCAAGGCACGGTGTGACCGCTATCAATCAAAGGGTCTCTCTTGTATAAAATGGACCCCATTTTAATTGAAAACAACAACTGACCTACGAAAATACAAGCAAACACATTCATATTGACTTGATCTTTTATAAGAACGATCCAAGGGTACTTGGTGACATGTAAGAGTCATCCTCGCCTCAATCTGAAGAACCGTGTGGCCGGTAACACTCAAAGAGTCTCTCTTTTGTTTAAAATGGACACGATTTTAAGTGAAAACAACAACTGACCTACGGAAATCCAACCAAACGCATTCGGATTGCCTTGATCCTTTATAAGAAAGATCCAAGTTTTCTTGGTGACATGTATGATCCAACCCCGCCTCAATCCGAGGCACGGTGTGACCGCTATCACCAAAAGGGTCTCTCTTTTGTTTAAAATGGACATGATTTTAAGTGAAAACAACAAGTGACCTACAGAAATCTGACCAAACGCATTCGGATTGCCTTGATCTTTTATAAGAACGATCCAAGGGTCCTTGGTAACGTGTATGAGTCATCCCCGCCTCAATCAGAGGCACGTTGTGACCGCTATAACTCAAAGGGTCTCTCTTGTTTAAAATGGACACCATTTTAATTGAAAACAACAACTGACCTATGGAAATACGATCAAACACATTCGGATTGCCTTGTTCTTTTATAAGAATTATCTAAGGGTCCTTAGTGATGTTTACGAGTCATCCCTGCCTCAATCCGAGGCACTGTGTGGCCGATAACACTCAAAGGGTCTCTCTTTTTTTTAAAATGGACACGATTTTAAGTGAAAACAACAATTAACCTATGGAAATCCAACCAAACGCATTCATATTGCCTTGATATTTTATAAGAACGATCCAAGGGTCCTTGGTGACATGTACGAGTCAACCCTGCCTCAATACGAGGCATGGTGTGACCTCTATCATCCAAAGGGTCTCTCTTTTGTTTAAAATGTACACAATTTTAAGTGAAAACAACAACTAACCTACCGAAATCTGACCAAACACATTCAGATTGCCTTGATCTTTTATAAGAATGATCCAAGGGTCCTTGGTGATGTGTATGAGTCATCCTCGCCTCAATCCGAGGCATGGTGTGAGCACTATCACTCAAAGGGTCTCTCTTGTTTAAAATGGACACCATTTTAATTGAAAACAACAACTGACCTACAGAAATATGACCAAACGCATTCGGATTTCCTTGATCTTTTATAATAATGATACAAGGGTCCTTTGTGACATGTAAGAGTAATACAAACCTCAATACGAGGCACTGTGTGGCCGGTAACACTCAAAGGGTCTCTCTTTTGTTTAAAATTGACACGATTTTAAGTGAAAACAACAACTGATCTACGAAAATCCGACCAAACGCATTTAGATTGCCTTGATCTTTTATAAGAATGATCCAAGGGTACTTGGTGATGTGTATGAGTCAACCCCACCTCAATCCGAGGCACGGTGTGACCACTATCACCCAAAGGGTCTTTTTTTTAAAATGGACACGATTTTAAGTGAAAACAACAACTGACCTACGAAAATCCGACCAAACGCATTCGGATTGCCTTGATCTTTTATAAGAACGATCCAAGGGTCCTTGGTGACATGTATGAGTCATCCATGCCTCAATCCGAGGCATGGTGTGAATGCTATCAAGCTGATTGTAGGGGTTTCTATTTGGGAAATCCTGATCACATGGAAGTTAATTTAAAAAAACACAAATCATGTGTTCTTCCCATTTTTGGAAAATTATTTTTTGGGACTACATTTTGTGTACTCAGTTTATATTTCATTTAGTGGTACAAGTCCATGTGTTTGGGTACTTGGGAAAACACCCCATTTAAGGGGGACATGGTTATTTAGTAGTACACAGCCAAGCACCATATATGTGCTGGCCATATATTAATACATAGTCAGACCCCATTTTTGTTCTATGTTCATGTAGTAGTACATGAATAGAACGTTATTGTACATATGTTATGTTAAAGTATATATATTGGCTGGATATTTTGGAATATACACCATTTACTGAAGGTACATGTCCTGTACTATTCCCTTATTACACATTTGAGGATTCATGGTGATTTTTCACCCTAGATTCAGAATTGTGAAAAATGGGAGTCCATATTTAGTATTTATCTATGTAGATCATGATGGTGTAATCATTAAAGTATTTTTTAGTACTTTTAAGTGGTGATTCAAGGGAATCAATTTATAATAGAGAATTTTCCTCTGTTAATTGAATATGATGGTATCCTAGGAGTGAGACTTGGTATTAAAACTAGAAGAGGGTAGGATATATTAGATATTGGGTTGTGGGATGTTTTACCACCAAGATATTGACATTGGCCCAAGGGTTATTATTAAGATCAAGGACCCAAAATGGGGTGACTTGTTATATGATGAATTAGGGGACCCTAGTAGGTTCAATAATAACTTGTTGTCCCTAGTGAGAATGCATCCATGGGAATGGGTAAATTCAATTATGGGTATTTATTAGGCACCAGAGTTAATGTGTTGAGCTTGTTAGGGTTGTAACTAGATGGGTCACACTCTTTGGAGTCTATCTATGTTTTAATGGTGTATTTTTCATATGAACACTCATAATAATTTATATATATATATATAGGATTGTTATATAGTAATGGATATGAGTTTTTATGAATTAATGGAAATTCTCATGGAGTATTAGTGATTTTTGGATAGGTTTATATGTGTTTGAGTCATGTTTTTTAGAGTGATTCTTTATGTGATATCTTATAAAGGGTATTTAAATGGGGGGTAATGGCATGTGATCTATCAGGGGGCTCATATATATCAAGTCATGGTTGGCCTGGTATACTAGGGTGATCATGTTTTTGGGTCTATGATACTTATGGGCTTATATCTGGATGGAAATACTCCCATATGGGAGGGTGGATATGCTTACGGGTCTTATTCCTTAAATGAGAATACTATTATAGGGGAGGGATGAGATGTATATAGGTATTATTCCCCAGATGAGAATACAACCATAAGAGTGGGATGAGATTCTTATCAGGAATATTCACTAAATGAAAATAATCCCATAGGGGAGGGCTGAGATGATTATATATATTATGCCTCAAATGAGAATACACCCATATTGGAGGGTTGATATACTTCTAGGGATTATTATTTGGATGATAATACTCTCATATGGTAATGAATATATGCTTCTTAGTATTATTCCCTAAATATGGGTACTCCCATAGTATAGGGATGAGATCCTGGTAGGTCTTATGCCTCGGAATTGGAAGAACGCATATGGGTGGTCTGAGATACTGTTGAGGGTATTCCCTGGATGAGAAAAATCCCATAAGTGGATTTCCATGATGGAGTATAAATAAAACTCACATATTGGAGGTCAATGATAAATATGTATATAGTGGGGAGACCATGGTATATTATATGTTTTGTGTGGTTCCTATGATGTACTTAGAGAAACCCTAACATTGGATGAAGTAGGTATGGTTGATCAAGCTTTAATACTTGAGGATCAATGCGTCTTGATGTAGATGGGGTAGGACTTGGTCAAACTATATTTTTATAATTTCGACACGATCCTTGTGACATGCTTGGTAAAAGTTCATCACTTGTAAAATTAATTTTGGTTAATCATGGTCATGGATTTGAGGATCAATGATGATTTATTTATTAGTTTTATTCCAATTATTTCTCAACTAGGTTGTGCATATTGACTGATCATGCACTTACAATAGCCTATTGCAGGTTTAATATTGGGGGTTTATTAATGAGATTCATCCCCCCAAGTATGCGCACCTCAGTGTTTGTACAAACCTTATAACTTCTTTGAGGTTGAGAACATGATGCATAGTGGATAGAGAAAAGTCCAAAGATTTATGTATTGATAAAACAAACCCATGTGGAGCCTTAGGATTGAACTGGAGTAGGATTATAAGCTTTTAGAGAATGGTTATATTGTAAAGATCATATTTTTTTAGTATTATTTTACTTTTATTTATTTTATTCATTCATGTATGTGTTTTTGACCCGGTGGATGGCCAATTAATGTGTATAGAATGACCATTTGAGTTATATCTGAAATTTAATCTAATTATAGTATGTTTAGTTTAATTATTCTATTTACTCTATTGTGTACGATGAATGGTAATTTTATTTTTATTGTGCACTCAAATAGGGATGTATTGTATCCTTGGACACCAATCCACCCCCCTGGACACTAATCCACCCCTGGACACCCCCACCCCTCTAGACACCCCACCCCCTATAAACCCCCTTGACACCTTGGACACCAGCCCAACCCCCTGGAAATCCCCCAGACACCCCCTACCCCCCCTTGGACAGCCACCCCAAACCCTTGAACAGCCCCCAAACCCCCTGAATTCTGAATTGAATTCTGTAATTACTTAATTAACTTATGAATTATGTGTTAATAGTGTACGAGTATACTTTTTGAATGGGTATAATTGGTCTAATTAGCTTATGATTTATGAGTTAATTTTGTATGGGTACACTTGCTTTAATTAGCTTATTGAGATGCTGATTTCTTTTTGCAGGTGTTCGGGTGTGCTGCTGCAGATTTATCGTAGCAGTAGAGAGGGAATTTATCAGCACTCTTTTAGCGCTGATAAATTGTGCTTTTATTAGCGCTAAAAAAGCGCTGATAAACTACACCTTTATCAGTGCTAAAAAAGCACTGATAAAAGATAAGTTTATCAGCACTAAAGGAGCGCTGAAAAAACACTCATTTATCAGCACTCTTTTAGCGCTGATAAAGGGTTGTTTTATCAACGCTCCTTTAGCGCTGATAAAGTCTACCTTTATCAGCGCCGAGCTTTACAGCGCTTTTTTAGCGCTGTTAAAGCCCGTTTTTAGCGTTGTTAATTCCCGTATTTGTAGTAGTGTAGCATGCAACCTGCTTGATTTGAGATATCATGACAAAGAGATTATATTACACGGTAAGTGTTTGTATGAGGTGACACATCAATAAGACATAAACCTATTTCTCTTGGGTTCCTTGACCTATTTCTAGATAGTAATCTTGGAATTTATGCAAGCCCACCTAATGCCAATGAGAAAGAGGCCTAGAGGGTCACACACTAAGTGTGTCCATGTATCTTAGTTAAATATTAATTTAACAAGTTAAATAAAGATTATTCCCGACTGTGGTTTAATAATTATTTAAGGATGCATGATCACATTTATTTAGACACTAGTTATTCGAGATAATATATTGTGGGAGAAATAATATATATTTATTAGAGATTAATGTAGTTATATTTATTTAACAAATAAATATCCATTACTCAAGGTCTAATAAATGTGTTGGAGGAAATAAAGAAAAATGGGAAATAAAATTACACACTGTGTATATTGAATATACATGCCATGTAGTTTTCATGGAAAATGAGTACATGCCGTGTATTAATGATTACACGCCGTGTAGTTTTTCCAATCGGGATTTTGAGGAAATAATATCGTTTTATTAAATGATATTTATTATAATCAGCGTGGGCGCATGTCAAGGAATTAATCATTCGACATGGGGGTTTTCAATGAGAGTTAATGAAATAAATAAACCACATAACATGTTTATTTATTGTCATAACTCTATAACCTCAAACCTGATTATAAATATCCTCACAACCTCAACACTTTTCCCCAATCATTGTGCACAAAAATTCTAGAGAGTTCTCTCAAGGCTGAAAGAACTCCTTCCTCCATGAACGCTCTCAAGACCGAGAGAGATCCCCCACCACCAGATCAAGGCGATCGAAGGCGGACATCGCAAGTAAAGGTTCTTCCGTGCTAGCACCTAGAGATCCCTTCGGTGATGTACAGAGATACGTGGAGCACGTGTGGATCACCGCTAGAGTAATCCTACACTTGGATTCTACGATGTAATGACAGATCACACCGAATCGTGACTAGAGACATAAACAAAGAAAGAATTCCATCGAGGAAATTCTTTTCAATTAATTAAATTAATTATTACCAACATATGATGATCCTATCTCTATGGTTCCAAGACTCCCTCTTTTGTTTTTCATTCTTCGTTCTATTCTGAATATCCGGCATTTTACACCGTGACAGATCTTAGATTGATCATTGTTAATGCTAAAATTAAAGTTGGGCACTCCCACAAATGCGCATCCACTGCGCCCGGAACCTACAAGTGGTATCATAGGGGTTATATCGTTGATTATAATTATTTAGTTTTTCATTGATAATTTACACATTTAATAATTTAGTTGTTTCAATTCAAGTTAATCGTTCTTTAAAATCTGAATCTCAAGACCTGTTCATCCCCTCTAATTCCTCGTTCACCTTACAGAAACAAATTTTTCTTTTAATTTTGATTAAAATAAAATAGAGGAACTCATCTGGAGGTGCCAAACGTTCCTGGAAATACAACACCAGAATACACAGCGTGTATTAGGAAGTACACGTCATGTATTCTAGGTTCAATGCATTGGACTGGTCTTCTAAATTAGGCCGTGTGTTGGATCCTATCTAAGTCATTTATGACACCGTGTGTTAAATAGGAACAGGTGGCACACGGTTTCCAGATTACATGCCATGTGGTCCACTGAACACGACGTGTAGTCCCTTTGGGCTGGGATTGGACCATGTACCCCGTACATGGCTTGCCCGGCTGGAAACCGTGTAACATGGATACTACACAACATGTGTCCAACTGAACACGCCGTGTACTATGAAAATTTCTGAAGTACATCAACACGCCATGTCCCCGGGTGTGTACTTCAGATGGATAGTGAAGAAAAGTACATGTCGTGTAGTTAGAACTACACGCCATGTACTCACCCAAATTACATAGATTTATTAAAATTTATTATTATATTATACAAACCCTTGAGACATGTACCATGGTGCAGACGTAAAGCTGAGGCACAACACGTGATAGGTATTTTATATATATGTGTTTAATTTAACATCTGTGTAATGAACAGGAATTCACTGGGTTCCCTCCAAGGTACAAGTTACGTACAAGGATAATTTTAATTATGATGGATGAGAATATCAAGGAAATTCAGAAATGGGTTTAAGATAAAATGATTGATTAATTAAAGATAATTAATTGATTCAAGCATGATTTATATTAAATAATAATGATTAAAGAATTGAATGCTAGTTTTATTTATGCGTAAATATTGTTTCATGTATGGATGATCATGAGATAGACCAAGACCTTTGTATGTGAATGGTTTCTTTTAATTTATTTATTTAAATTAAATTTGTTAGTCTGCGAGCCTTCTCCTCATTAATATGTAGGGCCTACGCTCCCAAGGATTATTTTATGTAAAAACCCCTTTTTACCCCTCACCTGTGTGTGAGATAAATACATATGTAATGGATGGAGCTCCCAAGCTAGTGGAGGTGGCTCAAGTCAGTTTCCAAGGTGAAACCAATCCAAGGAGATACAAAGGTGGACAGGTGGAAAGCTGTAAACACGAACCCGAAAGGTTCAAGGTGTTTTCTCCCCTAGGTCTTGGGTTATTTTATCAACTTCTAGATAAACTAACCAATAGAAAAATATCATGATCATACCATTTATTTTATTCCTTTCAGTTTCATGGTTTATATTTATTGTGGGTGTGTTGTCACGATCACAAAATTAATGAATTTAACAAGAATGCAAGATGGAACTAAAATAAGATCAGCTTATGCGTAAATATTATCTTAGACATGGTTAATCACTTTAGTATATCCCAATTAATATTAACAAGCATGTAATCGAAGATAAATGGCAATTTACATATAAGGATAAAATCCCTCAAATATATATTAAGTCGGTATAGCCTTCCATAATCTTGGTTAGAATCGAACCATAGTTCAAAGTGCTTGACCAACCCTAGTTGGGGTGCTTTCAATTATTGGGGAATTCTAATTCAAGGTTTTAGGTTGACTTGAATTGGTTTGCATCAAGGGTTGACTGCCACAGCAGGACTTGGTGTGGCCAAGAGGCAAATGTTGAGGAAATCCAAAATAAAAGGATTTCAGGATTGGGGAGTCCACTCAGCAGATCAAGGAGCTGCGACTTAATGCAGTTGGAATTTGGAATGCCTACCTAAAACCCTTCAAGTTTCTTGGACAACCCTAGTTGGGGTAATACGAAGGGCAATATGGAGCCTTTCCACTAGAATATTCAAGCAACAGAATATTCCAAAGTCAATGGTGAGGGCTATTGAATTTTGATAAAATAGTGGGAGACTAATAAGTATTGATTTATTTATTTGTCTTAGTTTTTGTAATAAAGTACTAAACCTTTTCTCATCTTAATTTTTAGAAACGACAAGAAAAATGACTTCAAACATATCATTTCATACCATACTCGAGAAAGAAAACCTTCTCACCGACACCAATTTCCAAGAGTGGCAGATGCGTTTATGCATCATCCTTCGCCACGAAAGGAAATTGTATGTGCTGGAAGAGCCTGTTCCAGTTGCGCCTGGGAAAGAGGCTAGTGATGAGGAAATATCTCTCTATGCGAAACATATGGATGCGGGCATATATGTCCAATGTTTCATGCTATCGGCCATGTCTAATGAGCTTCTGAAGCAACATGAAAACATGGACGCGTATAGCATGATGTCTCACCTTAGGGATCTCTACCAAGAGAAGATGAGACAAGAGAAATATTAGATCTCCAATTATTTGTTTACAACTAAGCTTGGAGAGTCTGCGCTAGCTGGGCCTCATGTAGTCAAAATTATTGGCCACATCGAACACCTGGACATCTTAGGGATTAAATTCCAGAATGAGTTGCATACATATCTCATCCTATCATCACTGCCCAAGACCTTCTCAAGCTTTATTGTCAACTAAAACATGAGAAATAATGAGAAGAGTTTATCGGAACTTCTGACCTTGATTCTCTAGGTAGATAAGGACATGGGGTGTGAGAAACCCGCAGTCCTTATGGTGAATATTAAAAGGAAGGACCAGGAAAAGGGGCCAAAGACTTATAAATGATCTTAAGCCCCTGAGAGCCGTCCCTCCAAGAAGGGGAAGATCTAGAGGCAGGGAAAGGAATGGGAGGCGGTGTGTTTTTCATGTGGCAAGCAAGACCACTATAAGAGGAACTACACCTAGAAGCATGGGGACACTAAATGTTCATTCATTATCGAGTGTAATCTTTCTATTTCTACCCATTGGTTATTAGATACAGCTTGTGGGGCTCACATATATATTCAAATGCAGGAACCAAGTAGATTTAGAAAGATTTCTAGAGGAGAGGTGGATCTTCAAGCTACCAATGGCGCAAGGCTAGCTATGTTGTCTATTAGCGATTACCACCTCTCATTGCCGACTGGGATAATTTTGGTTTTGTATAACTGTTATTATCTGCCTAGTGTTACCAAGAACATAATTTCTGTATCTTGTTTGGATATGGATGGATTTATTTTCAAGTTTGGAAATAAGGGTTGTCTCTTTTATAAAAACAATGTATGTTATGGTATGGCACATTTAAATAATGGTTTTTATGTATTAAATTACGAAAACCAAGTGTTGGCAATTGATAAGGAAAAAAATTACAAGACTAATACATCACCCAATTGTGGCATCACCGTCTCGGTCATATAAACGAGAATCACTTGATAAAGCTCTGCCAATATGGCTATTTAGAATCTACTGAGCTAAAACCACTTGATAGATGTCATGCTTGTTTACAAGGTAAAATGATTAATCTGCCTTTTGGTGGATAGGGTGAAAGGGCCACAGAGCTTCTATGATTGGTACACACAGATGTATGTAGAACATTTCCAGTAGAAGCTAGAGGTGGATATTATTACTTCATTACTTTTATTGATGATTTGAGTAGATATGGATATTTATACTTAATGAGGTATAAGTTAGAGTCCTTATAGAAATTTAAGGAATTCAAGAATGAAGTAGAGAATCAACTCGGTAAGAAGATAAAGAAGTTTCGATTGGATCGAGGCAGAGAATATCTGAACCAAGAGTTCATCGATATTCTACGGGAGTCTGGGATTCTATCTCAGCTCACTCCTCCTTATACACCACAGTGGAATTGTGTTAGTGAAAGGAGGAACCACACCTTGTTGGACATGGTGAGGTCGATGATGAGTAATGAAGATCTTCCATTATCATTTTGGGGATATGCATTACAAACTGCAGAATACACATTAAACTGAGTACCAACTAAGGCGGAAAATGGAATTCTATTCGAGTTATGGAATGGAAAGAAAACCATTTTGTCGCACACACGTGTATAGGGATGCGAGGCATTTTTAAGGCATTCTCAGGCAACAAACTAGCTCCCCAGGGCATGAAGTGTATCTTTATAGGATATCCCAATGAAACAAAAGGATATTACCTATATAACCCTTCAGACAAGAAAGTAACTGTCTTCAGAAAAGCTGTCTTTCTTGAGAGGGAGAATGTCTTCAAAAAGGATAGTGGGAGAAAGATTGACTTCGATGAAGTTGATGCTCAAGATACATAGGAGTTGGTACAGGAACAAGTTCCACAATTCCCCATGGAAGAGGTTATAGAAACACAAGTAATGCATAGGAGCTCAAGAGAGTTAAGGGAACCAAAGAGATTTGGTTTCCTAGTCACCAAGGATGGTGAATCATTATTGTTGGACAATGATGAACCTCTATCCTAAAAGGAAGAAATAGAAATCTCAGAAGCTACAAGATGGCTAAAAGCTATGAATTCTGAGATGGATTCCATGTATCAGAACCAAGTCTAGGTTCTGGTCGATGAGACAGTTGATGTAAATCCTATTGGATGCAAATGGGTATTCAAGAGAAAACTGGACATGAAAGGTCAAGTTAGCACCTATAAAGCAAGGCTAGTGGCTAAAGGATTCAGACAAAATCAAGGAATTTACTATGATGAAACCTTATCGCTAGTTTCCATGTTTAAGTCCATAATAATCATACTTTCCATAGCAGCTTACCATGATTACGAGATTTGGAAAATGGATGTCAAAATAGTATTCCTTAATGGGAACCTTTAGGAAGATGTCTATATGACACAACTAGAAGGGTTTGTGACACCAGGTGAAGCCAAATGGGTTTGCAATTTGCAGAAATCCATTTATGGATTAAATAAAACATCTAGGTCATGGAAAATTCAATTTTATGAAGCCATAAAGGAATTTGGGTTCATTAAGAATGAATGTGAGCCATGTGTTTATAAGCGATTTAATGGGAATGCGATTGTTATCCTAGTAGTATATGTTGACGAAATATTGCTTATGGGAAATGATGTACCAGTCTTACAGTCAGCTAAGGAGTGGTTGAACAAGTGTTTATCCATGAAGGACTTGGGTGAAGCAGCCTACATTCTAGGGATCAAGATCATTAGTGATATATCCAAGAGGCTTCTTGGACTAAGTTAGGGTACATACATTGACCAGATACAAAAGAGTTTTAGTATGGAACAATCCAAGAGGGGATTGGTTCCAATGTCACATGGCCTACATCTTTCTAAGAAAATGTGTCATCATAAACAACAAGAGAATGATATAATGAGTAAGATCCCATATGATTAGGCTATAGGATCTATCATGTATTCCATGTTATGTACTAGGATTGATGTTGCCTATGCACTAAGCATGGTAGGAAGATATCAAACAAATACAGGAGAATAGCATTGGATTACTGTTAAGACTATCCTTAAGTATCTAAGAAGAACTAAGGATATGTTTCTAGTGTATAGAGGAGACGGAGAAATTTTCATCAGAGGGTATGATGATGCTAGTTTTCAAACAGATCAGAACGATCTGAAGTCACAATCTGGATATGTTTTCTTTATCAATGGAGGAGTTGTGAGCTGTAAGAGTTTAAAGAAGCCAGTTTTCACCAATTCTATAGCAGAGTCTGAATATATATTAGTGTCTGATGCAACCAAGGAAGCTGTATGGATTAATAACTTTGTCCAGGAGCTTGATGTGGTGCCTAATAGTAAAGATCCTATCATGTTGTATTGTGATAATACTGCAGCGGTGGCTCTTGAAAAAGATCCAAGGTCGCATCAATGGACAAAGCACATACTCTGGAAGTATCACCTCTTGAGGGATTTCTATCAAAGGGGTGAAGTTACAGTGAGCAGAGTGTCCACGGAAGAGAATGTGGCAGACCCCATGACTAAAGTCTTATATTAGTAAAAGCATGAATATCATGTGAGAGCTAGCAGGTTAAAAGTTATTAGCACTTGGCTCTAGTCCAAGTGGGAGTCTGTTGGAGTTAATGGCCTAGAACCAACCACTTTGTACTTTATTCATTAGTAAATACCTTATCATATCTTGATTTTTCTTTTGCGTGACAATGCATGTGATAATATCCTAAGGACAACTATTTCATTAAAGGGTCATAGCGGATCCCTGATATGATGAGAACCCGGAAGTGCCATAACACTATTCTTGAATATATGTTCTATGGCCAGATGATGTTATTTGAGAGACACAAATAATACAGTCCATTAGGGGTGAGGACTCATACAACTTTGAGGCACCTTCTCATGGTGTGCGCCCTTGGTAATATCTAGGAGGATATTATGAGAACGAGACCTGCCAGTAGGAAATCCACATTTCATAGTGTCATTAGATGTTCCTATTTGCAGATGTGTGTATTGGTCCATAGAATTTAAGATTATTATTAATGGGTATTAAAAATCACGCACTTAGATGTATTGACAAAAACTATGATGACACACTATTCGTAGTAAGGTAGGATACATTGGGTGTGTCACGAGTAATACTGCATTAATAGATAATGCGATAAAGGATTTGTCCCTTCTGTTCCATAACGGAAGTAGATATCTTAGGCCCTTTGATGGAATTTATATAGCCTAAATAAATCCATGGACATGGTAAGGTATGGGCGAGTTTAACTCTGGAAAGTCAAAGAAAGAATAATCGAGCACATGGGTTAATGACACTAGCATGCAACCCGCTTGATTCGAGATATCATGAAAAAATGATTATATTACATGGTAAGCGTTCGTATGAGGCAACACGTCAATGTAGAGTCAACCTCTTTCTATTGGCTGCCTTAACCCATTTCTAGATAGTAATCTTGGAATTTAGGCAAGCCTGCCTAATGCCAACGAGAAAGAGGCCTAGAGGATTACACACTAAGTGTGTCCATGTATCTCAGTTAAATATTAATTTAACAAGTTAAATAAAGATTATTCCGTAATGTGGTTTAATAATTATTTAAGGATTCCTGATCACAATTATTTCAACACTAGTTATTTGAGAGAATATATTGTGGGCGAAATAATATATATTTATTAGCGAGTAATTCAGTTACATTTATTTAACAAATAAATATCCATTACTCAAGGTCTAATAAATGTGGTGAAGGAAATAAAGAAAAATGGAAAATAAAAGTACACGCCGTGTATATTGAATATACACACCGTGTAGTTTTCATGGAAAATGAGTACACGCCGTGTATTAATGATTACAGGCCGTGTAGTTTTTCCAGTCGGGATTTTGAGGAAATAATATCATTTTATTAAATGATATTTATTATAATTAACGTGAGCTCATGTCAAAGAATTAATCATTCAACATGGGGGTTTTCAATGAGAGTTAATGAAATAAATAAAACGCGTAACACGTTTATTTATTGTCATGACTCTATAACCTCAAACCCGATTATAAATATCCTCACAACCCCAACACTTTTCCCCAATCGTTGTGCACAACAATTCTAGAGAGTTATCTGAAGGACGAAAGAACTCCTTCCTCCAAGAATTCTCTCAAGAATGAGAGAGATCCCCCACCATCAGATCAGGGCGATCGAATGCGAACATCGCAAGTGAAGGTTCTTCCACGCTAGCACCCGAAGATCCCTTTAGTGATTTCCAGAGATACGTGAAGCACGTGTGGATCACTGCTAGAGGAATCCTACACTTGGATTCTATGATGCAAAGACCGATCATACCGGATCATTACCGAAGACATCAACGAAGAAATAATTCCATCAAGGTAATTCTTGTTAATTAATTAAATTAATTATAACCAACACATGATGATCCTATCTCTATGGTTCCGGGACTCCCTCTTTTGTTTTTCATTCTTTGTTCTATTTCGAAGTTCTGAAGTTTTACATTGTGACGGATCTCGGATTGATCATTGTTAACGCTAAAATTAAAGTTGGGCACTCCCACCAACGTGCTTCCGCTGCACCTAGAACCTTCACTGAGTTCACTCCTTATTCATTCCATATATTGCTAAACTGAGTTGACTCCTCATTCCAGATCTATAATACTGTACTGAGTTCATTTCTCATTTTATCTATATAATACTGAACCAAGTTCTTTTCTTATTCCATCCATGTCTATCTCATGAGATATAAATCATTACCCAATGCATTATATGGAGATATAGGTCCCACCCATATCATAATGAAATCATATATACATGTGCCACATGATTATTAAAAATAATATCATAACCCATGAAATGAAATGGGTATCAGAAACATGTAATCACATTATAACCTATGAAAAAAGATACAGGTTTCATAATCATTTTATCAAAACATAACCCATGAAAGGAAGTGGGTTTCAAAAGCATATAATTCATGTACGAGAAATCAGTTTTATAAGCATCATTCCATCTAAACATAAACCACTCAAGGTAAAAAAAATATGAATAGAACCTTTGGATAATTTTTTATAAGGGCAGGAGTAACATCAACAGATGCCATATTAGATAAAAAATAACTTGGAAATATATTTTTGAAAACATTTATTGAGGAAAATACCCTTTATTCATAAAAAATGATTTTTTAAAACATAAAACATTTTGAAAACCATTCTCCTTGAAAACTTATAAAATAAGTTTGATTTTTCTTGAAAACCATTAAAAACTTATAAAATAAGATTGAAAATATTTTGAAAACCATTTCCCTTAAAAAGCTATAAAATATGTTTGAAAATATTCTGAAAACCGTTTTCCTTGAAAACCTATAAAATAAGCTTAAACGCATTTTAAAAAATATTTTCCTTGAAAATATATAAAATAATCTTCAAAACAATTTAAATTTTTTTTTCTTTTAAAACACTTTTAAAACTTATAAAGAAAGATTGAAAATGTTTTGAAAACCGTTTCTTTGAATATAATTTTAAAACTTATAAATAAAACTTTAAAATGTTTAAAATAACTTTTTAAAACATAAAACATTTTTAAAAACTTTTTCTTTAAAAATAGATTTTAAAACTTTTAAAGAAAGCATTGATAACCATAAAGAATTTTGAAAAACTTTTTCATTGAAAACCACTTTAAAAATAATGAATATCTAGAATAATAATAAATAATTTTATTTTAAAAATAATAACTTTTTAATATTATAAAGGAATATTCAAGGTAATTCCCGTCACGACAAAGGGTAAATCGGTACACACTGAACATTCCTGTTGTACTGTAAAAAGGTTTAAAAAGTGATTTGACTATAAAACAAAAATAAGATTACTTTATTTAAAAATAAAAATTTTGTTTAAAAGGAAAAACATGGTTATAAATGTCTTTTAATAATCATTGTATAATATTATAATATTTTTGGAAACTTTTCTTTTTGGAAAACATGGTTTGAAGGAAAACAAATTTTTGACTGAAGAGAGGGTAAAGCCAAGATTTCTTAAAATCAATTTCTTAACTATATTATGTTACCAAGAGTAGAAAAATGGTAACAATACATGAATATATCATGAATAACCAGAGGATAAGAAAATTCATGAATGTTCTTGAGATATGGATCATAATATTTCATCAAAGTAAGTATAAAAAATCTCAAAAAGTGATGAGATTGTTTCAATAAACTCTTATCACTTGGTAAATTTGAACCATACTCCCCATGTAAGAAAAATGGAATTACATGAATCTTAAAATAACATTAAAATAAGTAGATAAATTATATAAAATTTCAAAGGAAGTATTTAAACCTCATGTAAAAATATAGGTGCATAATATGACATGTGTCTCAAAGAAGGAAAATTGAGACAAAATTACCTTATTGATTTGGTAACTTTTGAAACATAAACTGCATGAAAGAGAGATCAAAGAATGTATATGTAAATATCCATAATTTTAATTATAATAATAATATAATACGCCTATGTTCATTATACACTCCACAAAAAAGGAATGAACGGTGAATAAAGCATGTATCTCACAGAAATAAAAAGTGATATGAAATTCTCTTACCTTGTGTCTTAACTCTCTTCATACTCACACAAGATTCCTCTATAATAAATGTAAATTTATTTTAAATCTCTTAAATAAGAATTTTATTATATATATTAAGATATATGGTTTGATTATGACCTTATATTGTCTTTTTGTTAACAATCATATGTTAAGGTTTCACTTTGGGTAATATTCACTTTGTTCTTCACATGTGTTTTAATTTGTTATATCTTTGGTCCTTAAACTTATATCATGATTTCAAGAATGTACACCATGATATAAATATAATTAATACTTATTATATCTTTATTTTAATAATCTATATAATATATAGGTATGAAGTGGAATACACTGTTCATGGAGACGGTAAGCCGTATGTACGCATGAATGATATTTCCATTTTTATTATCATATTGAAAGAAAGAAAGAAAATGATATATATATATTTATATATTATAATTAAATTAGTAGTATTTTTTCATATATATCATATAATTTAACTAAACACATCCTTAATACATTCCATGTAGTGTGTGAATGAGTCGCATTGCTTTGAGGAGGCGGTAGTCCACACTTACTCAAACAAAATTATTTTATTTACACAAAATAGAAAGTAAAAATATACGTGTTGTAAAATGATTAAATAAGATTAAATAAATAATAAATATAATATATAACATATATAAATATAGTTCCTATAATAATTTTCACCATGAGTGGAAGTAAAGGAAAAATGAATAATCATCGTTTCGTGAGGCGGTGGTCCGCTGTACACGTAAACGGTATGTTCATTACCCATTAAATAGAACTGTGTATAAGTGTAGGTAGACAAAAAATTAAAAAATATCCTAGTATATTTAGGATACTGGTGTTTTTATATAATCATTGAATAATAATAGTTTATGGGGTGTATAATTGAAATAACATAAAATAACTCGAGGAAGAACGCTACCTCTTATTCAGGTAACTCCTTTTGGTTTTCCCCAAAGGGCTTCCTTGGTTTGATTTATGACCAAGGAGAGGATTATAGGATGAGGGTATACTTTTTTGGGATCTATTTGGTTAGATATTTTCTGGTCTAAAGTGTCTTGAGAGGTGTGAGGAAGTGGGAATATAGGAGACCTATTTATAGTGGCGAAGGAGTGACACTCTTGTAAATTTTGGGAAAAAGAATTCCAACCTTGTTTTTCCCATGTTAAGTGGATCAAATAATGTAACAAATTTAAGAAAAGTAATTATATGGTTTAAATATGTCTATAAAACGTCTCTTGTACAAGTGTATAAGTCGTTTGGTCCCTTAAGATTAATGTTTAATCCCTTATTAAGCTTAATTTTACCTCTATCGCTGTAATTAATTTTAACTGCATTCACTAATATTTTTGTTAAAAAATTACAACGAACTTATTAGAAATTATAAATTATGATTATTAAAAATATGGAGTCCATTTTTTCAAATTACAATCATATAAGTGACAGAAATTAATTTAAATTTAATCTCGCAGCCAAGTCGACAAAGTATGTTTTTAAAGTAAAAAATTTCAAAAGTTTTCTTTATTTTTATATTCAATTTAAAAGTGAAATTCATTAAAATAAACTAAATTGGGTTGATTTATAAAAATAATATCTAATTAATATTTTAAAACAATTTAAAATTTAATTTAACCTTATAAATAAATTATATGAAAAGTAGTTTTGAACTAAAATTCAGTATTTTACACTATTCATTAAAAAATGAATCCTCACAGAAAAATACCAAAAATTTACCCGAACATAATTATTATATTCCAAATTAAAATATGAATTTTATTTTGATATATTAAATTTATAAAATTTCCAAAATTTAGATTTAAAATATGTTCTCCATCAAAAGGCGGTAAAAGTGCCTTAATAAAAATATAAGTTTTTATGTGTAATATTAGGTTTGTTCTTATATTAGGCCTGTAAAATCTATTTGATGAATATAAAAAATATTTAATTGGATATATAACATATATATCAAATTAATATTACCTACTAATTGTAATTAACTTAATTTATTAGGATTAAAACAACTTTGTGATCACAAGAATAGTTTTCTATAAAAATAATCCCTTTATATTCAATTGGTTCTTATATTTATTTCAAAAAAAATTGTAACTAATTAATTCATTTTATATTTTGTGAACACCACATATTTTTAAAATTTAGTTAACAATATTCATAAAATCTAATTTAACGTTGAGGTTATATATAATATTAAATAATAATATTTTTAACAATATATTATTGTTCGGTAACACTAGGTCTTGTGTGTTACACAATACATCAAGGAAAGTTAGTCTTGTGTGAAACATACACTAACCTCAGTGTTCCATGTAGTTAAAGATAAACTTTATATTGCGCATAGTTCATGATTAACTTGGTTTTGTGTATAACTCAAGCCAAACATAGTGCTATTATAAAATAAACTATTTTTAGTGTTGCGTGAAATAAAAAATATCAAAAGATTAAATTAATTTGAAAAAAGTATTTCATAAAATCTCTGAGTGTTATAGGAAGACTAGATTTTGAAAAAATATGATACCTATGTTTTTAGTATTTTTTTGAATACAACCCTTTGAATCCTATATTTCTTAAAAATTTATGTAAAATAATTCACACATGGTTTTGACTCATAGTATTTGAAATTTAGTCCTTACTTTTTAAAATTTTTAGATCCCAAAAACCAATATTCTCTGTTATATTATTTTTACCATAACAAGAATCATTTATATATAAAATATATTTTTTAAAATGAAAAAATATATTTTAGACTTTGGAAATTATTTTATAATTTTTTTAAAAATTAACATATGAAATTTATTATTTAAAAAATAAGATATAATTTTAGTTTTGTAAAAGATTATTGTAATCACTACATCATTTTTATATAAAAATGAGAACATATAATATATCACATATACATATTGTATTTTACCATTCACCCTAAAATTCCAAAATTTTTTAAAAATTCCAAAAAACACTATTATTTAATATTTTTGAATCAATTCCAAATTTTCAATAAATTTTAGAAAAATTACTAACATCCTCATCTTGGTCATTGAATAGGACTATAGTGGAGAACCATAAATCCGGATGAGGTCCATCATAATTTTTGTGAGGTAACTCGACCCTATTTTTAATGGGGCTATTTTTTCTTTTTCATGTTGGGATTTGGAGATTAAATCCTAATTTTGAGGTTTGTATGAATAATAATGTAGATTTATATCTCTATAATTTCTATCTAGATCTTTTCTATTTTTTGGTGACATATTTTTCAATTCTTATCAAAATCTTGATCCATCGAGTTTGTTAGACTAAGGATGATGAGAAGATCAAAATCCCCATGATTATTTTCTAAAGGTGATTAAATTTTAATATTATATTGGTTATAATTAGGATTTATTATTTTAGTTTAGGATAATATTTGGTTTCTAGTGAATGATGAATATATTTTTAATATCCCTAGCTTGGTCACCAAGTGTTGGATTGATCTAGAGACACTGAATATCCTCAGGTGTACATTCTTATATACTAGAGGATGCCAGCTAGCAATGTGGGTGTAATAACAACATTAGGGTGACTATAAACTAGATATAAAATTTATAAAATAATATATAAATAATGAAAACATCATAATATAACATTAGATAATGCATATGAAATTTTATATTAAACAGATAACTATAATAAATAATCAAAAACTCATTTGTAGTATCAAATGAGCCTATGATGTACAAGTGATTCGTATAAAAAAAGATATTTACCTTCAGATGATCATTTAAAAGTATAATGAGGAACCCAAAATAAAAATAAAATAATATGATGCTATAATTTCTTAATCCTTGACTCAATCCTGTCTCTACCATACTGTCCAATTACCCCCACAAGACCACTTGTTCTATGATTTTTTTCTCAAAATACATTATAGACATAAAATATATATGCCCACCGATATGTACTTTCAAGGTGAGATAATAAATCTCAGTAGGGAACAACCAACATAGTCCCTAATATATTTCTCAATATACCTAGTGAATGATGTATAAGTAAAAAAAGTGATAACACATAACATGAATTAAATCAAGTAAGTTTATTTTTTTTCTAACTAGGCCACCAGACACCCAAGCCTACATACTTTGACCTATTTCCTAGAATCAAGCTAGTTATACCAAACTTGTAAAAATATATTTCCCAGTCTTCATATTGGATCAAACATCTATAAGGTAATAATGGTTACCTAATCCACATGTTGATCTAACCATAAAATGAAACAAAATAAATTCCTACATGGCGTTCTAAGATCTAACTGTCCTGTCTATTAGATGTAAAAAAGGATACATAGATGATTTCCTCATATCCAGTAGCTCTATCCATTTAGTGAAACATTAGGTGAAGTATCATAGCTCATTTCCATCACCTAGCATCTTATCATCAGTTGAGAGAGAATAAATTCCTAAAAAACACACTACACAACATCAAAGTTTGGATAAATCAAATAAACAACACCTAGAAAACACAACATATTCTTAGATCCCATATAGAAATTAACACATACCATGTACTTTTCTAGTGAAAATTATTTCTATCTCTATGATAGTGATCAAAACAAAAACTTTTCCACATCCTGACTTACATCACCCATGATTATCTATCTCAAACATATCATAGTATATCGGCTATCATCACTAAACAACCACCACACTCATAGGATATATCCTATCTCATAACATCCCAATTCAAAGGTTGTGTAGGGGTGAACTAATCATATATCAGATGAATCCCAAGGTAGAAAAACTCATGAGGTCTCCTAAGACCTAACCTAGATTCTTACCCTTTACTACTAAAAAAAAATCACCTTCCTAGATATTTCACCACCCAAAGCCTTGGATTTTATCAATCAATGTGATAAAAAAATATGTGAACCCATCACCAACCCTTTCCCTATGAACCTACCCTGATTGAACATTTTTCTTAATGGTAAAAAGGAACTTGAGGCCTTCCCAATACCCCTCACATGGATACCGACCATATTAATTCTCAAAAGAGGGAAAAAGGTTCATAGAACTCATTCTTCCACTTATTTACCAATTGTTCCCATAATGAGAACTCTTTGTCAACTAACAACCCATGTACTAGGATAAGGAGACCTCATATCTATAATACATGAATCCTAATGATTTATTATAAATTAGTTCTTTTAAAAAATCATTAACTCTCCCATTTAGGGAGAATCAAATGTTTGTAGACCACACTCATTTATTTACCCAAAAAACTCCCACAGAGAATCACTCACCAACCTTTCATCAAGAAATACTCAATAAATCACTAAAACCTATAGGAATTTTATGGCTTACCCATGCCTAAAACTTCTTATATTCCTCAGACAATGAATCCCATGGCCCTTAGACTACAGTCAACCTCTATATAAGTAACTCACATACGATCTTATCATTGAAACAACCATTAAATGAACAACCCATATAATACCATTATAAATAACCCATGAGAGACCATTCTATTGATACTTTTCATTTATCTAATTATTGGAGACCCATTCAAGGTCTATTACATGAAAATAGTTAAGGTGATCCATGGTTACATAGTCTTTGGGTGATCTTAAAATCACTAAACACAGTATAAAATATTAATTTCGAGACTAAGGGCCTCTAACTCATTTATCTCATGATTCATAACCTTCTCAGTCCACATTTATGTCTAACTAAATCAAGATCCCATTCACATATAAAAAAAATCATAAAAATCATGCAATATATTGTTTAATATATAAGGGTCAAATTATTTAGGAACATTAAGAGTTACACCCTTCAATATCCCAACTTGATTCTTATTCATTCATTAAAAATTGAAAAATATATCATTAAATCCCAATTTAGGGGTTTTTATTAGAGTGATAATAAATAGTGAGAGAAACTGAAAATATAAGGGTTCTTGAGGTTAACCGCAACTATAGGAACCCACTTCTATATATGGATCATAAATAAACTAAAAAAATGAGAACCTGAGAGATTAAAGAACCAAGGATGAGATGGGATTAACCACATATTATGGGAAAGTGGGTGGAGTGAATGGTTGAATTTTATAAAAATACAACCATAAATGACCACGCTGGACCCCAATTAAAATGTGGGTAAGGTCTACCACTGAAATTTTTATGGAATCCCATCATATCTATGATGGTTTTCCACTAGGCTTATAGTGGCATAAAATTGGATACAAAGACACTACTATCCCCACCATAACTTCAATATAAATCCAAAATACATCCAATGGATTGTGTTTCTACCCAATATTTATATTATAAAAACCCAATTCCCATGAAATCACCTGAGGTATTTTTTTCTACACCTACACCTCCAAAACATTATATTTACTCCCCAAAACATGTACAATTACCCCCTATTAATTCAAAAATCTAAATCCAAATTCTAAACAACTTTAATTCCATTTTAGTGTTGTCCAATTCATGATTCCACTGACCCATAATGACATGGGTTATTGTATAATATTTGTAATATGTATTTTTATCCCTAAGAATAATTCTTTAGAATCTCCCAACTTTTAATCCATCCACTGGAACTTGATTCCTCCCCCCATTCTTGGTTCTTATCTTAGATACTAATGTGAACCCATTTCACCCAATCCAGATAAAAAAACATTTATTTAAATTATCAGGCTTTGATATAGAATACTCATAGACCATTTCTTAGATCATGCATCTAACACAAATTCCACCTCACCCATCCAATCCCTGAAAAAATCATTAGTTGGTACTATATTTCTCCCATATCCTATGAAATTCCACAATAAATAAACTATGAAACCAATTCATCATCTCAAACATGATGTCCTATCTTAAGAGACAATATGGAATATTTTAATTGGAAATGCCTATCATCTATGCTTGAAAATTATAATTTCCAAATTATTTTTGACAACTCTAAGTTGTACATGAGCGTAACCTGACTATATAAACCTAACTCCTAAACCTGACAAAAACTTCTTGCTACAGAATATCCCTAAATTATATATGTTCATCATTATACAACATCTATGAGTACCGATACTCTCTACCATTATCTTCACAGTAGATCTTTACTTGAATTTCCACATCAATCATTTACCAATGCCCTAACATTCCAAAATACATGATAATGCTCAAGACCATTCATCAAATTCCACCTCTAATGGATAACATGAAATCCAAATCCATATAGACACCATATATCGAAACCCAAATCCCATATTTCTTCCCCAATAAAGCATAACTCACTCACTTACATCACAAAAACTGATTCAAAACTTCAATTATTATTGGTCCTGGTTCACCACATACGTCATCCATGAAGTTAACCAAGATTATCCTAGAATGAGGGTTGTGCTATCAAGAATTATATGATGTTCTCCCCACCATATGACTACACTATTCATCACTTCCCAAGTACCAACCTTCATAAAAATCATCATTATCTGAGTATTACTATTTATGTTCTATACTCATTCATCCCGAAAGACCCATCTCACATATCACTCTAGGGTATAAAGACATCATGATGTTTTAATACAATGCTATATAATCACACTAGCGATCCTCCGTACAACACCCACTTCTAGAAAGATATACTTCAACTAAATTTTTTTATCACTATAACATGAATATTTCTTTACTAATTGTTTCAAACCCCACATAGTCCCATGAGAAATCAATAATTATTTTTTAATTCCCCATATCATCAAATACAAGGAAGCTCTACTGCTATTAGGAAATGCATTGAGTGATCTTTCCCATTAGAATAATATAGGGTTCATTATTTGTCTCACCACATTCCATAATGATTAGGAAGATATAATTTATGAATTCTTCCCACATAACCCTCCTTGTCTATGAGGCACCACTACCACAAAATTCCCATCTCTCATACCCCAATTGTAATCATCCATTGAATTTCACTATAGTACTATTACTTATCTTTGAGTCATTGAGAAGATTAAGTGTCCTCAACTCCATTATAATATACTGTATCCTCTAGGTTTCCAAAACCCACATAGTTCTCATAGAACTGAAGACACATTCCATCATAACATACCCTATGTACTATGAAGGCATTACTTATATTTACTATGCTATACCACCTATTATCATGACCTCACATTAAAATAAATATGAGTACTAAATCCCTTTCTCCCATAGTAAGAGATAATATAGAAAAAATCTCCCCATTATTCTTAAATATCTCTAATTTTTATCTAAACATGTATACACCCTCATACTTACACAAAATACTTTTTTTCATTTTCTAAAATAAACCACTTTTTGGGCGAGTGGGAACCTTACAAACACTGAATACACAATTGAAGCACCTCCCTCTTAAAACAGTATTACACCTCTTACACCATTATGATAGGCCACATTTAAAATTGAAATTTCAAATTCAAAAGGTGGGCAAACAAACCACCTAGGAAAAACGAGAGCTTCCATGACACAATCACAACCATCATCATCATGTCGACCTTATCATCTTGTCACTGCCACCACCTTCACATCGACTCATCACCATCACTACCATCTGATCACCTTCATCATACCAC
This sequence comes from Viscum album, assembly GCA_963277665.1. Lineage (NCBI taxonomy): Eukaryota > Viridiplantae > Streptophyta > Magnoliopsida > Santalales > Viscaceae > Viscum > Viscum album. The sequence continues at coordinate 1,150,201,461 of OY728128.1, forward strand.
TTCTTAAAACCAAAAACTGTTGACGTCACCACTATGTCGCCGGAGCCGAATCCTCATTCGATCGCCGCCAACCATTCCAACCAACAATCACAACATCCCCATGAAAGAATCTCAACGCAATTGTCGTCACTGGATAAAAAAAGAGCACCATCGCCGAAAGAGGAAACCACAAACCAGGGACACAAACACAAGAATAAAAGCCGAACAGATCGAACCTCGGAAACGACCTCCTCAAACAGCCTCGCTGATGCGCCCATCATCTCCATCTAGAATCCACATAACCGCCAATGCACTCCAATTGGAATCCACCGAGACCCTCTAAAATCATGAGACGAACTCCCAAAACTCATCTGTAAAGAACGCGTTCCACAAAACAGAGCTATCGAAGAAGCCTGATCGATGAAGAACTTGACCACACGCCATCCTATCATCGCTTCACCTTCTCCGCTAGCATCCTTGGTGCAACTCAAAATCACCCATGTCATCACCATAACACCAAGAAAATCCATCGTCGAGCCAACAATATGGGAATAAAACCAACCAAAACCCCCAACAGAAAACACCCAAACCACCAAGAGAGAGGAAGAAGGAACGAGGTTGGAACCCTAATCGAAAACCAAAAAAAATCATAAAAATATAGGTGAAAGGAAATCTAAGATCGCAACAGTGAGGGGATGAAACCCTAAAATGTAACCTAGGGCTGAAACCCTAGAAGAGGAAAAAAGAGACACTGAGGGGACCTTCGACCACCAAATCGCTATCCCAAAGCTTCGGTGTGTCCATACCTCCAGATCCGACCAGGAGCGGAGCTGTGAAACTCGAGGCCAGAGCACGAAATGGCGGCCGGAGAAAGGACTTAACGAATCCAGGGTGAGGATACGAAAAACCAATGAGAGAGAGAGAGAGAGGAATCGAAGAAGAAGACGTCGCCAGGGAGAAAAGAAACCCTAGAAGGAGGAAGATTCCCTGTCAAGATGAGAGCCCGAGAGCACCCCTGGAGAATGCGGCTCTATTCCTTGTCCACCAACATTATACACCATCATACTTGAGGGTGTAATTATGGATCAAAGGATTGAAATCCCACTTGAACCTACCCAAATCCTGATTGTGAAATACTTGACAAATATAGGTGTGGGATGGGGTAGGCTTGGGTATAAGAGTTATATAGTATTATCTTAGGATAATTAATTTTAGCATGGGTTGACTCAAAAGCTCAGGTTGAAGGGATTACTAGGTTTCCCACCTCAAAATCCAGACCCGAAATCCATGCCTGAAGCCCGACCAATTTTTTTTAAATAAAGTTTTTTTTATCGAAATAAGGTTTTTAAAAATAAAATGAATATTATATATTATTATTATTATTATCATTACATGTATTTTATAATAATAACAATAATAATAATATTTATAGACTAAGTTACTAATACTACTACTAGTATTATTAATATATGTTTTAAAAATATATTTTTATTTTGAGTTTTATACGTGTGAGTGAAGTGGGATATGTGTGAGATAGTTATGTTATGAGGGGTGGTTGTGTGAGGGAGTAGTGTGAGGTAAGTTTTGAGTTAAAAAAATGTATCAGAGTCAAATGGATTGATGTGTTTAAATTAAATGTTATTAGCGTTGCTGTTGGGTGGTGACTATTGAAAAAAAATTGTTTTCATTTAAAAAAAGGAAGGGAAGTATGTCACACAATGTTTATAGGGGAGGGAAAAAATTTAGAGATAAAAAAATTAAACCACTATTATAATGCGTGTGAGTGTATTAAAAAACTTAAAGGCTTGATAATCATGAGACCATGGAATATCCCGACCAGAAAAATTATCTAGTTCATAGCTGAGCCCAGAACAATATCATGCATTGTTTTACTTAGCTTGGACCTGCCCAAATAGTGAACCCCATCCTCAAAAATTAGGTTCTGATCTTGGATCATCGCAACTCAAACAAGATTGGGTCAGGCTGGGATATGATTCCTTTACATCCCTACCCAACTATCCAGTATTATAGCTTAAATCATATATTCTTGAGTTTTACCCCATTGATATCAGGATTATGTGCCTAATAAAAAGACCATGCATATCAATATCATCAATCAAGAAGCATTCTAAAATATTTAAATCCCAAAATACCTAAGGAAATACTAATTTTAAACCTAAACACACATCCAAGTTTCATTATAATATGAAAATAATCTACTCATTCTCATATCATCTCAAAGAAATTCATATCATGAACTTACCCCTATCCAGTGAGTTATCCTCCACTCATAATCTATCATAAGGAAAAGTGAACAAAGAATTAGACTATATGAATAATGCCCCAACTCATGATATTAAGACTGAATTCACTCTAATCATAGTTTTACAATCTATACATAAACAATAGAAATATAACCAATCCTACTCTTTAACCATAGTTACATACCTTACAAAGCACTAATAATGATTTTGATTATTATATAAACCTAAAGAATCCCAATGACTTTCGCTACCCTCTCATAAGTGTCTTAATCACCAAGTCATCCCATGACTATCTCAATAAAAACCCCATTCATGTGGTGTCATTGAAAATTCATACACATGACATCGATTCCCATATCAATCCATACATAAGACATCTAATGTCACCCCCACCCACTCTAGGGATATCATCAGAACACATGTGAATATCATAATATTATATCAAGTGATAATCATATATAAAGATATAACTATTAGGTTTAGTTAATTAACATTACCCAATATGTTATTTAGGAAAACATTTAATAATTTATTATTGATTTTCAATTAACTGACCCTATTTTTAAAAATTATTATTTTGAAAACCATTTTTTCTAAAACATTTACTTTATAATTTTTTATAAAACTATTTTATTAAAAATAATTTTTTTCTAGCCACAAGAAGTTATGAACATGTTAGGTTAATATATGTGTTAATTATAATTCATGTACACATACCTCTTTCCATATTTATCCATGAATAAAATAATAAATTATAAAACATAACATCATATTTTATCAAATCAACCCAACCATAACAATAAAAATAAATAACATCAATCCTAAATAAATTATAACTTAAACTTCTACCATACAGGTGTTATCTAAGTACAAGGTTATTCTATACCTATATTTTTAACAAAACTATCTCAATCTACTAAATCTATAATAAGTAAAATAACTAATAAAATTCATTGATAACATCTATAATTTCATTAGTCACCAACTTATAGCCCAATCAAAGGACACTAGATGACTTCATTATCACCTCATTATATATCATAGGATATTGAATAGTGGTGGGGTTATATGAACTACATTGGAGAGACTATAGAATGAATATTATAAACATAAAATAATAGATAAATAATGAAAACATAACCACTAAACATCAAAGTATTCATATGGAATTTTATTATGAATAACTAACCATAAAAAATAATTAAAAACTAGTATACAATATCAAATAAACCCATTCTATATAATCAGGTCATACAATAGAAAAAGATATCACTCCAAGGGTTGATCATATACAATTACAATGAGGAACCCAAAATAAAAATAAAACGAAGTGAACTATAATTCCCCTCACATGGTCTCAATCCTATATCTACTATTCCATTAAACTACTCCCACCAGACCACCTATAGCAAGAACTATTATAAATATTCATGATAGAAATATAGTCTTCATGTACACCTAGGTGAATGTGTAGGGTTTAAGAACAAATCTTAGTAGGGAACTTCCAAAAAATCCTCTAACATATACCACAACATATAGTGTGAATTCATGATAAATAAAAAAAGTGATAATAAATATCATATAAGAAATCAAGTTAGGTCATTGTGTGATATTAAGGTTACTAAAATATCCAACCCTACATACTTCATATATTTCAAGATAATGAATCAAGTTATAACAAACTCATGCTAAGATGGTGCCCTTAGTCTTCAGGCCGGTTCAACAATCCATTGGGTAAGAATGATGTTATGATATGTAGATCAGTCTAACTATTGAAATCAAAAGAAAAAAAAATACATAGTTAGTGTCATAATATCAAATAAATTTATCCATTGGGTGTAATAGGAGGATTATTAGATCATGTCCCAAGCTCCCATTGATTTGGTCATTGTGTGAAACTAGAGAAATACCCAGATGGTGTCCCAGGATATAGTTGGTCTGGCAATTAGGTTAAAATTTACAATACAAAGATAGTTTCCTAGGATTTATCTAGTCAATCCATTTGTAAAAAGATCGTAATATCCAAGTTGTGTCCAAGGATTGATCTGATTTATTGATAGGGTGAAACATCAGGTGGAGTATCTCAACTAGATTCCATCTCCTAAAATCTGATCATTAACTGAGGGAGAAGCATCACTCAAAAATCATGTTGTACCACATCAAACTCAGGATAAATCAAACAATAAAAAATTAACATACATAACCCATTATTATTTATTAACATGTAATCAAAAAACACTAGCACTCAATTAGTGATCGATATTCCAAGCTTTTTTGTTGTGATCAACACATACCAATTTTCCATGTTCTAGCTTATATAACCCAGGACCATTCATCCAAGATATAACCCATTATACTGACCATTATCAACCAATAAACACCATGACCATAATCCAAAACCCCTATCACTACATCCTAATATAAAATTCATTTCAATATGAACTAATCAGTTTTCAATTAAATGATAAGGAAAAATAACTCATTGAGTCTTCTATAACCCAATCCAGGTCATTACCCTTCATTATCGACCAATAACCATCGCCGTCATGGTGATTACACCTCTAAAGGATTGAATCATAAACCTATAATCACTAAACGCACAATATAACTAATATTTAATATTTTAATACATTTTTACACATTATTTTTATGAAAATATCAATAATTTTATGCCAAAATATGCTTATAATGTAAAAATATTGAATATTGGTTGATTTGTTGCCAAATTTGAAATTCTTTGAATTATCCTATGAAAATTTATGTTTTTTGGGGATTAATTTATAAATGGTAAGTTCTTTAATTTCCAAATATTTTTAAACAAATATTTTGGTGATTTTTATAAAACTTTAAATGAAATATCATTTTATAAGTGATTTTGAAATGTTTTGGGTTTTGGAATTGTTACTTTTTAAAGTTCCTTGTTTTTATTTTTAATATCATTTATTGGACACATTTTAAAATTTTAATTATTTTATTATTCTATTGGAAGTTTATTTTCATATATTTATTTGATATTTCTCACATTTTATTTAATTATATCTCATAGGATGATTTGTAGATGTGTGTAATAAACAATTTGAAAAATTCCAAACTGTGTAAGGGTTGGTGCAGATTTGCATAAGAAATTAGCTTATGTAAAGTTTCTTACACATTTATAAAAGATATTTAAGGTTATATCACACTTTTAAAGGGATATGTAAAGGTATATGAGATAAAATAAAGGTGAATCACACCCATATAATGGTAACTCAGTACTCATATATGGTTCAAAAGGAAACTTGTGTAAGGAAACTATGGTGTATCTGGGTTGTGTAAAGGTATCACTATGACTCATATAACTTTCATAAAGGCACTTTAATCAAGTTACCCATGTCAAGGTGAAATAACATGTTATATAAGGGTAGTTTTGGTGCTACATAAGATTCTACCTTAGTTAAAGGAAGTTGGTTCAAGGTATATCCAAGGTTCTTAAACTCACGTAAGGGTCATCTTGAGGCAACATAAAGGTGATCCTACACCTTTGAAGAGTTATGTAAAGGTCAAGAAGAGGGAAAAAAAATATATGTAAGATTAAAAAATTAAATTAAGGGATGTTTAAAGGTTAAAAGTAGTTTAATTAATATGGGAATCCATAATATATTCAATTAGAAATCAAACAAAGGGGGGAGGATCGAGTTGTTTGAAGGAGATGATGAGGAGCTCTTCGAAGCTTGCTGAGGAACCAAGTTGTGAACTTAGCCAGGATTCACATAAAAATTCTAAATGAGTGGAGAAAAATTCAAGCACACTTGGGAGATTTAATTATATTAGAGAATATTAGCTTGAGTCACATGATGGAGATGCTGAATAGTGACCAACTACCATGTGGAGCTAGTAGATGCAAGCTAGGAGCTCCATCCTATGAGTGAAAACACCAGGAGTTCATAAATTTTGTAATGGGGAATCATTTTAAGTGGTAAAAGATACATTTAATGGGGATTTTGTAGGGATAAGTGGGACCTAATTCTATGAGAATCACTTCAAGTAGTTTCTCAGGGAACTGGATCTTGTGGAATGGGTGATCTTGATAGAGAAGATTATTATCTCTTTATCTTTTCTTGTTATTTTACTGTATCATGATTTATATATTTAATATTTCTTTGTTACTAATATAATGTTTAATTAAATTCTTTTATGGGGGATGTATTAGATGAATCTAAATCTCTTTACCTATTTTTACTTCATTTTAAATCATAGAAGTATGTTGTTCTTCCTGGATTATTTTACTATTTTTTCTCTTCTTTCTCTAATAAAGTATTTAAAAATGAATTTATATTTTTATCTATTTTGTAATTTTAGTATTAGTTTATACTTCACTAATATTTATATATTGGATGAGGTTTTACTAGAAGTTCATGGTGTGTTATTTTCTCTAGAGTTCTCATTTTTCATTCCTCACGAGCATAGTTTCTTCTATAATTCTTGTATCGACTGGTGAAGAGTAGTGGATTCCTTTTACTTTTTAACTTCAATAGAATTAATTCAACTTCAAAAAGTTTTAATTTATATTCTCTATATTAAGGATAATTTTTATTCCAAGTTTAGATAGTCATATTAGTCCTTAGGATATTTCATTGGGTAAAGTTGATCATCAAGTTATATCTGGCCCTTTCAATTCACTTTTTATGACAACCCTGCTTTTATTACAAACTTAAACATGATTTATTACATAAAACATCACTTGATACAACAAAGAATATTGAGATTTTTTGTGTCTTTGAGGCTTAGGATCATTACATAAAAACTTAAAACATTAAATACAACATCTTTATTGAAAATTTCCTTTACATGACCACTACATTCCCTCGTACTTAGCATTGCATGGGATAACCTGAGGACATGCATAAGAAAAGGGTGAGCTATAAAGCCCAGTAAGGGACTAAACATGGAATAATATTAGGAGTACAATACATGTTAGAAAATAGGAATATCAATAGAGCATAATAGAAACATGAACATAAAGGTATGATAAAGCATGATAATCATAACATGAAAATGTGGCAACAACACTTAACATGGAATTAGCATGAGCCAAGGCTCATTGCACATGGAGCATGAGTAAATCCTCATTGCACATAAAGCACAAGTAAACCCTCGTTGCACTTGAATTAGCATGAGTCAACACTCATTTCACATGACGTATCATGATACTATACTTTACCCAATGCATTGGAGTGCTATAAGGGAGCACCCTTCTTAAACATTTCATTTCATGCATAAGTGTGCCACATGGATCATAAAACATGGATTCATAAAACATAATCATTTATTCTACGATAAAGGAATGTGGAATTCATACATGAAACTTTATAATCAATAAGTAAATGTGCATAAAGGTGAATACCCTTGATGGAGAAATGGGCATGGTATTCACTACACAATGGCATTGGCTTAGAAAATCGGTGTGATTTCGACAGCGTAACAGCGTGACATAAGAATTCATAAAAATGGTTTATGAGAGAGAAAGCTATTCCTCATCATATTTACATGTAATGGACATTACTTAGGTCATAACAATACATGTCCCATCAATTTTAATGGAATTTAGATTCATGATACAAAATTATTGCTTGAATGTAAAAGAGGAGAGAGAAGTTCCTTTCAGAATTTCAGCATAGTAACGGGTGTACATGGGAGGAATTTAATGAGAGAGAAAGGGGTCTACCATCATTCAAAAATAAAGAGGTCAGTATGAGGGAGGTGTGAAACCATACCCCAACATTCATAATTGAAATTAAAAGGGAAAAACAACTTAAAGAAAATTGGAAAAAAATGAGAAAGGAAGAAAAAACCCTTACTTGGAAGTGTGCTTCCAAAGGCTTGAGAGAGGCTTGATAGAGGCTTATTGGGAGCTTAGAGAACCTTGGGAGGATTCTAGAGAGAGTAGGTCAGAGGTTGGACGAACTATAAGGGCTTTGAGTGAGGAGGAAGTGGGATCTTGGGTGGGTTTATATAGGAAAGGTGATGGAATTCTTTATTATTTAGGTTTGGGACCCCTTATATTAAAGTAATCCAAACCACAAACCATCCCATGGTTTTTGCCCATGGTTTTTGGAAAAGGGAAGAGGAAAAAAATATTTTATAATGACAAATTCCTAACTTCTTAAAATAATAGGGTTGCTTATGTGGAGGTGAGTCACACTCCCATGAAAATTAATTTAAAAATCCAAGGTGTTTAATAAGTCTTGAGGGGTCCATTAATGCTTTGAAAAGTAAGTCAAAAAAACCCAAAATCAAATTATTTTAATGTTAAAATATATATTGTCCTAACATAAAGCTTATAGTATTTTATTACACCAATATTGGGTCATTATGATGTCATAAAACACATTAAATATTTAAACGGTATTTAATTTTTACCCAAAAATTTGACTGTCTCAGAAAATTATGAAAAATTCACCATTGGATAATTTCGACATCCTGATTCCAGAAATATCATTTATTTTATCTAAAAACTTTTTTAAATATGTTAATTTTTTACTTTTAAAATAAAAACCAACATTTATCGAAAATTCACAGGTTTTGACAGAAATGGCTTTCAAACCTTAATAAAAATTATAATTGCATTCATAAAATTATAAGATCATTTATATTTAATAAAAATTAATTTAATAATAATAATAATAATATTTTATTAAAATATTATTTAATTCAAAAAAATACCTTAATTTAATAAAATATAATTCTTAATTAAATAATAACTACAAAGATTATTTGTACTTTAAAAACTATTTACAATGTATCCATAATGACAATAAAGTATATACATTATTATATTAAAAAAAATAATAATGTACATGAACATAGTACTATATATTTGTTACATAACCCCTTAAAATAGCCGCATAGTACCTAAGGGTAAGGTGTGCGATGGTAACAAACTCTTGAGGTGGTTCGGATAACATCGCTCGAGTGGTAATATCTATCAACTTCCACTTTTCACGTAGATGATCCCGTTAGAGCTTGACATGATGAGGCTCATCTTGGGCTTGGTCAAGAGCGAAGCCTAAGGATGCTACCTATTTTTTGAGCTCTAACAAATGGGCTTCGTATGGAGCAATTCTATTGGATGAGGCCATCACTTCTTTTGTCTGAGTAAATTGGATTTGTTAAAGTCCTATATTTATACTAATCATGTGATCACTGTTCAATGGATATATTATCAACGGTCAAAATTCTTAACATAAAACCAAATAATTTGACATCTTATAAAAATATTTTTCATAAAGAGACATTTAACTAGATCAAGAGGGATTTTCCATTAATGAAACTTTGGGTCATTACACTTTTTACACAACTTACAACACTTATATGGTTAATTATAATGAAAGGGTAGATATAATTTTATTAACTTAGTCTATTATAGTTTACTACTAAATCTATCCTTGTTTTTATTTTCTTTCATTTTATATAGTTTTCACATTGTTCTATGATACTTTCATCACTGTTCTATCACTTTCCATCCTTCATTTTCACCATATTTCAACTAAATTTTCTATTATCTATTTTGTCATTATTATTTTCATTTTTTTCAGATTATAACTATTATTGATTTCCTTTGGTATTGAACTTAATCATCACTAACTAGTTAAGCAGGTATTATATATTTTATTTTGTGTATGTTTAATGACACTCAGTCCAAAATTTGTGGTGTTGTTGGGGAAGGCACATGTGTCCAAAAAATATATAAAAATATAAAATTTGTAAATAAACTATTCAATAATTATGAAAATATACTTTTTATTCACCATGTGTTCTAGTTTTGAAACTTTTTTTACTTTCTATTTCATACACACTAGGAAATATTCTTCATATGATTTTAATCTTTAAATAAATAAACATTAACTACTCTAAGAAATAAAAACAAAAATGAAATAGAGAATATGAAAATTCAAAGAGATGAAAATTTAAATGAGAATCATATTCCAACTAAACCTAAGAATTAGAATGTGTAGAGGCCCAAACTTAGAGATTTACAATTAACTAAAATATCTAATAATCCATCTTGTATATAGTTTTCCTCAAGTTCTAGGAATTATGAGATAAAATAATCATATCTCTCTATGATACCCTCCTTTAATGTTCATACTAATAAGGATAAACTTGATTCCATTAGAGCTTTTTTTATAGTATAGTAAAATAGTTACATCTACATGGGCTTATTGAGGAGGAAATTATGTTAAGTTCTTCCATTTTTCGTGAAGAGTAAGACTAGAAGCTGGTTCTATAATTTATATGAGGATTTTTTTGACACTTGGTACCAAGTTTTTATTCATTTTATATAAAGTTTTATCTCAGGAACACCACCTTTTAAGTGAGGAAAAAATCACAGGTTTTTTCTAGGATGAGGATAACTATTTCATGAAACATGGGATTACTTAAGAGCTCTACTTAAGTGGTGCCCCAACCACTAGATATCTCCCCACCTCTTAATAGAAACATTCTATAATGGTCTCACTCTATACCATCAAATATGGTAGATCAGTACTCATGTGGTGATTTTTATGATATGAAAACTGAGCAGCTTAAGAAAATATTTGAAAAACATAATAAATATTCAAAACATAAAATTTTTAAGAATATGACTATAAAATAGTGGTACCCACCCTTATATTACTTTAGTTAATGAAAATACACTAAGATAACAATACCAACATTGTGGCATGTTTGGTCACACTAGAACCTGCTCCCCTAATTTCAATTTGTCTATCCAAACCCTTGGAAATGAAAATTTTACTAGTTATAGTGCTAAAATTCAAGATAGATATGACCAATTTTCAAAAAATTACAATCAAGGATATTTAAATCACCCCAACCTATCATGGAAGGAAAATTATTGTTTAGATCTATTGCTTACCCTGATTTCCCAGAACAATAAAAAAACTATTTAAAAACCAATATGGGGATGAGTCTTAAAATTATCAAGGAGCATTAAATGGTCTTATAAAACAAATGTTGTGTGAAATTGTTTCCTTAAAAAAGATGCTAATTCCAAGATTCACAATCTGGAATTGAAAATGGGATAGCTTTCTAGAGCTTTTAGTTTCTAGGAACAAGGTTAAGTTTCTCAACACACTAGAGACCAGCCCAAGGGAAAATGAAATGGATATCACCACAATATTAGGTTTTAAAGTAAAATAACATGTTAGTATACAACCTATATAAGATGATATAGAATATTCAATAGATTCCCTAAATCAAAATTTAAGAAACACTTAATTTGAAAAAATGGACATCAAGGTTAAAATTGAACTAAACGATGAATACTCACTTGAAATAGATAATTAAAAAAGGAAAATAAAATGGTAAATTGTTAAGAAAGGTAAGAAGAAAGTTTTATTTGAGGATAAATAAAAAAACCAGCCTCTTTTGAGTCATTATGACCCTCCCATTCCCTTCTATAAAAGGGTTAAAAAGAAGAATGACGAACTTAATTAGAAATTCTTTGAGATATTAAAAAATTTAGCATAAAAATTACCTTTATGAAATCCTGAAACAAATTCACTTTCGATTTAAAATTTCTCAATAGGTTTTTAAATAAAAAAATGGACTTAAAAGAGTTGGTCACCATTATATTAACTAAGTAAAGTAGTTATTTTATATAAAATAAGCTTCCTACTAAATTGAAAAACCTTATAAGATTTATTAATCCATGTAGAATAGGAGTTGGTGGGGAGTATAATTCCTTCTGTGACTTAGGTTTTATATTAACATGACTGCTTACTCCTTACTTCAATAACTGGGTCTAATATAGTTGAAATCAACTACCGTATCTCTTCCTTTGGATGATAGGTAAATCACTCATTCCATTGGAAGGAAAAACTATTAACTAGTCTAGCTAGGAAATCTTAAATTCCCCACTATTTTTCTAGTGATTTATATGGAGGGTAAAAAATGTTTCCTATCATTCTAGTAAAACCATTCATAGCTATAAATGGGGATGTTATAAAAGTTTTAAAGAGAAAATTGACTTTATATACTGGTGATGACCAAACAGTGTTCCATGTTTTTTAGGAGTCCAAAAATAAGTTTATCTAGAAATTGATAAATGTTACTAAAGAATTATTAAGACATAAATTAAGTAGCGGTATTCATGATCCTATTTAAGGAGTAATTAGAGAGTTAGTGCAAGAACATTTCAAGGTAAAATTTATTGAATCGAGTTCCATATAATAAATTGAAAGATTAAGGAGTCTTAGGAGAAAAATTTGGGAACTTATTACTAAGGATAAATTGGTGGTCCATCATGAATAAATCTATTTTATTTCAAATTATACTTATTCTATTGATCAATATTCATAACCCTCTTTTGGTGAGAGAACCCCCTCCCTTGTGCCCAATATACATCTAAACAAAATTGTGAGATATAAGTCAATTTTAGTATAATTTTCAAATAAATAAGGGAGTTTTAATATTTATTAAAAGTATGAGGTGAGTCCCTTTCAGTTAGGAGTTAAATATAAGCTTCCCCAACCCACCGAGAGTGTAACAATACGAATATGGATAGTCTTCCAAAAATGGATAACATGTATCTTATTACTAAGATGATATACTTGAAAGATTAATTTTTTATATCTAACATTATGGAGTTCTTAATAGATCTCTAGGATACATAACATTCTAAAAAGAATTAAGTTTAATCTGATAGTGATGCTTTGGATGACACTGAGAAATTTTCATAAATCTTTACACTTGAATCTGAGTGTTTGGATGCTTTTATTTAGGATAAAACTTGTGATGGTGATAACAATTTCTGTGATTTTTCTAGGATTATGTCATTAATTTTGTGTCCTATTAATAATATTTTGGGCCTTTAAATAGAAGTGGAAAGAAACCTTAGTTTTTTTCCTTAGATTAATTTAGTATAATGTTTATAGATACTGTTATTATAATTTTTTTGAGATAACATGATGAAATTTACTACAAAATAGTGAAGTGAAAACTATTAATAAATTATATGTACTGATAGATAATGAAAAAAAATTTAATGGTAATTATGGATAAATAATCTAAACATAGAATAACAATAGAGGAAACCCATAGATTTTTAATTTTTTATTTTTGTTTTTCTTTTTAACAAATGTCCCTATCCCATGTGTCTATAAAACCTATAAACCTCATAAAAAGTAGATATCTTCTTCCTTGCATTATTATCCAGGAATTTACCCCACTACAACATCATATTCTTCAAATTTCCTAGATCTTCATTTCCACACACTCTTTTTTTCTTGGTTTCATATTTTGATCTTTAATGATTGAAATCTCATGGTTGAGTTGTTTTTACTCTTTTAGGTGTTTGAATGGGAAATTACAAGTGGAGTTTTAAGTATTAATGGAGAGAAATTTTGGAAATGATCATTAAGAGAAAACCAATTAACATGGAGAAACTTTTTGAAATATCCCATTCTACTTTTTAAATTTTTATGTTGATTTAAACCACAAAATGCTTCCCTAAAAAGTTTCTTTTAATTATTTTTTATGGATCTTGGTTTAAAATATTTTCTATACTGATAATTAAGTGTGTGTAGGGGGGAGGGGGTGTGTTTGATTTTAATATTAATATAGTTCTAAAACTATTTTGAAATTATTTTTGGATTCATTATTTCTTGAATATATATTTTTAAAAATTACTTTGAAATATATGTAAAACCTTTCTTAGCACCCTAATAAACATGCTAATTTTTTAAATAAATTGAAAATGCATTTCTATGTGAATTTTTAAAATGCATGAACCATTTAAAATCTATTTGGGAAGTGTGTATTGATGTGTTTGAGATATACTGTTTGGACTTTATTATGATCCTAATACATGATTTTGAACTACTGGACTTTAATATATTTTTAACCAATCTATTTTAAATTTGTCACCCCTATCAGAATTCAACATTGGGGATAATGTTTAATTTTAAGTGCGAGGGATAAGTCACTTTTAGGGTAAAATATATTTCAATTAAGTACACTTAAAAAAATTACTTTTTTTAAATAGACTATTTTCAGGATTTATTTTTTATTTTCAGTGGTTGTGATTTTTTCTTGGATTTGAGGTCAATATTGCTACTTGGGTGAGTAATCATTTCTATTAAAATATGGATTCAATATAGGAACATAATTTACATTGATCTCTTAAATTTTTTCTCTTTTTCAACCTTTGGAATTAATATTTACAATCTTAATTTATTTTGAACATTTTCATTATACTTTAAACTCATAAGTTTTTTATTTACATAGGCTATGAAATGAACTATTAATCCTTGTGAACTTTTATTTATTGAGACAACATTAGTGGATGATTTAATTATTCCAAATTTAATTATTAAACTCATTCATCCTCAAGTTATTTATAATTATTATGTGTACTAATTATGAAATTCTGTTCAGTTAGAGAAAAAGAGAAGTTTGATTGAACATTTGAATGAAAAGTGACGTTTGTTTAATTCATTTAATTTTTTTTAATATTAATAATTTTTGTAAAATTTGAAACCAAAATTTGGCCAAACATTTTATTTTTTAGAAGTGAAATCATAAGTATTTACTCGAGAGAGTTCATGGGGGAATTTTTTTTAAAAAAAATATTAGTTCGTATGAAAGATATTTAATTTTTAAGATGGACTTGATTTCACTGAATTTTATAAAAGGATTGGTGGAGAATAGGAAATGAGTTAACCCGAATGTCCTGAAGGCCTTATTTTTTATTTATTTTTGGATAATTCACCTTTTAAGGGGTGCAGGGGAACCCTTACATAACTCATAGGCCCAAGGCACATGGCCCATACACGGCCCAATACATGTCTTTAAAGGCCTGAGACTTGACACACTTGAAACAACCCCTCCCCAACATATTTATCTTGATGGTGCCTAGTTCCCCACCTCACATGGATGATCAACTAGAATTTACCCATGCATAGATTCATAATGCCTGGTTCTGATGGCAGTTTCCTGACCCTCCCATTCTTCAAATCTGGTTAGCTCTCTCCTAATGGTTGCTATTTTTTTGCTCTGAATCCTCATCTGGGTCTACTCCTATATGGTCTTCCCTAATTTTTGGTCTTTTCTGTGGCCCGAAATCCCTATGTCCTAAAGGCCATTAGTGGCTCGAAGGCCCTTATAGCTCCAAGGCCCTATGGCCTAAAAGCCTTTGGTAGCCCGAAGGCCCTGAGACCTGTAGGCCAAAACCGGTAGCCAGAAGGCCCAAATCAGATGAATAGTGATAGTTTCTATAGTACCAAACAATACTCGCTACAGGACTACTACAGTGCTAGTACAATACTACTACAGTAACCCATAAATTCACCCTCACCCGGATTTGATCCTAGGTCTCTTGGATGCCAAGAAAGTGACTTTACCACTCGGCTACATGCTCATTGGCATATGAAATGAGTTAAGTTGTTAGGTATTAATGTGAGAATGAACTAATGGTCAAATAGGGGGGGGGGAATTGACCACTTTAAAATTATCTAATGAATCATTATCAAAGTTAATAATTATTATATTGGAAATAAAAAGATAAATGAATACAGTGATTTTTATATTATTCTAGATATAAATGATCTTACTCTAATCTTCACCCCTTTCAAACGTAAAGAGAAATTAAACCCACTATATAAGGAATCCATGACATTTTAAGGTATTAATAACCATTTAAAAATGAGTTTTTAAAACCTAATGGATTAAAATAAATCTAATTTTTCTCTAAAAAGGTGTCACAACCCACTAATTAATTTTCTTACACGGAGCCACAACACTATTACCCAATATTTTGCTCACTTGGAGGCATAACCAATAACTTACCTCTTTTTTTAGGGAAGTATAACCTAATTGTTAACTTTAATGGGTGGTATAATCTATAAATGATTAAGAACACATAGAATAAAAAGAATTAAGAACCATAGATAATGGATAAACATGAATGGATCTGAGTGTCGAGACAACAAGAATCTCCAATAGTGATGGATCAAATGATTTAAGCCCATCCTAGAGTAGTATTGGATCACTAAGTTATATCACATAGTACAATTCAAGAATACCCTCAACCTCATTACATTATTAGTTATAAATAACTCAATATATATAGTTCTTTTATGCACAAGAGATTCAAAGCATGAAGCTTGTTGCATTTCAACCTTCCCAAAACAACATGTGACCCCCCTCATTAAATGTGTATGAGAAAATATTCCCACATGGTGTTTCTCCATAATAAATAACATTAAAATTCATTGGGACCCTCCCATAAATTTTGTGAGGAAATCTGTTCAAATTTCAAATAATTTGAATTTGAAACTTGTGTTTCTCCAAGAAACCAATGTGAGACTTTAATCCATGTGAAAATAATTTAATAATGTATATAATTATTCCAAATAAAATATATTTTTGTTAAAAAAATTAATAAGTATTTAAAAAATAATTAGATCAATGAAAACCCATAATATATACTTGCAGTAAATCAAAATATGTAAAATAATAAAACTTTGAAAAACAAAGTATTGTAAAAAATACTCCCTTAAAGGGATGGTAAATTACTAATGATAGGTTATAAATAATTTTAAGTCATACCTTATAGTAGGACACACTTTTTTATGTGATTGATCAAAAATGATCTTATGGACTCTCTAAATTTCTTCATGTGGTTGATCAAAATTTTATTGTGTGGTCGATAGAAATTTCAATGTGTGGTCGATTGAAATTTCAAAATGGATTCAATCAATTTTTCAAAATGTGGTCAATTGGTTCAACTTGTTCAATTAAAACTCTTTATGTAGTTTATTCAACACTTAGACAAATTTACCTTATAGTCAATCAAATACCGTGTGGTCGATTATGTTTTTACAATTGATTCAGCTGTATGAAAAATTTTGACTTCCCATCATACAATCATTATATAGTGATGCTATTAGTCAAGTTTCTTCTTGAAGTCACTTGGAATTTCTTCATATGGTCTATTTAATTTTGTTAATATGTTCTCTTGGATTTTTTTATGTGGTTTTTTTTTTCTTTTGTTCATATAGTCGGTCATGAATTAACTGGATTTTCCAAAGTAGACTAATATGCAGATTCATAGTATATGTGATATCAACCTATATAGGGATGAATTTTTTTCCAAAATTAGTTAAAAGAATACATGAAAAACTTGAACATCATAATAGTAATTAATTATTGACAATAACATTTCTTATAAACAATTTAGGTATAAAAATAGTTCTCTTAACTCATGTTAGAGGGAATAAAGGATTGAAATACAAGTTATGATAAATTATAATTATGAAATAGATAAGTATTTTAATTATAAAAAAAGTGGATAAAAGAGCCACATCAACATTCTACCACCTCTTGATAATTACAAAGAAAATAAAATCACAGAATTTCTCCCACTTTTTGAAATTGATCAAAAATATTAATAAAATGCATCCCTTTTTAACGTTACAATAGTTTAAGTTTAAATACGATCCCCTAAGATATAAAATAATTAATGGGAAATAAAATAACTTAAAAGTTACATCGAATTCATAACTAGGATCCGTTAAATTTATGCATTTTAAAATAGTATGTGTAGAATTAAAAAGATGATTTTCTAAAATATAATAGATTATTTTTGAAAAATATTTTATAATTATTAAATATACATGATAAATATTTCATGATTTTCTATGAATGACATATAATTAATTAAATTGTATCAAACTGTTAAAGTATATTACAGGGGTAAGATAATATAACAGATTAACATACACACCAGACAATGTGTAAAAAAATTAAAGAAATAATTCAAAACAATAACCCCCATAAATACATTCTTTAAATTTTAATTTCCATTTTACTAAGTTCAAGTTTGATTTTATCAAACTTATCCAAATTCAGGGGTATAATAAAAATGTCAGCATACTAATCTTATGTAGAAACAGTTTCAGAAATAATATTTCATTTTTGAACATAATCTCTAAGAATGTAGTATTTTGAATTAATGTGTTTTCTCCTAGAGTGATGAAAAGGTTTTTTAGATATAAATATTTCATAAGTATTATCACAATAAATTTGGATCTTCATAAAATTAAAACCAAAATAAATTTCTCTTGTTTAATTGATAAATATTGTTAGCAATAAGAAACAACAACAAAATACTCACCTCTAGTAGTTGATAAATATATTGAATTATTTTTTCTTAGAGATTCATAAAACTAAAAATTTACCAAGAAAGTGAAACATACATGTTGTGATTTTTCTATTTATTTTTCACACAAAAAAAATCAAAAATTGAAAAATTGGTTAGTTCAAATGAATTATTTGTACGATAAAATAATAAAAGGTTCATATATCCTTTAACATACTTAATTAATCTTTTAATTGCATTTAAATTACTTTATTTAGGATTATATTAGAATCTATCACATATACAGAAAAAAATAAATCTTTTCTAGATGATGTTAAATAAAGTAAGCTAATAATCATTGATCTAAACATATTATTATCAATAGGTTTTCCAACTTCATCATAATATAACTTAAAATAAGTATTCATTGGAATATTTGAGCTTTTACAATCATCAATACCATAACTTTTAACCAATTATTTATTATCTTCTTATTGATTTAAAAATATACTATATTTCCTTTAAACTATTTAAAATACCAAAAAGAACTTTAGTTCACCCATAAGACTCATGTCAAAATTCAAAGAAATTAAATTTGAAAATTCATTACAATGTTAATCACTTGAATATATAAATATAATATCAATATATATTTGAAAAATTAAACTATTTCTTGAATATATTTTAATAAATATATTTGTATTAACTTTTCCCTTTACAAAACCATTACTCAAAAGAAAAAATGAAAACATTTTATACTAAGCCTAAGGATCATGTTTCAAACCATAAATAGATTTGGAATGTTTTAAAACATGGTTAGGTTTAGATTCATTCTCAAAATATGGTTAGGTTTATATTCATTCTTAAAATTTGGGGGTTGTTTTAAAAACATATTTTCTTAATATATCCATTTAAAAATGAACTTTTGATATCCATTTAAAAAGTTTAATTCTTCAATGATATGAATTTTCAAAATGAATTCTTATAGATTCTAATTGAGTAACCAAGTTAAATTATTTTTAAAAAATAAATTTCATCATCTTGATTGTAACCTTGACCTATTAATATAGATTTGTTTCTAATTATTTGTGCATTGTTTCTAAAGATTCATTTTGTCCTAATAATATTTTGTTCCTTAGGGGGATCAACTATGGTCCATATTTTATTTATATTAAAGTGATTAAATTATACATACACTTCCATAATCTAGTTTGAATCAAATAAAATTTATTCACATTTTTAGGGAAAAATGAGAAATTAAATATTGATAAGCACAAACATTTCTTAAGAAATTTCCAGTTTTAATACTAGCAGTTATATAAAAAATAACTTTGTTAACTAGATTAACTTTATTAAATTTTAAATTTTATTCATGATATATACTTTTACCCTTAATAGATGCATAATTCATAATTTTTTAGGTTCTATAAATTGAAATTTGCTAAACTCTTCCTTAACTTGGTCAAAAATATATTTCCTTTTCTTTAGATGATTTTCATCAATTTAACATGAAAATATTCTTTAACTACTAATGTTATTTTGTTATATACTCTATATTCTTTACTAAAATTAAAATATCATAAAATATACCTTCATCAAATTTTGAATCAAAATTTTCTAACGAATCTTAAGTATTAAGAATATGAACCTTACAACCAAATTCTCTAAAATAAATAATTCCATTCTTACTTTATTTCTAGATTTCATAAGGTTTTTTATTTAAAAATTTCCCAATAAAAATTTGATTAGAATCAAAAAATTCCAAGTTAAAAGATTCTACTCAAAATTATTTTTTCAAATAATGATCATTTTACTTTTTCCTCTTTTTTTCTTATAAAGTACTATTTTTTAATTTCTTCCACACCATATTATTGTGGGGTCTTAGGAGATGAAAATTTATTATTATATCCATTATTTTCATAGAATTTATTAAATTATAGATTTTAAAACTCACCACCTCTACCAATTTCAATTGATAAAATTAGATATTTTTTTTTCATTTTGAGAAAATTTATTGTAGGAAATAAATTTATATAGAGTCTCAGATTTGTGTGTAAAGAAATATGTCTAAGTAAATCTACTATAGTCATCAATAATAATAAAAACATATAGTTTTCCTCTAATACTATCATTTTTCATGGTTCCAAATAAATCCAAATAAAAAATTTGAAGAATTTTGGAGGTTTATACCTCATGAATAGATTTAAATGACTCTTTACGCTTCTTACCTTTTAAGTATGAATCACGTACATAAGTGATTTTCAATTTCAAATCGGACAGAACCAATACCTTTTTATTTTTGGAAAGCCTATGTAACAACCTAAAATTTTCATATATCAGTCTTCTATGCCCCAAAACATTATTAGATTGTATAATATTTAAACATTTGACATTATGTTCAGTTAATTCAAAAAAATTTATTGAATAAACATTGTCATTTATTTTTTCATAAAACAAGATAGTTTCTTCTTTGAAAATAATAAATTTGTTATTTTCAAATTCCAAATTCATATTATCACCAAAAATTTGTAATATACTTATTAATTTATTTTTCAATCCTTTAATAAATAAAAACTTATAAATAATAACCAAATTTTAAATTCCAAATTCTCCCAAACATTTTGATTCACCTTTTGAGTTATCACTGAAACCAAAACTACCACCATAAAACTTATTAAAAGATCAAAATATAGAGATATCGCTGGTCATATGTTGTAAAAAACCACTATCAATGTACCACACATCCTCTTTTATGCCTCCATGACAAGTTTCCTATAAAATAGATTTAAGGACTATCTACTACCCATGAAAATTGGGTCCTATAGGATTAAAATATGATTTTTTGGAACCCATATATATTTTAAACATGTTTTCATAGGTAATAAAGAAAAAAACTACTGAGAAATAAAATCATTTTTGTAACTAAGAGACTATGGAAATCTCATGGATAAATCATTTGAATAATGGTCTTTCATTTAATATTTAAAACATGTAACTGTAGATGTACTTCCACTTGAACTATTAATAAATAATGTTTTATACATTTTGGGTAAAATGTTATCATAACCAAGAAAATATTTCTTCTTGTTCATCTTATGTAAACTCAACATTTTTATAACTTTTTTGCCCTTGAAAAAAGTTTATATATCACCCTTTATCCTTTTAATTTCCTTATAATTTTATCATTTTATTTCAAAAAAGAATAAAATTTAATTTTTTGAGATTATTCAAATTTATAATGATAATATTTAAATTTAAAATTATTATGTTTAACATTTTATAGATTGAAAAATAATTTATCTTTTGAGATCAAAGGAGTATTTTTTAATATTTCATTTTCAGTAAGAAGAACCTTATGGTTATTCTTAATATTTTTGAATAATCTGGTATCCTTGTTAACCTTACAAATGAGTCTGTCAATCTATTCATAAAAATCATTTTAGAAGAATAAAAATTATATTTATAAGAGGTAGAGTAATCCGATTCAATTACATGTTTTGTTGATTCCATTAAACACATGTTTACTAATTCTTTTGCAACACAAGATTAATCACTTGAATCTAAATCCAATGTATAAATCTAACCAAATGTAATTTATTTATTTTCTTATTTTTATTTATCTATCTTATTTTTATCATTATTGAGTCTTGTACAGTTAGTCCTGATGTGTTTTCTTTCTCTGCACTCATAAAAGATAACTTCATTATCATCAATAACTTTCTTGATTTCTTTATTCCATGTGTAATTAATTTTATTTTATTTTGGTATCATTTATTTATTTTCTCTTGGTAAACCTATAAAATTTGGATTCTTTCTCTTATTTACAATTCATAATCATAAGAGTACGTATTAACATGCATTTTTTATTTAAAAGTTATACATTTATTTTTTGAATTTTAATTTTTATAAAAAAATTTAAATTACAATTCATATTACAATAAAGATACATTAATCTCATCCAATGTATATTCCTTTAATTTTTTTAATTTCATCAACTACTACATTTTTAGCATGATATTTATTTAGTAAATATATTAAAACTATTTCAACTAGAATTTAATTTTCTTAAGTTTCTCCAAAGTGACTCATACCATTTAAAATACTAATAAATCTATGAAACATTTGATTCTTTATTTCTTCATCTCCCATTTTAAACTCTTGATACTTAGTTATTAATAATACCAGTTTAATTTTAAAATGGTTATCTGATCCTAAATGGGTAAATTGAAAAATAAATCACATTTCATGTGCTGTTTTACATGTTGATACTTGGATTTAGACATTCATTCTAATTTCAAAATATAAAAGATTCATTACCTTTTAATTTAACACATATATAATGACATAATTACCATTCAATGATTAAGAATTGACTTCAAGTAGTTTTTACAACTTCATTTTGATTGTACAAATATCAATACTGAGGTTCTGAAGAAAATCTTCCACGCAAGACTACCAATAACCATAAGAATTTTTATCAAATAATGGAGGTATTTGAGGTGTCTAGCCATCATTCAAATTCATTCTTTCCTTCTCAAACAAATTCTTTTTCCTTGACTATTTAATTCAGGATTTTATTAGACAAAATAATATATAAATATTCCAAATCTAGGGGACTCCCTTTGTTACTAATTATTAGATCTTAATTTGGGAATGAAAGATTGGTCAAAAGGGGTGACCTGACCTATTTAAAATGATCTAATGAATTTTTATCAAATTTAATAATTAATTTAGTGAAAAAATATAAATAATGAAAATGATTTTTATAGTAGTTTAGATCTAAATTACCCCACTCTACTCTTCACCCCTCTTAAATGAAATGAGAGATTAAACCCACTATCTTTGTAATATTTGAATTTTGAAGGCAGTTAAAACCCTTTACAACTAGATTTTTAAACCCTAGAGTCAAAAATTAAGTCTAACTTTTTATCACACAGAGTCACAACCCACTACTGACTTTTTCTCGCATGGAGTCACACCCCAATTACCGTCCTTTTGTGCACCTAGAGTCACAATCCAAAACTAACCTTTTGTATGGTGTAGTATAACCTGAATCCTACCTTTTATAGGTGGTATAACTGAGACATGATTAAGAACATAGAGAATATAAATAATTATAAACCATGGAAACCTAATGAACAAAATTGGATTTGAGTATTAAGGAGGAAATGTTTTCTCCACCACTAATGGATTAAATGATTTAAGTTAATATGAGAGTAGTATTTGATCAACAAGGTGTGTCACATAGTATGGTTTAAGAATATCCAAAACCTCATTACTTTACTGGTTTTTTAGAACTCAATATATAGTGTTCTTTCATTCATAACAAATTTTAATCACGAAGGCCATTACATTTCATCCTTCCCAATGTAACATGTGACTCCTTCATTGGATCCATATGTGAAAATATTCCCACATGGTTCACTTAAATTATCTATAATATCAAAATAACCTATACAGTAGAAGTCATTAGATTAATTAATACAACACTAAAAAACCGTAATAAGAAACATCAAAATTTATTAGAAAACTCCCATAAATCCTGAAAGGTAATCTATTAAAATTATAAAAAAATGAATTTGAAACTCACATTTCTTTAAGAAAATATAATGAGACTTTACACCACATGAAAATAATTTAATGATGCATATAATTATTCCAAATAAAATTCATTAGTGTAAAAAAATTAATAGGTATTTAAGAAATAAATATATAAATGAAAACCCTTAAAAAATTGTAGTAAATAAAATAAAATATAAATAATTTTAAAACAGAGTCTCGTAGAAAATAACCCCTTAAAGGCATGGTCGATTGTTCACTCTAGGTCATAACTCATGGAAATTCATACCTTGGGGAAGGTCACAGTTTCCTCATGTGGTGAATCAAAAAAGTTCTTACGATCGATTTTAATTTCATTTTTCAGTTTATTGAAATTTCTGCATGTGGTCTATCAAAATTTTAGTGTGCATTCAGTCAAAATTTCAACATGCAGTCGATTAAATTTTCAACGTGTGGTCGATTGGTTCAGCATAGTGGGGTCAAAATCTTCATGTGTTTGATTCAAAAATTTAAAAAATTTACCTTATAGTTTATCAAATACCTTGTGTTCAATTAAGTTTCTACAACCATTTTAATAATTAGAAAATTTTTAATTCCCTATCCTACGGTAAATCTATAGTTATGCAATCAGTCAAGTTTCTTCATGTGGTTGCTTCATATTTCTTCATATAGTCACTTGTGTTTTGTTAATTCAGTCAATTTTATTTTTTTTCATGTGATCTGTTGGATTTTATTTATTATATTTATTTTATATTTTCATATGGTATTTTAATGGTACATTCCCTCCTAATCTGTTAATTTTCTAATTTTGAGTGCTGGAGGTGTTTGGGGGTGGTTTTGGGAATTTTCAGTGGAAGATGGAGGTGCAATAGAACTGTTGAAGGAAATGCACACCATGTAAGTGTATTAAATGACATGAAAGTTGGTTTCATATATTTTCCATGGTTGGTTCATGAAATATAGGTTTTTGGGGTTAAATAATAAAAAGGTGACACATTTTTCAGTAGAACATAGAATCCTGGAATTACATAACATGAAAGGGAATTACACATCATGTAATTCCTCGATGTTGTATAGTTTTAAATTTTTAATCCACTCAAGTTTTCTACAAACCCTAAAATTAGTAGATTATATCTAATTCTAGGCATCCAATAACCTTATCCTTTAACGTTTGGTGATTTCCTTCAATAGGGATCAATCCTTGTGCTTCCATCTTTGATCCGTGCTGAGTTCTCTCCTCATTCTCATCTGTTTCATTCTATTATTCTTTGGGGTTCTTCTGTAGTGGTGTTTCTTTGGTTTGGGGTGAATTTGAGTTTTGTTTTTGACCACCCTTTGGTGAGGTGTAGTTTTATCCTCAAGTTTCTTGTGCAATAGTGGTTTCTAGGAAGTTTCTTCTCCACCCTATGGTTCAAATCAAGTTGGAAAATTTATTTGAGGTAGGGTTTCCCTCATTTCTCTTTATTGTGTATCATGCGGGAGGGGTTCTATTTTGTTTACCTATGGGTTATGGTTGTGATGTCTTAATTAAAGATAAATAATTGGTTAAATTTAAATTGAAGGGTAAACTGATTTTTTTCTCATGATTTTATAGCTTTGATATTATTATGATATTATGGATTGTACGGGCCTGATGCCCCACTAAAAATTGTGGCCATTGGGGGCCTTTTTTGCACTAGATATGTGTGTTATGATTTTTGTTTTGGCTGTGATTGTTTGGTATCAACCTAAAATATAAATTTGATAACCACATATATTTTTATAATAAAATGGCTTCCTTAAGATTTTTACTTATGTGATAATGCTCCAAATAAATAATGTGGAATGCGATAAAATCCCATTTCTAAATTTGTAAAATGATCTTGATGTGATTTGATGTGTATAGCCGTGTTTGTGGGATGGCGATGCATGGTTAGGGCTTACGGGGCTGATGTTTTTTGGGCCATGCTTTTGACGTGGTGTGGTGGTAGTTTTTTGGTTGTGCTTTTGGGGTAGTAAGGTGTGTTTTTTGTGGATGATTGGTTGCTTGTGAGATATGGTTCCTTTTTGCTAGATGCCCAAGCAGTGATGGAATAAATGAATGTTTAATAATGTTTCAAATGGCATGTGTTTCTTTGATTAATGGGATGTAAATTTTTTAATGGAAAATTAAATGATGGGTTGTGTGATTACATGTGGTTGGTGCTAAATAATTAAATGAAGGGATCTTCACCATCTGAAATGGATGTTTTATACACTAATTAATTCATTTAGAGGTATCAACAAAGTGGGGAAGTCATGGGTTGGTTAATGATTTGTTTGCAAACCCATAAGTTGGTCTTGTGTGATTTTATATAAATATATGTATACAATCTATATTCTTGTGATTTCTATAGGAAACCCACCCATGTTGAGAACTATTTTCCGAACACCCGCATCATTATGCAAGGGATTTCTTTCCCAACATCCTGCTGGGAGGATGGATGGATGCCCACCCACTCTTCCCTGATCCGTCTTCTAGGTGACAAAGACCCAAGTTTCTTCAGGCAAGATGTGATGAGATATTGTATCCCAATTGGCTTTGAGATGAGTTTTGATATGGTATCCTAGGTGTCTTCAAGATGAGTTGTAATGTGGTTTCCTAGGTGTCTTCAGGATGAGTTGTGATGTGCTTTCCCAGGTTTCTTTGGGATGAGATGTGATGTGTTGTGAGGCCCTGGTGTGTGAGGTAGGGATGTGTTGTGAGGCCCACGTATGTGCAGATATGATGATTTGTGAGACCCAAGTGTGTGTGGGTTGTATGTGTTGTGAGACCTAGGTGTGTGCGGGTGGGATGTGATGTGGTATGTGGCCCAGGTGTGTGCATGCGAGATGTGATGTTATATATTCAGAAGAGGTGGGAGAAACATGATGTCTGTAGTTGGGTTGTGAGAGTGGATAATCAGTGAGAAAGTGGTGTGGGGTATCCTATCGTTGATGTGATTTACTTTATATTATATTACTTGTCTTGTGTTATTTGGCGAGCATTCCTTGGTGAGGTTGGGATGGTTAGTATACCTTTATAGGTGCTGGTTAGTGTTGCAGTTTTCTCATAGGTGAATTAGTATGATTCCTTCACATATGCATGAGATAATTTTTTTATCCTATTAAGTATACCTGTATGCTCACCCTATGTATATAAAAATTGTTTTTAGGTTTCCATGAGGATTACATGGATTGTGTTGGGTGTAAGTAGCTCAGACCTTGGGACAGTTTCTGTATTGTTTCTTTAGTTTGGTTTTTGGGTATTTTCTTTGGAAAATTTTACTTGTATTAGTTGTATTTTCACATTCATTGTGGAATGTTTTTTGGTTTTATTATATTCATGCCTTAGAGTTGTATTGTGTATGATTCATCTTATCTCTCGATCTTGTTTCTTTATAAAGGGCGATGGCTTCTATAATGTGATATTTGTGTACCCTTGGTGTTAGTCTCCAACCCAGGGCCTACTGGAGGTAGGACTTGGAAATCATTATCTCCCTTTCTTCACTTCTAGCTAAGGAGGGTTATCTTTGGAGGGAGGGGGTCATGACAAGTCTCTTGGATTTTGTTCATGCGGTCAGTCAAGATTTAGCCTTATTTTTCAAAAAAGACTAATATTGTAACACCCCAAGACTTTTAAATATTTTCATTTTAGAATAAATTTAATTTTTTCCCTAGATTTCTTTATACTAAACACCAAGTTAATCTTATGCTACATGAATCACTTAATTTAGCTTGCATTACATGCAACACTAACTTTCTTTGTTAGCTTGTGTTACACATAAGATTGAGTTTTACCAAATACTATTAATATTATTATTTAAAATGAAAATTATCACATAGTAGTTAAATTCAAGGATATGAATAGTATTAACTAAATTATTAATATATAATATTGAATTCATTAGTTAAAAATTAATTATAAATTAATATAGGAACCAATTAGATATAAAGGAAATATTTTTATAAAAAACTATTTTTATGCTCCCAAAGGAGTTTTATCTTAATAAATTAAATTAATTACTATTAATGAATGATATTATTGATATATATATATATATATTATATTAAATAAAATATTCTTTACATCTATCTAATATATTTTATAGACATACGATAAGAACAAATCCAATTTTATGCATAAAAATATATATTTTTCTAAAGGCGGTTTTGCCGCCTTTTAATAGCGCACCTATTTTAAAAATAGATTTTGGAACTAAAAAAAACCTATAAAAAAATAAAATTCACTTTTTAAAGTGTAATATAAAAATTATTTAAGGGTTAAATTTTGGGAATTTTCTATGAAGTTTCATTTTTTGACGAATAGTGAAAATACTAAATTTTAATTGAAACTGAATTTTCATCTAAATAATTTATACTATTAAATTATATATTTAATTGAGTATAAAGTATAATTATATCAATTTCACATATATTAATAAAATTTAGGTCATTGGAATCACTTTTATATTGAATTTAGATATAAAAACTTAGTGACCTTTTGAACATCTTCACTTTAAAAACCCACTTACCCATCCCGTCTACAAGATTAATTTTAAATGAATTTTTGCTTTTAATTTGATTGGAATTTGAAAAAATTGATTCCATATTTGGAATAATAATAATTTATAATTTCTATTAAGGTAAAAATACATTTTTACCAAAAAATATTAGTGAAATAAATTACAATTATTTGTAGCGATTAAGGTGAAAATGAGTTTACTTAGTGGTTAAACTTTAATTTTAAGGGGCCAAATGACCTAGAAACTTGTCCAAAAGCTATTGGAAATGAATATTTAGAAATATAATCTATTTTATAAAATGGTTTTAATTATTGGAGGCACATTATGTAAGGTAAAACTCCTAATAGTGTTTACCTTTTTATGTTTACAAGAATTGCACTCCTCCACTATAAAAGGGAACTCGCCCCTCTCACTTCTTCAAACCTCTCAATCGATTTGGATAATCAAAAAAATATAAAAAAAATATAAAAAAATACCTCCTATCACCATAGAACCCTCATTTTTTTCATAATCCAAACCAAGTAATTCTTTTCATTAAACCAAAAGGAGTTGCCTGAATAAGAGGTAGCATTCTTCAAAATGCACTTTTGTTTTATTTCTTTCACCACCCCTTATATTATTATTATATAATTATTATATAATAAAATAATTATCTTGAATATACTTAGATTTTTTTATGATAAGGGTACAACCTAAACTCAAAACACACTTCCATAAAATGGGATATTCAATCATCATTCGTGTATACAACGGAATACCGCCTTGCGAACCGATGTCATTTGTTCTTCCATTACCACCTTTAAAGGTTGGTAATAATAATATATTTATGGTTTATATATGATATATTTGATATTTATAATTTATTTATGATTATGTAACTTTTATATAACATGTATCTTCATGATTTCTATTTTGTGGGAATACGATAACATCGTTTGTGGACATGTGGACTACCATCTTCTTAAAGCGATGTGATTCATTCACGCTTTAAATGGAATTTTTCAAGGATGGGTTTAATGAATATATATTATATAAATAAAATAAATTTTATATTATTTAATTAATTAATTTTCTATTAATATAATATATATCATTTTCTTTATTACCCTTTCATACACTGAAAAAGTGACAATGTCATTCATGAACATGTGGACTATTACTTCCTCAGAGCAATGCGATTTATTTTGCAGAAAAATAATTCTATATAAAGTATATATGATTAAATAATATGTTATTTAAGATATAATTATCATTCTTAAAAGATAAATGTTACTTTTATTCTTTACATAATGATCATTGAAAAATGGGAGCATTACTCATGCCTACGTACGACCTACCGTCTCTGTGGTTGTAATGTTGGTTCATTTTTCATTACCATATTTCATGATTGATTATAAAAGTATAATTTATTGATAAATATTATAATTATTTCATGATTATTATTATATAAATGTTATATAATGATATCCTTGACCATAGTCAACCAACATTAGTTATTTTTCACACATAAGTCGAATATGGTCAAAACATATGATGTAAGCTTAATTGATTAAGTAATTATATACAACATGGTAATAAGTGAAATAAAAGTAATTATAAAATTGAAAAAGACTCTCAAGAAAGTAAATAATTAACATAAGTTTATTATTCAGAAATATAAATACACACATTACAAGTCCGACTCAAGGTAAGGGATTTCGTCTCAATTTACATTCCATTGAGACTTATTTGTTATTATGCACCAACTCAATTTAATTTAGTTTATATAATACCCCCTTTTAATTTATTATCATTAACACTTAATTATTCAAATAATTTTAGGTTTTAATTTGAATTATTTAATCCAAGGGGATTTGACTTGAAAATTACCAAGTGGTAAAAGTTATTGAACAATATAACTTTCTTTTGTGATTGCTAACTTATCTTGAAAAGATAACTTTCTTGTAATACAATTTCAGTGGAAATTATATTTATTTTAAATATCCATATTATTGTATGATGGATATTATTATTTACTAAACTGTATACCATTTTTACATATTGTGTTCACTTTGAAAGTTATTTGATTTATTAGGGAAATATTGATAAATCCATATCCTTTACTCAATATGGATATTTGATAAGGAACATTGTTTATAAATTAAATAGATTATTTGATATATGAGGAATGATTTGGGTAAGTATGAATTGGGATGGGAACCATTTAAAGTAATACCCTTGACACTTCGGTAGTCTCATAAGACAAAATCAAGTTGGGAAAACCCTATGTGTTTGTAACCAGTATGTTTTAAACTATCTTGTAAAAGGTATTAACAGTAGAGATAAGGTTATATAGACCAAATTGGTTTGTACCTAGTATGTTATAATCCATCTTGTGAAAGGTATTGATGGTAAAGGTATCATGTACCTAGGAAACACAACATAAAATAATTAATCATTTCCTTCATTGATAATTCATTTATTATTATTGTTTATCCATGATATTTTAACTTTGAAATTATCTATAGATGTGGTTCATTATCAGTTTATTGATTAAATGGAACATGTTTTAGTTTCTTACCTTTCCATATTTACTTTTACTTATCTAATTATATAAATGGAATCTGTGATCAGTTATCTACCTTTCCATGTTGATTATTCTAATTGATTCATTATTGTTTCCACTGTACTTAACTCTTAATGAGAATTTGAGTTCACCCTTATTTTTTTTACCATCCCTAGGATATGAATAAGAGTTCTTGGAATGAGTTTCAAGGATACTGATCTTTTAATTTTGTTATGAATTATATATATTTTTCAATGTAATATGGGTATCATGTATATAATTTGGTCCTCCAAAATTGCTAAACTTTTTTATCCTTTGGGATTTGATTCATTGTAATCATGTCAATGTAATGGTAAAAAACACTGTCTATGAGATTATTGGGGTTTAGGAACTACTGTTGGTATCTGATAAAGTTTAATAGAAATATTGAGAACTAGATTTAGGAAAACATAAATTAGGGAACATAACCCTGAGATATACTATGAGGATTAAAATAGAATCCCATATGTCTTCATTAACTAAATATTTATAGATACCATACCGGGATTATGAGATAATGGTTGATTATAGGCTCTAAGACTTAAACAATTCTTTTTTAGGTTTTATGTGATGGGATTAAACCAATATTAAGGACATTTTAGAGAAATTTATGGAAATTATATGTTTTAGTGAAAAATTTATTTGAGGAATAATTCCTTTACATTTTATAGACATAATTTTAAAGTTATTGATATCCATTAGGGTTAATATGATTATTAATGACATTGTAATAATATTCAAATAAGATTAATAGGCTTTGTAAAAAATAGGTTATATAGAAAAATATAGATAAAAGGTTATTTAATGATTAAATTTCAAGGACTTCCATCATATTTTAGAACTTCATAGGAAGTATATTAATATAGTTTATAAAAAGTAAAACAAGAATGCAGGGTGACGACCCATTGCATCCCGAAAGGTGGTGGGTCTTGAACCCATGACCAAAATATGATAAGGGTTTTACACCTACCATTGGAATAGGTGATATCCTGGTTAATATGTTATTGTTTTTAGTTAAAAATTTTGATGAGTAAATATTTATGATGAACCAATATTATTACTTTTTTGGTTTAGATATTGATGTCTTAACCATATTGGTTTTGGAAAATAGTCGGAGATAGATATAAAGACTTGTTTTATGGATCTTACAATCCATTAAAAGTGAATTTTATTGATTTAGGGATTAATTGTTTTATATATTTATTTCTTGAAGTAATGAATAAAATTGGAAATTTATTTAAGCACAACCAAATGATGAAATTGTGATTATGATATAGAAAAATATCAACTAAGTATATTTCCTTATATTAAAAGAGATACTAATCTTCAGGAAAAGGATCTCGAAACAAAAATGTTATCCTATTACATTCATATTTGATGAATCAAACTGTCCTTTAGATAATCAAAGATTTATAGTTTTGGGGCCCTCAACATTCCATTGATTATTCAATTTTTTTGTGATCAATGACCTCAATAATTTTATATAAATATTTATGATTTTCCTCTATGTTTATATATTCACTCTCCATCATGTTATCCCACTTAGAAACCTAGTTATATGTTATTCCATGTGACCTTTTTACTTATAATTCTATCTTATCAAAATAATTTTCAAATATAAAATCCTAGAATACCGAGATCAAGTTTGAATTATGAGGATGCAATTTATTTAAGGTGGAGAGAATGTAACACCACATGACTTTACAATATTTTACTTTTAGAATAAATTTAATTTTTTTCATAGATTTATTTATATGAAATACCACATTAAGTTTATGCTACATGAAACATTGAATTTATCTTATGTTACATGCAACACAGACTTTCTTTGATAGCTTGTGTTACACTCAAGACTATGTTTTTCCGATATTGAATTTATCTTATGTTACATGCAACAAAGACTTTCTTTGATAGCTTGTGTTACACTCAAGACTGAGTTTTTCCGAATACTATTAATATTATTATTTAAAATGATAATTATCTCCTAGAAATTAAATTGGAGGATATAAGTAGGATTAAATAAATTATTAAAATATATGGTTTAATTCATTGGTTACCAATTAATTATAATTGAATATAATAATCAATTTGATATAAATGAAAGGTTTTTATAAAAAACTATTTTTATGATCCCAAAATAGTTTTATCTTAATAAATTAAATTAATTAATATTAATGAATGATATTAATGAAATATTTATATTATACATTCAATAATTTTTTTATATCCATCCAATATTATATATATATATATATAAGATAAGAACATATACAATTTTATGCATAAAACTATGTTTTTCTAAAGGGAGTTTTGCCGCCTTTTAATAGCGCACCAATTTTAAAACTAAATTGTGGAGATTTTATAATTTTTTTAGGAAAAAATAAAATTAATTAATAAAAGAGTAATATAAAAATTATCTTATGGTGATATTTTGGTATTTTTCTATGAAGTTTCATTTTTTATGATTAGTGAAAAATATTGAATTTTAATTAAAAACTGAATTTTCTTCTTAACAATTTATAGTTTTAAATTATATTTCTAATTGGTTTATAATTATTATTAGCATAATTTTACATATATTAATAAAATTTAGGTCATTTAAATCATTTTTATATTGAATTTATATATAAAAACTTAGTGAAATTTTGAACATTTTCACTTTAAAAACCTGATTTCCTGTCCCTTCTACGAGATTAATTTTAAATTAATTTCTGCCACTTATGTGATTGGAATTTAGAAAAATAGATTCGATATTTTGAATTATAATAATTTAAAATTTATATTAATGTAAACTATGTTTTCTACTAAAAATATTAGTGAAAGAAATTAAAATTAATTACAACGATTAAGGCGAAAATGAGTTTACTTAGTTGTTAAAATTTAATATTAAGCGGCCTAATGACCAAGAAAGTTGTACAAAATCTATTAAAATATAATATTTCAGCTATAAACTATATTTTATCAAATTTGGTTTATTATTTGAGGCACATTATGTAAGGGATACCTCTCAATAGTGTTTACCTTTTTATATTCATAAGAATTCCCCTCCTCCTCCATTATAAAAGGGCACTCAATCCCCTAAATTATTCACAACTATAAATCCCTCTATCTCATAAAAACTCTAACAAACTAATATCAAAAAATCAATCCCCTATTCCTATAATCTTTAACTTGGGTAGAAATAAAACCGAGTAAGGATTTTGGTATAAACCTAAAGAGTTACCTGAATAAGAGGTAACGTTATTCAACGAACACTTTTTTTTTTAATTTATTTCACCACCCATTCAATTATTATTATATAATATTTATATAATAACCTAATCATCTTAAATATACTAAGATATTTTTATGATAAGGTTATGATCTAAACTCACACACACTTCCATCAAACGGGATACAAAATCATCCTTCGTGTGTAAGACAGACTACAAACTTACAAACTGAGGTCATTCGTTCTTCCATTACCACCTGTCACACCCAAGTTTTTTATGTTTTAATTCATTTCGGTTTAGGTCAGGTTATTGGTCATTTTCTCAAGAGCCAGGTGTAACAAGTTTGAAATTTTGGGGTATTATTTACCTTCTATTCTTGGCCTATATTTCCCCATAGGTTTTCCCTAACCCCCCTTGAATTTTGAAGAAAATTAGAAAGTTTTGGGTGGAAAGAATATGGAACATAGTTTGGCCGCATGACTTACTAAACTGTGCATAAAAACTATGCACAGTTTCCAAGTCATAATTTTTTTTATGTCATTCCAATTTTCCCTTCCAGGATTAACCCTAATGCACCCCTTTATTCCCTCATTCGACCATTTCAGTCATGGAAGGCTCACAAGATACCTCAAGGTCATTTGGAACCCAATTTTGAAGGGGTTTTTGATGGTGGAACTTAAAAATTATTCAATTAAGTGAATTAATACATTGTTCATTCATTCTCCTTAGGGTTTCTTCCCTCTTTCTTGAAGTGCCATATTTTCAACAGTTCAGGCTTTATCCCTAAGGTCTAATTTTGTTTTTCTTGGTTCAATCTTGTGGATAAAGGTTCGTTTTCACTCCGTTGTGGTGTGTTTGAAGTTCCACACAAAGATTTGGGGTTTCAGACATCTAAGGTAGGTTTTTATATTAGCAATAATTCTTTGATGAGTTATATTTGCTTTCTTGACATTATTATCATGTTTCTTAACTATTTTCTGTGGTAAGAAAACCATTTTTGATATAATTGGTTAGGTTCTTGATTTTAGAGTTGAATTTTTGCTTGAAATTTCATGTTTTTCATGTGTAACTCATGTGGTATCATCTGAGGGAATCTTATAAAATATAAAATTGGTTTATTAAATGTTGTTAGAGTTTCCAATTCTGTTATGGTATGGTATTGGGGTGCATTTGGCCTTAAAATATGGATTTTTAATGGGTTTCATGTGCAAAGTCTTTTTTTATTTCTTGAAATTATTTTATGAAAACTTTAATTGGTTTATTGGGTTACACAATGGGTGAAAAATAGGTTTGGGTACTATTTTGGTGGGTTTATGTTCTTAAAATGGGTTTTTGAAAGAGAAAGTGATGATTTGTGATGTCAAACGTTCTGTGAATGCTTTATAAATTGTTGAGATGATTTATTAAATTGTAAGAAAGGTGTGAGACATGTTTGTGGGTTGCTTTGGTGTGTGTATGAAGTTAAAATGAATTTGAATGTAAAAAGGGAAATATGTGACATGTGTGTGTGATTTAGAAATGAAATTTTCATATGAAAATGGTATTTTACGACATGTAGAGATTTATTGAGCAGAAATAGGGAAACCATAGTATCTAGGTTGGTGGACGAGGACTAGTATAATAGTGATCCGGTAGTGGCCTTATCCCTATTTCACTTATAATGATTGATGATGAATACCATAATTAATCTATGATGATGTTTGGAAACCACTAGGCCATTGGGGTTTCCCCTCCTAGTGGCTCGTGCATGAGAAGGTTATTGTTTATGGTTACTTTTACACTAAGATATGATGTACCTAGGTCCTCACAACTATCTAGAGCCTAAGGGTATTCCAATGACTAGTGCTCATTAGATATATTGTACTTATCATCAGAATATGGTGTGTTTTGTTTGAAAATTTATTAGCATGTGTGTTTTATTTAAAAGTGTACATTCTTCAAAGTTTCCCTCTTTAAAAATGTTTTCATTTAAAGCCGCATATTTTAAAAATTATTACTATCATTTCTTGTTTATAAAACTTGTAAGATTTTTGTCTTAAAATGTTTATCACATGGAATATTTTTGGGTGGAAACTTATTGGGATTAGTCTTACAACCTCATTACACCTTTGGGTGTAAGTAGACTTGGTAATGTTTTACGCAGCTATGGGCAATTTTATTGGAGATGGCGGTTTGGGTTTCTAGTAGTCTCTTGGTGTTGTGTCATGGAGATGGTTTGAGGGAAATTACCCCTTTCCATGTGGTGGTTTTTTTGGGTAGACTTGCTGCTCCATTTTGTTGTGGTCCTTTTGTGTTTTGGGTTTTAAATTATGTAATTCAATTCTATATTTTTGTAAAGGATGGTTTGGTTTGAAAAATTCAGATTCATTTTATTAGACTTTGTTTGATGTTTTATGATTATAAATTTGGGTAAATAGTTCCCAACATTTATCCATGATATCTAGGAACTTTTTTCAGCCCATGGGGATTGGGAACTCCCTTCGGTCTATGCCACAGACCCGATCGGGTGCCAGTTTGGATGATGACCATATCTGGTTTGCAACAAAATAATATAAGAGCATGTTCTCTATTTTTGGGTCATGTTATTTTGGGAAAGAGTCTGGGTAGACCGGAGCTAGGATTGTTGAAACTCGTTGTTATGTTTTTGAGTAAGGTACCTGACCAACACACCTCATTGTGGGACTTAAGTTACTAGGGGAAGTCGGGTTCCATTGAAGTCTTTTAGTCCTTATATTTTCTCGTTGTTCGGGAAATGAAATAGGAGTTGGGTAAACAGTCCCAATGAGCTCGTAGGGCTTAGAAAGCCATAAAGATCTAGGGATATGGTCATAGAAGACTCTCCATCATAGTGGAATGACTAGAATATGACCACCAACCTTATTTATGATTCACCCACTGACACTAGTTTCCCTCTCTTGAGAAGCATCTTGTGTCGCTTTGAGTTTTGGAAATTGTTTTGAAAATCCCCTATTTTGGAATCACGGAGACTTGGTTTTAAGGTAAAAATGACCTAGTTTTGGGAAATTTGAAAATGAATTTTCAGAATTTACCAAAATGATGTTTTGGAAATGTGAATTTTCATGAAATTATTTTCTAGTAAAGCGGAAATGGTTTTATTTCTAAAAGGGTGAAAATGATTGTTTAGAACTGTTTTGATGAAAAGGGATTAGAAAAATGGATTTTTAGGAAGTGGTTTTTTTTGTAAAATGAGATTGTATTTTCACACTCTAAATATGTGGTTTAATGAGATTAATTATTTAGAAATCATGAATTATGTTAACGTGTGTTTTGAAAATATGTTTTAAATAGATTTTTCTAAACTATTGAAAGGTTTTTTGAATGAGATGGAATATTTTGGAAGTTATGCGTGGAGTTTGGAAATTTATTTTTATTTAGAAACTAGTGAGTATTTGAAAATTTTTATGAATCTTTGGAACCTTGTTTTAAAATGAGAAGAGTTGAGTTTTTAATTAAATGGTGATTGATGAAATGGAGTTTTTCATGAAACCAGAAGTGTTTTGAAATGTGATGAGATGTTATGATAATCAGTTTTTGGGGGGGTGTCTTATGTGTTTTTTCAAATGTTGTTGTGGGATATTTTTATTTCGGTATCCCCTCTTGTTTGAACGTTTTTTTGGGTTTGTGTTTCATTGGTAAGTTGGGTTGATGTTTTGGTTAGTGGTCTTTTATTAGAAATGATTTGGGAAGCCTCTATGGTGGTTCCCCTCTTGTGTTTGGTTCTAGTTTGGGGTACATTTTGACCAAATGACCATCTTGGTTGGGTCCTTGGGTTTCCTTGTTGGCTAGGGTATGCCCCCATAAAGAGTTAATGCATGATTAAAGTGTAGACTAGGGTGATTTTCCGTTGGCAGATCCTCCAGTTGATCAATGTAAGGAATTTATTCTTAAGATTATGAGATTGAGTCTACCCCCTATTCCTTTTCAGTTAAGTGGATCCTCTTGTAACATGAGAGGGGTTGTGAGAGGTTGAAATAGACCTTAGTCTCTTAAGTTTCCTAAGCCATCAAAGGTGAAGTTTGACATCATTGAGTATATAGGCTATATCTAGAAGTGGTGAAGGGAATTCCAATGAGGAAAGGTAAAGAAGTCCAGAGTTGATGGTGTTGGATGTAGTCGTTAAGAGACTTTTTGTCTTTCATGGGTATATCATAAGAAAAGAATTCAAGTTAGGTCAACAGTGTGTCAAATCTAGTCGTTCGAGGCTATTATGGCTGTTTTTAATAATCTCATGCTGCTTGGTACTCAATTCAAGGTTCCAATCCTTACAATGTCTATATCGGTTGCATGGATCTTGTTCAGTGATGTCTTGTTGTGTTTTTTTCTTTTAAGGTCAAAGTTGGTTGTTATGGAACTTTTCGAGGAATTATGCTTAAATGAAAGCGTGTTTTCTTTTGAGAATTCCTGAAATTCTCTGTCCCAAATAAAGGTGTCTTCCTTGTGTTCTTTCTTCTGCTATTTCTTGTTTGGTTTGAGAGGGAAAATGTGTATGAATCTTTAAGTCCCCTGTCTTGG
This sequence comes from Viscum album, assembly GCA_963277665.1. Classification (NCBI taxonomy): domain Eukaryota; kingdom Viridiplantae; phylum Streptophyta; class Magnoliopsida; order Santalales; family Viscaceae; genus Viscum; species Viscum album. Next base: position 1,150,240,235 of record OY728128.1, read on the forward strand.
TGAAGGTACCGTGTTAGTGTAAAGTGGGTTTTATAGTGTGTTATGTCCTAGTGATTTTTTCTGAGAGGTGATGTGGTTACTTGTGGCATGAGAAGGAGAAGTTTTTATCAGGGGGTTTCAATGCCTAACTGAGAGGCAGGATATGATTCAATCATATGAGATCTTTCCATAGGTTCCAGAGTGATGATATCAAATATTCTATAAAACCACATGGGTGTAAAGGATCTCAGTTTAACTTTTGTCTCTAGTGTGGGAGGTATAGAGAGTTTGAGGTTTTGATGAGGAAGTTTCATTTCAAGTTTTCCTTTGTGGTGGAATGGGACATGCGTACCCTATCCCTCATGGTTGTAATACATGTTGGTGGTAGAGTCCCACATTGGTTACAAGGAGGCGGGGTGGTTTTGTATTCTCAAGACCACAGTGCTTGAACCCTTGTGGGTGAAACTCTCAGTTTGGTTGCTCATGTATGAATAACCTTATAGGATATTTTTGATCTTGGTTTTGGTTGGACTCATCCGAGGATGGTAATTCTCATGGGAGTGGTAAACCAAATAGTGTATCTATTGGTTTGGAGTTTTATTCAATGGTCCTCTTGCGGTGGGAGAATAAGTTGTGTGGGGAGCACCCAAGTTATCCCATGTTGGGTTTCTTTTGTCAGCCCATGTTAGTGGGTTAAGATGGTTGGTTCCTATGGTGGGGAGACCCACCATGGGTCTCATCTATGTTCTTTTGGAATAATTCCAATGTTTGTCTACCTCTTATGGAGGGGAGTCTGTTCAGACCTCCCCCTATTAGTGTTCTTGTTCTGTCTCGGGAGTTAGTTTGTTTCTATGGTGGGGAGTCTGTTCGGGTATCCCTGTATTAGTAACTCAGTTTTTTCCTTGGATTTGGCTTGGCGATAGGTAGTCTCATTCAAAGATATCTAACCAAAGACTTCCTTTTTGGGTAAATGTGGGGATTGGTGCATTCCCAATAGTTTTTTTGAAGTAAGGTTGTGGTGACCTTGTTTGAATTTGTTGTCTGTTTCAGGTAAATGACTTGAAATTCGTCTGGTAGTTGTTAAGGTGTTTTGTATTGAGATGTGGTTCGTTTATGTTTTCCCATTTCAATAAAGTAGTTTAATTTTGGTTGGTGAGAGTATATTTTACTTTGTTTGGTCAACTGGATTTGTTTGTGATTTTGGGGGAAGGTGACCCTTAGTAGGGTAGTTTATCTTGGCCTCCCGAGTTAGATCATAGCCCTATTTTCCTGCTGGTAGTTCCCTTGTTGTCTTTTTTTGGGAACCCCCTTTTGAACTTGGAAATAATATTGGTTTTGTTTTCTTCTGGATTTTCTATGGCTTTCCAGGGTGGAAAGCATTATGGTGGGGAGAATTGTCACGCGTAGTTTTTTTAGGTTTTACTTCATTCCGGTTCAGGTTCGGTTCTTGGTCATTTTCTTGGGAGCCAAGTGTGATAGGTTTGAAATTTTGGGGCATTATTTCACTTCTATACTTGTACTATATTTCCCCCTAGGGTTTCCCTAAGCCCCCTTGAATTTTAAATAAAATTAGCATGTTTTGGGTGGACAGAACACGACACATGGTTTGGTAGCACAATTTACTCAACCATGCATCCAAACCATACACAGTGTCTAGGTCATAATTTTTTTATGTTATTACCATTTTTTCATTTATGGCTTAACCCTAATGTTCCCATTTCTTCCTCATTCAACCATTTCATCCATGGAATCCTCCCAAGCTTCCTCAAGTTCATTTGGAACCCAATTTTAAAGGGTTTTTTTTACGGTGGAACATCAAGATTATTCAATTAAGTGAATTCATCCCTTGTTACTTCATTCTCCTTAGGGTCTCTTCCCTATTTATTGACGTCCAACATTTACAGTAGCTATGGATTCATACCTAAGGTCTAATTTTGTGTTTATTGGTTCAATATCGTGGATCAAGGTTCATTTTCACTCCCTTGTGGTGCGGTTGTGGTGTAGTTGAAGTTTCACACAAAGATTTGGGGTTTTGACATCTAAAGTATGTGGTTACATGTGTAATAATTCTTTGATGAGTTATATTTTTTTGGTAGACCTTATTATCATGTTTCTTACCTATTGTGTGTGGTGTGAAAACCATTTTTGATAGAATTAGTTAGGCACTTGATTTTAAAGTTTCATTTTTTCTTGAAATTGTGTGTTTTTCATGTGGAAATCATGCTGTATCATTTGAGTTAATATTATAAAATGTAAAAACGTTTTATTAAATGTTCCCAGGGATTCCAATTATGTTGTGGTATGTTATTGGGGTGCATTTTTCCTTAAGATATGGGTTTTAATGGGTTTTGTGTGAAAATTCTTGCTTTATTTATTGAAGTTGTTTTATACAAACTTTAAATGGTTTATTGGGTTAAAAAATGGTTGAAAAATAGGTTTAGATACTATTTTTGTGGGTGTATGTTCTTAAAATGGGGTTTTAAAGATAAAGTGATTATTTTTTATGTCAAACATTTTACGATTGTTTTATAAATTGTTGAGATGATTTATTAAATTGTGAGAAAGGTGTGAGACATGTTTGTGGGCTATTTTGGTGTGTATATGATGTTAAAATGAATTTAAATGTAAAAGGGAATTGTGTGACATGTGTGTGGGCTGTTTGGTGTGTGTGTGTGATTTAGAAATGACATTTTCATGTTCAAATCGTATTTTACAACATGTGGAACTTGATTGAGCACAAAGAGAGAAACTCAGGTATCTAGGTGGGAAGACTAGGATTAGTATACTAGCGATCTGGTAGTAGCCTCATCCCTATTTCACTTATAAAGATTAAAGATGAAAATACTAACTAAACTATGATAACCTTTTGGGACTACTTGTCCATTGGAGTTTCCCCTCCTAGTGGATCTTGCACGATAACGTTTTTAGTTATGGTTACTTTTACACCAAGATACAATGTACCTTGGGCCCCAAAGATAGATAGTGCCTAGGGGTTTTCTCATGACTAGTGCTCATTGTATATATTGTACTTATTGTATGCATATGGTGTGTTTTGTTGTAAAATTCAGTAGCATTTGTGTTTTATTTAAAAGTGTACATTCTTCAAAGTTTCCCTCTTGAAAACTATTTTCATTTAAAGTTGCATATTCTAGAAATTGTTACTAACATTTCTTGTTTATAAAATTGAAAGAGTTTTGTCTTAAAATGTTTATCACATGGAATATTTTTTGGTGACATCCTATTGGGATTAGGCTCACACCCTACTTACAACTTTGGCTGTAAGTACACATGGTAATGTTTTACGTAGGTATGAGCAATGTTTTTGGAGAAGGTGGTTTGGGTTGCTAGAAGTCTCTTGGTGCGATGTTGTGGAGATGTCTTGAGGGCGATTCCCCCTTACCGTGTGGAGTTTTTTTGGGTAGAATTTATACTCCCTTTTTTTGTGTTCCTTTTGGGTTTTGGTTTTAAATTATGTAATTCAATTATGAATTTTTATAAAGGATGGTTTATTTTGAAATATTCAGATTCGTTTGTTAGCCTTTATTTGATGTTTTATGATTATAAATTAGGGTAAATAATTCCCAACATTTATTCATGATACTCGGGCACTTGTTCTATCCTGTGGGGATCGGGAACACACTTTGGGTCATGCCACATACCGAGTCGAGCACTGGTTTGGATGACGACCAAATCTGTTTCGTGACACTGCCTTTCAAGGTTGGGAATAATGATGGATTTATGGTTTATATATAATATATACGATATTTATAATGTCTCTATAATTTTTTAATTATTATATTATACATACCTTCATGCTTTCCATTTTTTGGGAATACAGTAACATCATTTATAGACGTGTGGACTACCGTATCCTCAAAGAGATGTGAATCGTTCATGATTTAAATGGGATGTGTTAAGGATGATTTTAATGAATATATATGATATAAAAATCATAATTATAACATTCATGAAATAATTATTTTTCTATTAATATAATATATATCATTTTCTTTATTACCCTTTCACACACTGAAAAAGTGATAATGTTGTTCGTGGACGTGTGGACTACCGCCTCCTCGAAGTGATGTGATTCCTTTTTCATCCAAATAATTATATATAAAAGTATATGTGATTAACTAATATGGTTTTTAATATACATTTATCATTATATAAATATAAATGTTACTTTCCTTCTTTCCATGATGATCATTGAAAAATGGGAGCGTTACTCATGCGTACGTATGACCTATCGTCTCCATGATTGTAACGTTGATTCATTTTTCATAAAAATATTTCACGATTGATTATAAAAGTATATTTTAATGTATATATATGATAATTATTTCATTATTATTATTATAGATATGTTATATAATGACCTATTTGACCATATTCAACCAACATTATTTTTTTTGACACATAATCTGAATATGGTCAAAACATCTGACGTAAACTTAATTGATTAATTAATTGTATAAAACATAGTAATAAGTGAAATAAAATTAATAATAATATTTAAATTTTTTATCAATAAAGTAAATATTTAATGTAAATTTATTTTCCAATAATATAAAGGAACACATTACAAGTAAAACTCAAGGTAATGGATTTTGTCATAATTTACATTCTGTTGAGACTTATTTGTTATTATGCACCAATTAACTTTAATGTCATGTATATACTTCCCATTTTTAATTTATTATCATTAATAATTTATTCTTCATAGTATTTTAAGTTTTAATTTGAATTATTTCATCCAAGGATATTTTACTTGAAAATTACCAAGTGGTAAAAGTTATTGAACAATATCACTTTCTTTTATGATCATTAACTTTTTCTTGAAATAATCACTTTCTTCTACTATTTTTTCACTGTAAATTATATTTATTTTAAAAATAAATATTATTGTATGATGGATATGATTATTTCCTAATATGTATACCATTTTTACATATGATGTTTACTTTGAAAGCTATTTTATTTATTGAGAAAATATTGATGAATTTGTATGCTTTACTCAATACAAATATTTGATAAGGCACATTGTTTATGAATTAAATCAATTATTTGATATATGAGGAATGATTTGTAAAGGTTTGAAATGGGTTGGGGACCATTTAAAGTAACCATATCAGTGAATTAGTAGTCTCATGAGACAAAAATGGTTTCAAAAAACCCTACATGTTTGTAACCAGTATGTTTTAAACTGTCCTTTGAAAGGTCTTGATAGTAGAGATAAGGTTGAAAAAACTAAATCAATTTATACCCAGTATGTTATAAAATTTATTGTTAAAGTTATTGATAGTAAAGGTATCACGTACATAGGAAACATGGTTTCTAATAATTCAACATTTACTTCATTGAGAATTCATTTATTATTATTATTTATTTTTGAGATTTTTTCTTTGACATTATATATGGATGTAATTAATTTTTAGTTTATTGATTAAATGGAATGTGTTTCAGTTTATTACCTTTACATATTGACTTTTCCTTATCTAATTATATAAATGGAATGTGTTCTTAGTTATATACCTTTCCACGTTTATTATGATAATTGAGTAATTATTGTTTCCACTATAGTTAACCCATAATGAGAATTTGTGGTCACCCTTATTTTGTTTTCTTTCAATAGGATATAAAGATGAATTATTAGAATGAGTTTCAGGGATTCTATGATTTTACTTTTTTTTATGAATTATCTTCTTTTCCCAGTGTAATATGAGTATCATGTATCTAATATAGTTCTCCAAAATTTCTAAACTTTCAGATCCTTCGGGATTTTATTCCTTGTAATCATACCAATGTATGGTATTTAACATTGGTTCCAAGACTACAGGGGTCGGGGTGCTACAAATATGTATACTCATAGCATATGCGATATTATCCCATATAGTGATGTATTTTTATCCAAAATTAATTCAAAAAATACATGATAAACACTAACATCAGAATAATAATTAATTATAAACAATATAATTTCTTATAAACAATGTAAGCATAAAAATACTTTTCTTAACTCTTGTTAAAGGGAATGAAGTATTGAAATAAAAGCTGTGAGAAATTATAATTATAAAATAAAGAATTATTGAAATTATCAAAACAAAGTGGATCAAGGAGACACTTTAATATAAGTAAGGATGGATTTTTGTGGTATATTTTTAATCCATGTTTTACACATCATTTTTATGAAAATATCAACGTTTTAAGGATAAAATATGTTTCTAGTGGACAAATATTGAATATTGGTTAATTTTTTTGTTGAATTTGAAATTATTTTAATTAATATTTTAAAATATAAATTTTTGGTGCTTAATTTATAAAGTTTTGATTATTTAATTTTGATATATATTTTGTAAAAATTTAATTGAAATATCATTTTAGATGTGATTTTGAAGGATTTTGGGTTTTAGAATTATTAATTTTCAAAGTTCCTTGTTTTTATTTTTAATATAATTTGTTGGGACAAATTTGAATTTTTTAATTCTTTGATTATTATTTTTAGTTTAATTTTATATCTTGAATTTATATTTCTCACCATTTATTTAATTCTATCATGTAGAATGATTTATGAATGTATGGAATCACAAATCTAGTAAATTCCAAAACTGCATAAAGGTTTGTGCAGATCCTCATAAGGGTTCAGCTTTCATAATGTTTTTGCTACATTTTTAATGAATGTGTGGGGGTATAGCATGATTTTTAAGTGAAAAATAAAGGTATATGATCTCTTTTAAAGGTGAAGCACACCCATAGAAGGGTAAGTCAGTGCTTGTGTAAGGGTCAAAATAAAACTCGTGTAATGGTACCACCACACATCTAATTTTCATAAATGCATTACCATTACCTAGTTAGCTCATGTAAGGGTACCCATGTCAAGGTGAAAAAAAAACACTATAGAAGAGTAGTTTCAATGATACTCCAAGTTCCACCTAAGTTAAATTAAGTAAAATTAGGGTACATCCAAGGTTCTTATACTTGTGTAAGGGTCATATTGAGGTAATGTAAATGTGATCCTGCACCTCTATAGAGTTATGTTAAGGTAAAATCAGGGTCCTAAAAATCTAAATAAGGTTAAATATATATATAGGATCTATTTAAAGTCTAGAATGATTTCAATTCACAAAGAAATCCCTAACTTCTCAAATAGGAAATCAAACAAAGGTAGGATTCTTGATTTAATTGAAAGTGATGATGGGGACATCTTTAAAGCTTTCTTAGGAAGATGAGGGTTGTGAACCGAGTTAAGATTTGGGTCTAATTTCTAAATTAGTGGAGTTGAATTCAAGAGTAAACGAGGGAGTGTATTGTTTTAGATAATTTTTGTTCAAGTCACATATAGGTGATGATGAATAGTGACTGACTTCCACATAGAGTTGGAGGATGTGATACCAGAGTAACTTTCTATGAGTGAAAATACTGGAAGTTTATACATTTTAGCACGGGACATCATTTTATGGGGTATGAGATACATTATGCATGGACATGATAAATAGAAGAATGAGTAAAGGCAAGTAGCAGCACTTGAAATAGCAGCTCAGTGAACTGAAGCTGGAAGAAGTGGGTGATGTTAAGAGAAAATATTATTATCTCTTTATCTTTTCTTACTATTTTAATATATTGTGATTTATATCTTTAATATATATTTTTATTAATATCATGTGAACTAAATGTTTTTAGGGTGGTAGGATTATATGAATTGAAATCTCTTTACCCATTCATTCTTTAGTTTAAATTATATAACCATGTTGTTCTTCCTGGATTATTTCTCTATTTTATTATCTTCTTAATCTAATGAAGTATTGAAAAATAAATTTATATTTATATCTATTATGGTAGTTGAAAATTATTTCACACTTCATTGAGATTGAAAAATTATGATTGGTTTTAATAAGAGTTCATATTGTGTCATTTTCATCCAGAGTCCTAATTTTCCAATCCACATGAGCATAATTTATTCCCTACTCTATGTACTAATGGCTGAAGAGTAGTGGATTCATTTTACATTATAACTTAAACCAAATTAATTCAATTAGAAAAGTTTTAAGTTTTATTTTCTCTATGAAGGATAATTCTTATCTGGGTTTTGATAGACATATCAATCCTTAGGAGTGTTCACTGGAAAAGGTTGATCATCAAGTGAAAACTAGGTGCTTTAACTCACTTTTTACTCAAATTTAAACATTTTTATATTTAATTATGATGCAATATATGAGATAATTTTTTGAACTCAGTCTAGTATTATTTTTCCCTAAATCTAATCTTGTTTGGAATTGATTTCCTTTTATACTATTTTCACACTGTTTTACAACACTTTCACCATAGTTCTGTGAAATTTCATTCTTCATTTTCACCACCATTTAATTGAGTTTTTAGTTTTCTATTTTTTATTTTTATTTTTTATTTTTATTTTAATTCACACCATTATTTAATTCTATTGGTTTTAAACCTACACATCACAAACAATTTAAGTAAGTATTATAAATTTTATTTTTACCAAGGTTTAATGATACTCATTCAAACCCCCATAACCAACCCTTATCCTATAATCCTACCCCATCCATACAATTTACTCAATGAAAATAAGTCAAATGAGGCCTTAACTATCATCTCTTGTATAAATACCTAATATATTCCCTCTAAAAAGGTGGCCCAAGGCCTATAAATATCATTTTTCCTTTATTTAATGATTGTGACCATAAGGAAAACCCATAATTGACTATAAAACCATGAAATATTCTAGTTAGATGTGGTATATAAGATACAATAGGTCTTACATGAGAACCCCAATTAGTTCAATACCTAAACCCCAACCCTCACTTTAAGGGATATTCTAAGGTTTATATATTATATTCACTTATTTACCCAATAAAATCCTATAGAAAACCACTCACTAACCCATCATCAAATTCATCTCAAAAAATCACTAAGAATAAAAAGTATTTCATGGTTTACCCATACCTCAACCCCCATATATTCCTATCACAAGTAAACCCATGACCACTAGAACTTGTTAAACCAATACTAAAGTAGATCACATGAAATCTCATCATTGAACCAACCATAAAATGACCTACCCATATGATACCCTTCTAAATAACCCATGATATCCCACCATAGGACACTCATTATTTATCTTGCAATCATAGACCTATTTGTGGTCCGTCACACAAAACTAGTCAAGTACCTCATAGAGGTGCAGTCATCGGGTGATCTTAAAACCAACCAACTTGGTATAAAATTTTTATTTTGATCATAATAGTATCTATACAGGTATATATTTCCTTAGTCCTATATTTTGTGATTTTGAGGTGCTAGAGGTTCCAGGTTTGGGAATGGAGGTGAATGGTGGGAGAGAAGTTCATTTTGAGTAGATATTTTTGGTAGTATAAAAATCTTACTATAACAGTTATAATTTCACTAAGAATATTGGGTGGTATTTTTTTAAGTGTTGAAGATATAAAATTAGGTTTTACCTCTAGTCATTGTGAAATATTATTTATTCCATAATTTATGTCATCATGGTGTAATGAATTTAATTGCACCATAATTACTTATGGTGGAATGGTTTAAACTTTTTCTAGTCATTATGAGTGAATGGTTAGGTTGTGGTTTAAGGACATGATTTTTTTGAGGCTTGTGTGTTATACCATGATGGTTAGTGTTTCACTATAATGTTCTTTAGGGAGTTTCATGTTCATGGGATTAAGAATTATAGGAATTAAATGGAAGTAAGGGTTATATAATTAAAATCACAGGTCTCAGTTATTATGTCATAATGTAGTGAATTACACCATAATGTGCCTTTGTATCATTAAAATTTAATTGTCGTTGACCATGGAGAATAGGGTAGATATAATGGATTTTATGCTGTAATTCTTGAATTTCCCACTGGTCAACCCCAATTGTGTTATAACAAAAAACATTACACCATGTATTTTATACATTTATTTTTATATATAAATTTTATTTTTATTGAATTTAATTCAATTTATTTTATTTCTCATGTATTTTGAATACCTGAGGGATTTCTTAGATGTATCATAACAATGGTTTAATCAAATTTGATTTTTTCCTCTCATAAGTCTAAATTCATATAGAAATAAATTATTCCTTTATCATTTCTTATTTATTTTACACCCCTTATGTTTTCTTGGGGTGTTTAGAGTTGCGATTAATTTGTTTAGTAATTAATTATTGATATGGGGTGATTGATTTTAGATTTATTATAGTGACATAAATATTTAATCATTGAGATTAATTTTTTCAATGGAATAATGGATTATAATTTGATTTGAGGTAAGATATTTAGAATCTATATTATTATTATTGATATTGGTGTGGTTTAAGCATGATTCAACTTGTATTTGGGTAATAATATAGAATTATCCTTAATTAAAATATATAATTGAATTTAATTAAGATAGAAGTGGGTCATTATTATCTTACATAATCTCCCTTATCATTATTTAAGATTTTTTATTAATTTCCATGATAAAAACGTTTTTGTGATTGAAATTGATTATTAATGTCTAGAATTATGTTTTAAATTAGTTTTATAAATTAAAATATTGTAACATGATGGATAAGGTGGATAAATAGAATTTATTTATTGATTTTTTATGTGAAGTATAAAATGATAATATGATAAAGCAGAAATAAATACATGGTAAGGTTGATTAATATTGTGGTAGAGTTGTGATTATATATTATTTATAGTAGTGGAGGAGTCTTTTGTGTGGTTTTATTGATTTTGAATTTGAAGAGGCTATAGTGGGGTTTTTGATATGGTAGTGTAGCTAAGTTGATGTGGTTAGTGTTGTGTTGTAGTTACCGAATATGTGTATTTTGTATGGATAATAAAATAATTATATAACATAGAATATAAATAAGATTATTATGAATCAATGTAGTGTTTAATAAATTGAATTTAAGTGAAAAAATATGTTAAGTTTTAAATTAATAATAATGTTAAAGGTGTTTAAAATGATAAGTGGTTAATATGAATTAAGAACTATTGGTATTAATATGGAAAATGAATTTAATATTATTAATAAATGAGTAATATGGAAGTGGTAATAAAATATGATATATGAATAAGTCATGTATTTGATATGTAGTTATGTATTTTTCATGTTGTGATGGGGAAGTTGTTGTTTTTGTGTGTGGTGGTGATAGTGTGATGGTGGTATATGGTTATAGATGTGTTTTGATAATAGAAATTAACTTGGGTTTGGGTTTGTGTGATATTATATAACAATGTATATTTTTTTATTTCTTACACAACACCACCCATGTCATGAAACTTGAATGATTCCGATATTATATTTTGGGTACCAAGTGATACCCTAACATCAAGGATGTTAGTGATAAAAATAGACAACTCCTCCTCCTCTCAAACTCTTCCTTTTTTTTTCATAGTGTGGGTATATGGAAAAGTGGAAGTGATGTGGTTATGTGGAAATGATTTAGTATGTGGTATATGGTATCTATAATTGTTAAGGGATTGGAGTTTCATTACATTTTCCATTGGGATGTGAGGGTGACTAGATCAATGGGGAAGTGGGTTCAGGGAGACTCTCTTACTATCCGGATGGCCCGAAGGCCTTCATTTTTATTGATTTTTTGATAACCCCCCTTTCAAGAGATGAGGGGAACCCTTAAAAGGACCATAGGCTCAGAGATTATAATGCCCATAGGTGTAACACCCCAAGATTTCATAGTGTGTTATTTCTTCAAAATAATTAAATAACTTTCACTACACGCAACACCGAGTTCAAACGCACCATGACTTACCAAACAAGCCGTTTAAAAGAGGTTATGAATAGTATTAACTAAATTTTAAACTTTATATAATCCTTATAATTTTAGAATCTATATTATGAGTTTCTTAAACATAATGTAAGAACAAATTCATTTTCAGTATTTCACTTTTACAAACTTTTAATAGTGAACCCTTTTTAAATCCAATATTTTAAACTTTTATATATTCAATTTGACTAAATAAATTTACTTTTTAGAATGGGGACATCAAAAATTTACAACGAAACATCCCAAGCTTCCATGGTACATTTCCCTTTTAATAATGCAATGGCGTGCATTATACGCAACTTCGAGATTCTAACACACCACAACCAATCAAACTAGCCGTTATGGATAGTAATACCTACTTTTTGAAATTTTATAAATTTTATCTTTATAAATGGACTTCATTTTTGGATTCTTAATATCGAAATTATCTTAGGGTGAAATTTTGGTACTTTTTGGATAACTTTCATATTTTGATGAATAGTGAAAATTACTGAATTTTAATTAAAAACAACTTTTTTAATCTAAATAATTAATAGTGATAAATTATTAATTTGAGTGGTTTTAAAGTATATTTATAATATATTTTTACCATTTAATACAATGTTGGTCATTGGATGTAATTTCACATTTAAACCAGACATAAACAAGTGTCAATCTTTTGATATATATTGTTTCTTAAAAACACGCTATTTGTTGTAACAACTAGAATTAATTATAAAATTAATTAATGCAACTTATATGTTTGGAATTTTGTAAAATAGACATCATTTTTAAATTCGGAATATCAATTATAGGTTAGGGTGAAATTTTGGCATTATTCAGAAAAACTTCAATTTTTTATGAATAGTGAAACCACTAAGTGGTAGCTAAAAAACTGAATTTTTCATAAAAATTAATTTTACCGCTTATGTGAATGGAATTTAGAAAATCTGAGATACACATTTAATATCAAGCAGTAAAATGTGGTTCAATCAGATGAAAATAATTTTTTGTGAATAGTAACTTTTTACTTTTATTTACCACGGTTAAAAGTAAATAGGGTAATTAAGGGTAAAAATGATATTAATATTACCCTAACACATGTCATAATTCTATTGGACAATTGTATCTCGACCAAAAACAACCTTAGGAATAAAATAGTATCATTTAGGTCAACTTGGATTAGGTTAGAACATTTATTATTATTTAATTCAAAGAAGAGTTAAAAGAGTTAAAATCAAAGTTTATTTACTAAAACATTTTTAATATAGGGTTATACATAAGATAAATCCGATTTTAAATATTAATTAAAAAGATAAAAAGATTTGCTACATAATTATATTTTATTTATAATTTTTAAACATTAAATAATTTAATTTATTTATGACACAATGATGATGCAGTAATTACCATAATAGTGAAAAATTAAAATAATTGATACTATAAATACCAAAATAAATATAATTTGAGACTTTTAATGAATTACACTAATTTTCTAGGATACTATGACATGTTAGGATTGACATAAGTAACTGTTTTAGAAGTAATAATTCTGTTATAATTTTCAAAAAAATCAATTATTGAATAGTGTCAAAATTGACATAAAAGAGTTTTTAAAACAAATATTATATTATTAATTGATATTAAATTCCTAAAAATATAAGGTTCGGCCAAGAGACTTATATAATGATATGTGAATCATTAATGGACCACTTGGGGGTCTCTTGGATGTATATAGTAAGTTTATTAACCATATAATATAAAAATACAAAGAGACATTGTAAAAGTGAAACTAATTAACTAAGAGTTAATACTTAATGATAAGGTTAATATAGTAACCCAATCCCGTATAAATTCTATTGGTTGAGTGGTTTTCGACCCATACCAACCTTAACCTTTAAATAATCCACTTTGGAGCCATTAGAAACCGAATATGAATTTATTATAAAATAATATTTCTAGCTTTTCCAAAGGTGCCCCTCACCCCTCTTATAAAAGGGCACTCCCCCTTATCATTAATTCACACCTTCAAAGCCGTTTGGCTCGACCAAAATATACCCAAATACTCTCTCAACTTACATAACTTTATCCTAGAGACCTTCCTTTAGTCAGAAAGTCAACCTAAGAGCCCTTTTGATCAAATCAAAAGGAAGAACCCGAAGAAGAGGAGGTTAACCTACCCTCAACCATGAAAAAGTACAAGGATGTGAAGAAGTAAATTATGAATGACCTGCAAGGATATTATGAGGGGATAATAGTGTATACTATAGAAACTATGTCTTTGTAGTTTTCATTTTTATTATGTAATGTAATACTTATAAATATATCCAGTGTTTCCAAGGCTACTAAATTAATCGGTCTTTCGAGATTCGATCTTTCTTGTGATCATGCCAATGTTATGTAATAATGCACCGACTCTGGGTAACTGGGGCCGGGGCGTTAGAGTTGGTATCAGAGGGAGATTTAGCAATAATATTGGAAACTAGATTTAGATAAACTCTGATTAGAGCACATATCCCTAAGATAGACTTTGAGGATTAGTATAGAAAAACTTCCTAGAATTTTGGTATTGTAGAGATTTTGTGAGTTTTCCGAGCAATACATCCCTGTCTGGATACGAGAAAGAAGAGGCGGCTCTGGCACAGATGTACCTAGGGGTAAAACCAAAAAACACCACTTTGAGCTAGACTTGAATGAGAACTGGTGCATGACAATGGGCCTTGCTGCACTCTTGGTTACGACACTCCCGGGGGATATGCTTAGGATAATTCTAATTTTCATTACAAACCATTATGAAGTGTTTATGAGTATATACTTTCTCAAAGGAGACATTTTTATGATTGTGGATTATAACCATAAACTATTTAATTTATTTTTTGTGTTTTACAAGTCTGGGATTAGGTATTGTTATTCATAAACTAATATAGTGTATGCCATTGTTTAGAAATGTCGCCCAGTAGAAGGAATGAGAACTCCAGCAATGCACATGATCCAAAGAGAAAGAAGGATCATATCTTTCATGGTCTTAATCCAGAATTTATAAGAGAAATAGTCTCCCATGTATTATCATCATATGAAGAAATAATATCATGTGTTGATAGGATAAGTAAAGAGTTTACTGAGTCATATGGCTTTGAAGGGAAGCATGAGAAGAAAAGGATGGAAGATGGAAAGATGGATAAAGGGAAGAGGGAAAAGAAGAATTTTCTCATATGTGATAACTGTGGGAAGAAACACCCTGGAACTTGCCTGAACGGAATGGGAGTTTTTTATAAGTGTGGAGGAAAAGGGCACAAATTACGTGACTGCAAGGGTAAGAAAATAGTTTCAAATGTACAATGCTTCATTTGCAAGGAGTTTGGACACTACCCGAACCTATGTCCCAGTCATCAGACTATGCCGCAAATGATGCTATTAGATAATAATCAAGTTATGATACTACCACAGATGAAGAGGAATGATTAGAGTTCTTATGTTGATTATGTCATTTGAGTGTTGTATCAACAATGTACTTGTTATAATAATTATGGAGTATATAAGGATTGTACTACAGTACTATTTCATTAAGGACTTGAGATTGTGTGGAACAAAGAAAAGTGACTCAATAGCAGGTTAAATTTTTGGAAAATATATGGTTGAGAGAAAGATAAACCATAATATGGTTCTGATACCGAGGTAGTGATTTTAGAATAATACATGATTGATTTGGATAAATTATATTGGATATTCTTGACTACCTTGAAACTGATTAATGATTTGTATATTCCATCATTGTTGGGGTTTACAAATTTTTTGGGTTTGAAGGAGTACATCTGTTATTCTTTAAGGAATAAGGGATCATGAATGTAATCAATAATGTTTTATGGTAATTCAGGATGTTGCACTGTTTTAAAAGAATACATGATGAAGGTGTTCACATGTTTTTACGCGACAAAAAGGATCTTCATTGTGTTTACCTTCCTTATAAATTTTGGACTTAAGTATTTTGGATAGTTCTAGTTTGGATTATTTTGGATTGACATAAAAGGACAACTCGGAGGTCGGGCGGCAACCCGTCGTGTCCGGAAAGGCCACGAGACTTGAACCCACAACCGAAGGGCGACAAGGGTGTATCACCTACCACTGACCCACGTGATGTCCTGGATTGAATAATGTCTTTTTTTAATGATTCTTCAAGATGAATTATAAATTCATTTTTTTAACCCTATACGAATAGGATAAATAGAATATTATTTTTAAGTTCTATTATCTTTTAGAGTGAAAGATGAGTTTGTGGTAGAACTTAGTTAAAGGATGAGACTCTACTTGTAAATTATATATTTTTCTTCTTCTCTTATTCAATGAAGAAATTAATTCTTATACTGTAGTGAAGGGATCTTAAAACAAAAAATGTGTTATCCTAATACCATATGTTTTGCTGAACCGATGGTATTTTAAATCATCATAGATTGATGAATTTAAGGCCCTCAATTTTACACTTGTTTGTGATTGTTGACCTCAATCACTACCTATAAATATTTACATTTTTCCTCTAATTATATGTCTCTAATTGCCACCAAAGTTCTCCGAATAGAGATCATAACTTGGTGGTGACCCTTTCATTTCTCTTTTCCTCTTATTAAGACTAAATTTTATTAACCCAATTTCCGATGTGGGTTTTCCCACAAAGATATTTTCTATATTCAACCTTTTATTTTAGAAGAACAATTTCAAATTACGAGGACACAATTTATTAAAGGAGGGGAGAATGTAACACCCCAAGATTTCATAGTGTGTTATTTCTTCAAAATAATTCAATAACTTGCACTACACGCAACACCGAGTTCAAACACACCATGACTTACCAAACAAGCCGTTTAAAAGAGGTTATGAATAGTATTAACTAAATTTTAAACTTTATATAATCCTTATAATTTTAGAATCCATATTATGAGTTTCTTAGACATAATGTAAGAACAAATTCATTTTCAGTATTGCACTTTTACAAACCTTTAATAGTGAACCCTTTTTAAATCCAATATTTTAAACTTTTATATATTCAATTTGACTAAATAAATTTAATTTTTAGAATGGGGACATCAAAAATTTACAATTAAACATCCCAAACTTCCACGGTACGTTTCCCTTTGAATAATGCAATGGCGTGCATTGCATGCAACTTCGAGATTCTAACACACCACAACCAATCAAACTAGCCGTTATGGATAGTAATACCTACTTTTTGAAATTTTATAAATTTTAATTTTCTAAATGGACTTCATTTTTGGATTCTTAATATTGAAATTAGCTTAGGGTGAAATTTTGGTACTTTTCGGATAACTTTCATATTTTGATGAATAGTGAAAATTACTAAATTTTAATTAAAAACAACTTTTTTTAATCGAAATAATTAATAGTGATAAATTATTAATTTGAGTGATTTTAAAGTATATTTATAATATATTTTTACCATTTAATACAATGTTGGTCATTGGATGTAATTTCACATTTAAACTAGACATAAACAAGTGTCAATCTTTTGATATATATTGTTTCTTAAAAACGCGCTATTAGTTGTAACAACGGGAATTAATTATAAAATTAATTAATGCAACTTATATGTTTGGAATTTTTTTAAAATATAAATCATTTTTAAATTCGGGATATCAATTATAGCTTAGGGTGACATTTTGGCATTATTCAGAAAAACTTCAATTTTTGATGAATAGTGAAACCACTAAGTGGTAGTTAAAAAACTGAATTTTTCATAAAACTTAATTTTACCGCTTCTGTGAATGGAATTTCAAAAATCCAAGAGACACGGTTAATATCAATTAGTAAAATGTGGTTCAATGAGATGAAAATAATTTTTGGGGAATAGTAACTTTTTACTTTTATTTACCACGGTTAAAAGTAAATAGGGTAATTAAGGGTAAAAATGATATTAACATTACCCTAACACATGTCTTAATTCTATTGGAAAAGTGTATCTCGACCAAAAATAACCTTAGGAATAAAATATTATCATTTAGGTCCACTTGGATTAGTTTAGGACATTTATTATTATTTAATTCAAAGAAGAGTTAAAAGAGTTAAAATCAAAGTTTATTTACTAAAACATTTTTAATATAGGGTTATAAATAAGATATATTCGATTGTAAATATTAATTAGAAAGATAAAAATATTTCCTACATAATGATATTTTATTTATAATTTTTAGACATTAAATAATTTTATTTATTTATGACACAATGATGATGCAGTAATTACCATAATAGTGAAAAATTAAAATAATTGATATTATAAATACCCAAATAAATATAATTTGAGACTTTTAATGAATTAAACTAATTTTATAGGATAATATGACATGTTAGGATTTAATTAAGTAAATTTTTTAGAAGTAATCATTCTGTTATGATTTTCACAAAAATCAATTATTGAATAGTGTCAAAATTGACATAAAAGAGTTTTTAAAACAAATATTAAATTATTAATTGATATTAAATTCCTAAAAATCTAAGGTTCGTCCAAGAGACTTATATCATGATAGGTGTATCATTAATGGACCACTTGGGGTTTTCTTGGATGTATATAGTAAGTTTATTAACCATATAATATAAAAATACAAAGAGACATTGTAAAATTGAAACTAATTAACTAAGAGTTAATACTTAATGATAAGGTTAATATAGTAACCCAATACTGTCTAAATTATATTGGTTGAGTGGTTTTCGACACATCCCCACCTTAAACTTTAAATAATCCACTTTTGAGCCATTAGAAACCGAATATGAATTTATTATAAAATAATATTTCTAGCTTTTCCAAAGGTGCCCCTCACCCCTCTTATAAAAGGGCACTCCCCCGTCTTATTAATTCACACCTTCAAAGCCTTTTGGCTCAGCCAAAATTTGCCCAAATACTCTCTCAACTTCCCTCACTTCATCTTAGAGTCCTTTCTTTAGTCAGAAATCCAACCTAAGATCCCTTTTGATCAAATCAAAAGGAAGAACCCGAAGAAGAGGAGGTTAACCTACCCTCAACCAAGGAAAAGTACAAGGATGCGAAGAAGTAAATTATGAATGACCTACAGGGATATTATAAGGGGATAAGAGTGTAGACTATGGAGACTATATTGTTGTAGTTTTCATTTTTATGATGTAATGTAAGAATTATGAATATATCTAGTGTTTTTAAGGCTACTAAACTAATCGGTCTTTCGAGATTTGATCTTTCTTGTGATCATTCAAATGTTATGTAATAATGCACTGACTCTGGGTAACTGGGTCCGGGGAATTACAATAGAATTATAAGATTACATGACCCAAAGGTATTAGGGGATTCAACCAGACTATCTATAAGGAACTGCCCCTCCCCAGCATCTGCATCGTGATAGTAGCTCTCCACCTTTGCATGGCCGTCTGGCTAGAATTCCTATGTAAGCACAAGCTAGTCCTGATGACATAGCCATAACCTCTCATTTTGACAATCCATTTGGCTCTACTTTGGTGAGTGCACCTGCTCTGAATCCTCTTCTAGGGATGTTCCTTTTTTGTAGAGTCTATCTGGGGAAATTGCATGAGGCCCGAAGGCCTTGAGGTGGCCCAAATGCCTTAAAGGTGGCCCAAAATCCCTACTGACCCGAAGGCCTGGGTGGCCCTAAAGCCTTAAGGACTCCAAGCCCAAACTGGTGGCCCAAGGTGAATAGTTCGAGCTGCTACAGTACCGAACAGTACCTTCTACAGTAGCCGCACAACATACAGTTCTACTATGGTACCTGCATAGTGTACAGTCTGTTACAGTACCACATAGTGTACAATCTGCTACATTACTGCTATAGTGCCTACTACAGTCCCACTATAGTACCTACTACAATAATGCTACAGTACTACTATAGTACCCCCAAAAATACGCCTCTACCGAGGTTTGAACCTGGGTCTCATGGATGCACTTAAGGATGCCTCACCAACTGGGAAGAGGCTCATGCGCTGACTCTCTTACTATATTTTCTTGATTTAATATAATATATCTATATATGGATTTAGTGAGAGATCCTTGAGTGATATGGGGTGTAGTTAACCTAAGATTGGTAAAAAGGTTGTTTCACCTTTTATCCACTTAGTATTTAATATGATTATTCCATATTAATATAAGAGTTTCTGGGTATGGGATTATTGAGTATATTTTCATGCTCACCCCTAATTTTATATACTATTTTTATAGATTTATAGGATGAAGACAGTGATCAGGCTGGTCAAGACTAACTCATGGAATGATGTTTAATTATCATCAGTGGAGTGACTTCTATAGGATCTATTTTGTTCTTGGTATTTTCATTGGATATGCTATTCTGTTTTGAATGAAATTACATAAAAATTTCATTATTATTGGAATTGTGGGTTTTATTTTGTTTTTATAGAGTATATCAATCAATGTTTTATTTATTTTCCTAGAAAAAAGATTCAGTGGTAGTTTCCAACCCATTTTTTATTAGAGTCAGGATTTGAGGGTCACTCATGTGCTTACAACTAACTTAGGAGGGGAATTAGTGGGGCTAAGTCATGAAAAATTGGTATCAAAGATTTGGTTGAGATTTAGGTTGTATTTGAAGTAAAACACTATTGGGGATTGCATTAGTTTAGTAGGGAAAATTTTATTCAATATTATCATGTGATAAAAACCGTGGTGATTAACTAAGTAATAGAAGGCCCCCTATGATCCAATGTAATGAAACTGATAGTATTATAACATAAACAAGATTGTAAAACTTTTAGGGTAGATACCTATGTGTTGTACATGAATCAAAATTAATTTATCCTATGTTTAAATTATGGAAGATATATGGGGATTTAAAATGAATTGAATTAAAATACATTAGGTGAAATTAAATATCCTGATATTGGATTCTTTGTTTGTACTTATAGAGATGACTGGTGGAAGATGACCCGATGTGGTTGATGTTAGTGAGATACTGTAGGATGATTTGGTTTATATCAGGTGAGATAATCTTAATGAGGAAAATTCATGTTGAAATAGTTTATAATATTTTTGATGATATATTCTACCAAAGTGTAAGGGGATTGTCTCTAATTAAGAAACAAAGTAGTGGCAGAATGAGGTTGATATTGCTTTCAAGTTGATTTATAAAAGGAAAGATCATTGTATTCCTTTGGTTTTTAACTTATTGATAGGTGGAAATTTTTATTTGTGGACCCTTTATTTTAGTAATCATGTTGAGTCTAAGGTGATGTGGGAGAAGTTAAAGTGCTAGTTTTGGGATGTGTTCTTATCATCGACATTAAAAGTAGTGTGATGGTATAAGTTGATCACATTTTGGTTGGGAATCTATAGTGTGATAGAGTTTAGATTTTAGTTCATGATCCTTATTTGGTATTATATTTATATTATTTCAAATGATTAGGTGAGGGTGTGATATTCCAAGGAGGCTTTTAATCCAGATATTTAGTTATAGGTTACTCCCTTTATGATTCCATCATATATTTAGATACCGATGAAGGCTAAGGTAATTGAAAATATATTGGTGAAAATGAGTTCATATTGATATATAATCATTATAAAAACTTTGGGGGTTAGGATACAATGATATGTGTTCTCTCTTATCAGGGAAGTCAAGATTATGACTCGTGAGGAGTCACTCACTACTATATTTTTCTTGTTACTATTAGGATGGAAATTTAGGGACTTACAAAAGCAAATCTAGTGTTGTTTTTTATTTCTATGTAGGGTGTTATAATTAATGGTATCAGTTTCCAACCTTTATTAGTGGTCAAAATAGATCTAGTAGTTAGTTCTAGATACAACCTCAATAATAGTTTCCTCTTATAACTTACAAATAGTAGCCCATTTCTTAGGATTTTGGACCATATAGGGGTAATATAGTAGGTAGAGGAAAACCTATAGATGTTTCCCATTCCTAGGGATATTTATATGAGAATAAAATATGTGGTGTACATTATCAGGGATTATGTGGAAGAGGTGAGGGGTATGGAAAGTTTCATGTGATGGAGTTGTAAGTGCTGGGTAGGCAAGATGTTATTTAAGGCACCATTTTTCTCTATTCCGCCCTATTTTATTCCTTGAATGATTTTGGAAATTTTCACTCCTCTAATATATCTAACTTAGTACAAGTATTGGGACTTAACATGGAATAGAGAACCTGGGGATTATTCTTATTATTGATACAACCATAAGGTGCCATCCATTGTACAAATCAGTTTATTTTGTGTAGGACGTCATTAATTTTTATCAATGGAGAGCTATTTTCTTTAACATGGGTGGTTAATATACGGTGTTTGTTAGTGAATGGTATATTTAGATGGGTTATATAAATATTTAGATTTTATTATCTAATTTTTAATATTTAATATTAGGATTGATGGAAGCATAGTTAGAAGTGTATCTTTGAATTATCAAAAAGTTTTATAATGTTTTTCTTAAATAGGCTATAACACTACCCCCTCGATGTAAGATTGAGTTTGGGATAGAGTTAAAACCTAGAGTCTCTCTAATTTTTATATAAAATTTTTAGATGAATCATTTAGAGTTGTGTGAGTTATTAATTTAGTTTGACTATTAGTTGTAGAAAGATTTCATCCGACCTAAATGTGTCTTCTTTGGGTGTTCCCAAGTTGTTTGTATAGAAGGAAGATGGTAGTTTTCCATTATGTATAGAATTACAATGATTAAACTAAGTATTATAAAGAACCATTATCCCATCCCAAGGATTAATGACTTGTTTGATTAGTTTAATAAATCTATAAGGTTCACAATGATTGATTTAAGAAATAGATATCATTAATTAAGGGTGAATGATTCATACAAAATACTATATTTTGGTGTCTCTATAGAAACTTTAAGTTTTTAGTGATACCTTTTGGGGTAAATAATGCAACAAATATTTTCATGGGGTTGATGAACTTAGTGTTATTTTACTTATTTAACTAGTCTTTAGTGGTGTTCATAAATGATATCATATTGTATTTGAGGTCAGAGGAGAATCGTGTTGAGTATTTAAGAGATATATTAGGGATTATTTGAAGAAATAACTTGTATATACATTTTCCAAGTGAAAGTTTTGGATACATGAGGTGAATTTCCTTGGTAATTCTATGTATCAATATAGATTTTTAGTTTATTATTCAAAAATTGAGTAGTTTTTTCTTTAATACTACCTAATAACACCATAGAGGTGCACAATTTTCTTATTATAGAAGTCTATTATAATAATTTCATCTCTAATTTCTATTAGATTATATCACCATGAACAAATTTAACCTTGATGTATAAGTATTTAATGTGGATAGATTAGTTTCAATCATTGTTCAAGTATTTTAAAGAGAAGCTAATAGTGCTCTAATCCTTCACTTTTTAGAAGAATTATATATGTTCAAGGTATATTTTGATTCTTATAATTTTTTTGGCCAGTGTGTTGATACAAAAATTATCAATGATATCTTATAGTTCTTGGAATTTATATACTAATAAATAAAATTATTCCACCCATGATTTTTATTTGGTGGTAGTGGTGTTTTCCTTAAATCTATGGTGACATCATCTCATTAGAGTGTGTTTTATCATATTTATCAATCACAAGATCCTTTACTATATCTTCTCTCACCATGATATAAACTTTCACCAATAGAGATAGATGAAGTTTTTATAGGACTATGAATTCAAGATCTTATAAATTTTATGGAAAGAAAATGTGGTGGATGGTGCACTGAGTAGGAAGAAACATAGTGATGTTTATTGAGAGACTAGAGATGAGCAGAGGATAATAGAGGAGATTGAAATTTTGTATCCAGATATATAGAAGGTTAATGGTGTATTTCTCTATATCAAATGACAATACACCATCCTTTTTTAGTATATAGATATGTATTATCTAAGATATTTTGAGGTAAAGGCATGGAGAGATTATATTATTCATAGAGATTATCTTAATGTATGGTCAAAGGATGGATATCATCATTTTTTTTTAAAAGGTTGGGCTAAAGCCTCAATTTATTATTAAATCAAATACCTCTTTAGACTGGGTAGAGGGAGACCCATTACATATCCCGAAGGCCCAAGGCTAAGTGGCTTGAATATAAGGCCTAAAAGCCCATTAATTGGCCCAAAGAACCCCTCAGTGAACAGTACTGCTACAGTATCTGTGCTGCTACAATACCTACTACAATACCACCACTGCTACAATACCTGCAACAATCCCTCCGCTGCTACAGTACTGCCACTGCTACAATCCACCGCTACTACAGTCTGCAATAGTGCCCTTCTACAATACCCAAAAATTCACCCCTAACTGGATTTGATCCTGGGTCTTTTGGATGCCGAGCAGAAGCCTGTACCACTAGGGTACACGCTCATTGGTGGATACCATCGTTTGTTATTTCATGGAAAGTTATTTATTCCATTGGTGATATAAGAGGGCATTTTATATGATTTACACAAATATTATTTGGTAGTTCATCCTATTATTTACAAGATGTATCCTTCCTTGAAAGAGTATATTTGGTTTTCAAACATGATTAGTTTTGTGGAAGAATTTATGTCTCAATGTTTGGTTTTCTAGTGGGTTAAATCCAAGTATCAAGTCTCATCTTTTCAATTACATATTTGAAATATTCATCTCATTTTTTTAGTGATCCGGGAGTCGAGTGTTGTGGCTATAACAGTGAGGCTCTATAAGGAGGACGTGGTGATACTTGATAGGGTTCCAAGGAAAATAATATTTACAAGTGATCCTCACTTTACCTCACATGTATGGAAGAGTTTAAAACATGATTTTAGATCTCAATAATGCATCAACACACTTTTTAACCTAATATGGATATGCATATGGATTTAATTCTCCCAACATTATTGCGTACATGTGTTCATGATTTTAGAGGTATGTGGGAGAAGAATATTCCTTTATTTTTGATAACATATAATAATATCCATAAATATTCTATTGGTATAACCTTAAAAAATGAATTATAGGGGTTTACTTATAGATCACCATTGTACTAGAATGAGGTTGGAGATTTTTATATCATCAACATGGATTTGTTTGTTGACTATAATGGAGAAAGTGTAGAATATTAAAAAGAAGATAAAAGATAATCAGGATAAAAATAATCTCTACATGGATTGGAGGAGGATCCGTTTTTAGTTATAGTTTAGTGATCATGTGTTTTAAAAGGTTTATACTTGTCTTGGGAAGAATTTTTTTGGTAAAGGTGGTAATATTTCTCCATGTTTCATTAGGTCTTTTGAGTTATTGGTGTGAGTTGGTGAGGTGGTGTATCAATTGGAACTTCTACCTCAGATAGATCAAGTTCATTACTTCTTCCATGTGTCTTAGATTTAGAGATATATCTATGATGATTCCCATTACATTTATTGAGTTGGTTGGGATATTGAGTAAAATGAAACCTTTTTGGAGTGACTTATTGAGATTTAGGAATATTTAGAGAAGGTACTTTGAGGATAAATCATTCCCTTGATTCATGTCTAGTAGAGGCATGGCGGTTTAGAGAAATGTACATGGGAGTGGGATTCATAGATGCAAGTTAGGTATCAAAAAATTTTTAAGTCTTTATTCTTATAGTGATGTGAAATTTTTTTTTCATGATAAAATAACTGAATCCATATTTTTTTATATTACACCATGTTTTTTACAATGATGATATTACTATGTAAGAGGTATCTTGTGAGTTTTTTGAGTTTTTAGTTATTTTTTCCATTCCATGTTTTGTTTTTATTATCAAGGATGATAATAATTTGAGAGGTATCTAATATAGAGTCCCAAAAATTTCTTATCCCTTAATTTATAGTTTTTATGTGATAAAGGTGCAGAGAGTAGTCTTAAAGGTGAAAGGTGGGATAGAAGTTGAGTTTGAGTTAAAATTTCTATAGACATAAAAATTGCACTATAATAGTTATAATTGTGATGTGAATTGTTGTTGGGTTGTATTTTGTTTTATCATTAGATATAGATAAATAAATGTGGGAACTGGATATTGTAGACTATTATTTGCATCATGATTTATCTCATTGTCACATTATGCATTTAATTATATCATAACGCCTTAGGGTGGAAAGGGTTGGTGTTACTTCTGGTCATTATGGGTGAGAAGTTAGGTCATGATTTTCTCAATGAAACACCCCGTGATTTTAGTAAATATTTATCTTTAATTAAATTATATATTTAGTAACTTTCTCGACACTCAACACTGAACCAAAATGAACCAATTTACATTTTATTAATATAAAATTATAAGTATCAAATGTGACCATTATAATATAATCGTTGAATTGATAGTTATAAATAGAAGTAACCAAATTTTTAAATCTATATAGAAAGAAAAATAGAGTTTCATTTTTAATACCAATGTTTTGAAAAAATTCAATTAGTGTAGCTACATAACTAATAAAATCATTTTATGATTAAAAATATATTTTCCTAAAACATGACTTTTTCAGTGATATGAATTTTTTAATTTAATAAACTAAATATATTATGATTTAATGGTGATAAAATATTGTTTTTCACTAATTTAATTAATAATTAATAGGAAATAACAATAATAACAATTAGAATTTGACAAAATTCATCTTTTTTATAAAAACTGTTTTCATTATAATTTATGTTTCAATTGAAAATTTAAATTCCTAAATTTTAGAATTTTAATTTTACACAATGAACTTTATTTTTTATTTAGTATATGAAAATTATCTTAGAATAAAATTTTTTAGTTTTTTTAAAAGATTTATTTTTAGGAGAATAATATAAAATACCGTTTTCAAAATACTAAGACTTTTATGACATCATTAAGATATATAAATGACTTAAATATTTATAAAAAACTTTTTTATTGAAAAAATATGTATTTTATTATCAAAATTATACATTTAAAAATATTATGTTTAATTTACAAATAAATATTTGACATTTTAGAACTTAAGTTATATTTTTTTTTCTAAAACTGTTTTTATGGGTTATACATTTATCCTTTAAAAATTAAATATTATCACTTTTTTAAATTTAATACAATTAAATGGTTTCATATTTGGAATAATAATATCCAAATTATATAATATTGGTATTTTTTATCCATAAAAATAAGTTTTCAAGGTAAAAAAATATGTTTTTGTGGTAAAAGTAAATAATGGTAAAAGTTAAAACTAAGAATAAAATGCCCAAAATACCTAAAAAAATGTCTCCAAATAATGTTTTTTGTGATTTTAGACCCAAAATCATCACCTCACCATTATTGAACACTTTTGGAGCCACATTCCTTGAATAGTGAACCTCTTATTACAAAAATTCCACCCCCTCACTTATAAAAAGAGACTTCCACCACCCCTTTACACAAACT
The DNA here is from genome assembly GCA_963277665.1 of Viscum album. Taxonomy (NCBI): domain Eukaryota; kingdom Viridiplantae; phylum Streptophyta; class Magnoliopsida; order Santalales; family Viscaceae; genus Viscum; species Viscum album. Next base: position 1,150,267,370 of record OY728128.1, read on the forward strand.
CAAAAAATTTTAATTCCTATTGAATTTATACCCATTTTAATTAACCTATACCCAAATCACAAATTTGGAATCACATTTATCCAATGAAAATCATTAAATAATCCATTTATATGAGGTCCTCCATGAGAAGGTTCAAATCCTCAATGTGAGTACTAATTACTTCTTAACCTTTTTTTTTCTAAATATTTTCTGATCCAAGTTTATTTTATAAATTCTAATATAATGACATGATTATTACTAATATACTAAACTTTTATTATTCTAATGGAATAACCATTATGTACCCTTCACACTTCCTAAAAAAAATGAGAACATCGTTTGTGCGTATGTGTGGACTACCTTCTCCATGAAGAAACATATTTTTTTTCATTAAAAAATTACGTGGTTTTTTATTAAAAAGTATTTAATTAATAAATATGAAATTTATAATATGTTTATGTTTCTGAAATGATAAACCATTTTCTACTTTTTTCCCTTTATATTGAAAATGAAAATTTCCTCTATGTGTACGTATTGATTAGTGCCACTAGGAAACAACATATTTATTTTTTATCACCACAATAATTGGATGATTAAATGAATTTATATAATGAATTTAAATTATTTTTATGTAATGATTAAGGTTTTATAAATTTTATATTAAAATTTAACTCACTATTAATATACTATCTTTCATTTATAAAAAATTACCGAAACAAGCTTGTTATCAATTCCATCTTCAAGAATCGTGACTAGAAATTTTATTGAATGAAATTATAAATTTATATATAATTATAAATAATAGTTACAATATCTTGTATAATCTAGGAATTATTAAATTGGTATCAAAGTTTTTGGATTGATATCAATATTTTAAAACATGCACGAAACATTCAAAATCGCTATCATTCAATGATGAAAATAAACTATAACTAACTAATAAATGTAAAATAAATGATAATAAATGAAGTATATATAAGATAATAAATATTATTAAGTTTATAAAATATTTTATTAATATGGTTATGTTTATTATATACGAGGTTAAAGCACTTTCATGTAAGTCAAGATTTATGGTTAGGGTTTCATCTCAAATTTCCTTCTTTGAGACATGTTTTGTATTATACACCTATTTTTGTTTATATGGTGTATATGATACCTGTTTTTGGTAGTATATAATATTATATCTTTATTCATGGTATTTAATGTTTCTTTTCATGTTTTATCTTTCAAGGAGTTTTTGGATAAAAGTGTTATGAACGTTGTGAATGTTTCTTGTCTCAATTTTCTTTATTTGAGACATATAACATATTCAACAATTATTTTATATTGAGTGGTTTATATAATAAACTATGGTTTATTTTATCATACTATCATAAAATTAATTAGATTTAAAAATCCATCTCAAGTTCTATATTTCATGGTCATTCAATTCAAGAAATACCAATATTATATGAGATTTTATAAACTCAATTCCCATTCATTGAGTTGTAATCTTTATTATTAAACTCTATTATTCTAAAATTTATTGATTTTATCCCATGATAGTTTTATATTCTTTCCTCATTATTTTCTAGGTAATTTAAATTTTCACTCCAAAGTATTATTCTTTGATGAATTTTTTTCTTCATAAAAAAATGACATTGTTAATACTAATTCCCATCCTCTTTTATGACTCTTTATCTTTCACATTCATATTATTCCATCCCATTTTTTTCATTTATTATATTTAAACCAAAATATGTATTATTTCTAGGGTTCTTATAGTTTATCTTTACCTGTTTTCAAAATAATTTTTTATTATACTTTTTACAATGTGGGTTTCAATAAGGTTATTTTAAAATATTAAATTCCTTTCATGGTCATATATTTTATCTTCCACTATGAATTTTCTCTATTTTTTTTTTTCAATTTTCAAGTCACTATTATTTTTATTTATTTTAATTTTTTTTAAATTATTTTTCCATGTTACCTTCTTGAAAATTATTTTTTAAATTGATTCATAATTTTATCTTTTTTACGACAATGTTAAGAAATATTTTCTAAAAACTCTTTTCATTTTTTCAATTCCATTTTCCAATTTATATCCAAAATATCTATCTAAATTGGAGAAATTTATTATGAGTAACTCTATAAATTCCATTGTGAAATAATCCTTTTGGATGTTTGAATTATGTTTATCAACTAATATAACTCTTGAGGCTATTTTATGTGATTCATTTGGAAATTTTAAGTAACTCATTTTATTTCCATGGATTATTCATGATATAATAGATTTTTTTGTGGATAATTTGTATAAATTATCATTATGATATGTGTGGGGTTATATATATCTATCTAATGTGTTTTATGGAGGATGGAGGCTCTCAGGGGTGCTCTCAACCAAAGCGATGGAAACCCTAGGAATGCTGATGATGTTGAGACTCATAGGGAAAAAGAGGCGGCTGATCTGGGTGATGAAGACCGAATTGGTCATTCTGATCTCTTCAGCCACTGTGCGAAGCGAAGAAATGAGAAATTGGTACTTAAGGATGCCTCTAATCATGAGAAGAGCTTTGCGGACATGGCCAAAATGGCTGGAGGCTTCTTGTTCATGGATTGTGAAGCGGGTAGCTCGGGAAGAATCATATGAAAGGGCCGGATTGCGTATGTATCGGCCAATCAAGTTGCTGTTAAAGAAAGGGTAAAACTAGGAAAATTCTCAATTATTGCTCGGGTTGTGATTCCAAAAGGTTTACTGCCTTGGAAATTTCATGATCTCACAGGTATATTGGCAGAGATTTGGTGCTTCAGTGACTGGAAGATAAAAACCATGGGGCGGGGGTTCTATCATGTGGTGTTTCCCTCTAATGAGTGCAAAAGGTGTGCATGGAGTTTGGGATCTGTTCTGCTGCATTCGGGCTTCCTTCAGATTCATGAATGGGATTAGAATTTTGATCCCAGATTGGTCAATAACACATTTCCCAGGTATGGATATGCATTCATAAATTAAGTTGACTTTATTGGCATCCACAAATACTGTGGGATATTGCTTCCTATGTTGGGAATTCGATAAGGCTTGATAAAAAAACTGATAATCCTAGCTTCGGTCATTATGATAGAATTCTTGTGGAAATAGACATGTCCACTACTTTAGTGTAAGAAGTAGTCTTCACCACTAGGGATGATAATATCAACCTAGAAATAGGATATGAAAGGATGCAAAAAATTTGTTGCAATTGTCAAATCATTGGGCATGTACTTTCTGAATATAACAGGAATACGACCTGTTCCTCCTGTAATATTAAAGGGCATGATGCTGGGAGTTGTCACAGGAAGGAAGCTGATCAGGGCCCCTCAATATCTGCTATTAATTCCAAAAATGGACAGGTAGTGAAAGACAATGTGGATGCTCAGGGTGCATCCTTGATACCCAATGGTGACACTGTTTCTACTGTTGAGGATGGGAATTGTAGCTTTGATAACCCATCACAGGATCCTATCATGCAGGATAAGGTGGAAGGAGTTGATTCTATTAATGAAGGGAGTGAAAAATAGGACATTCAGTTGGACCCTAATGTTCCTGATGGTTAGGAGTCAACATTACATGATGCTTCTGTTTTCAACCCCATTGAGGAGAGTTCATCAAGGAATGAGAATCCTAATCTGTCCATAACTGAGTGCTCTGGTGTTCAGATTACAAATGACTCAGCTATACAGAAATTTCCCCTGGGAGGAGGCAAGTCGGTACAGCCCACTGTGGATCCAGTAGGAGAATTCTCTCAAATACCTTCATTTAAGGTTGCAAGAATAAAACTACCTGCCACTATAATAATGCCTATTGATTCAAAAACAGTTTTACCACTCTTCCTGAGGATGAAGATGAACCTCTCAGAGATGGAGGTTCATCCAATGAAATATTGGATGGGAATAAGTCAGAATCTATAGAATGCCTAGCTCCAAGCTATGGTGGCCCCTGCACTAAACAGAGGTCCTCTAATCAATAAAGATAATTTTCTGGAACTGCCAGGGTCTTGGGAATTCTCCAACGGTCAGAACCCTGAAACATATTATCATGACCAATAAACCCATGCTATTGGGTATTTCTGATCCTAGAATGAAGTTTGAAAGATGGGCGACCTTTAACTGGAATGCCCTTGGATACTCCCTTACTACAACCAATCAGCAATACAATGATAACAAATATCTATGGGTGCTAAAAAAAATAGTGTTATCATTGATTCCTTTCAAAATGATCAGCAGTTTGTAACTTTATTTTGTTACTTTCAATCCGACTATCTATGTGTGACTTTTGTGTATGCTTTTAATCAGTACATCAGAAGGAGGCCTTTAGGGGACACCCTACTCACCATTTCTGACAACATGTCTACTCTAGATGGATTCTACTTGGAGACTTTAATACCATTTTGAGGCCAAAGGAGAAAACTGGGAGCAACTTTTGCAGAGCTTCTGCCATGGACTTTTCTTCATGCATTGATTATTGTAGGTTGAATGAAGTTTCCATTTCAGGTGCAAATTTCACTTGGAGAAGATACACTTTAAATGGGAGGCAGGCAAGTAAATTAGATAGATGCCTTATGCAGATGGATGACAGAGGTGATATGATGGAAGTTTCTGGCATGACTCTTCCCATACATCATTTGGATCATAGCCCAATATTGGTTGACCTCTGTTTTAGTAGGTTGAGGTCATAAACTTTACCCTTTAAGTTCAATAATTCTTGGCTGGTTGTTCCTGAGTGTAGGGAAATAATCTTGGAGGCTTGGAGTGTAGATGTCACAAGTAGTTCTTTGCACATTCTGGCTTCCAAGCTGAAAATTGTTCAAGCTAGACTCAAGGAGTGGAGTAAAAAATCATTCTCCAACATTGAGAATGAGATTAAAGAGTCTGAATCTCATTTTTTAAGTTGTCAGTAGGGGAATATGCAACAAGACACTCCATCTCAAGAAGAGATACAAGCTGCCTCAAAGCTTGATAGTCTCTTGACTCTTAAGGAGAATCTGGATCAGAATTAGCTAAATGTTAAATGGATTAAGGATGGGGATAGTAATTACAGATTTTTTCACTGCATGCACAGGGAGAAAAAAGTGAAGAGTACTCTCAGGGCTTTAAAGATTGATGAAAATATGCTCACATCTGAAAATGACATTACTAATGGTGTGACTTGTTATTTTGAGAAGCTATATTCTGATTTTGGAGAGAAAAACTCCAATAATATTATTAGATGTGTTGAGCCTAGTGTGGATGATAATCAGAACAAGAAGCTTACTGAGATTCCTACTCAAAAGAAAATACATTATGCACTTTTCTCCTTAAATATGGAAAGTGTTTCTGGTCCTGATGGTTTTACAAATAATTTTTTTTATGTTCTACTGGGATATCATCCACAATGAAGTGATCAATGCTATAAAATAATCCATTTATCATTCCTTTATGCCATTTGGGATGAACTCTAATTTTATCGCTCTTATTCCCAAGAAGGAAAATGAATTGGACATCAAAGATTTCAGGCCTGTAGCCATTGGAAATTCCATTCCCAAGGTAATTAGAAAAATCATGGAAATCCGGTTAGGTTAAGTGGCTAGGAATCTTGTCTCTTCTAATCAGTTTGTCTTTGTACCTGGGAGAAATATTCAGAATTGTCTCTTTACTGCCTCAGATTGTATCAATATTCTGAAAAGAAGAGTTCAACATGGTAACATGGCACTAAAGGTGGATATATCAAAGGATTTTGACACAATAAGGTGGGAATTTATCTTCACAATTCTTAAGATGCATTGATTCTCAGAGAAATTCATTGGTTTGGTCTTCTCTATATTGAAAAGTGCTAGTTTATCCATTCTTTTTAATGGATCTCTTATGGGATTCTTTCAATTCACTAGAGGGGTCAGGAAAGGTGATCCTTTATCTGGGATTCTGTTCTCTATGGTTGAGGATTATCTGAGTGTTTTTATCAATGAACTTGTCAATGTTGGTATATATCAAAGAATGAGGGCAGGAAGAAACTCCTTTGCTCCATCACATTTATTATATGCTGATGACATAATTTTGTTCTGTAAGGCTAACAGGAAAACAATCTCTTGTATTAAGAGTATCTTTTTACACTATGAGGAGGTTTCAGGCCAGGTAATCAGTTGTAATAAATCCTTTGTTGTATTTGGGGAAGGAATTAGAATCTCGAAGCAAAACAGGGTTTCTTGTGGGCTTGGTGTTAAGAAAGTTACACTGCCCTTTAATTATCTTGGGATTCCTTTGTTTTGGGGTAGGGTGAAGAGTGTCCACTTAGAGGGTATTTCTCTGAAAATTATTAATCAGTTGGAAATATGGAAAGGGAAGACCATGTCCTAGGATGGTAGAGTTTGCCTTGTCAACTCTGTCATCACTTCTATGTTTGTTTACTCTTTCTCTATTTATAGATGTCCATCAGCTCTTCTTAAGGAATTGAGTGGGATGATACAAAATTTCATTTGGACCGGCTCAACTCATCAGAGTAAACTTTTTACTGTTGCCTGTAAAGACTGTATAAATCCAATTAATATGGGAGGAATGAGAATTAATGATGACAAAATTTTTAATAATGCGCTCCTTCAGAACTTCACCTGGAGGCTTCTTTTTAAGTATGACTATTCTCTTGAGTTTTTAGCTGGCAGGTTTATAGATAGAATACAAAACAGTAAGTGAATTTACATGAAATACTCTATGTGGCCCTAAATAAGGAGTAATTATTCAAACATCATGTCTCAATATATTTGGTTGGTATGCCCTGGTTCTTATTTAAACTATTGGAACAACCCATGGCTATCTTCCCCAATAAAGGATTCCATTGTTATCTCATCTTCTATGAGAAATCTTTCTATCTCTGCTTTGTAGGGAAATTTTGCTTCTTATGATATCATTCCTAGTAATATTCGAATGGAGATCACTAACTATGCTTATGTTGATACTGATATTTTAATCTGGAAACCTGCTCTTACTGGCTCCTTTTCCAGTCGGGAATGCTATAACCTGTAGTGCGGTGTACATTATGGAATCCCTCCTTGGATGAAAGGTGTTATTCAGCCCTACATTCCCCCCAATGATGCCCTATTGATCTGGAGAATGTGAAAAAACAGACTGCCTATCCAGTGTCTATTACAGTGCACAGGTCTAAATTTGGCCTCGGTATGCTATTTCTGCTTTAACAGTGATGAATCTAGAGAACATCTGTTTATTCAGGGTGATTTTTCTGCTCATTTATGGAACTATGTGCAGTTAGTTTTCCATTTCCTCCTTGAATTCATCTCTGTTGAATCGCTGCTCAATTCATCCTTTAAAGTTGATTTCAGTAGTCAAGTGAAATCCTTGTTTATTGCTGCTATTTTCTCGATTTTCTCCTATATCTAGAAATCTCAGAACAATATTGTTTTCAACAATGTCAAGCCCTCTTTTTGGGATGGTGTTCTGGTGATACATCGAAGCATTCGTCTTGCTGTGATGAACCAAACTGGATCTATGAACAATTATGTATCTGACCTAGTACTTTTGAGATCTCTTGGTGTTAGTGGCAGGGAAAGGAAGCCTAGAATGGTCAAGTATATCCGGTGGATTCCTCCAATTTCAGATTGGCTGAAAGTGAATGTGGATGGGGCATCCTCCGGTGCACCGGGTCCTGCTGGGTGTGGTGGAGTCTTCATAACCCCTCGGGGCTTCGTTAAGGTATGTTTCTTCCATTAAGTTGGGTATACTCATGCAATTGAAGCAGAATTATGGGATTTGATGAAGGATATCAGGTATGCAGTGCATTATGGGTGGCGTAGAGTATGGTTAGAGTCAGATTCGTCTATTGCTGTATAGATTCTAAAAGATAGATCTCGGAATGTTCCTTGGAAGATGATGTCTGCTTGGATCTTTTTCCTTAGCCTCGCTGAATGCTTATTCCTTGATGTTTCTCATGTCTTCCGAGAAGCTAAACAGGTCACTAATGCTCTCTCTAAAAGGTCCATTATAGAGGTTGGTTCCAGTTGGTCGTTTGTCCTGCCCTTCTATTGTGACAGTTTGGTTAGCAATGATAGGGATGGTGTCTTGTATACACGGATCTGTAAGGCCCCCTGTTTTTGAGTTGTTTTGTACTGTTTATTCTTTTTTATAATAGTTTACTGGGAGCAGGTTTCTACCTATTCTCGAACCTTTTGGATATATCTATCTAATTAATTGGTTAATAATTTTCATCTCATGAGATAATTATTTTGTGTGTGAGCGTATTTTTAGTTAAATATTCTTACAAAGACTATGTGTGAGTGCATTTGTGCCTATTTATGCTCAAAAATATTGTAAGTGAGTGTATTTATGGTTAAATATGATCATAAAGACTATGTGTGTATCTATTTTTGGTTATATATGTTCAAAAATACTATGCATGAGTTTATTTGTGGTTAAATATATCCAGAAAGGCTATGCATGAGTGTATTTATGATTATATTTTCTCACAAAGACTTTTCTTTTAGACATGACCATAGAGATTGTTCATGAGTGTATTTTTTGTTATCTTTCTCACAAATATTTCACATGGTCATAATTTTTAATGGATATGTTTACAATTTTATGTTTTTATATGCTTATTCTTATGACACATTTCTATGTTATATTCCTATATTATGATCCACGAATCATGATTATTATCTCATGATTATAAACTATTGTAACATGGTATATGTTTTATCATTTGAGAATACATGACCATATATTATGCTTTATGAAAAACTATCATTGTTATAAATTCTTTTTAACATGATATTTATCCTTTATCATGTATTTCAAATTATTATGATATAATCCTTTTTGACATGTGTATAAGATTTCCATCAGTGAGTGTTTAATCCCACCCCTTTCTTATGTTTTCATTTTCTTAGGTTATGAAGATGATTATAACATATGAGATGTCTATAAAGGCATTTAGTATAGTGTGATTATGGAAAAATGTTCATAATAAGATTTTTATATACCTAATCTCTAAATACATTAATCCTTTGGGTTCTAGGATTGTGATATTATCATGAGATGTAATGTTTAAACTTCAAAAATAATGTTTAATATATGAAAGTTTATCTTGGGACATATCACTTAGTATCAAATTCATTTTTTAATGTACGTGTTTTTAGATTTGAACCTAAGAGTGTGGGTCTGGGGAACCTTAGTTAGAATTAGTGCAAGGTTTAGTTATTTTTTGGGATTAGTTTTGTTATTTTTTAGGATTGGTATGATATAAATTTAGTGAGAACCCTCGGGAAAAGTCTAAGTATATAGTGACATACTAAAATTTTGGTTAAGTGTAGAGTTTTTGGTTTATTAGCATGAAATACCTTCTTGGATACAAACAAGTGGATACGGGATATAGAAAAAATGCACCTAGGGGTAATAATCTTAAAAAGGTTGGTTGGGTACTAATTCAATCTTCACTTGGTGTATGACAAAGAGGAAAAACTACACACTTAGTTTAACAATCCTAGGTGATATGATTTGGCTATTAACATACTCTTTATTAACTATTATGAAGGATTTAAATTAAATTTGAGGATATAATATATAATTATCTAGGTTAGAGAATCTAATAAGAATATGACCATGGAAAACCAAGTTTAAACAAAATAAGTTATATATTGATCCAATTATATCATATTTGTATAGGAATGAAGAGTAATACAATGAATACAATAGGGGGTGTATTTTAGTTAAAAAAAATAAACTAAAAAGAATAACCAGACCAATTTTTATAAAATTTTACATATATAGTTTTTTCAAACTTCATATTATAATTAGGAGAGATAGTTCATCCCAAATCAAGATTATAAATCAGATAGATAGTTAGTCTGAATATCAGAGTTTAGAAAAGTATAGAATAGGAAAAACTTTTCTATTAAATTTCACAACACAAAAAAGTTTACTTATAAAATAAAGTAAGACTTCATAAAGTTGTCAAAAAAAAAACTTACAAAACTTTATAAAAGATTGGTCTATGCTTTAACCATTATAGTTATGGATGTATATAACCCATACTTTAGGTATCCATGGTTTTAACCAAACTGAAAAATTTGGTTTTCCTTAAGAAAGCAAATCCTTGATACTAAGATAGGAATAACTATGTTTCCCTAGCCATGGGAACCCTTAATCCCCCAAATCATACATATATTTGTCTTCCTATCCCTAGAATCTCTTGATCAAACCCAATTGGATAAATGATCACAAAACACAAATGTTATTAAGGTATTAACAAATAAAACTCTTCTGAATTCCTTAAGAAAAAGACTCTCAAAATATTACAATAGTGATATCAAAGTAAACATAAGTTAAAACTCTTAAAATAAATCTTGATAGTCACTGATGAAAAAACTTCCTCCTACTTGATCACTACTCCTATTTATAGGTAAATATCCAACAATTTTATTTTTTAAACCACAAAGGTGGTTTCAATGACCTCAGAATAAACTCCTTTGAATGATCAGTATGTATGTCTGATGCTCGTTAGTTTATACACCATCATATTGTAACTATATTTCATATTGCGGAATGAATTTATTTGTTAAAAAAATTATATATCTCCATATCCAATATTTAAGGAAAAGACTATCTGGAAAATATTTTTTCTTATATATGGAAAATGTTTATCTGAAAGTCTTAATACAACATCATCAATTTAGAATAAGTTATATTCTAAATGTAGTTATTTTATAAATATTCATCTATAAATATATGTTATGATCTTTTCTAATAGTAGAATAAGTTCATCAGAATACAATAATTTATATCCACATGATAAATTGATATTCTTATATCTAAAAAATATATATTTTCTGAAAAAAAATCCCAAAACCAAGGAATTATAAAAGTTAGTAAAACATATACTTTAATAAATGTATTCTGATTTTCAAAAAAAATTTGAAAGTGTTGAAATATATTTTGACTCAAAAATATCTTCCTTTTCAAAAATAAAAAACATATCTTTTATAAGAGAAAAATTTTAATGAGAAAAACTCACTTCCCCTGTGTTATAAATCTTCCCTTTTTACCTTCAAAATCCCCCATTTATTTTACAATTTAGAACATACTAATTTCAATTTTTTTATAAAATTATCTTCATAAAATTTTTAAATATTTCTCCCCCTTTTTTATTTTTATAAATAAGGGTTTTATAGAACTTAGAAAGTATACCTAAAATTTTAGGGAAGTAAATTTATACAGAAAATTATAATTCCTACAATAAATTAGATATTCATTAAAAAATAATGGAAATATATAACAAAAAAAATGGAAACATCTATAAAATTGAATTATAAAGAACATAAATTCCAAAATATAAACATCCATTAAAAATTAGTTTGAGTTATTACAAAAATAATTTTCAAAGAGTTCATAGAAAAAATATAATCATTTCTTCATGAGGTCGTTGATGATAATCTTCAGATTCATAACATCCTGCTGATATTTCTGTGACTTAGAAAAATTTGTTTTCAAGTATACACCATATTATTATAGAACATTGATCTTAGTATTTTCATGTTTCAGAAAAAAGATACCCTCTTATAAAGATTTTACTTCTAAAGATTCATCTTGAGAATCTTGAAGCATTGAAACTGATTTATTAAAATCTTCAACTTCTTCTTCTAAATATCATACTTAAACTTGATCAACTCCTTGAATTCTAGCTAATTTTTTCAAATTTCAAACTTATCTACTAAATAATCAAATTTATTTGATAACTTAACAAAATAATCATCTTTATTCATAACCTCAAATTTTAGACTATCGATTGCTATTGTGTTATAAAAAACTTCTCTATGCATAGTTCTTATAGCATTGGATGCTATTTTTATTAATCCCCAAACATTCTCAATTATATCATCATAAAATTTTAATTCATTTTCAAATCATCACTTCTATCTAATAAATTATTTCAACTTTCTTCTATTAGAACAAACTCTTCCTATGAAGTCTTTGAATTCCACTTAATTATGAATAACCAATTTTGAAATATTTCTCATTGAATTTGAATTTTCAAAAATATCAAAATTACTTTTTATATACTTGAATCTTACATAAATGTATAGAAAAAATTACATTATATCATCCAATGTTTGAATAAATTAATTGAGATAGCTAAGTTTCATCTCTATTCTAGGAAAAGTATTTCAAGGAGAATTTATGGAATTGGATGAAACTTTTGGAAGTTGATACCTTTAAAAAAGATAAGTTTCAACTTTCTTAGAAACTTGTTTATTACTACCATCATTAGAAAGTTACAATATTAATATTTCCTCTTTTTCACCAGTATTACCAGATTCACTATGATCTTCAGCATCATCACCATCATTTCCAATAACAATATCATCAATATCATACCCTTATCTATTCATAATTTGGAATCTAGAATGATGCTCAATTTTTACATATCATTTTATATCTAAAAAATTCAAAGAAACAATTTTAATTGACTTCATAGATAAGTAAACTGACTAGGATTCTAATAATTCATCAATATTTAACCACTCTTTCAATTCTTGAACAATTTTTGATTCTTCCTTAATATATTCTTTCCTAGAAAGGTTTTAGTAAAAATATATCTCAAATTATCACTATCTTTATCATCTTGATTAACCACAACAACCACCTTTTATTTATCCATAGATAAATGTGGAATTGATAAATTTGAAGAATGAACTTTTGGAATTTCAGAATAATGACCTTATGGAAAATCAGACATATGAGATTTTCCTTTTGTAACAACCTCTACCCTTACCTTAATACCATTTGTTTTCTTAAATAAATATCTAGAAAAATTTTATTATCTTTGTTTTTTAGCTATCTTCTTCTTCTTTTCTTCTTCCCATAGATTTTGATAATTCTTTTCCTTTAATTCCAAAGCCTCTACTTTATCTTACCCAAAAGTTAGATCAATAAGATTATTATCCTCTTTATTCTTTATAAAATATAAGAATGATTTATCTGAAATTTTCTTAGTTTTATTGGAATTTCACGAAACTTTTTTACTTCTTTTATTTTATTAAACATAGCTTTAAGTTGATCCAACCTTTATTCCAAAACAACTTTTCTTAATTTTTAAATAATCTTATTTTGGGAAAATTCATACATTAACTTCATCTTAAAAATAGTCTCTTCACTAATCAAAGATATCTTATTTGTTATAGTTGTTGAAAAATTGTTAATTTTAATAACAATCATAATGTTTAACAATAACATGTTGATAAAAACCGGATAAAAAATCAATTTTACTTTCAATGATACTGACTTAGTTACTTCAATCATGTTCAAAACATATTTTACCAAATAAAATTTCGACATGATGTAAAAGAAATACTAGACATATATAACTTTAAGTTTCTAAGTATCCCTATCACCTTTTTAGGGATCAATTTTTTTTAATCCAAATAGTTATAATCCAATTTTATGTATTGAAATTAAATGCCTTCCGAACTTTTTTCCTTTGAAGGAAACAAGGAAGCTTCAAACTTCTCCTTCTCAAAAGTTACTAACTTTTTAGTAAACTTATATATAATATGATTTTATTCACCATATGATATAATTTATACTAACTCAACTATATGATTGATATTAAACTTATACTTAATATCAAATAACTCAAAAGTTACAACTTTTAATATATATTCTTATGAAATAAAAATATATGAATAAAAATTCCTTACCAACTCTGGATAATGAAGGTAAAACTCTTCCTTATCAACACATAAAGATTATAAACCTTAAAAAATAATAACTCTATTCATAAATGAATCATAATTACCACACCATAACTTATTGATCAACCTTTATTTCACTAGAACACTGATAGAAATATCACTTGAAGAATCCATAAATTCAAATAGAGAATCAGACGAATCACCAAAGATCAAATAGAGGAGAATTAGAGGGATGATGGATATTACTAGGAAGAAGAAATAGGGGATAAGATATGAACCCACCCCTATATATATAAGATATAAATATAGATGGTTTGGCTTCCCTAGATATAACAATTGATATTAAAACCCTTATTTTTATGAACAGATCACAAAATTTGATAAAAAAAATATTTTTGAACTCTTTTTTCGTAGGTTTGTTATATATATTTTACCAGTCGAATATTTTTTTTGATAAAATATATACTTTTTGAAAGAATTTTAAAATAAGTACAAATAACCTAAAAATTTATACAATAGATAGAAGTTGAAATAGAATATTTTGAAAGTTAAATTTTATCGATAAATTTATAAAACTTATATCAAAATATTATTTAGGAATATTAACTTCTTAGAATATTTACAAAATAAATAAATTTTAGAAGACAAATAAAATTAAAGTTTTTATAAAAAATATTACATCTGAAAAAATATGTAACAAATTTTTTTTACAGGAAATAATTTATAATTAAAAGTTTGTAATAAAAAATTTTGTAAATAAAGTTTTCCTTAGAATAATTTTGTGCTGAATATTTTTATTAATAAATATTTTTATATTAAAATTATTATTAAAAAAAATGTGTACAAAATTTTTTTCTTAGCAATGCTTCATAAAAAAATTCTTATAAAATATTGTTTGGAATTTCTTGTAACAAAATTTTTCTGAGAGAGAGAAATTTGAAATGCATAAAATATACCCCCCCCCCCATTTTTAAGGTGTTAATTAATATAAGGAGAAATTTTAAATAAGAAATATATATAAATGATCATTTTTTATCAACCATTCCTAGCTTTTTTCTAATATATTCGAATATATCAAAATTAATGGGTTCTCTAAAAATATCAGTAAGTTGTTCTTGTGTTCCAATGATTTATAAAATGATATCTCCTTTATGTGTATGATATTGAATTAAATTGTGTCTTATATATATGTTTTTATGTTTTTATTTATGTTTTGGTTCTTCAATTAAAGTAATGGATTTTGTGTTATCACAAAAAATTGGTTTTTTACTAAAACTTAGGCCAAAATAAGGGAGTGTGTGTTTCATCCATGACACTTGGGCACAAAAACTTCCAACTCCCATATATTCTTATTCAGTAGTGTAAAGTTATACATAATTTTTTTTCTAACAAGAATAACAAATAAAAGCTTCACCAAAAAAATAATAAGTTCCAGATATACTTTTTCTATCCATTTTATATCCACTAAAATCAGCATCTGAAAAAATTTTAGATTTAAAATCATTTCCATAAAAATAAAATATTCCAAGATCCATAGTTCCCTTAAGATAATGAAAAATTAATTTCACTACTTTATGATGGGACTATTTATCATTAGATGGATATATTTCACATAATCATACAAAAAAAAAACAAATCTAGATGACTAGGTATAAGATAAATTAATCTACCAATCATTCCTATAAAAATATTTTGATTAATTGGTTTACCAAATTCATTAAGACATAAAGTATTTAAGTTTAATATTGGAGTAATTATACTTTTAGTGCTATAATATCCCAATTTATCAAGAATATATTTTATTTACTTATGTTGGGATATAAAATTTTCTTCCAGTTTTTGTGAAATTTGAAAACCAAGAAATAAAGTAAGTTCACCATTATGCTCTTTTCAAACTCAGATTTCATAATACCCGCAAAAGAATCTTTAATATATTTTTAAGTTGATACAAATATAATTTCATTAAAATAAATTTTAACAGTGTTTTTGTTTTTGGAAACCTTTTTAATTTGATTTTTGGGAACTATACCTCCCTTAAAAAAATGTTTTGTAATAAAAATTCAGTTAATCTATTATAATAGTCTCCATGGGATTGTTTAAGTCCGAAAATTTCCTTATTAAGTCTAAATACATGATCTATAGATTTTTTATTTTCAAAACTAGGGGTTTTTTTCAACATAAACTTCCTCTTGTACATATATATTAAGAAAAAAACCCTTCACATCCATTTGAAAATGTTTAAAAATTTCGACATGCTACATAATCCATAAGTATACGGATAACTTCATATATATAAAATGGAGCATAAGTTTGTTCATAGTTTATAACTTATTGTTTATTATAACCATTTACATTAAGTCCTACTTTATTTTGAACCGTGAATCTATTTTCATCACACTAATTAAAAAAACATTTTACACCAATTACAGGAGAATCATTATTTCATTCAACTAAAGACCAAACTTGATTCCTTTCTAATTGATTAAGTTATTCTTGCATAGAGTTTATCCAATATTCATTACCAAAAGACTCATTAAGAGTCCCAGATTCAAATTGTGATAAAAAATCACAATTTTCAACTTAATTTCTTATGTAATTTCTAGTTCTGACTAGATGATCTACATCACCAATGATATTATCAATAGGATTATTCCTAGTGATTAATAGATTTCTTGGGTTTATAAATTTTTTTTCTTCAAAAAAAGGTTGAATTTATTCTTGAGGTATAACTTCAAAAATATTTTATTCAATTTTTCTCTCATAAGTATAACTTTCCAACATGGGTTGAAAATTATTTTTAGAAATAACATTTGAAGATACGGGTTGAGGTTTTTTAAAAACAAAAGGATCTGTTTCATCAAATTTAACATGAACTGTTTCCTCAATAGTAATTTTATTTTTATTAAAAACTATATAAGAATTACTTGTAGTTGAATATCCTAGAAAAATTCCCTTATTAGATTTTGGAGAAAATTTGTATAGATTATCATTAGTATTCAAAATGAATACTTTGCATCCAATAACTTTGAAGTAAGAAATTTTTAGTTTTCTTCCAATAAAAAATTGATAAGAAGTTTTATTAATAAAAGGTCTTATTAAAACATTATTTATATTATAGAAGGAATTACTAACCACTTCATCCAAATAATGTTTATAAATTGAGTATTCACTCAACATGGTTATAGTATTCTCCTGAATAATTATATTTTTTTCTTTAAACTACACCATTTTTCTATGGAGTTCTAAGTGATGATAAGTTATGTATTATAACTTTTTACTAAAAAAAGTTTCAAATTAATAATTTAAAATTATCCTCCATAATCACTGTGAATAGTTACCAAAGGAAGATTGTATCATTCTTAACATGGACCATAAAAGTTTTAATGAATAAAAAGGCTTCCAATTTTTTTTTCTAGAAAATAGACCCATGTATATCGATTATAGTCATAAACTAAAACATATATATAGAATTTCCCAATAATAATTACAGTTTTTATAGGACCAACTAAATCCATGTGCACTAATTGAAAATCATCAAAACTTGAAAGTTTACTAATATATTTAAAATTTAACTTATGTATCTTTCAAAATTGAAAAGAATTATAAACTTTATAAGGATTAAACTTGAACTCCATTATATCTATAAGTAGTCCTTTATTAGATAATTTAGCTAAAGTTATAACATTATAATGTCATAAAATTTTATGAAAAAAACAAGATTGGTCTTTCATTATACTAATTCAAGGTAAATCTTGGCCTCTAAGGTCTTTTAAATTCAAGGTGTAAGCATTATCATGCTTGTTGGAAGAAAGAATAAACTTATCTTCTAAACTATTAACAATAAATTTATCATTCTTGAAGTCCATAAGATAAACCTAATAAAATAATTTAATTATATAAATAAGTTCATTTTTAATACCCATAAAAAATAATACATTTGAAATTAAAGCTATATTGAGAAGAATAATATTTCATATTCTAATAATTTCTCCTTGAGAATTTTCACCAAAAGTGACTTTTCCACCATTAATTTTAATAATATTATTTAAGCAATCTTTATTCCCAGTAATATTTCTAGAAAATACACTATCCATGTACCAAATGCTATTACTATTGGTAAGCTTATTATTTTACTAAATTTAATAAGATTATAATTTTGGAACCCAAACCTTCTTAGGTCCAACATTATTAAAAATAATATTTCTCTGAATCCATATCTATCCAAACTTATTATAATGAGAATTTGTTAATTCTTTATAAAAACATGTTTTTTTGAAAGCCTAAATATTTAACTTTATTTAAATAAAATTTATTTTTCCAATGTCCTCCACTTATACATTTAGCAAAAAATGGGGCACTTTTTTAGAATGAAATTGTTGTTTGGAAAATTTTATTTTATATTAGTAAAACCAAATACAGATAAATTCCTATGAGATTTTTTCTGTAAATTTTATCAATTTTTTTACCAGTGGTAAATTTTGATAGTAACTTTTTCAGACTTGAGATTACAGAATTTAGTTTCACAGCTAAATTTTTATCCTTAATATATGTAGTAATAGAATTATTTTTTTATAACTCTTTGGAAAAATTAGTTTTATCAAGATTATATTTCTCTAATTATTTTGAAAGATTATAAATTTCAGTTGTAAGTGTAGAAATTTTTAAATTTTCTTTGGAAAGTTTTTCCTCATCAACATCAAGTTTTTTAGAAACTTTATTATTTTTCTCTTTTAAAAAAGTTGAAAAAATTGAAACTTACTCAAAGACAGGTAAAGTATATTCTTCATCTGATGATATATAATTATCCTCAATTTCACTATCAGGATAATTTATATTGAAAATAAGGTTTGTTAAGGTTTCGGCAGACACCTTATACATTAAGAAATTGTAATTCTTTTGAGTTTTATAAAATAAAACAATATTATTCTGATCTTCACTTTCACTATCTGAGGAAGTTTCTGAAGAACTATCACCTTCACTTTCACTCTATGTTTTTGTGGATTTCAGAATTTTCTTACTCTTATATTTATAATATTTGTAGAATTCCCATCAGAACTTATATCCTTCGTATATTTTCTCTTAATATTTTGATAATCTGGTCTTATATGACTAGGATTCTTTCAATCATAACATATAATTTTAGAAGAATCATTCCTTTCACTTTTTTCATTAAAATTATTCTTCTAATTGTATCTAAAATATTTCTTCCCAAAACTCTAGTTCATTATTTTGGAAAGATTATGTAACTCATTCTAATACTATTTATAAGAATTGCTATTTTTTTCAACCAGAACATTATATTTCTTTAAATAATTAGAAACTTTCATGATATATTTCTATTTCTTAGCAATAGTTTAAGTAAAAGAAAAAAATAATCAACTTTTTCTTTTCATTTTTTAGAACCTCTCTTCAATCTACCCTTATAATACACGAGAGTTCCTATCAAATCATCTTAGATCAACTAAGTAATCTAGTTTGTATCATCAAGATCTGTTATCTTATATTCCAACTATCATAGAATAATATCAATAATAATTTCAACCAAAATACAATCTATAAGAAATTTACCATCCATATACTTTAAACTATCAAAATTTTCATGAATCTATGATTCATCTTAGAAAAATATTCTTGGAGTAAGAAATAAAAAGATTGACAATCAGTTCTAAGAATTTATCTTCTAGTTTTCATAACTTTATAAGTACCAAAATAAGTAATTTAAAAGTATTCCAAATATTATTTTCAGTCTCACATGAGGATATCTGACTAAAGATATTCCTTCTTATAGAAAATTGAAAATTATTCCGTACATGATAATTCTTTTGATATTCAGGATTATCATGATTTTTAAAAGTAGAAAACTTTTTTAAGGTATTTGATAACTTCTAATTATCGTAAAAAAATTATATACCCCATTATTGATAATAAAGTTTCTTATACAATCTCTCTAATATTCATAATTTTCACCATAAAAAATTAATGGTATGCTAGGTTTAAGATTTTAAAGAGTTAAACCATTAAAACATTCCAATTTTTAAACAAGAAACATACTCTTTATATAAATACAAGTTAGTGTAAAAATAGTTTATAAAAGAACTTATAATACTTAAGAAAATTTCTTAAAATAAAAAATGCAAAAACTAGAATGTTAAGCATTATAACCTCCCATGATACCAAATTTTGGATCAAAGAATACTATAATGGATATAAGAGGGTGGGGGGGGGGGGGGGGGGTGAATTTTAGTTTAAAAAACTTTAAATATCAAAATAACCAATTTTTTTTTATTAAATTGATAGAGAGTTGATCCAAACTTCAAATAATTAATCAGAAAGAATGCGATACCAAAAAAAAACGTGATACAATTTATTATAATAAAATTTCAAGTATTAATCGTGGAAATTTTAATGTTATCATTAAATTGGTGGGTATAAATAAAATATCTTTTTTAAATATTTGAATAAATAATTATAAAGGGTTATTTTTAATACTAAGACATAGATAAAATTCAATATGTGTTGGTAAATAACTAATAAGTTCATTTTTTTCTTAAAAATACATTTTCTTAAGAATTTCCTTTTAGGTCCTATGAATTTTTTTATTTTAATAAACTAAATATATTATGGTAAAATGGTGATAAAATATATTTTATATCACTATATTAATTAGTAATTAATAATAAATAAAAATAATAAAAATTAATATTTGAAAAAAAATATTTTTATATAAAAATAGTTTTTCATTATTTTTTAAGTTTCCATTTAAATATTAAATTCCCAAATTTTATAATTTGAACTTTAAAAAATTAAATTAATTTATGGATTTATCATATCAAAATTATATTTGAATGTGTTTTTAGGATTTTTCTGAAAATATTGATTTTAGGTGAATATTATAAAATATCATTTTTCCAAATATAATGACTTTTAAGAAATTATTAAGATATAAGAATGAAATAAAAATTTATGATATATTTTTATTGAAAAAATATTAATTTTATAAGGAAAAATATATTTTTAAAAATATTAAGTTTAATTTTCAAAATAATATTTTACATTTTATAACATAAGTTAAATTTTTCACTAATTTTTTTTGTGTTATATATTTATTACATTAAAATTAAGTTTTATCACTCTTAAAATTTTAAAAATATTAATTGGTTTTTATATTTGGAATCATCATATCCAAATTATCTAATAAGGATAATATTATTTAAAAAAAATAAGTTACCGAGGTAAATAATAATTTACTATGGTAAAAGTTAATAATGGTAAAAGTTAAAAATAAGAAAAAAAGACAAAAATTATTAAAAAATGTCTATAAATGAGTTTCTTTCAGTCAATCTCTATATGTAATGTGTTCATAGAACTATAAACATCCTATGGATCCCATATTTGTGATGGTTTAGTGTGAATGTTGTTGTAGGCTTGGTTTCCAATGGCTGGAAGTCATTGAGGTTGTTTTTCAGTGATGCTTTAGAATGAACAATTAGGGAGTGGGTGGAAGGTCAGGAACATAACACCTTTTTTGGGGGATTTTTTCTTACTCTTAGACTCTTATGAATTTAATACATTCTTCATGGATCTTTCCTTTATTACATTATGTAATAGGTTACCTTTATGTTAGTAATTGGTCATTATCATGTATTGATGTGAACATATATATGTATTATAGGTTCTTTATCAATATGAACATCTAAATATATCAAATGTTCTCTATCAAAGTTAACAGCTATATGTACTAGAGATTCTTTAAATTGTTTCCTTATTACTTAACAATGCTTAATTTTAAGGGACTATGGTTTGCATCTGTGTATATGGGAAGTCTTTAGTTTATTTCCATCCATAAAAGTGATGAATGTTCATGGTGTTGGGATTAGACCCATAATAAGGGGTTCCTATGTATCAAGGTAAAAGAATCATGACCCACATAGTTTTATGATGCTTAATGGAACACATTTAAACTTTTAAGGTCATGTAAGAATGACAAATCCATGCGGTTTAATATCATGTGGTAAGGATGACTTGGAAAAAGGTGATAATAATGGTTAGTGAGGTGTTTATGCATGAGAATCCTTTTCTAGTTATTCTTGATAGAAATATGTTCTAATTATAATGAGTGGGGTTGGTTATTAGGAATGTGGACCACTGAAAAAAATATTATTTATTAAGGGGTATGGCCTAATAAAGTAAATATGATAAAACCCAAAGGGAATATGTGCCTCCAAGAAGAATCATTTTTTTATCATAGATATATCCAAATGAGGAAAATATCCAGGTAATATGGACTTAAATAAAGGGAATCCAAAAATCATGAAAATATTTCAAGATGAGGCAAGGGTGTAAGTTACCCCCTGAGAAATATATCCCCATGGGGATAGAAATTTAAGATTAATGATGTTGTGTTTGAACCACATGGAGGAATCCTATATATCTCATTGAAACATGAATCAAATCCCATGTATTTCAATTGAAACAATTTAAGGTCATGCGATAGGACTATACCATTGAGTTTAACATCATGCAGTAAGGATGTTATCATTATATTTTACATCATGAGGCTAGGATGTTGGCCACACAGTTTAATGTTATGCTTTAGGGATTTATTTTTCATGAATGTTGTGACCAAAGAGGATCAAATAGGGATTACACATATGGGTCCACCGTGAGATTAAGAATGAGGGATTACACCTAATAGGATGTCTAATAAGGTATTTTTAATTTTGATAATTTTATAATCAAATCTCATATCTAAGGCCACATGAGTCTTGCTCGGTGTGAGAAATAATAGATAATATAAGATCAAACTCATTGTATGTAAGTACACAATTAAATCTGAATGAGGATTATGCATTGAGGTTTCCCAAGTCTCTTTCTCTCTCCTCATCCCATTGACAATTCATGGTTGATGAAATCAGAAATGATAATGATACTGGGACTTATACCAAGTAATTAAGCACAATGTATCATTTTAATTGTGCTAATATCATGATAAACTAATATCTTTAAGACCACATGTGTCATGGTTGATGTGAGAAAAAAGAAATAATGAAAATTGAGCGCATTGTTTGAGAGTGAAAAAATAAATTTGGAAGGGGCTTAAACCTAAATAGGATGCCCATCCACCGTCTTCCTGCTCACTGATAGGATGGGTGGGATATAGAGGAAAATGGGTTATGGCCCCCTACAAGAATGGATAGAGGCTTAATTTAAAATGTATTCGATATTCTTCTTTACTTTATAGACAAAAAATAAATCCATCATCGAGCTAGGAGATATTTATCTAGGATCCTCCTGATAGGGACTTTTGTTATCAAGGTAATATATGATCATGATTCCCCAAATGGTTTTACCTTTACCAGAGAGTAATTCCCAATAATTATTTTATCAAGGGAACCACAAATCAAAGTCTTTCACACTAGTGTGTATTCCTAGATCATGCACATCTGAAGGCCTTAGAGGAGGTATTGGTAATTGGAGGCCTAGTAATGATAATTGAGAAAATTAATTCTCTACTATTGAAGCCAAAGTGTTCATGGTATATCGGTATGGGAGTAGAAGATGGTGGTTCAACTATGTAAATGATCTCAAATAGTAATTCTAACAAGTGATAATAGGGTGAGTGGAAGGTTTCACCCGAGTGATACTAGGGTGGGAAAATTGGTTCTCCTTAGTGAGGGTAACCAAGGTAGTTTTTTCTAGTGAGGGAGAATAAAATGTTTTTCCCAAGTGACGCTTTTTTGAAGTGGTTCCCTAATGATACTAGGGAAATATGATACTCTAGGAAATACAACTTGAAGAGTTTCACCCTAGTTATGGGTGGTCTCCATGAATGATTTTGGAAAGATGGTTCTCAAGTGCGTGATCAGATAAAGGTCCTTCACCCTAGTGTTTATGGACTAGGGGGAAGAGTTTCCTCATAAGTTTTCTTATTTAAAAAGCACTGGGGAACTCAATTAACCTATATTTTGGTTAATTTACTTTGGATTTAGGATTAAATAATCTACCTAAAGGGATTTGAGGACTTGGGATCAAGACTTGGGGCACAAGATTAGGGTTCTTGGGCGAGGAGAGCTTCGAGTCATCTCTTTAGCTTCTAAATGTATTAAATGTGGATCCAATGGGTCTTATTTATAGAAAAATCCAAAACCTTTGGGGAATTTAGTTTGGTGTACAAGTGGTGCACAAAGTTATGACTTTTTGATGAATGGTGGGAATGCAAGTGGTGTTTGCAAGGCTAACTTGGGTGAAAGTGTTGGGAAAGCTCCAGGGTTTATAAGTAATTTAGTGTTCCTTTCCCTTAGGATTTTTCCTTATTTACTTGGGTATTTTTTTAAAAGTATTAATCCTTTTCCAAAATAATGTTACTAATAAATACCCCCTCAGGATTGAATTCGATTAGAATAAGGAGGATTTAATCCCAAGGTAAAATTGACCCTATCATGACAATAATTTCTAAAAATTGAGAAGTTTTTCACTTAAGGACGATATGAATCACATTAGTTATGCATGTAAGTGTCAAAAAAAAACTAGATAGTGCATATGTCTCATGAAAAGAGTGCATGATAGTGAACCATGTGATGACTATAATTAGAGGGTGAGGGTCCCTCCATCCGTAACTTGGATTCATTGTAATAAAGAGATGTCAATTTCCATTCACCCATGTGTTCATGACACCTTGAGGTATACAAAAATCTAGGGGGGATTTTTCCATCTCAAAACAAATGATGTTAAGCATAAAAGATGGGAAAACATCTCAAGTGAAAGTTTTAGGTGACACACTAGGGTGACACATTTGAGAAAATACATTTGAATGAAGTACTTGTATGAATTAATTTGTGTAAAGTACTTGAGTGAATGACTTGGGTGAACTAATTTGAACTTGGTCATTTCTTTTCCCTGTGGTCCTTTCCTTTGATTGAATTTTCCTCAGTGTATTTATTTTAATTCTTATCTTATTTGTAATAATATATTATTTGTTTTTTACAGGAAAAAAATGTCTCTAGATATTGTCACTGTCTCAATTGAGGAAGTTCTACTTGTATCCATGAAATGATCAATATTTTTGTGTTAGGATGTTATCAAAGATACAAAATTTTCTTATCATGAACTACAAATATACTAAAGGAATACCATCAAGAATATCATGAATCTAAGCTCCTTCTATTGTAATAACTTCTAGTTCAATGAGTAATCAAGCATGACTAGAGACACTATTTATACCAAGGGTTATTATGTCAATGAAGGGGGAACACAACCAGTATGCTTGATGAAGCATAGAAAAACCACCTCAGATATAAAAACTCACATTCTTGATCCCAAGACACATTGTCTCTCATCCATTTTCTATCACTTTTCCATCGATCAATTGAAATGTTGGAATTGAGAATGAGATATTTGCGAAAAGGGTGACGTCGGGTCAGAATGGATGTCGGAATTCTAGGTGCATAAGAAATGCGATGAATTGAAGGATGATCTTTATGAATTAAAAATTTAAAAATATTTATGGGTTTATGAAAAAAATTTATATAAGAAATATGACTTGGTTTTAGAGTTTTTAAGAAAAAGGAGTCCATAGATGAACTCTTTACACCTAACACATTGAGAAGTGGGAATTAGTTTTTGGGAAATCTATAAAGTCATGGGGGAACCTATCCTTGAGGATATGCATGATTAATTCATTCCCCCAAAGGAAACTTGGGAGGATTTTGATTAAACACCCCTGTTGTCACATGAATTGTTGAAGATTCTTTCAAAAATTATTTGGAAGGATCCCCATATACGTGATGATGTTTATTTTAATTTAAGGATGCAAGAATTCTTGGATCCACATGAAAGTGGGAAACGTTTCTACAACCCAATATCATTCACCACAATGGAAAATTGGAGAATCCCAAGTAAATACTAGATTGTATTAGAACATGGTTATTATAAAGAGTGAGATTACAAAGCGAACCCTAGCACCCATTATTAGAACCAATTGGAAGTATTTTTGGTAATGTGGATGAGAAATTAACTACTTCTAGTATGTGACTCCCATATTGGTGTCCGACTAGGTTCATTTGTTATGGTGTGTAAGCTAGCACAATGAGAATATATAGGGTTGGAAGTACTACTATTGGAAAATATCCATAAGTGTACACAACATGTCCTCATAGAAAAGAAGAAATTATATATTTTTGGTATGTTTTAAGATTTATGGGTATTAGTGGGGGAATATTTTAATGTATATGCAGTCCTTATGTAATTTATTATCCATGAGTGATGATTCATCCCTTTCATCCAAGTTGTCTCTGAAATTCAGTATTTATTTATGAAGTGTACAAGGATTTCAATTTTATTCTCAAAATTAAATTTCTTTCCATACTTTGATACTTATAATAGTATAATCATTGATTATATATGTGACAGATATGAGGAAAAGACATATATTATGGCCTTGAGAGACCATGTTGATCACACCATGATTCACTATTTCATTTTCACCCTTACACCACTATTTTAAACTGAATTTTTATTGTAAATTACAAATATAATAAAAAAATTAAATTCATTTTTTATTTAATTATTTTGTGTTTATCACTGTTAAAAATGACAATATTACTTATTTTGATAATTTCATTGTAGGTGGAGGTGATTTAGAGTCCCCAGAGATGATCCAGAAGGAAAATGGGCCAAACTGCATGGGATCCCAAAGACATCTGTCAATTGTTTTAAACATTCAGTAGAATAAATGCCTCAAAATGGGAGGAAAATTTGTGGTCCGATCTAAAAATTTATTTTATACAACTCATCTCAAGAAACCCAATACTAATCCTTCCATTTGGTGTCCCATCTAGGCTGATCTGTACAGCAAACCGAATCTGCACGAAGTCAAAAGTGGTGTGATGTGATATGTCCATATCATTGGATGTGATTTTCCAAATGGTTCGAAACTTTCAGTAGAGATATTCTGGATTTGGGGATACAACTTTTTAGTTCTTTTAAAAAGTAGATAAGACTGTCTGGCCATCAAAAACCATGGTACAAGTGGTTTTAATAAATTTGTGTGCCCAAAACCACCGTCCAATTTTCCTATAAAATGGAACCTTGGGCTCCCCATTTTCAAGTTCAGAAAAGGAGTGAAGTTATGACAATTTGGAGTTCCATAGGAGTCCTCTCCTCATCTTATAAGTTCTGGAGGACCCTATCCTCATTGTGGGAGCAAGAATGAAGAAGGGGTTCAACCTGAGCTTCCTCCTCCCGATGTCGAGCTAAACGGTGGGCGTTCATTATGAGGGAGCTACACACATGTCAAGGGAGTTCCAACGCATATATTAGCTACTAGTTTGGATTAATTTTGGTGTTGAAACATTTCATTCCATGTATCTTACATGATTTCTTATTTGAATTATTTTTTTGATACATGTGATCGTTATGCTCTTAATTTCTAACCGATCGGTGTGATGTTTTGAGTGCCTAATTTGTGTTGTTCTGATTGAACATCACAAGAATAATTTTCATACCCAACTTCTTGAGATTTCAATATTATTTGGAAACTCTTATTCCATGCATAAGTTCTGTATCTTGAAAATACAATTGTTAATTCAAGGTTTGGTTTTTTAAGCATTGAAATAAAAGGTTAGAAATTAACCGGGATTCCAATTAATTTCAACCAAAGAATCACTCCAAACATGAATGAATATATATGAAAAATGAACTTGAAATGTGTTTATTAGAATTAAAATGACTCCTTTGTCTTATATTTTTCAAAATACACTTGGTTTGGTCAACTATTAAACTCTTTAAGTTAAGTTATTTTCTCTAAAATGTTTTTAAATCACCCCATGTTTTAGTACTTTTTATTAAAAACACATACTCTAAACCTACCAAATCTCCTTTAGAGATGACCTAGGGTACACCCTATACTATAAATCAACCATAAAATTATAATCAATTTGACGTTTCATGACAACACGGTCAAATTTTGGCGCCGTTTCTGGGGAGCGCTTTGATTTTTAGTGGGTGTTTTTGATAATATTTTTTTAATTTTTTTGAATATTTATTTGTTTTATCTTATACCTTTACCTATATTTTTGTGTTCTAATTTATTTAGTTTTTAGGTTTGGTTCATGACATGTTCCACTTTATTATACTTACCACCTTTAGAACCTGAACTAGAGAGGATCTTACATCAGCGACACCAAGATATAGAAGAGAACCCTTTGAAGGAGGACACACAAAACATCGACACTCTTCTTGATCCTTCTACTTATTCCACTGAAACTCACATTAAAACTGAACAAAACTTGCATAAAATTGATGAAAAATACCTAATATTAAAATAACTAACCTCACCTGATGTTGATATCCAACCCACCTATATTCAAATACAAGGTGACACACCTAATTTTGATCTTAAATCCGATTTAATTCATTTTTTACCAAGATTCTGTGGACTCACTAGAGAAACCACATAATCATTTAAAAGAATTTAACAATGTGTGTTCTACCTTAAAAATTTATAATTTAGTTTAAGAACAAGTAAATCTTACGCATTTCCTTTTTCATTAGAAGACACTACAAAAGACTGGCTTTACTATGTTAATTCACAAATTAGAGGCTGGGCGGACATGAAACGTATTTTTATTAAAAAATATTTCCCAGCCTATCGAACCGAAACTATAAGGAAAGAAATATGTGGTATAATAAAATCACAAGGTGAAACATTACATGAATATTGGGAACGATTTAAAAGGTTATTTTCAAGTTGACCACACCATTTAATAAGTGATGAACTTTTAATTCAGTATTTTTATGATTTTTTAATTCTAATTGATCATAACATGATTGATACTGCTGCATGTGGTACACTTGTAGATAAAACCCCAATAACTGCAAGGAAACTAATTGAGAACATGGCACAAAACACTCAACAATTTAGTTCACGGTCCAGTGTACTCATTTGAGGTGTAAAGTACTGAATTCAAGAAGAAGGTGAACACAAAGTTTGAAGAATTAAGTACCCTTCTTCGACCACTCACTCTTTCCCAAGGAAAATCCCAATATCCTCCTCCCATACATTGTGTAATATTCTATTTTGATACCCACTACTCTGACCAATGTCCTTAATTGAGAGAAACATCTGAGAGTTGTGAGGCTATCTTTCCAGGATTCCCCTATAAACAACCCTTTAGGAAAGAACCTTACTATCCATCTAACCCTGGGTGGAAAGAAAACCAAGATTATAAGAAAGGGGGATATTCAAACCAACCTCAACAATAATAGTACCAATAGGGTCAGAGTAGTCATCCACCACCACCACCCAGAAATCCTCAACCACCCCAAAGTCCTTTCTAACAACCACCTCCAAAACCTGAGCCTAGACTAGAAGATATGATGAAACAAATGTCTTACAATAATCTTCAATTACAATAGACCACTAAAGCATCCATACAAGACCTCAAAACCCAATTATGCCAACTAGCTAACTCATTGGGTGAAATTCAATGTCATGGGTCGGGTAAACTACCCTCTAAACCAGTAGTTAACCCTAGGGATAAAGAAAATGTTAGTCCCATCACCCTTCATAGTGGAACAAAACTTAAAAGCCAAATGACCCCTTAATTAGATTCATCCCATCATAAGGAAACTTCCATCACAACCACTGGAAATTTTCTAAATGAGGTAGAACCTTATCCTGAGAGAATCCCTTCCAAAGGAAAGAGTGTTTCTGTTAATGAGTCACCTAGACCAACCATTCCTCTTCCATTTCCTCAAAGGTCCACCCAACCAAGAAAATAAAAAGAAACATAAATTGATAAGGAAATATTGAAAATTTTCAAAAATGTGTAGGTTATCATCCCCTTGATTGATGTCGTGAAGAAAATTCCACGATATGCCATGTTTCTAAAGAAGATGTGTACACACCGAAGGTGACTTCATAGGGATGAAAAGGTGATCTTGGGGAGGAACATTTAAACATTGATAGATCCATCACTTCCCACCAAGTGCAATGATCCTGGAACATTCTCAATTCTATGCACCATAGGCGAGTATTATTTTTCTAATGATATGATTGATTTGGGTGCCTCTATTAATGTGATGTCTCACTCATTTACTCTTATATTCAGTTTGGAGAACTGAAGCCCAATAGAATTGTCATTCAATTAGAAAATCGTAGTACAACCCACCCTTATGATTTGTTAGAGGATGTTCTTGTGAGGGTGAAAATTTTAATTTTTCCTGCTGATTTTTATGTGCTAAAAATGGAAGATGATAGGATGAATGGACATGCCCCAATTATATTAGGGAGAACATTATTGAAAACCACCAAAAACATAATTAATGTTCATAATGGTACATTATCTATAGAATTTAGTTGTGACATAGTCCATTTCAACATCCTTGATGCCATGAATCACCCCTTAGAAGAACATTCCTCTCTCTCAGTACATTTAGTTGATGTAATCCCTTCTTCTGAAAACAATTCTTTTCATTACCCCAATCACCTTTATGAGTTTTCATCTTTGATTTAATTTCTTGATAATGAATCATGCATTAATTGTTGTAGTGGTCTAGAAAAGTGTCATGCATGTTTATTAATTTATAATTTCTTGAACACTGAGGATCCAATGACCATCAATGATACTACTAAGCTTGTAAAAGCCCATTCATCATCTGAGGAAGATACCATTGAGCATTTAGATGAGATTAGTGACCTCTCACTTTCAAAAACACTCCCATCAATCCAAAATCCCCCTAAACTGAAACTACAACAATTGCCTCAAGATTTAAATTATTCATATCTTGAGAATGGAAACAAGATGCCCGTCATCATTGCTAGTTCACCCCCTCCTACGCATGAATTCCAAATTCTTGGACTTTTGAGGGAGTATAAAAAAGCATTGGAATGAACACTTGCAGACATTACTAGTATTATCCCACCAGTTTTTACACATCATATTTTGTTAAATGATGAGGCTAAACCAATGAGGTAGGAACAACGTCGACTGAAACCAAATCTCTTAGATGTAGTTTAAAATGAAGTAACAAAATTATTGGCTGCTAGAATCATTTACCCCATCTTTGACAATCAATGGGTCTGTCCTATTCAAGTTGTTCCAAAAAAAACTAGTCTTACTATAATAAAAAATGAAAACAATGAATTAGTTCCAACTCGTGTGCAGAATAGTTGGCATGTCTGTATAGACTATTTCCGACTAAATCAACACACTAGGAAGGACCATTTCTCTTTTACATTCATTGAACAAATTCTAGATAGGCTAGAAGGGAAGTCCCATTAATATTTTATTGA
The DNA here is from genome assembly GCA_963277665.1 of Viscum album. Taxonomy (NCBI): domain Eukaryota; kingdom Viridiplantae; phylum Streptophyta; class Magnoliopsida; order Santalales; family Viscaceae; genus Viscum; species Viscum album. Next base: position 1,150,298,330 of record OY728128.1, read on the forward strand.
TGGTTATTCTGGATATTTTCAAATCCACACTATCACTGAGGATCAGGAAAAGGAAACCTTCACTTGCCCCTTTGGCACATTTTCATATAGGAGGATGCCATTTGGTTTGTGCAATGCTCCGTGTACTTTCCAGCGATGCATGGTTAGTATTTTTTTGGATTACCTAGAGAATTGCATGGAAGTATTCATGGATGATTTAACTGTTTATGGATCCTCTTTTGATAAATGTTTGAGTAGTATTGGTTCAATACTATGTCGCTGTATTGAAAATAATCTCATATTAAATTATGAGAAATTCCATTTCATGGTACAACAAGGTATAGTTTTGAGACATGTAATTTATGGGGATGGTATCCAAGTAGATAAATCAAAAGTAGATGTCATTTATTCCCTATCATTCCCAAAAAATGTACGGGATATGTAGTATTTCCTAGTTCATGCTATATTTTACCATCATTTCATTTGTGACATTAGTAAGATTTCACTCCCACTCTCCCGATTACTCCAAAAAGAAAAGGAATTTTTTTCATAAATAATGTGAGGAATCTTTTAATAAGTTAAAATTGAGTCTCACATCACCCCTCATAATCCAACCACCTCAGTGGGATTTACCATTTGAGATCATGTGTGACGCATCTAACTATGCAGTTGGGGTAGTCTTATCACAAATGTTCAATCGAGCTCCACATGTAATTGCCTATGACTCATGTACTTTGGACCCTTCCCAAGAAAACTACACCACAAATGATAAATAATTCCTTTCCATTGTGTATTCCTTGGACAAATTTAGGTCATACCTTTTGGGGTCTAAAGTCATTCTGTTCTCAGACCATACAACCCTCCGGTATCTCCTTAAGAAATCGGAATCCAAACCACATCTCATTTGCTGGATGCTTCTCCTTTAAGAATTCAATTTAGAAATTAGAGATAAAAAAGGAGTAGAGAATGTGGTGGCTGACCATATCAGTAGGATCCACCCATACTCGGACATTGAATCATCTACCTGTATTCCTATAAATGACATGTTTTCTGATGAGCAACTTTACCAAGTGAAAGATGCTGTTACTTGGTATGCTAAAATTGTAAATTATTTGGTATCATATTGCATTTCCATTGATTTAAACAAAAACCATACCATCTGTCTAAAAAATGAGTCCCATTGGTACATTTGGGACAAACCCTACCTTTTTCACACCTCTAGTGATCAAGTCCTTAGGTGTTGTTTTCCCAATAGTGAGTTTCAGTTCGTCCTTAGGTTCTTCCATACTCTTTCTTGTGGGGTCCACTTTGGTCCCCAATATATTGCTTGCAAGGTCCTCAATTATAGTATCTTTTTACCCACATTATTTTTTAGGATTCCTATGACTTCTGTAAATCTTGTCCTCACTATCTAAGAATGGGGAATGTCTCTAAAAGAAATGATATGCCACACAAACCCTTTATCTTCTATGAAATTTTCGATGTTTGGGGCATTGAATTTATGAGATTATTCCCCAATTCATTTGGTAACATGTACATTATTTTGGAAGTGGATTGTGTTTTAAAATTAGTAGAGGCACAAACTACAAGGATTGATGATTTTAAGGTAGTTGTGGAATTTTTGAGAACACAAATTTTCTGAGGGTTTGGATTACTTAGTTTCATCATTAGTGACCAGGGTTCTCATTTCTGAAATTTAACAATGCAATCTCTTTTACGTTGGTATGGGGTTAGGCATATAGTGTCTATTTCATATCACACAGAGGCCAATGGTCAAACTGATGTGTCAAATAGGAAGGTAAAACAGATTCTTGAAAAAATGGTTCAACCTAATAGAAAAGATTGGAGTCTTAGACTTGATTATTCATTATGGTCTTAACGTACTACCTTTAAAACTCCCATTGGCATGTCACCATATCGGCTAGTGTTTAGAAAGAGTTGTCACCTCCCTATTGAGATTGAGAACTAGGCCTACTCGGCTATTAAATAATGAAATTCTAGTCTTTCTGGTGTAGGTTATCAAAGGAAGTTATAGATTTAGGAGCTGGATGAAATGTTCAAAGATAGATATGAGAACTCCAAGATTTATAAGGAGCGAACTAAGGATAACCATGACCATCTCTTCATTCATTTTCAGTTCCACATTGGGAAAAAGGTCCTCCCATACAATGAAAGATTGAAGTTTTATCCAGGTAAGATTCGTTCCCATTAGTTTGGCCCATACACTATTACTAATGTATCTTTATTTGGTGTTGTTTAGGTTCAAAATTAAGAAACCAAGTAAACCTTCACTGTTAATGGGAAGCGGATGAAGCACTTCCATAAAACCCTTCCAGAGTTCCCAATGGAGGAACTCCATGTCTAAGAAGCAACATACCAATGACACCCACTAGGTTTTATCCTTCCTTTCCACATTCTATTTTATTACAGTGAGAAAATTGCACACTCTAAGTGTAGGGGATGGGTATATTCCTGGGTTAGTTAGTAATTTTCATCATCTTTCTTCTTTTTCTCTTTTTACCTTGCTGTATTGTATTTTTTCTTCCCCCTTACCCCCTCACCTTTGTTCCTAAATATTATTTTTTATATACCCACTTTATCATGGAAAATGCTTCCCATTTAATCATAGAAGTTATTGAAAATGAATTTGGAATTTCTGTATTTCTTGTTGTTTTAGAATTCAAAAAAAATCTGATGAAATGTGAATTTCAGCAAGAATTCAATACTGTGGTGTGAATTTATTTTGAAATTTAGTTCTTTTTCAATGATATAAATGGTTGTATCATTTTGAAAACTTTGAGAAGAATGGTGCCTTTTTTGTGAATAGTTTAAGGGAAAATTGTGTCACTTAATTTCTCCACACAACTTCTCACCCAAGCATGAAGTGTGAAAATACCTACTTAATAAAAGTTAAATATAAGTTAGGTTGATTTTTCTCTACTTTCGAAAATCATTTTTATATATGTTTGTTTCTTATCCGATCTATTTAATTATTATACCAGACTGACCTATGCATGTGTACCTATTATCCGACTATTATATGCCCTAAAAAAGGGTTGTATGTTGGGAAAATCTAATTCCACCCTTACTTGAACTTCTATATTTTTATAACTATTACAATTAGTGTCTTGAGGAGATCAAACATGGGTTTGGAGAAGAGTGTGAGATTTGTTCCAAGTGCAACTTTTGAAAAAAATAATAAATGAGGGGAGTGATGAAATGTGAATAATATGGGGATATATAGGTTAGGAGTTTATGGTTTGAATTTTGGGAATGCTTAGGTGAGTGGTTCTTGGAATTTTATTGCAAAGGATATAGGGCAGGTTCAGTGGAAAGGATCATACAAGTAGACAATTTTTAAAATAACTTATATTTACTCGATATAAAGTGAAAAGAATAACACGAAATGGATGTCACACATACACATGGAGAATTAGTTAAATAGTTATATTTTGAACTATTTTCTCAAATTTTTATCATTCAACACCTTGAATTTCGTGCTGATACAATTTTTGAGACATCATTTTGTTTGATCACTGAGCATAACTCTTCAGTGTGATTTATTCTTTGGTCACATTTCTATCAGGAATTAAATTTTTATTTAATGTTAAATATTTATGAATTTAGAAATATCTACATGAATAATTTTTAAAAATGTGACTTTTCCCAGGAGTGCAAATGTTTAGGTATGGGGGTGTGATCGCAACACGATTTACTATTTCATTTTCACCCTTACACCATTGTTTTAAACTGAATTTGTATTGTAAATTAAAAATATAATAAAAAATTTCACCTCATGTTGTATTCAATTATTTTGTTTTTATAACTATTAAAAAGGTCAATGTTACTTATTTTTATAATTTCATTGTAGGTGGAGGTGATTTAGAGGCCCCAGAGATGATCCAGAAGAAAAATGGGCCAAACTGCATGGGAGCCCAATGATATCTATCCACTGTTTTAAAAATTACAAACAATATGTATCTCTAAATGGGATGAAATTTTGTGGGGCGATGAAAAAATTTATTTTATACAACTCATATCAAGGATCCCAAGACTAATTCGGCCATATTTTTTTCCCATCCAGACTAATCTTTCTAGAACACCGAATCTGCATGAAGTCAAAAGTGGTGTTCTGTGATCTTCCAATATCTCCTGATGTGATTTCCTAAATGGTTCCAAAATTTCTGTGGAGATAGTCAGTAGGTGGGGATACAAAGTTTTAGTTTTTTTAAAAAGTAGATAAGACCGTCTGGCCATCGAAAACCATGGCACAAGTGGTTTTAATAAATCTGTGTGCCCAAAACCACTATCCAATTTTTCAATAAAATGGAACCTTGGGATCCCCATTTGCAAGTTCGTCTAAGGAGTGAAGTGCTTCCAATTTGGAATTATAGAGGAGTCCTATCCTCATCCTAGATGTTTTGGAGGCCCCTATCCTCATAGGGGGATCAATAATGAAGGAGTTCCACCCAAGCTTCCTCCTCCACCCGATGTTGAGCTAAATGGTGGGCGTTCATTGCGAGGGAGCTACACACATGTAAAGGGAGTCATGAAACATATATTAGGTACTGCTTTGGAGTAATTTTGGTGTTTAAACATTTTATTCCATGTAACTTACATGATTTCATATTTGAATGTTTGTTTTGATATATGTGATTGTTATGATCTGAATTTCTAACTGAACAGTGTGAGGTTTTGAGTGCGTGATTTGTGTTGTTCCAATTGGAACACAGAAGAATCATTTTAATACCCAAACTCTTGATATTTAAATATGATTTGGAATATATAATTCCATGAATAAGTGCTAGAACTTGACAATACGATTGTTACGTCAAGGTTTGGTTCTTTAAGCATTGAAATAAAAGCTTAGGAATTAATCAGGATTCCAATTAATTTCAACCAAATAATCACTCCATAATTGAATTAATCTATAAGAAAAATGAACTTGAAATGTTTGTAGTGAAATCACAATAACCCCTTTATCTCATATTTTTCAAAAAACACTTGGTTTTTCAACCATTAAACTCTTTAAGTTAAGTTATTTACATTAAACTGTTTTAAAATCACCCCCTGTTTTAGTACTTTTTATTAAAAATACATACTCTAAACCTACCAACGATCCTTGAGATATGAACTAGGGTATTCCCTATAATATTAATCAACCTTAAAATCATAATCAATTTGACATTTCATGACAACGTGGTCACATATCTTGAAGACATGGGGGGATGATGATAAATCACATCTGACATGAATAATCAATTTTAATTTTATAAGATGGAGATGAGGAAGCTATTTATAATGTATCAAAGGTATACTATAATTGGTATTTCCATTGATATAGGGAGAATATCCCCTCTAGAGTCAGGGGAATTTCTTTGAGCCAATGAATAGTGCACGAGAAGATAGAGGGGGGTCTTTCTTATATCTCCCCTCAAATAATGGTGTTTATGGAGGAAACAAATATTCTTCCACCATCATAAATAAGATGATGGAAGAGTGAAAAATAATTTTCTTAATTTTACTTCCAATGAGGTTAATTTTCAAACCCATCCTTAATTTTTTTCACATATATGTGTTCTTTCAGATACTGATATCAAGAATTTTTCAACTAAAGGATCCACCTCTCTTTACTCCCTTAATGGATCTATAAATTTTACCTAGAACATTAATAGGAATACCTCAGGAAGATATTAGGTTCCTATTGAAAAATCCACATCCATGGATGATATTAATCCAACAGTGACTACTCTATATGATCTTGTCAAAAAAAGAGGAAAAAATTTAGGTGTGAAAACCAAACACAATTGTGACATAATATGATTATTGATAACTTATTTTCTTACAACATTTCCCATTATGCTTATAGATTCATTGTATAGATTGGATGATCTCTTTTTGGCCATATATTCCACTGAGACTTCAACTATCCTTGAAGAACCTAGACCAGGATTAGATCCTCCTGAGGTGGTGGTCACGTATATCATTGAATTTTTTACCATCCCCAAAGTACCTAGAAAATAATTGGGTTTTATTAAAGTAATCCAAAAGGATCCTCCTAGTGGTGTTTCCCATTTGGATATATCTTCTAATAATATTAAAGGAGAGACCGTTATGGAGGAGGAATCCAGAGGCCTAAAAAATGATCTATTTATGGTAGGGAATGAGACTACTACTATGGTAGACACAACCAATATTGTGTCAATTATTTATTCTCCCATGATTATTAATAAGGAGATACCGATTGGGGATAATTCACCTGTGGTTTTTTCAATTGAGGTGGCACATGCGACAAAGGAAAACTCATCAATAAAAAAGGGTAATAATTCATGTCATGCTCTTGTAACCTTGTAATTTACTAACTAATATTTATCTTTTTTATTTTATTCATATAATTATATTCTCAAATAACCATTCCATCCTCATAAGTTATTATTTTCATATCTCACCAATTAGAGTTTACAAAGTCTAGGCCCACCCAAAACTCTAACATATTTGTAAATAATTAGTGTGGAATTTTCTATTAGTGAATTACGATATGGGATTTCATCCAATAATATTTCTTGACCTATGATATTAACACTAATCTAGATAAAGGGTCTCTAAAATTTTATCACACTTTTCATGACCGTGCTTGGGTGAACATATGGAAGTTGATTTTTGAGATCCTGATAACATATTTGTGTGGGAAATTTCATTAAACACATAATCAATTTGTCTATTTAGGAAGTGAGGGATATAATTATCAATCCATTTATGAAAAAAAATCAAGGTGATCCTTGAAAAAAAGGGGTGAGAATAGGGGGTATATATTCGACTTCAAGCATCTAAGTCAAATGATTGTTCTACCAAACTTCAAGGCGTGATACTTAAACTTGAATACCACTATGTTGGATTAGTCTCAGAGAAATAATACTGTGTTTATGAAAGTTAAGCTCACATAAGAAACCTTTAGTAGGAGTTATATTTCATTAGGAGAGAGTTGTAGGAACTCTGAACGCTCTTAGAGGAATCTAGGGTTGAAGGGAGAAGGGAATCTGATGAGGCGGGAAGTCTTCACTTCACTAAAGATATTAAAAATTTAGGGATAATTAAACTTCTCAACAACATTGAATTATATCTAAAATATATTAGATAAATTCAAGATTACATATAGGATATTTTATGATGTATCATTTTCATAAAGAGATACCCCAATATGTGGATGCTCCTCATTTTTTTTGATCAATGAATGAAAACTAATATTTTTTCAATTTTTTAATTCTACTAAAATTACTTCAACCTAAAAATAAACTAAAAAATATTAAAGAAAATAGTATCAAGATAATTATAAACCATTTAAACAATTAAATTCAAAGGAATAAAGTGAATTATTGTTCCCAAACACTTAATTCAAAATGAATTCCTCCTAGGAGTGGCTCATAAATGGGTATAAGAATATATACCATCAACATAATTCCAGAGTTGGTCCATTTAGATCAATGATTAACTCATAGTCATAAATAAAAGATGGGTATAGGAATAGATACCATCACCATAATACTATAGTTTATCCTTCTAGATGAATTATTTGACTCAACATGATTAGGGTCACGTAGGGGAATTTCGAATGAGGATTCCAATGTTCAAAAATGGTTAGAATACCCAAAAGTGATGTATTTAAGAATTTAATGTGGATCCATTGGGATGATATTATATGAATTAAAGAATGGATGAATGATCTATGATATTCCTTGGAAAAGGGGAATAGAGTGCACAACTTGAATTATGATGAGGTCATATTATGGACCTTACAAGATTCAATTATTTTATTTTTTTACCCTAAATTTTTCCCAAGACTCATATCTAGAAGAATTAGAAATAAAGGAATGTAATTTTTATTAGTTTAACCTTTATAGTTTTTAAAACTAATAAGTTTTTTTCCTTTTAAAACTTTAGACACTTAATTTTTCCTAAATTACATGAGGTACGTATCCAATGAGTGGATACCCAACTTTTAACTTAGCCTCCCTTTATGGGTTTTAAACCTAGTGAGTTCTATGACTCTTTCCATAGGTATTTTAAGGTCCTGAAAGTTACACCAAAAAGGCTGGTGTTTTATGTCAAACAAAATTGAACACATATTTTTGTAGTTTAAGGTCATATAACGTTTTCCAAATATGTTGGACCATACACATAGAAAGGGAAAGGAAAAACGTAATATAAATAGAGATCCCATTACTATAATAGATTATAACATAAAATGGGCATTCATTTTTTGATTATAAATATCATACCATTGTGTTGTATGGTCTAAAGTCACATGATAAGGACTAATTAAAATTTCAAGGTTGATATGTCTAACTTTCACTTTAAAAAATGAGTTCGATTCACAAATATGTAACATCGAGGGTACGGAATACACTTGAATAATTAGATTATGTATTGTGTAAATAATATCTCAAGGTGATAAAATGGAGAGTGATGATATTATATAAGTATGTTGGGTATGACTGCATACCATATTTGAAAGGCAGGTTCCGTAGTAATGGCGTCAGGGAACACTGGGACTAGATAATCACCCCCTAAGAAAAAATATTATTATGGTTATCTTTCCATATTAGGGGAACATATACAGATTCATATTTGGGGAATAATATGAAAATTCTAGTAGATGTGCCTCTTAGGGTAGAATACAATTATTTTTGATAGCCAAAGAGAGGTTTATGAGGATTCAAACGCCTAAATAATGAAGTAGATTTATGAATGTAAGAAATGTTCAAGAAGGATTCTATTACCCTAAGGGTTACAACACTATGTATGAAACATAAAATTGAGGAAAAGATACATTATGGGTCACTACTATAGCTTTTTAATGGACTAATGGATTTAATGAGCATGAATATACTTTTTATAGGGCCATATTATGGGACCTATAAGATTTTTTCTGTTTTGAATTTTCACTCTATTTTTTTATTACCTAAAAATAGGGGGCATAGTGAGAAGATAATTGAGTTTTCTGTAGGTTAACATTTATTAATTTTTATCTAGATAAGTTTTATGTATTTTTCACTTATAGTTTAAGGTCTTATAGTCCAGACCACTTGGGTACTCAAGTTCATCATCATAAAACTTGGACTAATAGATGTTGAGTTTAATGTCATACATATTTGACCAAATTATTTGTGGAATAACCTATATAGAAAGGCTGAGGTGAAAAATTGACATTAAAGGAAACCGGAATTCTAGTATAGAATATCTTATAGGGAAGGGGAACATAGTTTAAGGTCAAAGTACTTGGACCAAAAGGGGTTGATACAAGACATTTAGTGGAAAACATGAAATATAACTTGATATGAATGGAGATCCCAATGTCACTATAGACTATATCAAGGAGGTGGGTGTACACAGTTTATAGTCTTGATGTGTAGACCTGATTAATAAGAATAACAACCCAAATGGGGGTACATAGGCTAAGAATTTTACAACACAATTTGTACAAGGAGTGGAGACATCATAAATCATAACTTAAGGTTCTTGGATCAGAAGAATTAATGTGGAGTAGGTACACAAGGGATGAACTAAGACCATATTTGAAAGACGGGTTCTATAGCGATTCTAAAAAGGCATATAAAAATTAGAGGATCTTTCCCTTTAGAAATATGATGCCTCTGGATGATAGGCCATTTTGGGGGTGCATATATAGATCCATATCAAGTGAATAATATGCATAATCTAGTATAAGTTTCCTATGGATTTTAATTTTCTAATTACTAATATCCAAGGAAGGTTTAATTAAATCCAATACAAATCAAGAATGAAGATTGATTTTTTAAAAAGGATGTTAAAAACTAGAGAATGGAAGTATTTTTTACTCTTGATTTTCATAACTTGGCTGACATAGTTTCCTTGGAAGGTGTGGAAGTGAATGAGGAGTTTTGATTGGGTCCTAAACATAGGGTTCATACACACGTCTTGAGATAGTGGGAGTAAATACATGAATGGTTCTTATATTATAGGGGATACTCTAGACGGTAGGATATAATACTGAAAAGGGGTAATTTTATCCTGATGTTTGTTTGGAGAACCACCCCATGCCAGGTACCCTCACATGGATATGAATCTCATATAGGAAAAATATGTCACATGTAAGAGTCTGCTCTGAGAAGTTTAAAGTCATGAAGGGTAGACCATGTGTGGTACTATTTAACATCATGTGAAAAGAACTCAAATTCCATTATCTGACAATGGTGATATTTTATCATATTTTAGGTCTATATATATCATTAACACTAGGATGGGGGAACTTATATACTCTCTCCTTTATCAGTGAAGGTTCATAAATGAATCTTTACTAGAAAATCATGTGTGTAAAAGAGGAAGGAAGTTTGGTTGATATAATTTTTGTCTAGGCCATGGATATTGGATCTTGGCATCACTACATATCCTATTCAAATAAAAATCAAGCTATATGTGGTTCTTATATTGTCCCCTATGTAGATCAATCTCTTTAATGGAGAAGGAAATTCAATCACAGGTTCACAAATTAAGAACTCCACGGTGAAGGATCCTATATAGATCTAACTCATACAAATGAGATGGATAATTTTTTTAGTTTCTTCTGAAAAGACTGTCCTCATATACAAGGGAAGATAGATAAACTTTACCTCAATATAGTGATATTGGGAAAATAAAAACATCATTGGAAGAACCAAAAAATTAAGGTGAACGAGGGATTTTTTTTAAATCATGGATGGTCCTAGGATGTGAGATCCTTGTGTCATTATGCATCATACAAAACTAGGAATTAATACACATGCAATTCTTGAATAAAATCCCCCTTATAGATTTGGTTCATATGTTGGGAAAGTTGATTTTTTTATTCGTGGTTGGTATTAGGTTAAGATATCTTGATGTAACTACGTATTATATTGGAGTATGAATCAATACAAACATATTTCTTATTTAGTTTTCCCACTTATAGAAATTGGGGTTTTACATGGGGTGAGGGAATTTTTTGTGCCCAAGCATTAAAAAATTATGTGCTAAGAATCCGTAAATAGATCTGAATCTTATATAGGGCAATTAGGACAAGTGGGACACTCTAAGAAGTTTATGGTCATATAAGATAAACCAAGTCATTACATACCCTTAAATATTGTTATTTTTAGTCATTATAATAGGAGTAATCAACCAAAATCTCCAAAATCATATGAGTCATGATCGATGTGAGAAACAAGAGGAAATTATAAGGTCCTTCATAACTAATTAAAACACATCTCAGGGGAATTTTTGGTACACACCATAAGATTTAAAATTCCATGGAAGGGATGATATTGTATAGTTTTATATCATGTGACTATGATATAAGTGTCTTGTAGTTTTACATCATGTGACTAGGATGTTGTTGGGAAGTTTTATGATGTACACCTATGATGTTGTTATGCAGTTTTATATCATGATACTAGGACATTTTCATGTAGTTTTATATCTTTTGACCATGGAATTGTCATAGAATTTTCCATCACCAGAATAAGACATTATCATGCAGTTTTATGTTATGTGACTAGGACGTTGTCGTACAATTTTATGTCATGTTACTAGGATATTATTGTGTATTTTTATATATTGTGACTAGGAAGTTTATCATTCATTTTAATATCTTGCAGTTTGGATGATAACCATGTAGTTTAATGTTATACAGTGAGGATGTTGTCATGGAGTTTTATGTCATGAAACTAGGATGAATTTTGTGTATTTTAACATCATATGGTAAAAAAGATATTCTATATAGTTCAAATTAAAATAGCTATGAATTGTGTCAATAAGTTTAACATCATATGAAAAAAGATGATTACGAAACTACATGAAAACTATGAAATGCACTTCTTGAGAAACCTTAAATTTGTGGGTGGTGTGATGTGCTCTCCATCCACGGTGTCCAAGGAGTAAGCTTCGTTGGATTAAATCTTGCGTATAACATAATCCACTTACCACTTTGGTTAAATATTCAGATGCTTATTTCCTAGTATCATCAGAGTTCTGAGAACCAATACCAGCTCACCATATAGGAAAGAATAAAGGTGAACTTTCTTATTGAAAGACTATGAAACTCAGTTCTAATGAAATTATAAGTTATGAAGAGTGTACAACCTCTTCTCATCGAGTTGTTCCAAATCATCTAGTCACTTATGACTATTCATCTTCATATAGCTGGTTATATATGAAAATGTAAAGAAAGAGAAGCTATACCGTGATGGGAAGGAATACCTTTATACCAGATACATGCAAATATGGGGTCAATTTCATGGAAGTATGGGTTATGGAGTGGTAGGACCACAAACCATTAAAATGTTTATCATGTTAATATTTATTTCTCGTATCCACCATATTATGGAGTATATTTGATAGAGACTTGTGAAAAACATCATTTTTCCATTTATCACCACATGGTAATAATATGAATGCTTGGATTGAATGATATATTGATGATTTTTCCTTTTTAACTAATAAGAGTATAAGTTGGTTCCATTACCCATCAATATTTTTTAAGGGACACCAAATCCTATAATTATATTTGAATTTGAAAATTTGATAATAGCCTTTCTCCTGAATTCATTGAGGGATATATCCTAAACCCACTTGGAGAAGAAATAAGTGGTAGTAAGGATGTACTTGAACTATCAGACTATTGTTGGGGGTTATAGCCCAATGAAATATATTCTCTAGACATAAAATGACCAAGAATATTTTGCAGTGGACAACAACTCCAGGTTTTGATGGATAAAATTGGCATGTATCTAGAAGACATGACACTACTCAATGAACTCCATATAGTTTTGTGTCATTGATGGTAAAAAATATCAAACACTTCTGATCTAGTGGGAGACCTTGGTCCATGATTGATGTCCACTATAGACACCTATATTAACCACCTATATAACATTGAGGGTCTCTCCTCCATCAATAAATTTAAGGATGACTCCATAAAATGTTCATTTGTAGAGGAATTTTTGATAATGTGGGTTATCATAAAGAACAAAGTTTATGGACCTCCATTAGATCCTCTCCTTCTTTGCTTAGTCTGATGGAAGAGTTTCACTTCAAAGGTAGTCATGTATGGAGGATATCTATCCAATATCAATGTCAATTGGTGAGAATAATGGATCATCTAGCTCATATATGATTTTGAACTCATCAACCTCTTACCTATCATTTCCAGTGAATAAGGATACTACCCTATGGTGTGCAATACAGATGACTATATTGTTTCAGTCAGGATCTTCTAGGGTGGTGGATGCATTATCCAATGCATCTATCTAGGATTTATGTGAATGAGGAACATTAAAACATGTTAGTTCAAAAGGGACTTATTCCATCAACCCTCATACATAATAAAATAGGGGAATCAAGTCCTCTTTCTTAATGGCACATTCACCATTTATCTTCTTGATCACCGACTCTGAATTTACCTTGATATTCATGTGGGATACTAGTATATGTAGATCAAATTCTAAAACTATAATGAGGGCTTGGCACTCCAATTCTTTTTTGGTTCATCCTTGTAATAATAGGAAGTAATGGTGAAATAATTTCTTTTCTAGGGATATGATAATAATTCCCAAACCAAATCGATAGGGTTTTGGGATTTTCTATCCTTTCTCCTATCGAGCTTTTGTAAGAACTATCAAAATACTTCTCCCATATTTGGGGAGAATATTGAATTGTGAATATCTATTCATAGATTAATTCCATATATACCAGAGATTTTCCTACGATGGAATAAACCATAAAACATTATTCCAATTCTTTCCCTTTAACTATCTTATATGGTATGAATTAGATAGAAAACTATTGCAGAATAATTGACCACAATTCTAGTAATCCATTTAACATTGGGGAATTGATGATGTAATTGAGAGGATTAATGTGAGAGACCAAATATACCTCGTAATGTTATATATAGTGCCTTAATTTAGGTACCAAAAATATTAATTCAAGGAAACTCATATCGATATCAAAATATTGATTCTTAGTACCAAGTATAGTTTTTCTGAGATAATAGAGACTATTTTCCTTTCCAACATCACTATTTTATGCAAGGAGGGAACCAATAAATTGATCAAGGTATACCACATATAAGATGAGCAGCTTACCTTCAACTAAAGGCATAAACTTTTGTGGGATCAATAGTATTTTTTTGAGGTTTTTGAAATATTCTTGATAATATTCATCCCACTAATAAATAAATCCCTTCACCTCGCTCTTAGTAAAATGTAGAAACTTTCTAGCTGGGGTTTCTATGAAGAATATGATATAAGAGAGGTTTCCTTTAATCCATATTAACAATTTAATATTTTGAGGAGGTGGCATGTTGAGGATCACCTTGGACTTATTAGGATTGACTTGAATTACACAATGGTGAATTAGGAAGTCAAGAAACTTTCTATATGTCACCCAAAAGAATTTTTAGGGGATTCATTTTTAATCTGTGTAGATACAGCTTATTGAAAACTTTTTCAAGGTCCATGATATTATCATAATGACATTGTGATTAGATACCCATACCATTAACATAAAACTCTGATATTTCTTGGAATATATATGAATATATAGTGCATGATACATTTACATGTGGTTCCATCATTTTTCAAACCAATCAGTATCACTCAGTAACAATACATCACTTGGGGATCCTTTAAAGAAGTGTAATTATCATCTTTAGGGGACATATAAATATAGTTATTAACAAAATATCTTTAGTGTAATTATCATCTTTAGGTGTAATATATTTTGACAAAAAATTATTTTATCCTTCCATTCATTCTTAGTAGAATTTCAAGTAGGGTTTGGATGAGAAAATAGTATAAGAATATGGGCACACACAATCCAAATTCTAGAGGTACTTAAGGAAACGGGAAGTAAAGATCAGTTAAATTTTTGGTGCTTCTGATTTTTTCTAGTACCCAGGAGTTTAGGTATATTTCCTTGACCTTCCCTTATAGAAAAGATAATTAAGACAAATTCATTCAAGAATTTCCTTAACTGAATTGGATTTCCAATATTGTGTTTAATAAAATTTATATGATCAAAAATGGGTATTAATCCTTTCAAAAATGACACCAGAGATCCCTAAAGTCAATGAAAAATATTATTTTCCCATTATTTCTTTAATAAACACAATATTGGAAATCTAATTCAGTTAAGTAAAATCTTTAATGAATTTCTTTTAATTATCTTTTCTACAAGGTAAGGTCAAGGAAATATACCTAAACTCCTAGGTACTAGAAAGAATTATAAGCACAAAAAATTTAATTGATCTTTACTTCCATTTTCCTTAAGTACCTCTAGAATTTGGATTGTGTGTGCCCATATTTTTATAATATTTTATCATCCAAACCCGACTTGAAATTCTACTAAGAATGAATGGAAGGATAAAATAATTTTTTGTCAAAATATATAACACTTTAGAAAGTGAAACTCGTCATTTATTTTTGTACGAGGAAACAAAATAGCACAGGATTGTTCAAAATTCTCTTTGTGGCCACTTCCCATATCCTAGAAATGTAGTTATATCTACACAACCAATTTCCTCAAGCCTTTTCACATCATTATATGCAGCTTCATCTTAAAATTCCCATTATAATTCTTTTTTTTCACAATGCATTCCTCTAATAGTGTGTTCCATATTATTCTTCAACATGATCAACTCTAATATTATTGAAACTATGATTCACTATATAATTTTTTTGAAGTGTTTCACATAGGTATTTATTTCTCCTAAAATGTGAACCATTATTCTTATTTTTATGTGTTCTCCCCATAGTATAACTCAACTCCTTATTCAATTCACCAAGTCAAAAACTCAGGTTCCATGTACACTTCACTATGGGTGTTTTAATGGTTATCCATGATATATGAAATTAATTTTTATCCTCCCCATTGTATACTTCCAAATATATAATAAAAAAATACACTAAAATTCTTGGATTCCCTTGAAATATTCACATGTATTTTTTTATTCATCATTATTTTTAGTTTCTATGGTGTAGAGATTTTTTTTACTATTTCCCAAATTTTTTTCCTTCATTAGCATAATAAATCAATTACAATGAACCTAAAATTCATCCTTGATAATGATATCAATAAATAAAACATAAAAACACATCCATAAAACATGAATAAATTTCCTCATGAAACATGTAATAGTATGAATCCAATGTGAAGGTTATTAAAAACCACACCATATGATAAAATAGTGTTTTTGAGAGTACTTAAACCCTCAATGTAAGATAAATAATGTATTTATCATATCAAAATTGAGATCAAATCACATCACCCAATTTTTCAATTCACATTATAAGTATATATTCAAACTAAGTCACCCATCAACATACCCCAATATTAAGGGATCTCCGATATCCCTTGATGTGATCTTCAAAATGATTTCAATATAATATTATACTAGAATAGTTTATTCTTACATGATCCATATAATATCTAATTTAATTTGATATGAACACTAATTTATTCTTATTTTAGATTCATATTAATCCTACATATCCCTTTAAATAACATATTTACTCACACATAGACTTTATATTTCATCTATATTCATACATATCAAATCAAACTTTTTGTCACTAAAATAAAAAAACACAGCCTTTTGATTTTTATAGTTACTCATATATGGATTTAGAATTACTCTTCCACAATATTTATTATTTTTATGTTAATATTATATAGACAATTTATTTTCTGATTTATACATGTGTAGCTACTAAAATATTTTCCAACCTTATATTGCATTTTGAAGACTTTTTAAAGAATCCATAGTATCCTAAAATCATGTTAAAACAACTATAATAACTTCAGAAAACCATAGGGATTTTATAAAACTCTTTAGTATAATTACCAAAGCTTATATAGAATATAAGAACCCATTTCAGTTCTTTAATATAACTTTCATTACTTTATCAAACTTAACTCCATTCTACTTCATCACCCTTAAGAAGACTTCATTAATCAATCATCAATTAATGAAAAACCTTTCTCATAAAAATAAAAAACCATCTATCAATTATCATCAAGGATGAGGACAACATCACCTACTCAACATCTTCAACACTGGGTCTCAAATGCATTGGTTAAGGAATATCGTCAACATGATTCCATTCCAACTCTGGAGGCTGCTCGACAAGACCTCTAAGTTAACAACTCACCCTGGTTGTCCGGACAGCGACGACCAGTGGTCAAGAAGTAGGTGGTGCCAACCACCGTCTCCAACCATTTTGGGTCGTTATCCCCAGAACACAATCACCAGTCTATCCCATATTATAGAGAGGTGAATGATAAGGTCACTCACGGCCTTAATTCAAGAAGGAAGGAGTCCTTCCAGAGGGATCCCATAAAGAATCACCACTAGAGTCGTGTGGTAGTGCACCCTCAACATGATGAGGGTACCACCTTTAGGGGTTCGGCTCAGGTTCCTCAAACCTGAGCACGCAAGATGAACCGTCAGAGGAAAAATCCAGTTAATAGGGAGCAAGTTCTTACTTTTGCCCCCTCCAGAGAAGTCCATCAAGACAACTTGATGGAAAACAACGAGCGGGCATATACACCCGTCCGTCCTAATTTCACTGCCCACCAGACTCGTCTGGCAGTAACATGCCAATCCCACTTGGAAATTCCAACGGAGTACTATAGGCATGCACATACACTTATTTATAATTAATCATCCAATCAGCAGGCTCTTCTGACTGCATCTAATGAAGCTCACCAATCTAATATAGTAGCAACTGATAAGAGGAACATACACCTGTTTATAATCACTAATTCTATTAGCAGTCTCGTCTTCCATTATTGAAGGAAAATCGTCAATCATACTTGACGAAGAATACATAGCAGACACATACACCTACCAATGTTCATCAAGAATTCCAACAGTCTCGTTTGGTAGCACCTGGAGAAGTTAGTCAGAAAGCTCTGATGAAAAATTTGGAGCAGAATCAACTCTTTCCCCCCCACATGAGTACTATCAGAATTCACTGATAGGAAAAGGAGGGAAGGAGCAGGAATACACACCTAATCCAAGAACAGAATGGACTTATATTCATGTTCTGGCAGCTGAAGTCACCAAACACATTCTGGAAATGGTAAAAGAGCAGAAGAAAATCCCTGCCCGTACTCTAGATGCCTGTCAGAATATTATAATAACTTCAGTAGTATCACAGGGAAGGAATCATAAATATATCCCTGTTAGTTGAGTGACTCATCAACATATCACTCCAGAATAGATACACACCTTTTTCCTAGTCCAAGAGGGTTGTGGGGAATACTCCCCCATGTCATACGGACAATCAAGTCAGACACATACACCCTATTTGAATGGAGATAATCAGCCTAACCAGACCATTTCTCCTGAGCAGGCACAAACACCTGCTCATAATAACCACTTTCATCAATAATTTGTTTCAAAAGTGAGTAAGAAGGCGTCTAAGAGAAATACCCGTCCAACACAGTCAAGAAATCAAGAGCCAACATGCAATAAATCCTTGCTCGATGCTAGAGTTCTTGAAGCCCTCAGGAAATTATCTATTGCAACTCAAGATTATACTCTCTCATTTCCCAATAGTGGGAACAATAATTCTGAAGGTATTCATCAGACACTTCCTCATGAAGGCTTGATTCATGACATTTCGGTCGATCTTGAAGTATCATCTTCAGATGAAATCCACAATAACCTTCTACGTGGCAAGAAGATCAAGGAGAAAAAGGTTTCATCTTTTATTGTAACCCACCATGGTGGTACTCCCCATGATGATGAATTTAGAAGATAAAGTTCTCTCCACAGTAGTAATTCACATTGCCTGGAAAAATATTTAAAGAAAAATGAAGTAACGAGAAAGCCCACTTATCTTGAGGCACTTGAAAATGTGAAGCCAGTCATGTCTGATTCTTTACCGCTAGCAGGTGAAATAATTTCTCAATCAGAAGATAGCCCGGGGTGTAGGTCATTCTCTGAACTACCCCTGGGTCATTTATCTTCTAATTTCATAAATGAATTATCTACCAATCTTGTTGAATCTGATGAAGCACCAAAGAAGCACCGTCTTTGGTCTAATCAGGTAGAAGAATCTTCATATAATGGTAAGCAGGAAGTTCTAAATATGAGAAAACAACTAGAGAAAGGTGAAGTACCAGTCATGTTTTGGTCTTTGGATGACTCTTAGTATGATATTCCAGAAATGTTGACGGAAGATTGTATTCACGATATTCGTCTCAACATGTGGAAAACTATTTGTCACTTGTAAAAGAAAGTATTATCTTATGATGAATATGAAAATCATGTTAAGATAAAACAGGGGTTACAACACCAAATTGATTTAGCATCTCTCTTAGTTTCTCGATATCCAAAGGTTGAAAAGCAGCAGAGAGCCCTTCAGCGTGCATGATTTGGTGCACTAAAAAGGTTGTACCAATTAATTAACAATGCCCCATTTGGTATTCATATCAGGGGATGGTGTGTTCATGGAGCACAACATTTCAATGTACTCTCCAGTCAACAAATCCCACCAAAAGTGGTCTCATGCAATGTTATTGCCCATGGCCGGCCACAGATACCTAGTTTTGTATGTAATCAAAGGCTTGCCCAAGAACATGCCTCAACTAGTTCTTCCCAAAGTCAGGCATACAAAGAACAAGTTATCTAATTACTCTTGGATCAGGAAAATAAGAATATCAAATAGGCATCTCATTTAGAGCATGCGCATCATCAGGTGATAGAAGTGTCAGAAATAATCCAACAGTCATTTGAGGTAGGTGATTTGAGTGGATGTAGGTTGATGCATCTGGCCAATTTCCAGACTAAAGTATGCAAAATCAGGAGAGATTTTAAGAAAGTCTTAGATGAAGCAGCTCAAGATCCACCTATGCTTTCCAGACTGGGGACTCTTTTAGATCAATCCTTGGGATCAACAGATGGGATTCAAGGAGTTGAGCAGGGAAAGCAGGAACAGACCCAGTCCACCAGACTGGGGACTTTTTCAAATCCTCAATCTCTTCCTCAGCGAAATTCAGTCTTCTCTCGATTAGGGAAGAAGCCACAAGAGGAACACATAGCCGAATTATCAATAGATTACCTCCAAATTATGGTTCATAAAGAAGTTCCTAATGGATCAACTCAACAAAAGGCAATTTCTCATAAAGGACATGGAAGAAGACAGTATCCCAGAAATGCTGATAGAAGGGATGCAATGCGTTATGCATCGATAAATGTCATCAATTTTGTTGTTACTGATCCCTCAGAACATGAGGTTCACTCAGAGGGATCAGATGAAGAAGTTATTGTTCAAGAGGCTGTGCACCCAGAAATAAATGAAGAAGGTGTGCGTACCAGAATCCAGAGGGCTTCCCAGAGGAAAGATATTTCTTCGGGCAATGCCCTTCCATACTACAGAAAGTCACTTTCCAAGGAAAAGGGTAAAATCCAAGTTACATCCCACCCTACCTCTAGAGAAGGCCATTCACTCTCATTAGAGAAAAGGTTTTCACAACAAGAGGAAGAAATGAAGGAGTTAAGGAGGTTGAATGTAGAACTACTTCAAGGTAGTCTTCCTCCTAAGCGTGCTGGAGTTAGTCAGTCAAGGGAATTTGTTGTAGCTACTAGGATGGATCAAGAATATCCTCCTTTACAAGTACACCCTCACAGGTCTAATCCTATGGGTCATGCACAACAAAAATCAGTAGTGCTACCATCAGTTGCAGTACCAGTCACCACACCTGTGCAAACTCTAGTTATTGCACCTGCTCAGGTCCAAGCTCAACCAAATGTTTCTCAAAAGTTAATAACTACCATTGATTAATTAACAGCTCGGTTGTAATCTATGGAGGGAAAACGTGCACAAATTCAACCAAAAAAGAGATCTTACCCTGAATGGGTTGATGCAATTCCTCCCCCATCAAATTTTGCAAGTACCATATTCCTAATTTTTAATGGTTCGAGAGATCCAGAACAACACTTAACACATTTTGTTTCTCGTTGTGATATTATGATGATAACTACTTAACAATAAGAAGCAGTTAAGCTCAGGTATTTTGTACAGTCATTTCAAGGGCCTGCTTTTGTCTGGTATACAAGCTT
Source organism: Viscum album (assembly GCA_963277665.1). Lineage (NCBI taxonomy): Eukaryota > Viridiplantae > Streptophyta > Magnoliopsida > Santalales > Viscaceae > Viscum > Viscum album. The sequence goes on from OY728128.1 coordinate 1,150,319,430, forward strand.
GCAATCCCGGTCAATTACCGGGTGGGAAGATCTCCGTCAATAATTCGTTCTTTAATTTAGCTCAACATTGCCAAAGATGATAGTTTTCAATCTTACCAATTGTAAGAAAAGGGAAAATGAAAGTGTTTCAGATTTCATTGCTCGTTGGAAGGGATTAACATATTCCTTAAGCTTAGCACTCCCTTAAGAAGAATTGTTTCCAATATGTGTAGAAAATTTGCATGATGAATTACGCACACCGTTAATCCCTGTGAAGTATATAGGAGGGTTTCAAGACCTTAATTTAATCGCTCAACAGATCGAATATTATATTATAAAGACTAGGGATAAAACTCACGTAATTCCATCAGCTATAGGAAGGAGAATGGGGAGAGCATAGACTGCTACAGTTACACTTAAACAGGTATCTGTACCTTCTTCCACTTCAAAACCTTCATCTTATCGAAGGGATCCACCTCCTGATCATCTACAACAGAGGCCATCTCGTCAAGATGATCAAAGAGATCAAATACAGAAAAAATTTGAGGAGTTAAAGAACAAATTTTATTCTTTCTGAAATGAAAAAGTTCCTGGTTACTTCATTTCAGCTCTGGAAAATAATTTGGTTCAGTTTACAAGGCCTAAAAGGCCAAACAAGGAGGGAGATTAATACCTTCCCAACTATTTCCAATTTCATAAGATGTTGGGGCATCCCATTCAGGGGTGTTTTTCCTTCAAAGACCTCCTACAAAAGATGGTGGACTTGGGACAAGTCAAACTGAAAGGTTCTTCATCCCAAGTAACATGTGTTACTACTACAGATTTAGAGGAATAAGGTGAGTGGCACAAAGTCAAAAGAAAAAATGTGTAGAAATATGATAATTGGATGGTTAAAAAAATGATCAACTGAACTCATGCCATTTTACGAACGCAATTTAAGAAACCAATTGTGTCTTATGCTACGAATGACACAACAAAACCCCCTTCATCAGAAGGAAAATCCTCAAAGAGGCAGCATAATTCAAATAAATAAGAGCAGTCATAAGAATATGAGCTTGTGTGAAAGGCTAAGTTGTCTTTGACTCTGGAAGATTTTATTCCATCTACTTCAAGAGCACGGGAACCGCCCCACCAAACGGCACAACCTAAACTAGCTAATCAGGCAGAATCTTCATCAGATGAAAAGTTTATCTTTGGTTATGTTAATATGATTCACTTAACAGATCTTTATGCCAGTCACAGTTTCGATTTTGATGAGCCTGAGTTCCCTGTATCAAACAGAGGAATTAGAGGGAGTTCCAGAGGTCTAGGATACATGGGAAGACATGGATATTCCAAAAGCCACTATTTCAATCCGACCCCTGCTAGAACTGTATATGCAGCAGAAACTCATGGAAAATCCCTTCAGCGGGCTCAACAAGAACAAGAAAGTTCTTTCACACATGGCAGATTCAGTCTTGACACAGTTATTTTAGAAGATCGGTTAGAGGTTACACCTTCTTTCTCTTAGAAAATAAATATACCTAGTCGGTCTAATATTCCAAAGCCAGGAGTATTTCCAACTCCTACCCTGAACCAAGATGCATCTACTTCCAAAGAATCAACTTCTAAGGCACCTGTGAAGCCACATTTTCCTGTTGGTAAATGCAGACGTTTGGACCAAAATTATGATGTCTTGAAACATTTGGACCATGTACCGGCCAAGTTATCAATTCTAGATTCCTTGAATCAATCAAAGGATCTTCGGGAGGCACTCATTGAGGCTTTTTCAAGTCCTCATGAATTTGAAACTAAAATTGCTTCGGCTGAAGTCTACCATATAGAGAATGATCCTGTAGAATTCCATGCAGTGGTATCTTTTATAGATAAAGATGAAGATGATGTTGTGCATGGACATATTAGACCTTTGTATTTATCTGGAAAGGTCAATGATGTAGACATACGATGAGCTTTCATTGATAATGGTTCAGGAGTCAACCTCATCCCTATTCATACACTTCGTCGATTGGGACTCATTGAATCTGATTTATCTCCTTCTACTTTGATGTTGCAAGGATATGATAAAAATGAACAATAACCTCTGGGTGAGATTACACTCAAAACTCAGTTTGGGGACCTTGTATCCAATTCATATTTCATGGTTGTTCGTCATGACACAAACTTCAACATTTTTCTTGGAAGAACTTGGCTACATCAACATGCAGCTATACCTTCATCATACCATCAATGTCTCAAATATTGTTTCAATGTTCAAATTGGGACATTGTATGGTGATAAATCCCCATTCAAAACATGTGAATCTCAATACATTGAGGCATAATTCTATCACATGGAGGGAAAGGAGATATCCACGACAAAGGAGGTTACGAAAATTAATGATCCATATGGGTTGGAAAATATTCTAGTAAACCCATTCACACATGTGAGTATAGATTATGTGTTTCCTATCAGTCAAACTGACAGGATAGACCCAAATCCAAATACTCTTATGGAAACTTCCATAATGTCATTTACAACAACCAAGCTAGACAGCATGGTAGAAATTGTTGATTCACCAGGCAATGATGAAAGCTCAAATGGAGATGTATTCATTTCATCCGCTGAAATCTAGCAATTCTATACTTCATCAACCAGGCCAGAAGAAGTTATATCAATGCTAGAGATGAACGATGATGTCGATTCTCAATCCGTCATATTCTCTTTATTACCCAAAGAAGACCCTTCATCATCAATAGGGTCAGAAATGGCAGCTTCTTCTTCAAGATGTTCAAATTTTAACTTCTCTCCTGATCATGGAAATTCTGCTTCATCATCTACTATGAATATAGAAACAAAATAAGTAACACATATTGAAGAAGAAGAGGAAGATATCAGAGATTCCCCTTCAGTATTTGAAGAGGGTATCTCTACCACTGTGGATGAACTCAGAGAAATAAATCTGGGTACAAAAGAAGATCCACACCCTACTTTAATTAGTGCATCCAAGAATCTTGAAGATCAAGAAATGTATATTTCATTTTTAAAGAAAAATCGAGATATATTTTCTTGGAACTATACAAAAATGTTAGGGCTTGATCTTGATGTTGCTACTCATCATTTGGGTTTTCCAGAAGAACATCGAGGATTCAAGCAAGCCGCAAGAAGAGCACACCCAAATTATGCCTCCAAAATTGAATTTGAAGTGGATAATATTATCAAGGCTAACTTCATCAGAGAAGTTCACTATCCCAAATGGCCGGATAATATTGTCCCTATGAAAAAGAAGAATGGAAAAATTAGTGTTTGCATTGATTTCAGAGATCTTAATCGGCATTGTACCAAGGATGATTTTCCAGTTACGATCACAGAACTCTTAATTGATGCAACAGATGGCTATGAAGCAGTTTTCTTCATGGATGGATATTTTGGGTATAATAAAATCTGATTTTTTCCAGAAGATAAAGAATCTACAGCCTTCAGATCCCCTCAAGGTGTGTTTTCTATTAGGTAATGATCTTTGGCATGAAGAATGCAGGTGAAAAATATCAACATTCCATGCACCGTATCTTCAAACCCTTTTTAGGGAAATTTTTTGAATGTTATATGGACAATTTGGTGGTTAAATCCGGAAAATGTTTTAATCACTTGTCTGATTTTAAAATCATATTCCACAAACTTCGACAACACAATTTGAAGATGAACCCCTTAAAATTTTCTTCCAGGGTAACCTCAGGAAAATTTATCCGCTTTGTTGTACGCCATCGTGGTATCAAAGTTGATCCTGAGAAGACAAAATCAATCCTTGGTATGTCACCTCCTCAAAATTTGAGATAATTAAGAGGACTTCAAGGACACTTGGCCTATATTCGGTGTTTCATTGCCAATTTGGCAGGCAAGTGTTTACCCTTCACCAAATTAATGAAGAAGGGAGTCACCTACCAATGAACCAAATATTACCAAGAAGCATTTGATATCCTCAAGAAATATCTCTTGAGTCCACCGGTATTAATGCCAAATATGGAAGGAATACCATTTATCCTCTATGTGACAACTTTAGAGTGATCATTGGGTGCCTTCCTTGCCCAAAAGAATGATGCTGAGAATGAAAACAACCTTTACTATCTCAGTTAAACTATGATTAAGGAAGAAACTCGATATTCAAGTATTGAAAAGTGCTGTCTAGCGTTAATCTTTTCAGTTCAGAAATTGAGACACTACCTGCAACATCATGAGGTCCAATTGGTATCTCTCAATAACCCGCTCAAATTTAACCTTAGTCGTCCAATGCTTACGGGACGTCTGGCAAGGTGGACTGTTATTTTGCAGCAGTTTGATATCCAATATGTGTCTCAAAAGGCAATAAAGGGCCAAGCTCTGACTGATTTCCTTGCTGAGCACCCTTCAGTAGAAGATACATCTTAAGATATTGAACTTCCTAATGAGGAAGTATTCTCTATTCAAGATAATATTCAAACATGGGAAATGTAGTTTGATGGTGCTTCCAGAATTCCAACAGGGAAGAAAATGGAAGATCCTAAATTCAACAAAGTTGGGTTAGGAATTGTACTTATTTCCCCAGAAACGGTAGTGCTACCCTACTCCTTCTTATTTTTGGAAGGCAGTACAAACAATGAAGCAGAATATCAAGCTCTCATCGCATGATTGGAGTTGGCGCTTCAGGCACAGGTGAATCACATAAAGGTTAAAGGTGATTCAGACCTGGTAATCAAACAAGTCAATGGGGACTATGAAATCAGAAAAGAAGAGTTAATCCCTTTGTATGATTACGTCAAAGAGTTAATGGTGGAATTTCCTCCAGAACCGAAATTTTCTTATGTCTCGCGATCACAAAATGCTCTTGGTGATGCACTGGCTAATGTAGCCACAGCTCTGGAAGATCCAAATCGGGACGAAACAATCATCAGTTTTTCCCATTGTCGTACAGTTTCACCTTATGTTCAAATCAGAACAGAGGAAATCAATGAAATTAGTCCCATTTCTTAACCATATGGTCATACTACAGGGTGGATGACATATATCAGGTAATACCTTCAAAAAAGAACACTCCCACCTGATAGATCCATGAAAGAACAAGTCCAGTGACGTGTGGGCAATTTTACTCTCTATGATAGCCCAGATCACCTAGAAAAAATTCTCTACAAGCGAGGTTTTGATGAAATTCTCTTCATATGTATTGATGGTGAAGAGACAATGGCTATCATGAAAGAAGTACATACAGGATTCTGTGGTTCCCACCAGTCTGGACATAGACTGTCTGATCAAATTCGAAGACTTGGATACTTTTGGCCTTCAATGATACAAGATTATGTTGATTTCACTAAGAAGTGTCATTCTTTCCAAGTATGTTCCAACTTCATTCATCAACCCCAAGAGTTTATTCATAAAGCTAAATACTTATGGCCATTTTCCACTTAGGGAATGGATGTAGTAGGACCTTACCCTTCGGTTACATCCAAGCAGTTTAAGTATATTCTTACTGCTACTGACTTCTTTTCCAAATGGGCAGAGGCAATACCTCTCAAAGAAGTTAGTTCTAAAATCATTTTTAGCTTCATCAAGTCTAACATAATCACCAAATTTGTTGTCCCTCATACCATATGGATGGACAATGGCACCAACTTCTGTTCATCCGAGGTAAGGAAGTTGTGTCATGAATACAACATCAAATCCAACTATTCATCTCAGTATCATGCAGCGGCCAATGGCCAAATAGAAGCCTTTAATAAGACTCTTTCAAACATACTACAAAATATGGTGGATAAAGATAAGAAATCATGGCATGATAAACTTTTTCATGCTTTATGGGCTTATCGGACTACCCCCCGTACTACTACACGGTCAACTCCATATTAATTGGTATATGGAACGGAAGCAGTCTTTCCCATTGAGGTTCAATTACCTTCCCTCAGAGTATCCATTTTTGATCAGTCATCTACAGATGAACAATCTCAAAAGTGATTGGATGAATTGGAACGATTAGTTGAAAAAAGATTGTGCACCCTGTACCATTTGGAAGTCTATCATAATCAAATAACACAGACTTTCAACAAAAAAGTTCATCTTCAATCATTCATTCAATGAGAATTGGTATTGGTCCTTAGAACTCCAACGATACCAGGAAAGAAACCTCCCAAGCTTGATCCAAATTGGGAAGTACCTTACTCAATACATAAGGTCTACTCCAATGGAGCTTATTCTTTAATCTCAATGGATAGAGAACTCATCATGACTCCAACCAATGCTAGATTTCTGAAGAAGTATTTTGTGTAACACAAATACACCCGATAGTCCTTACCTCAAGACTTTAAACTGCATGGTCCCCCCCATAGTCCTTACCGCAAGACTTTAAACTGCATGGTCCCCCCATAGTCCTCACTGCAAGACTTTAAACTGCATGGTCACCCTATCATCCAACATGACGTTAAAATGTGTCCCTTTTGTCCTACATGAAATTAAACTGTGCACATGTCCTGCAAGACGTTAAACTACAATATGTCCTAGCTACATGATGCTAAACTGTACATCACCCTTTCATCCAACATGACGTTAAACTGTGTCCCGTCCATTATATGTCCTACATGATGTTAAATTGTGCATCGTTAGGGTTGTTTTTATATCTTGTTTCTCACACCGAGCATGACTCACATGAGTTTAGAGTAAGATTCAACCATAACACCCTCTCTGGGCCGCTAACCACGCGTAAGTACCAACATCATCTTCGGGTTGTCCTCAAGTACAACTTGATCAACAATTAATTCTTAATAGTACTACGCGGACTTTGATCCTTGCCTTCTAGGCTGGGTACGTAAGCAACCTCCCGAGGTTCAAGCCCAAATCCAACATCTTCACATCGGTTAACTTACATCTCATACAATGTTGATCCATGAAGCCCCTCCCCCAAAACCAATATATTCACATTGGTTCATCATTGTCCTTGCTATATGACATTAAACTATAAAATCCCCCATTGTCCCTTGCCTGAGAGGAAATCATCATTGACATTGATCTCCAATAAGTTCATATTTCAAAGACTACATGCATACATGGTAATGCCCAAACCTTTAATCTTGGGTCCAACCATCATTTCACTAAAGTCCCCTTTCACCCTTCACTTGTACGAACCAAATCTGTACAGAGGGTATTTCAAGAACTACGTATGGCTTGATTCCCATCCTTATGGGATACGTAGGAACATTTGAGCGTCCCTCGAATCCAGCCCCAAGTATTTGGGCCTAACCCCAAATTCCACTTTTAGTACCTTGGCTGAAAAGTCCCCCTGTGAAAACATGAATATGGTATGAAAACCCTGGTCTTCATTCACATCAGGTTTATAAAACACACAATGTGTATTCCTCATTATGGTCTGAGCTCTATGACCTTAAACTAAGATCTCCTACATGACGTTAAACTATATTTCAAAAACTACATATGGCTTGATTCCCATCCTTATACGTAGTGAAGTCCAGAATCTCAATTCAGGACCCATCCACAACATGATTATAGTCAACATTGGTTTATGTATCTCCTTCATGCATTGGACAATACCCATTTTCATGTGTCATACTCCTAACCTTAAATACTTCCAGATCTCCATAACCCTTTTCTTGACTTTTGGTCACAAAATGTCTAATACCTGGGAATTATTTTTCCTGACTATGCAGCATGTGCCCTTAGGCGGCCTTGCATAAGTAGTCTACATAATGAACCTGTCAGCCAAAAGATGCTATTATTTGACTATGAAGCCAATTCCCTTAAATGGCCCTACATAATTCAACCCCATAACGGATATGTCAAATAGTGGTAATTTCATTCTTGGGAGGAAAACCTCTTTTGTCCTTATTGGTATTAACGACAATATGTAGGGATCCGCAAAAAATAGCCATCCTTAACATATTTGTCCCATAATCTTTTTCATGATCTGAACGTATTCAATTCTATGGTTTATATTTACCTTCCCTACGTTTGGGTCAGACCTTTGTAGGAGTGACATTCATCCAATTCTTTGACAATCTTGATTGGAAATATCCTCTCCATATTCAAGTACCTCTCTCCATACCACAAACTCTATTCTTTGGAAAATTTGAATCTCCATAAACATCCACTGGCTTTTTAGCAATAGAAAAGTAAAATTTCTGAGAGTTCTTTTGCTTGACTATGCAGCAGTGCCCCTAGGTGGCCTTGCATAAGTAGTCAACATAATGGACCTGTTAGCCAAAAGATGCTATTATTTGACTATTTAGCCAATGCCCTTAAGTGGCCCTGCATAATTCAACCCCCTAACGGGTTTGTTAAATAGTGGTAACTTCACTCTTAGAAAATACTTCCTCTAATGACTTTTAGCCCTTTTTATATCATCCCTCAGATTCAAAATTACTTAGGTCATAGTTTACATTTTTTCATCCATACATGAATGTGGTAATATGTTTTCAAACAAATTTTCAAGGAATTGAGTCAATTTTAATCAAATCGGTCAAAGATATTCGACCTTTAAACATTAGCCTCTTTTTTATGTCCAACATGCATGACTTTAAACTGCCCACAAGAGACAAGGTACTCATTAAATTGGAAACCTGTAAAAGGAACTCTGAATAAAATTCAAGTCCCAGCTCACTAAACATGCATATTGTATGATTTAGAAAATATTAAGGAACAAAAGATGCAAAGTTTGTGGGGTTGTTTGTATCACCCTATCAAAAATCAAACTATTCTTATTAGGCCATTGGATTTGGTAACTTAATTAAAGCAAGTAGAAAGAGAACACATGCACAAATTATTGAAGATGAAAGTCTTTTTCATTGATGCACAAGAGTTAGAAGGACATCCACATATAAGAGTCTCTTCTCTTTTTCAAGAATTACAAGAGGCTTTCAACATAACTCTTCATTTGATTTACGACATCCCGAGCTTCATCAACAACCACTTGAAGTTCATTCAATCGACCAGCTTCACTCTTTTCAGCTTGATGGAGTTCCTTCTTGGCATCTGTGATGGATTTCATACCATTTGTTTGGACTCCTTCCAATGAATTATTAAGCTGGTCAAGTTCCCCAGTAATGACATCTAATTGCTGCTAAAGATGCATCTTTTGGAAAACTTTCTCCTTGATCTTTTGCTTCATCTCCTTCAGCTTTTTTGCATGATCAGCCTCAGCTCGGGACACCGCAACCTCGAATTTGCTGATATTGGTCAGCAGCCTCACTCTGCTCAGATCTTGATGACACTTTTTCTCCTACTCCCTCCTTAAGATGACTTGTTTCACCGCAGTATGGATCTCTTGATATCCAAAACCTCAAGTCCTAAAATGATGAACACGGATGATAGTCACGGGATCTTTGAAGACATCTTTTCAAGAGACACTTTAGATATGATCTTCCATATATTCTGCCATGCCTTGCGACGTGAGAATTAGAGAGCCTTCTGCACCTTTGGGTTTGACTCAAAATCACTATCACAAGGGGGAATATAGTCCAAGATTAATGCACTTAAAGAAGTGCCCTATTATGATCCTCCCCCCTGACCCTTAGTACTTCACTTTCTACTCCTGTTGGGGAGGAGGCTGAGGCTTCACCTCCAGATCTATCCACTGAAATTGATGGCCCTGCATAGTCAATTAAAAGTTTTGGTTAGTTTAAAAAGGATAATAAAAGTTGATTAACTATCTTACAAATTAAGTAAAGACACAAATATTATCGTCTCTTACCCAACGGTAGATCAACAGTATAAGAAGGTTCCTACATGTCTTTCCTAGCTTCAACAGGATTTTCAGGATGAGTTTCAGGAAGCTCTGCCAGGTTAAGCTCCACTTGAGCTAGAATATATACAATAGTAGGGTTGTCTCTACCCACTTTAGGAATCTACATATCAATAGATTTCTTAGACATAACTATATATTTCAACCAATCATGTTCAGAGATGTAATAAGAAATTTTTAACAGGACGAAGGATAACACTCACGTCCAAAATCTTCTAAATCACATGGTAATTTAAGATGATCAAAAATTTCTTCAAAAGATGCACAAAGTTTCATCATTTAATCCAGTGATATCTCAGATTCCTGGTTAGTCTCACCAGTGGGAGCATTTGATATTTCTTCTTAGTGACCCTCATCCTACGACCTCTGACCCCAGACAGCTTCTTCAGAGAAAATTGCAGAGTCAGTTGCAGTGTCCTACAAATGTTATGGTGTAGGTGTTGAACCTAAAGCATCAAAGAATGGAAGTCAGTTGATGTTTTCATTCAACATTCTATGAAGTATTGTTAATTTACCAGAATCAGGCTCTTCTCTCCTTGCAGCAGGAATAGGAGCAGCCAGGTCAGCATGAATTGGCGACCGTTCACCAGCACTCTCCATCGTCCTAGTAGGAGGGTCAATCCTATCCCTTAGAGGAGAAATTGAAGAATCCCCTGCAATCCCAATAAATATGATAAATCTTTTCACGAGTTAGAATTCATGACTATCCGAAGGACTTACCACTACTGATGAAGTGTTTAGCTGTGGAATTCTTCTTTCGATGCCTTTGCTTCTTTGGATTGTTAGGTGTGTTGACATCATCACCTCCAAATATAGGTATTGGATAATGAAAATCCCTTTCTAAATCCTTATCCATGGATTTATAGCCTAGAGATACTTCGCTCAGTTCACTGGGAGATTCAATAGCTCCGATAGCGGTGCCACTAGGGCTATACTGTGGTAAAGGGACCTCAGTAGTTCCTTTCTTAACGAGCTTCAGGATGAAGAAAGTAATTTCCTTGAGTAACAAATCTTTAATTGAAATCAAGTTGTAAAGAAAATAAGGAAAGATACTTACATCTTCAGGAGCCACGTAATCGTGCCACTCCTCGTCTACTAAAGCACCAATCCCCTCAGTGGTGCCACGATCCATCATTTCTTTCACCCTCTTGGTGATAGGAATAGAATCATTAGTGGCATATATGAGCATCTCCAGCTCTCTAATGCAGGCCCGCACTTCATCGGGGTTATCCTTGAAACAAATATTAGTAGAATCCCAAATATTACCTACTCCAGGGATGTGTAGCCCTTCGCATAAACCCATCCAGGTAGTTTTAGCATCGCAATATAAACTCTGCCATGTCTGGATAGCCTCTGGTCGTAAATATTCAACATGTGCACCAGAAGGCTGCGAGGAGGGTCCCACAATCTTGGACTTCAACTTCTTCCCAGCTCCTGCAATCAAAAATAAAGAATAAGAAAATGAAACTTTTTGCTCTATAAAATAATGGCAATTAAATTTCCTCAATGATATAACTCACCAGGATTTGATGGAGTAGGTCTCTTGACTCATGCAGGAGGATTATACCTAGCACGAGGCCTCTTTGACACATGTCGTGCCTCATCATCCCCATACTGGGAATCCAGCGAATCAGCCCCGGATGAGGAACCCAGTGAATCAGCTCCAGGTGTGGAAGAGTCACCTTCTATATGAAGGGTTTCTTTCTCAACTGTTCTCTTTTTTCCCCACTCGAGGAACTGGATGATTCAGTACTCTTTCAGGGTATGATGCTACCCAGTTCTCGGCATAACATGTAGTCAAGTGACTCACCGCTCCAACAACTAGTAGATCAAACACTGCCCCAGTCTTCTCCATAGCTATCAGCAACTATAGTTGTCAGGAAACCATTGGATGCTGCTCTGACCTAACATGCACATGGGGGGATACAACAATCTCCTATAGAGACTTGAATTGGCATGCAAATCTATATGAAGCATAGGCCTCACATATAATCTCTCCAACAATTCTTGTGGCCAATACACCATCTATCCAAGCCAGCATGTATGAGCTTAATTCCAGGCTAGCTATTCCATCATCAACAAACCGCCCGGTTGGCCGGTTTCTATAAGGAAAGAAATGGAATTCCTTGAACATGATCAGCCTCACCTTCATATCATAGGGGTTGAGGGACAATGGAAAAATTCCAGAATATTCCAGCACTGATGGCCTGAAAGAACTTCCAGGAACCTGTACTCTGCTCTGTACATCATATGTCCTGAAATGAGTGGTGAACCATCCCCACAAAACTTGGAATGGTCCCACTATTCTCAAAGGATACTTACCCATATAGACATGGAGTAAGTTACTGTGAATATTCACCAAAAATTGGTTGTCCAACCCAACCATTTTCCTCTCATCCAACTTGGTTGCAACAATGAAGGTCCCTGGCCTAACGCCTCCCTTCGAATCCCTAACTAGAAAAAGATAAATTCCGAGCCACAAGGCTAAGAATCCCGCCAGATGGGTCTTTTCTGGGATTGTTTGATCCACTTCATACCCCCAATTTTCAAATTCTCCCGCTTCCAGGGTTGGCAAGAATGTGCCAAGATCACCCCTCTTCTCTGTTCTGAGGCATCTGGTAGGACGAGTACAGGTGGGCCCCTTCTCCTTCTTCTTGATAAGAAACATATCCATACACTCCTCAGGATGAATATCTTTTCTAGAATGAGTTTTGGTGGTCTTTGAATTTTTGATCTTGTTTAAAATTTTCAATAATTCTCGAGCCAAAGCTGGAGTCTTCTCCGAATCATTCCAGATCGCCTTGGTGGGGGGGGGGATGAATTCATCATACATATCGCCCAAAATTGGATCCCCCAAGATCTTTTAGACATCCCACAAACTGATGCCTACCTCTCCATGAGTCAGATGGAAAGAATTGGTTTCTGGGCTCCATCAGCTGACTAGCTCTAACACAAAGTTATCATTTGTGTAGACTTATGTCTGCCCATCCCAGACGACTTCATATATTTCGGATCCTTTCAAATCCTTGAAAAACTCTGCATAGGTTTGTCGCACCCAATATACCCTCATCCAAGTTGGCTTCAAACCTCCTCCAGGATGGAAGTCCCAACTCTTATTTCAGCCTTTGGATTGATCCATCTGAGAATTTCAGAAGATTGAGGGATAACAATGCGGCTGCAGCTCAGGCTTGTGAGGTTTCAGATCTAGGACACAAGGGCTATGATGAATTATATAGGCCTTCTCCACTGTTCCGGCATTAACAAATGATCCTGAAACTAAAAAATTTTCTGAAGAAAAGTTAGTGTAAGTTTGAAACCAAGAATGTGGGAGATAGTTCTTTGACTCTGGAATGTTGAATCCTTGTAGATGACCATGGCCATATAAAGGCAAGTAAATGCTCTGTGGAAAATTAACATGATACTTCTTTAAGTACTTGGAAAAATATGAGAGAGTGTTGTCACATATATTATAGTAATCATGGCCAACAATGTTCATCATGTCATCAATCCGCTTGCTAGCCAGCTTATCAGCCGATCCAATTATCCTTGGAGCCATTTGAATCTGCACAAAGATCGAATAATTAACTTTTAAGTAAGTTCATTTTTCAAAAAAATTGTGAATAAATTGAAAAAAATGGCTAAGGAATTAAGGCTCGCAAGTATAATCTTGGCGCGCAAGTATAAGCCGGTCGCGCAAGTTTTACCACGCTAGTAATGGCGCGCAAGTCAGAAATAGACTGAGGAAGCGCGACACAATGAAAAAAAGCGCAGATGAGTGAAAAACAAAGACACTTGCGCGATGAGAGATCACTTGTGTGACGAGAGCGAGAAGAATTAGAAAGTTAGATGCTTTGTGTGAAATGATGCCTATATTTATAGGCGATCCAGAAACCTGTGCACCTCGCACCTGCGCATCGATACCTACATGCTCAAAACCTGCGCGCCGCGGAACCTTGTTTCTCACTTTAACTTAGAGTCAAACCCTCTTTCCTTTTTTGTATCCAACTCTGAGGGGGGACTTTTGTTGGCGCTCTATTCCATCATAGAGTCCAGAGATTTATTAAGGGATATACTTCAAGCAAAAAAAGGGGAAGAACACCAAGAATTTTACAAAGGCATTAAGGCGCGCAAGTACACCTGCACGCCAGGCTTGGGCATGCAAAGTCACTTGCACGCCAGATATGAGGCGTGCAAGTCACTTGCGCGCCCTAATTGAAATTTCTCCCAAACCTCAGGTGGCCTATAAATACCCCCTGTGGGCCCCCCATTTCAAACACGAAAAATCCAAAACTCAGATTCAAGATCTGGTCGCCCAAGTCTCCGTCTGAATTCTTCCGAACACTTTTAAGGTAATTCTTTACCTATAATGGAATATCTAAAGAGGAAGAATAAGGCCAAAGTATTAGAACTCATCAATAATTGTGTGCCTAAGTATCCATCCCTTTAAGGAAAGTGATGATACTTGCGCGCCGCCTTTCCCTCTCAAGGAAACTTGCACGCCACCCAGCTGAAATCCTCTAGGGATGATACTAAGGGCTCCAATTCAAAGTCTCCCAAGTATCATTTCACAAGTTCTTCATCGCCCAAGTGAACTCATGTTGCGCAAGTATAATTTCACGACCAGGACTTGCGTGCCACACCAATACTTTCATGCCTCCTTCCAATTCACTTCCTTTCCCCAAATTCACCTCTCCTATTCAAGATTTATCCTTCAAAACCCTCTTCAAATCCATTTATGGCATGGTTACTTTGTTGGCTTCATCATCTGAAAGGAATTATGTGGAACATCTATCAATACCTTTTGATTTACATAACTTTATGTCACTAAGGTTTGAGATTTCCTCCATTCAACCTCATCCTTTAAGATGAGAAGATACCTAATCTGGGAATCCTCCTTAGGAGTAAGCCCCAAGTTCCCTATTCATGGGTATAATCCTTAGGAGTAAGCCCCAAGTTCCCTAATCTGGGCCTCCTTCTTAGGAGTAATCCCCAGTCATAATTTCTCTCAACCTAGGCCTCCCTCTCAGGAGTAAGCCCCAGTCATAATTTCTCTTAACATGGGCCTCCTTTTCCGGAGTAAGCCCCAATCTTAATTTCTTTTGATTTGGGCTTCCTTTTCAGGAATAAAACCCAATCATAAGCCCCTCTTATATTTTGGCTTCCTTTTTAGGAATAAGTTTTGGGTTAAAATCCCAAATCTCCATAAATAACAAATACCTTTATGGACCATACTCATGAGCTTCTTTCCTGAACTAAGTCCTAATCTTCATTTACTTGGGCCGTCATATATATGTAATCCCCACATCATTTCTTATGATTGCATCTTTCATGGCTCAATCGTCAGGTTTTACTGATACCTCTTGTTTCTCACATCGACCATGAATCACGTGAGCTTAGAGTGTAAAAGTAATTATGACATCTCTCTTTGGGCCATTAATCATGCATAAACCTCATACTTATTCACTCAAACTACGTGGGTTCTGATTCCTTTTCTAACAAGGATACGTAGGTAGCCCATCTGCGGGTACGATCCCAACTGTGAAATAATCTCTGTCTTTCTGAACGACAATAAAATTCAAGTGTCCAATTGAGTGGCTTCAAAACTAGTATGGTTATCATAATGACCAAGTGATTTCTATATAATATGTTGAAGGACACCATTGACTAAGAATCTCTAATAAATATGGATGATTCTCTATTGATGAAGAACCTCAAATACATATAAAAGATTCTCTAAATCTCATACATATCAATCATTGATTGTTAAATTTGAAGGAAAACTCATTTTTATGCTTGGTAAATTAATAAGGATTCATGAACATAACTCAAATCTATAAGAGAGTCCTGGAGTAGACAATAATTACCCCCAAAAAGGTGTGATGAGTTTGACCTCCCATCCTCTCGACCAATGAAAATTCTTAAGCCTCATCAGTCCACAACTAATGAGCACCTACCTTTGGAAAGTAGGTCAAAATGGATATAGAATCATTGGATGTTTCTGTTTCTACGAATAAACCCGTTAGAAAACGATTGGAATGTTTGAACCTTAAACAAATGAGGTCATCCCCATTTTCAGAAGAAACAACCGAGAAATATGGAGATTTCCTTCACGAGTGATCTTCTCTTTTATGGTGAATAGATCATGTTCATGTGATAATTAATGCATGAAACTCATGACTTGAGCTCATCCAAGAATATATAACATCTAGACTGACCTCCTACAATTGTGTTTGTAGTTCATACAAGATATTTTTCTCAAATTATTCATATGAATCATGTAAACATAGTTACATGATTATTTCGTTCATGTATGTTTTAGAGTTTCGACATTAGTTCAACCATGGTGGACACTGGTTTGACCGATGGTGATTCAGCCTCCTCTAGTGAGACTATGGCACTCTCAAGTAAAGGAAAGAGGAAGACATCATCACTGGTTTAAAATTAATGGATCATTTTGAAAATGAATGCATGGAGAATCTGATAGCCCTAGTTTAAACCAACGGGGCATGGGATGCGATGGATGACCATGATCACTTCGATCAGATGACATATATTAATTTCATTTTTAAGAGGATGAATAGTGACACACATTTTGTGTCCCACATCGAAACCCAGAAGTTTATTTCCTACAATTTATAATAAAAATACATGTGGACTGTTTCTTCGAGATGACATTAGGGTTAATACACAGAAGAGACTTACACATCATGCCCTTACAGGTTGCGACACACACATTCTAGGGCATGCGAGCTTAGGCCCTACCTGTGTGTGGTCTCAACAATACACAACACAAGCCTAACACATGGTCCCTATAGAGGGTTTATACATGGACCTCATGCTTCTATGTTGTCTTTCAGTCCTAGAGGTATGGTCCACCCCACGTGTTAGACCTAGAGTCCCTTAAGTGGGTTGATGGACTTGGCCCATTGGACTTTTAATGGATGGATTTTTTTAAAAACTCTTAGAATAAATTCTAAGTGAAGTATCATATAAAAACAAATCCATCCACTACATAACCACTTCATCTTTCAATATCCTCTCATGTAATATTTCATGATTTATAATATTTTTCATTATTTCCATCAAAGTATTCTTCATGAAAATATATCCTTTAATGATATTCAAGTTATCTATTCTATGGTTCTCATGCAATAATGACATGTTCCATTACCTTATTCAATTACTCTTCCTCTTTTATTCTTTTTGGAATATGAATTCTAGAGAACTTTTTCATCCTCAAAACCACTTTCTTCTTTGTTGTAAAAAATGTATCACATTTGATACATGTATTTTGAACTTATAAACAGTTCAATAATCATTTGATTTAACAATATAGATAATTTATAAAGTTTGAAATCCAATGCAATGAATCCATAAGAATTATATAGGAATAACTATGAAACTCAAAGTCTTCAGACCATTCACGTATTTCTTCAAATAATATGACTTGAGCACTTAATCCATGATCCATTAATTTTGGAACTTCTTCATCATATTGATATTAATGAAACCTTCTTATTTCATTGATCACCATTAGAAACCAATAATAATCATTTGAAAACAAATAAAATCCATAGAAAATGTGGGATCTTCAATCTCCCCCCTTTTATTTATTGGAAATACCTTAAAAGTTCTTTCTAAATGAATGTGTGAATATGTGGAACAATTTCCTTCTATATCCCCTTTAATTTTTGAAAATTTCATTTCAATTTTTCTCCCCCTTATTTACAAGAAAGGAAGAGTTAATGTGAGAAGGGCATCAGTCCCTATTTAAGAAATGTGTCATCCATCATTTCACTATTAGTCTACTTAATCTATTTTCGATGTAAAAAACAATAAGATTTTATTTAGATAAAAAAATTTCCCATACTAAGTAATCATGATACCTTATGAAATGAGAACTCATATAATTTTGTTTATGTTTTATTCAATTTCATTCTAGGAATAAAATACTAAATGTGATATGAATTTTTTTAAGAAAGATAAACCTGAAACTCATGCACTCATTTCAACAAATAGATCAAAAAAATTCAAGTTCAATAGGCAGGATAATTATACTTAGGAAAATTCCACATTTATTAGGTCACTAAATAATTAAATTTCTCACCCATTATAAAAAGTTTGTTATTTTTTATAAACAAGGATGAGAGAATAAGAGAGACATACCTTTGGTAATGACATGAACTTCAATCAATTTATAGAATAATCAGATTTGATACTAATTGAAATAATAGTTTTGGAATCTTCTTCATTTGTATCACACTAAAGGGAAACAATTCTCTTCATATTCATAATTTTGGATCTCAACAAGAATGGATTTTAATAAATTATAGTATAAAGAATACACCATAACAGATCTTCAACTTGTGACTATCCAAAGTTGGAAAATTTCACAACTTCACCAAGGATGATCTTCTTGAACTCTTGTTATTTAGGATATAAAAAATAAGATCAAACAAAGATGATATCTTCTTTATCATGGTTGTAAAGAATATAACATCATATTTTTCATCTTCATCAAACATGATCCTCTATCATATTTGAATTTGAATATCAAATGAAGAATTATTCAAGGATGGTGATTTTGTCTGCTTGGGTATCAATAATTGACATCCCTCATTGCTTCTTAGGTTCTAACCTAATAATATGGTCCACCTTCAATTTCCTACATTATAAGTACAAATAAAATACAAAATGATTAAGGGAATAAGTTTTATCCTCATTGATTCATTAATATGACCACAAGGTTGAGATGTGTTTCTCAACCAAGTTTCTCTATTTGATTAAGTTTTTATAGATGATACATTATTACTCCTATGAAGGATTTCTTATTGTTCTGGTAGTAAGGTTAATTTTTTTTTCAATATAACCATATTTATTTCATCACTCACATATAACCTCTTTAACATAAGAGTTTCATTTTCTTGAAAAACCCTCATACCCTTTGACTTCATCATGTGAAATCATTTTCTTTTTTCACTAGCCTTAGATTATTACACTTGAAGTTTCCTCATTCTTTCCGAGGATTCTAGAAAAATAAATAACATTTCATTAATAAATGTGGAATCAATTTTGGACCATCCACATGGGTTATTATGAGTGTTATCACTATTTTTATTTCTTTTAGATGCACTGCCCTTCAACTTCTTGGATTTATAATCCAAGGTCTTCTCAGATTTCCTTCTTGTAATCTTCTTGAGAGATTTTGTTTTTACAAAAATTTTCTAATTTCTTACCAAGGTAGATTCTTCATTATTAGACATATTCTATGATATTATTTTTTCATAAAATTTGGAAACATATTGATATGAGCATGTACCGACCTTGTGACCACTACCATTTCATTCATCACATATGTTATCAAGAATTATAAATATTGTTACAGTATACAGATGCTTATGGACCTATGTATTTTGCTTCTTAATATATATATTGGTCCACATTGATATAGGCTTCCTTTGTGCTTTTACATTTTGAGTATTGTTCCAAAAATTTAATTCCCAATTCCCAAATCTATTGCAACACAAATATTTACCCAAAAATACCGATTTCCTAATATCTTATGTATCGGGTTCTAGGGTATTATCCATGATTGGTTGTGATATATATGGGGGAACCAACATACACATTATTTTTCCTATCCACCCTTGTTATAGTGTAATAATTCTTATCACCTTTATGTATCCATACTTGTTTAATTTTTTTTACAACATGCACTATTTTTGGAAATAGATTTAGAAACATTAGCACAAAATAATAGGGATGATACCAATTTCTTCTCGGTTTCTTGTGATAGATTATTGAATGAAGTCATAATATTATTATCACATGTTGGAGTTATTTTGACAATATAATACTTCAATTAGCATTGAGTGGAAGAATCCATTTTTTGCTTCTTTTTTGAGGAACCAATATGTTTCTTATCAATATTGGCCAACTAACCATAAACTTATAGAAATTTCACATTGAGGATGATTTTATGATCTTAAATTATAATAATATTCTCTTCATAATCCTTATTCATTATTTTAAATTAATCTTTATAGATATTAACTTTGTTTTGTAACAAAGTGTCAAGTTCATTGATCTTCTTGGATATTTCTTCTAAATTAAAACCCTTGAATTCAGTGCTCTTATTTAAATTATCTTCAAGTTCATGGATATTTTATTCCAAAGTCTTATTAAATACCTCTTTCCCTTCAAATTATTAAATCCATTTTTGGCACTTACTTCAAGCTCCATATTTTTTTCTCAAAAGGTTCCAACCTATATTGAGTTCTTTAACATTCTATAATTTTTTCTTTCAAGATATTCTCTAAGACATTAGCTTAACCATCCAAATTGGTGATATTTTCTTGCATAAATTTAAATACTCTACAAACAAGGGGGACTATTTCTTTAAGAGTACCATGTAATATATCTCTTAATCCAATAACTGATATCTCTCGAGAACTTATGGATTAATCATAATCACCACTTATGATTTGATCTTTATCTTTAAGAAAAATTTGAAAAGTGATAATACATACCTCATGATCACTTGAATATTTTGATCTACTTGAGGTGATAAGGTTTTCCTAATCCTTATAGGAAACCCGATCTACCTTTTATTTACTTTAAAATTCTAATATGTCTTCATTATTGTTCATGCAAGGAGAAATATATACCTCATATTCTTTATATGAGAGGGAAAAATTCTTCAAATTCCTTTTATCTTTCTTTTTACTACTCATTATAGTCTTGGTAGATATAGAATTCTGCTCGTAGATAATGAAATATTCATCAAAAATACACTTCATTAGTAACTTAGGAAAGAAACTAAAATATTCAAAAGAGAATAACTTCATTATAGATAATCTAAAAAAGGTGAACCTTGGCTCTGATACCACTTGAAAGGACCAGTTTTAGATATTCCAAACATAGAAAGGTGGGGGGGGGAGGGTGAATCAGTGCTGGTGACTTTTTAATCCAATTATTTTTTTTATCTATGTGCTTCTTAGACCTATTAGGGTCTTGATTATCTTATTCCATTTTCATTGTCACATAAAATAATATAAAAGAAATAAAGATATCACACAATATTTTTACAAGGTTAACTACTAAATAATAGTTTCTAGTTCTTAGAATGGAATGGAAATGATCGAACTACACAACCAATAGAAATTAATCCTTTGAATGTGGTTAAAAATTGTAAGAAATACCTTTTCACTTAGAATGAACTATAATCAATTAGAAGTTCATGTTTTATATCACTTGGATAGAAATTTATACTACCTTTAAATATAGTATTTTTCTTGTTGATAAGGTTATTTGTAACACTAAAAAAGTCTTCCACCTATTGAGACATTATTTGGATGCCATAGTTCTATTTAGTTCATCAAATACATTTTTTTTACTTACACAACAACAAGAAAGAAATGCTTCTTTTTTCCCAACAACAAACTAAAAGATGTACTTCTTTATTCTTTTATCTATAACACTAATATGAATGTGTTGTTAACTAATAAACCTAATTATCCCTGAACCAAATGATAATAAACTGATATTAACCTGGACTGTCACTTTCTATTGTCTATTTGATCCGTGACACAAAAATATATGCAATAGTGTATAGTAGTGTCTTGATCTCCCTTTCTTCTTCAGTGAAAAAACAAACTACACTGAATCACCTTATTCCAATAATGATAGAATCAAATAATCCCTTTTTATTATTAAATTAATTAGTATTATCTCAAAATAGAATCATCAAAATTATCCTTGGCCTGCATAACAATAAACTAATTATAGATTTTCCATTTTCTTCTTCTTCAACACACACTAATATTCAATTGTGTGACAATGTCAAATTCTATTTATTTAATACCCAATATCACCAATTGAGTGTATCCTTTATTCTTAGTAAAATTTAATATTTTGGAAACACTAATTATATTTCATATAACATACAATATTATGCATATATAACAATTTTCATGGGTCTTCTATAACTTGTTAACCTTTACACACAATTATTCTTTGATCAAGTGATTATGAATTTATGATATTATGTGCATATGGGTTTATTTATTTATGAATGTACTTTTTATTTTTATTTTTATTACCTCCTTCCCACAAGTTCACACACTGTATCAATTAAATATTCATATGCATATGCATACATATATTAATGCATGCATGCATTCACTGTCCACTTTCTTTTTGAACATAAAGGTATATGAAATTGTATCATCTTCTTCTTTCTTCTATTTATCTTCTTTGTAAACAAACACAATATTGTTATGTAAAATATAGTTACTCTCATACAATTTAGTTCATACATAGGACCTTGTCACAAGAACATCATGATACTACCTCCTCCTTCATGTAATACCACAGTGCATGTATGTTCTTATCATATAAACAACCCAACCAGTGCATATTATTTGTTCTTCATGAAAGCTTGAAAAGATTAATGGGATAAGTTATTCATGAAATAAATTTAAGTATGTTTCACATAATTTAAAGTTTTGTGGTGATTCCTCTTTACATAATTAAATGCTACACATAACTGTTCTTCTTCGCAAATCACAAAAAGGGTGTTTACACACTAGTTTCATGTACACGATATTTCTTCTTCATGAAAGTATGAAGCTTCATGAAACCAAAATTATTCAAAATTCCGTGAATGCTCACATGACTCTACTTTCCCTTCACAAAATGAAATCTTAGAGAGGATATGTTTTATAGAGAAAATGAGATCTCTTGAATTTGAGATTGGAAACATGTAGATTTCCCTTGGGGATTCTCCTTTTATATGCAAAGATCACCACCTCTATTTGTTTAATAATCGACTTGAATTACCGCAAATCATACTGTGTGAATAACATATTTTAATGATTGAATCACTCAGTATTTAAATGCATTAAATCATGGATTTAATATACACCAAGAAACTTGTAGTTTTCTTTTATGATAATCCATATCCTTTATGGTGAATAATCATGGTCATGTGATCATTTATGAATGAAAATAATGACTCAAACTCATCCAATAATATCGAACATCTGAATCGGCCTCTTGCAGTAGCGTTTGTAGTTTGACCGAGTCTTTTTCTTGAATTATTCATATAAATCAGGAAAATGAATTTTCATGTTTATTTAAATCATGTCTGTTTTATAATTTCTACATTAGTTCAACCATTGTGGCCACTAGTTTGAACGATGGTGATTCGGCCACCTCCGGTGAGATAGTGGAATCATCGATGGAAGGTAGGAGGAAGATGCCAACAATGGTTTAAAATGAATGTCTCATTTTTAATACTAATTATATGAGAATATGATAGCCCTAGTTTAAACTATTGGGGTGCGAGATGTGATGGGAGACCATGATTACTTCGATCAGACAACATATGTTATGTTATTTTTTAAGAGGATGAATAGTGATGCACATTTTGTGTCCTACATTGAAACCCAAAAGCATATTTCCTTCACTTTATAAGAAAATTTGTTCATACTATTTCTTTGAGCCAGATATAGGTTCGGCACTCAGAAGACACTTTCAAATCACACCCTCATGGTCTATGACACATGTTGTCTAGGGCTTGTGGTCTTAGGCCCTACCTATGTGTGGTCTCGGTCATGCATACTCTAGGGCTTACACACGGGCCCATTAGAGGTTTTATACATGGACCTCATTATCCTCTTCCTCCTATATAGTACTAGAGTGATGGTCCTCCCCACATGGTTGACCTAGAGTCCCATAAGTGGGTTGATGGACTTGTCCCCTTGGACTTGTAATTGCTGGACAATTTTTTACAAACACATAGAATAAATTCTAAGTGAAGTATCATATAAAAACAAATCTATACACCACTTATCCACTTTATCATCCAATATGTTCTCATTAAATATTGCATGATTCATAATATTTTATATTATTTCCTTCAAATTATTATTCATGAAAATATATCCTTCAATGATTTTCAAGTTAGCTCTTCCATGGTTCTCATGCAATAAGAACACGTTTCCTTACCTTATTCAATTAATATTCCTCTTATATTATTTTTTGAATATGAATACAAAATAAATTCTTTATCCTCAAAACTACTTTATTCTTTTTTGTAAACAATGTATCACAATTGATACATGTATTTTGAACTTAGAACCAGTTCAACAATCATATTATTTAACAACATGGAGAATTTATCAAGTGTGATATCCAATGCTATGAATATATAATGATTATATAAGAATCACCATGAAACCCAAATTCTTTAGACCATTCACATGTTTCTTCAAATTATAATACTTTTTCACTTCATCCAAGCTCCATTAAATTTTAACATATTCATCATATTTAAATTAATGAAATATTCCTCTCACATTGATCACTATTGGAAACCAATGAAAATAATTTAAAAAAATAGAATCCATACACAAAGTGGGATCTTAATCTTCTACATTATTATTTTATGAAATTAATCCACATTGATATTTTGTTTCAAATAATTTTCAATATCATTTATTATTTCTTTATTTAATCTCTAGCTAATAATTCTTAGCATCAATGGTGGATTTATGAGTTTCATTCAATGCATGGATATCATATTAAAGAGGACTAAAAGTATAACCATTTTTATAAATATATATTTTCAACAAAATTTAAATTTGGGAGTAATATTCTTAAATTAAAATTTATATTACACCTTGACATCAATGTCTTTGATGATATTCTTTCATATTATCACTTTATAGGATAATGCATTCTTCAAATAACCTATCTCTATCTCTAGACGTGTTTTCTCAGTCTATATTTCATAGGAGATCTCTAGTATAATAGTGAAAACATATTTTGGGATATTATTCATGAAATAATTTATTTTATAATAAAAAACTCAATAATTAAATAGGTATATACTATTCACATCATGAACTAGAAACCTTAAAAGAAAAATTATCAATAGATTTAATAAAAAAATATCCACATTTATTTCCTTCAGTTGGTGGTGAATTATATTTATCATTTCTCATAGATTAGTTCCTATTAAAATTATTATCATTATACTTCTTATTATCTAAGGTTTTCATAGAAATAACCTATGTAGTTTTTTTGACATGGAATAACACTGTCTTAGAGTACACAAAAATTTCTTCAAATTTCCAATTCATATATGATAGCTAAATAACTTGAAACACATGGATCAAATTATATGTAAAAAATAAACTATAATATCGCTTGATATTTTTGTTAACCATGTAGTCACACTAAGAGGGGGTGATCCACGATGATTATTTTTTAGTAAATTATTTTTTTATATATTTTACTTGAACCTATAAACCTATGAAGTTGATTTGATTTTATATATGATACCTAAACATTCATACCGCATAAAAAAGATAAATATGGGATAACAATATATGATATTTTTATAAGGTTATCTATCAATATAAGTGATTATATCCATGTTTTTTTAGAAAATATGAGACATGTATATCCAATAATATAAAAAAATGAATAAATTAGGGGAGGTATCATCCTTGACCCCTTGAACTATTAAGCAATAGTTTTATTATCACCTAATATGTTTTTTATATATGATCCATCTTATTTACAAGACATTTTAAATACATAATTAAAAGATAATCACCACACTTCAATATATCTCAGCATCAAGATATAGATCTTATCTAAAAATTCAGAATATTAAACCTAAATATAAACACCCTCTTTAATAAAAACATAAAGATACAAAAAATATTTTAAAATAGTAGTAGTAATTTCATTTATCACTTAATATTTTATCCTTCACAATCATTTTAAATACCAAGGATCAATATTCTCCACTTTATCCAAGAATATTATTGTATAGGATATTCAATCACAACACTTACACCATGAAATTTATTAATATTCCCCTATCACTTATTCTATCATCGAATCATATCCTCTTTATAAACTCATCCTGATCAAATGGATTTGATACCAAAAGTAAATTTGTAGAATCCAATGAAGTTCACCATCATGATATTTTATATTTAAAACTGTTAAAATATTCAGTCATGGAAAAATTATATCTTACATTCTAAAAAATATAGAGAAAAAATTTATTATTTTAATTATTCAAAAATGTTGTTTAAGGATCCTCAAAAAATATATTCAAAAATCATCATTAAATTATATCATAAATTTACATTCCAACTCTCCTAAAAAACTAAAAATCTAGATAAATATCACTCATGTAACATTTTTTTGATGTTAAATAACATCCAAAATCACATATATGAGATCATGTTACTCATATGTAGCATTTTGAACTTTTATTTTAGTCTTATATAGATTCAGATAGCCTAGATAAATATAATATGAATGAAAATTAATATTATGTTAGAATACTCTACTCTTATGAAAGACATGAAATCTATAGTTTAATTTGACATGAACTATAATTTATTAACACAATAAATTCTGATGAATCTTAAATAGTTTTAAAAATCAAATAGTTAGTCATATATAGGATTTATATTCTTCCATTTATTCATATGTATCCACATTAAAATTATCTCTCCATCTCAAAATATATACATAGACTTTATAATTTTAGAGGTACTTATATGAAGCATATGAATTACTAATAAACAACCATTGATATTTTTTAATTAATATTAAAATGATTTTTAATTTAAATATTTCCATATAAGTGGTTGTTGAAACTCTTTTCAATCCATCTTTAGCCTTTTAAATAATTCTAAAAACATATACACCATGCTTAAATTATGTCAAAATAACTCAGTTAACATTAGGACTTCATCAAACTTATATAGAAGTCTATAGAAAAATTACTAAATGTTTTAGAGGATATAATAACTCATTAGAGTAAATAAATGTAACACACACTACATAAATAAACCCAACTCCATTATTCTTTATCTTTATCAACTATAATACTTCAATAAATCTATAGTTAATGTAATAAATTTCATATCTTAATAAAAAATCAACTCTCAATCATCATCATAAAAGTGAAACATTTATACCATACATATTTCATTATGAAAAAACACAAGGTTTAATTATCACTAGAAATAATAATCAATTTTTTAGAAAATTAAACTATATAGAAATATCTTAAAACTCTATTAAAATCACTTAAAATTATTATTATTCTCATATCATCAGCTCATAAAAACTATTAGTCAGGTTTTGTAAAGAAAAAATCAGTCAATAACAATATAAAAATTCAAGTATCTTATCATCTCCTAATTCCTCAATATTATCAATAATAATATGTATTTATCTCTAATTAGTGGAGAAAATAACTCAAAAATAATTTATAGTATTCAATAAATAAATAATCATCATTAAACATGGATAATGACAATAAATCATTCCTTTAAAGAAATAGAAACTCTATGTTTGATATCATTCCAATAGGTTCCTAAATCACCCCATTAATTGGAACTTAATTTTTATTCAGCATATATAAAAATTATTACTTATTGAAAAAAACACTCTTCATAATAATAAATTGGTCACTTTATAGGGCATGTTTTACCTAAAACACAATCAATATTTATATTCAATATACTATTTTGTGTTATTTTATATCATTCTTCATAATTTTTATAACATTCTAGAAGTATGGTGTATTTAAAAAATTAGTTATGGTTGTTTTATATTATTAATTTTACTGGAGTATTATAAAATTTAATACATATGTAATATATTCTCATCCATAAAATATTTCATTTATATAATTTAAATAATATTTTATATTTTATATTAGAAACTAACATTGAAATTATATTTTTACTCTCAATTTACATATATATTTTTCCAAGATCCATTTCATTCATATTCGAGTTTTGAAAATTTTTATTTTTTGTATGAAAATCATTCTTCTCAGTAAAATAACTAGATAAAACATGATTTATTTACATTATGATTTAAAATACAGATGTAGAGACAAATCCTAATTGGTTACAATGTTTATATCTTATGCATAATGGAACAGAATATTCGATTATCACCATATTATATTCCATTACAATAAAATTTTATTCCATGATAATAATTTTCCTTATTATTTGATACATAATATTGAGTCCATATCAAATAACCCTAATATGAGTATGCATTTTAATTTTAGGATAGAGTTATTGGGAATTTTCAATAGGCATCCATATAGATTCCTCACCAAATTCATGGGTAGTAATTATTTAACTAAATGTTTCCTTTCTTGAAAATCACTATATGGATATTTTAATTATTATTGTCCCATGAATATTGAGTTTTGTTTTATTTATGTTTCCCTTAATTGAATTGTTTATGTTGTTACTAATATGATAAATTTTTTGATTAGGAATTCATCATATGATATTCCATAGTTTTTCATAAATAGATCATCATTGTACTTGCTAAAAATCATGAGTGGGACATTTCTCAAAATGAATATAGAAATTTTCTACCTTTATGATTAATATAAAATTTTATCCTTTGATAAGATTGATCATGAATTGTGTTGTTCTACATTGGATTATATTAGATATGTAAATTCATCATAGTCTTTTTTTTCATAGTTTTTTACAAAATATTCAATTGATATAATAATATCAAGATAAATAATATCAATGTTTCATGATCATACTCTATCTATTAAAAAAACTGGGATGGTTTTCATTCATACCATAAGTGATTGGATCATATCAAATTTTAGATTATGTATTCTTACTTTCTTACTCAGATACCTTTTTCTATTATGAAAATATTCAAATTACAAGTTTTAATGAGAACCCTTATAATATATTTATTAGATTTAAAACCAAAAAATTACCACAATCCACCCAATCCCCGAATTATAAATATAACAATATTCTTTGAAAACATTATTAAATAAAAAAATACATGGAAATATGAGGAAAAAATTATTATTTCAATGAAAAGTTCATAATATCAACATCATGATAAATATTACGGTTATCTTCAATACTATAGGTGATAAACTACATGATTTCTATATAATATTAAATAGAGAAAAAATTTGGATCATTGTTTTCATTCATGGATTCGTCTTGCGTATATAACTATTTTATAAGTTCCTCACTGATGTCTAGGGGAAATATTTTTATTTCCACATTAGAGCGATCCTATGATATAAAGATGATTTTAAAATCCATTTCATTATTATATTCTTCAATTGATTAATTTATAAATATGGTGAAGATATCCTTTCTCATTACAAAGAATTATGAATATAGGAAACACCACCTCTATGTTTTTATTTTATGAAGCTAGCCTATACTTTTACAATTAGAACATTGAGTTTGGAGTGTTATAGTGGCTCCTTGGACTCCACATCTAAAACATATTCAGGTATAGTATTATTTAACATAATATTTTTCTACCACTAATAATAAATATATTAGTTTATGTAAGTTAAAATAGGCCTTATACTATTATTCTTTTTTTCATTAGGGACATTGAAAATCCTTCAAACATGATAATGAAATTTTCCCCTTTTTTGTACTTGAGTGAAATAATGATTCTTCTTAAATATAATCTTCATTTTATAATTTTTATTTTTATAAATCATCAATATCCATGAAAATTTCAATGATTCTATTAATATACCCATTTTTACTACCTCATTTTCATGCTCAGACACTAAATCTGTAGGCTTTAGAGGAGCTATTGTAAGTGGTAATATTAGATCCATTGTTCAAGGATTGATTAGTGAATTATATTCAATATGTAAACATGGTGTTCAGGAATAACTAAATTTCAAAAAATGAATTAATTTTTTCAATGTTTCTAGAAATTTATAAAATAAATATATATTAAAATATTGGATTATTTTATCATTTAATAAAATGGTATTTAATCTTGATTTTCATCGATATTAATATTGATATATTTAATTAATTATAATAATTTTTTCTTAATATATGGTTTTAAACAAAATTATTATATTATCATAATAAATGTTGTATAGAAATGTGAATTTAATATGTTTAATATATACCATAAATTATATTATTTTATAGGTAAAATAGGTAAAGTGAAAGGCATCTTATAAAATGATATATATCATCCAAAATTGTTGGTTAAAAAAGTGGGTTTGAGATAATGGGATAAGGGGTATTAGAAGACAATAAAATTCACAAGGTTTATTTAACTTTATGAAAATAAATGGAAATTACTCAATAATTTATCTCTTAACAATATATTACTTTTCAAGAAAATGTGTACTATAACCCTTTAAATGTTTGTATCATTTTAAGATCAAGATATTTATTTTTCTCATTAACTAAATACTGTTTTATATTTTTTATTTATGATTCATTTTAATTTCATCTTCAATTATTTTATTTTATTTTTAATACTTAGTTATATTTATCACCATTTCCATTAAATTTTGGATTATTGGAGCATTAAAAATTCTAAAAATGGTACAATAATAGGATGGAAACACATGATTATTTTCATTTTAAATAAATATAAGAAAATGAGAGATGTAATGAATTGATCATAATTTTTCTGGAAAGTAAAATTATGGTTTATATAGATATATCCCATAAAACTACTTTTTAGTTTGATTTATTTCTTTTTCATCAACCAATATAGTTAATCCATATCATTACCAAAATCATAGATAAACATAATCATGGTTTGGTTAAGTCTTCATTCATCTAAAAACTAGCGTTCCAACACTTATATATGTATTAAAAATATACTAGTCTAGTAATTATATAAAGAGTATAATTCATGACCTATAGTGGTTGTATAATGACCATATAATGATAGCTTTGGTGGTCGTTCGGTGAACCTATAATGGCTATGAAATATTATAGTAAAACATAAATAACTCAATCATATTATGACTTGAACTCAAAACCTATTGATTATATGTGATAGAAATATATGTAAAACTAAAATCAAATATAATATTCATTTTTATGACTTAAAGTAATATATTTATTAATTATTGAATTTGTAAACATTGATATTCAATAATATTTAGAAATTTTTCATTTACAGAGGCCTAGAGTTATGAAATATAAGTGGGATTAAAAATATAGGTCTTTTTAATGACTAAAAATTCATATACATTTGATTTTTGAGCCTAATGTTTTATCTAACATTGAATTATTACATGATAAATAATATTTAAATAATAAAATAATAATAATTAATAGATTATCCCCTTATATAAATTATTAAATTTTAAATGAAAAATTCTAAACATATATCTATTGCTTGAATATCAAAACTAAATGTTTTCATTCTATAATATGTTATGTCATATAATTATATAAATTTTTTGTTAGGTATTTCATATGGTTTATTTTAATTCCATTGAATCTATGGTTTATATTCATTTAATTCCAAATATAAATGATAATTTCAATTTTTTAAATATTTTGGTTATGGATAATAATAGAAACTATGATCACTATTATGTTCTTAACATAGATACTAGGGTTTTGGTATCAAATTTTTACCATCAATGGGTATTTTCTATATCTATAAAAGTGATTTTTTATTGTCAATATCAATGTTCCTTATTATGATTTTAAAATTTATACCCTATTAATTTAACTTAATTTTATAAAATTTATTTTATGAATTATTTTCATTATATGCATCAAAGAATTATAGATATGATAGTTTAATCTATAAAAATGAATGAAATTAAGTAATGATTTTTACATGGAATCACATACCAATATATTGGTAACAAAATTTTTTAGTTTAATATATTTTATAATTAAAACCATGCATACATATTATGGGATTTTATGGGATGTAACAACCAATGTTTTTAAAGGGGAAATATTGATGTTAAAACCCAATATAAATAAGAAACATTTGTCTTGATATGTTCACACTTATTGATACCAAAATCAATCAAATATTTTGGTTCATTTTAAATTGGAGTACCCATGGTTTAAAATTTAAAATTCAATGATTGTGTTAAATATCTTATATGGTACTAACTTAATATGTTCATTATATGTTTAGAGTCCTAGAGGAAATGTTTTGGGTAAATTATTGGAAGGAATTTTTAGGCATGGGATAAACTAGATAACCATCCAAGTGTTTCATAATAATTAAATTGAAAAACTTATTTAACAAATAGAATTGTTTTGGGAGAAAAATACATAACTAAAATAGATAAAGTTAATTTTTTTATATTTTATAAAAAATACTAATAGGGGATATATTGGTGAAAATTATTCAGTAAAATTTCTTATTTAATATTATAGAAAATATTATTAAAAAAATATTACATTTATTATTTTATTGACTTTAGGAATTAAGAAATATGAACATTAAAGTTTATAAATGTAATTTCCTTAGAAGGAACATGTTGAATTTCAAAAAAATTAAAAAATTAGTGTCAATAATGAGGATAATATTCAATAATAAAGGTAATTAATGTAAACATGATTTATTTATCATTAAATATCCAATTGACAACACTACTAAGGGAATAATGATTTTTAAAAATATGTTGTAAAACTATGATATTTTATTTATTTTGAAGGAAACCATAAATTATAAATTGGTAAAGTATTTTGGATTGAGTTTCATTATTTATAATGACCGAAACAATTATAAATTAAATTCTCCTTTTGAATAAATAAATGCATTAACAAGTAATGTAGTTATAGAAAACACAAGCATTACTTTGGTTATTTTAAACTATTATATGGTCTATCAAATTTAAAATATCATTAATAATAATAAACATTGATAATATATCTATTATAGATTGACCATTAATATTAGTATATTAAGGTTTATTGTAAATTCTATTTAACATAGACAAAGTAAGTGATGGCCTCGACTAATAGGATCGTACTCTATGAATCCCATTTATCATAGTTTCTGAGAAAGATAACATCACTGAGATTTTATATTGACCAAGACCAATATGAGATTCAAAAACTAAAGCATGAGTGAAAACATTTTG
The DNA here is from genome assembly GCA_963277665.1 of Viscum album. Lineage (NCBI taxonomy): Eukaryota > Viridiplantae > Streptophyta > Magnoliopsida > Santalales > Viscaceae > Viscum > Viscum album. Next base: position 1,150,352,111 of record OY728128.1, read on the forward strand.
GGGAGAAGTTCAAGCTCATCAAGATCATGATCCAAACCATGCTCGTTGAACTACCCAATGGAAATCTTATCATCACACACCATACCCTTAGGTAATTCACTTATGAAATAAAGACATATATAACTAGATTATAACAGTTTGATTTTTTATAATTAATTTTTAATAGAAAAGGATTATATTTATCCCTTTTTAATATTACATTTTAAATTATTAGATAACGAGTCTGATAAAAATTAATTTTTTGATATGATGAAAAAATTGTATTTTTTGGGAAGTATATAGTTTCAACCACGACTATCTTTTTGGATGAATTTAATAATTTTTTAAATAAAAAATATTTTAATATAATATTATTTTTATATAATATTTATTATATATAAATGATAATATAATTTTATGATGTTAATTATTTATAGGGGTCAGAAAATCAGTATTGTCAAAAAAACCATAATTTATAAATAAATGGGGAATTTTTATTTAAAAGTATAAATTATCATATTTATATAATTATTTTGATAAAATAAATTTTATTTTTCAAAGTAGAATTTCAGAATTATCCAACAATGATTTTTTCATAATTTTCTGTGATAGTTGAATTTATCGGTAAAAATTAAATATAACACAAATATACGGTATGTATTATGACATCATAATGAACCAAAAGTGATTTAATATATATTATTAAAATATATCTATAGCTAAATACATATTTTCAATTTAAAATAATTTTTTTTGAATCTATTTGATTAATTTTTTAAATCCTTAATGAATACTCCAAAACCTTTATTATATTTTATGGTTTTAAAATCAATTATTTATGAACATGACTCAATTCCATATCACCAGGGGTATTATTTTAATGAGTTTGGTTCTTCGACTTGAAAAATGTTGAAAAAATACTCTTTTGTAGAAACCATGAGAAAAAACCATAGTATGATTTCTATTTTTGATTACCTTATCATATAGAGTCCAAAACGTAAGTTTGGAATTAATAAATAATTCTCATATCTTTTTCTATATAAACCCAACCAAAATCATGTCCTTATTCACTAAAACCATTTTATAATGATATTAATTTTCCATTACCTCTCTATATCTCTCCAATATTTTCCTCAAACTCTTAAGAAGCTGCTCCCAATCTTTTAGAAGCTGCCTCTTAAGGTATGGGGTCATCTCATTGTCCTCTTTATTCAATAACCTTCTTTATGTCATGCCTTTTGATTTACAATTTTTCAATTTGGGATATATTTTAACACATCACTCACTTCTTTACTTATTTGTTAAAAGTGACGATATATCCATTTCAAAATCAATAAACCCTTCTATGACTCTTTATCCACCCTCATTATGCTTCTGAAATTATCCTACGATTTTTCCATGGTAATAATTTGTGTAGTGAATACCCATACCATTTCTAATAAACAGTATTAAATTAGATGTAACTATAATTAATTGATTAGGCAATTCCATATATGTAAACCACAATCCTTAATATTGGGATTAAATGTGATGAAAGATGACTTTATATTGAATGATATATGTGGAACAATTATGAATGTACATAATATGAATGTGACAGGTGGACCTGGAATTATGTAGCCTTATAATGTATTGGGTAATTTTTTTTTATCATGACATTCCATGTATATTTTGTAGGAGTCTATCTTAGGCACACTATGTTATGATATCTTGGTGGTTATCCTTAACCTATGTTTATGATGTTAGGTTTTATGTTGGTTCTATATTTCATTGATACCTTTATGTTGTCATGTTATAAAATCACTCATTATTCAAGATTATAATTATCATCCCTCTTATGTTGCCTTTATATTCTTATTGGTTCACATGTACTGCTTTAACTTATGCTATGTTTTTTTATTCCCTTACTGAGAATTATATATCACCCCTTTCTTATGCACATCCCCAGGTTATCCTGTACAGTTTTAGAAGAGCGATGGAATTTCAAGATCATGTTAAATAAGATTTTAATAATATTATTGTATTTATGTTTAAATTTGTCATGTTATATACATAATTTCCCAAATACACTATTATTTTTGATGTTCTTGTATTGTATTAAAAATACCTTTATGTAAAAAATCATGAGATAAAGTGTATTAAGGTTATGGGTTGTCATAGTTGGTATTAGAGAAAATTATAGTTATTTTTGGTATTAAGATGAGAAAATTATAGTAAAATTATTATGGAAAAAATAAACATAGGAAAAAATACCTAAATTTCAGTAAAGTATTGATTAAGTTGTTTTTAATAAAATACATACCTCTCTAAATAAAACAAGTGGATATGACTCTAGTACAATTGTACATAGGGGTAATAACAATGAAAGGGGATCCTTGAGATGGACTCCATCATCACTTGATGAATGAAAAATAGCCTTGCTGCATACTTGGTTTGAAACTCCTAGGGTATATGCATTTTTAAATTCAAAAATCTCCTTACAAACCATTATTAAGAGAATTAAAAAATCTAATTAAATTTTATGTTAAGAAATAGATCACAGATAACTTATATTGAGACATATAAATTCACACATTAATGAATATATTTCATTTATGAGTTATCCCTTTAATGTTAATGGTTTTCTATTTATGTGTTTAATATTTTAAAAATACTCATCCCTAATTTTCCCTTTATTTTTCGTCAGTGGATGGAAATAGGAGAAACCAATCCAACAACCAATGCGAGGGTCAATGTAATGACTACCCAAATGAGATTCCCAACCCAATGGGAGAAGGAACCACATACTTCATGAAAATAGTTTCTTAATTGATATAGGGTTTTAATAGATTCCTAAATCAGTAATAATGGCCAAATCCCCCTAATAAAGAGAACACTGCAATTGATACCTTTATGCAATAAAGGCCTCAAACTTTCATTGGATCTTCTGATCCCTTAATAACAGATTAATTGATCAAATGTATTGAAAATATCTTATATAGCATTACATGATCTGAGAAAAAGAATGTCATATTGACAGTTTATCATATGGAAGGAGAAGATGACCAATGGTGGATGTCAGTCAAAAAAAAGAATCTAAGGAGGAGATCAATGTGATGAAGTGGAATGAATTGTAGAATTATTTTTGACAATTATTTTTTCTAACACTATTTAAATTAAAATGGATAGGTATTTACTTAGTCTCAAACAAAAGGATGAAAAATCAATCAGTGAGTATAGGTAATACTTCACAAGAAAACCATGATATGCCTCTTACTTTATCATTTCCACTGAAAGTAAATTTTTCTACTTCTTTGGAGAGATAAAGTAAAAAATAAAAAAATAATTGTCTATTAAAGACTTTGATAGCTATGATAAAATTTTCCAATGTCCCCCAAAATTTGAAATAGAGATCAGAAAATATCAAGGTTCTCTTGGGAATAGAGATAAGAAGTAGAGAGTAGATTTTAATTCTGGTGGTGTTATAGAAAAATCTAATGAGGGGGGGGGGAGTGAATTATCCCAATTTTCAAAAGTGTGGGAAGAATAATCTCAAAAATTTCTTGAAGGGGATAAGGAAATTCATTAGATGTGGGAAGGAAGGGCACCTAGATATAAATTTACAATATGAGGAACCCACCAATGTTATGAAAAAAATAAATGATACATTAAACCCTCAATCTTTCATCTAATGTTTCAACTATAAGGAACACAAACAATATGTAAATTTATTTTTTAATACAAGGGTTTTTGATGATAACTAATGAAAACAACCTCCATATACTAGAGATCAAGGGTGAGTGTATGGCATAAAAACTACTAAGGTGGATTCTGAAAATGAAGTGGTGATTGGTATGAGAGTTATTCATTCAAGATTAGTGAATATACTTTTTTATTATGGATTTATGCATTATTTTATATAATTTTTTTAATTGAAATATTAAAACAACATATTAAAACATGGAAGTAGAGTTATCAGTGAAGGTAAAAATGGTGCAATTGTTACATCCCAATAATATAACTCATCCCTCATCTAATTTTTTGGGTTGAATTTCTTAGTAAACTATTTGATACCATCCTTAGTATAATTCGATTCTATTCTGGGCATGGATTGGTTTTACTTATATAGATTCAATATAAATTTATGAGATAAGGAAATCACCCTCCATATCCCAAATCACCCTATGATTATATACAAGTGAATGGGGGAGGATAAATATTATTTGGTACCAAAATATCAAGCATGGATATTATTTCATTTTTATCAAGAGTGTGTAGATCAAATGATTGACACTAACGAAAAGATCATCCTTGATGAAATTACCATTATAAGGTAATTAAGTGATGCATTCAATGAATAATTTTATGGTCTTTATCCTATTCATGAGGCAGAGTTATCAATAAATCTCAAAACTCAAGATTTTATAATATCTAAGAATCCATATAGAATTTCCATTGTTGAGCTTGAGGAGCTGCAGAAACAATTACATGATAATCTAGAAAATTGGTTTATATACCCAAGTGATTCACCATGGGGTGAACCAATACTCTTCATCAAGAAAAAATATGGGCCAATGAACCTATTCATTAATTATCACGAGCTCAACAAGATCACAATAAAGAACAAGTATCCTCTTCCCTAGATAGATGTCTTGTTCAATCAACTATGGGGATCCCAATACTTCTCCAAGGTGGATATTCAATTGGGATATTATCATGTAAAGGTGAAGAAGGATTATATCCTCAAGTATTCTTTTCATACAAGTAATGAGAACTATGAGTTCATAGTGATACCATTTGGTTGCACTAATACTCCAAGAATCTTCATGGCCTTAATGAATAGTGTCTTTAGATATTACCTTGATTTTTTTGGTAAAATTTATAGATGATATTCTTAAATACTCCAAAATGAATGAGGAACTTTAAGGTAATTTAAATACAATATTGAACACATTGTGGGAAGATACATTGTATAATAAGTATAGTAAATGTGATATCTGGAGGCAAAAGTAACATTCATGGGGAATGTTATCATCAAAAAAGGGATATATATGGATCCTCTAAAAACTAATCTAATTTAAGGATGTACAAGATAAATATTTGTTAGGGAAATCCATTATTTATATGGATAAGTTTTTTACTATCATCTATTTTTGATAATATTCTCATGATTTTCAATCCTACTAACCAATATTACTCATAAGGGAGACAATTTTTTCTGGACTAATGAATGTGAAGAAATATTTAATGTTCTAAATAAGAGGATAATCACTACACCTATTCTATAAAAACCCAACTATTTATTTCACATTTAAACATGATTTATTACATAAAATGTCACTTTATACAACTCAGAATACCGAGATGTTTAGTTTCTTTGAGGTTTAAGAAGATTAAATGAAAACTTAAAACATGAAATACAATAACATCTCTATTGGAAACTTATTTGACATGACCAAAACATTCCTTCGTACTTTACACTATATGGGATAACATAAGGACATAAATAAGAAAGGGGTGAGATATAAAGCCTAGTAAAGGAATAATCAAGGAATAACACGAGGATAATAATTCATGTTAGACAAGGAATATCAATGATTCATAAAATAACATGAATAATAAGGAATGATATAGAATTCTAATCATAACATGGGAAATGTGAAAAAACATAAAAACACTACATCATAAGCATATGTAAAATCTAAACTACCAAGAATTCATGGTGGATAAAAGTCCCATAAAGAAATAAGGTAAACCCTTGTCCCAACATGATGTATCATGATACTAAACATTACCTAATGCATTAGAGCGTTATCTGGGAACACCCTTCATAAACATTTCAATCTCATGGTTATGTGTTCCACATAGATCATATAACATGGATTCATTCAACATCATAATTTTATTCCATGATCTATAAATGTTGAATACATACATGTAATTACCTAATCGATATGAGTATGTGCATAAATGTGAATACCCCTGATAGAGAAATGGGAATGGTATTCACTACACAATTATTTTGGCATGGTAAATCATGGTGCAAGTTTGGCAGCATAACAATATCATATAGAAATTCATAAAATGGTTTGACGTGAGAGAAAAAGGGTATATCATAATTTAGACATGAAATTTATAGTAATAGGGACATGTAAGGACATTCCCCAACATAATTAATTGGAAATAGAATGCATAACATAATAAAGAATCTCGAAGGAATAGAAGAAAGAAAAAGAACTATTGAATTTTTTTGGCATGGTAACAGGTGTATGTAATGGTTATTAGGAGGGTTAAATGAGAGTGAAAGGATATTTACCTCCCCTCCTCCAGCTTCTCAGTCAGCTCGACATCGACGTCCCCTTCTTCAGTAGTTTTTAGTTGGCCCGCAGGTCGTCGCCATCACGTCTCAACGAGCAGTGAGTTCGGATATGGGTGGATGGAGTCTTGGATTGGCGACTACGGGGGGAAGATCCTGTCATGAGTGGCTAGGCGTAGGCCCCAGAGTGGTGTGAAGGGGGAAGGGCTCTGCTTGTTCTAATTTTTTCAGGTTTACTGGAGGTTTTGATTTGGGTTGATTCACCAGTGTTCCTGCGGAGTCTCCGGTTTTCCCCTTCTGCCTCATTGGGGCCTTCAAATTTTTGTGGTTTGCCCAATGTGCAATCTGGTGTGGGTTCTTCCATGGTTCTATTCGTCCAGTTCCAGACCTAATTGGAATTGCTGGCTCGGTCTTCTTGGATCCCCTCATCAGAGACTCTCCCTTGAGGTGATGCTGGATCTTCCAGTCCCACGTGAAGAAGACTCGGTTTCATGCTCCCTAGATCTTCTTCCTCACTGGGTTGCTATGTATGAGGTTGGAGATTCCTAGTGGTTGCATTGGGGTGCTTCCATCTTCATCTTTGGCACCTGGTCTTTGATTTTCTTCTTCTTGATGGTTGTTTCACAAGTTGTTTCTGGTTAAGTGGATCATTGATTGTGTGGGGATTGATGGTTGGTACCAAAGATGCTTCTGGTTTTTGTATTGAAGGTTATGAATTATGTTTGTGTAGGAGATCAAGGTCCTGGTAGGCTGGGGGATATCTGCTCCTTGCTGGCTCATTCTAGTCTTCAAGCATTTGGGTTGGTGCTGCAGCTGGACTTGACCACATGGAATAGGCCCTATAGGAGGATTCAGAGCTAGCGGTTCATCTTTGCAAGGATTTTAGGATTTGGTAGTTTGAGAGGGTATGGCGCCAGCCATTGGATTAGGCCTGTGCTTTGACACATGACACTTGCCTGCTGAACTCTCATGAAAAGGTGGAGATCTTCATTTCGATCATATGTTGGGATGGGGCAGCTTTATGTGGTTTGTCTGGTTTTAATCTCTTTGACCTTCAGGTCCTGTTATGTCATAAGTCCTTGATGTCTGGGTTCTCCCCTTATTCCCTTAAAAGGGGTTTATTATAATAAAAATGAAAATTTGAAGGCCTTCGGGCTGTTGGATAGAAATTAAAAAGGCATATCATAAATTAAGTTCTTAATTAAAAGAGGAGAGAGAGAGACTTCCTTACAGACTTTCAGCAAAGCAACGGGTGTACATAAAAGATTATATAGGGGATTAATGAAAGTGAGAGGAAAGTATAATCATTTATACATACAATGGAAAGTTAGGGGGATCATGGAAAATCATATCCCAATATATGAAAATAGAATTTAAGAATCATAATATAAAAAAAGTGTTTGAATGGAAATGAGAAGAGAGAAATCCCTTACTTGGATATGTGACTCCAAAGGCTTCGGAGAGGCTTCTTGGGAACTCGGTGTGATTTGGGAGGACTATAAGGAGTATAATTAAGAGTTTGGGTGTGCTTAAATTATTTTTAGTGAAGAGAAATGGGATCTTGGGTGGGTTTATATAGGAAAATGAGTGTGATTTCTTTATTATTTTGGTTTTGGACTCTCCATAATAAAATATTCAAAACCAAAAACCCTCCCATAGTGTTTCCCATGGTTTCTTCTGAAATAGAGTGTTATAAATTATTTTATGAGTCCAAGGGACTAATATAATAAAATATTGCCCTTCATTATATGGAGGTGAGTCAGACTTTCAATGAAAAGATTTTAAAAATCTTATAATATATTATAAGTCTTGAAGGATTCACAAAGGCTTAATAAAATAAATAAAATAAACTTAAAATTACATTATTTTAAAGTAAATAATATATTTTTTCTCTAGTATACCTTTTATAGTAATTATTAAATTACTATTGGTCTATTATAATGTCATAAAACACACCGTATATTTATACGGTATTTAATTTTTACCCAAAAATTCAAATGCCTCAAAAAATTATGAAAAATTCACCACTGGATAATTTTGACATCCTAATTCAAAATATAATATTAATTTTATCTAAATAATTTTCTAAATATTTAAATTTTTACTTTTAAAATAAAAACCGACATTTATTGAAAATGGCAGGTTTTCACAAATAACAGTTTTTCAAACACTAATAAAACTTTCATTTGACATCATAAAAATTATTTGATCATTTAATTTTTTTAAAAAGTAATTTAATAATAATATTTTATTAAAATATTATTTATTTCAAAAATCCATTAATTCATCAAAATATATTTCTTAATTTAGTTTGAATATAAACCAAAAATACTATTTATTCTTTAAAGATCATTTACAGAGTAATAACAATTGGAAGAAAATATGTTCATTATGCTATAAAAAAATAATATATATAATCTTATTTATAGGGTATTGATACACATCCCTTTATTACACCAACATATTCCCTAAGATTAAGGTGCGTGACGGTGGGGCTTTCATGGGGCTGTTCAGTGAATATGGTTTTGGCTGTGATCTCGAGGATCTTGAACTTCTCTTGTAAACAATTTTTCTCATGCTTAAGTTGTTTGATATCAGATTGGGATTGGTATAGGGAAAATCCTAGAAATTCTAACTCCATTAGAATCTCTAATAAATGGGCTTTATTGGGTATAATCCTACTAGGTGAGGGCATCACTTCCTTTTCCTATTCCAAAAAGTTTTGTTAAAAACTTATATTTATATTAGTCATGTGATCATTGTTCAACATATATATTATCAACGGTAAAGATACTTAATGGTAATTTATAATATTATTGGATATAATAAAATAATTACATGTGTTTTCTATAACAATGAGACATTTAATTAAATCAAAAGGAGAATATTTTTATTCATAAATTTTCAGGTCATTAAAATCTTTCCCACTTAAGAAATTTTGCCCTCAAAATTTCCTTTTTCCCACACTAAAACATATGAGGGTAATTTTTTATCATCACCTCCAATGGTTCCCACGTTTCTTCTTCAAACTTGTGGTTTCTACACAACACTTTGATAAGGGGAATTGTATTATTTCGTAGAACTTTTTCTATATGATCTAAGATCTTCACCGACTACTCCTAATAGGAAAGGTTATTATCCAATGGTACCACCTCTGTATTGAGTACATGCGAGGGGTCTGGTATATACTTTATTAAGAGGGATACATGGAATAAATCATGTACTTGAGATAGGTTTGGTGGGAGTGATATTTGATAGGCCACTGCTTCGATGTGATCAAGGATCTCGAAAGGGATGATGTACCTTGGACTAAGCTTTAAATTATTCCCAAATATCATCACTCTTTTCCATGGAGATATATAGAGGAATACCATGTATATAATATAAAATTCGAGGTCTCATTGATGATTGTCTGCATAGATATTTTGTCGAATATGAGAAGCTTTGATGTGTTGATGCATTGTTTTAACATTCTCCACTATTTCTTAAACCATTTTAGGAACTAGAAGTTTTCATTCCCTAACTTCATCCTAACATATAGGTGTTATGCACCTATTCCCATAAAGGGCTTCATATTTATCCATTTGGATTCTTGAGTGGAAACTGTTGTTGTAAGAGAACTCCACCAAAGGAAGATGTTGGTCCCATCTTCCTTTAAAGTCCCTTAAGAAATATCTCAACATGTCCTCAAGTGTTTGGATAGTCCAGTCATATTAAACATCAGTTTGAGGATAACCATACTGAATTTTGTCTTAGTGTTTAGAGCATGATGGATACTTTTCCAAAACATAGAGGTGAATCTTGGATCTCGATCGAACACAATTGATAATGGTACTCTATGTAGCCTTATCACCTCTATGATGTATATCCATGCTAGTTGATCCAGTGATAAATCATCTCAAATCATGATAAAGTGCGTAGTCTTTGTAAGATGATTCACAACAACCCATATAGATTCGTTTCCCTTGGATGTCTTTGGAAGTCCAGTGAAAAATTCTATAGTTTTGTTTTCCCATTTTCATGTTGGTATGGGTAATGGTTGCATCATCCCCTTTGACTTTTTCCTTTCATCCTTCATTTGATGACAAAACAGGAACTTTGATGTATATTCCATGATCTCCTTCTCCATGCTATCCCACCAATAGTTCTCTTGGAGATCTCGATACATCTTTATGTTTCCTAGGTTAATGGAGAAAGTAGAACTATGTGCATCATCCAAAAGTTCTTTTTTAACTCCGGATTTTATGGAAAATAGTGTTGAAACAAATCTCACAATTCCATCTTCCTTAACATTGAAATCAGAGGATTTCCCTTTTTTAATAGTTTTCACTTTCTTCTAAATTCCCACATCAACTATTTGAGCATCCTTTAACCTTTCCAAAAGATACTATTGATAAATAATTAGTGAAAGGATTGATGATGTTCCTTTCTTTATAATTCCCATGTCCATATTCTTCAAGTTTAAGAATATTGAATCCTTCCCAGTTCTCATCAATGAAATAATTTCTGGGTCCTTTCTACTTAGAGCATACACCACTTTTTTCACTTTCCCAAGATTGTAGTGGATTGAGAATTCATTATCCTTGATGAGATCAAACTATATTCATTGGAACATATTTATCTCTTTATATGTGAATATATATTTTAGGCTTTTGTGATCTGTATTTATTTCACACTTCTCCCTAAAGAGATAATACCACCAGATTTTCAATGCAAAGATCACAACTGCCAACTCCAGATCATGCATGGGATAGTTTTTTTCATGGATCTTCAACTTTCTTGAGGCATAGGCAATGAATTTTTCATTTTTTATCAATACACATCCCAAAAACTTCTTTGAAGCATCATTGGAAATTATGAAAATCTACCCACTTGTGGGTAATGTGAGTACAGGGTTAGTGATAAGCCTCCTTTTCAATTCCATGAAGTTTTATTCACAATCATAATTCTAAGAAAATTTGACTCCCTTCTAAGTTAAATTGGTAAGAGGGTTTGATAATCATGAGAAATTTCTCACAAATTGGCGATAATATCAATCTAAACTAAGGAAGATATGAATATATGTCACAAATTTTGGACTCAACTATCCATAAATTGATTTTGTTTTTCAAGGATCTACAAATATTCCATTTCTTATGATAATATTACTCAATAATGATACTTATTCCATCAATAACTCACACTTGATTTAATTTTCATAGATCTTTCGTAAGGTCTTTAGCATAGTGCTCATATGATCCTCATGTACCTTCTTTGTTTTGGAGTATATTAGAATATCATCTATAAAGACTACCAAAAATTTGTTGATGTAATATCTAAATAATATATTCATCAATTTATTTAAGATTTATAGACCATTAGTGAGTCCTAAAGGCATCACTATGAACTCATAGTTCCTGTACCTTGTACGAAAAGAATTATTGGGGATATACTCCTTCACCCTTATTTGGTAATATCTTAACCACATATACACCATGGAAAAGTATTGTGCTCCATGTAGCTAATTGAATAAGTCATCAATTTGTGACAAAGGATACTTTTTATTTATTGTGATTTTGTTGAGATCACGATAATCAATTCAAAGACACATTGACCCATCCTTCTTCTTAACGAAGAGGACGGGTGCACCCCATGATAAAGTATTTGGGAATATAAACCCTTTATCAAGATTCTAATATAGTTTTTTCTTTATTTAATAAAGTTCCATAATATCCATCCTATATGGATTCTTGGATGTTGGTAATGCCCCTGGTATAATCTCGATCAAATATTTGAACTCCTAGCAATGAGTAAGACCAGACAATTCCTTGGGAAACACATTAGTGAATTCCATCACAATAGGCATGTCTTTGAGAATGGTTCTTTCCTTAGACTCAATAATTTGAGGTAGATATGATTTATCATAGGGAAATAATAACCATTCTTGAGATTATGGTTCTAAATAAGATTCATCATCCTCCTTGCAATTGTATATAATTGGAGGTCGATTCACTATTTGGAGAGTGATTTCCCTCTCGTGGAAATTTATGTTGCCTTTATATAGGGAAAGAAAATCCATGACCCAAATTGCATCAAATCACACCAAGAGAAGTATTAAAAGGTTCACTGGGAAGTTCAATACACAAATTGTGATAGGGGTGGAGTTATATACATGGGATGCAATAATTTCCCCATTTTCCATCTTTATTAACATCTCTACTTCCATGATTTTTGGTGGTTTTTGAATAGTTCTACTAAAATTTTGTGATATAAAGGAATGTGTAGAACTATGGATGATAACCCTACCTTTCACTTTTTGATTATGGTTCTACTTTATCTGATATAGAAATAGGGATGAGTATCTTAAATAATTAAACATGTAAAGGAGAATGCAATAACATTAATGGGATAACTTACATTTATCTCCTTAACTTATGAGTCTCTAGGATTTAGTCTATGTTATCCATGATCTACTTCCTAACACATATTCTTATGGGAATTTTTTTCTTTATTTTGTTAATATTAGTTTGTAATGAGTTTATTAATTTACCAAAGCATATCCCCCAGGATTGTCAAACTAGATTTGTAGTATGGCCCATTGTCGTGTATCAGGTTATCCCTAGTCAACCCCGGAACACCTTGTCATATTTTTCACTCCTAAGTACATATGTGATAGAACCACATACACTTTTAGTATCTAGATAGGGATGAATTTTATTTTTAAACCACTTGATATATACTCACAAAAATTTTGGGATTTTCTATTACACTTAGTCTTATCCTTAATCGTTTTTATTAGGGTTTTCTAATCCTAATATGAAAATAAATAAACCTCCCTATGATACCAACTATAACATAACTTCTCTTTTTTAACATTTAAACACGATTTTTTATATAAACTTTCACTGAATACAACTCATAAGATCAATATGTATAGTATATTTTGGGTTTAGAAACATTAAATAACAAATAAAACCTAAAATACAACAACATCTTTATTGAAAACTTCTTTGACATGACCAAAATATTCCTTCATACTTAACACTACAAGGGATAAACTGAGAACATACATAATAAAGGGTGATCTATAAAGACCAGTGAGGGAATAAACATGGTATAACATGAGGATAATAATACATGGTAGACAAGGAATATCAATGAGGCATAAAGTAAAATGAATAATAAGGAATGATATAGCATGATAATCATAAAATGGGAAATGTGGCAACAACTTAAAACACTGCATCAAAAAAAAGTCAAAGATAAACCACAAAGAATTCAAGGTGGAAAAAAGACCCCTAAAGGAATTAGGTAAACCGATATCCCAATATTACTTATCATGATACTAAACATTATCCAATGCATTCGAGTGATATCAGGGCTCACCCTTCATAAACATTTCAATATCATGCTTAAGTGTACCACATAGATCATATAACATAGATTTATTACACATCATAATTCTATTATATGATCTAGAAATGTGGAATAAATACATGTAAGTCCCCAATCGATAGGAGTATGTGCATAAAGGTGAATACCCTTGATAGAGAAATGGGCATGGTATTCACTACACAATTATTTTGGCATGGTAAATCATGGTGCAATTTTGGCAGCATAACAATATCATATAGAAATTCTTAAAATGTTTTGATGAGAGAGAAAAAGGGTATATCATAATTTAGACATGAAAAGGAAAGTAATTGGCACATGGAAGGACATTCCCCAATATAAGTAATTGGAAATATAATGTAACTACCTAGGTATTTATAGAATAAAACTTCGGATTTATATTAATAATTATGAATAAGATATTAATTTTATGTTAAAGGGGACACTTTTTCCTATAGCATACTCAACACACAATAATGGATTTCTCCAAAATCTTACATTACACACAATGTTGAGTTATACCGAAAAATAATTTAATATTATTATTATTTTAAATGGTAGTTAACGCCTAGACGTTTTATTGGAAAGAATGAATAAAACAAACCATATTATGATTAAACATGTCTGTTAAATGTTTTTACATTTATCCAATAAATTTAAGGGGCTTAAAATGATAATGAATCCAATTTTAAGCATAAATACTCTAATATTTTTAAAAAGTAGTTTTACTGCCTTTTGATGGAGAACCCCTTTTAAATCTAGTTTTTTTTTCACTTTTATATTTTCCATTTGACAAAATAAACTTCTTCTTTATAATCGGGACATCAAAATTTACTTTGGGTAAATTTTTGGTATTTTTCTAATTAAGTTCATTTTTTAATGAATAGTGAATAATACTGCATTTTAAGTCAAAACTACCTTTTCATTTGATTTATTTATATGGTTAGATTTTTTTTAATTGGTTGTAAATTGAAATTAGATTATTTTTTACCATTTAATCCAATATTGATCATTGGAAGTAATTTCACTTTTTAATTATACACAAACACATGTTAATGTTTTGATAGTTAATATTTCATAAAAACATGTTTTTTGGTTTTACAAACAAGAATTAATTTTAAATTAAATTCTACAACTTCCGTGTTTTGAATTTGGAAAAATGGATTCTATATTTTGAATTAGGAGTTCCAAATTTTGTAAATAGGTAACTTTTATTTTTAGACATTATGAATAGTAACTACATTAATTATTTTATTTACCATTGTTAAAGGTTAAATCAATTAAATAAGGGTAAACAATAATATTATAATATTATTAAATTACCCTAACATTTTTCTTAATGTAATGTCCTGACCTGGAAGCCACTAAACTGGTGCTCTGAGCCGGTTTTCCACAAGGCCTCAAGAGCGCCTCCCCGAATGCCAGAGACTGTCGACTAGCAGTGAGGGCCTAGGGTGCGATAGTGGGGAGACTATGCCCTCATAGCAAAGTAAGCAAACAACGAAAATAACTAAGTATCATACACATCGTAAAGTAAACAGAGTGCGGAAGTAATAAACAACTGAAATAGAATAAGCTGTAATAGTAAAATGTTGTAAAAGCCTGAACAACTATGCAATACAATATAGCACTGTTCACCCACTAGGCCAACCATATAGATAAAAGTACAAAAGAAACTAAAATTAAAAGTACAGGGCTCTGCTACTAACTCTGAGCCAATCCACATACCCGATCTCCAGACACTGTCGAACTACAGCAACCCGATCAGTATAACAACTTGAGCAGCTCTGCTAGATCATGCAACACCGGGCCTCGTCCCTATCCACCATGCAACTCGTGCTCAACCTAAAAAAGTAGACATAAGCACGTACACCAAGTTTCACATGCCAGGGTGAGAAATAATCTCAGTAGGGCACCCCGACAAGCAACCTATAACTATTCTACTAAAAGTGTATGCAACAACAACATGCTCAGCCTAGCTAGAACACAACAAAAGGAAGTAAAACAAATGTGCAACCACAGTCGAACTCAGGGTATGTAATCCCTGTTAATTGGGAAAGTGCCACCGTGGATGTCCATATCTATATACGTACACATGTATAGTCGCATACCTATATACATATACATAAATATGAATATTCATGATTAGGTGAATTAAATAACAAGAAACAACATTCGCAGTCGATCCTTGGGACCATAAGCCCGATCTACTGGACATCCTGTGCAAGGGAATTGAGCTGGACGTCGTGCCCCTCAAGCCATGTATCATTAAGTTGATCTCTGGGTTTGTAATCCCATTGACATGTACATGCTTCGACCAAATCCGAAATTATACCTCTAAACAAGATAAACAAAAACAAGTAACCCTCTAGTTCAACCAATCAAATACAAGCAACCCTCTGGGAAGTACTTACAGTCTAAGACCTCTGGTTCGAAATACAATAGAAGATATAACAAAGACTCTCTAAGGAAGTACTCTTAGTCAATTTCCCTTATAGTCATGTGTAATTAAAGACTCTCTGAAGAAGCTCACATGGTTAATTCCACTTATAGTCTAAGTTAAATCAAGGAATATCTGAGGAATCTCACACGATCAATTCCCCTTATAGCCCCAAGGTCAAGGACTCTCTGAGGAAGCTCACTCAGTCAATTCCCCTTATATCCCCAAGTGGTTCAAAGACTCTCTAAGGAAGCTCACTCGGTTAATTCCCCTAATTGTCTAAAGTGCTCAAAGACTCTCTGAGGAAGCTCACACATTCAATTACCCTTATAGTCTACTACACCATGTTCTTGCGGCCTTGTGTAAGTCAATGAGCATAGTAATGAAATACGGCCAAAGTAAACCTCAAGAACTACTTGGATAGATGTCTACAACATATCACAACATGTCAGATATAAACAAACAGTGAGGGTGGCCTGAACACCCAACCCAATAATACATCCATAGCCCCATGGAATTACCAATTTGCATGGGTTCTAGGTGACACATGATCACCATCTCTACCCAAACCCGACATAACAACTCAGGGTCAGTAAAACAACGAGCACCCACTGGGTCCCTCAAGTCAAACACTGAGGAGGCATCACACTCAGAATCCTCTAGGTAAACATGAGAGAAGGCATCCTACACGGGATCCTTAGTAAAGAGTAAGGGATGAATCCTACATGGGATACTCAAAGGAAGGACAAAATAAGAATTCCATAAGATGGGTCCTATTAAAGGAAAAACAGGAGAGGGATCCTACAAGGGACTCTCTAGGTCATTACACAAGTAAAGGCATCCCTCAGGGGATCCTTAGGAGTATCCGGTCTAACAGCCTCATAGGCCAGAAGAGAATGTATCACAAGGGGAAAGCCCTCTAAAGAATATTTTATGGGAGATATCTCACATCCCATCTTCTATTAAAGATCTAAACTAAGTTAGGCCGAACACCCAACCTATCATCCACGCCAAATCTCACTCTTAGGTGCCAACTAAACTTGATAACTGGAGGAAGAACCCCTCCATTTAGATATAAACCCCCAAAACCCCATTTATATGACCTCTAAATTTCAAAAGGATTCTACCATTGCAATCTATGTGAAAAAAAACTCAGAATAGACTACTCACATGCCCAATTCTGACTTCGAGAGCATAAGATATCCCAAAACTACTAAACTGAAGTAGTACATGGCCAGAACACATTGGGCCTATATGTGTAATAGTACACGACATGTACTTTACTATAAACAGTGTGTACTGTTCAAAAAAAGTCACCCTATGTGAGTTTTCACTAAAACACATTCCCATGTACCACTACACGGCGTGTACTTATAGTACACGACGTGTACTCCTTTAAAACCACCATTCTGTGTCTTTTTTCACACAGTCGGTCACATGGACACCACTAAATGGCGTGTACTCAAAGTACATGTTGTGTAATCTAGAAAACGTTATCTTACCTGAATGGAAAGAACACACGACGTGTTCCCCTGGAACACACGCTGTGTATTCTGGGTTTTCCGACGGGAAATCCCTCAAAATGCCCGAAACACCTGTTTTCGCCCCCGAAACAATAGATCGAGACCCATGGGCATACAAGAAAGAAATATAAGTATTTAAAGACAATAAATAACATGTTATAATGGGATCTTTGGAGAAAAAAATAAACTTCCATATCTTTGGGCAGAAACCGCCGAAGCTTCAGTTGATTTCACGGCTCCCGGTTGCCGTAGGCCGACTCAACGCGTCAAGAGCTTTGAATCGGTAGCCATATTGCCTCCTAACTCTATATCTTTATCAATATTGAATTTCTCACATAGGTCACGTCTAAGGATGAGGTGTAGGAGATGTGCGCAAGGAGGAGGAGTAAAGAAGAGATTGAAGAAAAGAAAATAAAAGGAAAAGAAGAAAAAGGGGTCCGAGCCGGCCCCACCGCCCGACATGAGTTTATGCCTTCCTTAGGCTAAAATACACATTTTGGACTCAAAGACGTATACAAAATCTAAATCTGATGCTCTGTTTAAAAGTTATTTCCAAACGAACCTACGTGATTAATTTTATATTTAATTTAATAATATTAAATATTAAATATTCCACCAAAATTTGAACAACTCATATTTCCACCAAACTCATGTCTTATGGTAAACTACCTATTCCGAGTCCAAAGGAGTTGTCAGAAAAATTATCCGAGATCAGATGGTAGGGGAAAATTACCATTTTACACCTCACGAGCATCTAACAGCAAAAATTCAACTTTTTTCTCAAAACTGCATTCCGAAAAAACACGGGTTCTTATAAACTCCCCACTATAAACCTTATCATCCTAGAGAAGCCCAGTGAAAGGACCAGTATCCATGCTCCCAACCTAAGAATCTGCACAACCAAGCTATCTGGACCATCCAACAACCATCTTTATAGCATTAACAACCACCTTCTACATAGAAGATATTCAACTATGACCAAACTGGTACTCCCCACCATAGGAATACCCTTGTCGTCATCTTAAAAGAAACTCTGATCCCAAAAGACCACTGGAAAACAACGTAGTTTAACCTAAACAAGGAAAACCACCCTGCAAAGGACAATGGTACACTCCCCACCATATGTATTTTCTTGCACTGCTCTGAGATAAAAACTGCAATATGTTCCATCCTCAACAGGGATGAACATTAAGAAAGAAAAAAATGAGCTCAATGTAGGGTCTAAGCTCTCTCAGCATACTTCAGATGAATCAAGATAGCGCATGATCGTCTCTAACAAGAGTACACTAATATTTCACTGAAGGCGTGTACAGATCCCTCCGATCCATGCTAACATCTGCCAAAACCTGACCAGGATTCAAGCATGGGTCAACCATTTTCACACAGGTTTCCCTATAACAGAACAGACATTGACCTATAAGGGTTCGAGTCAAATCCAAGGGTCTCTAGGTCCTCCACCTAACCCCATAGAAGAATCCTCACAACTGGGTCACAAGGTCTAACCACCTAGCCTAATTGATCCAAAACCTATCAGAAGAGGTTAAAGATCACAAATACCAAAGAAAGTCAAAACCAAAACACAACCTACAAGGGCCCTGATCCTCTCCGAGCATCCTCAGAAGGAACTACTCCCTAGAGTCCAAAACCCAAGTAGAAGAGAAACTAAACTCACACTCATCGGGTATCCATATATGGAAATACCACAAGGAGGTCCGGTTCAAAAGAAAAGCCTTGGTATCTATCAATATCATACTCATCGATTCGAC
This sequence comes from Viscum album, assembly GCA_963277665.1. NCBI lineage: Eukaryota > Viridiplantae > Streptophyta > Magnoliopsida > Santalales > Viscaceae > Viscum > Viscum album. The sequence goes on from OY728128.1 coordinate 1,150,371,485, forward strand.
TAGATAACCATAGAAATGAGAAACAACACCCAATAAGGGGTTAAACAGAAAGGCATCACGTGCCATATCGACCAACTGGGGTCACTGAACCACCTGTGCAAGAGGAATGAGTCATCATCCTCACACCAATGCCTCAACGCAGATCCACATAACCTGTCATTAGAGTAAAAAGTATGTGTAAACAGACCCAAAGGTCTCAGTCGTAAGTAAAAACACACACTAGCAGGACTATATGTTGTGAATTTTACGTGCCTAATATGATGCATGAGACGCCTCTTACCTTTGCCGCCCACAAGTCAAAATCCATCCCTGGTATCTCTCCAATGGACAAGAGCTAGAGATCCATAGTAAATCAAAACACCACACAACATCTATGTCTCTCAAGGAGAAAATCATATACAACTATAATATCGAAAAATCAGAACAACAATCCCAAACCATGGAAATTGGGAATTCTTACCGGAACAAGTGTTCTCGATGCACCAGCCCGATATCCATCACAGGTTCCAAAACATTCCTAATACTCCTGTCTACCATATCCTAAATAGTAAAGAACAGGAAAAGAAACTCCTATGATACCACTTTGTAACGTCCCAACCCGGAAGCCACTAAATCGGTGCTCCGAGATGATTCACCACAAGGCCTAAAGCGCGCCTCCCCGTATGCCATAGGCTGCTGACTAGTAGCAAGGGACTAGGGTGTGATATTGGGGAGACTATGCCCTCATACCAGAGTAATCAAACAACAGAACTAACTAAGTATCATACACAACAGAAAGTAAATAGACTATAGAAGAAATAAACAACTGAAATAGAACAAGCTATAATAGTAAAATGGTGTAAAAGCCCGAATATCTATACAATACAATACAACACTGGTCACCCACCGGGCAGACCATACAGATACAGGTACAAAAGAAAGTAAAAGTAAAAGTACAAGGCTATACTATTAACTCTGATCCAATCTACGTACCTGATCTCTAAACATTGTCGAACTACAGTAGCCTGATCAGTAGAACCACTCGAGCAGCTTCGCTCGATCATACAACACTGGGCCTCATCCCTATCCACCCTGAAACTTGTGCTCAACCTGAAAAGCAGACATAAGGTCTACATGTACACTGAGGTGGGCGTGAAGGGGTGAGAAATAATCTCAGTAGGGAACCCCGACAAGCAACCTATAACTGTGCTACTAAAAGTGTATGCAACAACAACGTGCTCAGCCTAGCTGGAACACAATAAAAGAAAGTAAACCAAATGTGAAACCACAATCGAACTCAGGGTATTTAGTCCCTGTCAACTGGGCAAGTGCAACCATGTATGTCCATATCTATATACATACACATTTATAGTCCCATACCTATACACGTATACATAAATATGAATATCCATGATTAGGTGAATTAAATAACAAGAAACAACATCAGCAGTCGATCCTTGGGACCATAAGCCCGATCTCCTAGACATCCTATGCAAGGGAATTGAGCTGGACATTGTTCCACTCAAGTCGTGTATCATTAAGTCAATCTTTGGGTACGTAATCCCATCGACATGTACCTTCTTCGGCCAAAGCCGGAATTATACCTCTGAACAAGCTAAAAAAAACCAAGTAACCTTCTGGTTCAACCAATCAAACACAATCAACCCTATGGGAAGTACTTACGGTCTAACCCCTCTGGTTCAAAATACAATATAAGATATAACAAAGACTCTCTAAGGATGCACTTTTAGTCAATTCCCCTAATAGTCATTGGTAATTAAATACTCTCTGAGGAAGCTCACCCAGTTAATTACCCTTATAGTCTAATGTAAATCAAGGACTCTCTGAGGAAGTTCACACGGTCAATTACCCTTATAGCCCCAAGGTCAAGGACTCTATAAGGAACCTCACTTGGTCAATTACCCTTTTATCCCCGTGTGGTTCAAATAATATCTAAGGAAGCTCACTCGGTCAATTCCCTTATAGTCTAAAGTGCTGAAAGACACTCTGAGTAAGCTCACACGGTCAATTCCCCTTATAGTCTACTACACCAGGTTCTTGCGGAACTATGTAAGTCAATGATCATAGTAATGAAATACGGCCAAAGTAAACCTAAAGAACTACTTTCCTAATAGTCTACAACATATCACAACATGTCAGATAAAAACAAATAGTGAGGGTGGCCCGAACGCCCAACACAACAATATATCTATAGCCCCATGGAATTAGCAGTTTGTCACAGGTTCTAGGTGACACCCGATCACCATCTTTACCCAAACCTGACGTAACAACTCAGGGTTAGTCAAACAATGAGCACCCACTGGGTCCCTCAAGTCAAACACTGAGGAGGCATCACACTCGGAATCCTCTAGGTAAACACGAGTGAAGGCATCCTACATGGGATCCTTAGCAAAGAGTAAGGGAGGAATCATACAAGGGATCCTAAAAGGAAGGACAACATAGTCATTCCATAAGATGGGTCCTATCAAAGGAAAAACATGAGTGGGATCCTACAAGGGACTCCCTAGGTCAGTACACAAGTAAAGGTATCCCTTAGGGGATCCTTAGAAGTATCCGGCCTCACAGCCTCATAGACCAGAAGGGAACATCTCACAAGGGGAACGTCCTCTAAATATTAGGTTATGAGAGATAGATCACAACTCATCTTCTATTAAAGGTATCAACTAAGTTGGTCTGAACACCCAACCTATCATCCACGCCAAATATCACTCTTAGGTGTCAAATGAAATTGATAACTGGAGGAAGAACCCCTCCATTTATATAGAAACCCCCAAAACCCATTTATATGATCTCGAAATGTCAAAAGTATTCCACCATTGTGATCTAAGTGAAAAAACGCTCAGAATAAACAACTCACATGCCCAATTCAGAATTCCAGAGCATAAGATATTCCAAAACTACTAAACTGAAGTAGTACATAGCCAGAGCACATGGCCAAAACGCATTGGGTCTGCCTGTGTAAGAGTACATGGCATGTACTTTACTATACATGGTGTGTACTATTCACAAAAAGTCACCCCATGTGTGTTTTCACTAAAACACATGCCCATGTACCACTACACGACATGTACTTATAGTACACAACGTGTACTCCTTAAAAACCTCCATTCCGTGTCTTATTTCACAGGGTTGGTCACACAGACACCACTACATGGCGTGTACTCTGGAAAACTTCATCTTCCCCAAATGGAAAGAACACATGATGTGTTCCCCTGGAACACATGTCGTGCATTCTGGGTTTTCTGACAGGAAATCCCTCAAAACGCCCGAAACCCCCGTTTTCACCCCCGAAACAACAGATCGAGCCCCATGGGCATACAAGAAAGAAATATAAGGATTTAAAGACAATAAATAACATTTTTTAAGGGGATCTATGGTGAAAACATAAACGGACCTACCTTTGGGCGGAAACCACCGAAGCTTCAGTAGATTTCACAGCTCCCGGTTGCCACACGCCGACTCAGCGCATCCAGAGCTTTGAATTGGTACCCCTATTGCCTCCCAACTATCTATCTTTCTCAATATCATATTTCTCCCATAGGTAATCGAAAAGGAGGATGTGTAGGATATGTGCGCAAGGAGGAGGAGGAAATAAGAGAAGGAAGAAAAGAAAAGAAAAGGAAAAGAAGAAAAAGGGGCTCGGGCCGGCTCCAACACCCGACATGAGTTTATGCCTTATCTAGGATAAACTCCCCATTCCGGACGCAACAGAGAAAACATAATCTCAATCCAACGCTCTGTGTCAAATTTATTTCCAAACGAACCTACGCGAATAATTTAATATTTAATTTAATAATATTAAATATTAAATATTCTTCCAAAATTAAAATAGCACAGATTTCCCTCAAACTCTTGTCCTAGGGTAAAATACATATTATGAGACCAACAGAGTTTTCAGAAAAATTATTCGAGATCAGCTGGTATGGAAAAATGACCATTTTACCCCACACGAGCATCCAATAGAAAAAATTCAAATTTCTGCTCAAAACTGCAGTCCAAAAAAACACGGGTTCTTTAACCTAATCCTATTGGATGAGATCTGTCGAAAAATGGGAATCCTTGGGTTGATTTTCAGACCCGAATGAACCACTTGTGTGTGAAAATGACATTTAATTAATTTTAATTTAATGTTAAGGAAATTATAACCAAAACAAGTATCTTTTAGTAAAAAACGTTTTATATGGGATTATATAAGTTACATTTTAGACTATAAATAATAATTAGAAATATAAAAAGATTTTCCACATCATGGTATTTTATTTATAATTTTTAGAGATTAAATAAATCAATTTATTTATGACACAATAGTGATGTAGTGATTACCTTATTAATGAATGATTTAAATAAATGAGATTATAAATATTAAAATAAATTTATTTTGAAACTTTTTATGTCATACAAGAATTTTATGGATGATTATTACTTTTTATATTTGAGTTAATGATGTTTTTTAGAAATAATAAATTTTTTATGGATTTTTTTAAAGTCATGATATGAATAGTATAAAAATTGACATAAATGAGATTTTAAAACAAATACTATTTTATTAAATGATATAATAGTTCTAAAAATATAATATTTGGAAAAATGACTTAGATACGGTTAAAAATTTAATTAATGAAACATGTGAGGTTATATTGGAATTTTACAGTAACTATATTAACCATATAGTATGAATATATAAGAAGACATGGTGAAAGTTAAATTAGTTAACAAAGGATTAAATCTAAAAGATAAGGTTAATTTTATGACCTAAACTTGTCTAAAACCCATTGGATGAGAGTATTTCGACCCATACTCATATTTTATTCTACATATATCACTTTGGTGTTATTATAATTCAAAAATAAATTAATAATAAAATAATATTTCAAGACATTCCTAAAGTGCCCCTCCTCCCTCTTATAAATGGACACCACCTCTAACCCATTAATCACACCTCTCAGGCCTCTTGGATCATCCAAATTATGTTATAATAATCTTCCAATATTCCTACCTTCCTTCTATAAGCCTTCAACTAGAAGGAAAAGAATTCAATATATCCCTTTGGCTCAAATCAAAAGAAGTTACCCGATTTGAGGTAACGTCTTCTCTCAAGTTCCTTTCCATTATTATTTTCCTTCTCCACTACCTATGATATTATTATTAATTGTTTACATAACCAGAAAAGTATCCTCAATATACTAGGTTGTTTTTATGAGAATTATTTTAACTACAATTACACACACCTCCGTCTAATGGGTATAGAACATACTGTTTCTGTGGACGGCGAACTACTGCCTCACGAAATGATGATTGTTCAATATTCTACTAAAACCTGTTATGGTGGCCATTATAATGGAAATGTAATTATATATTATATATAAGATATTTATTTTATCTCTATACTTCTTTAATTCTCATTTATAGCATACCTTTATGGTTTTCATTTTGTATATATATAATAATTTCATTTGAGGAAGTGCGGACTACCGCCCCCTCAATGTGATATGACTAGTTCATGCTATACATGGAATGTATAAAGGATGGAATTAATGAACTTATGTAAAATATATAAAATAGATATTATACTATAATTATAATATACCTATGTATCATTTAGTTTTCATTCCTTTAAATATGAAAAAGAACTGAAGGTAGCGTTCATGCGTATGTACGACTTACTGTCTCCATGAACGGTGCATTTCATTTCTTATATCCAAATGTTATGGAATATTATAAATACATATATACTAGATATATATGATATATATGATATTTAAATCATGAATATCATTCTATAGATAATGTATTTTTTACCACATGGAAAATTTGTGATTATAACAAGTTCATTTTTTACTCAAGTTCCGAACATCAACAAAATGTCTGATATGAACTCAAATAATTAAATAATTGTTATATCAAGGTAATAAGGGATATAAAAGGAATAATAAACTTGAAAAATTTTATTAAGCAAGTAGAAATTAACTTAAGTTTATTATTCATGAAGAACAAGGAACATACGAGATAATTCAGACTCGAGGTAAGGGACTTTGTCTCAGTCTCTTTTCATTGAGGAATGTTTTGATAATATACACCTCCTTCTTTTACACTGTGTATAATAAAACCCTTTGACTTTTATTTTCATATAAATAAATTTTTTTATATGTATCATTTTACAAAACGACAAAAGAAATGTTTTTAACATATGTTGTGACAACGACCTTTCCGCCGCCGCGAGCATTATTTGATATTTGGATTCCTTAACAAGCTGTAATGATTTTAAATGGAAACTAAATACCATATACCCTTTTTACATATTTTGGTATTGAGAATGGTTTTGAAAGTTGATTTACTATTTCAATATCTTGAGATTATTTCTTATGATTACAAATGAAATTTTATGATTGAAATGTTGATATTTTAAATCTTTTATGTGTGGTGATTTTATAATGGTACTTGGACATTTGAAAGGTGGTTGAATGATAAAACAAATGACGAGTGGTTTTGTGATAAACTAAGGATGGGTGGTTACATTATAACCTTCAATTCATTGGGTATGGAAGTCAGTCATATAGCTATTCCATTTAGTTATATGTGTGGAAGTCGACCGTATGGCTATTCCATTTAAGTATGTTTATTTCCCAAGTTACCTTTATATGATATATGTTGCTTTCTATGGGTTTTATGGTAATATTTTGGTTATAAAAGAAGGGTAAGAAATGAGCTTATATTCAGTGAAGTGTTTTTGCTACTTCTTTAAGGTAAAAAGTATTAATTTATGATAAAGTATTCATGGTTTACATGTTGTTTTGAAAACTAACAGTTTTCTTTCATTATGTATCCCTTAATGAGATTTTTATGCTCCAAAAAAGTTTTTATTGAAATGTTTTTCATAGGAATTAAAGTTGAATAGGGTCAAGGATGGGATCAATGAAGAGTCATGCTATTTAAAACAAGGAACTAAACATGTTTCTTTTTTAAGAGTTTTTATTTGATGAAAAAATGGATACTGAGTAGAAGTATCTATATGTAATATTCAAGTTGTTATTGATACTTTATGAAATAATTCTCTATATATCTTAACCTGAAAATATCCTCAATGCGATTTATTAAGAAAATTAAATATTTTTCAATGTTTAAGGTTGGGGCCTTATAGTTGGCCTCAGAGGTTGGTTTAGATAACTTTAGGAGTTAGGATTTTTTTTAATAGAATATCCATAAATGATTTTTACATTATGGTTAAATTGAAATGATATATTATTTTAAGATTACCGTGTTGCTTCATCTAAGATATGTTTTTTTAGAATGGTTTTTTACGGAGGAAATAGGGAAACAATGTTGGGAAGGAATACATAGGAGAATAAGCATCCAAATCAACATCCCGAGATGGTTGGAATCAGAACTGAATAGTTTGTTGAATTGATTGTGTATTCGACTTAGTATATAAATGGTAGTGGTATACATGCACGAGATCAACTAGATAAACCCTAGAGAAACATGTCTATAGTGGATCATTTCATGAGGCAACACCCCCCATCATTTAGAGGATCATATGACCCTATTCAAGCTAAAGGGTGGATCAGAGAACTGGAAAAGATTTTTAATTTCATGGGTTATACAGACAATCAAAAGGTTAGTCATGCTGTTTATCATTTTGAAGGATAAGTAGATCAGTGGTGGTCGTTGGTTAAAAATATCAGGGATAATTAGGATATTTATACTCTTGTTTGGGATGAATTCAAAGGTTTGTTTCTTGAGAAATATTTTCCTAAGGCGGTTCGACTTAGGATGGAAAAAAATCATTGAATTGAAGTAGGAGGATGAATCAGTGGCTCCTTATGAAGAAAATTTCACTCGATTGGCAAGGTATGCTCCAAATTTCATTCTATATTTTGATAGTAAGATAAATAAATTTTACTCAGGACTAAATCCATGATATCTAAGATCATTATCCTCTCGTGAATTCAAAATACATGAGAAAGTTTTTAGATGTTTAGAGAAGGTAAAAATGGAGTTTTCTGATGATCAGGTGTTCCAAGAGAGCAAGAAAACGAAGAGGTCCAGTTGGTGGGGAAAGGGAAAGAATTCATAAAAGAATCCTGAAGGTAAGAAAATTAAATTTCCATATTGTGATAATTATAGTAAAAATCATCCTAGAGAATTTTTTTCAAAGTTTGGAAAGTGCTTCCGGTATGGTAAGACTGGTTAGATTACTCACAACTATAGGAAAGATGATCAAACAGGCAATAAAAATCCAGCAGTAAGATGTTTTAGTTGCAATGAGTTTGGAAATTATGCCAATGTGTGTCCAAAGTTGATTACCTAGTGTGGAAACCAGAAAGATCAAAAGCATAAGGGTGGGGGAAAATATTTTACTTCTACTGCATTATATTTGGGACCATTAAATGAAGTGGTATTAGGTACTTTGTTTTTTTAGATTATGTCAATGTGTTGTTTGATTCAGTATCTACACATTATTTCATTTCTGATAAATTTTCTAGTAAATTCAGAATTCCATATCAAGATATGAATCCTAAAATTGTGGTAAAAACACCTGGGGGAAATGTTGAGGCAAAAACAAATTATAAGAATATTATTATCCTTATTTGTGGAAAGAATTTACCTAAAAACCTTGTTCTTTTTCCTCTAGTAGAGTTTGATGTTATTTTGGGAATGAATTGGATTTCTATTTACTATAATAATATTGAATGTAGAGATAAAGAGGTTAATTTTTAGAAAGACATTCAGTTTGTGTACAAGAATGAACCCTTATCTCTGATAACATATCAGGAAGCCGAGAAACTAGGGAAATATGGAAATGAATGTTACCTTCCACATATTGCTGAAAACAAAGGAACTGTTCAGATTAATGATATTCCAGTAGTAAATGAGTATCTTGATATTTTCATGATGAGTTTCCTAGTATTATACATGATCAGAAAGTTGAATTTAATGTTGACTTAGTTTCTGATTCAAATCCAATTTCAAAACCCCCATATAGAATGGCTGAAATAGAACTTTTAGAGTTAAAGAAACAATTGCAGGAGTTGTTATATAAAGGTTTTATTAGACCTAGAATATCACCATGGGTGTTCTAGTCTTGTTTGTTAAAAAGAAATATGGTTCAATGAGACTCTTCATTGATTATAGATCTTTGAATAATATCACTATTAAGAACAAGTATCCTTTGCCTCATATCGATGATTTTTTTGATCAGCTTCAGGGAGCTTAGTATTTTTATAAGATTGAATTGAGGTCGGGGTACCATGAGTTGAAAGTAAAGAAATAAAATGTACCTAAGACTGCATTTCCTACTAGATATGGCCATTATGAATATGTAGTTTTGCCTTTTGGGTTAACCAATGCACCTGTTGTATTCATGGATCTTATAAATATAATTTTCCATGAGTTCTTGGATAAGTTTTTGGTTGTGTTTATTGATGATATTTTGTTATATTCCAAAAGTAAATAGGAACATGGAAGTCATTTAAGGGTTTTCTTGTAAACCTAAAAGAAAAGAAATTGTATGGGAAATTCAACAAGTGTGAGTTTTGGTTACAACAAATTTCATTACTGGGTCACATTGTTTCAGAAAATGGAAAAACTGTTGATCCTGCTAAAATAAAAGTTGTTGAAGAATGGCCAATACCCACAAATATAACTAAGATTTTTAGTTTTATTGGTTTGGAAGGATATTACAGAAGGTTTTTTGAGAATTTTTCATGGTTATATAGACCACTGACTAAGTTAACTCGAAAAGGTGTTAAGTTTATCTAGAAAAAAATTTGATGATTTTTTTCAAGAATTGAAAAGAAGATTAGTGAATGCTCTAGTTTTGGGCTTTCCTTCTAGAAATGGCGAATTTGTTGTCTATAGTGATACTTTGTTGAAAGGACTTGGTTGTGTCCTAATGTATAAAGATCAGGTAATTGATTATGCTTCACGTCTGTTGAAAACTCATGAGTTAAATTACCCTACCCATGAATTGAAATTAACTATTTTTATTTTTGATTTAAAAATTTAGAGGCACCATTTGTATGGCATAAAGTGTGAAATATATACTGATCACAAAAGTTTAAAGTATATATTCACTCAGAAATAATTGAACATGAGATAGAGGAGATGGATATAATTAATCAAGGATTATGATTGCACGATCCATTACCATCTAGGAAAGGAAAATTAAGTGGCTGACTCTTTGAGCCGAAAGAGTAATGATTCATTAACCATGCTACATTTGGAACTAGATATTTTGATTAAATAATTTATGAACTTTGGCATAGAAGTTGTTGGTGTAGAAAATTCCTCTATTTTGTTTTAGGTGTTAGTTAAATCATCTTTATCAGATAGAATTAAGCAAGCACAAAAGGAAGATAATGAGTTGTAGAAAAAGGTAGATTTGGTTCAGAAGGGTAAGTTACCTAAATTTAACATTGATAAAGATTGTGTTTTGAGGTTTGGAAAGAGATTATGTGTGACTTGTGATTCACTGTTAAAGAAATATTTTTTATGTGAATCTCATAGTTCTCTGTTTTCAGTTCATCCTCGTAGTACTAAGATATACAAAGATCTTTGGGTGTATTACTGGTGGGATGGAATGGAGAGAGATATTGTTGACTTTACTGTGAAATGTTTAACTTGTCAATAGGTTAAAGTAGAAAAGAAGTTACCGAAAGGGATGCTTTAGCCTTTTCCAATTCCATATTGGAAATGGGAATATGTTTTCATAGATTTCATAGTGGGATTACCAAAGACTTCTCGAGGTAACAATGCAAGTTGGGTAATTGTTGATCGATTGAATAAATCTTCTCATTTCCTTCCTATTCGAGATACTTTGTCTCTAGATCAACTTTCTTGATCCCAGGTTTACTTCTAAATTTTGGAAGGGCCTTCAGAAGTCGTTGGGTACTGAATTAAATTTTAGTACACTTTTTTATCCTCAATCAAATGGGCAGTAAAAAAAACAATTCAGACATCAGATGATATGCTACGTGTTTCTTCAATGGATTACAAGGGAAGTTGAGACCAACATCTTTCTTTGGTCATGTTTTCTTATAATAACAGTTTTCATTTCAGCATATAGATGGGTCCATTTGAGGCATTATATGGAATGCAGTTTCGAACTCTAGCTTTTTAGGATGATGTAGGTGAATGGAAGTTGATGAGACTAGAATTGGTTGAAGAGATGACATAAAACGTTTAGTTAATAAAGAATCACATGCGAACAGCTCAGAGTAGATAGAAAAGTTATGCAGATAACTGAAGGAAGAATCATTCTTTTGAGGTAGGTGATCATGTCTTTCTGAAATTTTTTCCATGGAAAAGTGTGATGCGTTTTAGTAATATGGGAAAACTGAGTCCAAGGTTCATTGGACCCTATGAAATCCTGGAGAAAGTTGGATCAATTTACTATAGAGTGGATTTAACTCCAAGTTTATCCCAAGTACACAATGTTTTCCATGTTTCGATGTTGAGAATGTATATGCCAGATCCATCTCATGTTTTGAGTCTAGAGGTAGTTTAGTTGGAAGACGATCCTTCTTATGAGGAACAACCAGTCCAGAATCTTGACCGAAGAGGGAAAGTGTTGCAGAATAAGGTAATCTATCAGGTAAAGATTTGGTGGAAAAACCACATGGTTGATAAGGAAATATGGGTATATAAAAATGCTATGGGGTATAAATATACGAACTCATTTGATAAGTGAATAGAATTGCAGGGATGTAATTCTCAAAAAGGGGGAAGGATGAAACAAACTATGTATTTATAGAATAATACTTTTGATTTCTATAAATACATATGAATAAGATATTAATTTTATGTAAAATGGTACTCTTTTTCTAATAGCATACTCAACACGCAACAATGGATTTCTCCGAAATCTTACATTGCACACAATGTTGAGTTATACTGAAAAATAATATAATAATATTATTATTTTAAATGGTAGTTAGCGCATAGCCATTATATTAGTGGGAATGAACAGAACTTACCATATTATGATTAAAAATGTTTGTTTAATGGTTTTACATTTATCCAATTAATTTTATATGCTTAAAATGAGAATGAATCCAATTTTAAGCATAAATACTATAATATTTTTAAAAAGCAGTTTTACCGCCTTTTGATGGAGAACCCTTTTTAAATCTAGTTTTTTTCACTTTTATATGTTTCATTTGAAAAAATAAACTTCTTATTTAGTATTATGAAATAAAAATTTACTTTGGGTAAATTTTTTGTATTTTTCTGATAAAGTTCATTTTTAATGAATAGTGAAATATACTGCATTTTAAGTCAAAAATGTATTTTTATCTAATTTATTTATATGGTTAGATTATCTTTTTAATTGGATTTAAAGTGTAATTAGATTTTTTTTATAATTTAATCCAATATTGGTCATTTTAAGTAATTTCATTTTTTAATTAGACATAAACACATGTCAATCTTTTGATAGTTATTATTTCATAAAAACACGCTTTTTGGTTTTGACAACATGAATTAATTTTAAATTAATTTCTTCAAATTATGTGTTTTGAATTTTCAAAAATGGATTCCATATTTGTAATCAGGAGGTCCAAATTGTGTAAATAGTTAACTTTTATTTTTAGACATTATGAATAGTAACTTCAGTAAATATTTTATTTACCATGGTTAAAGGGTAAATCTTGTAAATAAGGGTAAAAAATAATATTTTAATAATATTAAATTACCCTAAAATGTGTCCTATACCTATTTTATGAGATATTTTCGACCATTGGCATCCTGGGGTCGATTTTTGGACCCCATGGAGCTACGTTTGTGTGAAAATGACATTTAATTACTTTTAATTTAAAGTTAAGGAAAATATAACATAAACAAGTATCTTTTAGTAAAAAAATTTTATATGGGGTTATATAAGTTATCTTTTCAACTATAAATAGTTATTAGAAAGATAAAAATATTTCCTAAATCATGGTGTTTTACTTATAATTTTTATATATTAAATAAATAAATAAATTTATGACACAATGGTGATGTAGTGATTACCTTATTAATGAATGATTTAAATAAATGAGATTATAAATATTAAAATAAATTTATTTTGAAACTTTTTATGTCATCCACGAATTTTATGGATGATTATTAGTTGTTATATTTTAATTAATGATATTTCTTTTCTAAATAATCAAGTTATGTATTTTTTAAAAGTCATGATATGAATAGTATATAAATTGACATCAATGAGTTTTTAAAACAAATACTATTTTATTAAATGATATAATAGTTTTAAAAATAAAAGATTCAGCCAAATAACTTAGATAATTTTTAAAATTTAATTAATTAACCACTTTTGGTTCTATTGACATTTTATAGTTACTGTATTAACCATATATTATGAATATACAAGAAGACATGGTGAAAGTTAAATTAGTTAACTAAGGGTTATAATTAAAGGATAAGGTTACTTTTATGACCTAAACTTTCCTAAAACCCATTGTCTAAGATTTTTAGACCCATACTCATATTATCTTCTAAATATATCACTTATTTGTTATTATAATTCTAAAATCAATTAAAAATAAAATAATATTTCAAGACATTCCTAAAGTTCCCCTCCTCCCTCTAATAAAAGGACACCACATATAACCCATTACTTACACCTCTAAAGCCTCTTGGATCATCCAAACTCTATTCCAATAATCTCCCAAGATTCCTCCCTTACTCCTATAATACTTTCCCTAAGCATAAGGAAATTCACGAAAGCCCTTTGTCTCAAATAAAAAGAAGTTACTCGATTTGAGGTAGTGTCTTCTCTCAAGTTTCTTTCCATTGTTATGTTCCTTCTCCACTCCCTATGCTCTTCTTATTATTTGTTTACATAACAAAACCAGTATCCTAAATATAATAGGTTTTTTATTATTATAAGTATTATAACTAAAATTACACACACCTCCGTATAATGGGTATAGAACATACCATTTTTGTGGACAGTGAACTACTACCTCATGAAATAATGATTGTTCAAGATTCTCGTACCTCCTCTTATGGTGGCCATTATAATGACACTATAATTATATATGATATATATGATATTTATTTTATCTCTATACTTTTTTAATTATTATTTATAACATACCTTTATGCTTTTCATGTTTTATATATACACGATAATTTCATTTGAGGAAGTGCGGACTTCCGCCCCCTCAAAGTGATATGACTCGTTCATGCTATACATGGAACATATAAAGGATGTAATTAATAAACTTATGTAACATATATAACATATATATTATACTGTAATTATAATATACCTTTGTATCATTTATTTTTCATTCCTTTAAATATGAAAAAGAATTGAAAGTAGTGTTCATGTGTACGTACGGCTTACCGTCTCCATGAACGATTCATTTCATTTATTATATATAATGTTATGGACTATTATTAATAAATATATACTCCTCATTATTTTAAATGGTGTATAATAAACACCTTTTAATTTTATTTTCATCCTAATGGAATGTTTTTTCTACGAATAATTTTACTAAATGATAAAAGGAATGTTTTTAACGTATGCGGTGACAACGGCCTTTCCACCACTACGAGAATTATTTTATATTTGGATTCCTTAACAAGACGTGATGATTTTAAATGGAAAATAAATACCATATAACATTTTTACATATTTTGGTATTGAAAATTGTTTTTAAAGTGGATTTATTATTTCAATATATTGAAATTATTTCTTGTGATTGTAAATGAAATTTTATGATTGAAATATTGATATTTGAAATATTTTATGTGTGATGATTTTATAATTGTACTTGGACATTTGACGGGTGGTTACTTGATAAACCAAATGAAAGGTGGTTCCATGATAAACCAAGGGCAGGTGGTTATGTTATATCCTCTAATGCATTGGGTATGGAAGTCGGCTGTATGACTATTCTATTTAGTGATTGTGTCGAAGTCGATCGTATGGTTATTCCATTTAAGTATGTTTATTCCCCAAGTTACCTTTATATGCTATATATTGCTTTATATGGGTTTTGTGGTAATATTGTTGTTGAAAAAGAAGGGTAATCAATGATATTATATTTAATTAAGTGTTTTTATACTTCTTTATGGTAAAAATTATTACTTTAAAGTATTAATGGTTTACATGTTATTTTGAAAAGTAATAGTTTTCCTTCTTTATATATCCCTTACTAAGCTTTTTATGCTCACACAAGTTTTTTTGAAATTTTTCTCACATGACTTAAAGCAGAATAGGGTCAAGGATTGGATCAAGGAAAATTCATACTATTTAAAACATGGAACTGAACATGTTTATTTTTTAAGAGTTTTAATTTTATGAAAAATGGATACTGAGTAGAAGTTTCTACATGAAATATTCATGTTGTTATGTATAAGTTATGACCTAATTCTGTAAAGCTATAAACCTAAAAAGATCCTCAATGTGAATTATTAACTTAATTCATGATTATGTAATTTTTAAGGATAGGGGCTTATATATAAGGCTTAACATAATATAAAATCTTGAAGGAAGAGGAGAAACCGAAAGAACTCTTACAAAATTTCGGCATGGTAACAGGTGTACACAAAGATTATTAGGAGGGTTAAATGAGAGTGAAAAGGATATAATCATTTATATAACAAGTGTAAAGTAAGTGGGATAGGTAATAATGTATCTTAACATACGAAAATGTAAATTTAAAAGGCATATCATAAATGAAGTGCTTGATTAAAAGAGGAGAGTGAGAGAATCCCTTACGAAATTTTGGCATAGTAACAGGTGTACATAAAGGATTATAGGGGGGATTAATGAGAGTTAAAGGAAGATATCATCATTTAAACATAAAATGGAAAGTAAGGGGGTCATGTAAAATTATATCCCAACACATGAAATTGGAATTTAAGAAGCATAATATAAAAGAAGTGCTTGAATTGAAATGAGAAGAGAGAATTCCATTACTTGGATGTGTGACTACAAAGGATTGGGAGAGGATTCTTGAGATCTTGGGGGAACCTTGGGAGTACTCTATAGAGTATATGTAAGAGTGTGAACAAGATTTAAATAGTTTTAGTGAATATAAATTGGATCTTGTGTGGGTATACATAAGAAAGGAGTGGTATTTATTTATTATTTTTGGTTTTGGAGACTACATAATAAAATATTCAAAACCACAAACCATACCATGGTTTCTACCAAAGGGGAGTGGTATAAATTATTTTACGAGTCCAAGGGCCTAATATAATAAAATATTTCCCTTTATTATGTGGAGGCGAGTCACACTTTTAAAGAAATGATTTTAAAAATCTTATAATATATTATAAGACTTGGAGGATTCACGAAGGATTTATAAAATAAATAAAATAAGTTTAAAATAAATTTATTTTAATGGAAAAAAATATATTTTTATAAGGATAAATTTTATAGTATTTATTAAATCACTATTAGTCTATTATGATGTCATAAAACACACCATATATTTAAACGATATTTAATTTTTATCCGAAAATTCAACTACCTCAGAAAATTATGAAAAATTTACCATTGGATAATTTTGATGTCTTGATTCCAAATATAATATTAATTTTATCTATATAATTTTCTAAATATATGAATTTTCAATTTTTAAATAAAAACTGATATTTATTGAAAATGACTGGTTTTTGACAAATAACAGTTGTTCAAACCCTAATAAAAATTACATTTGACTTCAAAAGAATTATATGATCATTTAAATTTAAAAAAATTAATTTAATAATAACATTTTATTAAAATATTATTTATTTAAAAAATACATTATTTCATCACAAATAGATTTCTTAATTGAATTTTAATATTAACCAAAAATACTATTTGTGCTTTAAAAATCATTTACAAAGTAACAATAATAGGAAGAAAATATATTATTTATTATATAAAAAATAGTTTATATAATTTTATTTCTAGGGTCTTGATACATATCCCTTTATTACACCAATATATTCCCTAAGAGTAAGGTGTATGATTGTGGGGCTTTCACAAGGCCGTTCAGTGAACATGGTTTGGCCCGTGATCTCGATGAGCTTGAACTTCTCCTATAAACAGTTTCGATCATGATTAAGTTGTTAGATCTTGGCTTGGGATTGGTCTAGGGAAAGTCCCAGAAATTATATCACCCTTAGAATATATGATAAATGGGTTTCATAGGGTATAATTCTACTAGGTGAATCCATCACTTCCTTTATCTATTGCAAAAGGATTTGTTAAAACCCTATATTTATACTAGTCATGCGATCACTGTTAAATGAATATATTATCATTGGTAAAGATACTTAACAATAATTTAAAATCCAATTGGATATAATAAAATAATTTAATTCATTTTCTATAACCATAATACATTTAATTAAATCAAAATAAAGGTAATTTTATTCATAAATGTTTGGGTCGTTACATATACTCACATTACCTACCTGTGGGGAAGGATTTTGGATCTATAGAGATGAGTCCAAAAAATTATTAGGTCCTGACCTCATGAAATATGACAAAGTAATAGCCTATGTCTCCCACTAATTAATGATCCATGAGTAGAACTACTCAACACATAATCTAAAATTGGTAGCAGTGATCTTCACTTTGAATATTTTTGAAAAATAATCTCTATGGGGAGAAGTGTGATATATATAGATCATAAATGCCTCAAGTATATAATCACAAAAAAAGAGATTAATATGAACTAATGAATGTGGTTAGAGGTGATCAATAATTATGACTATTCAATCCATTACCATCACAGAAAGGAGAACAATGTTACAGATTCACTAAGTAGAAAAGACCACTCAACCCTATCTATAATAAGGATTACAAGGGATCTAATATTATTATACATTAAAATGATATACATGGTAATAATAAAAGTATTTTCATCCCAACTTTCTCAAATAATTTCTCAACCATCAATTTTTGAGAGGTTCTATGAGGCCTATAAAGATAATGAGTCAATATAGAAGATGGTAGAAAATATTTTGGAGTTTAATTTTGATAAAGATAGAGTTATAAGGTTTAGAACCTGGATACGTGTTCCATCCGAATTTGAACTAAAGAGGGAACTTCTAGATGATGTGCATATCCCATCCTTATATATTCATCTATGAAGAACTAAGATGTCAAGATATTTGAAGAAAAACTTCTTATGGGATAACATGAAGTTGGAGATTGTGGATTTTATATCTCAATGCTTGGTATGATAAAATTTCAAGGTTGGACATCAGAATTCTAAGGGTATGATGAAAAAATTTACTATTTCGGTATATAAATTGGAAAACATAACCCTAGATTTCTTTATAGGACTCCCTATGATCCTTAAAGGTAATAACACCATCTAGTTAGTATTATATCACCTTACCAATTTAGTACATTTATTTTTTATCAAGGAATATTTCTATCTCAACAAAATCACCATGATATATATAAGGGAAACTATAAGACTGCATGTAGTTCCACTCTCTATTATATCTGATCAATATCCAAGGTTTACTTAGGTTTTGAAGAATCCATCAATAAACACTGGATACAAAAACTAGCTATAACACTACTTATCACCCTCATCTGGATGGTAAATCTGAAAGAACCATTCAAACTATAGATAATATATTGAGATCATGTTAAATAGATTTCCAAGGATGTTGGGAGAAACACATTTCCATATGGGAGTTGCCATATAACAATAGTTTCCATTCTAGCATTAAAATATCACCTTTTATGGCTCTACATGGGAAGAGGTATCAGAATCCAACATACTGGGATGAATTTTAAGAGAGAAATATTATGTGACCTTATCTTATACAATAAATTATAGATAAGGTTAAAACCATTAAACATAATATGAAATCCACTAAAAAATCAACAAAAACTTTATGCTGGCAGTCATCGATGAGACCAGGATTTGGTGGTTGGAGATAAAATGTTCTTTCATATATTTCTTATGGTAAAAATTCATGAGGTTTGGGAAGAAGGTAAAGATTAATCCTAGATATATTGGTCCTTTTGAGATCCTTGATTGCATCAGAGTGGTGTCCTATCAACTAGCACTCCCACCTAACCTATTTCAAGTACATGATGTGTTATATGTATCCCTATTATGAAAGTAAAAAAGAGACCCCTAAAGTGAAATAAATCTAGTGGTAGTACCATTGTAGAATGATATTTCATATGATTAGAAACCGCTAAGGATCTTAGATCATAAATACAAGGTTATATGAAATAAGAAAATTCACAGGGTCAAAGTGTTGTGGTAGAACCACAAGTTTAAGGACGTGACATGGGAACTAGAGAGGTGACGAAATAAAAGTACCTTAATTTGTTTTAGTGTATTAAATAAAAATTTAAAGGGTGAAATTCCTGAATGGGGAATAATGTAAGGACTGAAAATTTATAAATGAAACTCTCTTTTTGAATGAATAAATTCATTACCTTGTAATATAGCTATAGAAAATACATGAACTACTTTGGTTATTTTAGACCGTTATATGGTATATTAAATTTAAAATACTGTTAATAATCATAACCATTGGTAATATAGAAATTTTACTATAACCATTAAGATTATTATATTAAGGTTTATTATAAAGTCCATTTTGAATAAACAAAGAAAGCAAAGGCCTCAATTAGTAGGATCATAACCTATGAAGACCATTTATCCGAGCTTCCAAGGGATATAAAATCACTGGTATTTGACCTTCACCAATAAAAAACTGATATTTAACAACTAAATCATTAGTGAAACATTTTACATGGAAATTCTAAGCCCATAGAGATAATGGCCCGAACCATGTTTTCCGAACGACCCCATGAAAATCTCACCATCGCACACCTTACCCTTATGGAATTTACTGGTGTAATATAGATCTATGTATCTAGACCCTAATAATATTATTTTTTATATATTTTTTTAATAAAATAATAATTATTTTAATCTCTTTAATATTACTTTTTATATTATTAAATAACGAGTTTGATAAAAAATTGATTTTTGATATGATGAAACATAAATTGTATTTTTTGATAAATGTATAGTTTAAATCAAGATAGTATTTTTGGATGAATTCAAGAATTATTAAAATAAATGATATTTTAATAAAATATTAATATTAGATAAATTTATTATATATAAATTACAATATAATTTTATGAAGTCAAAAATATTTTTTATAAGGTTCAGAAAACTGTTATTGTAAAAAATCCAACATTTCTCAATAAATAGTTATATTTGATTTAAAAGTATAAATTCTAATATTTAAAAAATTATTTTGATGAAAAAATATCATTTTTTAAATCAAATTGTTGAAATTATACAATGGAAATTTTTTCATAATTTTCTAAGACATTCAAATTTTCTAGTGAAAATTAAATACGGTATAAATATACAATATATATTATGGGATCATAATAACCCAAAAGTGATGTAATATATTTCATGAAAGTTATTAAATACCAAATACATATTTAACCTTTAAAATAATGCGTTTTTGAAGTTATTTGGTTAATTTTATGAATCTTTAATGAATATTACAAAACATTTATTATATTTCAATGTTTTAAAATCAATTCTTTATGAACATTAGTCACTTAAACATCACCAAGGTTATTATTTTAATGATATCAGTCATTTGAAATATAAAATAATGAAAACCACTCTTATTTTGAAGAAACCATGGGGGTGGGGGTGGGGGTTGTGATTTTTATTACATTACCATATAGAGTCCAAAACATAATTTTAGAAATTAATAAATAATTATCCACTCTTTTTCTATATAAACCCAAAAAACCCTCATTTATATTCACTAAAAAACCCTTTGATAATAAAATTAATTTTCTATTACCTCTATAGTTCCCTTCCAATATTCCCCCCATCTCTTAATAAACTCCTCCCAAGATTTTAGAAGTATCCTCTCAAGGTAAGGGATCATCTCCTTCTCCTCTTTATTCAAGCACCTTATTTATCTAATTCATTTTAACTTCCAATTGTTCAAGTTGGGATATATATTTTTAAACATTACTAATACTATAATTATGATTTAAAATTGATGAGATACCCCTTTAAATTTCATTAATCACTTCTATGAATCATTATATACCCCAGTTATGCTGTCGAAATTACCCCGTGATTTTTCCATAACAATCATTTTTGTAGTGAATACCCATCTCATTTACACTCAATGGTATTCCACTAGATGTAACTATCCTTCTTTTATTGGTTGATTCCATGTAATAAACTAAAAATACTTAATCATGGTATTGTATATGATGAAATATGATCCTATGTTGAATGATATTTTCATTACACTTATGCATTTACACAATATGAACATGACAGGTGGTTTCAGAATTATATAGCCCTCTAATGAATTGGGTAATGTTTTTATCTCATGAGATGAAATGTATAGTGAATGTAACTTTTTATTAAAC
The DNA here is from genome assembly GCA_963277665.1 of Viscum album. Taxonomy (NCBI): domain Eukaryota; kingdom Viridiplantae; phylum Streptophyta; class Magnoliopsida; order Santalales; family Viscaceae; genus Viscum; species Viscum album. Next base: position 1,150,392,903 of record OY728128.1, read on the forward strand.
ACAATATATTTTTATGTCTTTGTAGTTATTTTTGATATAGTTTTATGATGTTATGTTTTATGTTGATTCCACATTCCTATATTGCCTTTATGTTATCATGTTATAACATGCCTCATTGTTCAATATTATGATTTTCAACACTCTTATTTTACCTTGATATACCTCTTGGATCACATGTACTACTTTACCATATTCTATGTTTTGTTTATTCCATTACTGGACTTTATATCTCACCCCTTTCATATGTATATCCCTAGGTTATCACATGCAGTTTTAGAAGAATGATGAAATTTTAGAAGCATGTTAAGGATGTTTTCAATAGTTTTGTGGTATTTATGTTTTAATTTTAATGATATTTACTAATTTCCTAATGACACCAGGCTTCATGATTTTATAGGATTTTATTAAGAATACATTAATGTAAAAAATCATGAAATAAAGTGGATTAAGGTTATGGGTTGTCATATTTTATATGTGAATAAATAAAAATTATTTCGTTACGTTATGAATTATATATATGAGTGGTTCAAATATCTAGTTTCTTATTCAAGTTAAAAAATGAGCAATGATATACCCATATCATCTCATATTCATTGACACCTCATAAAATTATCTGTATGGTGGATACTTTTTTTATTGTTAAATATAATATAATTATAAAGGGACAATCCTAAATATTTTCTCATGATGAATGGGGGACCTAGAGGATATTCCCCCATATATAGTTTTATTTTTATAGAAGTTAACTTATTGAATATTATTTCTCATTTATTTGACATTATTTATGAATCATAATTTTTTTATAATGTAAAAACATGATAATAGAGAAATAGTTTATTAAGAGAGACCTAGAGCTCAAACCACTAACATGATAATTTCTAATATATCTAATGATTCCTCAAAACCCCACTCCTAAATATAGTTTTACAATTATATATATTTATAATATAATATTAAAATGCATTATATTATTTTTTTAAAATCATTAGTGTATTATTTTTTGGAACTAAGATCATAATAAATGATAAAATAATATAATATCAATTTAAATCAACTTCTATATTTTCCAAATTCACGATCCATTGATAATATATAATTTATAAAATTATTTTTTTCTTATATATTTTTCATAGATTAAAATAGGTAGGTCTAAAATTGAAATATGGGTATTATATAATCCTGATATCATTTCAAAGAAGACTCACCTTATTACCACAATTTTTAGATGATATAATCATTAAATATGGTAAATATTATCAATATTCATGATACCTGAATAATTAATGATATATATATTATTTAGATATTGTAAATGAAATCATATAACAAGGTTATTTTCCAAATCATCATATCATAAGAGTAAGGAAATTCATAAAAAGACTTATGAAAAGGATATATTCTATGTCATGATTTCATAATGAGTAAGGTTTCCATCACATAAGCAATGCATAGTATCTATAGAGATGAAACATTAAATAATAAATCAGCGGGATATATAAATTTAATTACATTTATTAAATAATAAATCCATTACTCCTTGTTATACTTAATATACATACATTATCTCATAACATAAAAAATTCATAACATAAGAAAAATATTCCAAGATAACCCATAAAAATTATTTGTGGGTGTTTTTTTATAAAAATACTTAATAATTATATGGTTTGGATCTATATATGAATATAATTAAATAAACCTAATAATATGGTATTTAAAATATTTGTTACTATATAGGAGAAAACCACATTTATTGATGAATTATCAATAGATATTAATGATTTCATAAGTGAATGCATTGGAAAATATATCATTACAAATTAGTTCATGTTTAATAAGATTTTTAATAATGGGTTTCTATAGAAGTGATGGATAAAATTATATTTAATCAACTATATTTAACTATTATATAAAAATAATTTTAGGGAGAAAAATAATTTCAATGAAAAACTCACAGGACGCTCAGGCTCGGTGATAAAGGTTCAATTGCGTCAATACAAGGAGTAGTAAAAAAACTCCTAATAAATTTAGGAAAACATATCTGGTAAATTTCTCAAAGGATTATTCCTTTTAAAATTAAATATAAATAATACAATAGAAACATTCCATACATATGGATTTAATTATTTATAATACAATAGGGTTTTTCTAAAGTGGGTGAGAATAATTCTTGAATTTTAAAAATTAATAAACTAGTCTCGTGAGAGGGAATGGGGAATTGTTTAAAAATATATCACTAATTAAATAGAAATATAATGGATATAGGAATATAATAAAATAATAAAATAATAAAATAATAATAAAAAAAAAATTAAATAGGATTCTTGTAAAAGAAATACAACACATAAATGAAGAGAAAGAAACAATGATTTACCTTATTTATCCTTTCCCATCATTAGATAGAGAATAAATTATTTATTTATGATATTATTTAAGAGATAATAATTAGGAATAAATAATGAGAGGTTAAAAGGGACCAAGTTGCTCAAATTTAGGAGAAATCGGTGGATAAGAAGCTATTCATAGTGAAATATGGAGAACTATTTAATAATTATTTTTTGCATTAGAATTAGGGTTATTAAATTTTTATTGACACTTAAAAAGTTATAAACACTTTTCATTGATGTTCATAAGATATAAAAGGATAAATTTTTTACTTTATCATACAAAAATAGGGGTATACACAAAAAACTAGTAATATCGAATAAAAATTATATATAGAGAGACTCATTTGTTGTAAGGAGGTAGAACTTCCATGAAGTGAGAATATTTCTTTATAGTTGGGAGGGTCATTTTTAGAGAGGTTTATGATCTCCTTTATGGATTCTGGGGGTTTTTTTTGACTAGGAATGAATTTTATATAAGTTTCATTATTTTTATAAGTGAGGTTATCTATTCACAGAGCCACTGATATTTTTTATGGTAACTTACTCATTTATAACACTGAAGTGGGATTCTTATACACCCATGAAAAGTGTTATGTGTTAGTAGTTCTGTACATACTGAAGTGTGTAGTTATGTGTTTTTTCCTATAAATAAGACCCCTATAACACATTTTTGGATACGTAGAATATTACAAATTACATAGTTTGTAGAAAATCACATAATTTTTGAGTTATTCCATCACTAGATTGTATTAGGGGACTAATTCCAACAAGTAGAATCCAAATCCATGTATCAAGAGAGATAAGGTCCATCAAATAAGATCTTCATGGTTTTTTTCCCACTGTATAATATCTTTCCAATCCTCTCCATATATTTTTGTTTCAAACCTAGACAAATGAATCCTTTTTTCCTACAACACAATTATATTTAGATCAGGACTAACCAATGTGTAACTTCTAAAAATGACTTCCATTATATAGATTTTAAATAGTGGTAATACTTAAATCTTCATCTGTGATTGTAGAGCCCACACTTTCTCATAAACCAAATCAGATATGGTCTATAGGATTATTGAAGTTCATGTTTTCCTCTTTCAAAATTTTGATGATAATATAAGATTAAATCAAGGGTAACCCCTTTAATAAATTATACCTTCTAGGTTATGATAGAATGGAACATCAACTTCTTCAAAATATATCCTTCTATAGAATTTAGATCCATGATCGAAAATTTATTTACCTTGGTTTCTCAACTTGGATAACTTCAATCTATCTACTTTAATGGATCAAAATATCTTTATATATACATTCTGATAAGAGAAAAACCCAGGAATCCTACTCCATTAGGGTATCCCACAAAACTACTCGATATAAATTACTAGGTCACTATCCAATTTCATATAGTCTACTCAATCATTTCTTATATTAGTAAATAGATCCTCCCAGTTGTCCTCCATAATAGGAAAGATCCTTGGAAAAAATTCAATGATCCACGAACAAAAAAAATATGATGAAAACATGGTTCAATGATGTATTACCTTGATAATTTCGGTCTTTATCATTAAGAAAATATTGAAACTCTTCCTATAATAAGAAACTAATCCTAGATGCTCAAATTAGACCCCATAGCCCTTTAACATTTGGTCATCCTCTATAGTATAGTCAATGAGTCATAAACAACTAAATGGGTTGAAAATTTAGTGTATGTACCACGATTTACCATTAATTTTTATCACCAATGTGTCTAGTCATCCTTGTAGGTATAGTTACCGTAAGATGGGAGACAAGACAAATAGATCTTCAACCAAGGGTAATTCTCAATCGACCTCCATCAGACTCATTTTTTAGTCTAATATAGAAAAAATTTTTCATGTGTATGTCTTACATTAACCATTTCTAGGAACTTATTTATAGTAGTCTATTAAAAAAAATTAAATAGATTAGAAACGGTCCTCATCATATGAATATAAACTATAAGATAGCATGGTATTAGATGAACTACTATAGAAGGTAATTTATTGATCTTGGATGAAAAACATTAAAATAGAACTTCTTTAGTCATGGAATCATAACTCAAAAGCTATCATGATGGTCCTCATCACAAGAAATTAAATGGTTTGACACACCTCATTAATTGTAACCAAACTATATAGATCATGATTATTTTTCTTGGGATATGTTGGTGGCCCTTTTATAGGAACAATCCCAACTTTTCAACACCCACCACTTATATAAATTCTGATAAATTATGGAGTTACAAGTTATATGGATTTAAAAAGTGAATAACTAACCAATGAGTGGGAATATATATAACCTCTTATACATATTGATTGATAACCTTTTATACAAGTAAATGTTCACATTGACACATGATAACAATATATCTCTTTCATGAAAAGGGTAACCTGTACTTTTACTAAGATAGATATCAAGAACATTCCATAAATATATAACATAGTTTCTATCTAGTCAATAGTACCCTTTATGGAATATTGGATCCTCCCACACCATGCATTTTAACATGAAATTCAAAACCTTGTTAGTTAATTCTAATAACTACATTCTATTGGAAATAAGGCCAATAATAAAATAAAATGGGAGAAACAAATACACCAGAAAAAATGGTGAACCTAACATTAAATAATTTACCCATGAGAGATATTCATTTATTATTCACTCTCATTTATGATATAGAACTAATGAGTTTCTTGTTTGTGATTTCTAATTTAACTTCCCATTGAACACATCAGAAACATCAAATTCATTATCCTAACTATTAATGTTCAAAAAAAGTGGGTACCTATGTATTTATAGAATATAGGTTCAAAACCCAATGACTTTTACATAATAACTTATGAACCCCCAAAACCCTGATGAGTCATGTCCCCCGCCCAATGTATCTAACACCATGTGGTAAATTATCTAGTTGGGGATTATAATCTAAATGGATCCATTCCCTCCATAGAGGTGGCCTTTTAATTCCTCTAATAATACAATCCCCATAGGACATCCCCCAGTGAAAGGTCAACTAGTTTCTAGAAACCCTATCACTATGTCAAACCAATTCAAGATGATATCGACAAGATACTACAACATCAACCATCCTTATCGTTGGGTTGTTTAAGTAGGATGTCCACTGTAACCAAATAGTTTTTCAAGAGATTATTAGAAAGAATACTATCAACTGTGATCATCACCATCACCAACCTACCTCAATACCTTGAGAAAATTCTACTTAGTCTTTTTTCCTAGTATTATAAACTCATACACTCAATAGGTGGTCCCTCAAGGGTAGAAAACTACTAAGATTCGGGATTCACCTTGGAGGGATCGAGTTAAATAAGATGATTTCCATCACATGACCTCGATTCCTTTAAAAGTTGATAATGATGCTTCGACCCTAGCTATCTGAATTAGGGCACTATAGATTTATTATTTTGGGTAAATAAATTGTGATACATGGGGGAAAATTTACACAACTATTATTACTAACACACTCAAATATCATCACTATATCATGAAGTTTACCTGAGTATATATTAAGATAAATATAGTCAAGAAAACTCAAGAATTATTAAGGTAATCATAAACGATTAATTTATCCATCCCCTCATCAGTTTTTGAGAATAATGACCATAGAACCTCTTTATGTGGATAATTATAAGAAGAAAAATCTAAAGCTCCTAACCAAATGACCAACTATGAAGGTCCTCCCCACAAAAATATGATGATTAACCATAAATTTCCTCCCCATGATGTGACATCATATAAAAATGATCAAGTTACCCACTACGAATTAAATTTTTTAGATCCAATCTATATCACATTGATCAACTAACATAGATTTCATACCATTGTCAGTCAGTTAATAATGTTATAGGCCCTCCTCTATGTTCCTATCATGGTGGCGCCCCCCAAGAAAAAGTGAACATTTGATATAGAGTTCCCCCACATAAGATAGATTAACAAATTAAAAAACATGGATTCCCTTGTTCAAAACATATATTTTATGATCTTTAAATTTTTTGAAATGTTCAATATCATTCTTTACATGCAACATAGGGTTTAAATAAACCAAAATATACTATCAATGTATTATTATATAATTTAAAAATTATCCTCACGATATTGGATTAATGGGTATGAATAAGAATAATTAAACTATAAAAATGTATACATATTTATATACTGAATTCATTGATTAGAAATTAAAATATATGCATTTGAAGGTAAACATGGATGTTTTTCTAAAAAATAGTTTTTATGTACATAATGTGTTTTTATCTTAGTAAATTAAATTAATATATATAGATCAATTAATTTAATTAAATTTATAGATAATATACTCAATAAAATATTTTAACATTTATCTAATTGTTTTTAAATAGAAAAAATATAGGTAAACTCAATTTTATACTTAAAAATGTATTTTTCTAAAAAAAGGATTTGTTTCATTTTCACACTAAATTTAAAATAAAATTACTTGTCTTATTGAAATTAAATCCTACAAAATTAATTCCATATTTTAAATAATAAAGTCAACATAATATTTTGTTATAATGATTAGTAAATATAGTAAAATTTCATCTCCACTGTTTGGGTTAAAAAGGGTTCAATGGGGGTTAACCTAAGAGACAAGGTTTAAAATATCACAAAAAACTTTCATTAATTTGATTTTTTCTATTTTTATATTTAATTATTCCAATGTTTAATTATTTTTCACTTTTTATCCACTTTACAAGATTAAGGTATTAATATAACTTAATCTTTTGAAACATTCAAGTGTGTCCTCTCCATCCCTTATAAAAGGATACCATTTATCCTCTATTCATCACATTTCATGATACTTATATATCATACAGTATATGCCATTAAAAATTTATAATTTTCCTCATCAAATCTTATAGGTCCTTGTTTTATCATAATATCATCCTTTCATGGATTAATGTGTAATTTAAGGGAGATTTTTCAACAAAGATGTATAAATTTTGACTAAGTACTTTCAATTTTATTTCTTCTTATAACTCTAATAAATATATGGTATACATGATAAAATAATTAATTCAGTATCCATAATATAATTAATTTTCTTTATGGTGATTTATTAACCATTTCCACCTTCTTTCTATCAAATGAGAAATGAAAGTATCACATGTGCGTACATGTCGACTGTTGCCTCCACATAGCGACAAGATTTATTTTCCACACCCTAAATGTTGATTTTTTTATTATTATGGATTTCATTTTTATATATTATATTATTGAAACAATTATTATTATATAATTATAATATCTTATCAATCTTTATACTTTTCCATCCATTGGAAAACAGTAATGTTGCTCGTGAGTATGTGTGGACTACCACCTCCATGAAGTGATGTGATTTTTTTCCTTTCCAATTTATATATATTGAAATAAGGAATTATTTTTTGAATATATATGATTTTAATTATATAATAATGATTCTAGAAATGTGAATTATAATTTACTTATCTTTAATTTCATCCATCAATAAGTGAAAACATCACCCGTGTATATGCACAGACTACCGTATCCATGAAGCATTGCAATTAAATTTTCAATAAAACTTTATTTTAATGGTAATAAAAGTGTATATAATGAATAAATATGAAAATTATTCATTATTAATATTATAAATACGATGAAACCATGACCAAGGTTAAATTACCAAAACCATCAAACCAAAACATGCATGGAAAACTTGCAAGTTATCACCCAAATGTCAATTTTAAAGAAGAATTATTAATAAAATGATAGTTAAAATTTAAAAAGAATAATACATAGAATTTAATGAATTAATATTGTTTTAGAATATATTTATAATAAATCTATATTTATTTTATTAGATATTTGAAGGCATATGATAAAAGTCATGACTTGAGGTAGGAGGTTTATTTTACAATCTCATTTTTTTTGGAATTGTATTTATTAAATTTCCATTAAGGTATATTATATGAATATTATAATTTAAATAATATATATATTTTTTATAGATATTCATAAATTTTTATGTATGGTTAAAATTTTCCTCTCTTTTGTACTAAAAATCAACAAGAATTTTTTTTAAAGAAAATTTGACCTTTTTTCCACTTCGGCCATCAAATTTTTATTTCATGTCCATAATCATAAAAATTTGTTTTATGAAACTTAATAAATATAAATTAAATTCTTTAAAATGTAATTTTTTACTATTTTTGACTTTATTTACAATTTTTTACAAAATAATCTTTCTAAATTTTGTCTGAATAAGTAGTTTTTGACTTTTTAGAAATTTCGAGAAGAATATTTTATTTTAATGTATACAAAATGAATATATTTTCCCACCATAATGGCTATTAATTTACTTGAATGTTACATGGTTGTTTAGAAAGGAAATTATTTTATTAATATTCTATGAATTTTTAGTTAAATATTTTCAAAATAAAATGATATTTTCAAATGTTTTCAAAGAAGGGTTTAAATTATCTTTTAAATTAATTTTTATCTATATAACCAGCCATTGAATATTTTTATTCTTCCTTGAGGATATGATCATATTATAAACCAAATTACTTTCTTTTTATGGATTTTTTGGTGTTGAGGTTTTTGTGAATTGATAAATTGAGTTTTATTGTTTTACTAAATTGAGAATACTCTTATTTAATTCCTTGTAAAAAATGTTTGATTACATAGATTATAATTATTTATTAATTATAATATATCTCATGATGTTTTTTCAGTTTTTTAATGTATTTTTTATTTCACATGTTAGTATCAATGTTTAATTGTTTTATTTTTAATCACATGCTCTTTGAAAACCTATCTCTTTTAATTCTTCAATTTTTATTTAATATTGTTTAAATATATAATTAAGATTTTAATATGAATTATAATATTAAAATCAATTTATTTATTTGGATAATTATAATTTATATATTTTAATTTAATTATATTTTGATGAAAATTGTTTTGATCTATTGAAATTTGTTTAATTGTATAATTATAATTTAATTGTTTTATTTTTAAAGTATGGTTTATTATTTTTATAATAATTTTATTCCATTTAATTGATCTTTAATTATTAAATAATTTGTTTTGATCATTGTTATTATTATTTATTATATTTTTTTATTAATATTGTGAAAAATTAATTTTGTAGTTAGTTTATTTACCCTTATATGAGAATGGTTTTACCCTTACATTGGTTTTGAAAAATTTCATTTAAATTTACTTAACTTCCCTATTACCCTTAAGTAGATGTGAAATATTTTTTTATCTTTATGTAACTATCATATTACTATTATCTAAGTATTTTATCTTATGATGTACCATTACACTGAGTACTTGATACCCTTACTCAGTGCATATTATTTGAGATCTACCCTTACATAGTTCTCCAATACCCTTAAATGAACTAAAAAAAATTTAAGTTTCACTTACATGAGTACCCATATGTGAGATATTGTTTACCTTTATGTAATATGAATAAACTCTATCTTACACTTATACAACTTATTAGTTACTTTTACATTGCCTTTTTAAAAATACATTTACCTTTACGTAACTTTACTATTACCCTAATGTATCCAATTAATTTTCTTAGTTACCTTTTACACAACTACTAACTACCATTACACAAATAGAGATTACACTTATGTATCAATATAGCTACATTTATATAACATATTTAAAATATGTTTTACCCATACCTGAAGTATATATTACCTTTACACTGTATGGGAAAGTACGAGTTGACCCTTACACAACTTCTATTAATCTTACACAGTCTATACTATATAATAGTTACCTTAGGAATTATTTAGTTTTTAATTTATATATTAAATAATGTATAAAAAATACCCTTATGTATTTTTGAAAATATAGAAATCACGAGTATACTCTATTTTACAATTTTCATGATATTATATTTAAATGCATGTTTGTAATAAACATTTAAATCATTATAATGTTTTTGTAAATTGATATTAATGATTTAAAACATAAGTGAATTTTTTTTTGATTATTTTAATATCAAATGATAATGTATCCCTCCCCAATAATCCTATAATGAAAATATTATTTCCTTTTATGTTTTTAACTATTGGTTTTATTTATACATTGAAGAAATAGAAAACCTCGATGCAAGAGATGGGTCGTAGGAGTTATATCCATTAATTGTTTTTGTTTATAAATAGAGGTTGAGGAAAAAAGTTGGATATGATACTAAAATTGATAGAAACAGATAAAAAGTTCTACAATTTTAATTATTTGTTGAGTTTTTGAGGCTTTTTAGTTGGTTGAAGCATCATTTGTTCTACAATAATACTTGAAGGGTCTAAGATTATTGTTCTAATACAACTTCTTTATCGACACTTTTTGATAATTTAGTTAGTTTTATTTTTCAAATAAGTTTATGTTTTTCTTTGTTTCGACACATGGATAAGACTCCATTAAAAGGCACATATGATTATTCTAACCTAGTCAAAAAGTATCTACGTAGGTTATACCTTGTTCCGTAGAAAGGTAGGGTTTCTAGGTTACACCTCTTGGTGGAAAAAAGGTAAGTAAAAGGTATGGTCTATCCTATAATAAACTAGTTTTAGAGTCTACCCCTATAAAAAACTTTTTGTCTATTTTTAGTGAATAATATTTATATTTCTATGTTAGAGGGTGTTGAAGAGTATACTAGGTTCACGTATGGTGAACCTAACTACTATAAAAATCATGGCGTTCTTGTTCTTAAATTTTTTATACTTCCTAACTATTTTGAACACCACAATCCCAATGATTTTTTATTATGTTTTCATAAATATTACTTTAATAAATTTTTAATTAAGTTAAATTTTCTGAAAAGGCTTATTCCCCCCCTTGAGTCCATATTTCAATAGATTAACTGATCAAACAATTGGTATCAAAGGAGGTTCCTTAAAAAGGACATTTTTTTCTCTAATGATTATTCTGATTTTATTTTTATTATTTTTATAACACCATCCAAGACCGAAGAGTCTATGGAAAAAAAATCATTTTTGTTTTCAAGGTAAAGTCAGGAAATTGAGTTTATAACTCCTCTTAGAAAAACTCACTTCAATGGAATTAATTATAGATATTATAAAGATCATCTAGAGGTTTTTTTAAATAATATTGGACTGTTATGATTAAAACTTATAAACTACACAAAGATGATTTAGATACATGAACTGAAAATTATGCTTCTAAGTATGTTATAAAATATAAAATCATGTTCTTACCTTATTACGATTTAATTAGAAACATGTATAGTCATATTTATTCCTAAATAATTGTTAATGACATTTAGAGGCCTTTAAAATCCCCCTATCATTGTACTAAAAAGTTGTAGAGAATAAAATTAAGAATACATCATGTAGAATTTCATGAATTAAGAATGAATTATCATGAGAACATTAATCAAATCTCTAATAAATTTACTAATATTGTGAATGGAATGGTTTACTTTTTGGAGAATATGAAGAATGAAGTAAATGTTGAGAGAATAATTTGAGAATTACCAAATAAATGGAACTCAAAGAAGGTTGTAATCAAAGAAAGAAATGAATTCACTCACTATATAATTGTTTAACTTACTGGATACCTTATTCAATACAAATTGGAGTTGAAGTGAAAGGATAGTGAAGATATTCATTATTAGTGAAATAGACATTGAATTTAATCAAATTTCTAAATGTTTAAAAGACCTTTTGAAGAAGAAAAAAAGTTTAAAGGAAGTAAGATCAAATAAGGTAATCTTCAAAAAGAAAGAAAATTCAATTCAATTAAAAAATGATCTAAAAATAACTTTTTATGAATATAGGAATACAAGATAAATAAAATATGACTGTTCAAAATTATATAAGAAGGAAAAGATAAAAAATAAAAGAAGAAGTTGAATCAATCTTATCATGATGGTTAGATTTGTAATGAGAAGTTAAGATCAAGTAATAATGAATATAAACTTGTGAAGAAATTAGGTAATATTTATCTTAGGGATAAATATGATGAGTTAAAAGATTATTTCTTTTCTACTTTATTAAATCCATCCTATGTTACTACAAATTTAGATTATGAAATAAATTAAGAACTAGATTCAAGTTTATATGATCAAAAAGATTTTCAAAATATTGGTTATAAGGATTTAAAATAATGAATAAATTATTACACAAGGGTTCTTTAAAATATATATAGTCATTTGAAAAATATAATGAGAAATATATTGAATTAAAAAATAAAAATAAAATCCTAGCTGAAAATAATAAGAATTATAAAAATTATATTCGTTGTTCCAAGTGTATATCACTGTAAAATTCTCAAAAAGGAAAATTAATAGTTAAGAAATAAGAATGAAAGAAATAATGTTTTTTTATCAAAAAATAATGATAATAAAGAAAGGAAATTAAAATTAATTTTATATGATATGTCTAAATATGATAAATAATGAAAGAAACTAATAGAGGAGAATACTAAACTATGAAATTTAGCTTCATTATAAAATTATAACATCTATTTAGACTTGTAAAATTCTAAAAACGTTAATTAAAAGCTAAAAAATAAACTTTATTTAGAATAAACTCTTTTAAAATTTTATCTAGGGAAAGAGTATTTTGACATGATAATGTCCATGAACAAATAAAATAAGGATAAATCTTGTTTTTGTTATAATAAGAATATTAAAAAAATGTATAATACATGTTTTGTTAAAAGTTTTAGTGGTAAATCCTCTATTAAACATGTTTTGAGTTATTCATTAAAGGGAATTATTAAAATGAATGTTCTATTTTACTTACACAATCATCAGGTTTTTTCTAAAACTTTTATATCAAAAAATTTATCTTAAATATTACCCAACTATAAATTTATTAAATCTAAATGGGTACCAAATAATTTTTTCACTAATCTAATTATACCCAAAGTATCTAGGTTCCAAAACAACTCAATGCTTTCAATGTTAAAAGGACTAATAATTATACACCATGGGTTCTCAAAGGATCATATTCAAATATAATAGGCCCCAAGATGGTATACTTTTCTAGGAAATAATTTTTATTATGGTCATCATTTATATTATATAATATTTTATAATATTTTATGTGGACATGCATTAAACTATTTATTTACTTTTATGGTGAGTGAGCATGTTCTTATCCTCTTATTTTATGGTTTAGTGGATTATGCCTAATAAGTTTTTTTAATTAATTATAAATGTATTCAAATTCCTTGAATATATTTTTAAGATATGAATAAATTAAGGGGGTGTCATGTATTATTAAATCGTTTTTATCATTAATTTTTTAAAGTTATCTTTTATTGCATCAATTTAGGGGGGTCCCCTAAGTGTTAAATTTTTCAACATGTTGGAATGTTTTTTATATTAATTTTTAAATTTTACTTTTAAATTAGAAGTTTTATCACTCTAAATCATTGTGTATTTAGAGGAGTTTAGAATAATGATTGTTGATCCTCTATTCAGGGTTAAACAGACTATATACTTTGTTTTATTTAATAATTCTCATGTCTTGTAAGTCGGATGCTACCATTTCAAAATTTAAATATATCTTGAGATTTATTTTTTTAATAAAATTGGTGATAATATTATTCATGAATATTTATATCCTTACTTATAATATTATTATTTTTTCTTTAATAGAATAAAATAGTGATTTCAAAAGTGGGGATAATTTTAAATGATTTTTTTTTTCATTTTGAAAAATTTCAAAAATTGGGAGAATATTTTTGGGAAAGTGTTATGGAGATTTTGAATTAAATTTTGATTTTTTTAGTTTTTAAAAATTGCAAGATTATTAGTGTTGAGTTTTTGGTAAATTGATAAATTTTATTTTATTATTGTACTAAATTGAAAATAAACTTATTTAATTCTTTGTTGAAAATGTTTGATTTCTTAGATTATTATTAATTTTTTATTATAATATAACTCAATATGTTCTTTAATTTATTTAATATCATAAAATTTATTTCTCATGCTATTATCAATGTTAAATTGTTTTATTTTTAATCACATGCACTTTTAAAACCTCTCTCATTTAATTCATCAATTTCCAATGAATATTTATTAATTAAAAATTATAATCTTAATATGAATTCAAATTTTAATATCCATTTTTTTTATTTGGATCATTATAAATTGGATATTTTAATTTAATCAAATTCTGATAAAAAATATTTTAATAAATTGAAATTGGTTTAATTTTATAATCGAAATTTAATTATTTAATTTTTAAAGCATGGTTTATTATTTTTATAATAATTTTATTCAATTTAATTGATTATTAATTGTTTAATCATTTATTCTGATCATTGTAATTATTCTTTATAATTATTTTTGTTTTAATCATGTGAAAACATAATTTTAAAGTCATTTTATTTACCATTACATGAGAATAGTTTTACCCTTACATAGGTTTTGAAAAATTACTTTTACCTTTACTTAACTTTAATATTACACTTATGCAGGTGTTGAAACATTTTATTTACCTTTTTGAAACTACCCGATTACCCTTATACAAGTAGTTTATTTTTTTGTACCTTTACATAGTGAATATAACATGAGCTCTACCCTTACGTAGTTTCTGGAACCCTTTTGTGAACTGAACAATATTTAAGTTACCCTTATGTGAGTACCCTTACGATGGTTCAGTACCGTTATATAAAATATTGTTTACCTTTAATTAAGATAAATAAACTGGATCTTACCCTCATGCAGCTTACTTGTTTCCTTTACATAACCTTTGTTAAAAATGCATTAACTTTACCCAGCTTTACTATTACCATTACGTAGCTAGTTAATTTTCTTAGTTACCTTTATGGATGTGTTAAGTAACTTTATTCTTACCTAGTAGTTAAATACATTTATTTAATATGTTTAAATTATGTTTTAACCTTACATGAAATATACATTACCTTTATGAAATATGGGAAAGTTTGATCTAACCCTTATGAAACTTCTATTACATTTACACAACCTATAATATATATTGGTTACTTTTATGAATTTTTTGGTTTTTAGTTTTTAAATTTACTCATGCATCAAAAATACCCTTATGTAGTTTTGAAAATATGGAAATCACGAATATGATCTGTTTTATGATTTTCATGATATTATCATTAACTTCATGTTTGTAATAATTTTTTAAATCATTATAATATTTTATAAATTCATATTAATGATTTAAAAACCATATAAAATATTTATGAATTATTTTAAATTCAAATGATGATCTATATCCCCCAATAATCCCGTAACAGTAATATTATTTCCCTTTTATATTTCTAACAATTGGTTTTATTTTTATGTTGAGACAATAAGAAAAACCTATGTAAGATATGGGTCATAGGAATTATAGTTCTTATATATATTATCTTTAAATAGAGGTCAAGGATAAGAAGTGGTATAAAATACTAAAATTGATAAAAAGTGATACAAAGTTCTATAGTTTTCAGTGCATTTAATTTAAGGAGGCCTTGCTATTTCCAAATGATTTATTTGTTTTGCATCAATACTTGAAGTGACAAAGCTTATTATTATACTCAAGACTTTTCATAAACACCTTTTGATAATTTAGTTAGTTTTATTTTTTATAAAAGTGTCTTTATTTCATTGTTTCCACACACAGTTGTGTTTCCATTAAAAGTTAGGTCTAGTAATGCTTACATGATGAACAATATGGTACATGAGTTATAACTTGGTTTATAGAAAGGTAGGGTTTCAAGATTGTACCTCTTGGTGAGAAAAATTATGGGAAAAGGTCTAGTCTTTACTGCAATAGAGTTGGTTGTGAGTTTGGACCTATGAAATACTTTTTCAATTTTTTTTTGGTGAATACTAGTCCTATTTTTAATTTATAAGTTATTTAAGAGTATAATAGGATCACTTACAGTGAACCAAATACCTATATAAATGATGAAATTTTTATTCTTTAATTTTATTTTGATGCCTAACTATTCTGAACACTATACTTAAAATCATTCTTTATTGGGTTTTCATAAATATTAGCTTGTTATATTTTTAATTAATATTAAAATATTTAAATATTTATTCATCCCCACCCTCTAGTTTATCTTTCCATAGATAACTCGATCCAATAGGATTATGATAAAGGTGGTTTAAGGATAATTACAAAAAACTTGTTTCTTTCACATGGGTTTATTATGTTATGATGAAACTATCATCAAAACTTTTTATTTTACATGGGTATTACCATGATATAATGATGAAATATTTGTGAAACATTTTTCCTTTCAATGGGTTATGATATTATAATATGGAGAATGTTTTATCATCTTGTGGAACACATTTGTATGATTTGCATTATGTAAAGGGAGGGATACGAATTATATATCCCTATAATGAATTTTTGAGTGATTCTATATTTGATCATATTCTAAGATATTATGGAGTTAATAAAAACCTAGAAGATGATGTATTTAACTATAATGATGTTTCTCCTAAGATAATGTTGGAAATGATTGGGTATGAATTCCATTATGAGACATTGTCCACAATGATAGTCTTGGTTGTGAACCATGTCTAAGAAAGTGATTTTCTTTTCTAATTTTTATCCCACCAACTTATTTATTGGGATTATTATATAATCTCATGGCTCATGATTTATTATTTATGATTTTTTTAAACTTATGAATTATGTCTTTTTTAATGAAAAATCCTTATTCCATGATTTAAGATTAATGATATTTGACTAATTTGGCATGATTATTAAAAGTTATGATCATATTATCATACCCTTATACTTTTCTTATGTGGAGT
Source organism: Viscum album (assembly GCA_963277665.1). Lineage (NCBI taxonomy): Eukaryota > Viridiplantae > Streptophyta > Magnoliopsida > Santalales > Viscaceae > Viscum > Viscum album. The sequence continues at coordinate 1,150,410,081 of OY728128.1, forward strand.
TATGATCATTTATTGGAATCTATTATGTTTTTCCTTGTTAAAAATCTGATCATAACATTTCTTATGTTTATTTTCCCCAGGTTTTGATAAAATGTTTTATGTAGGGAGTGTCTATGAAATGTACTATGTGAGAAGAAATTTGTGGGAGATATTGAATATATTTCATAAAATAATATGATAATGTATCTAGTGTCTAAATAATCTAAACCTTAATGTTTTTTTGGGTGTGTATTTTTATGATATATATCGAATACTCATCTAAAATGAAGTAATATATACATATAAAAAGATGGGATCACCTATATGGGTATTAAATTAGAGTTCAATTATTTTTAGAGATATGGATTAGATAAATTTATTGAAAAGCATTAGGATAAATATATGTAAAGGTTAATATCATAATGTTATGGAAAAGTAGAGATTTTATGTTTTACTATAAAATACATCCCTTCCCGAATTCCGATAAGTGGATGTTGTTGTGGTACATATTCACCTAGGGGTAATTACTATTGATGGGGTAGATTGGGTGTTAACTTGATCATCACTGATGCATGATGAGTGTGACTAATACTACACACCTAGATAGATAATTCTATGGGATTTTATTTGGTTAATTCACATTTTCTTTATGCACTATTATAAAGGATTTGAATAGATGATAACCACAGATGACCTAGGTTAAACCTATGTTTCCATATATTGAATAAAAAGGTAAATGATTTATAGATCCTATTTTTCATTATTATGTTACTAATAACTATTATTATTGTTTCTCAAACAATGATTTTTGGTCCTAGTCAATGGATAGACCTAGGAGGAATCATGTTAACACTTAATATGAAAAAAATAAAATGACTATCCTCATGAGCTACCAAATGAAATAGGAGATGGGTTGTAAAATATTACAACTATTTTCACCCCAAATTTATTAACATATGAATGAAAACATGAATCATTATGATATTACAAATGGATAAAGGAAGGAACAAATGACTATTTAGTATTTCATGCAGTGACACCAACCTTCCATAAGTTGTTCCTATAATTAACTAATTATTGAACAATGGATCAATACCACTGAAAATATATTTTTTATTATCTAGTGTTCAAAAAATGAAAAATATGTATTGGAAGTATATAATTGGGAAGGTGAAGTAGATCAATGGTGGAAACTTATTAAGGATATGAGTAAAGAGGAGGAAATTGACCCCATGACATGGGCATAGATTAAGAAGGTATTTTTTAGTAAATATTTTCCCTCAACTCATCTCATGAAAATTGAAAGGGAATTCCTAGATCTCAAGAAAAAAATATAAAGAATATATTATCACCAATGTGGTAAATTTTACCACGATTGCATGGTATGATTCTAGTTTTCACATTTATCTTGAAAGAAATGTTGACTGATTCTTTAGTGACATGAGTCCATGTATCTGAAAGGAATTTGAAATAACAGACTCTGATAGATATGAGGATATCATTTGAGGTGATATCAAGATATAAATGAAAATTAGAGACTCTTAGTGTTCTCATGGTTTGGGTGTAAAAGGGAAAGATATAATTTTGATAAAATTATAATAATAAACCCATGGAGGAATGAAAATTAATCTTCCATCATATCAGAAATGTGGAAGAAAGCATGGTGAAAACTACCTAATGGGGCCTGCTAAATGTTTTAAGTGTGGAAAATAAGGACATAAAGCTAAATAATATTGATGTTATGTGATGATAATTATTAATGAAAGAAATTGTGTAAAATCTTAACCAAATATACCACCCACAATTTAATTCAATAATTATAAAGAATATGAAAATTACACCAATTAGTGTATGAATATGAGGGTTTATGATGGTAATTGGCATAAAAAACTCTTAAGAAAAAAGATAAAGTGAAATATCTTGTGATTATAGTGGACGAAGTGGGTCATGATAATTTTTAAGGGTATCATGTCAAATCCTCAATTATTAGATATTGAGTTAGTTGTAAAAATTCCTAATAGTACTATGATTTCATCTCAAGTTTATAACTCATATCCAATAGAAGTTTGTGGAAATATACATCTTACATATATTTTTATTCTCCCTCTAGTTGATTATTTTTTTGAGATTTTGGGCATTGATTGAATGTCTTTATATAGAACCCATATCAATTTCTAAGGAATGGAAGTCATTTTTGATATTTTGAGTCAACTTATGATCATATTTTGGCATGAGGATGAATATCAACTTCCAATGGATGTTAATTCTATTGTATGCACCTTAATATCAATTCAAAAGGTATATTTATCTAAAATAGTTAGAGATAATTTCAAAATTGAAGATATTATTATTTTTTTGGGATTATACTAATGTGTTTTCTTAATATTTTCATAGTCTTCCTTTTAATAATAATATTGAGTTTTTAGTAGTACTCATACCTACTGTTACACCAATTTCAAAGACTCCATATAGAATGGATCTGATTGAGTTGCAGGAATTGAAGAATCCACCTAAAGAGAATCTTGATAAGGGATTTATATTTCCTAGTGTATCAACATGGGGTGTACATATTCTATTTTGTTTAATAATAATGATGGTTCAATGCGTCTTTTCATTGATTATCAAGAACTTGACAAGATAACAACTGAAAACAAGTATCATATACCCCATATCAATGATCTGTCTAATTAATTACAAGAAGTTAAATATTTTTCCATGATTCATCTTTAATCTAGATATCATCAATTAATGGCCAAGAAGGGGGATATACCCAAGGAAAACTTCTGTATGGGGTATATTCATTATCAGTTTATAGTGATTCCATTTAGACTTACAAATGATCATATTATCTTCATGTATTTAATGAATAGAGTCTTTAGTAATTACCTTGATTAGTTTTTTATAGTATTTATAGATGATATTCAAATATATTCAAATATAAATGAAGTGTTTGAAGCCCATTTTTGGATTGTACTGATTAACTTGATGAAGGGTACATTGTGTGCTAAATTTACTAAATGTTAATTCTATGTTGTTAACTCTTCATTATTGTGTCATATAATCTCATACGAGGGTATATCGATGGATCCTTAAAAGATATAAGTTACTGAACAATGGACCAGACCAATCAAAATAACTAAGATCCATAGTTTTCTAGGATTTTATGGATACTATATTATTTTTTGTGGGATTTATCATCGATATCTAATTAAATAAACAAGTTGACTTTGAGGGGTTCCAATTTACTTTAGATGGATGAATGTAAGAAAAATTTCAAGGAGATTAAAAGAAGGTTGGTCAACACACCTATGTTTAGACTAACCTACATTGGATAAGGGTTTGTAATCTTTAGTGATGCATTAGAAAATGGGATTTGATGCATCTGCATGCATAATGATATGGTGATATCTAATGCCATATGCCAATTGAAAATTAATGAGAAAAATTACCCAAATCATGGTTTAGAGTTGGAAGTAGTAAATTTTTCATAGAAAATATAGAGGAATTATCCTTATAGTGAATGGTTTGATATATATATATATACTGACCATAAAATCTTGAAGTATAGATTCATTTAGAAATAGTGGAATATGTGCCAAAGGATATGGATAGATTTGATTAAAGATTATGACTTCTCAATAAAGTACCTCCTTAGTAAGATAAAAAAGATGGATAATGAACTATGTTAGAAAAAACATGGAATTTTATCCATGATGAGGATTTAAATAGATAAAATATTCATGTAATTATACAACATGGATCTTAAAATCATGTGGATAGGGGAAAATCATATATTTCACAGATGAATGTTCAACCATCCATCCATATGAGGATCGTAGAGGCACAAAAGGGGGATTAAAAACAACAGAAGAATTTTAGAAATGATCATGAGTTAAACCAAGATTATAATGTAATGATAAGTTTTAGGAACCAAGTATTTGTCCCATAAATAGTATATTTGAAAAAGGAGCTATTGGATAAAGATCATTGCTCAGGATTATCTATTTATACTAGAATTAAAAAGATGTATAGTGTTATGAAAGAGTATTTATAGTGGTAAAACATAAATATATACATTTCAAACTATGTATCTCTCTAGTTAGTATGTAAACAAGTTAAGGTTGAGAGACATAAGTTTAAGGGGATGTTACAACCATTATACATACAATAATGGAAATGGGAAATCATTACCATCAATTTCATCATCAGACCACCCAAAACATCTAAAGGGAACAATTTTGTTTGGGTTATAGTAGATCTACTATCATTTAGGAATATTTATATCCTTATCATCTTTCCAAGGTATACATTAAATAATTGATAAGTTTACTTGGATTAACACATTAAATTATATCTGATCGGAAACCGAGGTTTACCATAATGTTTTGGAGAAGTATTCAATAGGCTCCACACATAGAGTTGAGTTTCAATACTATATTTCATCCTCAGATATATGGTTATTATGAGAGGAAAATTAGAATTCTATAAGATATATTGATAAATTTATCAATGGATTTCAAATTTGGTATTGATAAATACATTTTTTGATAAAATTGTCTTACAATAATAACTTTCTCTCTAGAATAAAGATGGATCCTTATGAATCCATATATGGTAGAAAGTTTATAAATACAATGTGTTGGGATGAAGTTGTATAAAAAATCTACTAGGACTTGAGATTTACATGGGGTATAATGTAACACCCTGATATTTTATGATATATTTCTCTTTAATAAATTGGAAATGTTTGATATTTGGTTTTTCAGGAAACACTAAGTTTAAAAGAATCATGAAATACTATTAATATATTTTTATTTAATGTTAAATAAATCACGTAGCTCTTATATTTTAGGGTATAAATATAAATAAATAAATTATGAATTTTTTATATATATGTATAAAATAAATTCATTTGTTACAAATTAAAATAAATTCATTTAAAGGTAAAATGAGATGTTTAAAAAACTATTTTGATATGAAAAATGTGTTTTTTGTTAATAAATTAAAACAATATATATTACTAAATTATATTAATTAAATGTATATATTATATATTCAATCAAATATTTTAACATTTATCTAATAGTTTTTATAGGAAATGGAATGAAGGTAAACTCAATTTTATGCTTAAAAAGAAATTTTTCTAAAAATGGTTTAGTTATGTTTTGCACGCTTATTTTAAAATAAATTTATAAAACATATTAAAAATTAACTTATTAAAATGAATTAATTATAACTAATCATAATAATTAACATTATTTAATAATATTAACTAAATTTTTTGTCATAGTGAATAGTAACAATAGTAAAATTTTATTACTACAGTAAGGGTTGAAAATGGTTTATCGGGGGGGGGGGGGGGGGGTTAACCTAATAGTTAAGGTTTAAAAAATAAAAAGTTATTTATTTAATTTGATTGGTTTATGGTATATTAAAATTATACACCTTATATTTGAATAATTGAAATTTTGGAGCAACAATAATTGAGTAGGATATTAATATATTTTAATCTTGTGAAAAATTCCATGTGTATCATTTCCCTCCCTTATAAAAGGATATCACATATACTCTATTACTAACACTTAATAAGGCTTTTTTATTGGGTATTATTTAACATAATACCTTTATAAAATCCTTTCTCATGTCCTAGATAACTTAGTTTGATTGGAATACCATCCTTTCAAGTATTAAGGTGTAATCCAAGGACGGTTTCTTAATGATGGAGTATAACTCTTAACCGAGTACATTCAATTTTATTTCTTATTTTGCCTCCAATAAATCCATGTTATCAATTTTAAAGTAATTAATTAATTAAATTTAATATAATTAATTTTTATTACGATGATTTATTATCAAAAGTTCACCTATTTTCCATGAAATTGGAAATGAAAGTATCACTCTTGTGTATGTGGGAACAATCGGTTTAATGTAGCGATATGATTCATTTTCGATTACCATAATTCATGGTTTATTATTATGATGAGTTTAATATTTAAATATGATATTTATGAATTAATTATTATATTTTATTTATAATACCTTGTCTATATTCTTACTATTCTATCACTTAGAAAATGATAATGTTTCTCGTGCATATGTGTGACTACCATCTCCACGAAGCAGTGTAATTAATTTTTAATTTTTGATTTAAATTGATGGTAATAAGGATATATTTATGGAATATATATTATTTTAGTGTTATAATAATTATTTTTTAATTATAAATTATAATTTACCTTTCTCCCTTTCCATCCATTGAAAAGGGAAAACATCACCTATGCATACGCATAAACTACTTTCTCTATGAAGTGATGTAATTAATTTATAACCATAACTTTTTATGAATGGTTATAAAAATGAATATAATGAATAAATATTACACTTATATCATGATTAATGATCTTTATGTGATGAAACTATTCCCAATGTCTAGGTACCCAATCCATTGAACTGAACAATGCATGGAAACAAACCTTTTTTCACTTCAATATCAATTTTGAGGAAGAATTGTTAATAAAAGGATATTTATAAATTATAAGGGAATAATAAATAGTAATTTACCTATAAATATTATTATGAAGTATATTTATAATGAATATATATTTATTATACATGATATTTGAACACATATGCAAAAATATGGGACTTGAGGTAAGGGGTTTATATTACAATCTAATTTATTTTCAGGATTATCTATACAAAATTAATATTGAGGTAAATTATATAATTCATATCCTTTAAACCCAATATATTTTCTTATCATGTATATATTACAATAATTCTTTTTGGTATTAATACCATTGTCTCTATCTTTGGTACTAAAAATGATTGAGAAAATGATTTTCAAGAAAAGTCAATCTTATTTCCTCTTTGTTCGTCAAACCTTTTCTTAGATGTCCATGATATTAAATTTTTTTATGAATTTTATTACCTATAATTTATTTTTTTAAAAAAATTAATTTTTAATAACTTTAAAATTATTAAAAATGTTTTAAAATTTTATATTTTAAAAAGTTTTTCAAACAAGTCATTTTTACTTTTTACAAATGTGTTAAATGAGTGTTTTAATTTAAATTATACAGTATGAATGGATTACCACCCATCATGAACATTAATAAATTATAATATTACTATATATATTTTCTTGTTTATTTCCAAAGAAAAGTATTTTATCAATATTTTAAAAAAAATTAGTTAAATTTTTTTCAAAAGAAAATAATATTTTATCATGTTTCTAAAGAATGGTTTGAATGATATTTTAAAGGTATTTTCCATCTATGAATATAAATACCCCTACCCTAGTATCCCATATTTGGTGGTTACTTTATTAAATTAGAACTATATATAAGTGATCACATTATAATGTACTGAATAGTTTAGTAGTATTGGTAAACTAGATACATACTTAAATCTCACATTATATTTGATAACATAAAATACAAAATAGTATTTTCATTGTGAACATAATTATTATATCAAGAAGGTCCTTGCATACCATTCATATTAAACTTTATGTTATCTTGGGGAAATGAAACATAATAAATGGGTGAGTTTATATGATCATTAAGGGTATTCATAAAGTGGAAGCTAACATAGTATAAACAAGGCTTGAATAATATGGTTGAAATAAATGCTGATCAAATAATTGAATATAAATAATCACAATATATTTAAACTTATCCATTGATATTATAACTATTCAAATAAACACATGGACATTAATAAATAATTTCTTAATTATGGAATTCATAATATTGGACATCTTAAACATATTGTTAAGGCTTTTTAGTAAGATATCTTACATAAATGGGCAAGACATTGTCCAAAATTCCAAAACCGTTTTGTCTCATGATACCTACCAATGCATCTAGGTGCTATATAATTTTAGTCCCACATATCACTTAATAATTCCAATGAATTAATCATATGAATAAATAATAAAACCTAACCAATATGCCTTATAAATGAATCACACTTCATATTGGAAGAACTAGTATATAAAATATAAATAATTTACCTAGTTAAAATGATCAAAAAATATCTAGATAAATATTTTGGACTGTATAATTATATTATATCCTTAGTAAAGCATAATAATCATTAAATGATATTGAAATAGAATAAAATACTTTTAATAGATCACTGAAATATTTCATGAAGATAATACCCATTTCATTTTGAAATCAATTACTTAAAATCTAAAAATTTACAAAATATTAGGGAAATTTTTTCTTTGAAAATAACATAGGAAATTTTTAAAGGAATTTTTAAAACAATGAGTGGTCATGGTGGTAGAAAATTTTATCTAGGTTGTGTATGTTAAAAAAAATATTCCTTTTACATTTTTGGTCAAAATTTCCATGTGCCTTAGCAGAAAAATACAAAAAGTTTCCCTTTAAATTTTTTAAAAGAATTAAATCACGAGTAAAAATGAATTTAAAAAATAATTAAAAATATAAAAACAACATTCTTGGTTTCTTTTATAAAACATTCATATGGAAGAAAACGTTTCCTGATAGAAAGAAAAACATGACCATTTTTCCTTAAAAACATTATTTCATCCACTTGAGTAATTAAGAGATGAAATTAAAATGAGAACTTATAATTTATACATGTAGAAAAAAATTGTTTTTTGGACAAAAAGATCAAATAATTAACCTAGTGGTGACTTAAATATAAACAATCGTGAATAATGATGATATTGTGGAATAAACCATTACCTCAGGTCCAACATGCATTATAAGTATATTTAAACTCTTTTATGATCAATATAAATTTATTATTATTATATAAAATCACCATATACATACTTATAATATAATATATAATCCATTTATATCATAATAATTCCACTTTATAAATAATTATTTATTAAAATCGACGTTACCAAGTGTTATCTGTCTGATTTTTCATATAAGTTTCAGTTTGGTAGTTTGAGTTAATTCATATTTATCAGGGTTTCATCATCTATAGAATTATAATAATGATATTAATAAAATATATATCTATTATATAAATATTTATAATCATTCATGGAAGGTATAGACAGATAAATGAATTACATTGTTTTTGGAGACGGTAGGTCGTATGTATACATGAATGTTGTTTTCATTCTTTGATCACTACAACAGAATCACCGTTTGGAGGCGGTTTACAGAAATCGCTTCCTAATAGGGCATCCACAATCTATTAGCGGTGGTTTTTAACATTTAGCGGCGGTTTCAGGAAAACATCGTAGGTGCCTCATTTTGTAGTGGTTTTCTTGAATTTAGCGACGGTTTTACGAGCCCTAGATATCACTTTATTCGCGGTGGTTATAACTGCCGCGAATAAACTCAAATTCTAGCGGCCTTAAAACCGCCGCTAAATTCACGGCAACCGTCGCGGAATGAGCCAACCACAATGCTCCTATTTAGTGGTGGTTATAACCACCGCGAAAAGTCAATTTTATTTTACATTTAGCGGTAGTTTAAACCGCCGCCAATATACATTTCACGGCGGTTAAAACCGCCGCGAAAATCTTCCCAGAATAAAAAAAATAATTCTTTGCTTCTGCTACACCACTGCCCTGAAAAACAAATAAAACCATAAAAAACCATCCCTGGACTCCCACCAATGACCAAGAGCTGAATATCCAAAATAAATCACATGATTATAAACCAAGATGAGAAACCACATGCTAGGTATAGGGAAACCAAGATGAGAAAATTGTGGTAGGGGAGGTTTTACAAATATCTTCATGACAAGGACTCATTATAAAAGGGATACATGTTTATAAACCCCATGAGGTACATATCATCCTAGGAGGAAAACCTAAGAAGAACCCATTATCAAAGGAATAAATTAGCGATAATAGGCACTATGTCATGAAAAAATTGTTGATCATGTGAATCAATAGTTCATAGAGGTGGTTTGGGGAATTGGGTTCCCAAATAAGAGACTTGGGTGAAAATTTTCTCTATAATTGATCAAGAGAAAATATCAAACCCTATAATTGGAGCTAGGTGAAGCTTCACCCAATTGTAGGGTTGGGTGAAGCATTGACCTAGTTGAGGGATCAGTGATGGTTTCCATCTAGTATAGAGGCCCATGATAAGCATCATTGTGGTATAGAGTATAAGGTAATGGTCTGCCAGAGTATGAAGGCCCGAGTTGACTTTGGCACATGAATCCCAATTGAGGAATCTCTAATAGGGTCTAAGTTCATGGAACACTAGTGAGGTTGAGTCTTTAGAACTAAACGAGGTTCATGATTCTCTATTGTTCCATCCAGGATATGACTTCAGCATGTAATTCCCTAATGTATCATCTAAGATGAGATCCTTCACTATAGTTTTAGAGAACTATGGGAGAAGTAGTATTCCTCAAAGGTTATAATGTGTTAAACATTCAGGTGACTCAATTATCTTGTATTAAAATTATTTTCCCCAAGGTATGACCTTAAAAATACACCTTAGTGAAATTAGATACTTGGGAACATGAGCAACTCATGTATCTTCCTCTTTTTTTATGTTTGTTAAATGGGGATCCAGGGGTTTATTTATTGAAAAATATAGGGATAGGGGCACACAATGTTTGATCATTAGAGGAAATTTTTTCAAGTAACATAGCACATAAATCAAGTGCATATACATAATATAAAAAGTTGAAAAGTTCATAGAGGTTAGGCACACAAGTTATTTGTGTGAGGTAGAGTTATGCTCGCAAGATGAGACCAGTGAAGATGAAACTTAGCCACACATACATGGATGTGTAGATGTGGGCACATCAGTATAGTAATTCACTAGTAGGTCTAGGAAAAACCCAGAAGAACTGGGAATTGAAGTGACATAGGCTCATGCTAAAGTAAGGTACATGAAAATAATTTCATAAAACTCATACTGACATCAAATGACTATAACTTATGATCCATAATTTTTTTGGATCAAAAAATGGTCAAATTGAATCCTGTGAAACGAACTACACCCCTAGTGACCAATTTATCCCATATTATGTGTCTCATAAGGACAAAAAGTTACTAAAAGACTCTAAAAATGTATTTGAGAATTCTAACAACCATTTTTATAAACAACATAAAAAATACATATCCTACTACAAATGGGAGGCTCTCACCACCAAGTTACCAAATTAGAAAACATTTTAAATGAATCCCAATCCTTTATTATGTGAAAATACATGAAAAAAATGTAAACCCCATTTGTGACTTATTCATTCCCAAAAAAATCATTTCTAATCTCACGTGGTTTTTTGAAAGAGGTTTGTATCATGGATTCCATGGAAAACTATATGAAGCACATTTTTTATGCCAAGAAAATATGTCATTACCTTAAACTAACATTAGTGTATTTGGTTATGAAGGATTTTAGTGACTTGGTGTATTGAAAAACATGAAGTTATTATTTCAAGATGAAGATTTAAATCATCAAAATGGATTATGTTCCTTAAATTAACATCTTTGTGTGTTTCATATGGGTCATTTGAACTATTATATGTAAGAAATGTGACATACCTCTAATTTTTTCATAATTTGGTGGACCTAAACATACTATATTGACTTTTATTAGGCTTTAATGGTAGAATATATGATCTTTTAGTGTTTTTGTTTACCTTATTTCTTCATAAACATTGTATAATGTAAGGTTTAGTGGGTAGGAAAACCCAATGTGAATTTATAGAGTCTCAAACAACAATATTAAGAGGGAGTCTATTTGGGATGAAACTTAAGGTTGAGACCAAGATAAGTGGTCTAGATATAACTATGTATCCTATGATGATAGAAATCAAATCATACACAGTTCTATAAATTTGAATGGATGTGGTATTTCATAGAAGTATCTGAGATAAGTAATATGGACATCACTTGGTTTAATGTTTCTGGATTAAATTTAGATGGAAAAGAAACCTAGGGACAGGTGACGAGAGGTGGTTTGGGGGGGCTTATTAAATTGGACATCCTCTAGATGTGGGTGTTTGTCAAATTCAATACGATCATTACACGGAGTCGTGGGAGTATAACTATGGTTTCTTATGATTATTTTTTGATAGAAGTGTTTTGTACCAGACCTATGACATCTCCCTATAAGGCCTAGTGTTGGTAAAGAAGAAAGATCTAGAATTCCAGTAATTAAAGTTTCATGACCGGATAACTTGTAATGAATCAAAAAATGGATTTAAGAATCATAATATAAATAATTCAGTGATATATGTTGTACCTCTCGAACCCCTCGTGGTTTAATTTTCATGATCACAATCACCCTCTTGTTTATTTAATCTTGTTTTAAGTGTTTTTGGATGATAGGAATCATTTCAGGTTGCCAGGGAATTGGGCCAAGAAGGCCAAGAAGGAAAAAAGCCTAAAATGGACTGAAATTCAGTCCACCGTCCAACCGGTGGCTTCACCACCGGCCAGCCGATGGACCCTGGATAGAAGGCTGAGCCACTGCCTCAGCACCGGCCAACCGGTGGCCTCAGCACCGGTCAGCCGGTGGCACCTGCACAGAAGAGGAAGCTACTGCCTCACCACCGGCCAACCGGTGGCCTCAGCACCGGCCAACCGGTGGAGCCTGAGCCCGAAGGCCTCTCCATTTTGCACACACCGGCCAACCGGTGGATCTGTACCGGTCAGCCGGTGGAGCCAGTCAAACTAGCCGTTGGGCTTTTGACCAGCCTGTCCACTTGCCTCCCAACGGCTCCGAAAGCCTCTCCAACGGCTCCAAAGGCCTCCAACGGCCATATGAGGGTTCCCCCTCTATAAATAAAGGACCTTGAACCCCCGGAAGCCTAAGGAACAACGTCGGAACTATACGGAAGCCCACAGGAACATTTTCCATCATTTGGCGAACCTCCGGCGGATTGTTCCAAGGGAACCCCAATTGCTCCAACCAACTTCCACATCCAAGGAGCACCACCATAGAAGCTTGGGAGAGAACTTCATCAACTTCATCAAATCATTTGGCGCCCAAGGCTTCTCCCATTACGGTTTTTCTTGTTTATCATTTTTGAGCTTCATTTTGGGTTTGTGCCTACAAACCCCCCATTTATCTCATCCTCTCTTCTTTGGGTTCTCACACCACCTTCAAGGTGTGAAGAGGTTGGTCAAGCCTTTCCTTTCAAAAGGCTTGAGACATAGGTGAGCTAGCCTTCACCCGTAAAAAGGCTACTGGGTTTCTTTCTCAAACCATTAAAAATCAAGCTGTAATAGGTGAGCTAGCCTTCACCTATAAAAAGGCTAGTGGGTTTCTTGCTACAACCATTGAAAAGCAAGCGGTAGTAAATCTCTCAACGGTTGAGTTGGGAGCGGAGACGTAGGCCGGGTTTTAGGCCGAACTCCGTTATCAATTCTTGTGTCTTACCTCTTTATTTCCGCTGCACCTTTAACTTTGATTTTAAATTGTTAATCTTTTTTTTAAAAGGAAATTCACCCCCCCTCTTTCCATCACTCCCTTTTTCTCCGCCCAACAATTGGTATCAGAGGCAAAATTTGAGCAATACCTTCACCGGTTTCAAATTTAAGATCCATTGTGATGGAATCAACCTCTTTTGCCCCCGAAGGATATTCTTTGGGTCGTGCTCCATTTTTTGATGGAACCAACTACACTTATTGGAAAACCCGCATGACCGCTTTTCTTAGAAGTATAGGATATCCCATTTATAAAATTGTCATGCAAGGTTACACTCTCTCTTCCCCCGATGAATCCAAATGGACTCAAGCCGATATAAAAAATTTCGAGCTTGATGGCAAAGCCATGAACGCTCTACATTGCGGTCTTGATCGTAATGAGTTCAATCGAGTTTCCACATGCACCTCCTCACATGAAATCTGGAAACTTTTGGAGGTTACCCATGAGGGGACCAACAAAGTGAAGGATACTCGATTGGACATGTACCGTCAAGATTTTGAGTCTTTTTCCATGCATCCTTCTGAAAATATTTCTGATATGTTTACACGCTTTACTGACGTTTGCAATGGTAGAAAATCTCTTGGTGATGATGTGTCCGCAGAAACGATGGTCAAAAAGATCCTATGGATCCTACCAAGCTCATGGGCACTGAAAGTCACGGCAATCCAAGAAGCAAAGGATATAAAGAACATGCCGGTCGAAGAACTCATCGGATCCCTCATGACTTATGAGATCACCATGAGGAGGCAAGCTGAAAAAGAAGGCAAACCAATCAAAACTCCAAAGAACATCGCCTTCAAGGTACAAAAAGAAGAAAGCTCATCCTCCTCCTCATCTTCTTCCTCTTCAAGCGGCGATTCCGAAATGGAGAACCTTGCCCGCAAAATGCACAAGTTCATGAAGAAGCACAAAAAGAAGAAATCTCGCAAGGCCCGCAAGGCTCAACCCAACGAAAAATCCGAGCCCAAGGTAAAATGTTACGGGTGTGGCGAGAAAGGCCATTACAAGCCCGATTTCCCACTCAACAAGAAAAAGGCCGAACAAAAGGAGAAGAAGAAGGCTTTCAAAGCGTCTACATGGAGTGATAGCTCCACATCCTCCTCCTCCTCCTCCTCCTCGAGCGACAACGGTAACAAATGCCTAATGGCATTTCATGAGGTAACATCTTCCGACTCCTCCTCCTCTAGTTCGTCAAATTCTTTTAATCATATGTCTTATGAGGATCTCCAACATGCAAGAGATCAATTGGAGGAAGGTTTTCACGAACTTTCTTCCAAATTTGTTTCTTTAAAAAAGAATTTCAAAAAACTCTCTTTCGAAAAAGAACAACTTCTCAAAGAGAAGGAAGAGCTTTCCCTCAAAATCCAAAACCTTCCCGATGTTGAATCATTGGAATCAACAATCAAAGACCTAAGGGAATCCCTAGCCAAGTTCACCCAAGGTGAACAAAATTTGACCAAACTCCTCGGTTCCCAACGCATATCTAGAACCACCGAAGGGCTTGGCTATTCCAAGAAAGCTTCCTCTTCCCATGCACCTACTATTTTTGTAAGGGGGAGCTCCCAATTTAAATTTTTCAACTATTGTAAAAAACCCGGGCACTTAATTTATGAGTGCAATTGCAAAAATGCCCGGTATGGTAGGCCTAAAACTATTTTCTTTAATGATGAATTTTATAGGGAAAGACCCGCCACTAGACAAGTATGGATTGAAAAATCCCTTCTAGCGAGTCTCTCCGGTCCAAAATTTGTCTCGGTTTGATAATCCTCTCCCCGGTGATTTGTTGTTTTTATTTAGGGGGAGTTAGGATCGTTTAAGCCCTTTTGATTTCAATTTCAAAATTTTCGATTCAAACTTTCAATTTCAACACTTGGTATCAATTTTTTCATTTCAAAATATTCAATTCAAAGTGTTATTCAATTTTCATTCAAAACATTCATTTCAAATTTTTGATTCAAAACTTTCAATTCAAATTTCAAAAATTTCAATTGGTTTAAAATCTCTTATTTCCCTCAATCAAGTTTTATGCCCCGTGCTATTTTGATAATCACAAAGGGGGAGAAAATTCTTGATTGATTGGGGGAGAAATCTTTCTCTCATGCTTTGCTTTTATTTTCAATTTATCTTTTAAAGCATTCCTTTCATTTCATTTTTACATTGTTTGTTTTGGTGATTGTGATCATCAAAATAGGGGGAGATTGTTGTACCTCTCGAACCCCTCGTGGTTTAATTTTCATGATCACAATCACCCTCTTGTTTATCTAATCTTGTTTTAAGTGTTTTTGGATGATAGGAATCATTTCAGGTTGCCAAGGAATTGGGCCAAGAAGGCCAAGAAGGCAAAAAGCCTAAAATGGACTGAAATTCAGTCCACCGGCCAACCGGTGGCTTCACCACCGGCCAGCCGATGGACCCTGGACAGAAGGCTGAGCCACTGCCTCAGCACCGGCCAACCGGTGGCCTCAGCACCGGTCAGCCGGTAGCACCTGCACAGAAGAGGAAGCTACTGCCTCACCACCGGCCAACCGGTGGCCTCAGCACCGGCCAACCGGTGGAGCCTGAGCCCGAAGGCCTCTCCATTTTGCACTCACCGGCCAACCGGTGGATCTGTACCGGTCAGCCGGTGGAGCCAGTCAAACTAGCCGTTGGGCTTTTGACCAGCCTGTCCACTTGCCTCCCAACGGCTCCGAAAGCCTCTCCAACGGCTCCAAAGGCCTCCAACGGCCATATGAGGGTTCCCCCTCTATAAATAAAGGACCTTGAACCCCCGGAAGCCTAAGGAACAACGTCGGAACTATACGGAAGCCCACGAGAACATTTTCCATCATTTGGAGAACCTCCGGCGGATTGTTCCAAGGGAACCCCAATTGCTCCAACCAGCTTCCACATCCAAGGAGCACCACCATAGAAGCTTGGGAGAGCACTTCATCAACTTCATCAAATCATTTGGCGCCCAAGGCTTCTCCCATTATGGTTTTTCTTGTTTATCATTTTTGAGCTTCATTTTGGGTTTGTGCCTACAAACCCCCCATTTCTCTCATCCTCTCTTCTTTGGGTTCTCACACCACCTTCAAGGTGTGAAGAGGTTGGTCAAGACTTTCCTTTCAAAAGGCTTGAGACATAGGTGAGCTAGCCTTCACCCGTAAAAAGGCTACTGGGTTTCTTGCTCAAACCATTAAAAAGCAAGCTGTAATAGGTGAGCTAGCCTTCACCTGTAAAAAGGCTAGTGGGATTCTTGCTACAACCATTGAAAAGCAAGCGGTAGTAAATCTCTCAACGGTTGAGTTGGGAGCGGAGACGTAGGCCGGGTTTTAGGCCGAACTCCGTTATCAATTCTTGTGTCTTGCCTCTTTATTTCCGCTGCACCTTTAACTTTGATTTTAAATTGTTAATCTTTTTTTTAAAAGGCAATTCACCCCCCCTCTTGCCATCACTCCCTTTTTCTCCGCCCAACAATATAATGATAGGTAATAATTACCAGACAGACCATGATTAAGTGGAAATTGTGTTGGGAATGCAGTTCAAGTCATGTAGTTACAGTTCAGTGATCAAAACAGTTATGGTCAGAAATGGTCCATTGTAACCGGTCAGTTTTATTTTGTGTTTCTAGTAAGTGGAGGTATGTATCGTCAAACAATTCCAATAAAAAACTCAATACTCCTCCATTTATTCATCCATTTAAAGAATAGGAAGGATAGGGGTTTGGATTCTTCTCCTTTTACCCCCTTTGTTTTCTTCATTTCTCTAAGTGTTATCATTGTGCAATCTTATATGCCCTATTTTTAGTTCTTTTTTCAGGTTATCCATTTTCATATATATTTTTTATTGAATCAAGTGACATAAATATATGAGTTAACCATCCTAATATTAAAGTATTTGGTAGAAGTTATTTTCTTAAAATTCATGTTTTTATAAGACATACCAATTATGAGTCAAGTCGACATCCATCTTCGAGATTATATTTTAATTTATAAAGCTTTCTTTCCTATATTCATGGACTTATGCTAATTTATCACCCCTCGGTCACACCTATATCTTAGTGAACCACCCTTGATTTAGAACATTCTCATTACATTTTTGAAGTGCTAGAGCATGTTTAGATACTTTTGACGCTTAAATCAGACATTTTCAATAATGGGCCTCACTAAAGTGTCCACAACACTATCCCCTTGATCACTATGAAATGACCCAATTTTTTCAACACATCATCAATGAGTTTAACTCCTAGTCATCGAAAATATCGACTACCAATTCAAACAAAGACCTAAATGGAATGATGTATACCACACTCGAGAAATGAAGACATAAAAATAAACATCAGAAATCAATAAAATGCATAAAAGGAAACATGAGAAATCAAGGAAATTTTAGGACATGAAAAAGTGTGGTGGCAACTATGTGCCACAAATGTTACATATACAAACCAGTTGTTTCCATTTTTGTTCAACACATCAACAATACAACTACTCAGTGTCCGATGATGCATCGTCACCCTCTCCACCTTCATTTCCACTTTGTTCTATCACTTATAAGAACATTATATTGAAAATTAAATACGGTTACATATTTATATTAAAACTTAAAACCAATTAAAGTTAGAAAACTAAATGATTTTGATTTTCTGTGATTTACCTGCATAGCACCAATCAATGCACCCCCACCGGGGGCATATCTGCTCATTTGAAGGGGGAGTTGACGACTCAGCCTCTACTGGGACATCCAAAGATGGTGTGAGAGATGGTGCAGGGGGAGATGGTGCAGGGGTGTCGGCAGCTGGTGCCTCAGATGTCGTGGGGAGGGAGCCAGATGGATAGTCATCGATCGCAGAACTGGAAGGGGAAAATTACCGCTTCTTCCTTGGCATTCCTATCATTTAAACAAATAAAATTATGTTCAGAATATATATTTCAAAAAAATTATGCAGAACAAAAAATTAAAAATGATAATAGATGGAGTACTAATAGACAAAATATATATAATAATGATAATGAATGACTACAGAAATGAAACAAGTGGTTGTTGAATAAATAAATAATTGTACATACAATCATTTTCCCCTTCAATCATTTCGGTTTCCTGATCCATTGCTTCATCCACTTCATTCATCCTTTCTAGACCAATAGTTTCAATATCATGATGGACAAATAATTCTGCTTCATTTTGCTGATTAAATTCAATTTCAGAGGTCAAATTTTCCACTTCATCACCCATATCATACAAATATCTTTGTATTATGTGAGAAACTACACTCCACCCTTCATCGGAAAAATAATTCACATAATATACCATTTTTGATTATGATGCTAAGATATATGGATCATGCAGTTCACGATCACCAACATCCATCAAGCGAGAGAAGTTCACAGATGTAAATTGCAAGGAATCTCTTTTAACACCTCTGATAATATTGACCCATTTGCATTTGAATAAAACAACCGAAAATGTCCGTGGTAGTTTAATTCAATAATATCATGCAGCTTTCTATAGTATTCCACTTCAGCAAATGTAATTATACCACTATTCTGTGTTCTCAAACCCACTTCTCGATCAACTGTACAAAATCTAAAGCCATTCACATTATAAGAATCGAAATTTCTAACTTCTTTTATAGGACCTCAAGAAAGAAACGTCAAATATTCTGACACCTCTGCTCGAGTATCAATATTCATGATCTAAAAAAAGAAATATACTTTATTAGATTTACAAAATGTATGTGTCAAACTGATATTTGTATTTATTGCAATATTTATGAACTTACACGTCGTGCAAACCATTCTACAAGCTCTTTATTAACATCTTTCATTATATATTTCTCATTTCCTATTCGGACTCTCATTTGTCTCTTTGTTTGTATCCTCAACTCTTCAATAAATGGATCTGCAATTTCACTATTCAGCAGCACATATCTATGTGCCTGTAATAATTCCAATTCAGTTAGTGTCACATTTGAGGTCCTCCCAACTGATCGGCCAATAGTAGGAAATATTTTGGATTTATGATGTATTTGAGATTGAGTGGATGTGTCGTCAACACATCCAACTCAATTAAATCTTGTCTCAATATCATCCAAGTATTGATAAAAAATGTTAATACACTCCTCAGCCACATAGCCTTCAGCAATTGAGCCTTCTGGTTTAGATTTATTTCTCATGTATGATTTCAAATGCCCAAGATATCTATGAAATAAAATAAACATAATTATGCATTTAATTAAGTACCAAAATTGTTTACTTAACTGGAAAACATATAAATAAAGTACCTCTCAATTGGATACATCCATCAATAATGAACGGGTCCTCCTAATTTAGCTTCCTCAACCAAATGCACAGTTAAATGCATCATTACAGTAAAAAATGACGGAGGAAAGATCATCTCCATTGCGCAAAGGGTTAATACAAACCTCTCCTAGAGGTTGTCAAGCTGAAATGGATGTAGAGATTTCTCACATAGTTTTCTAAAAATGTATAGAACTGGAGTACAACAGCAGTAATTTTTTTAGGTAATAATGTACGCAATTTCAAAGGTAGTAACTGTTGTAACAAAATATGTGAATCGTGGATTTTCAATCCATGTAACTTAAGATTCTTCAAGTCAACACACCTTGAGATGTTACTTGAATACCCATAATATACCTTAACATTCTTTAACATTCTAAGGAATGTATCTTTATCCCTATTGTTCATTGCAAAAATTGCCATAGGATACTTTTCATTCTCATCTGGCCGGAGATTGCGTTTTATGTTCATTACTTGTAAGTCTTTGTGAGCATTGAGATGATCATTCGACTTTCCATGATCATTAAGCAATGTGAAAATAAAATTGTCACAGAAATTCTTTTCAATATGCATCACATCAATATTATGCCACAACAAATTAAATTACCAATACAGAAGTTTGAAGAATATACTTTTTTTCTTCCATTCTTGTGTTTCGGTTTCACTTGACGATGCACTTTGGACCCGTTTTCCACTATCATTCAAATGATGAACCTTCCCAAATTCTGTTTCAACATTTTCAAGTTATGTCAATATTTCAAAACCATTTAACAACTTTGTAGGTGGTCTACGATCAATGGAACCATTAAATTTTGATCTTTTCAGCCGAAATCTATGAGATGCATCGAAAAATCTTTGATGACACAAGAAGCACCATTTTCTATTGTGAGGTAGCCATTTGGGCTCAAAATCATAGTTACAAACGGGACAAGCCAAACCCGTGTAAGTGTTCCAACCAGATAAATTACCAAGCCCAAGAAGTCACTAATGGTCCATATTAAAGCAGCATGCATTTTGAACATTGTTTTAGAAGAATCATGAAATGTCTCAACACCGTTGCTCCATAAAACCTGCAATTCGTCAATCAAAGGCTGTAAGTATACATCAATATCATTTCTAGGCATTTGTTTTCCATGAATAATCATCAAAAGGATAAAAGATGTTTGTAGAATACACATCCACAGAGCTAGATTATAAGGGATCAAAACAACTGGCCAAATGCTATAATTGGTACCCAAATTCCAAAATGGGTTGAACCCATCGACAGCCAATCCCAATCGAACATTCCTAGGATCAGCTAAGAAATCAAGATGTAATGAATCAAATGTCTTCCATGATTGGGAATCTCATGGATGTCTCATTAACCCATCATTGTTATTATCTACAGAATTCCACTTCATGTGTTTGGCGGTTTTCGATGACATGAATAATCTTTGCAATCGAGGGTTTAAAGGAAAGTAATGAAAAACCTTTGCAGGTGTGCTCCTTTTCTTCTTCTACATGAAATTATGTTCATTCAAACTTCCAACATCACCCTTTGCCTGCCATCTAGAAGAATAACATTTCATGAAATTCTGTCTACTTGAATCCTCTCCCCAATAAAGGATACAATCATTGGGACACACATGTATTTTTGTATAATTCAGACCAAGCTTGTTAACATCTTTTTTTATCTTATAAAAATATTCTGAGATTTTTGCTTTAGGAAATTCATCATGAATCAATTCCAATATCATGGACATTTCCTTATTTGTAATTCCACATAGACATTTGATATGGTACAACTTTAGAAAAAATGAAAGCTTTGAATATTTCAAACACCCACTATACAACTCTTGATTTCCATCATCAACTAAATCATGAAACACATTTTCCTCAGTGATGTTTTCTCTTATATTTGGCTCCACAGAATCAAGAGGAGGATCCAATGATATGCGACAATCTTGATCTGCCTGTGTTATAGTCTCAAAACATCACTTGTCACATTGCAATTTGTAGAACCCTCTTCTGGTTGTTCTGATATGTTTTGATGCTGATAGTGGGGTCTTGCTGTGCCGAATGCATCATTTATTAGGTTTTGCATTTCATTTTCCGTTGTCTATGAACTTGAGACCTCATTATGTGGATTAACATCAGTTCTCAATCTTTCTGTAACATTCGATTCTCCATGCCAAATCCAACCAAAATATTGAGTAGGGAATTACTTCAGTATTAAATGTTCATAAACCTCATCTCTCTTCAACCATGTTCTAAATTTACATTTAGGACATGGACATTTTATTCTCCCTTCAATGGATCGATTAGAAATAGCAAAATCTAAAAACTCATTCAAACCCTTAACATACTGAGGTGTGTTCCTCAGTAATGTGATCCAGCTTTTATCCATGTATATCAAAATGTGCCTACACAAAAAACAAGGAATCAAACATGAGACATCTTCTATAACCCCATCATAAAAAACAAATAATTATGAACAAAATTTCCATAATAGAGAAAAATTAAAGGATATATCAAGAAATGGGTCTCAAAATTCCTCAAAGTCCCTAAACTAGAAGCACAAAATGGATGAACTCTTTCTATAAGAATGAGAATTTTCATCATGTTATGGTTCATCCTGCCTCTACTCCTTGCACATTGGATTCTCTTCATTCCCACTATTAATTTGTTTAATACCTGATAAAACTAAGGAATTAACAACCATCGATTTCCAAGAATATTTAGCTTCTATTCACATGTCCCTAGTGACAACCTCCAAAATGGATGTTATTCCCAAAGAAAGTAGAGATGTACCAAGGTCTGGGTGAAGACCATCACCAAAGAAATGATCTTTCTCATAATTGATGACCCCTATCTTTAGAGAATATATAACAAACCTTGAAAGGTTATTGACATACTACCATACTAATATGTCACTAATAAAAAGTCTCATGAGCTTAGTCTATTTCTCTACATTCATTCCCTTAGGAAATTACCATTAAAAAAATCAATCTTTATGAGATTCCAATTCATACATTCATGAAGTTAAGAAGGTACCACTGACTCCCACAAGACTCTACTAAAACTATAAATCCAGTTCTAAAGAATTCTCACACACAAAGTATCAGGTTCCCTAAGATAATTGAGGATCACCTCAATTTGTTCCAACTACCTAACTGCTTCTAATGACCCTTGAAAAACACTTAATTAAGGAAGATAGTGATTCAGGAATCCTACGATGGTTTCCAAGATTGAAAATGATTTAACATCAAAAAATCAACATGTATTCTAGGTCAGAATAAGAACTAAATAATCCTTTTTGAAAATTACAGTGGATAACAATAACATCTAAATGAACTATATCAATTAAATACTCAAAATAAATCCTAAGTATTCTATATGAAAGTAAGAATAAAATACAAAAAAAGTATAAATTAAATGAGGAACACACAAATGAAACCAAATTTACTTTTCGTTTTAAACCACCATTTTTTATAAGTAATTATGAAATACCACCTCCAATAAGTGTGAAACTCATTTGGAAAATACAAATTGGAGAGGAGTTGAAACAGGATAATAGGGGGATAAATTTTGATGTAAATGCTTTAGCTTTGTGGGATGGGTATCTATGCGCAAACCATGAATACATTTTTGAAACTTGTTCTTTACTATGACTCAATTCATCTTTTGGTAATCATTACAAAGGTGAAGGGTTCCATAATATTTATTCACAAAAAACAAAGCCATTTACCAATATTAATGGCTTGGGAGAATAAATCACTTATCAGATATAGTAGGTTTATCAAAACACATCATAGAGGAAAGAACATAGAACATGAAATAAATATGTCCCTACCATGAAGAATGAATGTCAATATATACATTCCTATGTTCCTATAATGATTCATGAATACATATTTAACACCATTATGGGACATGGGTATAAATATCAAGAATCAAAATTCATCACTAAACAATACCATCACACAAAATACTAATCACTCAAGGTGAAATAACATCAACTTTTTCAATAAAATAACATAAGAACCAATCCCGTCCATATGAACACATATTTCCCTAATACATTTTCTAGATACTCCTATTAAGAAGCTCATTTATATGTCTTGGAACATCATAGTATCTCTTATACCTTTCCACAAGTAGTAATGTAATAGAAATTAAAACATGATTCTTTGATACCACTTTGCTACATCCCCCAATTCATCACTCTCTCATGTTGCCAAATCAGGTTTTTTATGGGACTTCATGCATTCCTACCCATATTCCACAGGTCATTGACTATAAATGAGTGTGATATTTATAATGGAGAGACCATACCCTTGGGTATGTAGTTATATAGAAGTGTAAAAATCAGCATAAATACAAGTCCATCCCGCTAAGTGAAATCGGGTCATAGCCACTTCGAAATCACTAGCGAGCTAGTCCAAATATGTCCACCTAGTTACTTAGGATTCCCTTATGCTCAATTATGTTCCACATGTAACACATAACACCAAGTTCACCAATACAGGTCAAGCATTACATTTCAAACACTTTTTTTTCCATAAAACGAACCTTTTACCATTTTACACACACAAAAAATGATTAGAAAAACACTTTTCAAACCACTTGAAAAATTCATAAAACCCATTAAGTACATTTAAAAAGAAGGACATAATACATTCAACAATTTTCCTGGGATAAACCTTTCCAAATCATCACACAAGCTAATTTACCCTATTTAAAATCATGCTTCTCTTAATTTACACAAATAACTCATCACATTTAATGGGGAACAAAAAGAGTTTACATACCCAAAACAATTCATTTCCCTTTGAAACCCCATTTTTAACACATTCTCACTTCAAGTGCCTTTGAAAACACAATTCACACCCTTTACATAACCATAAAAACAATTCCATGAAACAACACAACAGAGAACATATTAAACATATCCATTTTTCGTTATAAAATCAATTTTCACCACATAAAAATGCCAAAATATATCCAAAACCTAATTCACATTACACAATTTATCTATAAAACATGTTAAAATTAATTATACAAAAAAATAAAATCATTTAAAAATGATAGGGCATGGAACCACCTACATTGGGTGATGAAATTTCTTAAAAATGGTGTGAAACCCCATTTTTACCTCAACCACACCTCAAAGAAACCCCCCAAAGGAAAGATTTACCAAAAAACAACAATATCAAACCCTATCCAACATGAAAAACCTTAAATCAACTACCCTACCTACTGGAAAACGAAAAAACTAAAGAAGGAGAAACAAAACCCTACCTAGAGGGGAAGATGGTGCAACTTCCGGGGTCGCGGGGGGCTGGGGGTCGCGGGGGGCCGAGGGTCGCGGGGGAAGCGGGGGGCCGGGGTCGCTGGGGAAGGAGGGTCGGGGTGGGGGGAAGGGTCGGGTGTAAAAAAAAACAATGTTTCACGGCAGTTTATTATAAACCACTACGAAAACATTTTTACAAAAGGTTTAGCAGCGGTTCCTTGAACCGCCGCTAAACAACAGTTTTGTTGTAGTGGATAGATGGAAAAAAAGGAAAGGTAAACAATAATTCATCTATATATAATAATTATTATATTATTTATATCACATATATCCATTAACTCTATCCTTATTACCATCCATGTAAAACAGAAATGATAACGAATCACGTCGCTTTGTGGAGGTGGTAGTCCACACGCATGCATGAGCAGGATTATTGTTTTCCAATGGATGGAAAGGTAAGAAGGTAGATATTATATTTTAATTTTTTAATTATAATTATTTAATATAAATCATTTATAAAATTTAAACCCATTATAATAACCATCCATGAAATGTGGTGATGGAAAATTAATTGTATCACTACGTGGAGGCGATAGTCCACACATACGCACAGGCGATATTTTCACTCCACATTTAATGGAAAGAAGGGTGAATAATGGTGGATAAATAATCATAATAATATTTATTTATATTTAGGAAACTTAATTTATTATTTTATTAATAATACCATAAATTTATGGGTGGTATAATAAGAAACAAATTGAAAGAGGCCGGGTAGGGTAATTACCTCTTCTTTGATAGGCCTCCTTTAGATCCCATATTAAGGACCATTAAAATGGTATTTTAAGATGAAAATAACATATATTTCATAGATAGGGAAGTTTATAATATAATTATTTAGTTTTTGGTTGAGATATATGGTTAAATGTGGTGTAAATAAGAGAGGGGCTAAGTGTCCTTTTGAGATATATACCCTTATCTCTTGGTTTAATCGCCGAGGTAAACCCTTTTTAACCTTAACCGTATTGAAAAACTATTTTTATTTTTAATGTTCATTATGAAAACAATTGAAAGTGGACTCATTAAAGAAAATTAAAAAAATTATTTCAAATATTTAATAAATTTTATCAATTTAAATTCATAATATAATATTAATTTAATTTAAAATTAAATTCACAAAAAACGAATAAAATTGGTTTTCTAGAAAAAATGTTTTCTTAAGTATAAAAAGGGTTTATTCCAAAATAAAACATGAAATTGAATAAAATGATAATAATTGGATTATTCATAATATAAATGAATTAATATTACTTTGATATTATTTTAAAATAAAATTTAACTTGTTAAATTATTGAAACGAATATAAGTTTTTAATAAAAATTAGTATTTTTCACTATTCATAAAAAAGTCATTGTTTTTTAGAAAATTATAAAAAAATAATTCCTAGATAATTTTGACATGATTATTTAAAAAATGATGTAAATTTTTCAAAATTACCTTTCTAAAATTTGAATAAAATTATTATATTATTTTCTCACAAAAATTAATAATAACCATTTTAAGGAAAAATGTTTTTTTGGCGCACATAATGAATACTGAAAATTAATAAATTTTGATTATATAAATCCATTATATTTTTCATAATTTGGTTAATACTATTCATGAAAAAAAATTAATAACTATTTTATAAATTTTAAATTTAAATAATGATAATTTTATAGTATAATTTAATTCACTTAAAGCTTAGTTTTTCATGTTAAACATGATACTGAACATTTGAAATTTTTTTAAAGAGAAATATATCATAAAATATTAGTGTGTTACATTATACAACCTTATAAAAAAATTTCACTATAAATTCCATCACTTTAATATAAAAAAATATGGATACTTCTTGCTCATCACATCCTCAGGTTTCAACATAACTTCCTTAAATTTATGGTTTTTCCAAGGAACATTAAAAAGGCGAGTGGTCTTATTTCATATAACTTTCTATAACATCCCAGGTATTTTTTAATAATAATTTTTCATATCTAATAATATTTATGAATACAATATTAAAGGGTTCCCTTTTTCTGATAGTGTACTTGACATGCAACGATGAGTTTCTCTGAAATCTTATGATGCACACAACATTGAGTTATACCGAAAAATAATACAATAATAATATTATTATTTTAAATGTAGTTAACGCCTATATATTTTATTGGTGTTAATGAACATAACTAACTATAATATGACTAAATTTTTTTGTTAAATGTTTTTACATTTATCCAATAAATTTTAGAGGCTTAAGATGAGAATGAATCTAATTTTAAGCATAAAATACTCTAATATTTTTAAAAGCTCGATTTACCACCTTTTGATGGAAAACATTTTTAAATATATTTTTTGTCAATTTTATATGTTATATTTGAAAAAATAAAATTCTTCTTTAGAATTGGGAAATCAAAATTTACTTTTGTTGAAATTTTGGTCATTTTTTGATGAAATCCATATTTTAATGAATAGTGAAAAATACTGCATTTTAATTCAAAACTATCTTTTCATATATTTTATTTATATAGTTATATTGTAATTTTAATTGGGTTTAAATTGTAATTGTATTAATTTTTTTATTATGAAATACAATTTTTTTAATTGGAAGTAATTTTATATTTAATTTGGACATAAACATATGTCAATCTTTTAATAGTTTTTACTTCTTAAAAACCGTCTTTCTGGTTTTGACAACTGGAATTAATTTTAAACTAATTACTATAATTTCTTTGTTTATAATTTGGAAAAATGGATTACATATTTATAATAATAAGTTCTAAATTTTTTAAATATGTACCTTTTATTTTTGGACATTATGAATAGCAACTTGAGTAATTATTTTTATTTACCATGGTTAAAGGGTAAATAAGGTAAATAAGGGTAAAAAATAATATTATAATAAAATAAAACTATACTAAAATGTGCCATAATCTTATTGGATGATATATTTATTACCATGATAATCCTTATGAAGAACCTTTGGCATTTGGGATCCACTTGGGTGTGAAAATGACATGTTATAATAATTAATTTAAAGTAAAGAGAAATATAACACAAACATGTATCTTTTTACTAAAACAATTTTAAGGTGGGGTTATATAATTTATAACTTTGACTATAGATATTAATTATAAATCTAAAAATATTTCACACCTCATGGTATTTTATTTATAATTTTTAGACATCAAATAAATAAATTTATTTATGAGACAATGATGATGTAGTGATTACCTTATTAATGAATGATTCAAAAAAAAATGAAATTATAAATATGAAAATAAATTTAATTTGAACATTTTGATTCCATAAAAGATTTTTTTAGATTACATTGGCATGTTATGAATGATTTAATTCCATTTTTTCTAAGGAATCATGTTTTTATGACTTTAACAAAAATCAATTACTAAATAGTGTCAAACTTGACATAAATGAGTTTTTAAAAAAAATACTATTTTATTAAATGATATAATAATTATAAAAATTTAATATTAGAATAAATGAATTATATAATGTTAAATATGTCATTAATGATCCACTTTTGGTTTGATTGTAATTTTATAATGACTATAGTAACCATATATTATGAAAATACAAGAAGACATGGTAAGAGTTAATGTTTTTAGCTAAAGGTTAAAGATAAAAGATAAGGTTAATTTTGTGACCTAAACTTGTCTTGAACCTATTATTTTAGAGGATTTAGACCCATCCTCATATTATCCTCAAACTTTACCACTTTTTAACTATTATAATTTGAAAATAATGTTATAATAAAATAATATTTCAAGACTTTCCTAAATTTTCCCTCCTCCCTCTTATAAAAGGCCACCACCTCTACCCACCTACTCACACATCTAAATTCCCTTTTAATCATACAAATTATGATAAAATAAGTTCCCAAAATCCCTAAATTTCTCCTAGAGTCCACACATTTGTTAGAAATCCATCCTAAGGAGAGCTTTTGTGAAAATCAAAAGGAGATACTCTAAAAAGAGGTATTTGTTTTATCACCTATTTTAAAATTATTTTCTTATTATACTATATCTTATTATGTAATTTCCATACTAAAGTAATAAATCCAATATCTTATAAATTCTGATATTTTACTATATTTATGGTACAAACTTATACCTCGTTTTATCCATCCTATGAATAACAATATCACCATGTGTGCATACGTATGACTTACAGTCTCCACGCCATGGTGTGATTTTTTATTCAATAATAATTAATTTCGATGAGAATAATAATGAGTATAATTAAATTAAATAATAAATATATAATTATAAATATTTTGTATAATTAATATACCAATTTTAAATCGTTTAACCATTAAGTGAATGATATCTTCCCTCATGCATACGTACGACCTACCATCTCCACGATGCGATGTGATTCATTCTACATGATCCTCATTAAACAAAAATTATATACAAGAATGTAATGAATAAATATGACATATATTATATTTATTTTGAATCTATGCTTTTGTAATTTTTATTTACAATATACCTTTATGCTTTTCATAATGTGTAAATACGATAATTTCATTTGAGGAAGTGTGGACTACCGCCCCCTCAAAGTGATATGACTTATTCATTCCATACATGGAGCATATAATGGATGGATTTAATGAAATTATTTATCATATATATTAAACATTAATTATAATATACCTATGTATCATTTAGTTTTTATTCCTTTAATATGAAAAAGAAATGAAAGTAGTGTTCATGCGTATGTACAACCCACTGTCTCCATGAATAGTGCATTTAATTTCTTATCTCCAAATGTTATTTACTATTCTAAATAAATATATTCTAGATATATATGATATTTAATTCATGAATAATATTTTGGAGATGATGTAATTTTGACTACATGGACAATTTACATCAAACAAGTTTATTTTCGACTCAAGTACCGAATATCGACAAAACGACCAATATGAACTTAAATATTTATGTAATTTTTATAACATTGTAATAAGTGATATAAAAGGAATAATAATCTTTGAAAAGGATCTCAATATACTAGAAATTAACCTAAGTTTATTATTCAGGAACATAACAAGTGTACGTGATGAGTCTAACTCAGGGTAAGGGAAATCTTAACATAATCTCATTTCATTGAGTTAAATATCCATGTAATTGGTTTTGTTTTTACCAAAAATATTTGAGAATGACCTATGATATTTTTTTACTTAATATATACTTA
This sequence comes from Viscum album, assembly GCA_963277665.1. Classification (NCBI taxonomy): domain Eukaryota; kingdom Viridiplantae; phylum Streptophyta; class Magnoliopsida; order Santalales; family Viscaceae; genus Viscum; species Viscum album. Next base: position 1,150,440,260 of record OY728128.1, read on the forward strand.
TATTTTGTGTATTTATATTTTTCACACATAATTATGTCATTGATTTATCCTTAATCTAATAATACAATCTTTGTAAGGGACTTCACCTCAATCTTCTTTTATTGAGGCATATTTTGATGTTATACACCACCTTCATTTATACAGTGTATAATAAACCCCTTTGACTTATAATTTCATTCAAAGAAAATATTTTTTTTCTATGAAATGTTTTACTAAACAAAAAAAAGGAATTTTTTAATGTATGCAGTGACAACGAATCCTCCGACGCCATAACCATTATTTGATATTTGGATTCCTCTATAAGACTTAATGTTTTTAAAAGGATAAGAAACCCCTTATTCCCTTTTTGGGTTTATTGGTATTGAAAATGGTTTTGAAAGTGGATTTACTATTTCAATATCTTGAAATGATTTCTTGTGATTGGAAATGAAATTTTATGAGTGAAATGATGATAATTGAAATCATTTATGTTTTATGATTACATATTGGTACTTGGAAATTTGACGGGTGGTTATGTGATAAACCAAAGATTGGTGGTTGCATGATAAAACAAAGATGGGTGGTTCTGTGATAAATGATGGATGGGTAGTAATGTTATAACCTCTAATGCATTGGGTATTGAAGTTCGCTGGATGACTATTCCATTTTGTGATAACATTAGAATTCAAACATATGGTTATTTCATTTAAGTATGTTTATGTACCAAGTTACCTTTAAATGTTACATGTTGCTTTCTATAAAATTTAAGGTAATATTTTGGTTATAAATAATGGTAAGTAATGAGCTTATATTTAGTGAAGTTTTTTGCTACTTCTTAAAGGTGAAAAGTATTACATTATGATAAAGTATTCATGGTTTACATGTTTTCACAAGACTGATAGTTTTCATTATTTTTGTATCCCTTACTGAACTTTTTATGCTCATCCCAAGTTTTTAAATGTTTTTCTTAGGAATTAATGAAGAATAAAGTTAAGGATGTGATCAAGGAGAAGTCATGATGTTTAAACATGAAACGAACCGTGTTTCTATTTAAAAAATTTCTACTTTATGAAAAAAATTGGATAGTTAGTAGAAGTGTCTACTTATAATATTTAAGTTGTTATATTTGAGTTATGACCTAATTCTCTAAAGATCTAAACCCAAAAATATCCTCGATGTATATTAAAGTTAAATTATTGACTTATCCCAAGATTAATTAATGTTTAAGTCTGAGACCTTATACTTTCTCTCTATGGTCTAAAATCTCCTTTGATTATTAATTTTAAGAGATATATTTCTCTATTGGTATGAAATATGGGATTATTACATGTGAAGGATCGAGTATATACTTCATCAGGAGAGATATTTAAACACATCATGAACTTGAGAGAGATTTTGTGGAAGAGCCAAGTGATATTCTACCATCCGAATATGATCAAAAAATTTGATGGGACCAATATATATTGGGATTATGTAACAACCCAATGTTTTTCAATGGAAATTCCCTTCTTATAAAGATGTCATAAAATCACATTAAAACACAACATAATGAACTACTAAGTGCTAGGTTACTTTTAAACATAATTATTTCACTTATGTGTTTGGAACTTTGAAAATCTGACATACACGGTTGCAATCAGTAAGTTATTTGGAGCCTCATAAGAAAAACTTAATTTTTGGTGAATAATAACCCACACTAATGAATAGTAACATACTCTTATGAATAGTGATATACCATAATTAATAGTAACCTTACCTATGCTAGTATATAAATATTATTCAAGTTGAAAGTATGATATACCTATATTTTAGAATGAGTAAATGAATGTTTTAAACCTGGGTTTGATAATAAATTATGATTTTAATTAAACATTAAAATAATCATATTTAGAAAATTATTTTTGAAAAATGGACTTCATTTTTGGATTCTACACGTCGAAAATGGTTAGGGTGATGTTTTGATATTTTTCTGAAACACTTGAATTTTTAATGAATAGTAAAAATACGATAATTTACAATAAATGCTAAATAATGGATTTATTGAGTCATTGATGATGTTCTGTTGATGTAAGACCAATTGGTTCGGGATCACATGATAAAATTACTATTCGTGGTCAAGGAAGACTCACTATTACTTTTCTTGTGGGGAAATAATAAATTAATGAATTTTATCTTGAGAAATCCTCCCTCTCCTCTACTATAAAACCCCCCTTCACTCCCTCTTCTCTTCACTCCTCTCAAGCCTTGTTCCTTGCCAATATTCTACCCAAATCTTTACTCAAGGTCCTCCCCCACATCCAAAATCTCCCAGCCTCTTCAAAATACCAAAACCTCTCCCCTTAAGAGGTTCTCAAAAGAGGAAGTCTCAAGAGGTAAATTCCTCTTTCCAATTCCTTCATTTCTTTTAAATTATTTTCTTTTTGTTTCTTTCCTCTCCTCCCTTCACCTAAATATTATGATAAATCCAGTAACATAAATTTACTATAATTTTTTCATACTAATGGGAAATTTCATTATCTTCTCTCCTTTCCCCACCTTTTATTTGAAAGAAATGAAAGCAGCGTTTGAGATATGCTAATTTAGCACATTCAAGGACAACCGATTATCAATTTCTATTATAATATTTAATTATGGTTATGAAAACATTTGTGTTATTGTTGAACCAGATTACTATATATTTAATATATCCTATTTTTGTTTCTGTAATCCTTTTGTAAAAATGGTATTAAGTTATAAAGAAAAAACATGGTCTTTGTAATCAAACCCACTGATTAACAAAAACAGTTGTCAATGTGGTTTTATATAATATTTCGACTTCAACATAAGTAAAAAAATTAAATTTAAAACCATGTATTCTAATAGATGTTCAATAATATCATATAACTTCATTTATGTAAAACCACTTCCATCTTTCATGTTTATCCGAACTTGAATATAAGTGAACTGATCTTTTAAAACCAATTAAACAAACGAGCCCAAACAATGAATTTGAACCTTATAACTAATAAAGAAGGCCTTGAATGAACTAAAAAGGGTTAAAATAAATCAATTACATATATAATAGGTTCTGTAATTATTAATTAATAAGACTAATTGTTTTATTCAGGTATTTAATAACAAGTGGAGAACACCAACGGATTTAAAGTAAGAGATCCTTTCCATTTCGCTCTTAAATCAATATTGTCCTCTATGCTATGCCATTTTATGTGTAATCCCTAATGATGCGGTATCTGTTTGAACCTCCCCCATACTTACCACATGATTTATAATTTATTATAAACCCTTTATCTCTCTCATCAATCCCTCTTACGTGCACCCAACACCATGCCGATAAACCGTAACAAAATCTACCAAAACATCCTTTGTTCTTTCGGGTTGCATTATCTTTATTTATATCATAATGGAGTGATAATGTATATATTTGTGCATATTCTAAATGTATTTTAGTTGTAAAAAATTCTTTTATTAGGACCCTTTCATCACTCTCTTTTGGAGATATACATGTTTTTAAAAGATTCCCTCCTTAGAACTTTCTGATAAGAAAACCAGTTTTAAGGGAACTTCCTGAATTTTTACCCAATTTAAAGTGAAATATATCCTATATTTTAAGACACCATTGCCTTTATAAAATCATTATTTTTATTATTAAAAACTTCTTGGTTCAACTCTGGTTTTATATAAGAAATTTTTTGTTTTCTATTTTAAAAGTTGTATAATATTTTCCTTAAAACCGCACAAAAATGTTTTAATGATAATGTTTTAAAATAAATTTCTGATATGTTTTCACTTATGTTTTACATATCTTACCATTTTATAAGCCTATTTTACCTTATGAACGTCCATGTATGTTCTAATACCTTTCTTTCATGGGCACTTTCATGATACACTCATTGGTCTTGCTCTTTGTCATGATTGTGGTACCCAATTCTTTCCATGGGTACCCTTTTGTTTATCTATGGTTGATTATGTATGATTATTTATGTGAAAAGAATATTTATGTGGTAATAATATTTATGTGGAAATAATATTTATAAATTTTTTGAGATGGGTGCACCCAGATAACGCTCCAATGCATTGGGTAAAGTTAAGTCTCATGAGATGCGATGTGAAACGGGATTGGCTGTTAGCCTTGACCCATACTAAAATGGGAAACGAGATTGGAAGTTATCCTTGACCCATACTAAAGATATGTTTTATGATTCTACCACATTTATATGATTCCATGTTAATATGAACTCATGCTTATATGATATGATTTCATATGTTCCATTCATTATATATCTTTATGCCATGCCTCCTAACTCATGTGCTTAAGATGTATCCTTTTGTTCATTCCCTTACTTGGCCTTTCTGCTCACCCCTTTGTTTGTGTGTTCCCCAGGGTACCCTATACAGATGTAAGGGCTCAAACGAAGTTAGGAGCTCTTTATGGAGATTAAATAAAGAAGTATTTTTAGCCCCATGTTTTATGTTATATGTACCTAGTCTTCAAAGACACTAGACTTAACGATCCTTGGCTTGTACTCTGATGTATAATTATGCTTAAAATAATGTAATGTTATATGTAAAAGTATTGGGTTACTATAGTTGGTATCAGAAGCATAATCTAGTTATTTCTTGAGATTAGGAATAGAGCACCTTAGTGAGAACCTTAGGGATGAGACTAAGTATTATAAAACATTCCTAAATTTTGGTGAGTATTGAGTAAATGGTTTATCAAGAAAATACATCCCTATCTAGATACGAGCAGGTAGAGGTGGCTATGGGACAGATGTATCTAGGGGTAAAACCTAAAAACACCACTTTGAGATATACTCGAACAAGAACTAATGTATGCCAACAGGCCTTGATGCACTCTTGGTTGCAAAACTCCCAGGGGATATGCTTTGGTAGATTCACAAGCTTAGTAAAAACCATTATTAAGGGACAAAAAAATCCCATAAGAATATAAGTTAAGAAATAGATTGGGGATAACCTAGATTTAAACCTAAGGAATCACAAGTGAGGATATACTTATTCTTTATAAGTTTATCCTTTTATGTTGAAATTTTCCTTTTTATGAACAATAAATAAGTATTCAAGACCTATAATTATATGTTCTTTTTTATTTGTTAATGGAGGTAAATAGAAGAACACGTTCCAACAACCAATGTGATAGGAAATGTGAAGATTTCCTTAATGATATGCCTAATATGACGAGAGCGGGTGCTCAAAAATTCATGACAGTACTTGCTTAGCTGGCTCGAGTTATGAATAATAACATGAATAAGGTAGAAATCCCTCCTCCTCCAAGGAAAGAGCAAGTTTTTGTATAATCCTTCATGCGACAAAGGCCTCCCATGTTTAGTGGATCTTCTGATCCCCTCCTCACGGAACAATGGATTAAATCCATTGAAAATATATTCTCTGTCTTCCAGTGCTTGGAAGAAGAGAAAGTTGTACTGCAGGTCTATCATTTTTATGGGGAAGCTGGTTAGTGTTGGACACTGATCAAGAATACAAAGTCCCAAGAGGAAATCAATTCCATGGATTGGGAGGAATTCAAGAGGATGTTTTTCAATAAATATTTTCCTTTTACCCTCTATCTCAAGATGGAAAGATAGTTCCTCAAACTCAAGAATAAGGAAGATGAGTCTATTGGGGCACATGAAGAAAACTTTACAAGGCGTTCAATGTATGCATGTGGCCTTTTCATGAACACTGAAAGCAAGGTGGATCGCTTCTTTAGCGGACTAAATCCAAGTCTACAAAAAGCGTTGGAAATTTGAGACTTCGACAGTTATGAGGAGATTGTATGTTGTGACCTGAAGGTTAAAATGGAGATTGGAGACTCTCAGTGGTCTTGTGGACCTAATGACAAGAAGGGAAAAATGGACAACAACATGGGTGGTTCATCAAAAAAATCCCATGATGGAAACAAGTCTAACTTTTCCCCTTGAAAAAATTGTGGGAAGAAGCATCTTGGTAACTGTCTGAAGGGAACAAAGAATTGCTTCAAATGTGGAAATTTTGGTCATCTGGCCAAAAACTTCCATCAGGATATGAATAATCCCACTAATGCGGAAGAAGAAAGGAAGGTTCAAGTCAACACTCAACCTACAATGCAGTGTTACAACTGCAAGGAACATGGGCATTATTCGAACAATTTCCCTAAGCCAAGGGTTATCGGAGGCAATCAACAACAACCTCCATCGAAACAAGGAAGGGATTATGATATCACTACTATTGAGGTGGATCCAGAAAACGATATGGTGAAAAATATGCTAGTTATTCATTCAATAATAAGAAACATGCTATTTGATTCTGGTTCTACTCATTCTCTCATATCCTGCAAGTTTAGTAGAACTATTCAAACACCACCTCAAAATTTAGAGGACAAGTTATCTGTGAGAACAGAAAATGGAGAAATTATTGTGTCCATGTTTTATAAATCCTCCCCAGTTAACGTTTGTGGACTAAACCTCCCAAAAAATCTCATCATACTTCCTTTAGTGGAGTTTGACGCTATCTTGGGCATGGATTGGCTATCTTTATACAATGCTAACATTAACTGTCGGGAAAGGGATATCACTTTTCACATCCCGAAGAATCCCCCGATTCTTTAGAAGTGTAAGGAGGAAGATAAATCTATTTTAGAATCTTCATCTCAAGTGTGGATATTGTTGCCTTATGATCAATCATATCAAGCTCAAATTATTGAGACAAAGGAGAGAATCATGCTTGAAGACATGCCCATCACGAGAAATTACACTGATGTATTCCCTGAAGAGTTTCCTAGTCTTCCTCCTGAACGAGAGGTTAAGTTCTCAATTGAACTTATCCCTATATCTCTTCCTATCTCAAAGACACCATACAGAATGGCCACCGTAGAGATAGAAGAGCTGAAGAAGTAGTTATAGGAGAATATGAAAAAGGGTTTTATATGCCCGAGTGCTTCACTGTGGGGTGCACCATTCCTCTTCGTCAAGAAGATGGAAAAATCAATGTTCCTCTACATTTATTTTCACGAGCTCAATAAAATCATGATAAAGAACAAGTATCCACATCCACGGATAGATGAATTGTTGAATTAGCTTCGTGGGGCCAATTATTTCTCTAAGGCGGAACTTCAGTCGAGATATAACTAACTAAAGGTGAGGAAAGAAGATATTACCAAGACTTCATTTTGATTGAGGTATAGACAATATGAGTTCATAATGATTCACTTAGGACTCACTAATGCTCCATAAATTTTCATTGATTTAATGAATAAAGTCTTTAAAGATTACCTCGACAAATTTGTGGTAGTCTTCATCGATGATATTCTGATATACTCCAAGAGTAATGAGGAACCTGAGGAGCATTTGAATACTATGTTAAAGACTTTGCGAAGGGAGAAGATGTATGAAATGTATAGTAAATGTGAGTTCTGGATCGAGGAAGTATCATTCTTGGGGCATGTTATCACCAACAAAGGGATATCCATGGAACCTTCCAAGACAAAGGCAATTGAAGAGTGGCCTAGGTCAACATCTATAATGGAGATCCACAAATTCTTGGGTCTAGCTAGGTATTATCGATGACTTGTGAAGAACTTTTGGCGATTTTCAAATGAAATGACCAATCTGACATAGAATGTAGTAATGTTTTTATGGACATAGGAATGTGAAGACTGTTTCAAGGAGTTGAAAAAGAGGCTTATCACTGCACCAGTACTCACACTCTATTAAAGTGGAGAACTCTTTGTGGAGTATAGTGATGTTTCTAAGAAAATAATAGGCTATGTGCTAATGAAAAATGATAAAGTGATAGCATATTCCTCAAGGCAGCTGAAAATACATGAGCAAAACTATCCCACGCATGATCTGGAGTTGGCGGTAGTGATCTTTTCATTAAAAATATGGAGGTATTATCTCTATGGGGAGAAGTGTGAGATATATACTGACCACAAGAGTCTCAAATATATATTCACACAGAAAGAGCTTAATATGCACTAGCGAAGATGGATAGAGCTCATCAAGGATTATTACTTCTCAATATACTACCATCCTGGTAAGGCAAACAAGGTGGAAGATGCTCTTAGTAGAAATGATCCTGCATTTTTATCAACGGGGAGAATTGAAAAGGATCCGATCTTCTTAGATTTGCAAAGGATGGACATGGGAATAATTAAGGGAGGAACATCATTAATCCTTTCTCAAATGATTGTTCAACCATCCCTCTTGGTGAAAATAAAGGATGCTTAAAGAAACGATGTGGAAATTTAGAAAAGGGTGGAATCTATTAGAAATGGGAAATCAACCGATTTCAAAATTGTTAAGGAAGGAGTTGTAAGATTTGAGACATGATTAAGAGTAACATCAGATCTAGAGATAAAGAAGGAGATATTGAATGATGCACATAGATCAAACTTCTCTACCCACTTAGGGAGTACAAAGATGTATCAAGATCTCTAAGAAAACTTTTGGTGGGACAATATGAAAAGGAAGATTGCTAAATATACGTCAAAGTGCCTGGTATGTCAGCAAGTGAAGCATAAGAGACAAAAGTCTAAGGGTATGATGAAACAACTACCCATACCATCATGGAAGTGGGAATAAATTTCCATGGACTTTGTCACTGGACTTCCAAGGACATCGAGAGTAAATAATTTTATATGGGTCGTTTTGGATCTTTTTATAAAGACAACTCACTTTATCGTGGTTCGAGAGGACTTCTCATTGGATCAAATTGCATGGATTTATATCAAAGAAGTGGTAAGGCTGCATGGATTACCACTATCTATTGTATCCAATCGTGATCTGAGATTCACCTCGAAGTTTTGGAAAGGTCTCCAACATGCTCTAAGCACTGGACTGAACTTCAGTATGGCCTATCATCCTCAAACTGATGGCCAATCTAATTGAACTATTAAAACACCAGAAGACATGTTGAGAGTTTATTCTATGGAATTCAAAGGAGGATGGGACCAACATCTTATACTGATTGAATTCTCCTATAACAACAGTTTCCACTCGATCATCCAAATGGAACCATATGAATCCCTTTATTGGAAAAGGTTCAGAACAACAATGTGTTGGGATGAAGTCAGTGAGCGTAAGCTGCTGGGACCTGAAATGGTCGAAGAAATGCTGGAGAAGGTAAAAACCATTCAGCAGCATATGAAGGCAGCCCAAAGTCAACTGAAGAGTTATGCAGATAACCATCGATGAGACCTTGAGTTCAAAGTTGGAGACATGATATTTCTATGCATATCTCCATGGAAGAAGGTCATGAGGTTCCGAAAGAAAGGGAAGTTAAGTCCCAGGTACATCATCCACTTTGAGATCATTGATCGAGTAAAAGATGTGTCCTATCAACTGGAACATGCACCTAACATGTTAAAAGTACATGATTTCTTTCACGTATCCCTCTTAAGAAAGTACATACCAGACCCTTCACATGTAATCTCTTCAGAGGTGGTACAATTGGAGGTTGATCTTTCCTATGAGAAGCTGCCAGTGAAGATCTTGGATCGTAGAGACAAAGTTCTACGCAAAAAGACTACTCATCTAGTCAAGGTACTATGGGGAAACCATAAGTATGAAGAGGAAACATGGAAACTGGAGTAATCAATGAAGGAAAAGTACTCACACCTGTTTTTTTCTTAGAATGTAAAATGAAATTTCGAGGGTGAAATTTTATAAGGGGGGAAGAATGTAACGACCCAATGTTTTTCAATGGAAATTACATTATTATAAATATGTCATAAAATCACATGAAAACACAACATAATGAACTAATAAGTTCAAATATACTTTTAAACATAAGTTTGTCACTTCTGTGTTTCGAATTTTGAAAATCTGAAATACACGATTGCAATCAGTAAGTTATTTGGAGTCCGATAAGAAAAACTTAATTTTTGGGGAATAATAACCTAACCAAATGATTAGTATCATACCCTTATGAATACTGATTTACCCTAATTAATATTAACCTTACCTATGATAGTATATAAATATTAATCAATTTTAAAGTACGATATACCTATATTTTAGAATGAGTAAATGAGTGTTTTAAAATTGGTTTTGATAATAAATTATTATTTTAATTAAATATTAAAATAATCATATTTAGAAAAATATTTTTGAAAAATGGACTTCATTTTTGGATTCTACACGTTGAAAAATGGTTAGGATAAAGTTTTGAGAATTTTCTGAAATACTTGAATTTTTGATGAATAGTAAAAGTACGTTAAATTAAATTAAATGATAAATAATGGATTTATTGAGTCATTAATGATGTTATTATGATGTAAGAACAATTGTTTTGGGATAACGTGATAAAATTAATATTCTTGGTCAAGGAAGACTAAATATTCCTTTTCTTGTGGGGAAATAACAAATTAATGAATTTTATATTGAGAAATCCCCTCTCTCCTCCACTATAAACCCACCCCACCTTCAATTACTCTTCTCTTCACTCCTATCAAGCCTTGTTCATTATGAATATTCTGCCCAAATCTCTCCCCAAAGTCCTCCCTCACGTCCTAAAGCTCCCAACCACTTAAAAATACCAAAACCTCTCCCCTTAAGAGGTTCTCAAAGGAGGAAGTCTCAAGAGGTAAATTCTTCTTTCCAATTCCTTCATTTCTTTTAAGTTCTTTTCTTTTTGTTTCTTTCCTCACCTACCTTCACCCAAATAGTATGATAAATCTAGTAACATAAATTTACTGCTATGTTTTCATAGTAATGGGATATTTCGTTATCTTCTCTCCTTTCTCCACCTTTTAATTGAAAGAAATGAAAGCACCATTTGATATGTGCTAATTTAGCACATTCAAGGACAACAATTTATCAATTTCTATTATAATATTTAATTATGGTCATGAAACAATTTGTGTTATGGTTGAAAAAAATTATTATATATGTAATATATCCTATTTTTCTTTCATTAATCCTTTTGTACAAATGTTATTAAGTTATAAAGCAAAACATGTTCTTTGTAATCAAACCCACCGATTAACAAAAAGAGTTGTCACTATGGTTTTATATAATAGTTAGACTTAAATATAAGTAAAAAAATTAAATTTAAAACCATTTAATCTTCTGTATGTTCAACAATATCATATACCTTCATTTCTGGACAACCAATTCCATATTTCATGTTTATCCAAACTTGAATATAAGTGAACCAATCTTTTAAAACCAAGTAAACAAACGATCTTGAACAATGAAATTTAACATTATAACTAATAAAAAAGGACTTGAATGAACTAATAAGGGTTATAATAAATCAATTACATATAGAAGAGGTTTTGGAATTATTAATTAATAAGACTAATTTGTTTATTCATGTCTTTAATAACAAGTGGAGAACACCAACGTATTTAAGGTAATGGATCCTCTCAATTTCTCTCTTAAATCAAGATTGTCCTCTATTGTACGCCATTTTATGTGTAATACCTAATGATGTGGTGTGTTTTTTCACCCCCCCATACTTCCCTCATGTTTTATAATTGATGATAAACTCATTATCTCTCCCATCAATCCCTCTTACATTCACCCAACACTATGCCGATAAACTGTAACAAAATCTACCAGAACCTCCTTTTTTCTTTCGGGTTGCCTTATATTTATTTATATCAAAATGAAGTTATCTGATATGTTTTTGTGCATATTATAAATGAATTTTATTTGTAAAAAATTCTTTTATGAGGACCCTTTCATCACTCCCTTTCATGGATATACATGTTTTTAATAGATTCCCTCTTTAAAACTTTCCAATAAGAAAACTTGTTTTAAGGGAACTTCCCAAATTTTTACCCAATTTAAAGTGAAATATATCCTATGTTTTAAGCCAAAATTGCATTTATAAAATCATTATTTTTATTATTAAAACCTTATCTGTCCAACTCTGGTTTTATATAAGATATTGTTCTATTTTCTATTTTAAAAGTTGTATAGTATTTTCCTTAAAACCGCACAAAAATGTTTTAATGCTAATGTTTCTCAAATACATTTCTTATATGTTTTAACTTCTATTTGAAATATATTACCATGTTATATTACTTTTTTACCATATTAACGTCCATGTATGTTCTAATCCCTTTCTTTCATCGACACTTTCATGATACGCTCATTGGTCATGCTCTATGTCAGGATTGTGGTACCCAATTCTTTCCATGGGTACCCTAATGTTTATATATGGTTGATTATGTATGATTATTTATGTGGAAAGAATATTTATGTGGTAAGAATATTTATGTGGCAAGAATATTCATGAAAATTTTGAGATGGGTGCGCCCAGATAGTGCTCCAATGCATTGGGTAAAGTTAAGGCTCCTGAGATGCGATGTGAAACGGGATTGAAAGTTAGCCTTGACCCGTACTAAAATGGGAAACGGGGTTGGCGGTTAGCCTTGTCCTCTAATAAAGAAATGTTTTATGATTCTACCATATTTATATGATTCCATGTTTATATTAACCCCTTATTATACAATATTATTTCATATGTTCCATGCTTTGGATATCTTTATGTCATGACTCCTATCTAATGTGCTTAAGATGTATCCTTATGTTCATTCCCTTACTAGGATTTTCAGCTCACCCCATTGTTCATGTGTTCCCCAGGGTACCCTATGCATATGTTAAGGGCTCAAAGGAATTAAGGAGCTCTTTATGGAGATTAAATAAAGAAGTTTTTTTTATCCCCATGTTTTATGTTATATGTACCTAGTCTTCCAAGACACTAGACTTAACGATCCTTGGCTTGTACTCTGATGTATAATTAGGATTAAAATCATGTAATGTTATATGTAAAAGGCTTGGGTATTTATAGATTATATTTACATTCTTTAAAAATTTCAAAACTTTATTCTTGGTATATAATCATAGGAATACCTTTTCACTAGCTTTGAAATCTATATCTCTCTCATGATTATCAGAATAAATTATTTTGTAAACTATAAGCTACCCTTATGTCTTGCTGAATGAATCTAATCATATTTTCCATTTCCTCAACTAGAACAGGTCATAATATCTTTATTTATCTAACTTCAGTCCAACATGTTGGAGTTTCTTCCTTCCTACCATAGAGGGATTCATAAGGATCCATTTTTATACACGAGTGAATGCTATTGTTATAAGGAAATTCCAAAAAAGTAAGGTGTTTGTCCCAACCTCCTTTGAAATACATAGAGAAAGATATCCTCATGTATTCTAGAGTTTAAATGGTAGCATCATAGTGACCATCTGTATAAGGATAGTCACTAGTGGTAAAACTTAACTCAGTATCCAGAACCTGCTGAAGAGTTCTCCAGAACATATAGGTGAACCTCAAATCCCGATCAGATACAATTTTGAGTATACTCTTTGTAATCTTACAACTTACTTAATATATAACTGAGTAAGATGATAAAGATAGAAATATTGTATAATTTCAATAACATGAGATTATTTTTTAGGATGATCAACTACAACCCATATAGCATTGTTACCTTCATATGTTTTGGGGAGTCTAATGATGAAATCCATGAAATGTTTTCCTATTTCCATTCTAGTATGTGTGATGGTTATAACAACCCCATAGAATTATATCTCTTTGACTTAACTTACTAACATAATGGGAATAAGGTCACATACTATAAAATATCTCTTTTATTGTTATCCCACCAGAAATACTATTTTATACCTCTACATATATTCATACTTCTAGGATTAATAGAGAATGATACACTATTAGCTTAATCCAACATCTCTTTATTCTACTCTGGTATTGATGAGACACATACACTGTTACTGAACCTTATCATTAAAGTATGGTCATGTCTAAAATTAGGAACATTCCTCACCTTCTTCTGTAATTCCACATATTCTTTATATGGATTCTTAATCCCCCCATGGATAGATGGTTGAACATTCATATGAGAAAAGTAATTTATATACCCTTTATTCATGATTTTGAGATCCATATTCTACAAATCCATAAAAATTAGATCAATTTGAATACAAACTATGGATAAACTAAAATCATATTTCTGAATCATATAATAATACACCTTTTTTCCTTCAATGTGTACTTCATTTATTTAGTAGTCATAATCTTTGATCAAATCCAACCATTTTAAATGGTGCATATTCAACTCTTTCAACTCTTCTTCTCTTCATTTCCTTCAATTCCATAATTTTTATATAATTATTTATATCCCCATACTATGAGAATGTTTAGGAGACTAGTTCCCTTTTAATGATTGGATTTATACTATCAAATAAATAGTCAATATTACTCCTTGAATTACACACATAGTTCTCAACTTGACTTTTTTATCCTTGTAAAGTTAGCTTCATACTTGTAAACATTTATCTATTTCTTTTGTATTAGAATCATAAATTTTATTTTCCATATCCAATCATTGTTGGAAAATATTTTTCTAGGGAAATCCCATAAAATCCTTCAACTCCATGCTCAGTATTTCCCACACTTAATTAGTGTTTTGGATCAATTACCATCATTGATATGCATCCCCCGTGAGATGATAAACCATCATTAAATAATTATCCCATTCATTACATCCCAAAGTGAGAAATATATTTTCTAAAGAACTTATCCATTTATTAGATACAAAAGGATTTGTGGTTCCATTCAATGATGAAGGTTGTTGGTACAAGAAACTCTTTATAATTGTTACATTGCATTGTAGATCTGTAGTATGATCCATATGGGAAAGGTTATTGGTCATAACCCGAGTCAGATTCCCTAATAAAGTTAAAAATTTCTCAGTTCTAGATCAATTTGTAGATTAATTATCTTTATAATTTCAGAAATTCTAACATATATTATGTTCATTGATACAATTTATATTCCTTATACTAGATTCCATTTCTAAACATTTCCCTACACTAGACTAGATCATAATATTATGAATCATAGTGTATAATTATAAATCTCGTGAAATGGTTAACCTAAATTAAAAATTTATGCATAACTAGTATCATAATCATAATCATGGTTTCTTTAGGAAAATTATAAAATCATTAAAATATTTTCAAATATATCATAATGGTTTGTAAAAAAATGCAAATTAACCTAATAATATCCCCTATAAGTGCCAATCAATGTTCTTGGTAAGGTAAAACTCACCATGCACTAGAATAATGTTTGAGATATACTCAACCCACTCTTTTTTGGGTAATTAACCATATATGAATCTTTTCAAAAACTATATCCACTTATAGTATCTATATAGGAATATATATCTAATAAAATCACATAATATCTACCTTATAAAAAACTTTATGAATTTATTCTATAATTATACATATCCTCAAAGTATTTCATATGGTTATGTTCCCTAATCTATGTTTTCCGAAATATTTTCCTCAAGGTTTATACTAAAATTACTCTTATTCTAACTATAAATACCCAAACCCAAGAATCCCTGAGTTGGTGGTCATTTCATTATATTATAACTAGATACAAGTGATTACATTCCAATAGATCTGATAGTTTAGTATTCTTGGTAAACTAGATATATACTTGAATTTCAAATTACATTAGAAAATATAAAATAAAAAAGTGTATTTTATTTTAGAATATCATTATTATCTCTAGAATATATGTGAATATCAATCATAGAACACTTCCTGGTATCCTGGGGAAAGGAAACATAATGAATGGTTGAGCTCATATTCTCAGTAAGGGTATTCAAATAGTGGAATATAACATAGAATAAATAATCCATGAATAATATCGAAGGGGTATATGATGATAAAATAATTCCATATAAATAATAACATGTGATTGAAACTTATCCATGGATATCATAAATATTAAAATAATCACATGAACATCAATAAATGACTTCATAATGATAGAATTTATAATTATAGACATCTTATTCATACCAGTAAAGCCTCAGGCCTTGAAATATTACATAAATGGGTAAGGGAATATCCAAAATACCTAACCTATGTTTTATCAAGATACCTACTAATGAATTTAAGGGCTATATAAATTCAATCTCTATATATCACTTGATAATTCTAATGCATTCATCATATAAATAAATGATACAAATTAATCAACATTCCTTAACAATCAATAACAATTTTTATTGGAAGAACTAGCATACAAAATGTCTATACTTTCTTCAATAAAACTAATATTATATTATATAGATAAATATGTTGGATGGTTTCATTATATTATATCCTCAGTAAATTATAATAATTTTTAAAGGATGCTGACATATATTAAATTTCTTTTAAAATATAACTGAAATATTTTTTTGAGGAAAATAACCTTTTCATTTTGAAATTCATTACATAAAATCTAAAAATTTCCATAATTTTAGGAAAAAACATTATTTTAAAATAAAATATTAAATCTTTAACGGAAGATTAAATTCATAAAGTGTTCATGCTGGAAGAAATATATGTTCATGTTGTGTATGTTAAAATAATATTTCTTTTATGTGTTCATCAAAAAGTCAATAAATACATCATTTGGAAAAGTAAAAAAAGATTCCATTAAAAACATTTGTAAACATTAATTCATGGGTAAATATTACTTTAAAAAATAATATAAGAATATAAAAACAACATTCTTGATTTTTTTTGAAAACATGGATATGTAAGAAAAATGTTCTCCGTCGAAAAAGGTCGGTTTTCCATGAAAACACTCTTTCAGAATATTGAGTAATTAAGAGAGGAAAATGTATTGAAAACTTTTAATTTATAAAAAAACAATGTATAAGAAAATATATTTTCTTTAATATAGAAAGATCAAATAATTCCATTAGTGGAGACTTAAATATAAATAATCCCAAATAATGATGTGATTGTGAAACAAACCCTTACCTCGAGTACAAATTTCTTCGTAAGTGATTTTATACTCCTATATAATAAATCATATTTTATTATAATTATATTATAATACCATATATGTACTTATAATATCATATTTTATCCACTTATAACATTTCAATACTCATTTTTTAATAATTCTTTATTAAAATCTTTGTTTCTGAGTGTTAACTGTCTCATTTTTCATATAAGTTTTAGTTTAATTGTTTCATTAATTTCATATTTATCCTGGTTCCATAACCTCAATTATTTTAATCATGATATAAAAATAATATATATTAATTATATTCATATTTAGAATCATCCATGAGAGGCAGAGATAAACAAAATAATTACACCATTCATGGAGACGGTAGGTCGTGCGTTCGCTTGAACGCTAATTTCACTATTGAATGGATTGAAAAAAATAAACTTCAATAATAATTAACATTTATAGAATAATTATTATATCATATATATCATATATATTCATTAAATCAATCCTTATTACCATCTATGTAAAATAATAATAAAAAATGAATCACATCACTTCCTAGAGGTGGTAGTCCACACGTATGCACGAGCGACATTATCATTGTCCTAAATATAGAAAGGTAAGAAGTTAGATATTATATTTTAATTAAAAAAAGATCATTATTAAATAAATATCATATATACACTTTCAATCTATTATAATAACTATCTATGAAATATGGTGATGAAAAATGAATTATATCGCTACACGGAGGTAGTAGTCCACACGTACGCATGAGTGATACTTTCACTCACCATTAGTTGGAAATAAGGGTGAATAATGGTGGTTAAATTATAAAATAACATTATCTATATATATAATAATTATTTTCTTATTTTATTATGAATACCAAAAATTTATAGGAGGTATAAAAAGAAATTAATTAAAAGAGGTTGGGTAGGGAGATTACCTATTCTTTGGTAAGCCTCCTTTAGATCCCTTATTAAGGAAACTTGGAATATAATTTTAAGAATACCGTCACATATAATTAGTGATTAGGTAATTTTATAAGATAATTGGGTTGGTTTTGGTTGATCTAGATGGCTTAATGTGGTATAAGGATGAGAGGGGAGGGGTGTCCTTTTATAAGTGGGAGAGAGAACACACTTGGAATTTCTTAAAATATTAAAATATAAAAATGTCATACTCAATAAAAATGATTCTAAATGGAATATTATTATATTTTCGGTAGTATGAATTATAAATATGGACATATTATAGTATTTAGTTAATTTTTATTGGAAAAATACCCTTAACTCTTTGTTTAATCTCATGGTAAACCAGTTTTAACCTTAACAATGATGAAAAACATTTACTATTTTTACTATCAATTTTGAAAAAAATTAAATTGGTTGAATTATAAAATTTTCACATAATGATACCAAATATGGAATCCAATTTATCAAATTTTATTCACATAAGTTTTATAATTTATTTTAAAATTAAACTCGCAAAACGCGACGAAAACAGTTTTTTAGAAAAATGTTTCCTTAAGTATAAAAATGTTTTATACCAAAATCCAACATGAAATTGATCCAAATGACCAGAATTGGATTATTAATATTAAAAATGAATTAATTTTACTTTTAATTCACATTAATACAAAATGAAACATTTTAAAATGCATGAAACAAAAAGACCCTTTGAAAACCAGTATTTTTAATTATTCTTCTAAAAATAACAAATTTCAGAAAATTATCAAAAATTCACTACAAGATATTTTTTACATGATTATTTAAAAAATTGAGTTAGTTTTTATAATCAAACTTTCTAAAATGTATTTTTAAAGCCTATAATGACTACTAAAAATTAATAAATTTGAATTATATAAATCCTTTATATTTTTCATAATATATTTAATCCTATTCATATAGAAAATTTAACAGATATGTTATAACAGTCACATTTAAATAATAATATTTTTATTATATAACATAGTTCTCTTAAAGATCAATGATGATTTTTAAGAAAGATATTGAACACTTGAAAAATTATTTAAAGAGAAATATATCATAAAATCTCAGGTGTTACAATGAAAAACTAATTTAAGGATTTTTATTCTTCATTGGGGATATGATCTTATGATATAATCATCTTTATTTCTTAAGATGGCTTGTGATGATGATAATTAATGGATGATTCTATGAAGCTCATTTCTTTCCCACCGGTTAATTATGTTGTAATAAAACCTTTATAAAACCCATTTAATTTACAAGGTTTATGATATTATTTATGATGAAATGTTTTTGAAATCAGTTTCCTTTCCATGAGTTATGATATGATAATATAGTGAATATTTTACAATCTTATGCCACATATGTTCATGGTTTTCATTATGTAATAGATCATTCTATAATTATATATCCATATATTACATTAGGTAATGATTAAGTTTAGAATATCTTAAGATATGATAGAGTAAAAAAACTATTAAGTGATGATGGATTTAAATAGATGTATGTTACTCTTAAGATAATGTTGGAAATGACTAGGTAGGCATTTCCATTATGGTACGTTTTCTACAATGATAGTCTTCAGAGTGAGCGATGACTAAGGAAGTTATTTTATATGTATATGTGTATGAAAAAAATTATTTCTTATACTTATGATATAATCTCATGGATCATGACTGGTTATTGATGATTCCACACACTTATGAATTATGTCTTTTGTTATAAAAAATCCCTATGCCCTGATTTATGATTAATGATATTTGACTATTTGGGAACAATTATTATGAGTAATGGTCATGTTCATATACACTTAAGATTATATTTTTATCACTTATGATCATTGATTAATATCTGTTATGTTTACCCTTACTGAACATCTGAGATCACGATTTCTTATGTTTCCTTTCCATAGGTTATGGAGGGATTTTTTATTAGGGTATGCCTAAGAAGTGTACTCTATGATAATATCATTGTGGGATATTTTTAAAATATTTCATTAAATAATATGATTACATATCTAGAATCCAAATACCATAAAAAATTATAGTTCTGGGGTATGTATTGTTATGATATTTATTGAATATTCATCTAAAATGATGTAATATATATGTATAAAAAGATTAGA
Source organism: Viscum album (assembly GCA_963277665.1). NCBI lineage: Eukaryota > Viridiplantae > Streptophyta > Magnoliopsida > Santalales > Viscaceae > Viscum > Viscum album. The sequence continues at coordinate 1,150,460,153 of OY728128.1, forward strand.
TATCCTAATAACTCTTTGTAGTGACCAAGAAAGTGAATCTACTGTTCATCACTAGGGCATACATCGAAGAGGTCCTCCCTAAAAAATAAATTTATAACTGACGTAGTGGTTCTCCCCATAACTATGGTCAATAAACTAATAAACATGGAGGTCCTCTATGTAGTGATCATATAGAAACAAGAAACCGCATACATTCTCCATATAGCAATCAATTAAATAGAAAAATTGGAGGCCTTATCCCTAATGGTGAATCCAAGACTGAAAACAATACAGGTCCTCCTAATGGTTCTCATTTTGAGAGTCCTCTAAGAGATCAAAAATCTTATTATGATTAAGTTCCTTCCTATGTCACTATTATTTTATGGTTTCCCTATTATAAATATTAAATCTAAAATCTAAATCCATATACACAAAGTACTCCACAACCAATCAAAAAAATATCAACCCAATTAAATGGATAGCTAAGGAAATGATCATAATCAGTACCTCCTCGATATCAAGATAATTATGACATAGTCTGAAATATTCAAAATAGTCTTTTTATTGTTGATAATATGATAGTGAAAAAAATTTATTATTATATGAGATCAAAGAAACACTCACAAATGATTATGAAATATCAGGTATCATGTCGAGGGAGTTAGCATTTGATTAATTACCTCTAATATTTTGGTCCATTTCTACACCTCAGTATACAATTCCTAATACTTTTTGAGAGGAATTCATGCCTCATATTCACTTAAACCAATTAGAGACATTACACCACTTTAAATATTGGAACCTGACCTATGTATAATATGATAATCTCCTTAAGGATTTAGATGAGATGTGTCACCATATTGATCTATCTACCTATTTAATGGATTAGAATAGAAAATAAAGAATGCAGTTTGAGTGTATCTAATAAGAATACCTAAATATTTTCAAGAATCCAAACCAAATAATAAATGATTCAATATATAATTCATATATTAAAAGGTGTAGTGAATATGTATCTCTACACTTCACTTCACTCATAGAAGGTAGCTTACATTTTTTTTACCTCAACTGAGGTCACATTTAATAGAACTAGATATTTTAGATCACTAGTACAATGAAATATCATTATCTTTAGAGCATATAAATGAAAAATAATCAGTTGGGATTGGTCCATTAACACCATACTACACTAATATACCAGAAAGATGATGCCTAAGAATATTTTTTGAAACAAAAATTTCTCAAGAGTTTAACTAATTGTAATAGTTGACACCTCTAATCTAGATTATCTAGAAAGAACAATTAAAAAATCTCATATAATAGTTCATGTGAAAAATGTGAAGAGGGATATAGTAATAAATCTAGTGAAAACACAGGGGATGGTCCATCTCATTGGGTTGGATGAATTTTTTCCTTCACCATCACCCTTCATAACATCAAACAAGAAATAGGGTGAAACTGTGGTTGTAGTGAAGTGAAGTACACCCCATCTTATAGGGTTGAAGGAAAATTTTCCTCCCCCTCCTAAAAAATATTTATACTTATCATGAATGGGAATATATTTTCAAGAATTTCCTCCATGGTTTACTCTGTAGGAATTTCATGACTCATTCCCTTTATTAAGGTCATGTTTAATGGATTTTATAGGAGATTTTCTCAAAATTACCATCCATAATCAATATGTTACTTTATCTCAATATGAGAACCAAGGGAGTTAATGAAATATTTTAATGGGTTCAAAGTTTATAAAATATTATATAAAGGAAAAATGAAATGAGGATTATGATCTAGCCTTAAATGAATACTTGGAGGATGATGAGGTCACTTCCTACTCTAATATAGATGATGAAAAAAAATACTTCTATGTGATTCATGTTGGTAAATTTTATCAATAAAAAACCAAAAGAAAATGTGAATAAAGAAACTTACATATAAGAAATAAATTAATGGAATCTATTTATAATATGTTCTACACTGATGTAAAAAATGGAGGTTTTCATACTCGACCCAAAGGTAGACTCAGTATTTAAGAGTTCCTATAAACTTCCCTCATATACAAACTCAATGGTATTAAACTAAGGAAAATGGGAAAGGTATGTATACATCCATAACCCACCAACCACCATTAAGAGTTAAACCTCTTCCTGTTAAGGAAAATATTATCCGGTTTGAATTTAAGTAAGAAAAAATTATGTAACATTACCAGAAATTAATAAGAGGTGACATACATTATAAGTGAAACTCATAGATTGAAACTATTATGATTCACCCTTCCAACCTTCTTCAATAAGTTTACATTGTTTAAATATCATGTTTAAAGTCAATTCATCCAACCAAAATTAGATAAAAAATAGTCTACCTAGCCCCGTAACAGGTTGAATATTAAGAATTGCATCGATTTGGGTAGCAACCACCACCAGTTCATGATTTTAATCCTTGAATAACTCATCCTAGTTATCCACTATAGATATATATGCTGATCTTATCAGGATCAACTAGTTATCCCTACTAAAAATTTTATTCAAGAAACTATTCCATAATAGAAACATGAATCCATTGAATCTATTTCTTCTTATATATAAGATATGAATGATCAAAGTGGTCTAGTGAAAGTAGAGGGAAATCCATATCCCAAGTAAGTGAATTTTACCCATCCTCCACCTAAATTTAAATATCCCACCTTTGAGATGATCAATGGAATGAGAAATCAGAAAAAAATAATATAAAATTCACATCTCAATATTGACCAGTTTTGGGGATGCTAGAATAATAGGAGACGACAAATATTAGATGCATTGTGAAAACATTTTAAGGATTAAATTTTTTCTTGTATTTTATTTTGGTGGTCAGATATATTTCTAGTGGTCAAGGACTCTGATGAAAATTCATTTACCAATCCAACTTGATGTTATAGAAGATGACTATTCTTAATATATCAAGTTGGAAGTAGTGTGAAAATGATAGGGTTTCGAGCATCATCATTGGTTAGAATGGCATGAATTGTTTCTTGAACATGCATGTTTATTAAGAATAACTATAGGATATCTACATAAAAATCATTGATATGTGATACAAATGTAACCAAGTCTAATAAAATATCCTAGTTGATTCTGAGAGTTCACCACAATATCATAATGGTTAGAATATTCCATTTTTGATATAAATTTTTATTATAGTCATTATCATCAATGTAGGGGAATAAATTTGGAAGAATACAAACCATGACCATCATAAATAAGGCACCACTAATTCCATCTCCAACACTTGATCCATCCAAATACAATATAGTGCCTTTTAATAGGAAGAAATAATGGTGGTATCACATTAATATTAATATTAAGGACATGGAGAATGAAAATAATCAGAAATACATAAAAATAGAAATAATATTGTTTATTCCTTCTATAATGATTAGGTCCAATGATATTTATTTTTTCCCTAAAAGGAACTTTTCTCGCATTTTCAGAAGTCAAAAGGCCTAATAAAGAGGGGTTTATGGATTGAATATATTACTACCTATATTATCAGATGTTGGGACACAATATTCCATATTTATTTATCTTCAAGGACCTGATCCATATGATGATCGATAATGGGCTAGTGAAGTTTGGTAATTACAAGACTCAGGAGACTTATTTCATTGATATTGCATATAAAGAAGAAGAAGAATATAAGTATATCCTCTAAGGAAAAGTATTGAAATCTAATGATTAGATGACCAATAAATCATATAATCATGTGAATATGATCATCAGGGAACAATTGGATTAGGTAGTCATGGTCATATTTCTTTCTATAGCTACTGTAATAACGTTATCTATAATTTAATCTCTAAGAAGTAAATATAATTGAAACTGATAGAATAAAATTAAATAAGTGAAGCCTCCATTAGTTACTATATTGGTAAATACTCTTTTGTATTCCCTTCCCCATTATTAGGAGAATGGGAAATTCCTAAATAAATACTATTCTCCTCCAATGAAGATCTAGATTATGATTTTACCAATGAATTCCACTTAATATATCTATTTATCTAATTAAGAACACTCCCACTAAATGTATTTCACTACCATTAGTCATGGAGGATACCACATAGGCTAAGTATGGATGGGTTGTGATGGACCCCTTTCATTAGGTATCATTTTTACTAAAATAAAACATGAAATTGATACATAATGAAAATATATCCATTGAGATCAATAGGACAATTAACATGATCTTGAGTATTTTAGGGATTTTTATAAGCCAATCATATTGGAAGATTTATTGAAAGACAAATAGTCATTTAGTCTACCTTGGGATGTGGGAAATCTAGCTACACATAACCTTCAAACAACAAAGATGTGACTTAATTATGAATATCAGGGAGAAATAATCACTTTCATATCAAGAACAACCATGTCGTAGAAAATTTAGGACATTTTATCAATAGTATGATGTGTTGTATCTCATCTCCATTATCCTTATCCAAATGTAAATCTTATATTCCCTTCATCAATATAAAGAACTTAGGGATACCCTTACAGAGGCACACCCAAACCCTCTTGAATTCAAGACATAACATGTATTAACCGAGTCATATTATACTGAAATAGGTTCAACCAAATTATATATAGTCATTAATTTTCTGGAGAAATATCAAGAATATTCCAGTCCTAAAAACTTTAGGCCTTATATATATTTGGAATGCTTGATGATTCTAGAATTCACCGAGACCTAGTTGAAAAAAATTCCATAATTAAAATTTTAATGATTCATAACCTATACTATTTGTGCTATAGTTAAGATGACTTAAATCTTTCCAACATGATGACCAATAGGTATGAAAAGAGTGAGAAAATTATCATCGGGATAAATAGGTTGAAGAGCCAATTTAGAGACATCGTGTATGACAATTTTTTTTATAATACACCATGACAAGGACTTGATTTACTTGTTGGGAAGGTTATGGATTCACATTCATAAAACATCTACCAATTCATACCATCAAAGCCTAAAATATTATATTGAAAGACTGGTATGGGTACCCTATACTGATACATCCCCTTTTGAGTCCTATAAATCCCAACACATTGATGAAAGGTGATATAAAAGAGAGGTTAATAAACCATTAATGAATGATGCAACACATATCACTACCTATAATAGCTTGGATACCACCCACATCAATCAATATATTAAATTTGGTGAAGGTTTTATGCTTCCCAAAAATCATATTGAAGAAAAAAATACAAAATTATGCATTTACTATGTTATTTTATCCATGGTCATAAATCCATTGATTATATTTCTCTCCTATGAAGGTCTTGGAGGTGATACCACTGAAAAAACTCTACCAATAGAGGAATATAATCCCATTATTTTTTTGTGATTAAATATATACTACGATAATTAAAACATAAATGTGGGCCTAACTAACATTTTTTCGATGAAACTATGAATCTTTGAATAGAAGGATTTAAACCCTTAGATAAGAGAATAGGGTTTAATCATATTTACCTAAATTCATATAATGTCATCCATTCCTAAATATTCCCCAAACCTCTCATATAGGTGTTATATCGATAGATATAATGACTCAAATATATTGTCTCCAAAATATAAAGGATCAAGTATATCTTCTACTTTTGGAAATAATGAAGAAGAAGAGATCGATGATTCTCTTTCTGTATACAAGAGAGATGTTTCAAAACTATTTATGAAATATAAAATGTGAAATTTGTTACTAAATATGGCCTACAACCCATGTTGATAACTATGTCAATGAATACCAATGAATCTGAATAAAAGATCTATTTCATTAATAAACATTAGGTTATGTTTAATTTAAATTTCACATAAATTTTTGGGGTATATATTCAGGCAGTTTTTATGAAGTTGGGTTTGTGAAACCACTATCATGGTTATAAATAAGAAGTAAATAGAATGAATCTAAACCACGTCACCAAGGTGCATTCCAAGGTTGATAAACTGATCAAATCTGAATTTTTCTACGAACATCAATTTCCCAAGTGTCTTATATTCACCCTCACATAAAAAAAGAATAATAACAAAAGAGTTTGTATTAACTTTATAGATTTTAAATGTTACTACCCAATAACTGATTTATCATTCCTAATAAAAAAATTAACAATTAATGAAATAGTTTGTTTTCATGTTTTATCATTTATACATAGGTATTCTAGTCTTAACCATATATGAATATCCCCATAAGATAAAGAAGTCACTGAATTAAGATAACCCCAAGGGGTATACTGTTATAGAGTGACTCCCTTTATCATAAATAATTTTGGGTATAGTTAGAAATATACCATGGACCATATCTTAAATTCCATTCTTATAAAATAGAGGAATGATATGTGGAGGATCTAGTAGAAAAGTATCATCAACATGATGACCATCTAGATGGCCTTAATGTACCATTTTAAAAATATAAATCACACAACATAAATATTAATAAATTAAAATGATCATTTGTGGCCACATTATGTAATTTTATCTATTTTTCAGTCCTTCATCATGAATAGGGGTATTTATCAATAAAATTGGGGTGGTCCTCAATATTACCCTATACAAAATAGTTGATATATGAGAGTAATTAAAGGGTTTATCACCTACATTTGGGGATTTATAATAATATTATATTGTATATTTTCCCTTGATTAATCTAATGAATAATGGGGTAACATTTCAATGGGATGAATATTGTTAAAATAACTTTAATGAACCCAAGTTGTATCTTATGAACCCTCTGTTGTTGATTCTTACCATAGAAGGATAAACCCTTTTATATAAAAAACATGGATTGGACACTTGGTTTACATATTTCCTAAAATAATGTTATAAATAATATAATAACCTATACTATCATAGATAAAAATGATAGAGGTTGATGCTAGATACACTTTTATCGAGAAGAACTATAATGCACTTATCTTTATGGTGGAGAAGTTTCAATATTATTTTCAACATCATGAGTTTTTCTTGATTTTTCTTATGGATAAACTCAAATATATATTTGGCCACCACATTTTTATATAAAAATGTGTATGATAGTCAATCATACTATATTAGTTTTACATCTGATTTGTATCCTAGAAGGTGATTAGTTTAAAAGTGCTAGAATATTTCCTTGTAGAACACCCTACCATTAATATATTATCATTGGACATGAAACCTCCCAATGAATAATTTTTATTTGTTTATAAAACATTTCAAGAATGGGAATGTATTTCAATTATGCTTCTATAATTATATATTAGAAAATGATGGATAATATAAGACTCAATCAGGTTGGTGTTTTTCATATTCCTATAGATACTAAGTACCTAATTAAGCCTTAAATATTGTTTAGAGTTCGTAATCTAGAAAATAAATGGATAATATACAATCAAGAAAGAAGAACTAACACCCCTACATAACTAAATTAAAGAGTTGATGTTATATTTCCCTTCTAATTTGGTTTTTTTCATATTCCATCTCAACAAAATTCTCAAGATGATGTGTTAGAAAATATAGCTACTACCTTGTCCATTGCAGATCAAGATGAAACTATGATTTTTATTAATCTCCATAGGGTGGTTTCTATATTTATTACAAACAATATAGAGAAGATAAATGATGTTAATGAAAATTTAGTCAAAGAGAATACTCATACTTTTTAGCTGATATAAATACTAATTGGATGTATCCCATTGGTAAGTATCTTGAGAACAAGACTCTTATATAGGATCAAGGTAGGAAGGAATAGATGTATAACCCGATAACCAATTTTTTTCTTCATGATGGTCCAAATTCATAGAACATTCTCTATAAATTATGATTTAATAGGGCCCTTATTATATTTATTAAAGTATTAGAGAGCCTCATAATTATGAATGAGGTCCATTCTGGCACCTACAGTTCCCATCAGGTAGGATCCATGCTCTTCCCCCAAATTAAGGGGCTTGGATACATCTGGTTGTCAATAATATTTGATTTTATAGAATTCACCAAGAAGTTATATGAGTTTGAGATATATTAAAACTTTATTCATTAACCACTAAGGTTATTTCACACTAATAAATACTTATGGTCATTTTATATTTTGCTGATAGATATCATAGCCCCATACCTTCCAACCAAAGTTAGGATGCTCCTGTTCATCCTTATTGCTAATTAATTCATCTCAAAATGGACCAAAGTTATACCCTTAAGGATGTCCGGATAATAGCTATGATCAATTTCATCAAGTACCATACCATTAACATATTTAATGTCCCTTATACAATCCTGATGGATAAAATTAATAATTTTTGTTCCTGAAATATAAAATAAATGATTCCAGCAGTACAACATTAAACATTTCACTCATCCCACTACCATGCACCAATGAATGGATAGATAAAGTTCTTCAATAATAATCTATCAAATATATTTTAAAAATAATATATAATAACAATAATCCTAAATATATTATTAATTATTCATCATGTTTGATTTTATCACACCATAACCCATACTTCCAAACAAATGACACCAAATTCACTAGTATAGTGAACAAAAATTTTCTTACCTTTTACATTCCATATTCCATAATAATCTATAACTATTCATGATCAATTTAAGGAATATGAATAATAAAAATTATATTTTTATGAATTATAGAGACTCAATAAAAAATGGTTTAACACACTGCATAACCTTGAAGTTCATACAAATCATGTCGCACAAACATTCAATAAATGGCACACCACAAATCATTCATTTAATAAAAAATTTCATTGTTCTTGACATTGAAAATAATAAATAGAATGAATATTAAAATATAGAATAGAAATGTAAAGGATTTTATATCACACTCATGGTATACTCTAATGGTGAATATTACTTGATTACAATGGATATAGAGGCATATATTGCATAAAAAATGCAAGGTTTATCAAGAAATTATTTGTATAACATCATGTTAGGTTCATGATATTCATTACACTATTAAATTAAACTATATATAAAATCATCCATTTCACATTAAATAAGACCACATGACACCATATCCTCATCACATGACCCTAAACTTCATAATATAAAGTTTCATCCCACATGACCCTTAAACTGTATGGATTATTTGGTTCCATATGACTAAATTTCATTACATGACAATATAATCCATATAATAATTCTTAGTGTATGGTTTCCACAATCTATGAACCTATGATAGGATATAAAATTCACCTATATTGAAGAAAAATTAAATATTTGTTCTTATTATTATAAGATATATAGTGTCACCAAAATCTCTTATCTCAAGTCTATCAGTAAATTTCATCAACTCTAATTCCCCCACTCAATCCAAGTGTATAGGTCCCACAACCATTCAAACTCATTGCACTAATGGCCCTATAATATATGAAAGAACCATACTTTTCCTCACTTTTTATACCTCATCAATTAATTTAAAGTTTCATTCATCATTCTCTCATCACGTCACCCATTCCTTTTACTACTGTTCCTATGCATATGACCAGATCTATATGTAGATCTCATTATATAAACATGTATGGATTTATTATCAATATTTTAGGATATGTAGAGACATCTAGATACTCCGTCTTGGACTCATCCATAAATTTAATCCTCTTCAAATCCTCATTTCATCTTAGTGTATATGACATTGTCATTTCAAGCCTAGTTTCCTTAAACCACCCATTACTGATGCATAATCATTTTATACTCCCCTCGGTGTGAGCCATATTTACAAATAAACCATTTTTTAGAAATACATATAGATTTATTCCTATTTTAATGGGATATATAATGATTCCTAGACCATATGTTTTAGAAAAAACCATAAATATAAATCTCAACAATTCTAATTTTTCCTTTTTTTGTTTAGGACCTAACCAATTCATTTTTGTTTTAATATATTTAATATACACTCTTTTATAACCATTTAATTTTTCCCTTGTACATGATCCATATTTATGGAGATAAATTTTATTTTAAGAACTCCATGCAGCTTGATTCAAGCTTTAAAAAGACATGCAGTGATACTTAAATTTCCCATTTTCTCCCTAGATATAAATTTCATCACAATCAAACCCCTGTTAGTGTGTAGTCTCCTCATTCACATCAATTCATTATATATTTAACTGTATACTGGGAAGATTTTTTTTATTCCTTGAAACTTAGGTGGATATATTTATATTATTTTAGGATACTTATAAATGTATGTAATATCTTTCTTAGATCCATAAAAAAACTCTCATCCAATTTCACTCCCCTATAACATTCTATAACATCACAATTTTATTTGGTTCAAACATGAAGTATTACAATGAAATATTTAACATTATCTTCCCATATTTATCCTTTGTATTTGAATCACCACAAACCTATAATAGATACCTGTATTGAGTACATATAATTCCAAATAGACCCCTCTCTTTGGTGAAGATATATATGTCACGTATTTAGATCACCAATAAACAAGCCTAAGTATGTTTTCATCTTTAGGATAAGATCCCCAAACCTCATGTGAATTTGAAATAATTTCAGTGGAATACATCATTAAAATATGGTCAATATTATTCCTTAATATTCTTGTTTAATGGTAAAGTAATGGGACCATAATTTGAATTTGGTCAGCGGTTATAGTAGCATGTCTATTTTCATTTTACCATTTCTTATATCAAACAACTCAATTTATGATTTATAAAATTCTCATACCCTACTCATATGTGATGAAATTATTTATGTTCTCAAAAACCTCTTCTGGGGTTGTCATTATTCAAATTATTGTCCTATCATCATGACCTTAATCTAAGTATATGTTTTCTTTCAAAGGTTTCTTGCACTAGAATGTGGTACATCAATCCAGTTCTGGTTGATTTCACATCTACTTCTATACATGTAGTTTAAACCCCCATTTTGACTAGATCTGAATGACCTTATGATTCAACTATAGTTTAGTTAAAGATATACTACCTTAAACACCATCTCTCATTAGTTAAAAAAATTTCCATAATCTTATAAATAGAATATACATGTTACTCACCATGTAGTAATCCTTCAAGTGTTATCCTAGAAAAAATTCAACTCTTAGCACGTTAGGCCTACATCACACATGCCGTAGAAAATTTTTGAACAATTAAAATAAAAGATAAAAACACCAAAATATTATTAGGTTGAAAAAACACATATGTTCTGAAATTATTTATGTTATAAAAACCCACTTTTTGAGTTTTCATTATTAACATTGTGGTTCTCTCATTACAGCCTTGAACTAAGTGCATATTTATATTTATAGAATTATTGTACTAGTATAAGGTAAAATTATTTACATCAGGTTGATTAATCCTATACTTCCATACTTATAATTCACCCCACCCATTTTCCACAAAAATTAATGACCTTAAACTTCAGCTCTAATTTAGTTAATGATATACTACCTTAATCATAAAATCTTTTTGGTCTGATATGGAGGACCATAATCCTATAAATGGAAGAGGCATGGTACTAACTATATTGAAAATCTAGAAAGGTAATTGTAGAAAAAATTCAACTCTTGACTCTCTAGGATTTATTTATTAATGGATTATGAAAATTTTGGAATGTAAAAAAATTAAAGAGGAAAAAAAAGAATCATATTAGGTCGAAAACTTACAAAAAAATCATGATAAAAAACTTGGGTTTCTACCTAATAAGACCTTACATTTCACAACTTATGAAAAATTTAAGTCTAAAAGAAAAATACATAAAATATTTTAGGGATAAACATTTGGCCCAATAAAATTTTAATTTATGATATAAATTTCTATAAATCTAGGAAAAACTTAGTGAATATTACTTTTCCATATACATATTTGTTTTTGTAATCCACATAAACCAACAAAGATGCAATTTCAGGGGACATGAACCCTCCTTGATCATTAAATCGCCCATTTAAAACCCAATTAAATATCTTAGATATTATTATTCATTAAATCCCTCATATCCAAATAGACTAACCTTGGTATACATTGATGGTAAATATAATGTGTATTTGGCCTACTTATACTCTTCAAGGAATATAGGTCCAGGAGGAAATCAAATAATCTATTTTTTATCTAATTGGTTATCTATGAAATAAAGTGATGATATATATATTTTGTATAAATATCATAAATATCCATATGGGATACATAATTTATTGATAATAGATTGATTCGACTTTTCATTATTAACTCATGTATTTTAAGATTATAATTTTTCAAACCTGGTTACATGTAATGATGAAATGAATTCTATTTTTGTAATATTTCCCATTGGTTTTCATGAGTTTTCAAGGATTATTTATCAAATTGATATAAATTCAATAAGTCTAGAATTCCATTGAGATAATATAAATATATTATTTATTTTGGAATACAACAAATAAAAACTATATCCTAGAGTATTTTATTTATGGTTAATAGAAACAATGAAAGAATATGATGGATTAAACTAACATGATAAGGCATGCTCAATTGACCCCTAAAGTTGGATCATTTATTACTATGAGCCACTAATGATGTGATTTAATTCATCTAACCTTATGAACTAAAAATATTCACCAAGACACAATGCTGAATCATTTGAAACAAAATATGTCATTTATTTCTAACTTTCCTTATCCAAAAACTCCTCCTCCTCCACTACTTTCTCAGTCATGAGAAAATCAAAGAGATAGTCCACTTGGACTCTCCATTCCACGATCAAGGGTTTTTGTTTTATTGTGGCCACTATACAATGAGATGCTTCTTGGAGAACTATAATCTTGATATATATATAGATGGATAGAAAATATATTATTGAATGTTCTGATTGGATCACCAACACTCATACCCTTATGATAATCACATTATCCACACCAATATAGATTAAAAAGTAAACAAACCCTCTATATCATTGGGAGGTGGATATGTGTTCAAAATGGTATAATTGACTATAAATCTTATTGAGAGGGGTCTCACATATATGCCTCTAAATGTTACCCCACACCCACTACTATGTATTTCCAATAAAATGAGGTATAATTTAGGTATAAATTAGATTCAATCATAATAATAAATATATAATATGGAAAATATCACTTAGGGACAGTCTTACCTTAATATTTCTCAACTTAGATGTCCTAAGACTAATTGATTCCCTTATGATATATGTTGGTTGAGATTACAGAGTAAATGCCTATTGAGTTTCTAAGGTTTATGGTAGGACCATTTAAATTGAAACAAAAGATGTGTTAGTTGTTAATCTTGGAAATAAAATGAGTTAAATATTGATTTTCACCTTCAATTTTTAAAGGGTTTACTTCTCTAACCACCATTGTTTCCTCAGGTTGTACTGGTGGTAAAAAAAATTAGATATTCCCTTGTATAAGATCATTACGATCCACATACACTCCTATAATCACATATCACTCTACTAGAAGGAATTATTCAGAGGATAATCCATGATTTAATGTTATTTTTCATGATTAATGGAGATTCTCACATAAAAACTAAGAAAACATGAGTTAAAAAAGGAGAAAAATTTCATCTATAGGATATGAAAATAAACTATATTCTTCTTTATACTAATGATAAGTACAATGATAGTAGATTATACATGTTACAATACATCCCAAATAACAACCATGAAATCATATACCAGTTATAGCTAGGTTTTCATATCAGCTGATATGTTCAAATCCATGCCTAATTCTATCCTTTCATGAACATTATCAACAAATATCAAGATTTATGGTTTTACAAGGAGGACATGAGTTTCTTAATCTTAGAAAACATAAAATTTTTACACTAAATGGATTGAATAACCATTTTAGAAAATATATATGTTATCATCGGTGGCTAAAGGATACCCAAAGGACTCATGATTACAAGAATCACCTTCCAGTCCTAATCACATGAAAAGTTCTAATTCAGTAAATATTTCTTTAGAAGGATATAATAATAAAGTTTCTATAAGTGTAATCAGATATAACTCCATTAGATTATAAGTCATAACCCTTAGTTGTACCCTTTAACTGGGTAAATGGATCTCCTCATCCCTATTACTTGAGGCAAATTACGATATGATCAATGTACCTCATGGATAATACTTAAGAGATTTATAATGTGAGAGTTTTTCCTCACAATACTCTAAAAATTTATATAGTTGGGCCAACTATGATGTTTATAATAACTGGTGAAGCATAAATAATTTCAACACTATTAATATAGCTGGAAGGATTTAAACAACACCTTCCTTTTCCACAGTATATCATACCTATATGGAATTATCGTAATCATACTCATAACTTTCATCATAATCATTTTCACCATTATTTTCAATACTACTGATAGATTTAGCTACTATCAGTCTGAGTTTTCATGTTGACTAAAAGACAAGAAACTTATGTATGTGAATGAAAACCTCAAAATCCTTAGCAAAAGTTCCCACCTCATCAGGACAGTTCTCACAACTAATTATAGATGGTTAATATATTTTTCAAGATATTTTAATTTGGAATCATATACTTGTAGATAATACCATATCTATTTTATACATGGAACACTCATACTAGCATCCCAAAGCATTGTGAATCTAAAAAATAATAACTAATAGTTATAATGATAAATGAGTTGATTCCCCTATATAGGAAGATTGGTATAAATTTATTAGACTATTTTTTGTTATATCATCATCTTGGTATATTTTGATTGCATTCTTATTAGGTCATCTCTTACACAATTACCTCTCTTTCTCCTATTCACCCTTAGATTTTGTAGGAACTCTAAATTAATACACAAAGCCCTCTAGGATACCATATGGGTATGACCTAATCATGGTTTTAGTATATTAAGTTGATATCTTGATTATATCCTTATTTAGTAAAAAAGTGACCTACAGACACCTATCTTCTTTTGTACGAATCATCCATAATTGAACAATAACCATGGGATTTCACTCAGTATGGATGCTTCAGGGTGGACCAGGTCATGAATTATATACATAATGGAATGGATGACGAAATATACAAGGTGTATAGGCTTCTTAGATGGTCTCTTAATCGATACTATATTATAGTATTCCCTTTTGTATCATAATGAGATAATAGCTCTACTTGATCATTCCATTCATATTTTTTATGATTATATTAGTTATATATCATTATGTCATCAATAAAAATAAATTATAGAAGTTTAATATATTGGTAACATATTTACATTCTAGTGATTCAATATCTCTTAAATAATTATTTAATGATATGTATTGAATCAAAAAACAAATATAGTCCAATAATTGATGAAATCATAGCCCCACGTGTGATTTTTGATCCAATCCCATAACACTTAAAAAGGTACAACCATCCTGAATGGGGCCTTCCCTCTATTTAATTTTCAAATATATCGATATAAATTTTCCAATATCGTTATGAATAAGTTGATCAATATGATGATTTCTAGTTATTCCTCCATTTTTAATGTATTAGTCCTTTCTATATGTATTCATACATTCACTAAAAATATTTTTATTCTTACGAACAACCTGAGGAACACCATTGAGAGAACTAACTATTTTACTCTATGGATGTGTTCCCAACCCCCCCCCCCCCCCTCATTTTAATGGACCTCATTTATATATTTATAATATATATAAAATGATATGAATGTTTTATGGGATAGAAAACGTTATGACTAATTTTTCATCAGCCCTTGAACAATTGACTAGATGAAGGTTTTGAACCATGAACTAAGGGTAATTTCAGTATGTATATGAAGCTCCTTCCCATTAAGATCCATCCCCAGTCGTAGTAACTCCCTCATAAGTGGGGGAGTCTTATCTTCATTATCCCTTGAAAATTTATTATAGATAAACTAATCTTAAATTACCCCCAATATCATAGGCACAATGATCTTACGCACATAACATATGCTAATTCTAGCCATTCTAAGCATCAGATGAAAATTGGTAGTATTGTTACTCCATCATCCCATTAGTTCATGTATGATCTTCATATTATGATGATAAAATTACTATGAAATATAAATGAATTTATATATTCCAATCACATATATATATATATCTATCAAAATTGACACAAATTTGGTATATTTTATTGAGATTCCCAAAATCAATTCTGAAGCCACCCTATTGTAGAGTTTCTAGAATGATTTTATCCCTATATATAGTTTATAAGTCCCTATAAATAATTTATGATTAGTTATTGGTCTCTAGTTCTAGAATATAAATCGCTCTTTGAGATTTTGAAGTTATAACTAAGGACATGTCATCTCCAATATAAGACTCCTTATTGAAGAACCAGAGTACAGAAAAGTTTCTTGATATTCTTATTGTAGGGGGTTAATTAATAAATTGAATTATTCTCACATGGATTAGGTCTTGGAATATTTATATTGTCCAAAAACCCAAATCCATAAAGTAGTAACCTTATCTATTTTATATAATTACTAAAAGTTGGTCCCATTATATTTTAGAGAACTAGATTTCTTATACTAATAATGAATAGCCTATATTTTTTCTACTTCTATAAATGAACAAATGATGATAATCAGTAGTTCAGTAGTTTTAGAAAACATAATTGGTCAACAAAAAGGCATAACATTTTTTTACAATGTATAGAATTCCAAATAAAACATGTGAGGAGGGAACATCATATATGTTATTTTTAGTTAGAAAACCCCCTCTAAAATTATTTATAGCGGGGATGATACTTTTAAATATGATACAATTTCCTAATCTATAAAAATCATGCAAAATTATTTTATAGGGAAGTATGATGTAGTTCATGAGAATGAGTCTTATATGGAAGAAGAGAACTCTTGAGAATATTATATTATTTTTAAATGTGATAAATATAGGTTCATACAACCAAATATATAGGGGTTGGGGGGAATTTCTCTCCTCCACTTTATATAGACCCCACAAATTTTAAACAAAATAGCTAGTCATTATAATAAATTTGATTCTATTTATTCCAAAAGGTTCCAATTCAAGGTGGGGGGGGGGGGTCAAGTTGTTTTTTAAATGTAATAAAAACTTTTTCATGGAGATCAAAATATAATAAAAAAATATTACATTTAATATAAATGTTGAGGATATCCATGAATAACTAGTGGTATCACTTAAAAATGACATGAAGGGTGAGCCATTTGCGAAAAAGGAAAAAATACCTTGTGGACACTATATTTATTAATAGTCAGGTGATTTGTTTACTAAATTGAGGTAAAGTTACTTTTTAGAAACAAATATTATTTTAATTCAGGAGTGGAGTTTGTGGGAGAATTTTCATTTCTCAAAGTGAGGCAATCATATACTATAGCTAGTAATATTTTATGTGTTCCAGTAGTTCCCTTAGATCTTTTCAAGGTGTGAACATGTTTAAGGATCAATGAAACCTTGTATAATATGTATTAATTATGGGTCTCAAGGATCTATGAGTTCGAGTGCAATGTCAAGGGTTTTAAGGCATGGAAAACCAAGATTTTGAGTTTCAACCTAGGGTACATGGTTAGTTCTAACCTTATACCCCAACGATGGATCCTAAAATTTATAGATGCATTATTCTTAAACAATGTGTGGGGATCTATGAAACCATGTGAATTCCTATAGAAAGTTTTACTGGTATGGAACATAGTTGGTTCATTGTTTGTAAAAATGTGTGTTGTAACCATGAGGAATTGCATATTCTAGATAGTCATGAAAGAACTGTCGGTGCACAATTAGTCAGGTCCTGCAACCAAGATGTGAATCCCTTTACAAAGTTTAAAAATAAAAAATATTCCCCTAAAAACATTAACTATTTTAACCCAATTTTGAGCTCCTTCTTGTCCAGAACCTCTAATTACTCATTCCCCTCTCCCCCTTGAATATTAGTAGTTCTCCATTGATTATTTACAATTTATAGTGTCATCCATTTTGATTTAAGGCTCATTATATATCTCTACCTCCTTATTATTATTCTCTCACTTCTATTTTCTTTCATGAGTGTTCTTCTTGTTAAATAAAAAATGTCCTATTTGTAGAGGTTTTGTTAGGTTTATTGATTTCTCCTATTTTAGTCCAAAATAAAGAAAAATATCTATTAAGTGTACTCCTATATATCTAGGGTTGATGGTCCCTTTGAATAACCCATAGTCTTCACTTATTTTCTAAGTGTGTTGGTAGTTAATCCATGTCATCTTCACCATACACTGACTTAGTTTTAATTAATTAATAATTATAAGTTTTCTCACTTAAATTAACCTTTTAATATTCTTTAGAATCTAATAAAGTGGTGATACCATGTGATGAAACTTATTTTTAGCTTAACCATGAAATTGGATAATGTTTTGGTGGGATATTTTTATAAAATTTATTACATCACACCAATGGAAATGGTACTAGCTAAATTCCAACCATAATGGACTGCACTAATTAAATATGTAATTATACTAAATGTTTTAAGGTAAAATTAATACTTGGATAATTGTTTGTGAAATTTTATTTCACAGAAATATATAATTATGGGGATGAAATCTTGAGGTCCAATATCATTTCGCCAATCCCGGCACTAATCCATGGTCCGAGGTGGAGGAATGTTACTATGTGATCTCAAATCATTTTTTCTTTGTATTACTATATGGAAATGGAAGATATGACATTGGGAATGTGTTGGGGATTGGTAATGTGATCATTTTTAAGAGTATATTACCCATGTATGAGGGAAATACAAAACTCCAAGGATGGGATTGTGGTGATTGATATCAATTTTTACAGTTGAATGATTTTATACCTTGAGGGGTGGAATTAATTTTCACTATGATTCGTTATTGGGAATTTTCTCTCTTAGGATAATATGGAAAGAGAGAGTGTGTTCATTATAAATCATTATAGGATCATAGGGTTTCACATGACATGTATAATTATAGAGATGTTATATTTAGATAAAATATATATCATAATATATGGTTTTTATTTATTGGGGATCACATCTTCTTATGGTTTATATTTTAACTACGACTATACTTATCAAATTTATATATGCCTATGATTTATACTTACTATTGGTGAAGATGGTGTTGGTCCCTTAATATTTTAGCAGCATGTTATATATAATTTTCCCATAAAATAATATTGTTTCATTTTACTTGGCCAATTACCTAGTTGATTCCTTAAAATATGGTAAGATATAAATGGAAATTTAAATAATGTTTTGGGTTAAATAATTTTTAAGTAAGCATCCTATAATGTGTTTTCCCTCATATCTTACGAATGGAACCATATCTGGCTAAGCCTTAGAAATTAAAATTTATAATGGGATCCAATAACATAATGAATAATGGGAAAGTTTTCTATAAAATTTTACTAAATAATAAAAATATCAAAGGTTGATCCCTTGAAAAGAATAAATATTAATGGGATATTAAAAGGATAAAATTTGAATCGTATGTTGGAAATACTAGTTCTATTACCTTTTTGAAAATAAAAAAATTTGGGAATATTAGAATTTGATAGCTTGGTAAGAATTTTTTTATTGGAATTGAAACAAGTTTTCTAAATCAGTGATGAAGGAAATGGAATGAGTAACTTATGTAAGTAATATAATCCCTTTATAAATTTTCAAACATATATCTTATGAGTTTTGACGTGTATCTTTGAGTAGTGGGAGGGGATCTATGGAGCACCCTTGTTGTTCCCTGATATATATGGTTCTGATCTTGGTATGGGTGGTTGGGCTGTAAGAGTGGTCATGTTCTAATGCAGATCTTTGTTGTGTGTGTCTTGAGTCTAGGTTTTGGGTTTTGAGGATAGATTTTGAGCTCCATTTTTGAGTCTTTAGTTTTGTTTTTTATTGGATTTTGGGGTGTTATTTTGTTTTTCTCGTTAGAGTTGTGACCAATGGTTATATGAGAGAGATTTGTGTTTTTATATGAAACTCGAGGATTCGTGCATCGAATATTGATCATAAAGGTAGTAAAAAGAGATTCTAGACTTAATTTAATGATATTTGTATGTGGGTAGTGCTACCAAGTGTGCAGTTTAGGCATTTCATAAGCCTTAGTTCCTTAGATAAGAAAATATTTTCTATTCCATTGGTATTAAAGTTACATATGTGAGAGTAGAGTTGTTAATATTCCAAGACCTATCATTCATTGGTTTTCTTTCCAGTAAGATGGTTGTTTATGATCCTTAATGGTTATGTAGAATTTTTACTATAATGGGTAAGTGGTTTGATTTCATATCTAATCATGGGAAGTTCTCAGGGTTTATAAAAATACTCATGTAATATTTATTCCCTGAATTATAGAGCACTAAGAGTGCCGGAGCCTTTGGTAATTCATTTGGCCTTATAGGGAAGGGCTTGATAAAAACTCAACCATTCCATACTTGAGGTTTCCTCGAGTACTTGTAGGAACAAGAAGGAACTTTTATCTTTGAAATGACATCTAGTGACAAGATATTATGCGGTTAAACCTGGTATAAGTGATATGTGCTAATAGAGCTCCAATATTATGGGGATGGCATGTGAGATATGCATGGTCAATGGTTATGGTGTGTAATCCTAGAATAATTGTGTTACAACCCTATGGACCATGAGTTAGGGTCCCTTAATGATCATAGATGGGTGTGTGACCCTTGGGTTTTGATAGAAACTAGTTGTTCAGGAACAAAGTCCCACTGGTTCTGATTGACATATAGTGTTGCGAGTTGGGATTCATTCAGTAAATCTCATGCGAGGTGGCGGTTTTAGTGCCATGGTTGATGTTAAATCATGAATTCTTTGTGATATTACTAGAACTTAGTGAGTTTGGTTTTAGGTCCCTCTCATTGGAGGTGATAAGAATAATTTTGTGGATGCATTCAAACATGATATCCCAGAGCATGAATTAGGGAGTTGAGACACTAAGTTTAGGGTGTACCTATCTCAGTTGATAGATGTATTATTGGATTCCATGGGATATATTATTGTGATGGTTGAGTTGTCATATTGATTCTCATATATTCGTGGAATGACCAAGTGTAGCTATTATTTTGTGTTATGGGTAGGATGAGGGCCCAAGAGATAGGTTTTTTGAACTAGTGAAGTGATGATAGAGGTACTCCTATAGTGGGGAGTGCCTTATTGATCATGAATGAATAACCCTCATGCGGTAATAGCCATGGTTATGTCCATATGGATGGTATATGGTCAATATAATGTTAATGATAATATAGTGTGAGTTGGTATGGAGGGGAGTGAGTGATTATAATACAACAATGTGTGAGTTTTATGATAATGGTAGAACACTTGGAGTTAGATTGGGATATGATGTGCTTATTAAAACATTTATGCATTACTAAAAATTAAAGAACAATGACCAAGAATTTTGGTGGTTTTTTATGGTTTAAGTCTAGTTTTTGGGAATAAATCTACATGGATCAACTATTGGGGTTCACTTAGAAGAGTTTGTAGTATGGTGAAAATCATTTCTGAAACATCAAATGTGATTCTAAAAGTGTATTTAAAGTTTCAAATGGACCTTATATGTGATTTCTATTTATTGGGGATTATCTATAGGTGTTTTTATATTTTTGAACTCATTAGGGAGTCATAAAATCATTCATGGGTTCTTGGATACAATGTGATGGAAGTTATACACAATATATTGATAAACCATTGAGACCTCATTCGGTATGTGATTTTGAGAGTGCGAACACTAAGACTTGGTATCAACAATTTTAAGAAATGTATTATGGTGGGTATCACCATGGAATTAGAAATTTATCAATTAATCATTCCATGATTCGTCAAGATCAATTAGCATAGTGAGACCCGATTTAGTTGTGAACATATATTGGGTGTCGGTGAGGCTAATATTGGTTGAGTATGCAAGTCACATGGTGTTTAACAAGGTCTTACACCGTGAAATGTGGTTTTAGTGGATCCTCCATGTTATAGGGGTGCCAGACAGACCTCATTTTTAATTTTTACTCTCATGGTATGAGTAGAAATATGGAATATCAAAAGTTAGTTGGTTGTGGATATCAGGTAAGAGTGTGCCAGATGATCGGAAAATGTAAAAGGTGGCATGTTAAGGATCCTAGATGGAGGTGGTTATCATTCGATTATATTGATCAAGTATGGACGAATAGGCTATATCAATTTATGGGATTTCACTGAGAGTGGGTTTTCATTGGTGAAATAGTTTTGGCGAGTTCATCATGACCATAACCCATGGATTTCATGATTTTGTTTTCTATTTTGACACTCATTGAAGATCATTAGTACAAATTGAGGATGAGTTTTCATATGGTGGGGAGTTTTAGTCCCCTGAAATATCTTATTGGTAAAAACTAGTTTTAGTATCATTTAATCCTCATATAATATGTCTTAATTAGGTTTATCACGGGTCTATGGATTTAGGTGGAATCTTAGAGGTTTCAGGGCTAAGAAATACAGGTTTTGGAGTTTCAGCTAAGGGTACATGGTTAGTATTAATTTTATCCCAATTGTGTTACCAAAAATATATAGGTGCAAGATTTATAAATAATGCATGGGGCTATAAGAAAACATGTGAATTTATATAAAAAATTATAGAGGCATGTCACACTATTTCTAAAACCACAAACTATAATTGTGTGAGTTGTTATATTTTGGACAATGAGGAAAACATGGTTGGGACATAGTTATTAAAAACATGTGACCAAATTTTTATCCCCTTTAAAAAATAGAAAAAAAATAACTTCTAACCATTATTTATTTTTACCCAATTTTGGATCCTTCTTATCTAGAACCAACATTTTCTTGTTCCCCTCTCTCCCCCCATGAATTTTGGTGGTTCTCACTTGATTCTTCCCAATTTATAGTTCCATAACTTTTTATTGATGCCTCATGGAATATCTCTACCACATCATGATTCATCTATCATTTTTCTATATTATTAAGAGTGTTCTTGTTGTTAAATCTAAAATTCCCTATTTTAAAGTTTTTTGTCTGGTTTCTCAATTTCTCCCATTTTAGAAAAAATCAGAGGCATGAATATGATGAGTGGACTCATCTTGAACTATGGTCGGAGGTCCATTTTGAATAACCTATAATATTTCCCATTTTATAAGTGTGTGGGTAGTGAGACAATTTTATATTCATCATACTTTGGTCTCATTTGAATTAAATATTTATCTATATGTTTTCCCACTTAAATTCCTCTTTAAATATTCTTTTAACTCTAGTAAAGAGGTGATACCATGTGATGAACCCTAGCATCCTCTTGAATATGAAACATGATAATGTTTTGGTGGATCTTATTTTATAAAATTAATTTTATAACACCAACGTATATGGACCTATTTTAACTCCTACATTAATTTCATGGATTAATTAAATGATTAATTACGTTAAATGGTTGAAGGTAAAATTATGACTTTAATCAATGGATGGGAAATATAATTTCACAATAATAAATAATTATTCTTGGAATTAACCCTTGGTTAGGTATTAATGAAATTGAAAACATAAAGGGTTAATAAAGGTTTGGAAATTAGTTTGATATTTTTGAAATTAAATAGTAAGTGAAAATGAGTATTTTGGAGGTGAAATGGTTAAAGGGTATGGTTGGGAATTTATTTAATTTTTTTTGAGAACTTATTATGCTAGGTTTATATTGAGTGTAATTTATTAATCATTTGATACATAATTATATATGAAAAGTGGATTTATAAATGTTAAATGAATTGGTACAATACTTGTAATAATTAGTTTTTTTATGTTTTCATTAATAATAGGTGTTATTTTTGAATTATTTATAATGTTGTAATACTTATAGTTTTTTGGGTTGTGATGGTTAAACCTAGGGTGAACATGGTCCCTAGGTGGATGTTCATATGATGGTTAAATCTGGGGTGAAAAGGTCCCACATGTGGAAGCTTAGTGTGTGGTAAAACCAAGGGTAAAAATAGCATCTGGGTGTATTTTTAGATAATGATCAGACCATGGGTGAAAATAGCCCTTTGGTGGACATAGGGGTCATGTGGATGGGTATATTAACCCTGAGTTCTAGTTTGGACCAAGGATGGGTATGTTACCCTTGTTTAAGAGAATGGTTGTCATGGTCGGCACAACATGCTCTGAGACACCATAGAACTGGCTGAAGTATTTATGTAACATTACCAGAGTGATTTTCCCCCTAGGATCCAAACTTTTTATTCTTTAAAATTTTAATGTTTTATCATATTTTTTTGTATTTTTTTATCTTGATCACTTCTACATGAACCTGGTTTATGGACCAGTTATTTTAGGGACACTGTAGGTGATAAACTACTGAGTTGTAAGAACACCCTAATTAGTCTATTGTTGGGTAGACAAGTCTATGTTACTCATGTTGTTGATAGGTATAGAATTGAATAGGTTCCAAATATTATGGATTTTCTGGAATTATAGGAGTGGATTTGGTCAATGAAACTAGGCCATCACTCGGGACTAGTTGGTTTGAGTTTATTTTGTCTTCATTTTCTTATATATAATATACGTACTTGATCTCCCTATGAGGGATAAACAATGGCATGTATAATATTTCATCTGTCATGGATTATGGTTCTATGCATGTTTATTTATTTATTTATTTGTTTATTAGAACTTATTACTGTTGTGATGTTGTACTGGATGATTGGTAATGTTCTGCTTGTTTATGCTATTATTGAAACAATGAATAGAGGGTATATTATCTACAATGTTTCTATTTAGACCCTCAATACTAATAAAAAACATATGATATATGGGGAGGAATACCTGAGGAGGTCCAATATCATTCCACAAGTTTAGGAGCCGCTCTGTTGTCTGGGGAAACATGATATTATAGTCCACCTCCACATTTTTAGAAATTAAGTAGTGGCTCTATGACGCGATGAACAAAATTATGTGATGGTAGTTAAGTATATACTAGATAGTATATTTGGTCATTAAATAAGACCCTTGACATGAATTAAAAAATACATAGAGTATTTTATAGCTAGGAGTTTAAATAAAATTTCATCATTATTGAGTGATTCCTTTTCTAGATAGTATTTAGAGAAAAATTACATTTGTTAGACTCAAAATCCTTGTTCAGAGAGAGATAAAGTCCACCAAATAGGATATTTTTTTCCATTTTTCTATCACATAAAAAATTATTGGGACTCTCTATATAAAAATATTTTTAGACCGTGCCATATAAATCCTTACCCCTTGATTATTTTATGGACCAACCTGATCCATATATATCATTCATTGAGAGCTACAACCACATAAAACTAATACGATGGAAACCCTAAATTTCTATCCATGCTTGTGGACCCCACTAGTTTGTATAAAAAAAATCTTATAGGGTTTAAGGGAAACTTGAAGTGGGGTATTCCATATTTAAAATGGTTTATCTTTTTATTATATTTTAAAATGTGTGTCCATTTAATGAAATATCCTTTCTATGTTCTCATATAATGTTGGTTTAGTCTCTAAAAGTTTCATCCTTCTCCAGCCATCAAAGCTAGGATTGGACACATCATTCACCTTACGTTATCAACTTGGTTAACTTTAATTCTTCTACATTAATGGCTCATAATGCCTTTTTCATATATTTTATCAATATAAAACCCGAATAATCATAATCTATTGAGGATACTTCCAAAACCACTCAATCTACAAGAATCGTTCAATATCCACATTCATGTGTTCCCTTCTATCATATATTCCCTTAATAATGGGAACCTCTAAGTTTTCCTATAAAAAATTCCTTATAAAATAGCTTGTAATGTATTCCCCTGATATCTAGGGTCCCTATCCTTTAGAAAAAAACACAACTCTTCATATCCCAAGACAATCATCCTAGCCACAAGATATAATCCCCAAGTCTCTTTAGTATCCAGTAATTCTACCAAGCATAGTTAATAATCCAGGAAGAACCAAACAAGCTGCCAATCTAGTGTACACCCTAAACATCTTTTACTTGTTTTCATCATCAATGTGTCTAGTCATATTTCCTTGTATTGTTACCAATAGACACGAGACAAAACAAATGGGAATCTAACCTATTATAGGACCCGATCTACCTCTACTTGATTCATCATCCAGGATAAACCAAAAAGAGAATATCATGTGTAAATCTAACTCTAAACATTATGGGAACTTTTTCCTAATATACCATAAAATATTAATTTAATCTACTAAAAAATATCCCTCATCGTATGAACTTAAAATACAAGACCACATTTTCCTATACAAATGAAATAAATATAAAATTCATCGATCCAAGATAAACTATCTTAAAAAGATCATAATCGATCATGGTCACATGACCTTAAAAGGAACCACTATTGTCATTTTCAAAAGTTTTTAAAATGAATTATGTGCATCCTAAAATGACACTGAACAATGTGAGGTTTTATTAACTTCATAATGATATATATGTACCCTTCTCTAATCCATATTTTTTACCCTCTTTTCCTTCGATTTCCCTAAGCCTGAAAGTTCTTTAATGTTTCGACATATACCCACAACTGTTGATTTCATCTTCAGAATTCACAGTCGCTTCCTTTATTCTACACCAGACCTTGATCGCACACTTAAAACATCACCATACATCAGTGGATCTCTTCAACCACCTGATCTTTTCTTTATGGGTTCTATAAGAACATGCAACGATATGAATTCCTGATAACAAACACATCATGAATTGGTTCACATATAAGGATGACATGTTCCATGCCTGGTCGAGCTCACCCCACACCTATGATGAATTGAGTGTTATATACTTCAAATGGTCATAAGATTTCTATATGAAGAGTGATTCCTAAAAAAATAGTGGTCTGGTTAATATTTCCAAAACTTCCACTCCCATTTTAAAAACCTTCAATCCATCGCATGCTAGGTAATTTGGTAGGGCACTACCATTGTTTGAATAGTAGGACTAGGGTGGTTTGTCACCCAATTTCTCTAAGGGTTTGTGTAGAATTTGGTGTTTAAAAACCTCCTGTTAAATATTTATTGATTAATGTGGGTGAGGAGTTTAGGTACAAGTTTTTTTTTGTGTTTGAGTACTGGTTACCGTTCTGTTCGTTGTGTAAGAAATTGGGGCACAACATGAAGCTATAAAGGTGCAAGGGGTTGACAGGTACTTAATTGACTCGATCTTCGGTTTATACCTCTACTGGAAAGATCCTGGATATGGGTTTCCATGAATCATCTGAGGGATGTGAATGTTATATTTGTAATGCATGCCAGGCTACTGGCAGTGTTATTGTGGATGTTGCAAGGAAATAGAAACATGAAGTGGTGAAACCATCTAATCCTAAGGTAACTAAAATTTCTAATATGATGAAATAAGATTCAGTAGGTCCTTTAGAGGTAAATGAGAGTGTAGGGGACTCTTATTTTTGTGTAATGGTGGATTCTAATTTGAATGTTCATAATTATAATGTTAACCATGGATTGTAAGTCTAAATTTAAAAGCAAGGAATGATGGTGCTGGGTTGTGTGTTGACCCTGACCAAGATAGCGCTGCTAGAGAGGTCTAATTGGATCTGTGTAATGTTGTTGTGGAAAAAGATCTAGGATGTGATTTTCAAGCTACTTGGGAGGGGGTTTTAGAGGGAAGGACTCATAGTAGTTCCATGCTCAAGGAGGGATATCAGGGGTATGTATAAGATGTGGTTAAACATGACACATTTGGATATTTAGGGGGTTCTAATTCAATGGCTAGACATTCGGTTCAATTAGACAAAAAATTTAAAGGACTAGCTGAAGAAGGATTGAATATTGGTCAATATGACTCGCTCTAGGCCAAGGTTCCTAATGGTCAGGCCTGCGAGAATGAATCCAGTAAAGATGGTTCCATATTTTTGGTAGGCGATAGGCCTTTGAGCCCAAGGAGAAACAAGAGCCATTTGGGAATTTGTAAATGGCATAAGGATTACTTCTCCTTACCTCTTCCAATGGAGACACAATAAATAATGAAATTTAAATCTAAGAAGATGGATAGTGAAGTCTTTTCTAGAGGAATTTAGGTGGTGTTTTTAAGGAATCCATGGAATTTCTCTTGAGCTTGGAAGAAGAAGTTGTTGAACAAGTTTTTTTAAGCAATTCAATTGAAGAGGAAGCTTCTAAAATGATGGGTAGGGATTTGGGGGTGGATCTCATTGAAGATAAATATAAATGGATCAACAATAAAAACTTGATTCTTATTGGGGGATTCAATAATGGGAAGATCATCCTTGAGGAGTACATCCAGTCCTGGGACAAGTTGACCTTACGGTTTGAAGTTCTGATAATTGGTGAACCAAACCTTCAGGTAACCAATATCTCTTGGAAATTTCTTAGGGAGACTAATTCTGGTAGACTTAAATTGTTTTTAATGATTATGTTATTTCCTTTTGTGGTTGAATGCATGGTTTCTCACTTTTTCCTTTAAAGTGTTTGAAATAATAGAAATTTAATTTTCAATCAGATATCATGAACCAATATCCACCATAAATATAAAGAGTAAAATAAACAATAAACAACATGTATACAAATAATAAGAACATGATACAATGTAACTAATACAATAGAACCCATGATAGTACAATATGAACTCATATAATGTAATAATATGGTATAGCTAAAAAACTAGAAACAACTGACATATCCCTAGAAGGTGACATCCCAAAAGATGACAGTATTATAGTGGAAACCTTAATAAATTCTGTTATATTATCCATCCAAATCTACCATAATATCCAGGAATCACAACCATCTATCTATCACATTTGTATATATGTATATACCCAATGCAAACAATTAACATTCATGCATTTAGGGGTGAGTATAACAACAACTAGTTTGGACATCTCAAGTAATGAAATATCCAAAATACATATCTTGTCAAAATTCATAATTCACCAAAATTGTAGACAACTCTCTCCCAGTATGTCTTTAACAACATATATATAAATTTATTTGAACCTTAACAAGATACTCAAATCTCCCTTATATAATTCTCCCAAAATTATATTGATTACTTATACAACATATCAAAAAGAAGAAACTTTTCAAAAAAAATCATTATAGATTCCCAACAAATTAATTTACCATTGATGCACTAATTGAGAGATAATGGAAGAACTACATGTCTCCATCTATCTCTAAATAAGTAGAGGAAATAAATATCTCTAATAATGTTAAATTTAATAAAGGAAAAACACATATCCATAGGAGGAAATACACTTTTTTTATTGTAGTGGATTCATGTTATGATTTCATAAGAATTACAAATCTAATAGAATAAAACATTATATTAGTATACTATATGAAATCAAGATATCTAGGAAATACTACAAATACCCCTTTTATCAGCACTAAAAAAGGCCATTAACAGCATTAGAAAAGCGCGGTTAAATCCGGCAAAGATAAAGGGGGGGGGGGTCTCCTTTATCAGTGCTCTAAAAAGCGCTGATAAAGACCCCTTTTATCAACGCTAAAAAAGCACTGATAAAAGCGGTCCTTTATCAGTGCTAAAACAAATCGCTGATAAAAGGGTCCTTTATCAGTGCTTCCTTTTTAGCAATGATAAAGGACCCCTTTTATCAATGATTTATTTAGCACTGATAAAAGTTAAAAAAATTAAAAAAAATAATAAAAAAATAAAAAAATCCTACCAATCGGGGGGGATTTTATAGCGATTGAGCCCCCCTTTTACAGCGGTTTTCCACCCCCATCCAGTGCCCACACGCACCCCTCCACCTTTTATTAGCACTAGCTCCCATATTTCCCAACGCACGCGTGCTCCTGACTCCACCAGGTTTTGAACTCGAGACCTCCCCCCCTGCACGCCTAAGCCCTTACCACTCCTCTATTTTGATTTTTTCCATTTCATGATATCTCTATTTATATATATATATTTAGTTATATTTATTTGTATAGTAATATATATTTATATTAATATATATATAGTTATATTAATATATATATAGTGATATTAATATATATATTTATAGTTATATTAATATATATATATGTAGTTATATTAATATATATATATATATAGTTAGATTAATATATAGGTATATCAATATTTATATATTTGTATTTTAAATAAAATTGATATTAGTTATTATTTAGATAAAGCTAATACATTTTATATGTAAATATAATTTATTATTTATATTTATAATTAAATTTTTATGTGTTAATATATAAAAAATATGTATATATTGTTATATATTTGATTATAAATAGAAGTGAATTATAAAAAATGATAAAATTTCAAAGACATAATATCAATATGAATTTAATAACTTGGAATAAATTCAGTCCCCACAAAAAAAATCCAATAATACCCCCTTAAACGAGGCTGGAAATCCACAAAATGTTAGAAAATCGAGGTATCCAGACTAAAAACTCAGTTTTGGAGGCCTTATATGCCTTTTTTGTCATTGAAAAACCTTTACCAATGTCCCCCAGTCACTGCGGTGTAGACCTCATTGCATGCTTCAATTTGATATATGGTAGAGCTCAAACGGACACCCGGATGAGAAGTTATGGTCGTTTGAAGTTCGAGTTGTGTTTTCAACATATTTTGGATCTTTTATTTAATTTTTTTTTTATTTTTTTAGTCTTAAAATTGTTATTAAATGACTATTACTCCATAATAATTAGAAAATTATTAATTAAAAATATTTTTTTACTTTTTTTATAAGCCATTTTCACTATATATATTATATATTAAGTGTAACTGTATATTTATACTTATATAAAATATATTTACAATTATATTTAAAAAATATATATTATATTTATATCAATATAACTATATCTATATATTTAAATATTAATATATATTTTTTAATAATATTTTTTGGATGTAGACCCTTTATCAGCGCTTTAAAAAAAAGAGCTGATAAAGACCCCCCTTTATCAGCACTTTTTTTAGTGCTGATAAAGGGGTACCCTTTAACAGCATGAAAAAAATGTGGTTAAAGGGCGTACCTTTATCAGCGCTAAAAAAAGCACTGATAAATGGGTACCTTTATTAGCGCATTTTTTAGCGCTGATAAAGTTACCCCCCTTTATCAGGGCTTTTTCGTTAGCGCTGATAAAGGGTGGTGTTGGCCTTGCCCCATTTTCTGGTAGTGAGGGTTTTCATTGAATATTTGATAATCACAATACCTAATTAATATATAGGTAATTGAGATATAATCTATGCGTCATTATACACCTTTATCCCTATACTATGGTAAAAAAGGGTTTTCTCTACTTCAGTGAATTACTATGATTTAATTTGAATACCTAGGATGTTTTAGGTACTATACATCTCCACCCACCCTATTTGATGAGTTCTCATATTGTGGACACTATAATAATTACCCATCTCCAGCTTCCATTTATCAGAGATGTTGGAGTAATTACTCATCTCTAACTAACTCCTAGATGTATCTATCTATTCTCAACCCGGATTAGTGGGTGAGTAAGTTTATATACTTATAAATTTTGTCGTTGGTCTCAATGTGGATCAATGGGTTATTTCACTCTAATCCTAAACATGGGGTGAGTTTAATGAAGGTCCATCACCATACTCAAGTTCCATTATTATAAAATTCACACAAGAAAAAACATATCCAAAAATAGTGAGTATACATAATAAATATCCTAATAAAAATCATGGTATCCTCATATCAAATGTATAAGACTTTCCATGTAAGAATCTGGCTACTACATCATCCACAACAAAATCCCCCACCCAATCCAGATGAAGTGAATGATAATCAAAAAAACATATTAAAGATTGTGATAAATTACCCAGCTAACCACATCACCACATTGAATATATTACTTCCCTAATATAAATCCATGTTCGAGCCATCAAAGGCATGTCATGATACTATACAAAGTTAACTGATCATTTCTGAAACACATGAATCCTCATCGCAATGATTCTATGTTACCCTCCTTCATTTCGTTTTCAATATTTACAAAATATTTTTTATTCCATTATTCCACATTCCATGCATTGATATATTGAATAATATTTCAAATACTTATTAATCACCAATAAGGATATAATTATAGGAAACATAATAATATTGATCACCATATCTCATTAGCATCATTTTTTAATTAGGAAGTCACCTTTCATTCATCATAGTTAACATGTCATCATCATTGGACTCATAAAAATTGATTCCCTCATCTTTTAACTTATCAAAAACCCTGTTCATTTAGTTCACTAATCACAACATAGATCCTTTCATTTAACCATAATAGAAATTCATAATTTAATAATTAATTTCACAATTTTTATGATTTTTGTTGATAAGATATAATAAGAACTGTTTAAGGGTATAATGATCTTCATTACTTTGGTGTATCCACCTATCACATACATTGTGTCATCAATGATGAACAACCACCATCTTCCACGGTATTATATCTCCTCTAAGATGTTACTTTGGGATTCTATTTTAAGATAAAAACATCTTCCTAATAATAATTATTACTATTATACAATAATAATATTTCACATAGTAAATTCAGATTTTTTTTCAACTAATCAAATAGACCATGGTCTACTAAACTAAACCAAATCACTAACATAGTTCTTGATAGTCAGTAGGAACAAAGAAAACATCCACTTTATATTGAAAATTTTATTTAATTATAATTATTTTATAATAATAATTTCTAATTTATTTAACAATTTTTTTTTAAATTTCCCACCAAATAATATCAATTTTACCCAAACATGATTTCATTGCATCTAGGGAATAAAGAGGGGTTCAAGTAATGTTTTGATAGTCAAAATCCATATACTTACATGCCCTCACATGTGAGGGTTGATTTATTCTAGTGATGGGGTTTCACTTGGAACCTCCTCATGTGTCAATTCTATGCTAGAAGCTATACCACACCACTCTAGGAAATGTGGACAAATTTTTTGCATCCAATCATAATAAGATTTTTTTGATCATCTAGTCTTGGTAGTGGGAGATCAAGCTCCCGCATGGAAGAATTTTACACATGAGACATCATTAGATTATTGAAATAAAAAATCCATGATTCAAAGGGGGATGCACACCCACATGTAAAACATGTAAATGACATATTTATTTGATCAAAATTATCATATGGCTATTATGACCTCAGGTAATTACTATATTCAGTACAATGTATAGAAAATAAGGTACTATCATTTTCATTTATTCATTCTATCAGAGAGTTAGAATTAAAGGTATTATTATGCATTATAGTTTACAATCATTTCACACACATCAGGTCTTATGGAACCATATAATATTCCCACAGGATATCCAATGGTCTAAATCCACTAGCTACACATCACCACCACCAGTCACCAGAGTCGTTGTCCACTACTACCCATAATGATTTTCTAATGAGGAAAGGTGTCA
Organism: Viscum album; assembly: GCA_963277665.1. Classification (NCBI taxonomy): domain Eukaryota; kingdom Viridiplantae; phylum Streptophyta; class Magnoliopsida; order Santalales; family Viscaceae; genus Viscum; species Viscum album. The sequence goes on from OY728128.1 coordinate 1,150,493,507, forward strand.
AAACTTCACCAAAATTCCACAATAGATAAATCTCAAATCATAGATAAAAATAAAATAAATTTTATATAATAAATTTTTCATTAAGGCACCTAATACTTAGAAATAAGTATAAACAAGTAAAATTTTATCTCTCACTTAATACCTAAACCATTTATCAGATCATCCTCAAATCTACTTTACTAGATTCTTCCTGATCATACCTATACATGGGAATGATGATTTTTATATGATTTTTCCAATATCTCAATAAATATATAAATTTTAAAAAACATAATCATTTTTTCTATATATATTATATCAAGGTCAAAATTAAGTAAATATGGTTTCATTAGAAACATTTGAAGAAAATGAAAAACATATATGAATTTTACAATAATAATTTATGATTTTTTATTGTAAAATAATGAGTGATGTTTTGTGAGTCCAAAATTCTCTATAGGTTTTTAAAAAAATTATTTATCATATGTTGACCAAACTAAGGAAATTAATTTTATCTTAATGTCCTTAATAACATACTAAAATTTCATTTTAAAATTCATTTGTTTAGTTTAAGAATAATGGAGTGTGGATTATAAGTATGAAATTGATGAATAATGATAAATTTATAGTTCAAATAACCATAACTTTTGTTTTGGTCACTCACTCCTCCTTGAATCACCCTTCATGGGTCTCATTATCACTGGCTCTTCTAGGGGATTTAAGTTTTAAGGATGTAGAATTTTGTAAATGTAATTATATTTCTTTAAATAAAATTTAATCATTTAAAGGAATAAAAATATTATTATTATTCAATTTTTTATTAAAAATAATTTTCATTTAAGGCGTAATGATTTTACATCAAATGAAAATTATGTAATGATTACTTTTGGGTAAACACTCCATTCTCGACTCAATGACGCAATCTATTTTACAATATGAGAACCTAATGAAGTTGAACTATTTGATTTACTCCCTTTAATAAAAAATTAACATTTTTTCTCAAAACATAAAAATGTTATAAATTATGACACTCATACACTTTATTTAAATTTAAATAATCCATGATAAACTCAATGCCACAAAAATTATGGTTGGGTTTTGATAATGGGAAAAATAATCCTCTAGTAGAGACCTGGGATATTACATCCACCCTTCAATAAAACTTTTTATACTAAAAAATAAACTAACCATAAAAAATTTTATCCCCACATTAAATATTCATATTATTAGAAAAATTAATACATAAATATAATGGATCATTCATTAATAATTGAATCATATAATCTATTGTCTTTAGATTTTTTTTTTGAATTTCTTATCCCCTACTTCCACTCATCACCAACATTTACTATCCACTCCTGGAAAGATCATCAAGATACCCACCATTAAAGAAATGAAAAACATTTATTATGGAAATATATTTGATCACAACCAATATTTCCCTACTATAATATTTTTGAGTAAGCATATAACTCAAGGTTCATCAATACTCAATGGTGATTGGCTCAATGCATCCATATAATCTAAATTAGAGGTAATCAATAATTAGATATTCTTTTAAAGAATCCCTTAAAAATTTCACCCCTATAAATCCCTACTCCAAGGGTGTATAGTGGTTCCCCCAAAAATCAAGATAGAAATAATAAAGGATATTGTTCGAAAAAAATAGACTAAAATCATTCTCAAAGGAGGGGGTGAATCAGGGAGTATACAAAATTAAATAATTCTCTTTGTTTTGTTTTCTAGGTTGTACATATCTTATACCCAAATTGGAAGGAACACATTCAATGTATCTTTGTCTATAAATCAATCAGGACAAATCATAAATATGAATATAGAAAGTAAATCATAAACAAATACAAGGATTTCTCTTGGTTAACTAGTGAAGGCTCATTCAAGGAGCATACACAAGATGATGTGCTAATGTACTTGAATACACTATCCTGCATTTTAAAATGGTATAAAATTTATCTTATTGTCAATTTGTTCCATGGTTCAGTTCTCATACAATGTTTACAAATTTATCACTATCTATACAAGGGATACTACCACTTCTAGTACTCCATACAATTATTTGGTGATCGAAACATCATTTTATAGACATGAGGGTATCTTCCAAAACAATATGTTTAATTGAATATCTCTACATTATAACTTCATATTAAAGCTAAGTTGTAGAAAAGGTTCATTTACCATTTAATCATAATAAGTATTGATGAGTATGGAAACTCAATGTGAGTGTCAATATGTTTTCTTCCACACCATCAAAATTCCAACACTTCTCCCTTATGATGAATAATTCTACCTCAAAAATATCTTTCTTATATCCTTATTTAATAGATATATGTAGGAGTGTGACTCATATAATATTAAATTATTATTCATTGAATTGAAAAAGATATATCAATGGAATTACTATGTGGATATCATATATTCTTATTCTTAGAACCATATATATAAATATGTTCAGACTCTCAATCTTTTCCATAACTACTACAAGAAATCATCATAAAAACTTTTATACATACAAATTTTGTTTCAATGGATGGGATATATCCTCCTAATTATAATCCTCCATGATCATTCCATGCATACCAGATATTTTAGTGTGGTCATAATAAACTAACTCAACCTCCTACATTCTAGAACAAATCTTCCTCATTTTAAATTCTAACTAAATAAAGTATATATTCTTAAAATAACACATTCATAACATGACAACCTCACTATGAAAATATCTTCTAAATCTACACTATAATCATGTTCAGATATAATTATTTATATAAATATTATTAGTTAATAACTATATCTATGAAATCCACTAAATTTCATATATTCAACTCCTCTGAATATTACGGGGTGATCCTTTAACTATTCTTGATCTACAAACCTGCTACGATGTGACACGTGTCTATGAATTTTCGTATTATCAAAAATATTTTTAAATTGATAATTTATATTTTAATTAATTTATGGATTCATTATCAATCATATTTTATGATTTTTAATAGAAAATAGTTTTATATAGTCCTCAATGTTGACTCAACACCTCAAATAACAAAAGAATGTATTTTACCTATCACCAAAAATATCTTATGTATCCTTTAAAGGGTCTTAATTATCAGTATAAAGATCCACTACTTTAGTAAATTCTCTCTAAGTAAAACACCATATATAAGCTTCACAAAATATAATTTATTATATAGAATATCTTGGAAAATGTTACACTCCAGGAAAAAATATCTTATATATCCTTGTGTGGTTTAACAATTATCTATTTTTATATAATAAAAATCATATCTAAAAACAAAAACCTTACATATAGAAAACCATTCATTTAATAATTTTTTATTTTTAATAATGTAGGATCTTGAATACCAAAAAAAACCATATATATGAAAAGAAACATACATTTAGGACTATTAAATATTTCATAGAAAACAAGATCTTATATATTACAGTGTAGTTAAACAATTTTCTCTCTTTCAACATTCTTTATGATATTAGGAACAATACAAATATATTAGGAATCACTTTGAATTTATTACATATCAGCTAATTGATGTTACATACCACACTATGACCTCTATGAAATTTTTAATTCTAAAAATTTAAGAATATCTTATATATAAATGGAATATATCTAAAGTGTGGGTCTTTTTAAAATTCATGCACACTTATTAACATATTCAAAATTCTATTATGATATTCTAATCTACTCAAAACTCTTCTAGAGACAGATATATCTCCACACACAAAATCATAATCACGTCTCTAATGTCTTACATTCCATGTCCTTAATAATGATATCAAGCTATACTTATTCACAATCACCTCTATATAACTACTTTTATAGCTTAAATTATTTTTCTCCAATGCTATATATATCATTACTGTGCTTCCTAAAAAACCTAAAGGAGTTTCACATGTTTATAGTAACCATCTTAGATTATTTATCCACAACATTATGGATTTTCAGGTTATTTAAATCCTTCCATCACCAATATAAATTGATATCATATCTAATTGGCATTAAAAATAAATCCCAATCACAACCTTTGTTTACAACATTATCCCCATTTGAATTTTTTTATCATTTCTACCATAAATCTAGCACAATATTTTAACTCAATTTATTCCAAAATAATGTATGGATTTATGATGTATTTTTTATCCCCATTTTAAAATAAAATTTAGAGTTATTCATACACAAAATTTTCTTTTCATTCTCTCACCCATTCTTACAGAGTTATATTAGGGTATCTTCTCTACTACACTATACCTTTTTCTATACAAGACTTACTATAGATTATCAATAACCTCTACCAGAGTCATGTCGGGATATTTTTATTAAAATGACTTCTAGAATTATCTATATATTTTCAATATTTATCTTTTTTACCACCCTAAAACCATTCAATTATATCTTAACTACTTGTTGGTTGATATTTTTTTCTCTTTTAACACTAGTGTAACTTTATATTTTTTCACTTCAGCATTGATATCACTTCTCCATAAAATAATTACAATTTTTTCCCTTTCCATGCTCAGAACCACTTTCTTTCTCCCACTAAATTTAAATAAAATATTATTAATTTGTCAATTAAGAAAATAAAAATGATTAACTAAAATATTTCTATTCATAGTGAGTTAGAAATCACTATAGGAAATAAGTGACTATGTAAATAACATCAAATATGTCCATTACACTAACATAATTCCATAAAAAATTATAGATTTAGATTTTAGTTCTATAAAAAAGTCTTTCTATGATCTTAACCACACTAATACAAGAGAATAATTGAATAAATAATAAAGTATCAAGTGTGTGAGCTATACCACATGTTAAAAAAACATAACAACACATGTTCATGATGAATATAAGAAAGCACTAGATATTCAAGATCCTTCCTTTACTTATAGGGTAACTTCTTTTCAAAATGAGGATAAATAACCTAAAATTAATCATCATCATTTCTCCATGAACAACTTTAGTTGTTGACACAAAGTATTCAGATAATTTTCAACATGAGGAAACCAATTATTGGTTATAACCCGTTCTTATCTCATGGTTTTGGTATCCCAAAAAATAATCCACTATTACCACATTTTTAGAACCTGAAAAACTAATAATGAATTCCATTAATATTAATACTTATTCATTTGATAATTATCCTCCTTCTTTGGTAGTATGTTATCACTTGAGACACGTCCTGATATAATTTTTTGATCACTGAGGTTGGATTGGTAAACCTATATATTTTAAATAATTATTTTACACCACATTAATTCAATATCAAACTCTAAATCAATTGATCTTATTTATCACAACTTTTAATTTTAAGTTCAAAATTTAAATCCAAAGTGGGTAATCGTTTCCAATTGTTGAGTTAGGTTAGACATTAAAACCATTTGAACTTAACCATGATACCAATCATGAGATTTAATAACATTGACTAGACTGATTTTTTTTATCATATTTTAGAACCATCACACAACACATAAAGTATCTCATATATAAATCTACCTTAATTAAAATGATAGTTGAGAACATTTTAACTCATTAGAAGAGGGGGACTTCTCAAAAATCCTCTTGTTGAGGGTTATTTTTAGTCTTGGAGAACCAACCCATTGATTAACACTTACTTATATTCCCTATTAGTGTATCTTATTTATATAACACCACATGTGAAAACTTCATTCTAGATTTATACATTTGGGTTCTCTAAATTTTTATTCATGGGATTCACCTTCTGTGTGAGACTCATCCCTCTTGTACCTATTTCTTCCATTGGGGCACCACAATTTCATCATTAATCATGATTTCTTTCCCATATGAGGGTTGTTCAATGGGTCTTCACATCTATCCTTATGATTTTATTGATACATTTATTCTCTTCATTTTTTATTAGATCTATATTTGAATTTTTTGTCCTTTTTGAGTATTTATTCATGTTCAAATATATCTTTATCATAACTAGAGAATGATATTTCTTATTCCTAAAAATTTATTCCCTTTATTATCAAGAGGGATGTAATAAATAATCCATTATTGGTTCTTGGTGAACCTTTAATTAAGACCCATTATTAATCTCTTCGAATATGGTAAATATATTTTCTTTTATAATAGTGTTTTTTTTGGTGAAAATTATCTTTCTATTTGTTATAGGAATGAAATATTTTGTTATGAAACCTTTAGATCCTCTCTTGTTTGAATTTATATCCATACATCTATGGTTAACATAAAAAAATATCATTAAATTTAAACCTCATATAGTCATTTATCAATTGATATGTTTATGTGACATATTTTATTCAACCTTTGCACTCTTAGGTTTCTAGACACACATCCATGGTGTGCCTTATTCATCCATAATAGTATAACTTTGTAGCTGGCCACTTTAATTTATAACCTTCACTTCCTGATAAAATGTGAATCTTATGATCATATCCAAATCCAAAATTTGTTTTTTTTCATTATTCAATTATTGTTACTGTCGTAGGATATATCATTGATTTTATTTAGATATTTTCAACCTATAATCAAGATACCTAATCTTAAAATCCATCTCCTTTAATTGGGAGGCCATATCATACATCCTTGAACCATATTTTCATCAAGATTTTATCGTCACTTCATGTTATATTTTGATAGGCTCAATGGTAAATTTTGGACCATTCTCAATAGATATTTGTATCCCAATATTATGTGATATTTATTCATGTAGGATGATTTTGACCTTTATTATATCACCCATTTTCATAATGATTTAATTTGAGGACACCTATATATTAATTAGTTATTTATTCTCTATGGAAAGATCTTTTACAAATGAAAAATCTACTTTATGTTTGATATATAATTATTCTATATTTTTATGTACAGTTTTGATCTCTTCTTGTTAACTACATGATAATTATCTAGATTGAAAACTTATTTTAATAGCATTTTCTTGTAAGTTATCACCATCCACATCAATATCCATGGTAGAATCTAATATTATAAATTTGTAATTTTCTTCCAAAACAATATTATAATATAATTTATAAGTATATTTAGATTTGATCACCTTGATTTGGGATTATATATTCCCAACAACATTATTTCAATTACTCTTATTATTTATTTTTTCTATAAGGTATATTTCACTTGATTTATTCATTGGTTTCTCATCATGAACATATTTTCAATCTTCTCATGAGGATGAATCCATAACTTACCTTTATTTTTACTAAACCTCTATAAATTTTCTCCAAATCACTCCAAATACCAAAAGAACAATCATTGTGAATGGTATTTGTGAACACCTCATTGAAGAAACTTATATTTAATGATTTTTTTGTCTTAGAATCCAAAATTATTTCATATTCATTTTTAATATCAGTATCACTATGTATATACTCCATGATATCCTTTCTATAAACCTTTATGAAAGTAATCATATCCTTTTTCTAACCGTTAAAGTTATTACCAATAAACAATGGAGGAGTTATTATTCAATCCATGTGTGCTAAAAATCTAAAAATATATTTTGAAATTGAACACCATGATAGGAAATTTTGGATCTAACAAAACTTATTAGGACAAAAATACTTTATGCACTATGAGAGGGAGAGATATGAATCAAGGTGTTTTCCAAATAAAAACTTTCCCTTCTTCAAGTCCCCTTGGATGTATAGATCTTAATCTTTTTTATAAGGAATACATTAAATATATTTTTCACTAATCACCAATCAAATAGAATAATAATACAAATGTTGAAAGAAAATCATAAGAAAAAACATTAATTAGTTTAGTCCACCACTAAGGACTAATCAAAATATAATAATCTTAACGATGTTATAGTGTAATAGATTCCACCATCACACACTATTCATTAAATATATTTTTAAGTACATGGCCACATTATTACAAGATACACTTCCCTTATAATGTTTAGAAAAGACTCACAATCAATCCAATGTCCACACCCTCTTCTTCTCCCATGTACACTAATTTAGTGAAGTAAAATTCAATTTATAAAGTTGAGGGTCTATTTATATAAAAAATGTTGAATTAAATCTATAAGTAACATAAATAAAAAATTAATTATTAGTTATAGTCCATATTGGGTGCTCTTCTAATCCTCCCAAGGACCGATGAGAACGAATAATCAAGGTGAGTGTCACTTGGGTTCTTTAAATACAATCACAAAAATAACACTTAATATATCGGATGAAGATAATTACACACTATATCTATATTATTTCACTCCTTATTTAATAACTATATGTTATAGTGTAACTCTAGTACTCTTTGAGAATTATTATTTAAATTGTTCTAGATATGTCAATGGAATTATTATGTGGGCCTCCTTTCATGTTTTTCATAGAATTGGATATATTAATATGTTCAAACTATACCTTTTTCCTTGAAATACATGAATTAGTTTTTCTTAAAAATTTATGCATCCAATTATTGATTTAATGGTTTACATTAATACTTATTCTTCTAATCCTAATCCTTCATGACACATGTATCATATGTTTTAATATTGTCAGAATATGCCAATTTAATTTTTTAACCTCCTAAAATATAGACCAAATATTCTTTATTTTAAAATACAAAAAAGTATGCTAGATATTATTAAAATAACATATTCACAGTGTGACTTCTCACAATGGTGTAATATTCTCCCTTATAAGCATTATCATAGAGTGATATAATTATTCATGACATGATGTTATTTCAACAAATAGATCTATGAAATTTAATTGATATATTATATTTAACTCCTCCGAATATCACTATATGATCCTCCAACTATTCTCGATCCTAAAACTTCTTGTGATGTAACTCAAATCTATGAATAGCCATATAACAAGTTATATTTTACAGTTAGTGATTTATATTATAATTCAAGACTATTTTCATTATCAATCATATTTTATGATTTATAATGGAAAATATACTCACATATCCCTCACTGTTGGCACATATCCTCAAATGGAAAAGTAATGAGTTCCACGTATCCCAAAGAAATATCTTATATATCTTTCAAAGGATCTTACGTATTACTATAAAGTTCTGATACATCCCAAAATTCACTATGCATACCAAACCATATATATGCTTCATTAAATTTTTTTAAACATAAGTATTCTTTTTAAAAAACTTACAAACTCCAAAATATATCGTACATATTACTATGTGGTTCAATATGTTTAAATTTTTATATAAAGCATGATCTTACATATAAAAAAAGTTCATGTATGGAAAAATGTTAAATTTTGGACTGTTATTTTTTAGAATGTATAATATTATATAAAAATAACTACCTTATATATAGAAAGACTTTATGGATAATAATTTTACAATTTACCTAGAAAACAAGATCTTATGTATTCCATTATTGTTCAATGCATTTCCAAATTCCAGTATTCTGAAAGATATTACTCATCATCTAAATATCTTATGTATTACATGGGAATTACTATGTATCATCCAATGGATGTTACATATCACTACAAGATATCTAAGAATTTTACAATTATTAAAATTTCAAAAATTATTATGTATATAGGTAAAATATCTTACATATGAGACATTATAAAAAAACTTGAAAACAACATTAAACATTTCAATCTTCTCCAGACACCTTTAAATATTTTCACACCTCTTCAAAGATAGATATACCTCTTCAATCCAAAAAATAATATCTTATATGATGCTTCACATGAAATTTCCTCGATTATGATATCAATGTTTCTTCATTCAAAACCTCATTTATATAGAAAACAATGTGTCGTTATTTCTTTTTCCCCAATTCCATGTATTCCATTATTATTCTTCCTCAACAACCCCAAGGAGGTACGCATGTGTATGGAAACTGTATTCAATTATCCATCCATGTGACCAAATCATTTTAATTATTTCATATCAATCTAAAAACATAATAAATTTTCAAATTATATTATTCTAATCGATAATAAATCCAACTCTCAACCACAATTTGAAATAGATATTATACATCTCACAATGGAACCACCTGTTAATGAACTAAAAAAATCTCAAAACACTTCAATGTTAGGTGATAAAAATTATCAATACAAACAAAGACAATCACCATGTCTGTTTTCCACTACCACTTTACTTTACATAAAGAACTACTCATTATAAGGAACATCACTCCATCTAATAGGTGAATCCATCAAAATTGAACTAAAATTCCTTATACATCACCCGAAAATACCAAATAATCTCATAACACTAAAATCCTTCACTTCCTTTAGAAGTCTCTTCCATTTATAAATAATAACACCAAGAAATAATGCATAGGAATTACCTCATGTAAGAAAATATTCCTTGAGTACTCAAATCCATAGGCCACCCATGCAAGGTGATCGTACGACATATCCTAGTTCTTGTTAACAAAAAATAAAAATAAAAGATATTATTCATTATCATCACATTAAATGTTAATGGTTATAATCATGATACCTCATATTCCATTATACTTTTTTATAACCCATCCACCTATGGAGTAGGCTGGTAAAATTTATTGACACATAGATAAAGGTCTCATCCATACTATAGAAATTTACCTATAAATTGTAGAGATACACTAATGATAACATGGAAATACCAAACATAAATGTTTTTATAATCTACATAATAATATCTATAGTGTGTTTATTATATTTTATAAGACTTCCAAGACAACAAAAAATATATTCTTAAATGTGAAGTGTTATAATAAATTACCATGGGGGAGTTATCTCTCCTAGAAAGTGAGGATAAATTCATTATTTTCTTCATCCAATGAGTTATACATGCATGCTTTCTAATATTTTTTTTATGAAAATAATTTTACATATTCACATCCACCAACTAGATTCTCTAAAACCCACTATGATTTTGTTGTCCTACTCTTACCATAATGTTTTATAAACATCAAAACTCCCATTAGTGGAACTATAATAATTGAAAATTCAGTTTTATAACCCTATAAATCCGTCATATTTCTAAACAATATAAATAAATTCATAATAAAATAAAGAAAAATTTGAATAAAAACATCATTGAATTCCAATTACATCTTATAGGAATTCAGTACCATCATAAATGTAGAGTAAAATTTATGTCTTAAAAAATCCTCTAAAATAATTTATTTAGTTGCAAGAAATATACTTCCATATTATATTTATATATAATATCTTTATCACAATAACTAATTCAAAACAAAACAAACCAATCTCAACAATCCCTTCCTGCTATATCCCAGAAAGCATATTAACCTCAAACCCATGGAATATGATGGGGATATTCAAAACTCCTATGCTAATCAAGACTAAAATAAAACTTTGTGGATGCAATAAAATGGAATGATTATATATAAAAAACCATGATCTAGTGTAATTTATAAATTTTAAACCATTATTGAATAATTTAAACTGATAAAATATATTAATACGATAAAAATGTAAAATTTGATATAATTGAAAAATCCTCACAAGGTTACTTCCCAAATTATGATGGTCTAAGGGTGTCCTCATTAACAATATCAACTTTAATGTCCATCCAAATCTACCAATATCTTCTGGATTTATCGATATCCATATTTCTCATCAATGTATCAGTATGGACACAAGAGGAATAATATACAATTGTGTATGAATGTGTGAGTATAACTATACCAAATATTAATTTCTTGAGAAGTGTACTAACTCGAGATAGGGTATCTCCAGTGGGTTCTATTCTTCCCTCCTATGGCTCGTCTCGGTTGTTCGGCGTTGATGTTTTCCTCCATCGCGGATCTGGACTTGGTTTTTCAGCTTCTCCCTCGGCTTAGTGCCAGACCAGGCGCGCCCTTGTCTTGATTCAGTGCATCCTCGGTGTGGAGATGGTGGTTTCTTCCTCATCTGGAGTCAGATCTGGTAATTTTCTCATCATTGGTGTGGCTTCATTTGTTGGCGACAGATCTAGATCTACGACAGATCCAGTGACTCCTCGGCACGACGATGGCGGTGTTGCCCTCGGCTGGAGTCAGTTCCAGTGTCTCGGCAACAGACTGACTCCACTTGTTGGCAACAGATCTAGAGTTCTATGGGCGTCATCTATGGTTTTGGCTCAGGGGTCTTCGGTCAGTGTTGCTGCGGACCGGGGAAGGATCTGTCATTCTTTTTGAGGAGGCTTTACTTCGGCTTCAGGGCGGGTTGGAGGGGGGAGGTTCATGTTCTGTTCTTTACAGGTTGAGGGGATGAATCCAGTGCATTGTTGGGCTATTTTGGGAAGGCTCGTAGGGTAAGGTGCTCGGTTTTGGTTCTGGTTTTGCGTAGTTGATTCTATTGGAGCTGGTGTTGTGGTTTCTGTTGAGTCAATAATGTTTTCCTTATGACTTTTTCCATTCCTTCATTCATAGGGGAGATTTATAAGTCATCAAGGTTTCCTTATGACTTTACCATTCCTCTTGTTTTGAAAATCACAAACACTTTTTCTTAAATAAAACTACATTTTACCCCTGTTTTACTTCCATAAGGAAAATTTTCTTCCCAAAGGAAATTTACCCTACCTTGTTTTCATTGTTCATATCAATATTTTTTCTTAAATATAAAAATCAGATTCATATCTAAAACCTCGGAATCATATAATACTTAGACATGAAGCATTCTGTTTTAGGATCCAAATTCTGGATACGAACTCCAATGAAGTTCAACTTCGAATTCTGGATACGAACTCTAATGAAGTTCAACTCCGAATTCTGGATACGAACTCCAATGAAGTTCAACTCCGAATTCTGGATACGAACTCTCATGAAGTTCCACTCTGAATTCTGGATACAAAATCTCATAAAGTTACACTCCGAATTCTGATTACGAACCTCTCTAAGTTCTGACTCTGAGTTCTCTGAATTCAGACTTCGAACTCTGATGAGGTCTGACTCTGAATTCTCATGAACTTAGACTTTGAACTTCGTAAGTTCTGGTTCCGAATTATAGTAAAATCAGACTCTGAATTTCCTTGAAATTTAGACTCCGGATTTCTATAGAATTCAGGTTCCGAATTCCTACAAAACAGAATCTGAATATTCTTAAGTCTATAGACTCCAAATTTATTTATTTTACTTCCATTATGAACTTTCATTTTCTACTCCATTCTGAATAACAGTTTAGTTATGCTTACACTTGTTCTATTACAAAACGATGTCGTGCTTTCAGTTATTAACTAACCGTTGGTTGAGTGACACGTGTATAGGTCCCTCCAAAATTCAAGGAAGAATTCGACCGTTGGAGGAGGGATCCGACTATTGGAGCTTCACCTATAAATAGGAGCTCATTTGAACATGCTCAGGACTTTTGGAATTTCGGTGCTCAGAACTTCCTGAAGTGATTTCTAGAGAGAGATGCTCTTATCAAATCTCATGCTTCATGCAGAAAGTTTGAACAACTTGTTCAAACTTTGTCTTGTGCTGATTTGCTTCGTGCGACTCCGATTGTTGCTGTGTACAATCGAGGGCTTCTGAGGATAGGAAGACAGAGGTTCCCACACCTTGAAGTTGAGGGATTACTTTCTAAGGAAGAGAGAGGTGCCGACTACCTGATAGTTGAGGGCTTGCAGGGATAGAAAGATAGACTCTGATCTTCGTATTGAGGGATTACCCTGGTGTGGGTAAGACAGACTTTATTGAAAGTATAAATCAAGGGACCTTTATCCAAGGTTGTTGGATACCCTTCTCTTTGGGTTAAAAGACTTATTACTTGTTACTTGTTTTTGTTACAAGTTTTTCCGCTGCATTTTGAATTGTTAAGGAAAGTATAACTTTTTTATACTTCCTTACTTGTACTCTGATTTAGTTAGATTATATATGCTTTAAGGTAGAATCTTAGTTGGTGTAAACTTTTGTTAAGTTTCATTTCCGGAATCACTTTTCCAGAATCAAGCAAGTCTTTAGAACATTGAGGTGTTGTGAATTTTGTTTACACAAAATGTTCTTAAGGATTTTTTAAGTAAAATTCACCCCATCTTGTATTTGAGCATATCATACTTATATATTCGATCCTATATTTGGTATTATAGAGTATATCATACTCACATACCATCTTAACAATTGGTATCAGAGGAGGTTTCTGACATACTTATATCCCCATATAAGTTTTCCTTGCTCAAGTTTTTTTTCTAAGGTTGGAAACCTTATACCCTGTTGCAATTTAACAATTGGTATCAAATCAATTGGATCCATATGAATTAGTCTCACTATTAGATTCAAGAGATTTTTTTAACATGTGGAATTGAACATTTAGATTCATATTTCTGGATTCATATTTTTCAGATTCTATTTTCCGGAATCATAGTTTAGATTCACTTTTTTTGCATAGAGATACAATATCTTTATTTCTTAGGATATTTTCTCTTGTTTACCGACTTATACTTATAAAAAGTTTGTGTGCCAAAGTTTTTATTAAGGATAGAATGCTTAAATGTTGGTTCCATAGAAAATCTTAATCCAAACAGACCACCAATATTTGATGGTAATGATTATGAATATTAGAGAGATCGCATGAAGACATTCATTATCAACACTGGGGTTGAAAATTTTGTTATGCTTACTGGTGGATACAAAATTCCGGATAAAGAAGTAAGTGCCTTTACAAATCAAGAAAAACATGAATATCAACTTAATTATAAGGTACATAATACTTTAATTTGTTAAATGACTAGAAATATATATAGCCAAATTTCATATTGTGAAGTAGAAAATTCTATATGGAAGAAACTAGAAGTTACTCACTTTGGAACTTCAAAAGTAATTGAGACAAGAAGAGCAATGCTTAGAGCTGAATATCATGGTTTTAGTTTTCCTTATGGTGAACCCATATGCAAGGTGAAATAGAGATTCAGGACTATTGTGAATAGTTTACAATCAATGGGTGAAAAAGGATTAGATGATAAAGCCCTTATTGACAATATCATCGACATAATACTGAATGAGTAGGAATCTAAAAGGACTGAAATTGATGAGAATAGAAAGGTTACTCAGATTACCCTTGATGAGCTATTTGGAACTCTTCTTCAACGTGAGACTAGAATGAATATAGATACTGATATAGTGAAGAAGAAAAATGGAAATGGCAGTGTAGCTTTTACTACTACTTCCAACCATATGAAAACCAAGACTCCTGAGAGAGTTACTAGATCTAGATCTAAGAAAGTTGTTATCCATTCCGAATCTAGTGGAAGTGAATCCTTAGAAAATGAATTAGAAAATCTTGGTCGTAGGATGAACAAGATAGCTAGACAGAGGAACTTTCAATCTAAATACAAGAATAAGGAAAGGAAAGAAAAGAAAGATTCTGAAGTTACATACTATGAATGCAAGAGAGCTGGACACATAAGACCTGACTGCCCTATTCTCAAAAGAAAAGAAATAAAAGAGAGGATTTCTGAGAAGAACATGAAGAATTTTTACAAAGCTAAAGCTAAGAAAGTTCTGAAAGCCAATGACACCTGGAGTGCTAGTGGTGGAGACTCTTCACATGAATCATCTGATTATGAATCTTCAGGAAAGAAGAATCTTGGTCTTATCGCCAGGATACCTATTGATAATCATTGCTTGATGGCTAAGTTACACAATGATGAATCAATGACCAATGTCTCTTCAAATGCTAATGATAGTAAATATTATAACTCTTCGGATGAAGAATCTTCTTCTGATAAAGATGATACTATACCTACCAATGAAGAAGTTTCTAGGTTTGCCAAACTTCTTGAAAATGAGAATTCAAAACTCATGAAAAAACTCGATAAGGAGAATTATAGGAATATTATTCTTACTAAGGAAATATCAAATCTTTCTAAAGATCTTGATAAGAAAAATGCTGATTTTGAAAGTATTTCAAAAAATATTGAGGAAGTAAGTTCTGAAAAGAATAAACTTTCTAAAGATCTAGAAAAAGTAATTTTTAAGAAAAATGTTTTTGAGCCTAGCTCTAGTTCAAATGTTTTTGAAGACACAAACTTGGTTATAAAACTAAAATCTAAAATATTTTCATTGAGGAAGTGTTTGTCAAACATTACCCTAGGTAAGGAAAATTTTGATAAAATGTATTCACAAATTCGACCTCGAAGGAATACTTCTGGTTTTGGTTACACAAGTTCCAAACCGATTTTTAGTAACAACTACTTTTTTCCTCAAAGTGACCCATTATGTACTAAATGTCAGTGTGGTGGTCACTGGGAAAATAATTGTTCCTTAAACAAGGCCCAATCTTTAGGATCTCATAATGCTTATTTTTCTAAGAAGATGTTTGTACCCAAAATTTTTCTTTCTGAAATTTCCGGATCTAAGCAAGTATGGATTCCGAAAACCTAAATTTTTCTTATTTTTAGGAAAATAGGGAAAGTACCAACAATAATACATGGTACATGGATAGTGGATTTTCCTGGAATATGACTGGTAACAAAAACTATTTTGAAAAGATTATCAAAATGAAAGGAGGAAAAGTAACTTTTGGATATAATGCTCAGGGAGAAATTATTGGTATAGGTAACATTGTTCTTCTTGGAAAAACGTTAATCTCAAATGTTTTATTTGTTAAGGGTCTTAAGCACAACCTTATCAGCATAAGTCAACTATGTTATGAAGGCTACCTTTTGAATTTTAATAATGATAAGTGCTTAGTACATAATTCCAAGGAAGAGTTTATTCTTTCTTCCCATAGGCAAGATAATGTTTACACACTAAACATAGAAGACCTTAGGAGCCAAGACTCACCTTGCCTTATTGTAATGGAAGATCATTCTTGGTTATGGAATATAAGGTTAGGAAACTGTAACCTTTGGAACTTATGAAAACTCTCTAAGAAAGGTTTAGTTAAGGATCTACCAAAACTTAGATTTGATTCTTAAAAAGTTTGTGACCCTTGTCAATATGGAAAGAAACATAAATCATGTTTTAAATCAATCGGTGAAGTCTCAACAACTGATGCACTACAGTTAGTGAACCTGGATCTTTTTGGTCCAACAAAAACTAGAAGCATTGGGGGAAAATATTATGTGTTAGTTTTGGTTGACGATTACACTAGATTTACGTGGTTTTATTTTCTAGAAAAGATGTCTGAATATTTTTCTTATTTCAAAAGTTTTAGAGCCCAAGTTAAAAATAATAAAAACCTTCCATTGAAAACTATTCATAGTGATCATGGAGGAGAATTTCAAAATTATGGTTTTGAAAATTTTTGTAGTACAAAATGTATTACTCGCAACTTCTCAGCACCCAGAACACCTCAAAAATGGTGTTGTTGAAAGAAGAAATAGAATTCTTTAAGAGATAACTAGAACCATGTTGAGTGAGTATTCTATAGCTAACTTTTTTTGGTCTGAAGCTGTAAGTACTACTTGTAACACTATAAATCAATTTTTGATTAGACATTTTCTTAATAAAACTCCTTATGAGTTATGGAATGGTAGAAAACCTAGACTTTCCTACTTTAAGGTTTTTGGATGCAAAGTATTCATTCTAAATACTAAAGATAACTTATACAAATTTGAACCAAAATCTGATGATGGAATTTTCTTAGGCTACTCCACAACTTCTAAGGCTTATAGAGTTTTTAACAAAAAAAACTTGTACTGTTAAAGAGACAGTACATGTCAAATTTGATAAAACTGATCCTTTTGTTTTTAAACAACCCCAACCTACATCTTCGGATGTGTTTTAAAAAACCGATTATCAACCTATGATAGAAAATCATTCTGATAAGGAAATGTTCAAGAAGATACTTCTGAAACATTTACCCTAGAATAATTTATACCCTATGTTTATGAACAGGTTTTACAAAACCTAATTCAGTCATTTCTAAAGAATCATCCCAGTGATAGTATCATTGGTGATGTAAATCAACCTATAAGGACCAGAAGTTCCTTAAGAAATAAAGTAGAGCATCCTTCATTTCTTTCCCAATTAGAACCAAAAATAACTGATGAAGCTTTAGGTGATGATGATTAGATTAAAGCCATGCAAGATGAAAAAAATGAATTCAAAAGGAATAAAGTATGGACCTTGGTTGAAAGACGTAAGGAAAATTCTGTAATTGGAGTAAAATGGGTCTTCAAAAATAAGTGTGATGAAAATGGAGTCATCGTAAGGAATAAAGCTAGATTGGTTGCTAAAGGCTATAATCAACAAGAAGGAATAGACTATGAATAAACCTATGCTCTAGTAGCTAGACTTGAATCTATTCATATTTTACTTTCCTTTGCAGCATTCTTAAATTTCAAACTTTTTCAAATGGATGTGAAATGTGCTTTCCTTAATGGTTATGTTCAAGGGGAAGTTTTTGTTGAACAACCTCCTGGCTTTGAAGACACAAAACATCCTGATCATGTTTCTAGACTTACCAAAGATTTGTATGGTTTTAAACAAGCCCCACGAGCTTGGTATGATAGACTTACAGGATTTTTGCCTCAAAATAACTATGTTAAGGGAAATGCAGATCCAACCCTTTTTATAAAGAATGATAAAAAAATGTTTTGATTGTTCAAATTTATGTTGAAGACATTATATTTGGTTCAACTAAGCAATCTTTAACTGATTCCTTTGTAGATCTAATGAAATCTGAGTTTGAAATGAGTATGATGGGTGAGTTAACATTTTTCCTTGGTTTTCAAATTTCTCAAAAACCATAAAGAGCTTATATGTCTCAACATAAGTATATTAAAGATATTCTTAAAAAGTATGGATATGAAAACAGTAAAAGTATTAGTATGCCCATTGGTACCTCAAACACTCTTTATCTTGATGAAACTGGGAAACCAGTAGATCAAACATCTTTTAGAGGTATGATAGGAAGTCTACTTTACTTGATAGATAGTCAACCAGACTTGATGTTTTTAGTATTCTTATGTGCAATATATCAATCCAATCCTAAGGAATCTCATTTAAAGGTAGTGAAAAGAATTTTCACTACTTAAAGGGAACCATGGATCTAATACTATTTTATACTTCTGGAAATGATTTTGTTTTAAAAATATTTTCAGATGTTGACTTTGGTGGATGTAGAATGGATAGAAAGAGTACATTCAGAACTTGTCATTTCTTAGGAGATTCATTAGTTTCTTGGTCTTGCAAGAAGCAACACTTAGTAGCACTCTCCACTACTGAAGTTGAATATGTAGCAGCTGGAAGTTGTTGCGCTCAAGTGTTGTGGATGCAACACACACTCACATACTATGGCTTGAGTTTTACTAAGACTCAAATTTTGTGTGATAACACAAGTACCATTTCCTTTAGTAAAAACCCTTCACATCACTCTCATGCAAAGAACATAGATATTAGGCATCACTTTCTTAGGGATCACACACTAAAAGGAGATATCATTCTTCAATTCATCAGAATTCAAGATCAACATTCTGATATTTTCACAAAATCATTACCCTCCGATAGATTTGAATACATTAAAAAAAAGTTAGGAATGACAACCATAAGGTAAGATTCCTTGATTAAAATTTTGTTAAACCATTCTCCTTATAGTAATAAACTCATTTTCATAGGGGGAATACATCTCTTTTTTAAGTTTTTCAAATTTTCCTAATGGAAATTTTCGTAATTGAAATTTTCATAAGGGAAATTTTCGTATGGGAAATTTTTGTAATAGAAATTTTCATAATGGAAAGTTTCTTAATGGAAATTATCATACTATAAAATTTCATAATGAGAATTTTCATAATGAGAATTTTCATAATGGGAATTTTCGTACTCATATTTTTCGTAATCGAGTTTTGGTACTCAATGTTTTTTCAATATATTGTTTTTGAAATTAAATCCTTCGTAGTTAGTTTTTCATAGTGAGTTTTTTGTAGCCAAATTTTATTCAAGAAGAATATAACCTGTTACGAATAAAATTCCTAGACAATCTGAAAGGTATGACTTCTTTACTTAAGTTTTCATAATTGTCTTTAGTTGCTGGTAGTTTCTATTTCTTTTAAAATTTCTCAGATTCATTTCTTCTTAAATCCGAATGTTTCTCTTAAAACCTCAAAATATTGGATTCAATATTTCCTTGTGGGTATGTTTTCAACCGTCAAAACGGATCAGAGTGTTTTTCAACCATCATATTGTTTTTGGAAGTTGAAAGGTCACCACCATCACCTATATTAAGGGGACCCCTAATGCTGTCCCACATCGATTTCCAAGCTCTCGTGTCTCGAAGATCTGCCTCAGTTCTTAAAGCCTGTTCTGAATCTCTCATAGTTCCTCGAATCCGAATGTATGTAGAAGCCACTTATCAAGAAATGTCTACCATGAAGCCAATCTCAAAATGGAAAGTATACAGGGAAAGGTTGTAATATCCTAACTTTTTCAAGTATGATTATATCATCTCTAAGAATATCAAGTTAAATAGCTGGGAAGAGGTATGCATATCTAAGATAGGTGATCAAGACATGGTGTATCCAGAATTTCTTATAGAGTTCTATGAATCCGTTTGTTTCTTTGAGAAAGAGGGAAGAGAAAATTTTTATCTCAAGTCTTATGGGAAGACCTATAAACTTTTTTACACCAAGGCTGCAAGCTTGGTGGGGCTGGCGTATGAAGGGGAATCTGATTTTTTCACACACAAACTCCCGGATGTTCTAGGTAGTTTTGCTAAGGTAAAGGCCTTACAATGTCTTGGACTTGATGATGTTAAGAGAGCCAAAATTTCTTACCTATCTTCTAACAACCGGATCCTTCAGCTATGGGTACAAGGTTTCTTAGTACTGAGAAAAGGTGACAAAGATACCCTCAAAGAAAAGTGATATATATTTCTTAGAATTCATGGTAAATCTAAGGAAAATCAATTTGATGAGGCATGTACTTGTTACAATCAAGAACATCGAGGATGGGAATATTAGAGCCCAAATTATCATGTTTCCTGCCTTAGGTTCAAAGATGATAATTCGATGTCTTGAGTCATTCAAGATTGCATGAAAATCCAAGTGTCGGAATTGAAAACTTATTCTTGTTAGTGATGACACTTTTAAAAGAATGAATATGGCTTATTCCAAGAAGACAAAAGAATTTTACAATCTGTCAGAGGAAGAGGAAGAAGCCAATCTAGAAAATATTGAAAAAGCTGAGCCATCGAAGAAAGTTAGCAAGAAAAGGAAGCTGAAGGAAGTGGAGGAGATAGACAAAACTCCTAAAGCTAAGGAAGCTCAATCCACACCTCCCAAACCGAAAAACAAAAAGCGTATTCGGATGAGGTGGTTTCTAAATGGAGGGAAAATAAGGAAAAGAGGAAAGAAGGGGAACCTCAGTTCGGATTGGACCCTACTGAATCCAAGCCTTTAATGGAGAAGACTACTGAATACCTTGAGAAGGTAGAAAAAGAGAATAAGATTAAGAAGATAGTGGTTATTTAGATGATCTGATTAAACATGTTGACGATTATCAAGAAAATGAAAATCCATCAGAAAAATTAACACTCCGAACATCTGAGGCTGAGTCCTCAAAGCTTGTCACTCCTGTAAAGGAAGAAGAGAAAGGTGGTAAGAAAGATGAAGACAAGGAAGAAGAGAAAGTGAATGAGTTATCTAAGGAAGAAAGCTATGAAAATCACTTTGTTGAGGAAGGAGCAGATAAGGAAAAACCTAATGAAGAAAAGATATTTCAATTGTCTGAAAGTGAGGAAGAATCTTCTGATGAGGAAGACATTCAAAAAGTTGATAAGGGTAAGAAAGTGCTTATGGACACCCCAAAAAAAGATATCATAAGGAAAAATCAAGTTGGAGGCTCTTCTAAAAGAAATCTTGTGAAAATTGAAGAAGAACATTCACATAGCAAGATGTCGGATTCAGAGTCATCTACATTGGGACACGATTTTTTTGTTGAGTCTCTGAAGAAATTGGTGGACACAATTCCAATGTTTCTTACAACAGATTCCAGGTTCCAGATGCTTCAACACAGTTTAAATCAGAAGTCAGAATCCATATCCATGGTAATGGATAAATGTGTGAAGATTGAGGCTGATCATAAAAATTTTCTTATCAATTATGAGTTCCATATAAAATCATGCAAAAAAATGACTTTATGGTCAAAGACAATCGATGAGGATTTGAAAGAGACTGATACCTTTCAGAATTATATAAAAGAAGCTTTTGATACTGAGGATGCCAAGATGAATAATCTTCAGGAAAAAATGACCCTTGAGCAATATACTCATAATCAACAGGTGAAGGATCTAAATGGGAAGCTTAACTCAGTTTCTAAAAGCTGGAAAGGGGAAAGAGATCTCCAGATTGAGATCGAAGAGAAGATTTCAAAGCGGGATGAAGTTCTTAAGGTTCGGTCTGAGGCTCTAAAGGCTCAAGAAGAAAGGATCACAGCCTTGGAGAAGCAAGCTAGGGAGGATCACAAATACTTAAGAAAGCTGAAAACTCTTCTGAAGAAGCTAATACCCAAGGAAAAAAGAAGACAAATAGACCAATCCATTCTTTTGTTGTATTTTTCCATGTACTAATATTTCCAATCATAATGAAATTTTCATTTCTTGTCTTGGTTGTATATCTTTAATGTTTTAGGTACTTTATTGTTTTTCCATTCCCTCAAATTCTTTATGAAAATCACAATGGGGGAGAAGGAAAAAGAACTACTCAAAAGGGAGAAGGAAAAATCTAAAAGGGAAAAGAAAAATTTCTATGTTAAGAAGAACTATCCTTAAGTAAGGGGGAGTTTTCATTACGAATTCTTCATTACAATGAAATCTCTCATTCTGGAAATCTAGAATATGATCCTTAGAGTTTCAAAGCCCAAGGGGGAGTTATTCGTATTCACCATTGATCATAAATAAAGGGAGATAATCATTAATTAGAATTATAGAAATTTATTCTAGGTCATTACATTATTTTTCGTAATAATGTCTATGATTTCCAAAAAGGGGGAGATTGTTGAGTCAATAAGGTTTTCCTCATGAATTTTTCCATTACTTCATTCATAGGGGAGATTGATAAGTCATCAAGGTTCCTTATGAAATTACCATTCCTCTTGTTTTGAAAATCACAAACACCTTTTCATAAGGAAAATTTCATTTTACCCCTATTTTACTTCCATAAGGAAAATTTTCTTCCCAAAGGAAATTTACCCCTAACTTGTTTTCATTGTTCATATCAATATTTTTTCTTAAGTGTAAAAATCAGATTCATATCTAAAACCTCAGAATCGTATAATACTTAGACATGAAGCATCCTGTTTTAGGATCCAAATTCTAGATACGAACTGTAATGAAGTTCAACTCCGAATTCTGGATACGAGCTCTAATGAAGTTCAACTCCGAATTCTGGATATGAACTCTAATGAAGTTCAACTCCGAATTCTGGATACGAACTATCATGAAGTTCCACTCCAAATTCTGGATACTAAATCTCATAAATTTCCACTCCGAATTCTGATTACGAACTTCTCTACGTTCTGACTCCGAGTTCTCTGAATTCAGACTCCAAACTCTGATGAGGTCTGAATCCGAATTCTCATGAACATAGGCTCCGAACTTCGTAAGTTCTAGTTCCGAATTCTAGTGAAATCAGACTCCGAATTTCCTAGAAATTCAGACTCTGGATTTCTACAGAATTCAGGTTCCGAATTCCTACAAAATAGAATCCGAATATTCTTAAGTCTATAGACTCCGAATTTATTTTTTTACTTCCATTCCGAACATTCATTTTCTACTCCATTCCGAATAACAGTTTAGTTATGCTTACACTTGTTCTATTACAAAACGATGTCGTTCTTTCAGTTATTAACTAATCGTTGGTTGAGTGACACGTGTACAGGTCCCTCTAAAATTCAAGGAAGAATTTGACTATTGGAGGAGGGATCCATCCATTGGAGCTTCACCTATAAATAGGATCTCATTTGAACATGCTTCGGACATTTGGAATTTCGGTGCTCATAACTTCCTGAAGAGATTTCTAGAGAGAGAGGCTCTTATCAACTCTCAAGCTTCATGCAGAACGTTTGAATGTCTTGTTCAAACTTTGTCTTGTGTAGACTTGCTTCATGAGACTCTGATTGTTGCTATGTACAATTGAGGGCTTCCGGGGATAGGAAGACAGAGGTTCCAACACCTTGAAGTTGAGGGATTCCTTGCTGAGGAAGACAGAGGTGCCTACTACCTGATAGTTGAGGGCTTGCAGGGATAGCAAGACAGACTCCGATCTTCATATCAAGGGCTTACCTTGGTGTGGGTAAGATAGAATTTCTTTAAATTATAAATCAAGGGACCTTTATCCAAGGTTGTTGGATACCCTTCTCTTTGGGTTAAAAGACTTATTACTTGTTACTTGTTTTTGTTACAAGTTCTTCCACTGTATTTTGTATTTTTAAGGAAAGTATAACTTTATTATACTTCCTTACTTGTTCTCTAATTTAGTTAGATTCTATATGCTTTAAGGTATAATATTAGTTGGTGTAAACTTTTGTTATGTTTCATTTCCTGAATCACTTTTCTGGAATCAAGAAAGTATTTAGAATTTTGAGGTGTTTTGAATTTTGGTTACGCAAAATTTCCTTAATGGTTTTTTTAAGTAAAATTCACCCCTATTGTATTTGAGAATCTCATACTTATATATTCAATCCTACATTTGGTATTATAGATTACATCATACTCACATACCATCTTAACAGTTTCTGTGGATCAGGGTACAGCTGAGGATGGATTTGTCTTTCCCGTTTTGGTTTCTTCTCATCCGTTGTGGACGACTTTTCCATTTCACGTTGCAAGGAGGGTCTGGGAGAACTCTATTCAGAGTTCGCTAATGGGTTTTTGGATTTGGTCTGATGTCGATGGTACCACTGGCGGGCGATTGAGGAAGCTGGTATGAGGTTTGTACAACTTTTCTTTTGTTCGTGTTCCCTGGTTCGTGGTTTCTCAGCTTTCTCATTGGTGGTTTTGACTCACGCTGTGATGGTTTGTTTGTTTGAATGTTTGAATTGGTTTGAGTTGTTTGATTCCATGTGTTTGGAGGTTGAAGTCATGAATTTGTGTGACTTTTAGTGGTGATGTCTTGAAATGGTGAATTGTTGAAGAGGTGGAGTGGTGATGTGATGTAGTTGTCTTGGTTTCTCACTTTTCCTAAAAAGTGTTTTCATAATAAAAAAAAGTAATTTCCAGAATTAAAACTATAGAAAAAAATCACAATTAAATCATGAAAATATACCAATAACTCACTTATTTGGTTCTAACCAAATATCAGGGATTACTTATAAAATATATTAGAAATAAACAAATGAATAGAAAATCACATGATAGATTTACATCTGTGTAATTCACTATAGATTAAATAATAGTGATATAGTGGGAAAATTCATGTCTCCACCTATATTGGATGAACTAGATAAAATACAAATCTCTAAAAATATCATAAGTAATAGTGGAAACACACATCCCTATCGTAGGAAATACACATATCTACAACTAGTAGTGTATACATGTATGAGAGTTAGAGAAAATACACTTCTCCAAGGTAAATCTATATACTAGTATACTGGAGGAAATATGCATCACTAGGTATTTCAATGAAAATTTGGTTCTCCCAATATTATAGTAGTGGTTAGGGAGTAGATATTGCATCAGTGCATCATCATCCACCTAGATCCTTGTACTGATGGAAAGATGGTGTGTTTTCACTTGGGTGAATTACTATGATTTTATAAATATACTAATGATGTGGAAGGTACTAAAAATCTACATCTATATCATATTCTAATTTCTCATATTGGGGACACTCAAGGAATTAACCATCTCAAGTTGTCTCATACTGGAGATATTAGAGGAATTACTTGTTTGTAACTAACTCATAAAATTTTTTCTTTTATATCATCAAAAACAAGTGGATGAATTTGTTTTTATATATATATATACATATCATCATCTTTTTCTACCCAGATCAATGGGTGGGATAAGGTGTAGTCAATGTATTCTCACTCTTACACTAGACAGGGTGTGAGTGATAGAAAGGTCCATCACCATATTTGTTCATCATCGACATCCATCAGTCATAAGTTGTATCAAATATCAAATTAGTTAGTACACACAACAAACATATCAATTAAAATTAACGGATCCTACAATTATATATCAATACTACCCTCATTGAAATTTTGAAAGTACATCACCTATAACAAAATCCCACCTCCAAATCTATATAGAGTGAATGATAATCCAACAATAGAAAAAAGTTGTTTTTGAGTAATCTTAGTAACCAAATCTCTATTTTTTTAATCTTCTCACTATGAGGAAGGTGAAATCCATAAAAGGAACTTCATGATACTCCACAATGTTTTCATATCATTATCAAGACCATTAATCATCATCATAATGATTCCACATTACCTTTTATCATTATTGTTCCATGATTCATTGAATATTCATTATCCCATTAATTTAATTTAATTTATTTGATGTATTTTATCATATTTATCATTATTATAACTCCCATTACATTAATATTATATAAAACACAATCAATTTTACCACCAGATCTACTTATCATATTTTTTTTGAATTAGAAGTTACCATTAAATAGTCACACTTCACGTGTCATCATCATGGTACTAATGACAATTATTTTCTTTACCTTTGAATATATAAAAAACCTCATATATTAAGATTAATATTCACAACATATATTTTTAATTTAACCATTTCTCAAAATAATAAATTTAAAATAAATTTCATATTTTCTATGAGTTTAATCAGCACAATACATAAATAATCATTACTGGTTTATTGATATTCCTTACATTATTGTAACCACTTATCACAATAATTGAGCATCCAATGCAGACCAATAACAATCTCCAATGCCGTAGTAGATTCTCCATGTTTTTAAATTAATATTTTATTCTAATATCACAACATATCACTAATTAATATTGATATTATCATATAATAATTATATTATATACAATGAATTCAATCAATTCTTGAAATTGATCTAAAAATTCTTGATCCACTTAGCTCAACATAATAGGTAACAAAATTTCTATTTTTCAGAGGTAAATAATAACACATAACCTTTATATTGAAACATTAATTAAATTATTATTAGTTATTATACTTATTTCCCATTTATGTTATCAATAACTCCTTAACATTCCCACTAAATTAACTCAGATTGACCTAAAAATTATTTCAAGGGGTTGGAGGAATCAATAAAGGTTTGAGGGGAGTTTCCATATCAAAATCCACATCACCATGTTTCCTCTCATGTAGAGGAGTTTTTTATCCAGTAAGGATTTTCCACATAAAACAGCCTCATGGGATCGGTGGGAAATGGGTGCTAGGTCGCATCAATTAGGGTGTTGTAGCTACCTTTAGGCCATCCAATCTTAATTTAATGACCAAAATCTATCTAAATCAGTATTATTTGAGTTGGATCATCCATGTATAACATGGACATGTGATATAACGACTAATACAAGTGTTTAGAAAACCCAAATTTGAAGGGGGTTCGAATCATGCGACCAATATGGTCATATGAGATGCCACTTAATTAGAATGATTTGATGGATACCACAACCTAGGGCTGTTAGAATTTATGGTATTAGGTATGGGACACATGGTTCCATCAGTAATATCAAATCATTTATTCATATAGTTAGAATTAAAGTTAAAACTGAGAATTTGGGTTCATACATGCAACACACACACAAGTCCACTTGGAATCATCTGAGCCACCAATGCCATATCTGATGGACAAAATTATCTCACCGCATTATTCCACCATTGATCACAGGAGATTATATCCACTAATACACAATTCAATTTTCTAGAGTGAATATGTCCAAACTTCACCAAAATTTCTTAGCACCTAAATGCCAACCCATAAATCACAAATAAATAATTGCTATCTTGTAATTTAGTCAACATGGCACCCAGATCAAAGAAATAAGTTTAAATACAAGAAAATAACTCTCTATAATAACTCTAAAACATTCATAATATCAACCTCAAATTTGTTTCATTAGAATTTTCTTAGTCATACCTAAACATGGGCATATGTATTTCTAGACGATTATTCCTAGATAACAATAAATCACTAAAATATATAAAATGGACATATTTATGCTCTTTATAAGATCTCAATAATTACCAATATAAATTAAATAAACAAGATTTTTTTGAAACATTAAGAGGCATGGAACAATATATTAAAATTTATCTTTATGAATTTAATCCTCAATCCCCCAAAATCACGGGATAAATTCTGAGAAATTAAATATAGTTTTTATAGAAATACATCATTCAAATTTTGAATAAAAAAACAGGTCATTTTTTTAGATATTTATGTCTAATATGACATACTATAAATTAATTTTTAAATTCATCTATTTATTTTATCAATGAAGGAGAGAGGTTTAGAGGCATTAAATCGATGAACAATGATATATTTCAAGTCTAAATAACCACACCTTCTATTTTGGATCACTTCATCCTCCTTGATTATCCTAACATGGGTTACCTTATCACTTGATCTATAAAAGGGAATTAGGGGTTTTACAAGAATATTATATAATTGGAAATATGTTTATTTAAAGGTAATTAAGTATTTCAAGTGAATAATAATAATATTATTATTCAAACCAATTAATTAAAAATAGTTTTTCTGATGGTGTAAGGACTTCAAGTCACCCAAAAATTACTCAATAGACACCATGGGGTAAGAATCCCATTCCAGACTCAATAACAAAATTTTCCTCTAAATCCCACACGCTAAAGAATATAAAATCTTAAATTTTCCCTTTTAATCATAAATCATCATTTTTGGGAAAAACTACTAATGGTGATCAATTATGATACTAATGCACTTTAATAAAATTTAAATAGGTGTTGATAAACTCAGATACATAAAAATGAGTTTCAAATTATGATCATAGGGAATGTTATCCACTAGAGTAGTATTGGGATATTATATGCAAACCCAACTCTACAAAGCATAGAACCTCCCTAGATGATGATAAATTGTATAGTTCCCAACTATATGGATTTAAACATGAGTGAAATTAACCAATCATGGGTAAGATGAGGAACTTATTATACATATATATGGACAAAATTATATACATATATATGTTCAAATAGATTCAAGGTAATAATTGATCTCTTTCATAACAAGTTTAACTAGTATTTCTGCAAGGAAGTATTTCATGTACATGTATTAAATCTACAAGAGAGTCTTAGAGAATACAATAAACCCTTACATGGGATAAGTCATCTCACCATTCTCCCAATTTCTATATGGAATTAAAAGTGTTGTTAGTTCATTCTGATGAACTCCCACCATTGGAAGGTGGGTCTCGAGTAAAATAAAAATCAAATGTGAATGAAATAAGAAATATTATTCATGTTTAAGTAAATGTAAAAGGTTTTAAACCCATCGTATTCCATTAACAATGTCATGGTTTTTGATTAAAAATCACGTTTTTCTAAATTTATATATTTTAAAATATAGCTTCACCATTGGAATAAATTATACTTGATAATGAATAATAAAAAATTAGTGGTAATAAATATGTTTTTTAATTTACTTTACCTTTGAGAAGTAGAATATTAAATATGTAAATAATATTTTAACAAATAAATCATATTTTAGTTCTTATAAAAGATAATTTAAATTATTTTATTATTTTTACATAGTATTTTACTCATATAGTGTACCATATTTATAAATATATAACACATTTTCATATCTTTATAAAATCATAAATGTTTCTAAAAAATTAAAAAAAAATTCACGATTACCTAATTGAGAAATCTTAAATAAAAAATTTATATCCATTTTTTAAAATAAACCATAAAATATGAGAAATTTAAGTATAAAATATACAACCTAAAAATAATTTATCATGTTTAAATGATGTTATTCAAAATTTTCATAGTTAATTAAAAAATTATTATTCTAGCGATCGAATTACATTTCAAACTATTAACTTACAAAAAAATACATATAACTTTATATAAATTATTTTCATTCTAATATCACTTATTTTTTATGTTTTCATTAATATTTTTATTTCATGACTTATATTTATAATTCTATATGAATCATGTATTATATTCATTGCGTTTATGGAAGTATGTGATCAAAGATATTACCATACTCTAGTTAATAATTTTATTTATTTATTATCCACATTTATTTTTAGTGGTTATACTGATTTTATGTCTTATATTTATACTTTTATTTAATTAAATAACACTTATATTATGACATTTATTTTTATATTTCACTTTTGAATTAATAAATATTTTGGTTTTAAAATTATTAATGAAAAAGAATACATTAATTTATGACACACATACTAATGGGTGAATATATATATATATATATATATATATATATATTATAGATTGTTATATTTTCTACCTTCAAAAATAAATTTTCCCTCAAATATTTAAACCACACCAAATGGTAAAATAAACTCAAAATATATTTTATAAATTACCTTATCCTCATCATATGTTTCTTCTTTAATATTATAGCTCCTCTATATAAATCTTAATAGATTTATTTTCTGAAATTTAAAAACATGACCCCTTTTATTATGGATTATTATTAGTATCATTTTATAATCTAAGTTTGAATCCATTTATACCCATTACCTATTATATAAATTTTATGAAATAAAAAATAATTCATTAAAAAATGGATTTTGATAGAATATTATACATTGTATAGGTTGGAAAAAACACTTGGTGATATAAAAAAATCAATTTATCATATATTTTATTGAAAACAATATATCTCAATCTTAACTTTCCATTATCAATATTTTGATTACCTTATAATGTGATATATTTAAGAATAAATATTCACCTACTTTAAATTATAAATATTTATTCATGGTGTTTTCATATCTCTCCATTATAATCTAGTACACATTAATATAGTGTTAAATTACCTTTATATTCTACATTGTATCTTAAATCAACTATATATTGAAAAACATACTCTCAAAATTCTATAAAATAAATAAATAATCAAAAGTTTTTTCCCACATCGATTCTCATAAGGTTTTATATGGATTGTTGAATGAATTTTTTATTTATATTAATTTTAAAAAGTCAAGGTATTGATAAAAATTTCCTTATAAATCTGTAATGTATCCCATTATTTCCTCCAAAATCTAGATAGTCAATTCATATTTTCATCTTTTTTATGGTGATATGATCTTCTAAAATACAAAACTATATTTAATGTTTATTTAATACTCTAAAATCTCTTTGTAATCCTTAGGTACTAATCAAATACAAATGATATATGAGAATTAAAATACCTATACAATTTCATTTGATATATATTAGTAGGATTTTCATTGGAAAAATATTCTCTTTTATATATAAAAAAGGTTTAATTTTTTTATTGGTTAAACAAAACCAATATTCCATTATTCCCCATTAATTTAATCATAACATATGTCATAAAATATACTTTAATTTATCCCAATTATATAATAGAATATATAATGGTTTCATTGTTCCCTTGTGAAAATTTAACTCATATATTTCTTATTGACATATTGATAAGCTAAAATCAGAGTTAACCATCGTAAAATTCATATTTTTCCCACCAATATTTATCTTTAAAATCTTTTTACATATTTTTATTCTCTAATGTATAGGTAAATGTGATATACCTTCTCTTCTGATCAATTTTTTATAAATCATCTAATAATGAAATAAAAAATCGCTTTCAAATCCTTAGGAGACTCTCCTTAGAAAGATTAAACTTAGAAAACATTGAATGTTGAACCAAATCAATATGCTTCTCTAACACACCATATTACTCTTTATTCCTTTGAATCCTCTTTAACTATTATGTTTTAGTAACTGTATGGGAAAGATATGAGAAAAATTCCTTCCATTATTAGTCACAAGTTCAACGTTACTAGTTTATTAATTATAGGATCATGATCAATTATAATTGCATGTTGTGTTCCATGATTCATCCAACTCAAGGAATAATGTATTATATTTAACATCCCTTAATGAAAAAGAATGAAATAATTATAATACTTTATTATCTCTATCCATATCCTTTACCTCATGTTTTACACTGCTTATTTGAAAATATAGTTTATAATATATATATATGTAATAACTCTCACCATATATATAATTAATAATATATTCAATGAAAATATAAATATTGTTTACCTAGAATCATAATAAAAATAATATTTCACAAAAATCATTACCATCCAAGACA
Organism: Viscum album; assembly: GCA_963277665.1. Taxonomy (NCBI): domain Eukaryota; kingdom Viridiplantae; phylum Streptophyta; class Magnoliopsida; order Santalales; family Viscaceae; genus Viscum; species Viscum album. The sequence goes on from OY728128.1 coordinate 1,150,525,710, forward strand.
TATTTTTTATATGTATCTCAATTTTCATCTTGATAAAAACAAGACCCTTCTTTAGGGAATAAATGTATAAGACAAATCTGTTTACTACAGATGGTAAAGTTAGTACATGTTTACTAACTAATATATTGGAGAACTCTTAGAATATTTCCTCATACTAGAGGTCTATATAAATTTTACTAATTTATATTTTAACTAAGTGGGTAATATTATCGTGAAAACATTATTTTTGAAATGTTAATAATACTTATCTAAGTTGTTCAATCACACAAAGTGTGACACACATAGGGAAGGGGGTCAATAAATTTGTATACCAAAATTAAATCCCCTAAACTCTCATTATTATTCAGTACGTCTCTTAAAAAATTATCACCAATGAAGTCAAGAAATACATAATAGATTCTTTAATGAGGTTTGAATCCTTGGGGATGACTATGTCCCAGGTGTGTCATGGTTATTATCCCATGCACATATTCCCCTTTTTAATATCAAAATAACTCAAAAAAGGGTATGAACTTGATCTTGTACAATTGTTTTCACTAAATAGATAAAATACCACATTAATAGAACAATTTATTTTAAGAAATATCATTTATCGATATATGAACCTCCACTTGGACTTTTATAAAGTAAAACTTTTTCCTCTTTATTGTATAAAAATATCTTATGGATACTTTCTGATAATATTCTTCGACACAACCATGTATAGTTTCACCTTTGTAGAACTCTCAACATATTCTTTCCAACAAATAAAATGATTTTTATATTAAATGAATATTATATGATACATATTTTTATAATATTATAGAAATATTATAGAATATTTGATACATGGAATGACTCATTCAAAATCCCAAACCATGGTTTAAAAAATAATTTCAAAAACTTCCTGATACTTTGGCTCAAGACTCAATTATTTTTTGGGAATAATATTCAAATTATTGTATTATTTCTCTACAATAAAATATTTTAGGATACATATTTATTTTTATTCTTCTTGATATCTACATGTAGACATATTTATCTGGCATCACATTTTGTGGTGTAGAACTCATATCAACACCCCAACATTATTCTTCACTTGACACTCCTTGGATTTCAACAAGAACCATAATCATGTTCTTGATTATGATGGTTGATCAATAAGGAAAATAACACATGAATAATAATACTTAAATATTATTTTATTATAATATTAATGTATGGATATATCTCATTAAGTTCTATTCCACACAAGTCTCAATTCTAGGTTATTATAATTTCATAAAGTAAATCAATATATGCACTCCATGTAGCTGGATTATCTTGTGAGATATTAATGTATCTCAAATATATTATGGAAACTCAAGTAACTTATATTAATAAGACAAATTGTTTAATGGTATACTTAAACCTCTATCATGTAAGATAAATCCTTTTATCGATTTTCTTTTACGCTTCAACCACATAGATGAATTATCATATGTGTCTTAAAATCATCATAAAAACTTCTCAAATACCATAAAGAGCTATAATAATTTATTTTAATATGATATTTTACTTTTTCATCTCTTCAGAAACCCACTCAATAGATTATTTTTCTTTCATAGACCTCACTAAAGGATATTTTCCATTTCTAGTTTTTTATTCCAGTATAGTACATCCATATTGACTTTAAATAAATTCTGACTATCATATCTGTTTTTAGTAATTATTCAAAGAAACTCCAAAAATTAATAATCACTTCAAAACTTCATAAAAAGAGTCATTATAGTGTTCAATAATCACAAAACACCATATATGGATCCTTCATAGATCCATATTATTCTTATTCCATTAGATCTATATTTAAACTTTATAACCAACACCTCTTTAACCTATATATAGGAACTACACATAAAATATAAAACTCTTTCTAGATTATTATAGATAGTTCTTCTTCCACTCCAAAGCATATAATATATCTATGAAGATCAGTACACCAATCATCACCCTTATATAGGTATTTTTGACAAATAAAAAAACATTATAAAAGGTTCAACAATAATCCCCTTTCTATTTTTTATAATACCACTAATTCCTCTCACCCTTATTGATGATTAAATCAATATGAGTAACTTCTATGGGTCAAAAAACCTCTTGAAATAAAATTAATCAATAATAATTCATATTTATGTCTACTAAAGCTAGGTATATAGAGAAAAAAGTGTAATTAAATCAATCATAAAATCTTTCCAAAAAGTAAGTCAACACAACCCCACTAGAACTTCATGAAAACTCAACAATAACCCATAGTAAAATATTTTATCGAGACTTTAATTCCCCGTTGAATACATTCATAAAAATAATTCATAATAGGAGAAACAAACTTTCTCCCCTACAAAAAACATCCCCTAAAAAATGTGTGAATAAGAAAGGATATGTGAGGAAAACTAAAAAACATACCTCAGTGAGAGAAAATTGAATTCACTACCATTTATATCCTTAACTTCTCAAACTATTTAGTTTAAATAGGATTGGTAAAGATATCAAAATCTATTCCTTATAAGGTAAAAATTCAAGTCTTAGAATTCCATTTTCATGATTTTCCTTCTATAATTAGTACTTTATCTTGATTTACTTTTACTTTGAGTATAACATTATATTTTATATAGGTTTATAGTAATATGATTATAACATACCATTATCTGAGGAAAAGTTTCTTAAACTCTAATATATTTAAACTATGTCTCTATCCATATCATATATATATCTACTTATGATATGGACACATACTCATCCATAGTAGAGTTTAGTTCCACTGATGTTTTATTCTTTGAATATAAAGAAACAAAAATCCTTCCAAAGAAAAGTACACAACTAGATATGGATTTCCAATCCTCAACTACTTCTACCCAATCCATATCAATAAAATAATCTAATACCATATCTTTTATATTCTTATATGTTATCCCATAATTTTATGTGTTTTAAATGTATCCCAACATCATTTTTACTACCAAAAGATGTGTTTTCTTTATATTAGATTTATATCAAGTACAAAGGGAGATAACAAAAAAATTAGAACATGAATTTATCAAGTACATAAGACTTACAAGCAGACATCTAAACTATTTATCATCAAAATATTTCCCTTCATCATCCTTTCAAAACATCATGCCCACCATAATTGTTGTGGACACTTTTCTAGCCTCATGTATGACAAATTTCATCAACATACCTCTTACATATTTTTCTTGTGAGAAAAAAAATTTAACCAATTGTTTTCATAGTTTATAGTAATATAAAAAATATCATATCTCCAATCATTGAAATTTAAAAAATTTCTTTCATATTCCTTGATAATTAATTATTTAAGAATTATTCATTACTAGAAAATATTATTCCATCAACATACATAATCACAAAGAGTGATACGGTGTTGGTCTTTTTCACATGCATATTATTTTTCACCTTCAATTTATAAAACTGCATTCCTTTTAATTAATACTCATCAATAAAATATCAAGATCGTAGATATTTATTCAATAAATAGAGATCTCTCTTCAATTTACATGACTTTCTACCATCTGAATTTGACATAAAGCCTTCATGTTGTTCTATATAAACCTTCTTGTTGAGCTCACCATTTTGAAAATACAATTTAATATCAATATAAAATATATTGATGATTCTCAAAGATTATATGTAAAGGAATATTCTAATGGATTTAAGTCTGGACAATAGAGAATTAGTTTCATCAAAGTAAAACCCATTAATTTATGAGTTTCCATTATTTACTAACCTATCTTTATTTCAAGTCGGATAACAATTTTAATAAATTTTTATGAAAACTCATTTGGATTCAATCACATTCTTTTATGGGTCTATGAAAAAGTTCCCAAGTTTCATTTTTTATTTTGGTCTATTTATTCTTTCATATCCTAAACCCACTCTTTATATTCGATGTATTCATCTATTGTGTGAGGTTTGAACTTGATAAAAGACTGGTATGATGTATTTTCATTATCTTTCTTCTTGTCTATACACCTTGATTTTCATCCATAATAGTGTTCTTAACATCAATATGTTTTCTTAGTATTGCATGTTTCTCCCTAGTCTTATCTTTTCCCTATTCATCACCAAAAAATACAGAATTTGTACCTTTGGGTTTAGTATTCTTTTTTTCTTTATTTTCTTCAATAGGTTTTTAAATTACAACATCATTCAAATCAGCTAAAAATATATTATGTCTAGTCCCTTCCTCACTTTCAAAGACTATAAAACCATCACTATCAAAAATTCATTCATATTTATTATTTTAACAATTATAATATTGTTCAACATAATGTGTACCTAATAAAAATTCAACTGTCATCCTTATAACTAAACTTTATTCCATTATTTTCTTTTGTCTTGGTCAAACATAGAATACCAGACATTATGGAATATTTTTTAATTTTGATTCATTTTAAACCACATCTTATAATGAGTCATGTCTATGTTTGTCCTTATAAGGTACCTCTTCTGAATTATTCTACTAGTTGTGGGGGCTTGAAGCCACAAGTTCCTTGAGGTGTCATGCTCTTCCAGTATAAACCCGACCATATCAATTAGGCTCTAATTTTTCCTTTTAGATACTCTATTTTATTTTAGAGTATATGTAGCACTGAATTAATGTATGATTTAATTTTAGTTTATATATCTATTGATCTTCCTTTTGGAATATTCAGTTCCATTATGTAAAAGAAACGGGTTTCTCAAACATTTCATCTTTTCATCATTGTATAACCTATGGAAAGTAAGATGGTTTAATAAAAATATTGTTAACATAATAAAAAACCATCAAAATAATTAATAAGGATATTATAATTTTATCACATACATTGTATATAATATTTATAATAAAGGTTTATTGTTGTTGATGAATAGAAATTCCATTAAAATATCATAAAAACATTCTTAAAGAAAATAGATTTTCACATTGAAATAAATTATTTAAAATATAAAAAGTTACCAAGTATTAAAGAAATTTTTTTCTTTGAATAGAATATTGGAACCTCGTAAAGGAGTATTCAAATTATTAAGTTTTCAAGATGTCAGAAAATTACGTTCACGGCATACATGTTAAAATAAATATTCCTTTAACATTTTTAGTAAAAATTGAAATGAACCTTATTAAAAAAATGGCTAGAATATTCATTATATATATATATTTTAAAAATAATTAAAATTGAAATTAAAAAATCATTAAGGAATAATATAAACTTTTTTTAAAACTTTTTTTTTGAAAATATGGACATTGAAGAGAAAAGATATTTTAACAAATATAGAAATACTGTTGATTTTCCATAAAAAAATTATTTTAGTCTCTTTAGTTATTAAAGGGAGTAAAATTAAAGGAAAATATGGAATATATATAAAAATAAACATAGTAAAATATAATTAATGAGTTTCTTGAGAGATAGATCATAATATTTCAATATGAGATCTTAATAATAATCAAACATGATAAAAAATGGGATTGTGGCATAAAACTCTCACCACTTTTGTAACTTTCAAATCAAAACTTCATAAAATAGAGAAATATATATGGATATAAATATCCCCATAATTATAATTATAATTATGATAAATTAAATTCATGGGAAGAATATAAACCACATAAAATAAACAAGTGGTGAATATGACATGTGTCTCACCGAAGTAAAAGTGAGATAAAAATCCCATATATCAAGTCTCAACTTTCTTCATTCACATTCTAAAATGTTATATAATAACTATTGGTTTATTATACATATATTACATAACCATAATCATATATATCATATAATATTTTATTTAATTATAACCCTTTACCACCTATTTATTAACAATTATTTATTATAATTAATGTTCTGGGTGATAATTGCTTCGTTTTTCATGTCTGTTTTCACAGAGTAGTTTTGGTCCTTGTACTTTGATTATTGTTCAATAATATCAAAAATTTTAATTATTATATAAATATAATATATATTAATTATTTAAATATTTATTTTCATACATAAAAATAGATATAAAAAATTAATTACACCTTTCATGGAGATGGTTGGTCGTACGTACGCATGAACGTTATTTCCATTTTTTACCGAATGGAATGAAAGAAAGGTAATAATAATTAAACATTAAAGAATAATTTTTATATCATATATATCATATATAATCATTAAATATATCCTTATTACTATCCATTTCAAAATAAAATGAAAAATATATCACATCGCTTCGTGGAGGTTGCAGTCCACACGTATGTATAAGTGACATTATCCTTTTCCAATTGATTTGAAGGTAATAAGAAACATATGATATTATAATTATAGAAGTAAAATTATGTCATTAATATCATATATATATATATATAAACATTAAATTTATCATTACATTCAATCATGAGAGGAAGTGATGGAAATTGAATTACATCGGTTCGCGAAGCGGTAGTCCTCCATACACATGATCGAAGATTTTTTTTCTTATTTGATCGAAAAGGATACAGATATACGTTATTACATTAAAAAATAACATCTAGTTATATGGAAGATAATTATATAATTATATCATAATGATTTTAGAACATTTTAAGGAGGTGGAAGAATAAATAAAATAAAATGCTCTGTTAAGAATGTTACCTCTTCTTCAGACAAATTCATTAGATTAGAACCAAAAGGATTCTTAAGAGGGTTTCCTAACCAAAATAATGAATCTAGGAAATGGGGATAAATATATGGAAGGTTTTTTGGTATCTATTTGATTAACCAAAAGGATATAGAAGTGAGAATAAGAGAGGTTATGTCCTTTTATAAGTAGGAAAGGGAACCCACTTGGAAATTTCAAAAAAGAATACAAAATGAAAAAGTAATTTTGAAGAAAAATGAATAAAAACAACCATATATTATAATGTGGGATAAAATAAGGTCTAAATATTTCCATACAATAGTATTTATACATGTTTAATTGGAAAAAAAATATTCTTATATTTTTGTTTAACCCCCTGGTAAACCTGTTTCAACCTTAACCATGATAATTGTTTTTTTCTTATTTTTACTATTCATTATGGAACAAAAATTAAGTTGATTTTTATAATATTAATTATTCTTATTAAATGTATGCAATATATTTTACCAAATTTTTTTAACATTATTATCACAATTTTATTTAAAATTAAATATGTAGATCCGATGAAAAAACTGTAATCTAATAAATATTATTTCATAAGTATAAAAGGTTTTCATATAACAAATGAACATAAAATTTATTACAATAACATAAATTGGATTAATAATAATATAATTGAACTAATTTTACATTTAAAACCATATTAAAAAAATGAAACTTTGTAAATTATTTAAAATAAAATACTTTTTTTAATAAAAGTCATTATTTTTCACAATTAATTGAAAAATCAATATTTTCAAAAAATTTAAAAAATAAATCTAAATTAATTTTAGAATGATTATTTAAAAAATTGAGTTAATTTTTCCAAAAAATTTTCTAAACTTGAAAAAGAATAATTTTAAAATAAGTGTGAAAAATGCGATAAAACCATTTTTTTTGGAAAAAATACAGTTTTAAGCATAAAACTAAATTCATTCCTATCCAATTGTTATAAAACAAATTAGATGACTGATAAAACATTTTATTTAATATAATATATAAATTTTATTAAAATAATTCACCAATAGTAATTTATTTAATTTATTAATATAGAAAACACAATGTGCATAAAAACTGTTTTTTATAATTCATTTATTTTACTTTCAAATGATTTTCATTTTAAACTATAATAAATTGATAACAAATTATTTTATTTTATACACATATAAAATATATAATTTGTAAAATTTATTTAGTCCAATTCATACCCTCCAATTTAATTTCTAGGTTATAACAACTATATTAAATAATAATCTTTTAATAGTATAATGTGGTTCGTTTAAACTCGGTGTTTTGTGTAACATAATCTATAGATGAAAATAAATTTATTTGAAAAAAATATTTCATAAAATCTTTTGGTGTTACATTCTACCCCCTTAAAATGAATTTATCCCTCAAAATTAAGTCACTCTAAAACAAAAAACTGATGATATTTATGCCTCATCCAATCCACAAGTTCCCATGTAGCTTTATGAAATTTGTGGTTTTACCAAAAAATCTTGACCAAGTGAGTGGTATTGTTTCATGTTACTTTCTCTCTATGATTTAAAATATCAACTATTTGTTTCCTAGGAGAAAAATATTTTTCTAGTGACATGATCTCTAAGTTCATTATATGTAAAGGATTAGGTATTTTCTTGCTTAAGAGAGATACATGAAGCACATCGTTAACTTGAGAGAGATTTGGTGGGAGCACTAGGTGATAATATAACATCTCTACTCGATCAAAAATATTTACAAAGACAATATACCAAGGTCTCCTCTTTCTATTCATTCTGAATCTCATAACCTTCTTACATGGGAAAATTCATAAAAATTATTCTCACCAACATCAAATTCTAGATCACCCAGAAAATTCTCATCATAACTTTTCTATCAACTCTCAGATTCCTTTATAACCCCAAAATATTTTAAAGTATTTCTTTTCTTAAATAAATTCAATTTCTTCAATAGATTACGTTGAACACAACACAAAGTTTAAACAAACTACTATATACTATTATATATTATAAATTTTCCATTAAATTTTTAAGAATGAATATTATTAACCACATTATTTGTCACGACCCGTCCCCCGGAGCCCATGTCGTGACTACCCCAAGCCAACCTTCCATAGGCTAGGGGCTGGTGACTAGCAACGAATTCGTATTCCCTATATCTGGGAAGGAATTGCCTTTATATCCTACAAGAACACACAACCAAGCACACAAGAAGATACGAACTCAAGTAAACTGAGTAGTAAACACCGTGAGTGCTGTAAGTAAAGGGGCTAGAATACAAGCCCAACCAGAAAGTACAAGTACAAATGAAATAAAATACAACAGAAGAAAGATAAATACAACTACTGGGTTGTCCTCCAAGGTTCCTATCTGAAGGGTAGGTACATATCGTCTCCTCAGCACTCTACGTCCTCCTGTCTCCTCCACGTACTTATACGCCATATGGTCCACCTCCAGGAACCGTCTAGTCCTAATACCCTCATCCTCAGTCAGCGTTGTCTGTCGTCTGCACCAAACACAACAAGGTGAGGGCACAACCCGTGTAGGGGTGAGTATAACAATACTTAGTAGGGACCCTGAGACCCACATGGTCTCAGTAAATCCACAAAGGATAAAACACAAAGGATGAAAACAATTGATAACTCTACTTAGGTATATGCCTATACATATACCTAAGTTATCAAGTAAACCCATCTCAATTATGAGGAAAACATGGAGTCCAACTCCAAAGCCCCAGGATCAATTGTTCCACAAAGAAAGAAATAACACGAAGGCAAGTACCACACAGGTATGCCACACTGAAAAATACCACCAAGATATTACCACAAAGGAATGTACCACACAGGTATAGACTTAACTCACACAAGGTATAACTTAAGTACAGTAGTAGAGAAGATTAGCTGTAACTACTAAATCATCTTACTCTGTAAAGAAGTTGACCCATATAGGATCACTAGGAGATGAACCACATATGATCGCTAGGTGCTGACCCACATAGGATTTCTAGGAGCTGACCCACACATGATCTCTAGGAGCTGACCCACAGAGGATCACTTGGAGCTGACCCACATAGGATCGCTAGGAGCTGACCCACATAGGATCACTATTCATTCATCTCATCACAGCTATCTACTGAGTTCACCACACTAGGCTTGTTCATCTCCGGGAGGGTCCACTCCCCAAGCCACTGGTTGATACTCCAACTGCCACAAAGTTCTATGAAGAAGTATCTCAAAGGTTTGACACATCATAGGGGTCTCAACGCAACAGACGACGTGTCAATTAGACGCCTGGTCTGTGAGTTATTAGCCATTTAGTCCTAGGGGCCCGGTTGAATTCATGCTCGATCCAACCCGACTATACCTCAAAATTACCCAAAACATCAGTGGGGTATACTCAAAGGTACATTCTTGCTCCAAGATTTCTAGTGCCGTTGATGGTTCATCAAACAGAAGTCCAATACCAAAGTTATGGCCCAAGTAAAGTATAGGTTTGTATTAGGTCCGGGTCTGGTTTGACCCGATCAGACCGACCCGACCCGACCTGACCTGGGTTGACCCAGTTTGGATCGACCCGACCCATGGTGTCGCCTGGCCCGTTTGGTGTCCTAGCAAGCTGCTAGGGCCACGAGGGGCTGCCGAGGCCGTAGATGCCACGGGGCGGCGGAGGCCGTGGGTCGGCTCGGCTGCGGATGGTGGCTCGACAACTGGGGTGCCGCGAGGGCGCAAGGTGGATCAAACCGGCCTGGGGTGGCTTATATGGGAGGGCGGAGACTACGGGAAGGCTCGGTTGGGGCAGCTAGGCCGGGAGGGTGGAGGCTGCGGGACGAATCGGATGGGGCGGCTCGGCCAGGAGGGCGGAGGCTGCGGGGCGGCTCGGCGAGGCCGCAGGCGGCACGAGGGGGCCGCAGATGGTGGAGGAGGCTCAGGTGGCGAGGCCGCGGGCGGCACGACGGGGATGCAGATGGTGGAGGCTGCTTGGTTGGCAAGGCCATGGGTGGTGGCTCGGCCGCGGACGGTATCTCGACCGTGGGGCATCGTGCCTTCATCGGCGGCTATTTTAGCTGACCTCTCTCTTCTTTCGTTTCCATGGTGTATGCCACCTTCTTCAATTGAGAAGAACACAATAAGGAAGAATGGCGGAGGGGTCGGTCCATGTTTGTTTGGCCCGCCCCATCCACGTTAGAGTGATAGAAAGTGGTTCACCATTTTTGAATCAAGAACGGAAAAGGAGAAGAATGCCAAACAACCACCCTAAAACTTCTCGCAAATAATTATACACAAATAAACCCCTACCTCGTTCATTTGATTCATTGAAGATTGTCCACAGGGAAGAATACGATGTCATCAAGAATAGACGGACATCAAGGACGTTAGAGTTTCCTCGATCATCGGTTCATTGACGTTGAAGACGTTCCTCATCAACGAACATCCTGTGGAAGAAGTCTAAGTCGAAGTCAGCATTCTTCGTTGGCGTTATTCATTGGACATCTTTCTCCCAATTCTCCAAGTTTCTCCCTTTTTCCAAGAGTTCCCCCCAATTCCACCGAAATGAGGAATAGCCAACTTAATAGATTATGTTGGCATAATTTCAAATTGGTTTAATTATTTAATTTATGGGTTGGCTTAATTAATTAAAGGAAGGGTTGGAACAATTAAGTGGGGGAGCTCACGAGGTTTCTCCCTACTTAATAGGGAGTTTATGAGGTTTCAAAACTCGGGTGGTCCCCACCACCATAACCTCTCATGGGAGGTTATGCTCGGTGGTCCCCACCTCCATAACCTCTCATGGGAGGTTTTAGTTCAGGTGGTATCCACTTGTGAAAAATCCACATGGGAGGTTTCAACAAAAGAAAATAAAAATGTTGCACATTTTTATTTTATTTTTATTATTTCACGAGAAACCCAAAAATTATCTTTCACTCTCGACTCACTACGGTCGAGTTGAAGGTCTCCTTAAGAGAATACTGGTGCTGCGAGTTCAACGGTGCCCTCATATTTTGATTTCTAGCACCGGTTCAAGAGTTAGAAAAACCCGTTCGTACTTTTAGTGAACGTACCCGAATAAAAGTTTTGAAATTCATTCCGGACACCGGGCCTCGGAATCACGCGCCGTAAATTTTCACAAACTCGCAAAATTCCCATTTAATTAAAAAAATTACATGGAAATTACGGGTCTTTACATTCTCCCCACATCAGGGCTTTGCATCCCCATAAACCACAACTCAATCTAAGGGAACAAGTGGGGGTACTGAGCACATATCTAATCCTCCCACTCCCATGTTCTCTCTTGGAGGTTCTCATGCTGCTAATGAATGTGCACCAGAGGTATCGACCATCCACTATGGACCTATTCCTATCAATCCTCAATCTCTACTGGAACCTCTGAAAATGTCACCCAATCAGATAGTGTGGCCACATCTTCATGGCGAAGACCACTGCTGCTAACTGCAGGTCATGGGTAGTGTAGTTCTACTCATGTTGTCTCAGCTATCGAGAACCATATGCGATCACTGCTCGCTCCTACATCAGGAAACATTCGATTCCGATCCCTAATGTGTTGCAGTAGACTACATACCCTACACCCTCTTCTGGAAGCCTCAAGATGGGGGCACTATTCAGCCTCTTCCTTAGCTCTTGAAAACTCTGCTGGCTTCTCTCCAACCACACGAAGGGATGCCCCTTCTTCGTCAACACTGAAAGTGTAGCACCCCAAACATTTTATGGTATGTTTCTATTAAATACATTCTATTCATCACTATGTTCTTTCAAAACTACAGTAGGTAATTTAGGATATAGTCAAAACCTATCCATTAGATATAAATTTTCCACTTCTATGTTTTGAATTTCGAGAAATGGTCATCTAGAGTTGTGATCAGTAAGTCATTTGGAGTCTGATAGAAAAAACATGATTTTTGGTAAATAGTAACAAACCCTTATGAATAGTAATATGAATAGTAATATGACCCTCATGAATAGTAAATAATAATATTATTTTATTTTCTTAAGGCAATATGATAATGGGATCTTAATTAATTTTTCAATGTCACATAAAACTAACTGCACTTAAAATTTTTTATTTTTCAAATTAACTATGACCATATTTCAAAATTAAATTATTAATATTTAGAAAATTATTTTTGAAAAATGGTTTTCACTTTTTAATTCTACACGTTGAAAAATGGTAGGGGTGATTTTTTGGGATTTTTCTGAAATTTTTGAATTTTTGATGAATAGTGAAATACGGTAAAAAACCATATATTCAATTTATCAGTAAAATACACTATTTATGACATTATAAGTGATGCAAGGACACTTGGTTAGAACTCACATGCCATTATTACTATTAGGGGTCACATTAAACAATACTATTGGTTGTCTTGATGGAAATAATAAAATAATGAAATTAAATATTCAAAATTTACCCCTCTCCTCCACTATAAAAACCCCTCACCACCACCTCTTATATTCACTCCTCTCATCCTTGAATCTCCTAAAAGTTCTTCCCAATAATCCTCCCAAGTCTCTTCCCCACATCCTAGAGCTTCTGGTCTCACCAAAATACCAAAACAAAATCCCTAAAGAAGGATCTCAAGGAGAAGAGATCAAGAGGTAAACAACCTCTTTTATTTTCTTTCTTTTCTATCATTTTATGTTATTCTCTTCCTTTAACTTTGGATTGTGTTGGGATATTTCATTAAATATTCCACCTTACTGTCCATATTATGTATTAATGATGATATATTCCATTCCTCTCATCAAACTATTTTTATGAAATTTTAAGAGACATCGTTAGGCTGCCGAATTTTCAGGAGAAATTTATCAAGTTTTCATTCATTTTAAGATTCCTTTATTTTCTTCTTCTTTCCTCACCTCATCTTAACCAAGAGGCATGTATGATCCAGAATCTTGTATATTCTGGATGTTCTCATATTTATGGAAAATTACTCACCATTATTCATCTCCTCTCCCACTTATTTAAGGAATAAAAACATTGTCCGTGATGTGTCCAATTACCGACATTGTGGACGATGTAATTTCAATTTCCATTAATTCTTTCTAGTCTGGTCATGAAACCAAATATATGGTTGAACCAGATCCTAATATATTTATTTTATCTTGATTAATGTTCTGGAATCCATACACATTCATAATATGGAATAAAACTACAAAACAATTTTATTTAGCACAAAACTGCCAAGCCAAATTCAAGCGTTTATCTTTAAATCATTGAATGAGTCATCATCTTGGTATATAACCAGAATCATTATAAGATAATTTATGTCTCTTTAATTTCACTGATAATGTATATTAACAATTCTCGATGTTTAACCATATTTCAAACCAACTTCTATTCATGAATACAAGTAAACAATGCATGAAACCAAGTAAGAAAATGCTTCCAAAACAATAAAATTGAATATCTTAAATCCATCAAAAAGGCCATTAATGAACTAAATAAGGTTAGACCATATTAAATAAATATAAAATAGGTTCTGTACTTATGAATTAATAATCCTAATTTGTTTATTCTGGTCTTTAGAAACAAGACAAGAACACCTTGAAGCATAAGGTAAGGGATCCTCTCTCTCACTTTGGTTCAAGAATATCCCCTTTGTTGTGACTAACTTTGTATTGTGCACCTAATAATCCTTATGTGGTGTACCTAATACCCATTTGAGATCACTTTCCATATGAAATTATATTTCTATTAAATATCCATAATTTCATTTCATGGATATGTTTATTGTCTAAACCGTGTACCATTTCACATACGGTGTATATTGGGGATGTTATTGATGAGTCCATTTTCTATACTCTATACGGATATTGGAAAGGAATATTTCTCTTATATTGAATCAATTTATAAATAATGCTTTGGATGTAGAGGTGGGTGGGGCCCACTACATCCCCTCGATGCATCGGTAGGTCTCATGAGACAAAACAGTTTAGCGACATACCCTTCAAGTTTGTTTCCAAAAAAATTAGATAGGTTTCTACCCACAGTAGTAAACCGTTTTTATGATATTATGGTTTCATGTGTCAGATACATGACATCCAATTAATAATAATTCTCTTTATTCATTATCAGTTATTATTATTATCCATGAGGTTTTCACTATGACAAAATCTATGGATGCAGTTTCATTCTTAGTTTATTATTGGCATTAGTTATTCATTTATTCATTATGCCATATTGATTATGTCAGATCGATTATGATTCACTTATTATTGTACTCATGATTCCGCTATTTGTAACCCTTTCTGAGAATTTGAGCTCACCCATTTCATTGTCTACCTTCAACAGGTGATGAAGAGAAGGTCTTCTTTTGAGTTCCTGTGGATGCAATTTTTAGTTTTTTGTTATGTATTGTATTTTGTAACCTTTTTCAATGTAATTTGAGTTACATCTATGTATCTAGTATCTTCAAGATTACTAAACTGATCATTCGTTCGAGATTTTCATTCCTTATAACCATGCCAATATCACAAGTAATGCACCAGCTCCAGCCTAGAGGGGTTGGGGTGTTACAGTTGGTATCAAAGGAAGTTTAGCAGAACACTTGGAAACTAGACTAGGAAATTTATAGATGGGAACAAATACCTAAGGTAGTATTTGAGGATAAACTTACAAGAACATCCTGGTATTTTGGTAAGGAATATATTATGTGGATTTTTCAATCAATACATCCATGTTTGGATACGAGCAGGTAGAGGCGGCTCTGGCACAGATGTATCTAGGGGTAAAACCCGAAAACACCGCTTTGAGATAGACTCGAACTGGAACTGGTGCACGATAACGGGCCTTGCTGCACTCTTGGTTACAACACTCCCAGGGGATATGCTTAGGATAATTCATATTTTCTTTACAATCCATTATGAAGGAGTTAATGTAAATGCTTCCTTAGAGGAACCTTGTTTATAAGATTAGCTATGCATAGAATTTCAATCTATGTTGAGTGCTTTTCTATTTGAAATTTATAAGATTAGATATGCATAGAATTTAAGTCTATGTTGATTTATTTTCTATTTTAGATTCATAAACTAATATAGTGTATCCCATTATTTAGAAATGGGGTCTAATGGAAGAATAGGAATCAATACTCATGGGCAAGGTAGGGAACTCTCTACTGAGCAAGTCAACACAGTCAATGTTGGAGCAGATCAGATCATGAACATATTGGGACAACTTACTCAAGTTGTAACAAATAACCATTCAACACCTATGTTGGATCGTTTCATGCAGTAGAATCCCCCATCTTTCAGCGGGACTACTAATCCAGTGGTTGCTGATCAATGGATCAAGTCCCTTGAAAAGATATTCATGGCATTAAGATGTAATGAACATGACAAGGTAGTACTGGAAGTGTATTGTCTCAAGGGTGACGCAGATCAATGGTGGTCCTTGATTCAAAATACCATGGAGAAATAAGAAATAGAGGATATGGAATGGAGGACTTTTAAGGAAATATTCTTCGAAAAATATTTCCCTCGTGAGCAATGAACTGAAATGAAGAGGAAAATCTTTGGCTTGAAACAAAGGTAAGAAGATAGTTTTGCAGAGTACGAGGATACCTTTATAAGGCTAGCCAGGTATGCTGTGGAATACGTGCATGACTCAGTGGACAATATTGATCATTTCTTTGAATGACTTAAGCCAAGTCTTCGGAGGGAACTGGCTTCTCAAACATTTTCCTCATATGATGGAATTGTATCAAGTGCCATCAAAAAAGAGAAGGAATTTGATAGATCAAATTTTTTCCGAGGAAACCAGGATAAGAAGCGGTATTATGATAAAAAAGGAAAATTAGAGGCACCAAAGAAGAGAAAGGGAACTAATAGTTTCCCATTATGCAAGAACTATGGAAAGAATCATCTCGGGAAATGCTTGAAAGGCATGGGAGTCTGCTATAACTGTGGAGAAAAGGGTCATTGATCTGATGAATGCAAGGGGAAGAAACAATTCAATGATGTTCAATTCTACAATTTCAGGGAGATGGAACACTATGAAAATGAGTGTCCTAAGCACCAAGGAAACATGCCTCAGAAAAAACCAAGAGAGCAAGTGAGAGCCTATGCAATTACAACCGCGGAGGTTGAAGTTCCTAGTAACATGGTGGCAGGTACTTTAATTGTTTCCTCAAACATAGGCAAAACATTATTTGATTCTGGATCATTGCATTCATTTATATCCTCTTAATTTTCCAAGAAAATTAGATATGTCCAATTTGATTTTAGAAAGGAGTTATTAGTCAAAACTACCCTGGGATGTATCATTGCAACAAAGGCTTGTCGACTAGTCCCCCTCCAAGCACCGAAATGTGCTTTAGTTGCTAGCCTTGTCATCATACCCATGACTAAATTTGATATAATTCTCAGTATGGATTGGATATCAAGTTATGATGTGAGGATTTATTGCAAGAAAAAGGAAGTTACAGTTTTTGAAAATGGTGCAGAAATCCTTGTATTTAGGGAAAAAACTTCCCCACCTGATTCTTATCTAGAACCACCCCCAGTAGCTCTATTGAATGCAATACTTGGAGAGGGAGATAAACCAATATCTATGGGAGAAGAAAGAAATACTCAAATTGAATATGTGCACATATTGAAAGAGTACATTGATGTATTTTAGAGGATTTACCTGGACATCCTCCAGAGTGGGAAATTGAGTTCTCTATCGATTTAATTCCTGATGCAAGACCTATATCAAAGGCTCCCTATAGAATGGCCACTGTGGAATTAGTAGATCTAATGAAAAAACTAGACTATTTGAGTGAAAAAAGAATTATTCGACCTAGTGTTACTCCATGGGGAGCCCCGGTCTTGTTTGTAAATAAGAAAGATGGATCCATGAAGCTTTTCATTGATTACTGGGGAATCAATGCTATTACAATAAAGAATAAGTATCCTCTGCCCTGGATTGATGATTTATTTGACCAACTTCATGGAGCTCAATAATTTTCAAAGATTTAACTTTGATCTAGATATCATCAACTACGTGTGAGGAAGGAAGATATTATGAAGACAGTATTTCGAACAAGGTATGTGCATTATGAGTTTACAGTGATGCATTTTGGACTGACAAATGCACCCTTTATTTTCATGGATTTAATAAATAGAGTTTTCAAGGAATGTCTTGATAAATTTGTTGTGGTATTCATTGATGATATCTTGGTATACTCAAAAATCTATGAAGACCATGAGGATTATTTGCGAACTATTCTGAAAACTCTGAGAAGAAATCAATTATATGGGATGTTTAGCATGTACGAATTCTGGATTCAGTCAGATTATTTTCTAGGCCATGTTGTCTTTAAGGATGGAATCCTAGTTGATCCTGTAAAGACAAAGGAAATCCAAGAATATCCCAAGCCAACAAAAAAACTGAGGTATGTAGTTTTATTGCCTTAGCAGGTTATTATCGATGTTTCGTTCAGAATTTTTCCCGATTGGAAAACCCGCTAACCAAGATCACGTGTAAAGGAGTTTAGTTTGTGTGGAAAAATTAATGTACAAAATGCTTCGATGAATTGAAAAGAATATTGGTCAATGCTCCAATTTTTACTCTTCCATATGAAAGTGATGAATTTGTAATATAAAATGATGAATAAAAGAATAGACTGGGTTGCGTCCTTATAAAAAATGATTAAGTTATTGCTTACGCATCAAGTTAGTTTAAGACTCATGAGAAAAATTATCCAACTCATGATCTTGAGTTAGCAGCTGTAATCTTTGCTCTGAAAATGTGGAGGAATTATCTCTACGAAGATAGATTCAATATTTATACGGACCACAAGAGTTTGAAATATATTTTCACACAAAAAAAACTCAATATGAGGCAAATAAGATGGCTCGAGTTACTCAAAGATTACGATTGTTCAATACAATACCACCCAGGAAAGGCGAATAAGGTGGCAGAAGCATTAAGTAGGAAAGATCATGGCCTTCTGACTCAAATGAGGATTAAAAGAGATCCTATGTTTATGGATCTACTAAAGATGTATATTGGAATTATTAAGGAAGGGGAAAACATCACTCCTCTTTCAAATTATTGAAAAACCATCTTTACTAGAAAAGATAAAAATTTCTCAATCTGATGATGAGAATCTGCAAAAGAAAATTAATGCAGTTAAGGATGGAAGACTGGATGACTTCGTGTATGAAGAAGGAGTTCTGATGTTTGGGAAGAGGTTACGTGTTCCATCAGTACCTGAGCTAAAAAGGGAACTATTAGACGATGCTCATAGCTCAAATTTCTCTATACACCTAGGTAGAACCAAGATGTATAGAGATCTGAAGGAATATTTTTGGTGGGATAATATGAAGTGAAAAATTGCTGACTATGTGTCAAGGTGTCTAGTTTGTCAAAAAGTGAAGGCAGAGATACAACATCCCAAAGGAGTGCTGAAACCTCTACCTATTCCTATGTGGAAGTGGGATAACATTACGATGGATTTTTTCATCGGACTACTGAGGACACCTAGAAGGAATGATGCAATATGGGTAATTGTTGATCGTCTCACTAAAACAACACATTTCCTTCCAATAAGAGAGAATTTACCACTTGAGCACCTGGAAATACTTTATATTAATGAAGTTGTGAGACTTCATGGTGCACCTCTATCAATTGTCTCTGATCAAGATCCTCATCTTACACCGAAATTCTGGAAATGTCTCCAGAAGGCTTTGAATACTGAGCTTCTATGAGTACTACATATCACCCCCAAACTGATGGACAATCTGAAAGGACTATTCAAACTCTAGAAGATATGTTGAGTTCATACTCTCTTGACTTACAAGGTTTGTGGGATCAATACTTGACTTTGGTGGAATTTTCCTACAACAATAGTTTCCATTCTAGTATTCAAATGGATCCATATGAAGCATTATATGGAAAGAGATGTCAAACTCCAACTTGTTGGGACGAAGTTGGTGAAAAGAAACTTATAGACCCAGAGCTTATTGAAGAGACCACGACAAAGGTGATGAAAATAAAATCTTATATTAAAGCAACCCAAATTAGGCAGAAGAGTTATAATGACAACCAGAGAAAGGACTTGGAATTTAAAGTGGGAGATCATGTATTTTTGAAAGTATATCCATGGAAGGGCAACTTAAGGTTAGGTAAGAAATGGAAACTGAGTCCTAAGTACATCGGACCATTTGAAATCTTGGGAAGAATCGGAGCTGTAGCTTACCATTTAGCGATGCCACCAAATCTCTCTAGAGTTCATGATGTGTTCCACATATCATTGTTAAAGAAATACATGACAGACCCAATGCATGTAATCACATATGAAGGAATAGAACTGGAACCGGATTTTTCAAACTGTGAAAAGCCCATAAGGATTCTTGACACAAGGGACCAAGTATTGAAAAATCAAACAACTCGTCTAGTAAAGGTTCTTTGGATAAACCAGAATATGGAGGAAGCAACATGGGAACTAGATGATTTTATGAATAAGAACCACCCACATATTTTTGGTGGGCTATGTACATAAAATTTCAAGGACGAAATTTCCGAAGGAGGGAATAATATAGCACCCCAAACATTTTATGGTAGGTTTCTGTTAAATAAATTCTATTGATCACTCTATTCCTTCAAAACAATAGTATTTTATTTAGGATATAGTCAACACCTAGCCATTAAAAATAAATTTTCCACTTCTATGTTTTGAATTTCGAGAAATGGTCATCTAGAGTTGTGATCAGTAAGTCATTTAGAGTCTGATAGAACAAACTTGATTTTTGGTGAATAGTAACATACCCATACGAATAGTAATATGAATAGTAATATGACCCTTATGAATAGTAAATAATAATATTATTTTATTTACTTAAGGAAATATGATAATGAGATCTTAATTAATTTCTCAATGTCACATAAAACTAACTGCACTTAAAAATTGTTATTTTTCGAATTAACTATGATTATATTTAAAAATTAAATTAATAATATTTAGAAAATTATTTTTGAAAAATGGATTTCACTTTTTAATTCTACAAGTCGAAAAATTGTAGGGGTGAATTTTTGCGATTTTTCTGAAATTTTTGAATTTTTGATGAATAGTGAAATATGGTAAAATACCGTATATTCAATTTATCAGTAAAATACACTATTTATGACATCATAAGTGAGGCATGACCACTTGGTTCGAAATCACATGCCATTATTACTATTTGGGGTCACATGAAACAATACTATTGGTTGTCTTGATGGAAATAATAAAATAATGAAATTAAATATTCCAAATTTACCCCTCTCCTCCACTATAAAAACCCCTCACCACCACCTCTTCTCTTCACTCCTCTAATCCTTGAAGCTCCTCAAAGTTATACCCAATAATCCTCAAAATTCTCTTACACACATCCTAGATCTTCTGGTCTTACCAAAAGACAAAAACCAAAGCCCTTAAGAAGGATCTCAAGGAGAAGAGATCAAGAGGTAAACAACCTCTTTTATTTTCTTTCTTTTCTTTCATTTTATGTTAATCTCTTCCATTACCTTTGGATTTTGTTGGGATATTTCATTAAATATTCCCCCTTATTGTCCATATTATGTATTAATGATGATATATTCCATTCCTCTCATCAAACTATTTTTATAAAATTTTAAGAGACGTCGTTGGGCTGCCAAATTTTCGTGAGAAATTTATCAAGTTTTCATTCATTTTAAGATTAATTTATTTTCTTCTTCTTTCCACACCTCATATTAACCAAGAGGAATGTATGAATCTTGTATATTTTAGATGTTCTCATGTTTATGGAAAATTACTCATCATTATTCATCTCTTCTCCGACTTATTTAAGGAATAAAAACATTGTCCGTGATGTGTCCAATTACCAACATCATGGACGATGTAATTTCAATTTCCATTAATTTTTTCTAGCATGATCATGAAAACAAATATATGGTTAAAATAGATCTTAATATATGTATTTTATCTAGATTAATGTTCTGGAATCTTTACACATTCATAATATGGAATAAAAATACAAAACAATTTTATTTAGCACAAAACTGCCAAGCCAAATTCAAGCGTTTATCTTTAACTCATCAAATAAGTCATCATCATGGTATATAACTAGAATAATTATAAGATAATTTATGTATCTTTAATTTCACTAATATTGTATATTAACAATTCTGGATGTTTAACCATATTTCAAACCAACTTCTATTCATGAATACAAGTAACCAAAGCATGAAACCAAGTAAAAAAATGCTTCCAAACAAATAAAATTGAATCTGTTAAATCCATAAAAAAGGCCATTAATGAACTAAATAAGGTTATACCATATTAATTAAATATGAAATAGGTTCTGTAATTATGAATTAATAATCCTAATTTGTTTATTCAGGTCTTTAAAAACAAAACAAGAACACCTTCAAGCATAAGGTAAGGGATCCTCTCTCTCACTTTTGTTCAAGAATATCCCATTTGTTGTGACTAACTTTGTATTGTGAATCTAATAATACTTATGTGGTGTACCTACTACCCATTTTATATCACTTTACATTTAAAATTATATTTCTATTAAATATACATAATCTCATGTATGGATATGTTTATTGTCTAAACCGTGTACCATTTCACATACAGTGTATATTGGGGATGTTATTGATGAGTCCATTTTCTATACTGTATATGGATATTGGAAAGGCATATTTATATTGTATTGAATCAATGTATAAATAATTATTTGGATTTAGAGTTGGGTGGGTCCCACTACAGCCCCTCGATGCATCGGTAGGTCTCATGAGACAAAACAGTTTGGCGACAAACCCTTCGAGTTTGTTTCCAAAAAAGTCAGATGGGTTTCTACCCACAGTAGTAAACTGTTTTTATGGTATTATGGTTTCATGTGCCAGATAAATGAAGTCCAATTAATAAGAATTATATTTATTCGTTATCCGTTATTCTTTTTATCCATGAGGTTTTCATTATGACAAAATCTATGGATGCAGTTTCATTATGAGTTTATTATTGGAACTAGTTATTCATTTATTCACTACGCCATATTGATTATGTCAGATTGATTATGATTCACTTATTATTGTAATCATTATTTCGCTATTTTTAACCCTTACTGATCGTTTGAGCTCACCCCTTTCATTGTCTACCTTCGACAGGTAATGAAGAGAAGGTCTTCTTTTGAGTTCCAGTGGATGCAGCTTTGAGTTTTTTGTTATGTATTGTATTTTGTAACCTTTTCCAATGTAATTTGAGTTACATCTATGTATATAGTTTATTAAAGACTACTAAACTGGTCATTCCTTTGGGATTTTCATTCCTTATAACCATGATAATATCACAAGTAATGCACCGGCTCCAGCATAGAGGGGTCAGGGTGTTATAGAAAGTGGTGCTGCAACTCTGGAGAAATCTGGCCCAAATCTCTGGCAGTATCCAGCCAAACCTAAGAAACTCCGTATCTCTGTCACACTCATGGGTGGATCCCAAGAAAGTACCTCCTAAATCTTCACTATATCCACTGCAACTCCAGTCTCCGATATGACATGTCCCATAAAGTGAACCTCTCAGATCCAGAACTGGCACTTCGAGAGCTTACCATAAATCTGGTGCTCTCGGAGTGTGTCCAGTACTACCTGCAAATGGTAGGCCTACTCCTCCTCAGTAGTTGAGTAGATCAGAATGTCATCAATAAAGACAACTACAAATCAACCATGGTATGGCTGAAAGATCCTATTCATGAGTCCCATGAACACTTCTGGAGCATTGGTTACACCGAATGTCATAACCAAGAACTCGTAAAGCCCGTACCGACAACTGAAAGCCATCTTATGCACATCTTAGTCTCGTACTCTAAGCTGGTGATAGCCTTATCTGAGGTCTATCTTTGAGAACCACAGTGCTCCCTTCTGCTAATCAAAGAGGTCGTCAATCCTCATGAGTGGGTACATGTTATTCACTGTCCCCTGGTTCAGGCACTGATAGTCAACACAAATCATCAAGCTCCTATCCGCCTTCTAGAAAAACAAAGTTGGGGCTGCCTGAGGAGAAATATTGGGCTGAATGAATCCATTCCCCTGCAAGTCCTCTAGCTTTACCCTCAACTCACGAAGATCCACGAGAGATATCCGATATGATGGTGTAGATATTGGTGTCATCCCTGGGTACATCTCAATGTAAAAGTCCACCTTTCTACAAGGAGGTAGACTCAGGACATCATCAGGGAAGACATCCACGTACTGTTCCACCACTACAGGATAACATGGGCTCTCCACATCAACCGCTCCAAGGGTAAGGCTAGCCAACTAATGAGTGATCGGTTGTATCCTCCTCCGGGTAAGTCCATCTTGTACTGCAAAGGATCCCTTCTCACCGGTGAGGGTAAATCTAGTCCCATCAGTGCAGAAACACCACACTTTTCACCTAATACAATCAATATGAGCATGGACTTTAGATAACCAGTCCATACCCGAGATGACATCATAATTCCTCCACGCTTCTACTAGGAGATCCCAGTCGAAGCTCTCGCCTCTTAGAGTAATCTCTCACTACTAGTACTAGTGTGTAATAATTGAATCTACTCCCATAAAAGTCTCTAGCAGTAAGGATCAAGCCAATGGCTCCATTGGAATCTTTGAGCTCCGAATGAGGGTAGTGGAAATAAAGGAATGAATAGAACCTGTGTCTATAAGTACTACAACTAAGGTGGAATAGACATAGATCATGCCTCGTATCATCTATAAAGCGCCATTATCGTAGGCCCCAGTTGCCTGGAGCTGAGCTCGCCCTTTTCCTCCTGCTCCATATGGTTTGGGTGGACCACCTAGTGGTGGTGGCAGTAACATCTAGAATCGTCGCCAACCACTAGCTGCATGGTCATCTCCTTTGCCACGTTCGCCTGCTCCCTGCGGACCTCCTTGGTCGAATCTCTATCTCTGCCTGGGTGGTCCTTCAACCGTCAGTTGATCATCCGTATGACGGGTCAGACAGTCATGAGCCATGTGACCCTGCCCATCACATGCGTAACACTGCCTGCTCCTGGCATGACTGGCTCTGCCTCAGGTGCCCCACACAACCGACTCTGAATCCTACAGTCGTCCACCTGTAGGTCTGGTCCTCTTGGAACTCTATGAAATCTATCTGCTGCCAGCTGCATAAGACTCTGCTACATGATGACTGGTGGTGGGTCTTGCTGTTGGTGACTACTCAACAAGAAATCTCTCCACTAAGAGGGCTCTCTCTAACAACCCCCCCTGCGTTGGGATGCTGAGTGAGATCATCGAAGCCCTGATCTCTCACCCGAGCTCCTGCTCGAAGGTCTGGGCTATGAAGAATGGGTCTCAGACTACATCTGTGGAGTAGTGTGAGAGGTTAGTGAACCTCGCTGAGTACTGAGCCACAATCATGCTTCCTTGTTGTAGATGACGAAGCTCCTGTATGCGCACTGTGCAAAGAGTCACTGGGACAAACTTTGCCCGAAACAGGATCTCAAAGTCTGCCCAGAAAAGTGTCACCTCATTGTGAACTTGGATAATCAAGCTCCACCATCTTCCTGTTGTTTCCTATAGAAGGCTGGCAGTAAGGATCACCATGAGATCAGTTAGTGTCCCTACTCGTCAGAAGACTCTCACCACAGCCTCCAGCCAATCCTTAGATGCCTGTGGGTCTATCTCTCCCCTAAACCAAGGTGGCCTCTAGAACTGGAACTCGTGCAACGCGCTCAAGAAGCGTGTACTCTCTACTACTGGGGTTAGTGGCATCGGTGGCCCAATGGGTAATGGTACTACTGGTGCCTCCGCTGGTACCTCTACTAAAAGAGGGCCCCTGCACAGAGGCCTCATCGCTCGGTGTGATGTCAATGCACACAACTCTTGGAACCCTGTCTTACTGTCTTAGTGGAGCCATCCTGAAAAAAAAAAACAGGTGCGCCACAATCAATAAGTTATACCCAATGAGTTGACTCAAGAGATCACAAAGAAAACTCTTGAAAACACGAACACAATCAGTTTTTTCGTGCACTGAGTCGGAAATCAGAAGTCAGGGTCTTGGTGTATAGATACGTCGACCACCGCAGCAATACTGGATTCCCTAAATTGATAACCACACTCACTACACTTAACACTATTTTCGTTAAAAAGAAGATCACAGTCCTATGTTCTATGGTAGAACCAACTACTCTGATACCAATTTGTCATGACCTGTCCCCCAGGGCCCGTGCTGTGACTACCACAAGCCCACCTTCCATAGGCCTAGGGCTGGTGACTAGTACCGAAGGTGTATTCCCTATAACTGGGAAAGAATTTCCTTTATATCCTGCAAGCACACACAACCAAGTACACAACAAGATACGAACTTAAGTAAACTGAATAGTAAATAGAGTGAGTGTAGTAAGTAAAGGGGCCAGAATACAAGCCCAACTGGAAAGTACAAGTACAACTGAAATACAATACAGCTGAAGAAAGAGAAAGACAACTATTGGGTCATCCTCCGAGGTTCCTACCAGAAGGGTAGGTACAGATCTCCTCCTCAGCACTGAACATACTCATGTCTCCTTCATGTACCGATAAACCATATAGTCCACCTCCGACCACTATTTAGTCCTGATACCCTCATCCTCAGTCAGCGTTGTCCATCATCTGCACCAAACACAACGAGGTGCGGGCATAGCCTGTGAAGGGGTGAGTATAAAAATACTCAGTAGGGACCCCGATACCCAAAAAGTCTCACTAAATCTAAAAAGGATGAACCAAAATGGATGAAAACAACTGATAAACCTACTTAGTTATATGCCCATACATATACCTAAGTTATCAAGTAAACCCATCTAAATCATGAGGAAAACACTGAGTCCAATTCCAAAGCCCCAGGCTCAACTGTTACACAAAAGAAGCAATAACATGAATTCAAGTACCCCACATGTACGCCATATAGAAGAATACCACCAAGGTATTACCACGAAGGAAATTACCACACATGTACAGACTCAGCTCACACCAGGTATAACTTAAGTACAATAGCAGAGATGATTTTATGTAACTACTGAATCATCTTACTCTGTAAAGAACCTGGCCCACACAAGATCGCTAGGAGCTGACCCACACAGGATCGGTAGGTGCTGACCCACACAGGAATGCTAGGATCTGACTCACACAGGATCACTAGGAGATGACCCACATTGGATCGCTAGGATCTGACCCACACAAGATCGCTAGGAGCTGACCCACACATGATCACTATTCATTCTTCTCATCCCAGCCAGCTATTGGGTTCCCCGCACTAGGCTTGATCATCTTTGGGAGGGTCTTCTCCCCAAGACACTTGTTGATACTCCAAATTCCATAAAGTCCCATGAATAGGTATCTCAAAGGTTATCCACTTCATAAGGGTCTAAACGCAATAAACGACACGTCAATCGGATGCCCAGTCTGTGAGTTATTAGCCTTTTAGTTTTGGGGCCCGGTTGGATTTATGCTCGATCCAACCTGACCATACCTCAAATTTACCCAAAAATCTAGTGGGGTACACTCAAAGGGATCGTCTCGTTCAAAGATTTATATCACTGCTAACGGTTCATCAAATGGACGTCCGGTGCCAAAGTTATGGCCCAAGTAAAGTATTGGTTCGTATCAGGTTCGGGTCTGGACCGACCCGGTAGGGAAGACCTGACCTGAGCTGGCTTGGGTCAACCCGGTTCGGGTTGACCCAGCCCGTGGTTTGGCTCGGCCAACTGGGCGGCCCGGTAGGCCGTGAGGGATGTGAGGGATTGCAGAGGCCTCATATGTCACGGGGTGGCAGAGGCTGCGGGTCAGCTAGGCCGCAGATGGCGGCTCGGCCGCAGGGGTGCCGTAAGGGAACATGGAAGCTCAACTAGGTGGGTGGAGGCCGTGGGATGACTCGGATGGGGCAGATCAGTCGGGAGGGTGGAGGCCACAGGGCGGCTCGGCGAGGCTGCGGGCAGCGCGGCTTGGCCGCGGATGGGAGAGGTGGCTCAGATGGCAAGGCCACAGGGGGCGGCTCGGCCGCGGATGGCGGTGACAACTCGTATGGTGAGGCCGCAGCCGGCATGATGAGGCCACAGACTATAGAGGCGGCTTGGGTGGTGAGCCCGTAGGAGGTGACTCGGCCGCGGGCGGCGGCTCGGCCGCGGACGGCAGCGGCGGCTCGGACGGCGGCTCGGCCACGGGGCACGGGGTGTCGTGCCTTCACCGGTGGCCAATTTAGTCGGCCTCTCTCTTCTTTCTTCACCGTGGTGTAAGCCACCTTCTTCCATCGTGAAGAACACAATACGAAAGAACAGTGGAGGGGTCAGTCCATGTTTGTTTGGCCATCCCCCTCCGCGTTAGAGTGGTAGCAAGTGGTTCACCATTTTTGAATCAAGAACAGAAAAGGAGAAGAATTACAAACAACCACCCTACAACTTCTCGCAAATAATTATACACAAATAAACCCCTATCTCGTTTGTTTGATTCATTGAAGATTGTCCGAAGGG
Source organism: Viscum album (assembly GCA_963277665.1). Lineage (NCBI taxonomy): Eukaryota > Viridiplantae > Streptophyta > Magnoliopsida > Santalales > Viscaceae > Viscum > Viscum album. Next base: position 1,150,553,818 of record OY728128.1, read on the forward strand.
AAGAAGAAGATGTCATCGGGAATAGACGGACGTCGGTGACATCGACGTTTCCTCAATCGTCAGTTCGTTGACGTTGAGGATGTTCCTCGTCAATGAACATCCCGTAGAAGAATTCCAAGTTGAAGTCAGCATTCATCATTGGCGTTCTTCATTTGAGAGATTTCTCCCAATTCTTCAAGTTTCTCCTTTTTTCCAAGAGTTTCCCCCAATTCCACCGAAATGAGGAATAACCAACTTAATAGATTATGTTGGAAAAATTTCAAATTAGTTTAATTAATTAATCGATGGGTTGACTTAATTAATTAAAGGAAGGGTTAGCACAATTAAGTGGGGGAGCTCAAGAGGTTTCTCCCCACTTAATAGGGAGTTCACGAGGTTTCAAGCCTCGGGTGGTCCCCACCACCATAACCTCTCATGGGAGGTTAAGCTCGGTGGTCCCCACCTCCATAACCTATCATGGGAGGTTTTAGTTCAGGTGGTCCCCAACTGTGAAAAATCCAAATGGGAGGTTTCAAAAAAATAAAATAAAAATGTTACACATTTTTATTTTTTTTATTCTTTCACGAGAAACCAAAAAATTATCTTTCCCTCTGGACACACTACGGTTGAGGTGAAGGTCTCCTTAAGTGAATACTGGCGCTGCGAGTTCAACGGTGCCATCAGATTTTGATTCCAAGCACCTATTCAAATGTTAGAAAAACTCACTCGTACGTTTACTAAACATACCCAAATAAAAGTTCAGAAATTCATTCCGGACACACCGGGCCTCAGAATCACGCGTCATCAATTTTCACGAACTCGTAAAATTTCCATTTAATAAAAAACAAATTTACATGGAAATTATAGGTATTTATATTATTAAATTTATATATTATAAATTTAAATAAAATATTTTTACATTCATCCAAAATATTTTAAAGACATAAGTTGAGAACAAATCCAATTTTATGCATGAAAATCTATATTTTTCTAAATTCAGTTTTGATACCTTTTAATGGTGAAATTATTTTAAATATAAATTTTGAAACTTAATAAATTATATTTGAAAAAATAAACTTCATTTTTAAAATTATAATGTCAACATTCTCTTAGGTTGAATTTTTGGTATTTTTTAGAAAATATTTATTTTCTAGTGATTAGTGAAAAATATCAATTTTTATAAAATTGTCAATATTAAGGCTTATTTATAATTTAAATTTTATATCAATGAAAGTTAAGAAATATTTAGTTATAATTAATCTAATACATTTAATTATAATCACCCTTATATCATATTTTGGTATAAGTGCATTTTTGGACTTACAAATACATTTTTCAATAAAACTGTTTTTGTTTCTTTTTACGGGATTAATTTTAAATTAATTACTAAAAATTCTTTATTTTGAATATTGATAAATGTATGGTATATTTTGAGTTATAATGTACACATTTTTTAAAAATATCCCTTTTATTTTTGGCCAATATGAATAGTAAGAATGATAGTTTTTGTTACAACAGTAAAGGGTAAATTCAGAAATATAGGTTAAAAATAAAATTATAAGGATTATAAAATTATCCTAAAAATGTAAAAAAATTATTGAATGGTTTTTATTAAAACATTAATACTTAAGGTTTTAATTTGAGTTATTTAATTGAAACGTTTCCCTGAAAATGACTTTGATATTATTTAAATTAAATAAAATCACAAAATGTCACTTTACTTATCTTAAAAGTATCTTATGTGTCCACATGAAGAAAAAGTAAGGTTAATAATGAATAAAAATGTCAATTTTTCACTTAATAAACTTATTTTCATGATATAAATTTATTTATGACTTTTGGGGACCATTTAGATGAGGTTATGATACTTATAATATTTTATTTAGAGAAAGGACAAAGATGTCACATTCATATATTGATAATTATATTATTTTGGACATGGTGTTATTAAAAAGAAATATTTGACTATAGATATTATTTTTAAAGGTAAAATAATTATCTACATCATGGTATTTTTTAAATTTTATTTAATAAATAATGACCTTAAATAAATATACAACAATAATGGATCTATTATTTTATTAGTGAAACAATCAAATAAATGATAATAAAAATTTTAAAATAAATATAATTTGAATTAACTAAGGTTATAAACGAATTTTATGGATTATTATTACATATTAGGGGTGTATTAAATGTTTTGGATTGAAGTTATCTTCTTTTATTTATTTTATTAAGGAAAAGTAATGAATAGTTTTAAAATTGACACTAATGGTATTTTATCAAAATAATTTTTTTAAAATTATTTAAAAATCATAAAAAAACATTTAAAAATAAAAAGTGATTATTATTTTTCTAAAATTTCATTAATTATCCATTAATGGTTCAATTTACATTTTATAAGCAAAAATTACAACTTTTTGATATTAAATAAATTGATACCGTAATTAAAATTAAAATAGGTTAAGTAAGGTCAATCAAAATGATAAGGTTTAATATAAAACAAAAAAATGTCAAGATTTTATTTTTTAATGATATTAAAACCTTATATCATCTTATACTCTAATAAATTTACATTTTGTGGTATTTTGAAATAAAATGAATTTATTATAATTTAATATTTTGAGGTTTTCTAGGGGTGACCCTCACCTTAATTATAAAAGGGAACTCATTCCTTCATTTCATGTTACCACCTTGAGACTTTTATATCGACCAATCTATATCAATTTTTCTTAACAACATATTTATCTAAGTTATTATGGTCTTGGTACTTCCAAAAGACTAAACATAGATCCCTTAAGAAGAGATGTAAAGGAAGTTCACTGAATAAGAGTTAATCATCCTTATCAATTATTTCAAGTTTGATTCTTCTTCCACTTACTATCTATGATTTTTTTCCATGATAAAGTAATAAATACAATATAATAAATACAATTATATTTTATTATTATTAGGTTACAACCATATTTAACATTATATCCATCCTATGAAAAACTAAAGCACCACACATGCATACATACGACTTACCGTCTCTATGCCGTGGTGTAATTTGTTTTTCATCACCACTTTAATTGGATGTGTATAATGATGGAAATAATGGATATATATAAAAATTATGACATGATACTTATTCTATAAAATTAATATACTATCAACTTACTTACTCTTTCACCATTAAGAAAATGATATCACCGCTTGTGTGTACGTATGACCTACCGCCTCCACGATGCGATGTGATTAATTTTTCATATTCACCATTAAAAAATGATTATATTATTATATATATTGAATAAATATTATATATATGACCTTAAAATAATTTTTTATATGTTGGAATTATGTTTTATACATAAGAACCAAGACTTTCATGAAAAAATATGTATAGGAAAATGAAGCAGTTAACACCCGAAATAAGGGTAATGATAAAATATTATTAACAAATGGGTGATAAGATGATATAATTGAATAATATATGATATAAAAAATATTAATATTTTACATTATAAGTTAATAACATTCTTTAAATCATTATACAGGAGCTTCAATAATGTTCAACTAAAGGGAAGCGTAAGGTAAGGGACTTCGTCTCGGTTTTCACTTCATTGAGACTTACTTGGTATTATGCACCTAATAATTTTTTTGTGGTGTATCTACTAACCCTTTGAGATATTTTTTAATTTGAAATTGTATTTATCTTAAATATACATATTATTCATATCATGGATATGATTATTTCTTAAATTTTATACCATTTTTACATAGGATGTTTAAATTGAATGTTATTTGATTAACTTGGGAAATATTGATAAATTTGTATCCTCTAATAAAGATGGATATTTTGATAAGTAATATTGTTCATAAATTAAATATATATATTAATAATCCTTTATAATTTAAGTTAAGGGTGGTTTCAAACATTATATAGGCCTGTTATGCATTGATAGGTCTTGTGAGACAAAATAGTTGACCAAATTAAATAGGTTTCTACCTATAGTTTTAAACCATCTTGTGAAAGGTCTTAACGGTAGTTGTATAGTGTACTAGATAAATTATGTAAAATAATTAATCCTTTATTTAATTAAATATTTATTTATTACTATCCATGATATTTTCACTTTGAAAAAATATATAGATGCATTTCATTCTCTAGTTATTGGTCAAATGGAATGCATGTTCAGTTATTTAACTTTCCATATTTATTATGCCTTATTTAATATATTTCACTTATTATTGATTCATGTTTCCACTATACAGAACCATTACTAAGTATTTGAGATCACCCATTTATATTTTTTCCTTCCATAGGTTATGAAGATGAAATATTTGAATAAATGTCAAGGAAGCTGTTTATTTTCCTTGGTTATGTTCTATGTTTAATTACCATTAGAATAAGGAAGCCATGTATGTATCTAGTTCTCCAAGGATACTAAAATGAACAACCCTTAGTGATTTGATCTCTTATATCTATTCCATTGTAATAAAATAACCACCAACTACGAGCTACTGAGGTTGGGGTTGTTATAGTTGGTATCAGATAAAGTTTAGTAGAATCCTTGGGAAATAGATGTTAAATAAACATGATAATTATAAAAATTCCTTATAGTAAAATTTTTAGATCAATACTCATGATGATTATAATCTAACTTAGTGTGTTCAATTATTTAGTGATGGAACCTAGTGGAAGGAAGGGACTCATTACCCATGGACAATAAAAAGATTTCCCCCACCAAGAAAGCTAACATAGTTGGTGTTTGATATTAGAATATAAAGACCATATTAGGAAAACATACTCAGGTTATGATGAATAACCTCGCTCTAATGGAGAAACATGATGTTCCACGACATGATACACCCATGTTGTATCATTTTAGGAGACATAAGAGCCCATATTTAAGTGGGACTACTAATTCAGTGGTATTTTAGAAATGGATCATGCCCCATGAAAATATATTTCTATCATTATGATGTGATGAAAGGGAAAAGGTAGTGCTTTTTGGTATTATTTCATTATGGGAGATAATGATCAATTATTTTTTTGAGAAATAATACTAAGGATGAATATGAAATATAATACATGGAATGGAGAACTTTTAAAGACACATTCTTCGACAAATATTTACCTCATGGTAAATGAACAAAAAATGAAAAGAAATTCACTATATTAAAGAAAAAGGATGAAGAGATTGTTCTAGAGTACGAGGTTATCTTCACAGTACTATCTAGTTATGCTACATATGACATACATGATACGAAAAAAATATTTATAATTTATTTTAAGGTCATAATCCAAGTCTTTGAAGGTCAATAACTTCTGAAAAAATTTCATCATATGATGAAATAGTATTAAGTTCCATCAAAATAGATATGGAAATTTCTAGATCCTATATGTTCAAGGGAAATTAAGAGAATAATAGGTCATAAATCACCATGAAAAAGGTAAAGCATAAAATAATAAGAGGGTAACAAAGCAATTCCCATTATGAAAAATTATGTAAAGAATACTCCTAGGAAATGCTTGAAAGGCGTGGGAGTTTATTATAGGTGCAGATAAAAGGGTCATCAAGATAATGAATTAAAGTGTATAAAACAAATCAATGTTTTTCAATGCTTCAACTATAAAGAAATTATGAATTATTAAATCCAATGTCCCAAGATCCAAGGGAATATATCACAGAAGAGGCTAAGGAGAGATGACTAAGTTTATGTGATCACCACAACTAAAGTAGAAGTACCCAATGATGTGGTGTGAGGTAAATTAAATCTATATTAAAATTTTGATAATTATTTATTTGATTCTAGATCATTATACAATTTTATATCTACCAAATTTTTCAAGAAAATTAGATATTTTCCTTTTTATTTAATTAATGATTTATAAGTTAAAAATCCTATGGAAAGTCTCATTATAAAAAAATGCACAAAGAAGTCCCCATTATGAAACATAAACATGATTTATTTTCTCACATTATCATTATATCTATGGTTTAATTTCATATAATTCTTGGTATGGAATGAATTTCAAAATATGTGAAAATTTATTATATAAAGAAGGAAATTAAGATTTATGATGGTGATGTAGAATTCCTTACCTTTAAATAAGAAACTTCATCATCCGAATCTTATCTAGATCCACCCACATTAGATATACTAAATAAAATCCTTGGAGAGGAAGAGAAAACAAAATTTATGTATGAATAATTTAATCTTAAAATTGAGTATGTATCTATTTTATTGGAATACATTGATATATTTCCAGAGGAATTACATAGAAACCCCCCAAAGTGTGAAATTGGGTTTATCATTGATTTAATCCCAGATGTAAGACCAATATCAAAGACTCCATATTGAATGAACCATATGGAATTAGTAGAGCTGATGGAACAACTAGATAAGTTTATTAATAAGGGATTTAGTCACCCTAGTGTTTCTTGATGGGGATTCATTCTCTTTGTTAATAATAAATATGGATCCATGATGTTTTTTATTTATTATAGAGAAATAAATGCTATTATGATAATGAATAAATATCTATTGCCTCATGTTGATGATTTACTTGATCAACTTCATGGAGCTCAATATTTTTCCAATATTGGCCTCAGTTCTGGTTATCATTAATTGTGAGTAAATAAGGAATATATTATAAATATAGATTTTTGGATGAGGTATGGACATTATGAGTTTACAGTAATTCCATTTGGTTTGACTAATAAACCCTATATTTTTATTGACCTAATGAACAATGTATTCATGTAATATATTTATTATTTTGTTTTGGTATTCATTTATGGTATTTTGGTGTATTCTAAAAGATAGGAAGGCCATGATAATCACTTGAGGATCATTCTTGAGACTCTTAGAGGGAAAGAGTTATACAGTAAATTTAGAAATGTGAATTATGGCTTTAGAAAATTTCATTTATTTTCCATATTGTATCTAAGGATGGATTCTATGTTGATCCTATAAAGACCAAGGAAATTCAATAATGTAATACACCAATGAACATAACCAAGGTACTCATTTTCATTGGTTTATAAGGTTATTATCGACACTTTATTCATAATTTTCCATTATTGGATAAACTATTAACAAAGATCACACATAAAGGGGTTATGTTTGTATGGAATGAATACTGTGCAGAATGCTTTGAAGAATTGAAGAGAAGATTGGTAAATGATCTAATTTTTGACTTTACCCTTTAGGAATGATGGATTTTTTATATATAGTTATGCATTAAAGAAAGTACTATGTTTTTTACTTATGTAAAATGATAAAGTTATTGCATGTGAATTAAGTTATTTGAAGATTCATGAAAAAAATAATCCAAATCATGATCTTGAGTTAGCAGCTGTTATATTTTTTTTGAAGATATGGAGACCCTATATCTATGGTGAAATATGTGAGATATATAAAAATAACAAGAGTTTTAAATACATCTTAACATATATATAACTCTACATGAGGAAAATATGATGGCTTGAGTAACTCAAATATTATGACCGATCAATACATTACCACATAAGAAAAGAAAATAAGGTAATATATGTCTTAAGTAGGAAAGATCATGGAATTATGACCCAAATGGGGACTAAAAGAGTTCCAATGTTCATGGATTTAGTAAATATGGATTTGGGAATTATTAATAAATGGGAGGCACCAATCATTTTTAAAATGGTTGTGAAACCATCTTTATTAGAAAAGACAAAAGTCTCTCAATATGATGATGAGAATTTTTGTAATACAAATAAATTTGTGAATGATGGAAAACTGGAAGGCTTTGTTTATGAATATGGTGTTTTGAAATTTGGAAAAATAGTATGTGTTCCATCCATACCTGATCTAAAAAGTTAACTATTGGATGATTCTCATAGTTTAAATTTCTATATACACCTTGGTAGTACGAAGAAGTATTGAGATCTGAAGGAAAATTTTTCATTGGATAATATGAATAGGTAAATTTCTAAATATGTTTCAAGATGCCTATATTTATAAAAATTAAAGGTTGAGAGGCAATATCCTAGAGAAATCCTGCAATCTCTATTTATTCCTTTGTGAAAGTGGGATGAAATTATAATGGACTTTGTCACTGGATCACTAAATACTCCCAGAAAGAATGATTCAATATGGGTTATTGTTGATCACCTTACCAAATCATAACATTTTATTTATATAAGAGAATATTTACCACTTTAGTGCCTATCAAAACTCTATATTAATGAATTTGTAAGAATTCATGTTGTACCTTTATCGATTGTGTCTGACCAAGATCTATGTTTTACATAAAAATTATAGAAGTGTCATTAGAAGGCCTTGGATACTGAGATTCATTTGAGTACTGATTATCACCTTCAAACTGAAGGATAGTATGAAAGGACTCTTCAAACATTAGAAGACATGTCAAGATCATTCTCACTTGACTTTCAAGGTATGTGGGATCAATATTTATCTTTGGTAGAGTTTTCCTACAATAATAGTTTCCATTCAAGTATTCATATGGAGCCATATAAAGTAATATATGATAATAGATTTGTACTCAAACTTCTTGGGATGAAGTTGGTGAAAGGAAAATTATAGGCCCAAAACATGTTAAAGAGAATATGAAAAATGTAAAGATAATTCACGCTCATATTAAAGTAGCTCAAATTTTGAAAAAGAGTTATACCGATGATCGGAGAAAGGATATGGAATTTTAAGTGGGAGATCACGTCTTTATGAAAGTATCCTTATAGAAGGGTGTCATAAAGTTCGGTAAGAAAGGGAAACTGAGGCCCATATACATTAGACCATTAGAGATTATATAAATAAATGGAGGTGTATAATACCGATTAGAAGTGCCACTATGTCCCTCTAATGTTCATGATGTGTTCCACATATCACTGTTAAGAAAGAACATGCCAGACCCAATGCATCTACTCACTTATGAAGAAATAGAATAGGAAAATGATCTGTCTTACTATGAAGATCGTAATGAGATTATTGAAACTAGAGAGAAAGTGTTGGGGAATCTATGACTCAGGTAGTAAAAGTTCTTTGGAGCAACCACAAAATGGAAAAAGTGACATGAGAACTTGAGGATGTTATGATAAAGAACCACCCTCATCTATTTAGAAGGTAATTTTCATGAAAATTTCAAGGCTGAATTTTTTTTTAGGGATTAATATTACTCATGAAGATTTTACAACATGTCTATTGTTACATAAAATCAATTTATTTAATAGATTACATTGTTCTCTACACCGAGTTTAAACGAACCCCTATATATTATTAAATATTATAAACTAGCCCTTAAATTGAAAGGAATGAATAAAATTAAACATTTTATGAAATTCATACATTATATATTCAATGAATATTTTTTACATTCATTTGATAAATTTTAAATAAATAAGATAAGAACAAATCCAATTTTACGCATAAAAATATATAATTTCTAAATGTAGTTTTACAGCCTTTTAATGAAGTAGTAGTTTTATATATATAATTTGGTAAATTTATATATATTATATTTTATAAAATAAAATTCGTTTTTAAAGTCATAATTTCAAAATAATCTTAGGATGCTTTTTTGGTATTTTTCAGAAAATATTTATTTTCCAGTGAATAGTGAAAAATACCAATTTTTATAAAATTGTTAATATTAAATCCTATTGGTGATTTTAATTTATATAAATGGAAATTAATAAATATTTATTGGTAAATAATCTAACTCATTTTATTTTAAACATCCTTATATCTTATTTTTGTACAATTACATTTTTGGACTTAAACATAATTTTTTCAATAAAACTGTTTTCATTGCATTTTGTAGGATTAATTTTAAATTAAATTTTTTAATATCTGTTCTTTTAATATTGAAAAATGTATTCCATATTTTTATTTATAAGCTAAAAATTTAGTAAATATTCCCCTTTTATTTTTGGCTAATATTAACAGTAACCTTGCTAATTTTTGTTACCACGATAAAGGGTAAATTAGGAAATTTAGGTTAAACATAAAATGATAAGAATTATAAAATTACCCTAAATTTTTTCAAATTTTTTTTGGAGGATTTTTATTATAACCTTAATACCTAAGGTTTTAATATTATTTATTTAATAGACACTTTTCCATGAAAATGATTTTGATATTATTTAAATTAATGAAAATCACAAAAAATGTCACTTTCTTTGTCTTAATCATATCTTATGTGTCCAAATGGGGAAAATGTAGTTTATGAATAAATATAAGTTTTTATTTTAAAATTTATTAAATTATTTTAATGATAAAAAATTATTTATAATTTTTTGAGACTATTTGGATGATGTTATGATACTTATAATATTTTGTTTAAATAAAAGACAAAGATGTCACATTAATATTTTAGTGCCTATATTATTTTTAACATAGTGTTATTCAGAATATATCTTCTACTATATATATTATTTTTAAATTTAAAATATTTACCTACATAATTATATTTTATTTTTAATTTTTAGAGAAGAAATGAATACCTTAAATAATTATACAACGATGATGGAATAATTATTTTATTAATGAAACGATCAAATAAATGATATTAAAAATATTGAAATAAATATAATATTAATTAATTAACTTTATCCACGAATTTTATGGATTATTATTACATATTAGGGGCGTATTAATTTTTTTTGAATTTATCTTGTTTTGTTAATTTTATAAAGGCTAAAGTAATGAATAGTGTCAAAATTGATAGTAATGATATTTTATCAAAAAATATATTATTAAATTGTTTATAAAAAAAATAATTAAAAATAAAAATTGATTGATATTTATTATAAAGTGTCATAAAGTATTCATTTATGGTCCAATTTAAATTTTATAAGTACAAATTAACACCTTTTAATATTAAATAAATTCATACCATAATAAAAATTAAAATATGTTAAATAAGGCCATTCAAAATGATAAGGTTTACAATAAAACCAAAACTTGTAAAAAAATTATATCCTGATGGAAATAAAAAATTATAACATATATTATTTTAATCCATAAACATTTGGTGATATTTTTACAGAAAAATAATTTATCATAATTTAATATTTTTAGGTTTTCCAAGGGTTCCCCTCACCTCAATTATAAAGGGGAACTCATTATTTCATCTCATTTCACCACCATGATAATTCTAGATCGACCAAAATCTAACCATTTATATTAAAAACACAGTTATTTAAGTTTTAGAGGTTATTTTCTTTCCAAAATACCAACTCGATATCCCTTAATAAGAGATCTAAAGGAAGTTCACTGAAGATGAGGCAATCATCCATATCGACTCTTTTAGGTTTGATTCTTATTCCACTTAATAACAATATGTTATTTTAATTATAAAGTAATAAATATAGTATCATCAATATAATTAGATGTTATTATGATTATAAGATAACTATATTTGACATTTTATCCATCCTATGACAAAATAAATCATCATGCATGCTTACGTACAGCTTACCGTCTCCACGCCGTGGTGTAATTGGTTTTTCGTCACCAATTTACTTTGATTGGTATATTGATAAACATAAGGTATATATATGATAATTATGACATTATATCGATTCTTTATAAGTTAATATAATATTAACTTACCCTTTCACCATTAAAGAAATGATATCGCCGCTTGTGCGTATGTATAACCTATAGTCTCCATGACACGATACAATTCATTTTTCATATTCACCATTAAAGAATGATTATAAAAATATATATAATTAATAAATATGATATATATGAACTTAATATCATTATCTAGATGATGTAACTATGTCCTATGCATAATAATCCTGACTTACACGACAAAACATGCATAGGAAAATGAAGCAGTTACACCCAAAACAAGGGTAATTATGTAAAATTATTAAAAAATGGGTGATAAGATGATATAAGAGAATCATATATGATATAAAAAATATTATTATTGTTATTTTATAAATTAATAACACACTTTAAATCATTTTACATTATTTTAAAGCATGTTCAACTAAGGGGAAGTGTTAGGTAAGGGACTTTGTCTCAATTTTCACTTCATTGAGACTTACTTGGTATTGTGCACCTAATAATTTTTTATGGTGCATCTAATACCAATTTGAGAGCATTTTTTAATTTGAAATTATATTTCTGTTAAATAAAAATATTATATATATCATGGATATGATTATTTCCTAAACTGTAGAACATTTTTATATACAATGTTTACTTTGGATGTTATTTTATTAATTGAAGAAATATTGATAAATATGTATCCTCTAATCAATACAAATATTTTGATAATAAATATTGTTCATGATTTAAATCTATGTATGAATAATTATTTTTACTTGTAGTGATGGGTGATACCCAAAATTATATATCCCCTCAATCTATCAACAGGTCTCATGAGACAAAACAGATGACCAAATTAAATGGGAGTCTACATGTAGTTTTAAACCGTGTTTTTAAAGGTATTGATGGTAGCGGTATCATGTGATAGATACATTAAGTTCAATAATTAAGTATTATCTTCATTATTTATTTAGCTATTACTATCCATAATATTTTCTGGGAAACAAATCTATGGATTCATTTCATTCTCTAGTTATTAATTAAATGGAATGTGTGTTCAGTTATTTACCTTTCCATATTGATTATTCCTTATTGAATATATTTCAATTATTATTGATTCATGTTTTTAATATATGTAACCCTTATTATAATTTAATCTCACCCTTTTATTTTTTTCCTTCCATATCTTATGAAGATGAAATCTTTATATTAGTGTTAAGAAAGTAATTTATTTTCCTTTGTTATATTCTTTGTTTAATTACCAATGTAACAAGGGAACCATGTATGTATGTAGTTATTCGAGGATACTAAATTGATATATCCTTGGTGGTGTAATCTTTTGTATCTATGCCATTATAATAATATAACCACCTAATCTGAGCTACGGTGGTTGGGGTTGTTACAAACTTAATGTGATGTTGAATGTCTCTAACTTTCTCAGCAATTTCCACAGCAAGATTTGGTCCCAATAGATTTATTTCTCTAACTTAATCACATAACATTATATTTACACACTTATTTCCATATAGGTATTTATAAGGATCCATATTAATACTTGAGTGCAAGTTTTTGGTGAATGAAAACTCAACTCGAGGAAGGTATTGATCCCAAAAACATTTTAAATTTATATAAAAATATCTTAGCATATGGTATGGTGTTTGAATGGTTATCTTAGAATGAATATATTTTTAATTACGATACATAGTGATGAAACTCAACTCTATATTCAGATTTGGATGAAGGCTTTTCCAGAACATTGAGCTAAACCTTAGATCCTGATCAAATACAATAAAATGTATTACTTTATACAACCTTACCACTTTATTAATGAATATCCTGGAAAAGATATCTAGAGATAAATATTCCCTAATAGTAATGAATTGTGTGGACTTTTTATGGTGACTGATTACAATACAAATAGAATTATATCTTTTAGATGTTTTTTGAAGTATGATGAAAGAATACATGATGATTTTACCTTTTCTATTCTGGTATGTGATTTGGTTGTAACATACCCTTAAACTTTTATCTTTTTTTCCTTAAATTATTGATATAAAAAGAACTAAGATAAAAACTATATAATATATCTCTTTACACCATCTCATAAAAAATAATATTTCAAATATCTATACATATTTTAATTCCAGGATTAATATAGAATGAAGATCTATAAGCGTCCTCTAATAAATCCTTGTTAAAATCTACTATGGATAGAACACATACAAAGATCATAAATATTATCATTACATTATAATGATTTTTAAAATTAAGAACATTTTTGACCTTCTCTTGCATCTATACATCTTCCTTTTTCCCATTTTTAATCTTAATGTCGATAGATGGCTGAACACTCATTTCAGAAAGATAATATTTATCCCCTTTTGTCAATATTTCCATATCCATCCTTTCCAAATCCATAAATATTATATCTTTTGTGATCCTAATCATAGATAATATATAATGATCATTTCTAATCAAAACATCATCCACCTTGTTCTCTTTCCCATGGTTGTAATGTATTGAGTATTCATAATCTCTAATCAGTTCATGTAATCTTATCTAGAACATATTAAACTCCTTCCATGTGAATATATAATTTAAAATTCTGTGATCAATATATATATCAAACCCTTCTCCATAAAGATAATTTCTCTATATCATTAATGAAAAAATATCAAAACTAACTAAAAATCATGATTTGTCTAATTTTACTCATGATGTTTCAATTTTTTTGAGTCATAAGCTATAAACATATCATTATTCATGATAATTCATCCCAAACCCTTATTTGATTCATCACTATATATTACAAATCCTTATCCACTAAAGGGTAATATAAGCATAGGTGTGCTGACTAACCATCTCTTTAGTTCCTTGAATTTTTATTCACATTCATTTGTCTAAAGAAACTTTTCTCCCTTATAAGTTAAATTGGTGAGTGGATTAGATACTCACGATAAATTCTCCAAAACCATCAATAATATCCATTCAAACCAAGAAATTTTTTTATCTCAGTCACAGTGGTTGTTCTATGCCAATGTTTAATAACATTGGTCCTTGATGGATCCATAGATACACCCTCTCTTGAGATTATATAACCCCAAAATTAAAAAATTTGTTCCCAAAATTCAAACTTTGTAAAATTTTAATACAATTATCATTCCTTAGGGTCTTTATCACAATTCTCAAGCTATTTTCATGTTCTTTCTTTCTATTTGAATATATAAAAAAAATTCTATAAGGACTACTACAAACTGATCAAGGTAATATCTAATGTATCATTTGTTTAAATCCATGAATATAGTGGGGGAATTAGTAAGTATAAATAGCATCACTATATATTTATAGTTTCCATACCTTGTATAGAATATTTTCTTTGATATATCCTCCTTCTTGAACCTCAATTGATGATATCCAAAATGAATTTTAATTTCAAAATGTATTGAGATCCATGAAATTGTTCAAAAATGTCATCAATATGGGGCAGGGGATACTTGTTCTTGATTGTGATCTTATTCAATTATTTATAATCAATGAAGAGTAAGATCGACCCATGTTTTTCTTAAAAAAATAATTGGTTCACCCCAAGGTGACACACTTGGATTAATAAATCACTTTTTAAGATTCTCCTAGAGTTTCATCTTCAATTTATGAAACTCAATCAGGGCCATTACATATAGATTCTTTCAAATAGGTGTATCAAAAAGTATGAGTGAAAAATCTACTTCGTGATTTTGTGGAAGACTGGGAAAAAATTCTGGGAAAACTTCAACAAGTTCTCCCACATTAAGAATATCTTCAATGTCGAGTTTCCCCCCAACAATCAATGATAAACATCCCTTTTTAATAGGAATAATAACTCATGAAATTAATGTGATTTCCATTTTAATTTCATATTTATCATCGCACTGATATATGATCATAGGTTGGTTTGGAATATCAAATGTTACTTTCCTTCATCTACAATTGAAAAGGGATTTATGTAGATAAATCTAATGCATCCCAAATATGACATCAAATTTAACCAGGGAGATACTAATTAGATTTGTAGGAAGAAAATTACCACAAAATTTAACCATTGAAGAATCCTAAACTTTATATGCGATCATCATACAATTATGGTTTTTAACTGATAAGTTAACATATAATTATTTGGGTAGAATTTTTATACCATTGTCAAATTCTTCATATATAAAATAGTGGGTAAATATATAGTCAAATAAGACATTAGTAGTTTTAAAGTGGGTGGTAAGTATACCTTTCACCACATCTGTATCATACCCCTCATCAGAAATAGTGATCACATTATATTTCTCTTTATATTTTATCTTGATATGTTACTGACGTAGATCATTTCCATTCAACTTCAAATTTCAACACAGGTTAACTTAATTTCCATAATACATTCATTTCAAAATATTATTGTGCTGGTGGTGTATTTTCTGGAAATTTCTCTCTATTCAAATCACTAGATATCTTCTTCCTATCATATCACAATCCAGCTGCATTATGACCTTAATTTCCGTAGTTAAAACATTTACTATTCCCCTTAAATAAATTTCCTTCGTGTTTCCTTCTAAACATCAATCATTATGGAAAGATCATCTTCTTCTCTACATGTATTTTAGATTTTCATTCAAATTCTATATTTCTTTTCATAATAAAACCTTGAGATTTTTGATTAAATCCAATATTTATTTCCACCTTGATGGCACATCAAACAATTTCTTCATAGATACTAAATTCCCTTATGGATGACTCCCTTAAGAGACTTGGTTTTAATCCACTAACGAATTGATCAACCTTACTATCAAGTTGGATGATAATTCTAGAATCGTACCTTGAAAGTCTCGTAAACATTTCTACATAGGTAAAAATATATTCATCATCCTTTTAAGTTAGATCAATGAACTCCTTCTCTATTTCCATATAAATAATATAGTGAAATTAATTATTGAAAAATATTATCTTAAACTCATGCCACTCCATGAAATTAATTTTTTCATGTTTCCTAATATTCTTGATAAGTTTACACCATTTAACCGCTTCACCTTCCAAATGATATCTACCAAAATTAGTTTTTTCATGCTTAAAACACTAGAGAATAGAAATTTTATATTTAATGGTACTGATCCCTTTATTGAAACCAAGTGGATATTAAGAACCACTAAAATAAGGTGGACATTTCCTCACGAAGGACTTAATAGAATGTTGTTCCCTCATTTTATCGTTTATAAATTTAGCAAGATTGATAGCAAGAGAAAATTTTATGAGCATATAAACAAAAAATTTTATTCCACCTCCCATAAAATTTGGTTTCTAAAGAGGAAAATCATTTAATTTTCTATCATATTATGCATTTACATGATTCCTTTGGGTTCTAGATATCGACAAAAACAAAAATAATAGTCTTTGAAAAATAGTGGGAAACCATGTAATCATGAAAAATCATTTATAGGATTTCTAAATCATGATTCTTTATTTTCAATCTATGAAACCTTAGATTTAACCTAGGTAATTCATGGTCATCATATATTCAGATCCTTGATAATGTTTTTAAAAATTTTTGTGACTTTCCAAAACATATACCCCGAGAGTGTCATATCAGGTGTGCAGAAAGACCCATTTCCATGCACCAGGGGATGATATAATCAAACCACAGTGCAACATTTCCAAAGTTATTACCCCTAGTTACAATTATTCCAAATCCAAATCCACTTGAAATATCTAGATAAGGATTTAATTTCATTGAAAGCACTCAGTCTAACCTTCACCAACATTCTAGGACATTTTATAGTACGATGACTTATCCCTAGGGTTATCACTAAAGTTTTCTCATTTTAGTTTACACAGGTTAACTAGAACTTTCTCTGAAACCAAATATATTGACCCACAAAATATATATATATATATATATATATTAAATATTATTATATTAATATTCATTTCATAACATAACGATCCACGCCATAATCCTATAGGTATAATATCATTAAAAACTTGGAAACATGGACAAATAGGTCATAAGGGAATTATATAATATCTCACAAAGTTCTTCATAACTATAATCCTTATAAGCCATATCATACAAAATATCTTTCATCATAACCTGGGTATAGGAAACATAAGAAATGGTGAGATCAGATGCTGAGTAATGGTAAACAAAAGAGATATTAATATAACACGAGGATAGGGTTATGAGAAAATGATTATAACATTTGAAAACCATATCCTACATATCATAGATCATAATATTAAGTCATAGAATAAATATTGGTAGTTTATAATACATGAATCTTTATGGAATCAATGAACATAATCCATAAGAGCATAACATTAGAAAATGACAATGATTTTCTGAATACACATAAGAATAGAAATTTATTTACTTAGTTGTCAAAACCCATTTCCAAGAATTTCATATTGTAATGGGTTCACTCCCCAAACTATCATAGTGGTCAAGGTTCACTCCCAATACTATCATAGAGGAAAATGTCCCTTACTAAAATGGGTTCACTCCCCATTCCAGTCCGGTTATTCTCATGAGATATATATAAAGCCCCAAACCTAGTAGCCCAGAGCCGATGACTTAATTTATTAAACTAGAATATAAACAAGTAAGATGCATCAGGAAGGACTAAATAGTTTAGTATCTTTGGAAAATAATATACATACATAAGTTTTACATTACAAGTTTAAAAGGAAATACAATATATAAATTCTATTGGAAACATCTATAACTCCTAGATTATCCCTAAAAGTCATTCATAATATCCATCTTCAAATCCAGGGGGAAAATAAAACATAAGAAAGGGGTGAGCTCAGGTACTCAATAAGGGTAAATTGTACAGTCGAAGAATAAGTAATAAGTCATGGTGAATAAATAAAAGTATACAATCCATTAAAACATTATCCTGTGCATAATATGGAAGGAATAAAAGATGAATAAATAATGCCATAATAAAACATAACCATGGATATAATACTAGTTGAATAATGACATAAAATATAAATTAATAGTTTCATGATGAGGTAAATCATAATGCATGACATCATAACCATATTGTTAAGGCCTCGTGCTAAGACCGTACATAAACGGGTAAAACCACGAACTAGTTTGGCTCACGAGACCTACCAATACATTGAGGGGATATAGAGGGACCCACCCAACACTTACTAAGTCCAATGAATTCCTTATATGAAAGGGGTGAAATATATTAAACATATACTTTAATATTGAAACTAATATATAAAATGTAAATAAATTTCCCCAATCAGTAAACATAAACTCTAACCATTCCAAGTAATATGGTGAATGGTATAAGGATAGAACATCCACAATCAAAATAATCATAATCCATTCAATAAAATATGGTAGATTATATCATAAAATATTTATCCTAATTAATCTTAAGAATCTGTAATAGTGTTTAAATAGATGAAAATACTCTTATAAAATCATCGAGTAATTTTTGAGAGAAATACTCTTACTTTGCAAAGAAGAGTTCTTTTGGATGAATATTTGTATAAAACAGAAGTGAACCAAGATATATTTTCCATAATAAAATTATTTATTTAAAAAAAATAATGGTGGCTTTAAATATATTATATATTACACTTGAAAATATATAAGAATTTGGGAAGTTCCATTTAAATCGGGCATGTGTATCAGGAAGAATTGAAAAGGGAACCTTGTAAAAAAAATAATTACCATAAATGAAAGATGAAATGATCTGAATATATGAGTTTGGAATATAAAAACATAATATAAAATATATACACAAAAATAAACAATCATTACACTTGGGTAAGGATAGAGAAAGAATAACTCGAATGAAAAATAGAGGTTCAGGTAGAATCCCTTACCTTATGTCTAACTATGTTCTGAACTTGACCATAATTTCATTGAATATGAAATTATACTCATTAATAATTTAATTAAGAATATATTAGACATGTATTTAGTTTATTATAAATTTATTAAGTTCATTTATGGAATTTTTTATAAGTTATAATACCGAATTCTTCCATTTCAGAATGTTTGTTTCCTTGAATTCATGATCGCTTCGCTTGATTATAAGTAAATGATTTCATAAAAAATGGGTATAATTCTCCCGAATTGTAATTACATGTTATTAATTAACAAAAAAATTAAATTGGCATCATTTTTTTCCATATATGAGTGTGAAGCATTAATGATAATTTATTATCTTAATTTTAGTGGTTTTTCAATCACAATGAGTTATTTTTGTTCTATTATCTAATATCATATATATATATAATGGTACCAAAAAATTACATGAGATATAATAAATATTTTATAATTTGGTTTAACCATAAAAATGGTTTTCTGACTAGCCTTGAAATGGAAATTAAATAATGAATGTTCATTGTCCACAAAGGTTGCAAATCGAAACATCTCGGACGATGATTTCATTTTTAAAATAAAAGAGGGAGAGTAAAGAGATTGATTATGTATATTCCAATAATATGATATCATTAAATTATATAGATGATATTGGAGTTATCAAGATCATTTGTATATAGAGGGTAAGTACAGAATAAGAAAGGTAAATAAGTTGAAATTAAATTAAAAGAAAAATTAAGAGGGTTTGCCTCTTGAATTATCCTCCTTAAGAAACTCCATAGGGAAGGGGTTTTTGGTCTCTCGGGAAGACCAAGATCTCCTAGACATGGGATAGAGACTAGTGAATATTATTTGGGAATAATTTTGATAAGCTTCAAGGATTAGATTTGTGAGGAGAAGAGGTGGTGAGTGGTGGTTTTTATTATGGAGGAGAGGGGTGATTTCTCATTAATTTGTCCATTATTTTATTATTTTCCTCAAGACAAGAAACAATATTGATCCTTGTGACTAAATAAAGTAATGATTTTAAATGGGTTTGGACTAATGGTTCTTAAATTATCCAAACATCATCGATGAATCTATAATTCATTTATTTAGTATTTATTGTAAATTATTGTATTTTACTATTCACAAAAACTCTAGTATTTTAGAAAAATATCAAACATTCACCATAACCATTTTTTGGTTATATAATTCAAAAATTAATTCCATTTTATGAAAATAATTTTATAAATATGAGAAATTTAAGTTTTAATTAAAATCATCATTTATACAAAAAATATAATTTTTAAAATTAAAACTAATTTTATAACACTCTGAAAAATTAACGAAGGTCCTATTAAATTATCATAAAATAATAGAACAAGAAAATATTGATTTATGAGTACATTTTATGAAAATTAATTTCCTTTTAAATAAATTTATTAATTATAAAATTGTAATTAATCATTTATTACCCATAAAATACCAACACTTTTTTTAATTTTTAAAATATTCACTTACTTATACTGTGTTATAATTTTATCTTACTTTAATTTATAAGGTGCCTAAATATTATTTATATTTTCATGGGTGAGGTTACAATTCATAAGGGTTATATTACTATTCATAAGGATAATATTACTATTCAAAAGGGTCAATTTACTATTCACTAAAAAATTAAGTTGATCCTATCAGACTCTAAATATCTTACTAATCACAACTATGTTTTTCTATTTTTTTAAATTCAAATAAAAAAAGCGGTAAAATTGTGTTTAATGTATAGGTTGTATCTACCTTGTTTAAATAATTATAATAACAATGTTTTGTTTCTCAGAGACTTAGTGTTTTGTGCATTACATTCTATATTAAATTTATTTGTAAATCCTCGGGGTGTGACATTTTCCACTCTTTCAAAAACATTAATCCTCTAAATTACTAGAATGTTACCACATAAAAAGATTTGGTTAGCTATTCATCATAAGTTTCTCAGGTTCCCACATCACCTTTTCAATTTTATGATTTTTCTAAAGTACCTCAACCATCTGAGTTACCTGATTTCTCAACACGTATTATTTAGTGTCTAAAATTCAGATAGGGTCTTCATAGTAATATAAATCAGGTTCCAGATCTATTCCTTTAGAAGTGCGAACATGCGTTGGGTCAGGCATGTAATTTCTTAACAATGATACATAGAACACATTGTGTACATTACAAAGGCTAGGTGTCATCACCAAACGATAATCCACAACTCAAACTCTCTCCAAAATTTCAAAAGTGCCAATGTTCCTAGGGCTCAGTTTCCATTTCTTCCAAAATATTATAACACCCTTCTATAAAGATACTTTCAAGAAAACATGTTCTCCCACTTGAAATTCCAAATCCTTCCTTCAATTATCAGTATAGATCTTTTTCGTACTTTGAGTTGCATTGATATGGGTTTGAAATGTCTTAACCTTCTCCATTGTTTTCTCTACAATATTTGGGCCTACAAGCTTCCTTTCACCAACTTCATCTCAACATGTTGGTGCACAAAATCACTTCTAGTACAATTCTTCATGTGGTGCCATTTGAATACTATAATGGAAACTGTTGTTGTAAGAAAACTATACCAAAGTTAAATACTGATCCCACATACCTTGAAAATCAAGTGATATTGATCTCAACTTGTCTACTAAAGTTTGGATCATCCTTTATATCTGCTAGTCAGTTTGAGGGTGACAAGAAGTACTCAAACGAATCTCAGTATCCAAATATTTAGAATAATTTTCCAGGATATTTATGTAAATTATGGATCATAATTAGAAAAAATTGATAGTGGTGCTCCATGAATTATTAAAACTTCATTAATATAGAGTCTTACAAGGTGATTTAGTGTAAATCCTCCATTATAGTGGGGAAATGAGAAGATTTGGTAAGTCGATCAACAATTTCCCCTATTGCATCATTATTTCTTAGAGTTTTGGACAATACTGTGATAAAATACATAGTAATTTCATCCCATTTCCATGTAGGACTAGGAATAGGTTCCATGAATCCTATATGATGTTGTATTTCAGCCATCACCTATTGAAAGACTAAACATATTTATACGTAATCAGCAATTTCATGCTTCATATTATCCTACTAGAAATGTTCCTTAAAATCTCTATACATCTTAGTACTACTATGGTGTATAGAGAAATTACAGCTATGGGAATAATCCAATAATTCCCTTTTTAGATCGGGTATTGAGGTAACACATAGTCTCCTCCAAAATTTTAGAATTCCATCATCATACATGAATTCTATCAACTTCCCATCATTCATATCTTTAATTTTCTTTTTAATATTATCATCAGAAGACAAGGAACTTTTAATCCTTTCTAATAAATATAATCAGAAAAAAATTTGAAAAGTAGTGATGTTTCACCTTCGTTGATAATTACCATATCCATCCTTACTAAATCCATGTAGATAGAATACTTGTTAATCCCCATTTTGTTCAGAACTCCATTAACCTTCCCTCTCAATGCATCTACCAACTTATTTGATTTATTTGAGTGGTAGTGTATGGAACAATCATAATTCTTGAATATCTCGAGCCATTTTACTTTTCCTCATGTTGAGTTCTTTCTATGAGATGATATATTTCAATCTCGTGTGATCTTTATATATCTCACATTTTTCACCATAGGGATAATGTCTCCATATCTTCAAGGAAAATATTACAGTTGCAAACTCAAGATCATGATTTGGATAGTTATGTTTGTGAGTTTTTAATTTTTTTGATGCATAGGTAATAAATCTACCATTATGCATAAGGACACAACCAAGTCCTTTCTTTGATGAATCACTATAATTCATAAATCCACTATTCCCTGATGGTAGAGTCAAGATCATTGAATTTAATAATATCTTCTTCAATTCTTCAAAACATTCTTCACAATCTTTTGTCCATTCGAACTTAAACCCTTTACGTGCAAGCATGGATAACAAGTTATCTAATTAGGTTAAATTCTAAATAAAATGTCTATAGGAACCTACTAAACCAACGAAACTACATACATTGGTCATGTTCATTGGTGTAGGCCATTCTTGAACTTCCTCTATCTTCACATTATCAACTAAGATTATATCATTAGAGACCATATGTCCAAGAAATATAATTTTTTGAATCGAGAATTCACACATGATAAACTTCCCATATAACTCGTTTCATTTAAGAGTCTTCAAAAAAATACGCATGTGATTTTATGATCTTCATAGCTTTTGGAGTATATACAAATATCATCAATAAATACCAAAAAAAATAATCAAGATATTCCATGAATACCCTATTCATTATATCTATAAAAATAGAGGGTGCATTAGTCAGTCCAAAATGGATTACTGTAAACTCATAATGCCAATACTTGGTCCGAAATACTTTATTTGGAATATCTTTCTTCCTCACACACAATTGATGATATCCAGATCAAAGATCAATCTTTGAAAAATATTGGGATCTGTGAAGTTGATCAAATAAATCATCAATATGAAGAAGATGATACTTTTTATTTATCATAATGGCATTGATCTCCCTATAGTCAATGTAGAACCTAATAGATACATTTTTCTTATTAATGAAAATAATAGGATATCCCTATTGAGAAACACTAGGGTGAATAAACCCCTTACTACTCAAATCTTCTAGTTTTTTCTTCCTCTCCACTAATTCCACTATGGAGATTCTATAAGGAGTCTTTGATATAGGCCTTGAACTAAGAATTAAATCAATAAAAATCAATTTCCCTCTCAGGAGGAAGTCCAGGTAAATCCTTTGAAAAAACATCAACATATTCTTGCACAATAGGTACATCCTCAATTTGAAGTTTCCTTTCCTCACTGATAGATATTATTTTATCTCCCCCCAAGAATTTATTCAGTAGAGCTACTAGGGGAAGATATAGATAAGAATCAAATGACAAGGTTTATTCTCTAAAGATAAGGGATTATACATCATTCTAAAAAATTGCAACTTCCTTATTCTTGTAATATATTTTCGCATCATAATTTGATATCCAATCCATGCTAAGAATTATATAAAATTAAATCATGGGTATGATGGTAAGGTCAGCAACTAAATCATGTTTATGAATAATAAGGGGGACTCATTAACACATATTTGTGGCAATGATACTTCCCTTAGGAGTTTTGACTAAAAAATCCATTATAAAATGAAATTAGAAATGTATAGTTTTATTTGAAAACTTGGAATATATAAAATAATGTGATGATCCATAATCCAATAAAGCATTGGATAAGTTAGAAAAAATAATGAAAGTACTTTTCTACACATCATTAGGAACTTCAACCTCAGTAGTTGTAATTGCATAAGCTTTACCATGCACCATTGTCCTTCTTAAGAGAATGTTTCCATGACATATAGGACATTAATGTTCATAATGTCCCGTTTATATAAAATTATAGATTTGAAAATTGGTATATTATTTCTTTCCCCTAAAATCATAGGCTAGGTTTCCTTTTCTCCACCCTTGAAACAAACACCCATAACCTTCAGGTTAGTACCCTGGAATTTCTTCCCATAATTATTATTGGATGGAAAACAAACTCTTCTCTTATTCTCCATTCCCTTATTTCCTTTTCCAAAGCATTCAATAACCCTATTATTCTCTTGATTTAATTTCAAGTCATATGACTTAGAGAATTGTTTTCTATCTTGATTGAACATGAGACTATATCCTCATATAATGAGAAAGTTTGGAAGACAAGTGACCTTCAGAGGAATGGTTTTAAACTGTCAAATAATTGATCTATATTACTCCTTGGTTTATGTATTTAGTCCGCAACATGACTTGATAAACATGTGATGTTTGCTTCAAAAATTTTAAAATTATTATCCACTTTTTACCTCAGACTCAAAAACTACCTTTCCATATCTGCTCGCTGTTCACAAGGAATGTATTTTTCTTAGAAAATTTATTTAAATTCACTCCATTCCATGTTTTATATTTCATCCTCCTTTTTGTTTTGAATCAATGACCACCATTGATTTGCATCTTCCAAAAGCTGATAAATTTCCATAACAACCTTCTTCCATTCATTACATACCAAAGAGAGAATTATCTTCTCTAAAGAACTTATCCATTTCTCCACTACAAATGGGTTCGTAATCCCATTGAATGATGGAGGCTGTTGTTGCATAAAGAAGTTTAACATTTTTCCTCCACATTGGGGATTAAGATTCTCCATATGTGTAAAGAAACTGTTTATAACTTAATTTAGTGGTCCCAATATAGTTATAAGTTTCTCTGCACCAATCGCATCCCCAAAACCAATATCATTATCTGGAATAGGAGGGAAATTCTTTCATAATATATGTGAGTTCATGTGGTTTTCATTCCTTCCACTAGGAACCATTTTTAAATAATATAATTCACTAAATTGGGTTATGAATCATAATGTATAATGTAGAACTAGAAAAACACTTAACATAAATTTAAATTTTATTCATGTGTAATCTCATAATCATAAGCATGGTTTCTTTGGGGACATATTTAAATTTAAATCATTTATTATGGTTTATAAAGAAAATTTGATTTATATTAAGAATATCCCCTAAGAGTGTCAAACTAGATGAGCAGTAAGACCCATTGTCGTGTACCAAGTTACCCCAAGTCAGGTCCGGAAAACCTTATCGGAGTTGTTACTCTTAGGTACGTCTATGCCAGAACCACATCCACTTATAGTATCCCGACATGGATGCATTTCTAGGAAGATCTATATAATATAAACCTTACCAAAATTATTGTATGTTCTTTTATGCTTATCATCAATGTCTATCTTAGTGTTTTTCTCCCTAATCTATATTTTCCTAAATCTACTTTCTAAGGTTTGTACTAAACTTCCCCTAATACCAACAATAAATCCCCAACCCTAGAAGTCCAAAGACAGTGCTTTAATTTATTACATTGGAATATAAACAAGGAATAAACATCCCAAATGACCAAATAGTTTAGTATCATGGGAAAACAGGATACATACATAAGTTTTACATTACAACTTTGAAAGGAAATACAATATATAAATTCCATTAGAAACATCAATAAGTCCAAGATTATCCCTATAAGTCATTCATAATTTTCATCTTCACATCCTAGGGGAAAATAAAACATAAGAAAGGGGGGATCTTAGGTGCTTAGTAAGGGTAAATAGTACAACGTAAAAATAAGTAATAATGTATGGTGAATAAATAAAAGTACTCATGCCATTAAAACATAATCTTGTGAAAATATGGAAGCATTATAAGATAAATAAATATTTCCATAATAAAACATAACCATGGATATTATACTA
Organism: Viscum album; assembly: GCA_963277665.1. Classification (NCBI taxonomy): domain Eukaryota; kingdom Viridiplantae; phylum Streptophyta; class Magnoliopsida; order Santalales; family Viscaceae; genus Viscum; species Viscum album. The sequence goes on from OY728128.1 coordinate 1,150,580,531, forward strand.
GTCGAATAATCACATGGAATATCAATTACTAGTTTCATAATGATGGAATTCATAATGTGGGTTGTCATAACCATACTATCAAGGCCTTGTTCCAAGACCATACATAAATAGGTAAAAAACCAAACCAGTTTATCTCATCAGACCAATTGATACACTGAGGGGCTATAACAAGCTCCGACTGACACTTACTAAGTACAATGAATTACACATATAAAAGTGGTGAAGCATATTTAACATATACATTCATATTGAAACTAACATATGAAATGTAAATAACTTTCCCCAACTATTAAACATAACCTCTATCCATTCAGAGTAATATGGTAAATGGTATCAAGATAGAACATCCATAGTCAAACTAATCATAGAACATTCAATAAAATACGGTAGATGATATCATAAAATATTAATACCACTTAAACAAAATAATTAATAATAGTTTTGAAATAGATGAAAATACTCATATAAAATCATCAAGTAATTCTTGAGAGAAATACTCTTTTACTTTAAAAAGACGAGTTCTTTTGGAAAAATATTTATATAAAAATAGAAGTAAACTAAGATATATTTTACATAATAAAATGAGTGATTTTAGAAAAATAATTATGGATTTAAATAGATTATATAGTTCACTTTAAAATAGGTAATAATTTGGGAAGTTCCCTTTAAAATGGTCTTGCGTATTAGGAGAAATTGAAAAGGGACCCTTGTAAAAATAATAATTCCCATAAATGAAAGATGAAATGATATGAATAAATTAGTTTTGAATATACCAAAACAATATATAATATTTACACAAAAATAAATAATAATCACATTTGGTTAATGATAGTGAAAGAATAACCCAAAGGAAAATGGAGGTTCAGGTAGAATTTCTTACCTTATGTCTGAATGTGTTCCACACTCGACCTTATGTTCATGGAATATGAAATTTGAGTAATTAATAATTTAATTAAAACCATATTATACATTTATTTAGTTTATTATAATTTTATTAAGTTAATTTATGACCTTTTTTATAAGTTATAAGATTGAATTATGTCGTTCTGAAGTGTTCGTTTCCTTGATTTAATGATTGGTTCGCTTGATTATGAGTAATAGAGTTCATGAAAAATGGAAATAATTCCCCAGAATTTATATTACATGTTATTAATGAAAAAAAGTGTAATTATTATTATTATTTTTTCATATATGATGATGAATCATTAATGATACTTATTTATCTAAATTTTAGTGGGTTTTTGATCACAATGACGTAGTTTGGTTCTATAATTTAATATCACATATATATACAATGGTTAAATAAAATTAAATAAGATATAATAAATATTTTATAATATGGTTCAACCACAAAAATGGTTTCATTACTTTCCTTGAAGGAGAAATTAATGAATGAAAGTTTGTTGTCCACGAAGGTTGTAAATCGGCACCTCTGAGATGATGATTTTATTTTTAAAATAAAAGAGAGAGTGTAAGGATATTGATGATGAATATTCCATTAGAATGATATAAGTATAGTATATATATGATACTAGAGTTATCATGATCATTTGAATATAGTATTTTAGGAGAGGATAAAGAAATAAAATAAATTGAAATGAAATTAAAAGAAAAAGAAGAGGGTTGACTTCTGTAATTATCCTCCTTGAGAACCTTCTTAGGGAAAGGGGTTTTGGTATTTTGGAAAGGAAAAGAGCTCATGGATGTGGCAGGGAGACTGGGGAAGAGGATTTTGGTATAATTTTTACAATCTTCAAGGCTTATATGTGTGAGGAGAAGAGGTGGTGAGGGGTGGTATTTATAGTGGAGGAGAGGGGTGATTTCACCTTATTTTATTCATTATTTTATTATTTTTCTCAAGACAAGAAATACTATTGATTATTATGACTAAATATAGTAACAAGTGCATGTTATTTAGAACCAATGGTGATTAAATCAGCCAAAAATCATCCATGACTCTATAATTCATGTATTTAGCATTTATCATAAATTATCATATTTTACTATTCACCAAAAATTCAATTATTTTAGAAAAATATCAAAAATTAACCATAACTATTTTATGATGGGTAGAATTAAAAAATGAACTCATTTTTATGAAAATAATTTTCTAAATATGGAAAATTTAATTTTTAATTAAAATAATCATTTACTTGAAAAATAAAGTTTTTGAAATTAAAACTGATTATTAACACCCTAAAAATTTAACTATGGTATTATTAAATTATCCTAAAATCATAGGATAGAAAAATATTTATTTATGAATATTTATTTATTTTTTATTTTCTTTTAAATTAATTTATTAATTATAAAACTATAATTAAATATTTATTACTCCCAAAAATACCAACACTTAATTATAAATATTTAAAATATTCACTTACATATACCATGATATAATTATATCATAATTTCATTTATAAGGTTCTTTAATTTTATTTATACATTCATGAATGAGGTTAATATTCACAAGGGTCATAATACTATTTATAAGGGTAACATTACTATTAAAAAACGTTAAGATACTATTCACAAAAATATTAAGTTGATCCGATCAAACTCTAAATCTCTTATTGATTGCAATAGTGTATGTCCATTTTTCAAAATTCATATCACAGAAGCCGAAAAATAATGTTTAATGGCTACGTTATAGCTATCTTGTTTAAATATTATAATAGAAAAGTGTTGTTTTGTAGTGACTTAGTGTTGTATGCATTATATTTTATATTAAATTTATTTCTAAATCATTGGGGTGTTACATGATATCAATCTTTTACCAATGCATTAGAGGGAAATAATTTCAGGTCCACATGTCACATAATGATAATCATACATATGTGTTCCATAAGTTCATAAAATATCCTTCAAATCATAATATATAAAAAGAAATGGGTTTCAAAATCATTTCATCATAGATTAACTTGTGTAAATGAAATGGTTTTCATAAACATTTCATCTTTTCGTCATAGAATAACTCATATAAAATAAGTTGGTTTCAAAAAAATATTGTTAACACAATCATAAAATATCTATAGAAATAATAAGGATGGTATTATTGGATTATATCCCCATTAGATCATAGAACCAAGTTTTTTTTCATTGATGAATAAAAATACCATTAAAATATAATTAAAAACATTCTTTAATGAAATATCCTTCTCAAATTTAAATCACTTATTAAAAATATAAATATTTCCAAAATATTAAATAAAACATATTATTTGAAAATATTATTAGAACCTTTTAAATTAAGATTTAAATAATTGAGTGGTTATGATGGAGAAAAATTATGTTCATGTCATACATATTAAAACAATGACTCCTTTCACATTTTCTATAAAAAATAAAAAGAAAATATTTCATAACATGAAAATAAGATTCCTTTGAAACCATTTTAAAAAATCCAAACATGGATAAAAATGTTGGAAGTAAAGATTCTCTTTTATGGAAATGTATTCTTATTTTTTTTGTTATCAATCCTCAACATGGAAGATCGGGTAGTTTACAAGGATGTGATATTATGGTACAAGATAAAAACTATGTTGAAGGTGGTGTTTTTTCCTAGTGTTTTCCATTTGTTTTTTGCTCAAAATCCAGCGGAAGGTCCATCATTATGAAAGGTTGTTTTCTATTATAAACTCTTCACTAATATGGTAAATTAATTTGTTTCATGAAGACTGAGATGATATTCATGAAGATGTTGAGCATCGTGAATAGAGACAGTGATCTCCAAAATTATGAGAAGTAGAGCATCGTGACTGCGTGATGTATTTATGGTGATATCTGTAGCTACGTCAAATCTGAATGGAGTATTGCGAAAGAAGGAATGTTGAGAATATGTTTTTGAAAGATACAAAAAATGAATTGAGGATAGTGGAGCATTGAAAATAGATGATCCAATAAATATAAGGCTCTCCTCACTTCATCGATGTGACAATTTCCAAGGAAAAATTAGAATCACATTGATTTCATGAAGACAAATGAGATTCATGAATTGAGATTTCTATGCGAGATTATATATCTCAAAATACTACTTAAGTCTTCACTGATGCTAATGGATTTTATTAATGGATTTTTTGTGATGATATTGAATTCCATGTTGACTTAATGAGCTTCAAAAAGGAAGTTTGTTCCCCAAAGGTTGTAAGATTCACGAAGGTGAGATTTGTTAAAGGTTGTTTTGAACATCAAATTTTTTAGTGATAAGTGCTTTCAGTGTGAATCAAATCACGTCTTCGCTAAAATCAGAGTATCATGCTATATAGGGACAAATACTTTAATGCCAATTCATTTAAGTGAACTTCAAGATGATAAACCGAGTTAGAATTATCTCAATGAAGTGAGATAGGGGGATTTGATGAGCATGTTCTGAGGCATGTAGTGTGCTATCCCTAAAATCTTGTAAAGGAAATGTTACTAGAATAGAGTGATTGTGCCTAGTACAGAGTGACTACTCCTAAACTTATATATTCCACAACTAGTGATGATTACTGGATTTAGGTATGATTGAAAATTTGTTATCATATGATCCTTGGATTATCCCTTAGCAGTGAACCAAGTAAAATTGTTGTGTTTTGTTTCTCTGTGTGATTGTTTAAATTATAGCACATTACCAATAGATAGGTTTAATGGGTTCCCACCAACATGATAACAATATCCTACAATTTAGAATAAAAATTTGACCCCCTAATTCACCCCTCCCCTCTTAGGGTGTTTTGGGTTCCATCAAGTGGTATCAAAGGGAGGTTGGTTGCTGGTGTTTAATCTATCATTATTTATAGTCTTGGAAAATTCAGTTAATGTTAGTGGAGTCCCCATCTTTAATGGAAGTAACATACAGATTTGGAAGAACAGGATGAGATCTCATCTAAGATCTCATGGAATGGAATTTCTCTTTGCTACTGCACAAGGGATCCAGGTCACTGATGAAAAAGGATTGTCTATGACTGAAACTTACAGAAAAATTCTTGGTGAAGATTCTAAAGCGAAGAATTACTTTACAACAGCTCTATCTGATCACATCATTTTTATTGTGATGAGTTTCACATTATCCATTTCTATGTGGGAAAAATTAAAAATATATATTAAGGAGACAATAAAGTGAAGGAGGATAAACTCCATGTTTTTTACAATAGGTTTGATGATCTAAAGATTCATCCTGATGAAAATGTAGACACCTTTTTCAATCGAATTATTGAAATTGTAGGAAAAATTAGAGGGATTGGTGATGAAATAATATACATTGACATTATAAAGAAAATATTGAGAATGATTCCACCTCTTTAAAATCTAAAAGTGTCAGCCCTTAAAGAAAGGTATTTATCTAAAAATTCACTGGACGATCTGTTAAGCAGTCTAGTGGCTTATGAAATGATAATCAAGCCAGAAGATGTGACAAAACGTGTAAGAAAGGAAAGGGAATTAAAATTCAGGGAAAACAAATGAGATTTAATGAGATAGTGTTAATGAAGGTAATGATTAAGATTAACTTATTTATCTTTTTTTACAAAAAATTCAAGATATGAAAAGGGATATTTGAAGGAAAGATACTCTTGGAATATTTTCATTGTGATAGAGTTGGGAACATTGCCTCTTGGAGATCAAGAAAGTTTAATGATGAAGAAAGTGAAGATATAAACTCATAGAAGCCTTAGAAAAGAATTTCTAAAAAGGGATAATTTAAATCAAAAAATAAATTACTAAAAAGGGGTTTATATAGAAATATGAATATGATGATAATGAATTTTTTGAGGAATAATAGCCATAGTTTAAATATGGAACCCAAGCATCCATGATGGCTACTCTTGAGAAGTTAGAACCCTAAAAAGATAAATCTAGATAAAATTAGTTGATTTCTAATGTTGATTTCAATTTTAAACTTAAGGATCCTCTTGGTAAGCTTGAGAATCAATGTAACAGATGAAAAATGTAGAGAGTAGTTGAGGAAGAATCATCAGAATATATCAATCATCTTGAAGCTGAAATTGAACAACTAAAAGAAGTAGTGAAATAATATTCAACAAGTTTTGAAATCACAAAATATATGGTTGAACTAAAGATCATAATTGAATAATATGAAAGGGTCATCAATGAAATTACATCCATAATTGAGGATAATTCCACTATTTTTGAGGGACTTGAAGAAAAAGTTGTTACTTTATGGAGTAAAATTGTAATTAAATCAAATTCAAAGGAAACAAAGAATAAAATATGGTTTGGAAGAATCTCATATGATAAGATTCTAGAGAGAGATAATAAAGGTTATGATGTAGTTGAAAAGTTTTTGAGTGATTAAAGATACATATGCATGGAATATAGTGTAATTGGTTGTGATGTTAAAACATAAAAGGCTGAAAACAAGATAAACCAAAGTAAAGGGAAATGAAAAGTTGAAAATATCGCAAATTCAACTAAAGTCCTAACAAAGAGATCCTCAAATATAATTGAAAGGAGAAATGAATCATATCCATATGTTTCTGAAAATAATAACTAGTAAAACTATTTTCCTAACAAAGGAGACATGGGGAATAATAGAAATAAGAAGACATTTCCTCTTATAAAATGTCAATTCTGTGGCTATTTGGGTCATACCATGTTATAGTTGATGAGGTAAGGTGATATTTGAATAGGGAAGTGCTAGGAATCCAAAAAATGAGAACGAATTCATATCCCACTTCTTATAGAATAAATATTTTCTATGGATATTGTTTTCATTGTTCAAACTTTAGTCATAATGCTTTTTATTGAAGGTAGAGGAAAGACATTAACATGCATACCAAACTCATAGGAAATCCAATACTCATCAACCAGATGGTGTTTCTCTTACAAATAGGTTTTATCTTATGGAATAAGAGTATGGTTATGATTAACCCATTAACATGGAAAGGAGCTATTAATGGACATATTTCTACTTCACTCAATCTAATATATCATGGAAAGAAAATAAGAAAATTGAGAAATCAAATCTTACAGTAGTCACTCTAAAGAAAAAAAGAATTAAAACACCGGGATTATTTATAGTGGATTCTCATACCATATTATGAGAAATGAATATTTATAGAAAAATTTAAAGAAAAGGGTTGACTGAATAGTTAGGTTTAGAAATGATGGTTCTTTGAAGATCAAAGGAAGTGAGAGTAAAAAACTGGAAAGCGATAAGCTTAAGAAAACTGAAGTTCTTAATGTGGGAAGTTTATGTCACAATATCTTTAGTGTGAGTCAACTGTAACAACTCGAAAAATGTACTTCTTTTATTTATGGATCTCTTTCCTCCCCAAAACGTTTTATTATGTTTTACAATAGAAGCACATATAATTACTTTTTATTTCATGAGAATAGTATACATCATGAATAAATTTGGATTAGTACAACTATAAACAGTAATTGGATATACACATTTAAGAATAGTTTTTCTTAATGAAATATATGCTCAACTGAGACAAATTTGATAAATTAACTTTTTGGACCCAAATTGTACGTTTCAGAAATTATATAATTATTATAATAAATTGTGGTATTTTGAATAATGATTGTTTTAATAAAATATTATGACTAACAAAATCCATTTTTAAATGTAAATGTTAAAATAATTTTATTCTTTTTATGTTTCAGAAATTTCACTATGCAATTTCACAATGCATTTTCCATCTTCTATTTTTTTAATAACTAAGGATTTTTATATTTAAAAGATAAATTTCTCATACTTAGAGAATTATTATGGTAATAAAAACATCATTTTTGAATTTTAAATTTAAAAATTAAGTTAGGTGTAAATTTTAGAAGTTTTCTAAAATGTTTCAATTTTTTAGTATTTGATGAATAGAATTTTATGAATAGTGTTTTTTGATGAATAGTTAAAAAATATTTTATTATTAAATATCTTTTTTGTAAATTGATTTTCCAAAATTATGCATACATGGTTGTAATCAAGGTGAAAAATGTGGTTCAATAAGATCAAAATAATTTTCTAGTGAATAGTAAATTTAAACCTTTTTAATAGTACTTTTACCCTTAAGAATAGTAATTTTACCAATAAAATAGAAACATCACCTAATGAAGAATAAATATATTTTATTCATCTTAAGCGGTAATGTGATATAATTATATCATAGTATAAATAAATAAATTTTTTAGAAACTATTATTCAAGTATTAGAATTTTATTTATTCAATTTAATTTAAAATGAAATTATTTTTTATAAAATGGAGTTTAAATTTTAATTATACACATTGAAAAATGATTAGGGTGAATTTTTTGGATTTTTCTAAAACAGTTGAATTTTTAGTGAATAGTAAAAATATAGTTTTGTGTTTTCGGTGAGTTTAATGACATAATAAGTATTTCATAATAATATAATAAGTAAGATAAAATGAAGGTCAACTCTTATGTATTAAAATATAATATTAGGCATCTCAAGTGTTCAATAACACGGGAAAATACCATGGTAAAACCCATGATTTTGCAAATACCACTAACGAGGTGTCCTTTAAAATTAATACAATATTCCCTAAATTTTTTTATAAATAACCACCCATTCCTTCTTTTCATTTCATTATAAGATTATTTTACATTAATTTTTTGCTATTTATACCTCAAAATGTGTCCTACCAATGTAACCTCAATCCCCATTGTCCCAATCATAGAGTTTTAGAAGTCACTCTTCAAGGTAAGGGAATTCTCCACCTCTCTTTCCCTTTTTAGTTCTCTTTTATGTGGTATATCTTTCAAGTTACCATAAAATGTTATTATTTCCATTTTATTATATCCCTATTCTATAATATTAGTCATTTATGGATGGTATACCCTTTTCCCCTCTCTTTTTAATGTTTTCTAAAACGATGTTGTATAGCCATTAGGCTACAGAATTTTTGTCTGAAAATGTCTCTTTTTTTTTTCATGAAATTATCTTATTTTATTTATGTGAATCAAAAAATCTATTTCATTTTCAGGTTTATTGAACAAGATATAAAAATTAATTATTTTTTTCTAGAATTTACATACATAAAACCCTCATCCCCTTTCTGTGGTTTATAAATGACATAATAATATTGTTTTTAAGCACTTTTTAAAACATCACGATTTTGTTATGAAACCAATTTCTTTTATTTTATTTGGATTATTTATGAAATTTTTGAATATGATGTACATGTATCAAATGATAATAAATAAATATTAAGGGTTCACCTTTATAGCACTCTAATGCATTGGGTAAATTAATTAATCTATAGAGATGACAAGTTTTACGATACCTTGGTGAATAACCTTGGTTATTTTTTTGACACCTTGGGGATGGACCTTAGTGATATAATTATGAATGTATAAATTAAATGTTGTAGCCAAACATTCAAGTTATGATTCATTTTATTTTTATTATGATATTCCTATTTTCCCATTACTCATGGCTTTATGTATTTCATCAAGTTCTTATTGATATCACAAGTAAACTGTTTCCCTTGTTTTCCCTTACTGGGCCTTCTTCTCACCCTCTCATTTCATGTATGTCCCAAGGTTATGAAATTAAGTAATTGAACTTAGTATGAACCAATTATTAAGATTTAAAAGTGTCTTATAACAATATTTTATGTTTTCACTTATTGTGTTCTTGATTTCTAAGACATCATTCTTTAAAGATCCTCTGTTTGTAAAATATAATGGAAAGTTATGTAATAAAAATGCGGGGTGCCATATTAATTTTGTGACTTGGGTATTATAGTTTCATTAAATAATATGGTGTGAAATATTAATGTAAAGATAGTTAATTCATTTATGAAAGGTTTTAGAATAGATGACAACTTATACCAGGTCAATAGTAGAGAGAATATTTGTTACTTAACTGTTGAAGAATGAAACAACATGTGGCACCAAAGGTTGGGGAACATTAATAAAAAAGATAAGGAGAATCTATATAATCTAAATATATTCATGGATATCCCCAATCTAAATCTTGAATGAGAAAATACTTGTGATTCTTTCATACGAGGGAAGTTGGTCTGCAGTTTATATAAGCCACATAAGAAAAGGGAATTAAATCTTCTTGATCTCATCCATACAGACGTATGTGGTCCAATAAATGTTGTCAAAAAATATGGAGATAGATACTTAATTATTTTTATTTATGGTTATAGTATAAAGGCGTGTGTTATGGTTATACATAGGAAATTACAATTTCATGATTGCATGAAAACTCATCACCGAATAGTCGATAATGATACCAGAAGAACAATCAATGTTCTATTGTCTGAAAATGGAGGGGAATAAACATCAATTTAATTTGAAAATTACTTGTAGAAAATGGAATATAACATGAGGTGGATACTATGTGTACCACAAAACCAAATGGGGTTTTTGATCGTAGGAATCAATAGGTGAACAATATGGTCAAAACTATACTAATTGAGAGTGGTAGCTCTCTCCATTACTAGAAAGAGTTTGTTCAAGATAGTGTATACAAAAAATCAAAAAAAGATTTATATGGGAGAAACCAAGACACTATATGAGTTGTGTCATCTAAGGAAGCCCTCTTTGAAGTATTTTCATGATTTTTTAATAAATGTTTTATCATAAAAATAAGGAGGAAATCAAGAAAAGTATGGTGATGCGGCAGATGAAATAATATTCCCCAATTATTCAATACAGATAAAATCCTACAAATGTTTCAATAAAAATATTTCAAGAATTATTGAAATAAGTGATGTTAAGATCCTTGAAGATAAGAAAAAAAAATACCTCAATAATCTCTTATGCTGATATGATAGAAAATAACGAATATAGTTGACATGGAATAGAGTCAAATACAGAAGTGGAGAAAGGCATACAAAACATTTAGGGGTTACAAAACAATGATGATTCAGAATAAGAATCAGAAGAAGAAATGATGGATAAAGAAAATTCATCTAAACCTCATAGGATAAATAGAAGATCTGAAATTGATCAATCTAATATCATTGAATATTGTACTGCACCAATACAGATAAGGAGAATTAGGAATGATGCACATGATTCCTTCCTATAAATTGAAGAACCAACTTCCTTTGAATAAGAAATGAAGGGTGAATCATGGGTTAAGTCTATGAATGAAGAATTGGATCAGATTGATAAAAACCAAACATGGGATCTTGTTAACATATCTAAAGATCAAAATCTGATCAAAACTAAGTGTATTTTTAAAAATAAATTCGTTGAGTATGGAAATTTAATCCAAAATAAAGAAGGCTTGGTGTGTAAATTATATTCAAATATTGAAGATGTTGACATTGAAGATAAATTTTCTCCAGTAGTGATACTGGAGATGATCATGCTTTTCTTTACTATGTTAATTCAAAAAATATACAAAGTCTATCAGATGGATGTCAAAATAGAATTATTTAATGTAGTTATTTTAGAGGATCTCTACATTTAACAACTAGTGGGACTTATGATAGGAAATGATGAAGTAATGGTTTTTAGATTAAATAAGGATCTTTATTGTCTAAAATAGGAGCTATGTGCTTGATATTCTCAACTGGATGCATATCTGAAGAATATTCAATTAAAAAGGGGAGATTTTGATCATAATCTTTATGTGAAAAATTTCAAGAAGATCAATTTGTGGTACTGGTGTATGTAGATGATATAATATTTAGAGACAGTGGGTAGGGATTATTAGAATAATTTTTGTAACACCCCAAGATTTCATAGTGTGTTATTTCTTCAAAATAATTCAATAACTTTCACTACACGAAACACCGAGTTCAAGCGCACCATGACATACCAAAAAACCTGTTCAAAAGAGGTTATGAATAGTATTAACTAAATTTTAAACTTTATATAATCCTTATAATTTTAGAATCTATATTAGGAGTTTCTTAGACATAATGTAAGAAAAAATTCATTTTCAGTATTGCACTTTTACAAACATTTAATAGTGAACCCTTTTTAAATCCAATATTTTAAACTTTTATATATTAAATTTGACTAAATAAATTTACTTTTTATAATGGGTACATCAAAAAAATTTACAATGAAACATCCCAAGCTTCCACGGTACGTTTCCCTGTGAATAATGCAATGGCATGCATTGTACACAACTTCGAGATTCTAACACACCACGACCAGTCAAACTAGCTGTTATGAATAGTAATACCTACTTTATTAAATTTTATAAATTTTATCTTTCAAAATGGATTCATTTTTTGATTCTTAATATCGAAATTAGCTTAGGGTAAAATTTTGGTACTTTTCAGATAACTTTCATATTTTGATGAATAGTGAAAATTACTAAATTTGAATTAAAAACAACATTTTTAATCGAAATAATTAATAGTGATAAATTATTAATTTTAGTGGTTTTAAAGTATAATTAGAATATATTTTTACCATTTTATCCAATGGTGTTCATTATAATTAATTTCACTTTGAAATTGGATATAAACAATTGTCAATCTTTTGATATATATTGTTTCTTAAAAACACGCTAATTGTTGTAACAGCGGGAATTAATTATAAAATTAATTAATGAAACTTATATGTTTGGAATTTTCTAAAATAGACATCATTTTTGAATTCGAAATATCAATTATAGCTTAGGGTGAAATTTTGGTATTATTCAGAAAAACTTCAATTTTTGATGAATAGTGAAACCACTAAGTGGTAGTTAAAAAACTGAATTTTTCATAAAACTTAATTTTACTGCTTCTGTGAATGGAATTTATAAAATCCAAGAGACACGGTTAATATCAAGTAGTAAAATGTGGTTCAATGAGATGAAAATAATTTTTTGGTGAATAGTAACTTTTTACTTTTATTTACCACGGTTAAAAGTAAATAGGGTAATTAAGGGTAAAAATGATATTAATATTACACTAACACATGTCATAATTCTATTGGACTAGTGTATGTCGACCAAAAACAACCTTAGGAATAAAATATTATCATTTAGGTCCACTTGGATTAGATTAGGACATTTATTATTATTTAATTCAAAGAAGAGTTAAAAGAGTTAAAATCAATGTTTATTTACTAAAACATTTTTAATATAGGGTTATACATAAGATAAATTCGATTGTAAATATTAATTAGAAATATAAAAAGATTTCCTACATAATTATATTTTATTTATAATTTTTAGACATTAAATAATTTAATTTATTGATGACACAATGATGATGCAGTAATTACCATAATAGTGAACAATTAAAATAATTGATATTATAAATACCCAAATAAATATATTTTGAAACTTTTAATGAATTACACTAATTTTATAGGATAATATGACATGTTAGTATTGATTTAATTAACTTTTTATGATGTAATCATTCTTTTATGATTTTTAAAAAAATCAATTATTGAAAAGTGTCAAAATTGACATAAAAGAGTTTTTAAAACAAATATTATATTATTAACTGATATTAAATTCCTAAAAATATAAGGTTTGGACAAGAAATTTATATCCTGATAGGTGTATCATTAATGGACCACTTGGGGGTCTCTTGGATGTATATATTATGTTTATTAACCATATAATATAAAAATACAAAGATACATTATAAACGTGAAACTAATTAACTAAGAGTTAATACTTAAAGATAAGGTTAATATAATAACCCAAACCTGTCTAAATTATATTGGTTAAGTGGTTTTCAACCCATCCCCACCGTAAAATTTAAATAATCCAATTTGGATCCATTAGAAACCGAATATGAATTTATTATAAAATAATATTTCTAGCTTTTGCAAAGGTGCCCCTCACCCCTCTTATAAAAGGACACTCCCCCTTCTCATTAATTCACACCTTCAAAGCCTTTTGGTTCAGCAAAACCCTGCCCAAATACTCTCTCAACCTCCCTAAATACAACTTAGAGGACTTAGTTTGATCATAAATCCAATCTAAGGATCCCTTTTGATCAAATCAAAAGGAAGAACCCGAAGAAGAGGTAATGATTTCACCACCCCTTTTCAAGTTCCTTTCTTCTTCTACTTCTTCTATCTTTGTTATTCTCATTATAAAATAATAACTCCAGTATCTTATATATACTATGATGTTATTATAAATATTTTACAACCATATTTAGTATTCTATACATCCTTTGAATGACATGTCACCATACGTGCGTACGTACGACTTACAGTCTCCACGTCGTGGTGTAATTGTTATTCAATAAATTATTATTTGGATGGGTATAATAATGATGTGTAATTCATTTAAATAATAAATATAACATGATAATGATTCTTTATATATGATATACAATCCAATTATATATTATTTTAATATCAAAAGAATGATATTGTCGCTCGTGCGTACGTACGGACTACCGTCTCCATGAACGCGATGCGATTCATTCTCTATCGTATCCATTCAAGTCGAATTCTCATTTGATGATTAATAACAGTATCTAAGGACTTGATATAATTCTGGATATGATTAATATACAACCTATCCATGAAAAACACGACTTACGTAACAAAACATATAAAAGAAAACAAGTAAGTTAACACCCGAAACAACGATAATACTAAGATATTATTAACAAATCAATGTTAAAAGATCATATATGATATCATATTAATGTATATGATTCTTGTATAATTTAATAAAAATTATTTCACCATTATAGCAGAGGTTAACCTACCCCCAACAAGGAAAAGTACAAGGTAAGGGTTTATTTCGCAATCTCTTCATTATCTGAGGTTGTTTATACGTAATAATCTACTGGGATCTCTTTATCATCCACATCCATGTTTCAAAAAAAAGTATTTCAAAACATTTTTAATATTTACAAGAATATGGGTTAAATTCATTTATACCCTTGTTTTAATTTTTATAAGTGGTTTATAAAGGAATATTTCTGTCGTTTTCCGAACAGGATGCGTTTAACCTTTTCGACAGAATTAAGGTAAGAATGTTTTTTTAACTTATACGGCGGGTGCGGCTATTTTCTGCCGTTATAAAATCATCGAAGCTTCCCTTACAAGATTATAAGGATATTTTCAAAGTAAATGTTTTATTTTATAATTATGTGACTTTTAAATAATTTCAAAATGAATATTTTAAGAATTTCTGAAAGGTACTCTTTATCAAAATCAGAATTTTAAATGTTTTAAAGATTTATCTTTCTAAATATTTTTAATTAATGTCCATGTTTTCAAAATGATTTTAAGGATTTATTTATATGGACATGAATGTTTTGAAATGATATTTATTTTCAATAGTTTCAAATTGGTATGGGACACTTTGATTAAAAAATCTCTTTTAAATTACTTCCTTTATAAATGTGTGACTTTTCAATGATTTCAAAAAAAGAGATATTTCTCTCAAATAGTTTTGATTTCATCTATGTCAGCATCCTTTGATGGATTTTAAGCTTAATTGAAATTGATCTATTATGATACAAAACTTTCGTATTGTATTGAAGGTTTTGTGATATGTTTGACTGTGGATGTGTTATTTTTATACCATTCATGGTTTATGAAGAAAGTATTGACATTTCATATGCTAGTTTTAATACGAATGTTTATGTTATGTTTAAACCTATTCAAATGATGTGTGCATTGGACTTAATATGTGACGGGTGGAGCCCACTATGGAGCCTTAATGCATCGGTAGGTCTCATGAGACAAACTAGTGTCTTGGCACGAAGCCTTGACAAAATCTTATTTGTAGTCTTGGCACGAGGCCTTGGCTATGTGGATAAGATAGTATGGCATTATGCATTCCATCATTATGAAAGTAGTTATTGATATTGCATGTGATTATTTTATTGATAGAATATATATGTGAATAAGTAAATGGAATTATTTCATTTAATTTTTTCCATACTATGTTGAATTTCAAGTTTAAAAGGATTTTGTTTCAGTTATACATTGCCTTAAATGTTTGTTCTTATTTATGAAAGATTCTTCTATATTGTTATCCTTACTGGGCATTTGAGCTCACCCCTTTTTCTATGTTTTATTTTTCCTAGAATGTGAAGAAGTATTTTATTAATGACCTACAGGGATAGTATGAGGGGATATGAAGACAATATGTTGTTGTAGTTTTTCACTTATTGATGTTATGTAAACTTTATGAATATATCTATTGTTTCCAAGTCTACTAAACTAATTGGTCTTTCGAGACTTGATCTTTCTTGTGATAATGCCAATGTTATGTAATAATGCACCGACTCTGGGTAACTGGGGTCGGGGCATTACAGTTGGTATCAGAGGAATCTTAGTACAAACCATGGAAGCTAGATTTAGAAAAACTCTGATTAGAGCACGTAGACCTAAGATGAAATTTGAGGATTAGTGTAGAAGAACTTCCTAGAATTTTAATATTATAGAGATTTTGTGAGTTTTCCGAGCAATACATCCCTGTTTGGATACGAGCAGGTAGAGGCGGCTCTGGCACAAATGTACCTAGGGGTAAAACCCAAAAACACCGCTTTGAGCTAGACTCAAATGGGAACTGGTGCACGACAATGAGCCTTGCTGCACTCTTGGTTACGACACTCCTGGGGGATATGTTTAAGATAATTCTCATTTTATTTACAAACCATTATGAAGGGTTTATGAGGATATACTTCCTCAAAGGAGAAATTTTTATGATTATGGATTATATCCATAAACTATTTAATTTATGTTATGTGTTTTACAAGTTTGGGATTAGGTATTGTTATTCATAAACTAATATAGTGTATGCCATTGATTAGAAATGGCGCCCAGTAGAAGGAATGAGAACTCCAGCAATGCACATGATCCAGAGAGAAAGAAGGATCATATCTTTCGTGGTCTAAAGCCAAAATTTATAAGAAAAATAGTCTCCCATGTATTATCATCATATGAAGAAATAATATCATGTGTTGATAAGATAAGTGAAGATTTTACTGAGTCTTATGGATTTGAAGGGAAGCAAGGGAAGAAAAGGATGGAAGAGAGAAAGATGGATAAAGGGAAGATGGAAAAGAAGAATTTTCCCATATGTGATAATTGTGGGAAGAAACACCATGGAACTTGCCTGAAAGGAATGAGAGTTTGTTATAAGTGTGGAAGAAAAGGGCACAAATTACGTGACTGCAAGGGCAAGAAAATGGTTTCAAATGTACAATGCTTCATTTTTAAGGAGTTTGGACACTACGCGAACCTATTTCCCAGTCATCAGACTATGCCACAAATGATGCTATTGGATAATAATCAAGTTATGATACTACCACAGATGAAGAGGAATGATTAGAGTTCTTATATTGATTATGTCATTTGAGTGTTGTATCAACAATGTACTTGTTATAATAATTATGGAGTATATAAGGATTTTACTACAGTACTATTTCATTAAAGACTTGAGATTTTGTGGAACAAAGAAAATTGACTCAATAGTAGGTTAAATTTTTGGAAAATATATGGTTGAGAGAAAGATAAACCATAATATGGTTCTGATACCGAGGTAGTGATTTTATAATAATACATGATTGATTTGGATAAATTATATTGGATATTCTTGACTACCTTGAAACTAATTAATTATTTTTATATTCCATAATTGTTGGGGTTTACAACATTTTTGGATTTAAGGAGTATATCTATTATTCTTTAAGGAATAAGGGATCATGAATGTAATCAATAACATTTTATGGTAATTCAGGATGTTGTAGTGTTTAAAAAATACATGATGAAGGTGTTCACATGTTATTACGTGGAAAAAAGGATATTCATTGTGTTTACCTTCCTTATAAATTTTGGACTGAATTATTTTGGATAGTTCTAGTTTGGATTATTTTGGATTGCTATAAAAGGACAACCCGGAGGTCGGGTGGCAACCCATCGCGTCCGGCAAGGCCGCGAGACTTGAACCCACAACCGAAGGGCGACAAGGGTGTATAACCTACAACTGACCCACGTGACGTCCTGGGTTGAATAATGGCATTTTTAATGGTTTTGCTAAATGAATTATAAATTCATTTTTTAAACCCTATACTAATAGGATAAATAGAATATTATTTTTAAGTTCTATTATCTTTTAGAGTGAAAGATGAGTTTGTGGTAGAACTTAGTTAAAGGATGAGACTCTACTTGTAAAGTATATATATATTTTTCTACTTCTCTTATTCAATGAAGAAATTAATTCTTATACTGTAGTGAAGGGATCTTAAAACCAAAAATGTGTTTTCCAAATACCATATGTTTTTCTGAACCGATGGTATTTTAAATCATCATAGATTGATGAATTTAAGGCCCTCAATTTTACACTTGTTTGTGATTGATGACCTCAATAACTACCTATAAATATTTATGTTTTTCCTCCAATTATATGTCTCTAATTTCCACAAATGTTCTCCGAATAGAGATCATAATTTGGTGGTGACCCTTTCATTTCTCTTTTCCTCTTATTAAGACTAAATTTTGTTAACCCAATTTCCGATGTGGGTTTTCCCACAAAGATATTTTCTATATTCAACCTTTTATTTTCGAAGAACAATTTCAAATTGCGAGGACACAATTTATAGAAGAAGGGGAGAATGTAACACCCCATGATTTCATAGTGTGTTATTTCTTCAAAATAATTCAATAACTTGCACTACACGCAACACCGAGTTCAAGCGCACCATGACTTACTAAACAAGACGTTCAAGAGGTTATGAATAGTATTAACTAAATTTTAAACTTTATATAATCCTTATAATTTTAGAATCCCTATTATGAGTTTCTTAGATATAATGTAAGAACAAATTCATTTTCAGTATTCCACTTTTACAAACTTTTAATAGTGAACCCTTTTTAAATTCAATATTTTAAACTTTTATATATTAAATTTGACTAAATAAATTTAATTTTTAGAATGGGGACATCAAAAAAATTTACAATGAAACATCCCAAGCATCCACGGTACGTTTCCCTTTGAATAATGCAATGACGTGCATTATACGCAACTTCGAGATTCTAACACACCACAACCAATCAAACTAGCCGTTATGAATAGTAATACCTAATTTATGAAATTTTATAAATTTTATCTTTCAAAATGGACTTAATTTTTGGATTTTTAATATCGAAATTAGCTTAGGGTGAAATTTTGGTACTTTTCGGATAAATTTCATATTTTGATGAATAGTGAAAATTACTAAATTTTAATTAAAAACAACATTTTTAATAAAAATAATTAATAGTGATAAATTATTAATTTGAGTGGTTTTAAAGTATTATTAGAATATATTTTTACCATTTTATCCAATGGTGTTCATTAGAATTAATTTCACTTTGAAATTGGACATAAACAATTGTCAATCTTTTGATATATATTGTTTCTTAAAAACACGCTATTTGATGTAACAATGGGAATTAATTATAAAATTAATTAATGCAACTTATATGTTTGTAATTTTTTAAAATAGACATCATTTTTGAATTCGGAATATCAATTATAGCTTAGGGTGAAATTTTGGCATTATTCAGAAAAACTTCAATTTTTGATGAATAGTGAAACCACTAAGTGGTAGTTAAAAAACTGAATTTTTCCTAAAACTTAATTTTACTGCTTCTATGAATGGAATTTCGAAAATCCGAGAGACACGGTTAATATAAAGTAGTAAAATGTGGTTCAATGAGATGAAAATAATTTTTTGATGAATAGTAACTTTTTTACTTTTATTTACCACGGTTAAAAGTAAATAGGGTAATTAAGGGTAAAAATGATATTAATATTACCCTAACACATGTCCTAATTCTATTGGAAAAGTGTATCTCGACCAAAAACAACCTTAGGAATAAAATATTATCATTTAGGTCCACTTGGATTAGATTAGGACATTTATTATTATTTAATTCAAAGAAGAGTTAAAAGAGTTAGAATCAAAATTTATTTACTAAAACATTTTTAATATAGGGTTATACATAAGATAAATTAGATTGTAAATATTTATTTTAAATATCAAAATATTTTATACATAATGATATTTTATTTATAATTTTTAGACATTAAATAATTTAATTTATTTATGACATAATGATGATGCAGTAATTACCATAATCGTGAAACATTACAATAATTGATATTATAAATACCCAAATAAATATAATTTGAGACTTTTAATGAATTAAAATAATTTTAAAGGATAATATGATATGTTAGGATTGATTTATTTAACTTTTTTCGATGTAATCTTTCTGTTATGTTTTTTACAAAAAACAATTATTGAATAGTGTCAAAATTGACATAAAAGAGTTTTTAAAACAAATATTATATTATTAATTGATATTAAATTCCTAAAAATATAATGTTAGGCCAAGAGACTTATATCATGATAGGTGTATCATTAATGGACCACTTGGTAGTATCTTGGATGTATATTGTATGTTTATTAACCATATAATATAAAAATACAAAGAGACATTGTAAAAGTGAAACTAATTAAGTAAGAGTTAATACTTAAAGATAAGGTTAATATAATAACCCAAACCTATCTAAATTCTATTGGTTAAGTGGTTTTAGACCCATCCCCACCTTAACCATTAAATAATACAATTTGGAGCCATTAGAAACCGAATATGAATTTATTATTAAATAATATTTCTAGCTTTTCCAAAGGTACCCCTCACCCCTCTTATAAAAGGACACTCCCCCTTCTCATTAATTCACAACATAAAATCCTTTTGGATCGGCCAAACCCTGCCCAAATACTCTTTAAACTTCCCCCACTACAACCTAGAGGCATTAGTTTGATCAGAAAGCCAATCTAGGGAGCCCTTTTGATCAAATCAAACGGAAGACCCTGAAGAAGAGGTAATGATTTCACCACCCCTTTTCATGTTCCTTTCTTCTTCCACTTCTTCTATCTTTGTTATTCCCATTCAAAAATAATAACTCTAGTATCTTATATATAATGTGATGTTATTATAAATATGGTACAACCATATTCAGTATTCTATACATCCTTTGAATGACATGTCACCATACGTGCGTGCGTACGGCTTGCCGTCTCCACATCGTGGTGTAATTGTTATTCAATAAATTATTATTTGGATGGGTATAATAATGATGTTTAATTCATGTAAATAATAAATATAACATGATAATTATTCTGTATATATGATATACAATCCAATTATATATTATTTTAATATCAAAAGAATGATATTGTCGCTCGTGCGTACGTACGGACTACCGTCTCCACGAACGCGATAAGATTCATTCTCTATCATATCCATTCAAGTCTAATTATTATTTGATGATTAATAACAGTATCTAAGGACTTGATATCATTCTGGATATGATTAAGATAAAACCTATCCATGAAAAACATGACTTACGTAACAAAACATATAAAAGAAAATGAGTAAGTTAACACCTGAAACAACGATAATACTAAGATATTATTAACAAATCAATGTTAAAAGATCATATATGATATCATATTAATGTGTATGATTTATGTATAATTTAATAAAAATTATTTCACCTTTATACAGGAGGTTAAACTTCCCCCAACCAATGAAAAGTACAAGGTAAGGGTTTATTTTGCAATCTCTTCATTATCTGAGGTTGTTTATACGTAATAATCTACTGGGATCTCTTTATCATCCACATCCATGTTTCTAAAAAATGTATTTCAAAACATTTTTACTATTTACAAGAATATGGGTTAAATGCATTTATACCCTTGTTTGAAGTTTCATAATAGGTTTATAAAGGAATCTTTCCGTCGTTTTCCAAACAAGGTGCTTTTAACCTTTTCGACAGAATTAAGGTAAGAATGTTTTTTTAACTCATATGATGGGTGCGGCTATTTTCCTCAGTTATAAAATATTTGAAGCTTCCCTTAGAATATTATAAGGATATTTTCCAAGTAAATGTTTTATTTTATAATTATGTGACTTTTAAATAATTTCAAAATGAATACTTTAAGAATTTCTGAGAGGTACTCTTTGTCAAAATCAGAATTTTAAATGTTTTAAAGATTTATCTTTCTAAATCTTTTTAATTAATGTCCATGTTTTCAAAATAATTTTAAGGATTTATTTATATGGACATGAATGTTTTGAAATGGTATTTATTTTCAAAAGTTTCAAAGTGGTATGTGACACTTTGATTAAAAAATCTATTTTTAATTACTTCCCTTATAAATGTGTGACTTTTCAATGATTTCAAAAAAAGAGATATTTCTATCAAATAGTTTTGATTTCATATATGTCAACATCCTTTGATGGATTTTATGATTAATTGAAATTGATCTATTATGATACAAAACTTTCGTATTGTATTGATGGTTTTGTGATATGTTTCACAGTGGATGTGTTATTTTTATACCATTCATGGTTTATAGAGAAAGTATTGGCATTTCGTATGCTAGTTTTAATACGAATGTTTATGTTATATTTAAACCTGTTCATATGAGGAATGAATTGGACTTAATATGTGACGGGTGGAGCCCGCTATAGCTCCTCGATGCATCGGTAGGTCTCATGAGACAAACTAGTGTCTTGGAACGAGGCCTTGACAAAATCATATTTGTAGTCTTGGCCCGAGGCCTTGGCTATGTGGTTATGATAGTCTGAAATTATTCATTCCATCATTATGAAAGCGGTTATTGATATTGCATGTGATTATTCGATTAGTATAATATCCATGTGAATAAGTAAATGACATTATTTCATTTTATTTTTACCATACTATGTTGAATTTCAAGTTTAAAAGGATTTTGTTTCAGTTATACATTGCCTTAAATGTTTGTTCTTGTTTGTGAAAGATTCTGCTATATTGTTATCCTTACTGGGCATTTGAGATCACCCCTTTTTCTATGTTTTATTTGTCCTAGAATGTGAAGAAGTATTTTATGAATGACTTGCAGGGATAGTATGAGGGGATATGAAGACAATATGTTGTTGTAGTTTTTCACTTATTGATGTAATGTAAACTTTATGAATATATCTAGTGTTTCCAAGGCTACTAAACTAATCGGTTTTTCGAGACTTGATCTTTCTTGTGATCATTCCAATGTTATGTAATAATGCACTGACTCTGGGTAACTAGGGTTGGGGCGTTAAAATTTTCCAATCACATGAAATCAGAATTTATAATGTCTATAATTGGTGAAATTATATATTTCTTGGGGCTGCAGGTTATTCAGAATAATAATATCACTTTATTTCTCAGGTGAAAGAATGTTTGGGCCGGTTGAGTTAGAAATAATAAAGTAATTCTCTTATTATCTATGAAAGATGATTATATATCTTCTACAAAGGTTTGAACTCAACTATTATGAAGGAAGCAACAAATAACTAATATTGGTGATGAGGTGATATAACCAATGGTGATTCACGATGATAATAAGAGAATGATCGATCTTACAAAGAATCATGTCCAAGATTCTCGTACGAAACATATTGAAATCAGATATCACTTCATTAAGGAAAAATTTTCACAATGAGGGATTAAAATGGATCATGTTGGAACTAATGTCCAAGTGGCTGACATTATGACTAAGCCATTGGCAGCACATGTGTTCGAGAAACATTGTTTTAACCTTGGTGTTAAGCCACCTCCCAGTGCATGAGGATGTTACGAGTATTACGCTCTCCCTAGTTTTGTTAAATTTTTTAAAATTATTATGCAAGAGATGCATGTTTATGGGGGAGATATGATCTAGGGGGTATGTTTTGAGATCTACAAGTCAAAATCAGGAACATTGGGTTTATTTCCAAATGGGGATAATGGTGAAATTCAATGTTACACATTGGTGGAGAATGTGAAATTCATGAAATGATTATGTGACACGATGAGAATTCAGTGATATGAGGAAACAAAAAAAAGTGATGTCATATTAGCTTATCAGGTTCAGTGATATGAGGAAACAATTCAGGGCGTTCAATGCTTCTGTGATAAGATCGGATCTTAGCATGGAAATATTTAAGCATTCCAAGACATAATAACCCAATTCATGATTGCCCTCTTTTTTTCTACACCGAAATTTTCACACATTGGCTTAGAGTGTCAGATGATTTCTTTCTTATAGATCAGGTTTTGATACTGTTTGTGCTTTATTAAATTTATCTATATATTGTTAAGAAACCCAAAGAAAGATATTGTTTGAACTAAGGATTATCTTTGAGGGAAATGGTGTCTCAATTTTTTTGTTTTAAATCCTCAAAATAAAAGATTATGGAGTTTACAAGTAAAGATATATTTTGGTAAAGGCTAACAAAAATGTTGAAGGCAACATTATTTCCTAGTGTTTTCCAAATTTTTGGGCTCAAAATCTGGAGGAATGGATATCATAGTGAAAGGTTATTTTATGGAATCAACTATTCATTAATATGATAAAGGAATAGATTTTGTGAAGACTGGGATGATATTAACAAATATGTGGAGTATCACGAATAGATATAGTGATTTTCGTGATTATGAGAAGTGGAGGATAATGACTACGTGATGTTTTGACGGTGATCTCCATTACTACATCAAATATGAGTAGAGAATATTTAAGGATGGAGCTCTACACATATGTTTTTAAAATATTTGAAAAATGTGTTGGAGGTTGTAGAGCATTGTGAACAATTGATCATATAAATATAATGCTCCCGCACTTCATTGTTAAATAGTTTTTCAAGGAAAAAACAGAATCTCTTTGACTTCATGATGCTTGGGGAGCTCCATGAATCTCAATTTAGATGTGATTTTGAGCATCATAGAATGACTACTCATGTATTTATTGATGCCAATACTTCTCATTAATTGGTACTTCATGATGACAAGGTATTATGTGTTGAATCAGTGAGCTTTGTAAATTAAGTTTGTTCCATGAAGGTAGTAAGCATTGCCGAAGGAAGTTTTGAACATCAGTTTTTCAGTGATCAGTTCTTTTAGTGTGAATAAACTCAGTTCTTCAGTGCAAGTACATTCTTGTACTAGATAGGAAAAAAGGATTTAATTTCAATCCATTGAAGCGAACTTAAAGTCGACACACTGAGTTAGACTTATATAAAATTAGTAGGCTAGGGGGAATCAACAGAAGTGTTTTGATGGATGCAATGTATTGTCCCTAAAATATTGTAAATGTAGTGTTTCTGGTACAAAGAAACTATATCTAAACTTCTGTATTCCAAAAATGTTGGCGATTAGTGAATTTAGGTCCATATGAAAATCTTTCAATGTATGCTACTTGGACTAGCCCTTAGTGGTGAACTAAGTAAAATTGTTGTGTTTCAATTTTGTTTATGATTTTTTAAATTACTTCACATTATCAAAATATAGGTTTAACAGGTTCTTACCAACATGGGAACAAGATCCATCACTTTAGAAGAAAAAGTTTACACCTTGATTCACCCTTACCCTCTCAGGGTTTTCCGAGGACCTTCAAAAAATTAATTTAAATAACCATTGCTTAATAGTAGATATATTCTTTGAATTTTTTTTCGAAAACATGGACATGTAATAGAAAGTATTTTTTACCGAATAGAGAAATAAAGTCGAATTTACTTAAAAACATTCTTTCAGTATATTTATTTATTAAAGAGAAGAAAGTAAAAAGAAAAAATTTATTCCCTATAAATAAGTATAGGATAACAAAACTCATGATTGTATTTAGAGATATATCATAAGATTTTATCATTATATCTTAACTATAAAGAATCTTGATAAACAATGAGATTGTAACATAAAACCCTTACCACTCTTGTCACTTTCTAACCAAGATTTCATGAAAGGGGGAAATATATATGGATATTAATATCCTCAATTTTTTTATAATAATCATAAAATACCTTAATGGGTATAATATGCACCATATAAAAGAAACAAGTGAATATGGAATGTGTGTGATATAAGTAAAAGTGAGACGAAAATCCTTTACCTAAAGTCTTGAATTTCTTCGTAAAAGTTTAAAACTCCTATATAATATATATGTTTACAAAAAATATATTATAGAACTATACTCATATATATATTACCATATATTATTTACGTATATCCTCTTACCACCTTTTTATTAACATTTTTTTATTAAAATCATTGTTCTAGGTGATAAGTGCTTCATTTTTCATGTGTGTTTTGGTTCGGTAATTTTGGACCTTGTAATTTGATTATATTTACATCATATAAATAAATTTAATAATGATATAAATATAATATAAATTCATTATATACATATTTATATTCACACATAAATTTATAAATTGAAAAATGAATTACAATAATCATGGAGATGGTAATCCGTACATACTAATAAACACTATTTCCATTTTCTGATGGATGGAAAAAATAAAGGAAAATAATAGATCACATTTTAGATTCAGTTTTATATCATATATATCACATAAGTTCATTTAATCTATACCTATTACCATTCATGTAAAAATAATATTAACAACATATCACATCACTTCGTGGAGTTGGTAGGCCACACATATGCACAAGCGACATTATCGTTTTCCAACTGATCAGAAGGTAAGAAGATAAATTTTACATTCAAATTTCAGAAGTATAAAATTTTCATCAATAATATATATATATATATTATCAATAAATATATCCAACTATGAGAGGCATTTATGGGAAACAAATTAAATCAATTTGCAAGGTAATAGTCCACTATACTGATGATCAAAAGTGTTGTTTCCTATTTGATCAAAGATGATTTGGATATAGGTTATTACATTAAAAAAATTAGTATATGTTATATAATAATGTTATTATATCATAATTTTTGTAGAATATTTTAATGATATGGAATAATAAATTAAATGAAATGCTTAATTATGAATGATACATCTTTTTCGGACAACCAATTTTGGTTAGCACAAAAAGACTTCATAGTAGGGTTTCCTAAATAAAAAAAGGCCTCTATAATTTGGTAAGTGATGTAAGGAAGGGGTTTGGGAAGGTATTGTTTAATCTATAAGGTCATTTATGTTTGAAGAGGAGAAGATAGAAGATATACTTTTATAAGTGGGGGAGGTAACCTACTGGGAAATTTCATAAAAGAATACAGAATGTTAAAGTTATTGTCAAGAAAATGATTCAAAATTGCTATATATACAAATTTTTAATAATATAAGGTATAAATATGGTCATAAAATAGGATTTATACAAGTTAAATTGAAAAAATTACCCTTATCTTTTGGGTTAACCACCTCGGTAAACACATTTTACCCTTAACCTTATAAATTAATTTTTATTGTTTTTACTATTTATTATGATAAAAAGATAATAATTTGAAATTATTATATAATATTAATTATCAATATTTCAAATATTCAATAAATTTTAACAAAAAAATTTCACAAAACTAGAAAATTTTAATTTAAAATTAAACACACAGAAATGATGAAAAAATAGGTTTTTAATGAAAAAGTTTTCATAAGTATAAAAAGTCTTCATATAAAAATTCGACATAAAATTGATTAAAATTATCTAAATTGGATTAATAATACTATAATTGAACTAATTTTACTTTTAAAATAATAATAATAAAAAAGATCTTTTTTAAATGCTTTAGAAGAAAAGACAAATTTTAATAAAAACAGTATTGTTCAATACTCATTGAAAAAATAATATTTTTATAAAATTCTCAAAAATTCACTCCAAGGTAATTTTTAAATGTTTATTGGAAAAATAGAGTAATTTTTTACAAATATATTATCTAAAAGTGGATAAATATTAAATTTAACATAATTGTGAAAACCACAATAATACGTGTTTTTAAAAAAAATAGAGTTTTTAAGCAAAAAAAAAGATTGATTACTATACTATTACTAGAAAAAATACTCAATGAATGGTAAAAAATTTAATTGAATATAATATATAAATTTCATTATATTAATTCAACAATAGGGATTAATTTAATTTATTAATATGAAGAAACATAATACTCATAGAAAAATAGTTTTCCAGAAAAAAATTTCTTTTACCTTCAAATATTTTTTATTTTCATTTATATTAAATTTATAACCAATGAATTTATTTTAAAGATTTATAGACCAAATAATTTTTATAATTTATTTAGTCTTATTCATACCTTCCAATTTAAAAATCAGGTTATAACTATCATATTAAATAATAATATTTTAATACTACAAAATGGTTCATTTAAACTCAGTGTTGTGTGTAAAAAAAATATTAAAGAAATTAAATTTATTTGGAAAACATATTTCATAAAATAATGGGGCTTTTCAATTTATTCATTACATATTGGAATCTATAATTATTTTCTTTAGTAGGATCAATATCAATTTGTGTGATAAACTATGTAGACTTTCCTTTTTTATATCTTGCATATTTCTTGGTGAATTAATTTTTTATAATAATCTTAAAACATTATACTATTTATTCATGTAAAAACTAAATATTTTAGAATTAATTTTCCTAAATTAATATGTTTATTAGTGAGTGATATACACAACACTAAGATTTATGAAATTTGCGATATACTATAAAAATATAATTATGTTACCATTATAATGAAGTTGTTAAATTAAAAGGTATGATTAATGATAACCCCATTATAAAAAAAATATATAAAGGTTTTATATAATTCAAGTTTCTTTATTTATTCAAAAAAATAATTACCTAATTTTCAGTAAAGTCATTTTATGCTTCAAAAATATATTTTTTCAAAAATAGTTTTTATTTCATTTTTTGAACAAACATTATAAATAATTAATACTATTTTTAAAATTTTAATTTAAGAAAATTTATATTACTGTTAAAATTTTAATTTCAATATTATGTTAGTGTAATGTTTTTGGATTTTTCCAAAAAGATTGATTTTTTAGTGAATAGTAAAAATGATGATTTTTTCGAAAGCTGTCATTTATTTTCATTATATCAAGTAATTGAAAAGCATGTTTTTTTAATTTTATATTAATTTAAAATAATTATCATTTAATTATATATAATTTAATTAATTACTTGATAATCATTATTATACTTGATTTTGGTATAAGTTCATTTTATGGGCTTAAAAAAACAATATTTCCTAAAATCTATTTTAATGTGTGAAATTTGTTATTATATATATAAATAATAATAAAATATATTAATTAATTTTTTTATTTTAAATTTATATATCATATATTCATACAAATATTAAAACATTAATTTGAATGTTTTTACTAGGAAATGAATTAAATTATATTCAGTTTCATGCTCAAAAATGCAATTTTCTAAAAATGGATTTTCATTACATTTTGTGCACTTATTTAAAATTCGTTTCTACAAATTATTGAAATATAATTTTATAAAATGGATTCCATATTTCTAATTATCATTTAAAAACTTATTAATATTTGGAATTTCATTTTTTGTCATTATGAATAGTAAATTCAGCAAAACAATATGTCACCATAGTAAAAGGTTAAATAGTGTTAAACTTGAAAAAATAAGTGATAAGGACAAAAAATTTCATATTAATTCTTATAGGATAAGTTTATTTATACCCTTATCTCCTTATCCTCAAAATTATTTTTTATGGGACACTTTTCCATGAAAATTGTTTAATATGTTTTAAAACATTTTAAAAATTCTAAGTGCATCCTCTCCCTCACTTATAAAAGGAAACCCCTTATCCTTTATTATACACATTTGAAGAGACTATTATATTAGTGATTAACAACCCAGAAAAATTACTAACATCTATCCCCATGTTCCCTACAAACTGGTTTAATCATAATACCATCCCATTAAGGATTTAGGTTTAAACCTAAGGATGTTTTTTGAAGAAGAGGTATAGTTATTAACTGGGGGGTTTCATTTTATTTCATATTAATCCTCCTTAAAATATTTTTAAGACATATTGAAACAATATCCTAAGTATATACTAGATAATTAAATTTTATTATGTTTATTTTATAACCCTTTTTCATCAACTTAACAATATAGTGGAAAATAAAAACATCGCCCATGTGTTTGTGCGGACTAATGACTCACAAGATAATGTATTTCATTTTTCATCACTAAATATTATGGTAGGTCATATGGATTGATAAAAATTAAATAATATGATATATATTATATAAACTCAATTATATATTTTAAAATAAATATTCTAATTTTTTCTTTAACATACACTGAAAAATTAAAACATCACTCGTGTGTGCGTAGACTGCACCCTTATGAATCGATGTATTTTATTTTTATTCACTACCTCATATGGATTTTTTAGAAATGCACATTTAAATAAATAATATTATATTTATAATATAATCATCATTATATAAATATAAATTTTCACTTATCTTATTTACATCATATTTATTGAAAAATGGAAATGTTACTCATGTGTATGTATGGGCTACCTTCTCTATGATGTAATGTAATTCATTACTCATAACGACCTTACATGGTTGGTTATAAAAGTATAATTAATGTATAATATTATAATTATAACATTATTAAAATTACTTGAATTGTATAATAATGATCCATTTGACCATGGTCAACCTACCAAAGTCATTTTCGTCATATAAGATGAATCATCTCAAAATTTCAAATGTGAACTTAATCGATTAAGTAATTAAGTATAACATGGATATAAGTGAAATAATACAAATAATAAACCTGAAAAAGGTTATTAATATACTAATTAATTAATATAAGTTTATTTTTACAGATGATAATGAATGCACGTGATATTCTACAATTATGGTAAGGGACGCATTACCTTAAAACCTTGTTTTAAAAGTTTTAAAGATTTATTTTATACATATTATTATTCTATAACTATATTAATAAAATTATTTTATATATGTATTTTTATGGACATAAATTGTTTTTAAATTGAATTTTATATCAGTTTTTACTTTCATTAAAATATGTTCAAAAAGAAACTTTTTACATATTTTATTCAAAATATTTTGAATTTCTTTACAAAAGGAAAAAAAGAATGTTCTATTTTAACATATACAACACCAATGTATTTTACCAATAAAAAAATATTTATTTGATATTTCACTTAATTTAAAAGGCTCTATGTTTTCATCAAATAAAACCATCCTTCCATATTTTCCGATTCTTTTAGTTTGGAAAATGTGGTTTTAAAGAAAACCGATATATCAATATCCAAAAATGTTTTACATATAGGTTAAAAAGTATATTTTTATGAATTTTATGATGAAAATAGAAGATTATATGTGTTTAATTCATTTTATGGACCTTAAAATATTTTTATGATGATGTTTGAGCATAATATATCTCTCCAATGTATTGGCTAATGATTATTTTTTTTCAGAGAATTATGTTGAAATTAACCAAGTAGGCTATTCCATTTTTAAGGGTTCTTGTAAGGTTTCTATGAATATTATGTCCTAATTAAACTACATGAATTTTCTATATTTTTTAATGAGTTTTCATGGAAATTTTTTTATTTTACAGGGCAATATAATTATATTTTATTTAAAGGAATGATTATATCATTTTAGTGTAAAAGGTATGTTTTTAGAAAATATATTTCAAGGGTTCTATTGTTTTATATGAAACCATCACGATAATTTTTTTTGACTTTATGTTATTTTAAATTGTGTTTTTTAGAAAAAATTAGGCATTAAAGATAATTACATGTTTAATTAAATGATTATTTTAGTTCGAAGTTTCTTATTTTAAGGGAAAACTGTCTTATATGATCTCATAGGTTTCAAATGGACTAAAAAGTTTATTTTATTCTTTTTAAGTACTTTTCAAAGATTTTTTTATCCATCCCATGTTTTCTAAAGTTTTTCATAGGGATTAATGATTATTATGAATAATGATTATTTTAAGTTGAAAATCATTAAAAAATTTAGAAAAAAAATGTGTTTCATTTTAAAAGTTTTACAAAGTGAAAAAAATTGATACTAAGTGTAAGTGCACACTTTTTAATATATGGGGTTTTTATAAAAGATTTATGATCTAATTATATAAAGCTCTAAAATTTAAATGATCTTCAGATTTGTAATAAAATGAATGATTTTTTAAAAAATAAATTATGGGTTGAATAAGTATTGTGTCGTTATAGATTGTATCAGAGAAACAGTTTAGATTACATTAGTGGTTAGGATATTATTTGAACAAAAGTTAAAATTCCTTTATAACCTTAAATTTTATTACTATATATATAATTATGATTATTTTAGTATGAAATGTAATTTTTTAAAATGAATATTACATGGGTAAGGATATCTTAGTGTTTTTCTTCCTCATATGGTGGATTATTATGATTTTATTTGATATTATCATATAAAATATTTTTTTAGTTAATGGATTTAATGAGAAAAATCCATCTGAATAAGGGATGTGAAGAAAATTTGGTGGTTTAATGAACATTAAATTGAATGAAATGATATTTTTAGTGAAAAATATTATGGTTATTCTTTACCATCTATCATAATTTAGGATTAAATACCTGAACCAAGGTGGGTTTCCTAACACACCAAATAAGATAAAAATATAGTTACATGGAAGTTCAAGTGATAAATATCATAAAGGTAAAAAGTTTAAATGTCATATATATGAAGATTTTGGGAAGAATAAACCATGGAAATGTCTTAATGGAATGATAATATGTTTTATATGTAGTAAAATAGAGATAGAGAAATAATTTACCACGGGAAAAAAAGAAGATATCGGTTAACACAAGGGATAGGAATAAAGTTTTTCCTAGTGTATCAATTGAATTATATAAATGTGGGGGACTAAGAGAATTATTAAAATGAAGGTCTTAGTAGGAATATCAACAAGGGGGTTAATATGACTTTGAAGATAAAGGTTTAACAATATCTAGTTACATTACACTTTATGATGATGAAACTATAAATGATATATAAAATAATGGTTAATGGATAATGAATAACATTGAATGAATAAGGTTTCTAAAACTAGGGATTTAAGAGTTTTGACGTAGTTATAAATTAAGGATGATCATAATTTTGAAGTAATTAATAATATTGTGAAGTTTTAGGTGATAAGAATTCATTAGAGACATTTATTGTTTTTAATAGATATTGGAGGTGTATGTAACCCTTAAAATTTAATTGCGTTTTAATAAAAGGTTATATGTTGATGATTGATTTAATATTTTTTGGAAATGAGTTGAATGGTACAGATAATAGTTATCATTATGATTATTATTGACGTTGAGTTAATTATGGTTAATTCAGATAAATGGGTTATTACATGTGGGGAATATATTTCTTATTATATAGATAACCATGACATTGAAAAGTTATTTTTTGGCTAAGTGATTAATGTTATTTTTAAAAATGTCATTTATTTTTAGAATAATATATTATTAAGGGAAATGATAATACTTTTGGATAAGATGAGATTTTATTTGAGGAATAATGGTTAAATTATATTTTGGAAGTATATGTGATTTTATTTTGGCTTTATATTTATTCAAGTTATTTATGGAGAAGATTAGAATATTTTTTATATTATGTGATTAGGTTATATAGATTTTGGGTATATAACTTTATTAGTGGCAAATTTTCATGACCCATCCCATCAGGGTCTATGATGTGACTCCCCAATCCCACCTCTATTGGAAAGGGACTGGAATATAGTGCTGAGTAGGAATATCAAACACATGGGAAGCATAACCTAAGGCAATTTTATGCACACACCCACAAACATCTCCATGAAATAGTGAATAGATAATAAAATTAAAAATAAAATTCATGCATATATCTATCCCAAAACCACAATACAATATAAGTACAAAAGGGAAAAATAAAAACCCACCAAAAGAAAAAATGGAAAATAATCCAATATCCTCAGATGAAGGAGATCAATTTCAAATGAAACTATCAAAAAGCTCCTCAACCAAGATCCAGTAAACACCCCAACCAGTCTAGATCGCTAGGATTTGTTTACTCTGAGCCCTACGAGGACTCCACCGGAAGTTTTATGGCCTGCACAAGACACAACATGTGTGGGAAAATACCAAGTAAGGAAATGTATAAAAATTCCCAGTACGTTCCCCAATTACGCAAAATAAATGGAGAAAGTGAAAATAAACAGTCTGCTTGACCCATCTAGAGGGAACCAATACAAGAGAGAAACTACATCTCATATAATACTTCTCTATACATGACTAGTAAACTCTAACCACATATTATGTCAACTAGTATATGTGAAGACACCACAAGGACTCCTAGAATCACCCCGATATACTTGTCTTAGACTCCATGTCTCTTGAGGTACCAACCTAATTACCAGGGACATGATTCAACTCGAGGATCAAAGGTAACTCACATATTGGAGGAAAAACACACAATATACACTCTTTTATCTCTAATGGGACTTTTTGGAGAGATAAGAACCATCAAGAACTACTCCAGGTCCAACTCTAGTGCCCAACACTAGAGGTCCTATTACCACTGTCTTGTGCCCTACACAAGCTGAGGAGTACCAAAGTTGAGAGGATTTCCCCTCACCACTACACATAAATTAGGGATAACGACTACAGACTATGTACCACATTCCTCCTATATAAATAGACAGTAAGGATTTAACCACACCTTTTCATCTCCCCACGGTCAAGGGAGTACAAGCTCCTAAACACCCCGATACGAAATATCTAAAAGACCTATAAAATGAGGCCCAAACCTCACTACCTTGAGGGATATCTAAATCATACCCAGGTTTCACACATAACACGTATAGGGGATTACTACTTGTAAATTTTCTACATAGTTGAGGGTGGTTCAACTACCATGGAGGACATGTTCCCCATCGCTACTTGAAGACGATGTAGTACCACTCCACATATGAGGACCCACACCCTAGTATGACAAGGGAGTACAACTCCATATGTGAGGAACCACACCCAGATACGATAGGGGAGTACCACTCCATAAATGAGGACTCATATACTAACATTATAGGGGAGTATAACTCCATAGACGAGGACACTCAACCTGTCCCAAAAAGGGAGTAAAACTTCATAGATGAGGACCCATACCCTGACATGATAGGGGAGTAAAATTCCATAGATGAGCACCCACACCCTGAAATGGTAGGTGATTACAACTCCATATATGAGGAACCACACCCTAACAGTGTATCAGAGTACAACTCCATAGATGAGGACCCACACCATGAAACGACTAGGGAGTGAAACTCTAGGGATTGAGGACCAACACCCTAACATGACAGGGGAGTACCACTATATCAAATCAATATTTAAGGAGTTCCCACGCCCTAATATGATAGGGGAGCTCTATCTCTACTAGATCAAGAGGTATGTAAAACCCACACACTAATGAGACAGGGGAGTACCTATCCTAGATTCTCTCTCCGATAACCCACACCAATCTACTGTATCGGTCCAACACTACTCAAATGAGCTTCACACTCATCGTAACTTAGGTCTCCAAAATACCATATGTAAGGGACTTATTCCCTAACATGATAGGAAATCACAAATCTACTAGCCTTAATATTACAGCGGAAACACATATCAGATTATAGGGAAGGGTACTGGTCCCGATGTTAACTCAATGATCTACCCCAATCACTACCCAAGGGATAATACCGATACTATTGAATCACACTCGCATTACACCACATAGTATCTAAAAATCCACCCAAAAGGATACTATAAAATTATACACTAAAAAGTAATTAGTATAGGATACTCAAAGACCTAAATCAGATCCCTAATGAAAGAGATTCTAGGAGGAAGTTCCACAGAATAGTACACAACATGTACTAGGGTCCACACATTGTGTAACCCCATCTAAACAACCGGTCATTTCATCTGATTCACATGTTTCCTTTTATAGATATGCGTTCCACAATTAATGTAACAATGGTACATGGATTTTCTTCACTAACCATCCCTTAGGCTTTTATGTCATCCCATTTCCATGTCAGGAACCTCGTGCTCATGTATTTTGGTCATTTAATTTTATACAGGCATGTCTCTTGACACAGATACCCTGGCCATGTACCGTGGACAAAATAACTGGGGTCACTACATTCCATGTATACTTGGTACACAATATGGAGTCCCCAAAAGTCATATTTCCCAAATGGTAATAACACACAGTGTGTGACCCTACACTACATACTGTGTGATCGGGATTTCCAAACAAGAATTCCCTACGATCCACCGAAATCATCCCGGTTCCCCCGAAACCTACAGATAAACCTTAAAGGGGTCCATAAAAATTGTATAGGGTATTTTAAACCATAAAAATTATAAAAAGTATATCGATACTAAAAAAAATAAAATCCCCCACCTCATGGTGAAAAACTGAAGCTTCAAGGTAAAAATGACACCTGGGATCTGTTGCAGCATGATCCAAAAGGGATCACTGAGTGGGGGGGGGGGTATCCTTCTATACTCCATGAATACAAAAAAGGAGGAGATATTGATTTAATTTTATTTATTCAAAATCCTCAATTTAATACCCCACTAATGAATCGACTCTGACCTGACACTAGACACTAAAAAAATTTATGTCACACCTAGGGTAAACACCACATTATGAACTCAACCATGATCTAAAATTTATAATCTAAGACTATTCATGTGAGTTATTCATTGTTTCCAAATAATACTCAAGTATGTGATAAAATATATTTAATATTTTTAATATCACTACACTAAGACTATCCAGGTCCCATAATCCTACACCAACTTATCACCTGGATTCAGAAATATTCTTATAAATATTCCAAAGTCTTATAGGTCAAAACTTGAGTCACTAAATCCTCCAAAACATAAGTTTTTTCCTTGAAAATAAAAATACTAGGTAGAAGGATAAAACTGATCTCTACATTGGGACTCCCATACCAACAATATCACCAAGGGTTCCCATAATAACACCTAGCACACACTCAGGGGAACCACAAGGCCAAACCACAACCAATTTCAAGCTCAAACCAGGTCGACATCATGATACACAAGGATAAAATGTTCCTTAGCTATGATAGGTGTAAAATACCAATCACCC